>CAMZMU010000052.1:37281583-38499736 GCA_947311845.1 Poa pratensis
ACTCCTTGTATCTTTATTTATCGCAATGTTGTGCCAAGTAAAAGTTCTATATTGAAGTTGATGCAAGATTTGGATTTCTGCGCAGTGACAGATTTTAGCTGTCACGGATTTGAGCTTATCTCCCTGTAGAAAATTCAAAAAATTCTGAAAAAATCACGCATATTCCTGAGATATGTACGCAACTTTCATTATTTTAGGCCAGATCCATCTGAGCAACTTAAGTGCCTCGAAAAAATTCGTCATTCCAGACTGTTCTGTTTTTGACAGATTCTGCCTTTTGTTTTGCATTCGCTCTTTTACTGTGTTTGTGTGGATTTCTTTGCTCCACAAAGCATTGGTGGCTGTAGCTAATGTCCAGAAGCTTTGGGATTGATTGTATCATTACAGAATATGAGAATTTTTGATTATGCACTAACCCTCTAATGAGAACTGTCTTGAGTTTGGTGTGAAGGAAGTTTTCAAGGATCAAGCGAGAAGGGTGATATTATGTGATCAAGAAGAGTGAAAAGCCTAAGCTTGGGGATGCCCCCGTGGTTCATCCCAACCATATTCAGAGAGACTCAAGCGTCTAAGCTTGGGGATGCCCAAGGCATCCCCTTCTTCATCAACAAACTTATCAGGTCATCTCTAGTGAAACTATATTTTAATTCTTTCACATCTTATGCGCTTTACTTGGAGCGTCTGTGTGTTTTTATTTTTGTTTTTGTTTGAATAAATTCGGATCCTAGCAATCCTTGTGTGGGAGAGAGACACGCTCCGCTTTTTCATGTGAATACTCATGTTCTTCACTTATATTTGTTGAGTATTCTTAACTAGCTACTGCAGTGCTTTTAGCTCCTGTTTTTCATGCATCTCTTCGAGCTGTTAGCACTTGTTTATAAATACTCTCTTGCTGCATTATATTATCATTTGGAGAGTTTATGTTTAAATAAATTGATTGGTGTTTGTTTGGAAGAAAGAAAATGCTACATGTAGTAGTTGGTATTGGAAAAGACATATGCATTCTTGTAGATCATTGTCTTGTTTCGATTTGATGCTTTGCAATTGTTTTGAGCTCTCAAGTAGATCATGTTTAAGCTCTTGCATCATGTAGTTAAAGCCTAGTAGTGGAGAACTACCGTAGAGCTTGTTGAGACTTGGATGCATATTTGTTCTCTCTAAGGTCTAGATATTTTCTGGTAAAATGTTTGAGCAACAAGGAAGACAGTGTAGAGTCTTATAATACTTGCAATATGTTTTTATGTGATTCTTGCTGTACCGGTTTATACTTGTGTTTGCTTCAAACAACCTTGCTAGCCTAAACTCTGTACTGAGAGGGAATGCTTCTCGTGCATCCAAAACTTGAGCCAAAACCCATGCCATTTGTGTCCACCATACCTACCTACTATGTGGTATTTCCTGCCATTCCAAGTAAATATTTCATGTGCTACCTTTAAACTATTCAAAACTTTATTACTCCTTATTTGTGTCAATGTTTTATAGCTCATGAGGAAGTATGTGGTGTTTTATCTTTCAATCTTGTCATTTACTTCTGACAGACTTTCACCAATGGACTAGTGGCATATACATCCGCTTATCCAATAATTTGCAAAAAGAGCTGGCAACGGGGTGCCCAGCCCCAATTAATTACAACTTTCATTAATAATTCTCTTCACATGTTTTGCCCTGATTTATCAGTAAGCAACTTAATTTTGCAAATAGACACTCCTCCATGGTATGTGAATGTTGGAAGGCACCCGAGGATTCGGTTAGCCATGGCTTGTGTAAGCAAAAGGTTGGGAGGAGTGTCATCTATAAAGAAACTAAAATACATGTGTAAACAAAAGAGAAGAGGGATGATCTACCTTGCTGGTAGAGATAACGTCCTTCATGGGAGCCGCTCTTGAAAGTCTGGTTGACAAGGGGGTTAGAGTGCCCACTACCATTCGTTGACAACAACAAACACCTCTCAAATACTTATTTTGTGCTCTCTATATGCTTTCGAAAACTTAAAAAGCTCTAGCACATGATTTAATCCCTGCTTCCCTCTGCGAAGGGCCTATCTTTTACTTTATGTTGAGTCAGTTTACCTACTCCTTTCTATCTTAGAAGCAAACACTAGTGTCAACTTTGTGTGCATTGATTCTTACATGTTTACTTATTGCACTTGTTATATTGCTTTATGTTGACAACTATCCATGAGATATACATGTTACAAGTTGAAAGCAATTGCTGAAACTTTATCATCCTTTGTGTTGCTTCAATGCCTTTTACTTTGAATCTATTGCTTTATGAGTTACCTCTTATGCAAAACTTTTTGATGCTTGTCTTGAAAGTACTATTCATGAAAAGTATTTGCTTATATGATTCATTGTTTACTCTTTATCTATTTGTTAGCAAACTATAGACATTGCTTTGAGTCACTTCATTCATGACATGAGCCTTGCAATATATTGATCAAGATTGTGTGAAAGCATGTCTTCTCAGAAATTATTTGTTGTTATCGTTTTACCTACTCGAGGACGAGTAGAACTAAGCTTGGGGATGCTTGATACGTCTCCAACGTATCTATAATTTCTGCTGTTCCATGCTTATATTATACCATTTGCTACATGTTTTATATACACTTCATATCACTTTTATGCATTTTCTGGGACTAACCTATTAACAAGATGCCACAGTGCCAGTTCGCTGTTTTCTGCTATTTTTGGTTTCAGAAAGTTACTTCTGGAAATATTCTCGGAATTGCACGAAACAAAAGGCCAAGTCCCTATTTTCCAACACGTACACGGAGTCCGAAGGAGAGACGAAGACTCGCCACGAGGTGGCCAAACCACCTGTCGGCGCGGCCCCACCTTCTGCCGCGCCAGCCTGTGGTTTGGGCCCCTCGGGGGTCCGCCAACATCGCCCCTTCGCCTATTTATTCCCCGAGACGTGAAAACCCTAAAACACCGAGCCTTTCATCCAGAACATATTCGCTGCCGCCGCCGTCGTCAACCCTAACTCGGGAGGTTCTGAAGCTCTTCCCGGCACCCAGCCAGAGAGGGGAATCATCACTGGAGGGCTCTACATCGCCATGCCCGCCTCCGGAGTGATGCGTGAGTATTTCATCCTTGGACTATGGGTCCATAACAGTAGCTAGATGGTTGTCTTCTCCACTTGTGCCATCATGTTTAGATCTTGTGAGCTGCCTATCATGATCAAGATCATCTTATTGTAATGCTACATGTTGTGTTTGCTGGGATCTGACTTATATTGATACCTATGTGAAGCTGAATATTATATTATCATGTCTATGTCATTTGTGATCTTGCATGCTCTCCGTTACTTGTTGAAGCCTTGGCCAAGTGAATACTTGTGACTCCAAGAGAGGGTATTTATGCATGATAGTTGGGTTCAACCTCTATTTAACCTGGGATATTGACAGCAAGTTCTAAGGTTGTAGATGTGTTGTTGCCACTAGGGGTAAAACAGCAATGTTTTTATTCAAGGATGAATGTATTGTTTACATTACGCACATTACTTAATGGAATTGTCTGTTGCTTGCAACTTAATACTGGAAGGGGTACGGATGTTAACCGGAAGGTGGACTATTTAGGCATAGATGCATACTGGATAGCGGTATATGTACTTTGTCGTAATGCCCAAATGAATCTCATAGTAGACACCACAGCTCGCACATGCATGTTATATGCACTTATCAATTGTCAATTGCCCAGCTGTAATTTGTTTACCCAGCATGTTAGTTATCTTATTGGAGAGACACCACTAGTGAACTGTGGACCCCGGTCCATTCTTTTACATCTGAAATACAATCTACTGCAATCATTGTTCTCTACTATTTTATGCAAGCAAACATCATCTTCCATACGATACGTTTAACCCTTTGTTTTCAGCAAGCCGGTGAGATTGACAACCTCACTATTAAGTTGGGGCAAAGTAATTTGATTGTGTTGTGCAGGTTCCACGTTGGCACCGGAATCCCTGGTGTTGCGCCGCACTACACTCCTTCACCAACACCTTCGAAGCAAACTCGTTTCCTACTGGTTCGATAAACCTTGGTTTCATACTGAGGGAAAACTTGCTGCTGCACTCATCATACATTCCTCTTGGGGTTCCCAACTGACGTGTGACGTTACACGCATCAAGCATAGTTTCTGGTGCTGTTGCCGGGGAGATATTCCCTCGTCAACTTAGCGCTAGCAGTCTCCGCCGTGCCGACCGCGGCGCCGACCGCCACGCCTACCGCCGCGCCTACCGCCGCGCCGACGGAGATACATCTAGGGTTTTTAGTGGTAGTACATGCTCGAATCTACTATTCTTTCTAATTAACTGCCCTCGAGGTTTGGTGATTTGGGTGTGAACTGAACCATCCGTGCAACTGAAGGCGAAGAAGATAAACAAGTCTTCATACATGCCTTCAATTGCACATCAATCTACTATTCTTTCTATGTTCAACTACCGTCAAGTTTTAGTACCCAAATTATTTAGTAATATGAGGGCTTTGGTGATTTTGGTACGAACTTAACCATCCCTTCAACTGAAGGAGCAGCAGATAAACAAGTCTTCATAGATGTTCGTTCAATTGCACATCAATTCATAGACGGCTTCAATTGCATATCAATTCGGTGTGTAGTTTTTTTTAATAAAATTCAAGGAATCTAGCTTGGTTAATTAGATCTGCAAGCTTTAATTGATCATATTGTTATGGTGGCCTAGATTCCCCAATTAATAGTGTTACAACATTTATAGGTTGCAATAATCTTTACCTTATGTCTTCTGCAATAAATTATTTCCAAGTTAAAAACGAATGAGGAACTTCAGTTCTCATTTAACATATTGCCTTATTGCATGTTAGGAGCCGAGAGTTGAAGAAGAGGCATTTGATGAGGGACAGGTTTCCCCAGAGGGTTATGCTTCTCTGGATGGACGCGATGATGAAGACGATGAAGAAGTACCTCCACCATCACCGTTAGTTGATGAAAAATCAGCAACTAGGGTCAATGTCTCCCGTTTGGTGATTCGTCAGCTTAAGGTGGGAATTGATTACACTCACCAAGTTCTTCAAGCCGTGGTAACCCCGAACCTGCAACCAGCGTGTTTCGTGGTTTCGCGTGTCCTTTTTAGCAAGTTGGGTAATACCAACTGGCGCATCGTTCAGTCTCATGACGCTGGAGACAGCGCACATATCTACATCAAGATGCGTAAAAAGGACGTGCGAGGTGTCACGGAAAGAGGTATGAGTGGATGGGAGAACAAGTCACCTTCTGCAAGGTGATTTTACTCAGGCCGCTTATTCCCGACCCCATGGAAGCTGGCCCGGTTATTAAGATCTTTTAAGCTGTGGTTGTTAAGACAATGTTGCACTTGTTTAAAATTTATGTTGCTTCCCTACTACTGAATGTTGCACTTTTGTTAAACTTTATGTCCATTTTATGTTCTGGATTGTAAGAACTTAATAGTATTGTTGAAGAGTTGCCGTTGTGTTTTCAACCAAATTATTTTCTCTTATGCTGATCCTTGAGTCAACTCTACAAATAAGGCGTACTGCGCAAGCAACAGGGTAAATTCGTACTACATATGATTATGCCAATATCAACTGAAATCTGAATGTGAGTATCTGTTGGTTCTCATGTGGGCAGTTGTACAAAAGTAGGGGTTTTATCAAAGAAATGTGGGTAGCATTCAAAAATTCGACTAAAGTAGTTCAAACCTCATGTCATAGTAGTTCAAAGCAGTGTTGACGTACATAATTGGCATCAGTACTGAGATTGCAGCATAGGTGATGTGATCCCAGTTCAAACCTCATGGGCTTGAGCACACGGTACAACTCGACCGCGAGAAACCCATCAGTTGCAGCATAGGTGATGTGATCCAGTATAGTTTCTTGTTGACTACAAATGAAATTTAGATTTTTTTTCATGCGTCTCATTCATTTTCTGGTATTTTTTAATTAAAATAAACATGTACAGTTCCATTTTCAGAATAATCTTTTTTCTTTCACGGCAAAATCTTGTTCCCTCCAAATTGTACTACGATGGCTGCCAAAACGCCCAAATTTTTTCGTTCCCTCCACTCCTCCCGCGCACCCCACCTATCAAATATTTCGCCCTCCCTTATATACGTCGTGCCTCTCCCCCATGATTTACGAGCATCTTAACTCCCCACCCCCATACCTCATCCTCTCGTGCTCACCCAGATCCGGTGTCTTCGCCGGACGTTCTTCCATCTCGCATCTATCTCCCCGGTGGTCGCCATGGCCGGCAGTCGTCGAGGCGTCAGGGGGAAGGAACATCGCGCACAGACGCCGAAGAAGGCGCCCAGCTCGAAGAAACCCCAAGGTAAATCTGTCGGTGATCGGCTTGTTGTTGTGTTTTTCGGATGCTACGATCGAGAGATCGGTTTTACATGTCTAACAGGTCCGTTTTGACCTATATCTAGATCTTGCATATTTGATAGATCAGGGCATGATAGCATTAAGTTGTACGTGTTCATGATTGGATTGATTGGTTCCGAAGGTTGTACGATCCAATCGCCGACATCATACGTATAGGGTTTATCGATTTTCTTCCAGAGACAATCATGCCGTGCTGCTATACAATCTTTGCCATCCCGCATCGTAGACTCTTATGTTTTCAATCATTTGCTGCTGTACAATCTTTTGCATAGACAATTATTTGCTGTTTTCTATGGAATTGGCCCCCTCTTATGTTTTGTTCACGCTCCGCTCTTCCGATTATTTCAGCGGAGACAGAAAACCCCGTCAAGCCGGCATATGAGCTTGTCAAGGAGAGAGAAATGCAAGAAAATATTGTACGCATGGGAAAATTTTGGCTGAAAGATATGGACCTGGCCACAAAATTCAGCAAGATTTCTCTGGTTTTGCACGTTCATTAGTGTATGGTGGGCGACAAATAGGAACAAGTAACAATCTAAAGGACACAGACTGCCAAGACAAGGAGGTCGAAGAGGACCCTTCGTACCAACCGAATCCAGAAGAGATAGCTACTGCTGATGATGATCTTCATTCAGATGAGGATCAGCGCACTGTCGGCAAAACTTCATCTCAGGTCTGTGGAACTATTTCTGAACTCTGATAGCAAATACATGCTAAATGTTTCCTACTAATGTAGCCTCTACTTTGCTTGCAGATAGTTGCTGGTTCTGCAACAGTTGCACAGAAGAAGCGTTCCAGACCAGAAGTTCCACCATCCAACATTGCAACAAGATCAATGGCAACAACTGAACCTGAAGCTGGGTCATCTGATGAGCCCACGGCCACTGCTGGTCAGAACACTGAAGGAGCACCCTCACCTAACCAGATCATGACATCTGGAGGCAGCAACTCATCTCCTGAGGACAATCAAATTGTAAACTTTCAACGGCAAGGTATGAAAGTTTGTAAAAATTACACACTGTACCGCATATTTTCATATAAAAGATAATCATTTCATCTCTCTTATTTCAGAGGCATTGACAGCATCTGGCCATACTAAGAGAAAGAGAGGTGGACGCAGACCTACTATGGGCCATGGACTACATGAGTTCACAAGAAGAAATGGTGGCAATAAGATGCAAATTGACTTCACTGCCGGTGTCAGGAGACCCAAGGATTATATCCAGTCAGCAAAGCTGAGCAGTGAGGTTGGGATTCACATCCGTGCCAAAATGCCGCTTGCAACACACTGGACACAGTACAAAAAAGATGCAACTCTCACACATGTCATTCCTCATGCTATAAATACAGTAGCGGTGAGTCCAGTACAATCTATGTTTAACCTAATTATTATGTTACATGATCAACTCTCTAAGAATCTACTGATTAATGCATCACTATTTTGCAGGGAAAGTTTACTATGGACAGAAATGATGAGGTGGCCCAAGATGTGTGCACTGATATGCTGCAAGTTAGTATTCGGCAGTTCCGATATAGGCTTAAGAAGGAGTATTGGCCAAAATAAAAATCTCACAGTGGAGCAAGCATATCTGAAGAAGCCAGATCATGTAGAAGAGAAAAGCTGGCAAGAACTGGTGAACAGATGGTTTGATGAGAAGTACCAGGTACATAAATCTTATTCCTTTCAATAACAGCTACTGAATTCTTACATTTCTCTGATCTGGATAAATAAAATGCATGTACTGAACATAGGGAGTGTGTGTAAAAAATGGAAAGAACAGAGAAGCTGTGAAACAGTTCCATACCACTGGATCTCGAAGCTATGTTGCTCACTGGGAACATGTAGTAAGTGTTCTGAATTTCCCCATACAGTTCATACTTCTGTCATACACAGTACACAATGGTAATGTGCATTCTACATTTTTTCAAGCAGAAGGCTAAGCAGCAGGAAGAAGAAACCTCTCCAATTGAATTTTTTAGAATGACACACACTAACAAGGATAACATTATGAGTGCTGAAGCAAAAAGTGCATATGTAAGAAATATTTCATATTAGCACAATATTATATATTCCAGTTTTGTATGTTGTCCATGCAATGATTGTAATCTTTATGCAGGATAAAATGGTGGCAAAAAAAGCGGCGCCACGCAATGAAGATGAACCTGAATTGACTGATTTGCAAATTGTTCAGCTAGTTCTGAGCGAGAAAAGCCCATCCACCACCTGCAACAGCACATTCCTACCAAGATTGGGCGTCGCAACAAGCTCCAGGAAGTCCTCTGTTTCAGCTACACGCATCCGAGAGCTACAACAAAGACTGGCAGATCAAGAGCAGAACTCCATACAGGCAGCTGAAAGGTACCACAGTGAGATGCAGGCAAGACTGCAAGAACAAGATCAAAAATTTGAAGAGATCAGGAAGAAGCAGGAGGAAGAACTTGAAGCTGTGAAGAAAGCCCAAGAAGAAAAGACTCTGGCTTATGAAAAGAGGCAGAGAGAAATGGATGCCGTGCTTAATTTGCTCTTGAGGACATCCCAGCCACCATCCATGAGAATCCCAGGGCAACTAATCTATTGCACCGCCATCCTACAACATTCTTAATCATAGGTCTTTTAATTTCTTTGTGTTCTTTACCCAATTGTAATTTTTCTTATGAATCTTTCGGTCTGTGAGAGACATATATACTTCTTGTGCCACCATTTATGTATGATATTTATTGTCTATTTTTTTATATTTCGCCAGTTTTTTTGTTTCCAAAATTTCGCAAATAATTCAAATGCTCTCAAATTTTGTCAAATTCAAAAGGTGACGGAAAATGTCACAACGTCACTATTAAATGAAACCACGTGGCACCAACTTCTGGTCCCACTTGTCAGAATTTGTGGGTCCCACCAGTCAGCATTATTGGGACCCATATGTCGGCAACAACCTGGTCCCACTTGTCAGAATTTTGTGGATCCCACCGGTCAGAATATTGTGGGTCCAGCTTGTCATAATATTTTGTGGGTCCCACCAGTCAGCACCATGCCGGTCCCACATGACAGATATCCACGTCAGCGCCGTCGGACCCATGTTGTCAGAAGCCAAATGGGACCCACATGTAAGGCCACGTATGCTTTTTTTGGACCAATCAGAAACTTCCCAAGATTTAGATATTGACGAAAGTTGCAATTTTTCGTGACAAATCTGTCTGTCAACAATCAACCTTCGATGTTGACGAATTTTCAGGTCGTCACCATCAAACGTTTGACGTTGACGAAAAAATGCATACCGTCACCCCCGATATTTTATGACGGAGCTTTGTTGACGAACCCCATGACGATCAAATTTCATCACCGCGATGTAATCCTTGACGAAAATTGGCCTACACATGACGAAAGTGATTTGTCAACAAAAATATTTTCCATTGTAGTGTTCTTATCTTGTAGACAATGCATATTGATTCCTTGTACCTGATCATGAAGCAGATATGTGGGAATATGATTGCATTAACAATATCGAACCCCTTAACATAATTATTTGGCATAGCACAACGCCCATGAATTGATGTGCGTAACAATACACAAACAAAACCTCTAGAAAATAATACGGGAACAAAGAATGTTGGGATCCGGCTTTCACTTTTGCACCCACCTTTCCACATCCACCAGTCAAGGATAAATCTTTAGCAGTTAGCACAAAGAGAAATATCATCCAATCCAAGGATCAACAGAATTCAGGAGCCAAAGACACTTTCTGCATATTCTCCCCCCAATTCCGGGGCGCCTACAGGACTTCGCCCGCGAAGAGTTAGTTGGGCCGGCCTTTTTTTCATTCTTCGTGTTTCTTCTTTCTTTTTTCTGTTTTTTTCTCCATTTCCTTTTTGTTTTCCTTTTTTTTCACGTTTTGTTTTTATGTTTTCTTTTTCGGTTTTATTTTTGGTTTTCTGTTTTTCTGTTTCATTTTTTTCACTTTTCCTTTTTATGTTTTAATTTTCGCTTACTTTGAAAATGGTTCATATTTTTGCAAATAGGTATTTTTTCAAAAATGTTCTAATTTTTCGAAAATGGTTCCGAACCAAATGGTTTCAATCTTAAAATGGTTCCTTTTTTGAAAATGGTTTCGTACCGGAAAAATGATTCCAATTTTGAAAACGGTTCCGATTTGGAAAATGGTTCCGATTTTTGAAAATGGTTCCAAACCGAAAAAATAATTCCAATTTTTCAAAAATGGTTCCGAACCAAAAAATGGTTCCTTTTTGAAAATGACCCAAAATCGAAAAAATGGTTCCGAACTGATAAATGGTTCCGGAGCAAAAAAATGGTTCTTTTCGAAAATGGTTCTGAACCATTTTTTAATTTTGGAATTTTCATTTAAAAATGGTTCCACCATTTTTTTAATTTTGAAATATTCATTTAAAAATGGTTCCGAATTAAAAATGGTTCCGAATAAAAAAATGGTTCAAAATTTGAAAATGGTTCCAAATTTAAAAAGTGTTCATGTTTTAAAATGGTTTCACTTTGAAAATGGTTCTAAAATTTTAAAATGCTTCCGAAATTAAAATTGTTCGAAATTTAGAAATGGTTCCAAATTTGAAAAATCATTTTTTAAAATTATTTAAAATTTAAATGAAACCATTTCAATATTTTGGAGTTTTTTCTCGTACAAACCAAACACTTGAAATAAATAAATAAAATCACGCGCCACCTAATACTTTAGGCCGCGACCCATTTAGCAAGTTCTGCGGGCGCCCCGAAATTAAGGGCGCGCCGCGGGCGGCATAAAGGCGCTCCCAGTCCGACCATCATGTACGTGCAAAACTTGTACAACGAGTTGCCCAATCCTAGATCAATGTAAACCCTTCCATTCCATACCCTAGCCGCCCGCCCCGTCATAGCCCAACCAAGATAAGAACCGGGCCGGGCTAAACCCATAGCCCACGCATTCCCAACCACGAGCCCAAAATGTAAGCAGCATCTACCAAAGATCCCCACTACCCCACATTAATATCGAGGGTGAGTTTTAAATTCACGGATCACCAGCCTAGTAGAGTAGGATTTCTTTCCTCCTAATAACACAAATAAAAGCACCGTTGCCGTTCCCATCCTACTCATCTATCTGTTCACACCCCACCGCCGTCGATCTCGTCCGTGGACGGCCAGGATCCGTCCACGCCGACCCCAAAAAGAGAGAAACACAGGAGAGGTGCCACCCCCAATTTTGCTCCTCATCTTCCACCTCGAGCCACGCGACCAGGCAGGCGAGCGGCGGCAGCGGACGGGAGGAGCCACGCCACCTCCCCCCTCGTCCCTCCCCCCGCCGCCGATCGTCGATCGGGGCGCCGGGCTGCCGGAGGAAGGCAGGAAGGGACCCGATCGGGAGGCGCGCCGGCCAGACGCGCTCTTCTTTGTCCGTACGTTTCTTGTTTTCCTCGCTTCTCTTGATTTCGGTCCAGCGAGCGGACGGTCTGGTAGGGGGTTGACGGGGTGCTTGTGACGGCCTGGGTTCGTGGAGCAGATGGGGGGATGGCCGGCCTGGCTGTGGGGGTCGATTCGTGGGCGCTGAGATCTGCGGCGGCCGGATCTGGAGGCGGCGATCCCTCGGGGGTTCGGGGGCGGATTGCTCGGGATTTCGCCGATTCGTGGTCGGAGTAGGTTTTAGGGAGCATTCCATCGCATAAAAATCGGATCTTTCGCGTGGGTAGACAGGATAAGGTGCTCCAGACTAGTTTTGTTCGTGGGTTTGCTTGTGGTAGAAGACCGTCGGTTGTGCCTGGCCTGCAACCTTGGTCCGCGTGGAACCCTGCCATGGAACATGCACGGGATTCTGGGACCTCTTAGAGGCTCACAAACAATTCACAACTGCTCCAATTGATTATTTTTTCGATCTGAAATTGTTTACCTTCATATGTATGTCTGCTATGTGAGTGCGTTTCAGACAGAGACTAATTGGCTCTTTTACTCTTTTCTTGGCTGAAGCTAGGGAGGCGATTGTACTGCTGCTCTTGACACTTGAGGTATGTATGCAATCTACAATTCTACATTGCTCCTTTTTGGTTGTAATGGCGATGTATTTTGAGAGGTGATCATTCATGCTATCTACTATCCCACCATCTCGTTAGAGGCTCAAGAACATCCATCAAAGCTGCTTCCAAATGATTAGAATTTTCTATTTGAATTGTTTACCTTAGTATGTCTGTTATGTGATTCGCATTTCACTCACAGACTGATTTTCTACTCTTTTCTTGGATAAAGGTAGCGAGTCGGTTCCTTAGCATTACCCAGCCGGCTGTCGGATTCTGCAAGGGTCTCCACCATTTGTCTCAATAATTCAGCTGCCGCTCTTAGTACTGGAGGTATGTATGCTGCCTACAATCCTACATTGCTCCTTTTGGTTGTAACGGCGATATATTTGGGAGGCGTTGATTTATTGTGTTTCCTGGAGTATAATGTTGACGCTTGAATTTATGAAAACATGGCCTTGTTTTCATAACGTTGATGTCGTTATGCAAACAGTCTTTTCATATTTATTACTATGCTGAAATCTTATGTTTGCTGTAAGACCAGTAAAACCTAAATTAATGGTTTGTACTTTTACCCGGATTCAACAAACATGAGTTTAGTCCTACTTAATTCAATATTTTATTTTGTATATGACATGTCCCTTAGCAATCTAAGCAAATGCAATCACACTGCATATTTCGTTGCTCCTCTGTTCTGTATGCTGTAAAGCTAACCTTGATGATGTGGGTTCCTTGCACACAGCATACTTCATGTTTATGCTTCAGTAAATCCCATCAAAGTAGGCGTAGACGTAGAGTCTGAATATAATTTTGTTAGTGCGGTTTGTGTTATATCTACACTTGCTGTTTGCTGTGTGCAGTAACAATACCGATTGCTTACTGTCGTTTCTTTTGTTACACCTGCCAGGATTATCTACTTCCAGTTGCAAACTTTGCATTTTAGCGGTCAATTGCTTATTCTACGGAAATCATTTGATAACCTCATCAAGTTACCAGGAACGCTTTGATGCAACATAACAGGATCACTATGCTGTCTTCCTCGGAAACATGCCACCTTGGTTCTAGTTCCAACAACCAGGTCATCGATCAGCAGAGTTTACTTGCAAGCAACCCCACAGTTGATGAACATAACTTGCTCCCTGACACCCTAGAGAGCGAGAACTACCCGCATTATGTGCTCAATAGTCATGATGTCGGAATGCCGAGTGGAAGCATGATTGGTCAGCAGAATACAAGCTTGCGGTTATGGGATTCAGCTGGATCTAGTTCTATGGGCTTCCTGGGCGATCATGATAGCCTTCTACAAGCAAAAAGGGATCATTTTGCCCCTTCTCTGTCTATAGGCGGTCCTTTAATTATGGAAGGGAGAAGACATGAAAGCAGTAGTTCATTGCCTTCACACTTAAACATAGACCTGAACCTTAATCAGGCTGATCATTTTGAGACCGGGAATGTTGATATGGTTCAGAGTAATGGACAATCTGGAACTAGTGGTTTTCCTCTGAACAGAGGTCTTTCCACCACTGAGCATGTTCTTCGCCGTGAAAATTTTACCGGTGTTATAAGAAGCTCTTCGCATATTGGTAACCTTTTTGATTTTGATGACACAGAAGGCCAAGAAACCGGTGGAAGTTCTTCCCATACTGTGAACCATTTTCGTTCATCCATCAAGAGAAAGAATATTGCTGGAAGTGTTGCAGAGTCTTCTGCCAATGGGAGTTCACGTAATCGTCGAATGCTGCTATCTTCGCCGTCCAGTCCTGAAAGTACTGATGGTTTAAGTATGCCTACCTCTACAAACTATGATTTTACATTCCCTCCCATAGAACAGTTGAACCAGAATACCGCGGATACTTCTGCAGATGCCATTTTTCCTGGTCCTTATACACTGTCTGGTCATCTACGTGAAAGTGAAAGATTCCTGAGAAATACACGGATGAGAGTAAGTGCAAATGAGTATGATGAATCACTTCCTAGTCTCCTGCATGAGGGAGGTTTCAGGCGTTCAGCTCGTCAGCCTGCACAGCAACAGTCTTCTTTTACTCCAGTGCAACCTAGAGCAGTGAGTTCTTCAGCAAGTTCGCATAACCGTCCTCATGTACCTGCTGTTGCTCAGTTCTCGCAAAGTTTGTACCAACCTCCATCAGATGGTAATTTTGGTTCAAGAATAGGGAGTTCTTCCAGTTCCGCTAATACAGTAAATCTGAGATCTGCTTCACAAGATCTCGGTAGGAGCCTGACAAGAAGCAATCTCCATGACCCTTTTTTGCTAGGTCCGTCAATGCTTACTGCTGACTCAACAAACTTGCTATCTGCACCCGGAAGCAGAACCAACCAGCAAAATTCGAGCTCCAGTTCCACACTTCGAGCTGCTGCAAATGTAGGACTCCAACAGGTTCCTGGTTTCAATCTACCTCAGCCTAGTTCAGCGGCAAGACGTTCAACTGATATACCTAGGAGAGCCTCTCTTGCATCGCAGCATCGTGGGCTTTCGCCTTCATCGCACGAGAGCCATCAACCAGGATCGAGCTCTCGTGCAAGTCCGCAACACTACTCTAGGGCGGTTACTCCATCTATTGATAGACAAAACCCAGGTTACGTGGACCTTCATTCTTTCATGCAGAGCATAGCTGCTTCAAGAGATGGAAGCAGGTCTATCTCAGAGGTATGCATCCCTGGAGTTATTCCATCGAATTCTTCTGTTCTTAGTTCTTGCCAGTTGCTGATATGTACATAAATAGTTTCATTTTTGAAATGATCCTCTGCTGCAAGTTTCCTTTGTCTATCTCTGTTTTTTTGACTTGTTTACTAAATATCTCAAAGTGGCTATTATTATCTGATGAAGAATGACTCGCACTAAAATCTATTTTTCATGTGAAATTTATGTCTGCGAGCTGTGTTACTTTCATGCCTTGCAAATTGGACTTGAATGATCAGCTATTTCTCATCTTGGCTGCTAAGCGTTTCCATTATTGTTACATCAATCTAAATTTCATGCTACTTGCGCTACGATGTATATCAAATATTTGCCACTATAGAAGTGTTTTGCTATTGCAAGTGGTCGATTTTCTTACCCGCACTGGTTAGTAGGAGCAAATCTGCCGTACCTTGTGTACGTCTGAGCTGATGCCAAGATAACTTCAAATTTCTCCGAATTCAGCATTTTCTACCAGTGCAATAGATTAATCCCTTAATTTTTTTTATGTTTGTAATTGTTTGTTCATATGTTTATATTCTTGTACAGATTCGTAATATGTTCGAGCAACTTCGTCAGGGTAGGACTGCTGCTAGACTGGAGGTGAGAGTGATTTGTTTTATACACCCTGCCGCATTTCAGAAAATTGCTTACTTTCTTCTGGATCGGATGTGAATTATGCAACTTACCTTTAATTTGGTGAAGTACATTTCATGTTTAGTTCACTCTGCTGCAACAACAATTTTAGAAATGTGATTTTTCCCTGGATGCTGTATAGTAATTGTGTGAACTTTGCTAAGCAGCTAAGTTTGTTAGCAAACAATTTCGAAGTCCTAAGTTCTAATTAGGTAGTGCCATGTAACTTTGTTTGAACAATACCGCACAATTTGTCGTCACCCCAGTACTAATTCTCAATTAGTAAATCTCCTGTGCCAGCTATTATGGTTCAAGTTCCTTAAACTAGTCTGAAAGCTGTTAACTTTTATCTGTGAACTGAATATTTGGAGAAAGAAGCTGGGTTTGGGCATAACATTTTATTTGTATTTCTGTGTCATTTACTATGAACCCCAATAATTATATCCTGGCGCTCACCACAAGTATCCTATTGTAAACTACACACCTGTATCCTTCCACCATGAATCTTTTCTAAAAGGTAAAAGGCTGGTGAACGATAACTTAAGATTCAAATCCTTGCATAATATCAAAATAATTCGAGTGTACTGAGGATCTTCCACGTGAGGTGATGTATATTTGTTACTGATAATATATGTTATATTATTGGAATAGCAATATAATTGTGGTATTGATATGTTTACAGGAGTTACTTGCTGATCGCTCACTTATAAGGAGAGCCAGTTTGATCGATAGGCATCGTGAGATGCGGCTTGATGTGGATAATATGTCATATGAGGTAATGAGCTAGCAGCAGCAGTTCCCCCCATATCCAGATCAGAACTCTGTCATCCCTCTGCTTGATTTTGTCTTAAGGATGCCCATGCCAAGCTATTTTCAGTTAAGATTGGTGTTTTCCTGTTCTTAAATATAACACGCCATGGTAAAAATTGTTTGAGGATACAATTATAACTTGGGATGAGGCCGGCTTGACTTGGCCTTTGAAAGTTGGAACTAGCGAGTAAGGACAAAAGCTAACCAATGTGGAAATCTATAGATTTTTCTCGTTGGAATTCGAACCTGTGAAGTAGTTCTCTGTAAGATCCAACCAAATTAAAGTTCTGTGTTTTAATTTGATATTTTGATAGCAAGTGCCGTACAGGTCAGGGCCCTGGGCTTTTCTAGTTTTCTGTAACTGATACATGCTTGGAGCTCGTGCTGAGTGGTACATTTAGCTAGTCCGTGATACGAACGTGTGGTTTAAATGCTCCAGTTGTACTGCCATATGTTTGAATTTGTGTTTGATTACTGTGATTTCCCATGTATTCTCAGGAACTGTTGGCACTTGGTGAACGTATAGGGCATGTAAGCACCGGGCTTAGTGAGGAGAAAATAATGAGTGGCTTGAAGCAGTGGAAGTATCTGGACATACCATTGGAGGAACCTCCAACAACATGCATTGAACCCTGCTGTATTTGCCAGGTAATTGAAAAGCTCATGTTCTTTGCTCGCCGCAACATATTTGATTTGATTTCAACTCATCGCGGCAGTTCTGCTGTCCCAAGTTTTTAGAACGGTTCTTCACCTGAATATGTATACATGTACCTTGGTTTCACAGGAGGACTATGCTGACGGGGAGGACATGGGCAGAGTGGAGTGCGGGCATTACTTCCACACCGCGTGCATCAAGCAATGGCTGGTCATCAAGAACACGTGCCCAATTTGTAAAAAAGCAGCGCTGGGCACCTAAGCAAACCGCGTGCAAGATGCTATTGCTCCTGCGGAAATCCGTAGGCTTCCCCCATTCTCTCATTAGACCGAGTGGTTGGTTATATAAGCAGCAAGCATGCTACACCATGTTTCCTCCCTGAGGCGCAACGCGACGGGGCAGACAAGGTGGAAACTATACCTATATAGGTGGTGGTGATGACAGGTACCACATGGTGCCGTCTTACTGGTTGGGAAGAAAGCCAGCCAATGCAATGGCTGTAGTAGACCTGGAGCTGGTTTTGCTTTTGTTCAAACATCTACCTAGACTTGGTACTCGAGATTTATTCAATGACATTCCATTTTAACCCCAGGCGTGTCCTGATCTCTGTGGGCGATACTAATCTTGTTCCCCTATGGTTGTCGGTTGTGATTTCGTTCTACAGTTTGCGAGTTTTCTTCGACCCATGTTGCCCAGTATTGAATTGTAAGCAAACATGGGGGGATGGTAGCATGTACTCCCTCCGTCCAAAATAGATGAGTTCCATTTGTCTAGATATGGATAGACTTGTTACACATATAGATCTGTGTACGCACGTAGATAAATGAAAGCAATCTAATTTAGAATGGAGGAAGTAGCAGGGATATGTTTGATTCATGATTTTGTGCATCACCTGTGTCTTGAATAGGTGCTTTGGTGACGAGCTATTTTTCTTAGGCAAACCTCGATAGTTGGCATGTTAGGTAGGGGCCTTGTACGTCAATTTTGAAGCAATCTCGATAGGTTTATGTAGCATCAATTGCGTGGCTGAAATGCTGTTTTGTTCGGAAGCCTGGAATTTCTCTCCGATCAAGTCGGCACATGTGGCTGCACGATTTGGTGTCCGACTAGTTGGAGGAGGCTTCACCGCTGCTGTTGCCAGGTTCTATGATCTTCAAGTTCCTGCGCCATGTCCTCATCTTCAGCTTCGACGACTCCAGCAGTGGGTCGGGGGCTCGGGGCTAGGTTCCATTAGAATTTCACCGTTGTCGGGTTAGAGCACTGGTGGTTCATCTTCATCAGTTCGGACGGTTAGTCCGGCAGGAGCTGCTACTCTCTATTCTATTATTCAGTTCCCGTCTTCAGTTATGTGCTCTACTTCAGTAAAGTGAACGACGTAGGACGAAGGTCCAACGCTGGATGTTAATAAGTCGTGGAGAGGCAAGTACCATTCTGATCAGAAAGCAGGAAGGACTATCCTGGCTGGAGGGAGTGAGAGGCTGGAGGGAGTGGGAGCGATGAGTGAGAGCGACGCCCTTGGCGACGCTACGGCGGTCGCCACAGCGGGGCCTGATCCCTCCGTCATCCCTCCGGGTGGCCGCTTCTGCGCTCTGCTCGAGGATGGATTGGATGAGGAGCCCGAGTCGCCGCCGCCGGTGGTGTCGGAGACCTCGTTCGAGCTTCTTTGCCGGACGCCGTCGCCACGCCCATGCGACCTTTCAGGCCGCCGTTCAAGGAGAGACGAGAAGCGTCACCGACAAAGGTTAAATGACATTCTTTCTCCGGGTGTTTCTTTCTGTGCAGGTCCGACGATCATCCACCGGCGTCTACGGAGCTCGCTACGACTTCCGGTGATGTCGCCATCCTGCTTCTTCGAGGAAGATTTCAACGCCAAGGAATGGACCGTCGTTCATCGGCGTCAGGCTACGGTGGCTCACGGGAGAAGCTCTCGGGGAGATCGACCCGGCCGGCGTCGACGTCGGCGAGGCGGATCAAGGCGACGACGCGTTTTGCGGATCACGAAAACAAGGTAATTTTTCAAAAAAATTCAAATTTTCTGGAGTTGGGCCGTACTGGGCAAAAGGCCGAGGTACACCCACTAAGCAATGGTCCGGTGGGTCACAAGGGCCCGCCAACCTTACGCTGCTCTCTCCAGCCCGTTTCCGATTCGCTCCGTAGGGTTTTAGGAAAGGTCTGGTTGCGATCTAAGGATTCGCTACGATCTTTTCCATCTACCAAGGCTGCGAGGGTGAGACAATGGCGTCTCGTGGCGGCGGAGGCTACGGCAGAGGGGAGGCTTCAACTTCAACCACGCCGGTCAGAACGTCAATGGACGTGGGCTCGCGCGTGGAGCTCCACCTGATCTGGCTGCCGGGCGTGGAGCTTTTGAAGGTGGACAGCACCACAACTTCGGTGGTGGAGGGGCAAGTGTTTTCGAGCACGGTGGTCCGTCCGGTGTGGCTAACGGCCGTGGAGAGGCTAGAGGTGGGCAGTACTGCAATCCCACCATGGGCAATGGGCAGGCTGGCCGCGGCTTCTGTAACCTTGCCCAATCTAGGGCTTTTGGCCGCGGGTTTGGTGCTGCACAAGGCGGCGCTAACTACGGGCAGCAGTGGAACGAGGGTAATGAGTGGGCAGAGCAGTACATTGCTTGGGGCCCCAACGCGAACATGGAGGAGGCTGTGTTCAATGGGAATTTTGGTGATTTCGATGAAGGGTACTATGAAGCTGCTCAGTTTGCTGGCCATGGCCATCGTGGCGCTTACGGTGGCGGTGGACCTAGGGTGCATCGCCAGCAGTTTGGAGGACAGGGTCGTGGTGGTCGGATGGTTCGCGGACGGTACGGTCGTGGTAGGGCAGGCAGAGCTCCTGTACCGCATGTGCCGCCGGTACAGGATGTTGTTCAGCAACAGATTCGTGAGGTAGTGGCTGCTCTGCCTAAGGTCGTACCACCGGTGATCGTCGAAGCTGCACCTCAAGTTACTGAGCCTCAGGAACAAGTAGTGGTGCCGCAAGTGGCACAAGTTGAACAACCGGTGAGTGCTGATGCATCTAAGCAAGGTGCCGCAAAGATCCCTAAGAAGAAAACCAACGTGTTGTGCTTTAGGTGTATCCAGACTGGGCATTATGCGGTAGATTGTACTGCTGTGTTGTGTTTGTACTGCCAGAGGGCAGTGCATGAATCAAAAGATTGTCCTTTGCTTGCTGCTCCTAAGCCTGTGGCAGTGATGTATGGGATAGCTAATGATAACACCCTGTTTTTTGAGACACCAAGATCTGAAGGTCTAAGGGTGCTAAATTCTAGTGGCAAGGTAGGCCGAATCAGAATTTCGGGTGGTGTGATGTCTGCCCAATAAGTAGTTCATGAACTTGATTGGCTAGTCCAAGGTGATAACCAGTGGGATATCTCAGCTTCATCTGCTAATTCTTTTCGGGTGGTGTACCCCACAAAGCTAGATTTTACTAGACTTCGCAAGATTGGTGTCATCCGAGTTGAGAATAAGTGTTAGTATGCATTTTGAAGACTGGACGGATGATGACGTTCAATCATATGAGTTGGTTGATTTGTGGGTGAGAGTTAGAGGTTGTTGTGAAGAGCTGCGGAGAGACTACCTTGCTCTTTTTGCTGTAGGGTCGTTGATTGGAAAAACTAAAGAGGTGGATATGCTTTTTACTAGAGACAATGATTTAGTTCGTATGAAGGTGTCTTGTGTTGAGCCCTCTGCTATCCCAAGGAGGGTAGATCATACTTATGATGGGGTTGGGTACTTGCTCACTTTTGAGGTGGCAGGTGAGGAGCTGGTGGATACAGACATGGATGATCCTCCCCCTGAAAAAGATGAAGATGGGGATGGTAAAAATGATGATTCTAAACCTGATGAACCTTCAGGTGGAGAGGGTGAAAAGAAAGATAAAGAGGAAAAACCTCCAACTGATGCTAGTAAATCTGTTGAGAAGATGGGCTTCGCTCAGCCAGGTTCGGGTGTGATAATGATGTCCTCTGTTGTTGCTGATTCGAGTGCCAAAGAGGATGGTGCTACGCCATATATCCAGTTTGGTTCTGTCAATCGGGGCTTGCTTCGGTGTGTTAGTGTGCCTAAGAAGTTGTGGGGTGATCGCGTGGAGGATGACGAGGAGAGTCTCCCATCGCCACTGGCTGCTTCAGCACCTCCCGCATTTGAATCATATGGTGCAGGGCGTACAGCAGCAAATTTGGTGCCGGCTTGGAAGGCTGAGACGTTCAGTTCAGAGCGTGAGGGTCCGCTTGAGCTGCAGTCATTTCTCCCCTCCCGACCCAACCCTAGCCCCTCTGGTCGCCGCCGCGGGCGACCGGGGGCTCCCTGCGCCGCCAGCTCTCCTCTCCCTCTACCCCTCCTCCTCCGCCTCGCCGCCGCCGGGGGGCGCTGCCGGGAAAAGCCCGGGCAGCGTCGGCGGCGGCGGGCAGTCTTTCTCCCTTGCACAGCAGCGGCGGCGCGGTTCGCGGCGGCTGGGTGGGGGCGCGGCTCTCGGCGTGGGGAGCAGCGGCGTGGCGGCGAGCTACGGCTGGCGGCGGCGTGGAGGCTACGTGGTCAGGCGCGCACGGACGGCGGCGACGCTTAACGGCGGCGGCGCGGGCTCGTGCGGGGCAGCAGCCTCGTGCTGGTGGCCGGCCATCAAGGCCACGGGTGGGCGCTCGCGTCGGCCGTGGCGGCGGCGGCTTAACGGCGACGAATGTTGGGGACAGCACGGCGGCAGAGGTAGGTGAGCTCGGTTTGGCCATAGCTAGGGTTTCCTGGCCCAGATCTGGGCCCGCTGGGCCCGATTTGGGCTTTACGGGCCCGGCTGACGCCCTGAGTCTCTCCGCAAGGGGGACAACTGCGACCTTGGCGCTGCAGCGCGGCGGCGGGACTGGTCGGGCCTGATCTGGCCAGGAGGGCTGATCTGGGCCTGACCGGACCTGCTACTGCGTCCGGTCGGCGATCGTCCAGACGGTGGAGGACGGTTCTCCTCCTATCGGTTGCGGATGTCGCCCTCGCGAGCCTGGTTTCTTCGCCGCCCCAATTGTCAGTCACGATGACCCTGCGACTTGTTGGTTCCTTGGCTCGAGGTTGCGGACGCCGGGGCAGCGGCCCTGGAAGGTGGACTGCACGGGCGTCTCTGCGGCGAGCGGCGTTGCGGTGGTGATGGTCTCTCTCCTTGGCTGTTTGGATGGCGAGGAGCGGACAGTGGGGGTCCCTGGTGTTGCGTGCTTCGGCTGGCAGCTCCCATATCGTGTTTCGGGGGCCGAGCTCGGAGACAGTGGACATCCTTATCTTTGGCGTTGCACGAATGGTCTTTCGGGTGAAAGCTCAGCACTTCGGTGCCAATGGCGGCCATGCTTGCGGGTATGGTTACCCTCTTGGGGGCGCTATTGTGGGTACCTTCGTTGCGCATAGGCTCCGGGTGAAAACCCTTGACTATCAGTCTCGACGACGGCGGCGTGCCACGTCGTTACCCTCTTGGGGCGTCGTCGTGGAGCTATGATCCCGTGGGGTGTTCTGGTGTTCTCCGGTGGCAAGTTTGGCGTTCCGTGTTCTTTCTTTTTTATCTTTGTTATGCTTTGTAAGAGGTTCCCCTCATCACTATGTATCGGTTCTGCCGTTGGGGCTTTATTTATAAAGCTAGGCTACGGCCTGTTTCGTGAGGGTCCGCTTTTTCCTGGTAGCGCAGAGCTGCAGGAGGAGAGCGTGCTGTCAGATGTTTCTGCAGCGGAGTGATGGGTGGAGCTACACCAGCTCGCCCCTCTTCCTCTAGTTCGGCAAGGTCTTCTGTGAGCTCACCACGTCGGACTCCAGCGGTATCGGCGGCCTCGCGTGCGTCATCTAGGCCTAACTCGCCATGTACTCCAGACGGGAGGGCATGTCGCGAGTCTCTAGCTGGATCACCTCGAGGAACAGGAGTGTTCCTTGGTGGTCGCTACACTCAAGCTGAGGTGGTTGCCTTCGGTGGTATCTCGGAGGCTATGGCGGTAGACGTCCGCACAAGCTCGCGGATCAGTGCTCAGAAGGATGCTGATTCCACGGCTTTGGAGAGCTCAGAAGCGAGCTCAGGACCACGACGATCTTCTAACATCAGGTAACGATGTTGTATCTAAATTTTCAGTTCATTCTATTCCTAATGATGTGGTAGTTGCTAGAGCTGCGAAGTTAGGAATTTCTCTAGGGGTCTCTCCTTCTCAAGTGAGTGAATCAGTTTCGGTTATTAAAGATTTAGATCTCCAGAGAACTTTAAGTTCGTTCAAAATTTTAAAAGACAAGTCCGAACTAGAAAATGAAAAATCTGATAGCTTGGTACTTAATAAAGCTTTGCATTTAAGTAAAGATTTGGAGGGAGAGGAACTTTCAGATTATGAAGGTCATAAGGACCTTCTCATCTCGGGAGTGGCCAAAAACAAAAGAGGGCGTAGGAAGAAGTCTGAAACCTCTGCTCTTAGGCGTAGTATTAGAATAAAGCTTAACACTAATAAGAAGTCATGAGAGGCTGTTTCTGGAACAGTGGTGGGTTCAGAGACTCGGCTAAGCACTCGGTGGTGTCGGAGGCCATTAGAGAGCATAGCCTAGATTTCTTTGCTGTTATTGAAACAGGGAGGGATAATTTCTCCACACCTTTTTTAAATAATCTAGCGGGAGGACAGGACTTCCTGTGGTTTTGTCTACCACCTCAAGGTAGGTCGGGAGGCATTTTGGTAGGTTTTAGATCTAGTGTTTTAGTTATTAAAAATGTAGAACCTGGGGAGAGGTGTGTCAAGTTTCACCTCATGTCCAAAGCTGATAATTTCGAGTGGTCTCTGGTCGTTGTTTATGGGGCAGCTCAGGATGCTCAAAAAGGGGAGTTTCTAGCCGAGCTTGTTCGCATATGTGAGGATGAACAGCTACCATTATTAGTAGGCGGGGATTTCAATATTATTAGGAGGCAATGAGAGAAAAATAACGACAATTTTAACGCAAGGTGGCCTTTTATTTTTAATGCTATTATTGAGAGCTTAGACCTTAGAGAGCTGGATCTTGCTGGGAGGCAGTACACCTGGGCAAGCCGGCGACCGAATCCAACGTATGAGAAGTTGGATAGGATTCTAGCGAGTATCACTTGGGAACAAAAATTTCCTTTGGTGAGTATCCGAGCTTTAACTAGGGCCAGTTCAGATCATACTCCGCTGCTTATTGACTCGGGTGAACAAGCTTACCTAGGTAATAAGGCACAATTTTCTTTTGAACTCTCGTGGTTACGTAAGGACGGTTTCTGTGAGATGATGATCAAAGAGTGGTCAGCTATTTCTTTTGGTGATAGTCCTATGGAGATATGGCAGAATAAGATCCGCCATCTTCGTTCTTTCTTAAGAGGATGGGCCAAAAACCAGAGTAGTATTTACAAAAAGGAAAAAACTCGCTTGCTTAGTCTTATCGATAGTCTAGACTTAAAAGCTGAAACGTCGCCTCTATCGGACTTGGAGAGGGAGTCCATGAGAAAGGCTACCGATGAGGTAGCAAAACTAAGAAGAGATGAGGAGTCGAAATGGGCTCAAAGAGCAAAAATAAAACATATTCAAGAGGGGGGAAACAATACAAAATACTTTCATCTTATTGCAAATGGGAAGCATAGAAGGAAAAAGATCTTTCAACTTGAGCAGGATGAGGGTGTTATTTCGGGCCATGAAAATATTAAGAACTATATAACCGACTATTACAAGAGGTTGTTTGGGGCACCGGCCATCAACAATTTCTCTTTGGTTGAGTCGGAAACTTCAGATATACCGCAGATTTCCGCAGAGGAAAACGTTATACTTACTACGGATTTTTTTGAAAAGGAAGTTCATGACGCTATTATGCAAATGGAAAAAAATAAAGCGCCCGGACTAGATGGGTTCCCGGCTGAGTTCTACCAATGTTTCTGGGATACGATCAGGCATGATCTCATGAGGTTATTAGAGAGCTTCCAAAAAGTGGAGCTACCTCTCTTCCAACTTAATTTTGGTACAATTATTTTGTTACCGAAAAAAGAAAACGCTATCCAGATTCAACAATATAGACCCATTTGTCTATTAAATGTTAGTTTCAATTTTTTTACTAAAGTCGGAACGAATAGAGTAATGGCGGCAGCACAAAAGGTAATCCGACCAACTCAAACAGCTTTCATGCCAGGGAGGCATATACTCGAAGGGGTATTAATTTTGCATGAAACTATTCACGAACTTCATAGGAAGAAGTTGGATGGGGTTCTCCTAAAAAATGATTTTGAGAAAGCATACG
The DNA here is from genome assembly GCA_947311845.1 of Poa pratensis. Classification (NCBI taxonomy): domain Eukaryota; kingdom Viridiplantae; phylum Streptophyta; class Magnoliopsida; order Poales; family Poaceae; genus Poa; species Poa pratensis. The sequence goes on from CAMZMU010000052.1 coordinate 37,307,002, forward strand.
ATAAAGTGCAATGGCCTTTTTACAACAAGAACTACATATGAAGGGCTTTAAGTGGTATCGTTGGGTAGATAGTTTTGTGAGCAGAGGTAGTGTGGGTGTCAAAGTTAATGACGACCTAGGTCACCATTTTCAGACGCAAAAGGGCTTACGACAGGGTGACCCACTATCCCCGATTTTATTTAATATAGTTGCGGACATTCTAGCCATCTTAATTGCTAGGGCAAAATTGGATGGGCAGGTGGAGGGACTTATACCTCATCTAGTAGAGGGTGGAGTATCTATCCTTCAATATGCTGACGATACTATTCTTTTTATGTCTCACGACCTAGTAAAGGCGTTAAATTTGAAACTCATCTTATGCATGTTTGAACAGTTATCAGGACTGAAAATAAACTTCCATAAGAGTGAGGTATTTTGCTTTGGTAAAGCAAAAGAGGATTTAGATAATTATAAAATTTTGTTCGGCTGTGAAGCTGGTTCATTTCCTTTCAAGTATTTAGGCATCCCTATTCACTTCAGAAAGTTGAAAATGGGGAGTGGAAGTCCGTTGAGGATAGGTTTGAGAAAAAATTAGCTAGTTGGGATGGGAAACTTTTGTCTTATGGGGAGGCTTATTTTGATTAATTCGGTGCTCACTAGCCTCCCGATGTTTATGCTCTCATTTTTTGAGATACCTAAAGGGGTACGGAAAAGAATGGATTATTTTCGGTCTAGATTTTTTGGCAAAGTGATGGGCATAAGAGAAAGTATAGACTTTCTAAATGGAACATCATTTGTAGACCAAAGGAGCAGGGGGCTAGGTGTCGAGGTTTTAGAGGCAAAGAATAAAAGTCTTCTTTGCAAATGGCTTTTTAAGATCTTATCGGAGGAAGGAGTTTGGCAAGAGCTCATAGTTAACAAATATTTACATACCAAATCTTTATCCCAAGTAAAGGTTCGACCTCATGATTCTCCTTTTTGGAAAGGCCTTATGAAAGTCAAAGATGATTTTTTTGATCGTGGTTCCTTCACCGTTGGTAATGGCGAAAGAACGCGTTTTCGGGAGGATACTTGGTCGGGGGATAAGCCCTTAGCAAATCAATATCCATCCCTCTATAATATAGTCCACAGAAAAGAAGTTTCGGTGGCTGTAGTTTTGGCTCAAGCTCCTCCTGTTAATATAGAGTTCAGGAGAGCTCTAACCGGCAATAGATGGAACAAATGGTTACATCTTGTTAGCCGGCTGATGGATGTACAGTTGTCTGATAATTCTGATGTGTTTAGATGGAAGTTGTCTAACTCAGGGAAATATTCAGTTAAATCTATGTATTTAGATCATTTAAGTGGTCATATTTGTGGAAAATAAAGGTTCCACTGAAAATAAAGATTTTTATGTGGTTTCTTTATCGCAAAGAGATTCTTACAAAAGATAATCTTGCTAGACGCAATTGGAATGGTTGTCAAAAGTGTTGTTTTGTGATCAAAAGGAGACGATACATCACTTATTCATATCATGTGTTTTTGCGAAGATGGCTTGGCGCATTATTTTCATGGCCTTCAATATCAGTCCCCCAACAAGTATTGCTAATCTTTTCGGTAGTTGGCTAAGGGAGTAGAGAAAAGAGAAAAAACACAAATCCGAGTGGGTGCTTGTGCTTTGCTCTAGGCTATATGGAATATACGCAATGGCATCATTTTTAACAATGCAAATACTTCTTCATTCATGCAGGTAATTCCGATGGATGTTCATTGGATCCGTACGTGGTCTTACCTACAACCAACGGACAAGCTAGTCGTTCTGGATTCTGGGTGCAACTGGCTCCTTTTCGTGGCGCGGGAGTTATATACCCAGTGCAGCTGGCGTTTTGATCTTAGGATAGTATGTTGATGCAGTGTCATTTCATGTTGTCTTTGCTTTTTAGATGGTTGATCCATGTCTCAACCCTGGCCGACCCATGATGTAATCATTTGTAAGACATTCACTATAATAAAGAAATAAAAGCCGCATGCATCAGTCGATGCAGAGGCTGGGACTGCCCCTTTTCAGAAAAAAATAAGTCGTGGAGTGTCCGTGTACAGGCTCCGCACTGAGGAAGGTCAGGGCAAACTTATCTTGCTGCGTTTGCATCCGGCATTAGTGTAGGGTCATGGCAGCAGCGTAGGATGAGCTGCATGAGTACACTGATGATCCACAAATATTAATATTTTGAAATCCGAAGTTGGTTTCCAAAAATAATTGGACATTGCAGCACTCTCATCTCTCCCACCTCCACTTTTCCAGTCTACAAAGTGGGGCAAAAGCTTTGCCCCAATCTATTAATTAAGTAGGAGTTTTACAAGAAAGTAAATAGAGATTACAAAAGGCCACTACTCTCCCGGCAAGAAATCACTCAAACATTTCGCTCCCGCGGTGACCCAAAGGCGGGCTTCTCTCTTAACAAGGATGATCATGGAGGGGGCATGCTTGTTTCGGAACACCCGACCATTCCTCTCATTCCAAATCTCCCACGCCGTAAGCAACGCTAGGGATGCCAAGCCCTTGCGCGGGTTGGAGGTTCCACAAAAAATCTGCTTCCACCACTCATGGAGAGAAAGAGAAGGCCATTGGCAAGTGTCGAAGTTGTTAAGGCCAACCCAATTCTTGAGGAGGTCCCAAATGCGTCTTGTGAAGCGGCAATGAACAAGGAGATGAACAATTGATTCCGGCGCTTGTTTACAAAGCGCGCACACCCCACAATTAGGCCACCCCTTCTCGCAAGACGGTCGGACGTCCAAAGCCGATTTCGAAGAGCAAGCCAAGCGAAGAATTTGACCTTAAGGAGGGGCCCAAAACTTCCACACAAGCTTCTTCATGTTTGATAAAGTAGACCCAAAGAATTGAGCCTTGTAAGCGGAGGCCGTCGAGTAGATGCCATTAGACGTAAGCCTCCAAGATATTTCATCCTCCACCCCATCCACAAGGGTTATGTTGCTAAGCTTCACCCAAAGGGTTATGATCAATAGTAAAGTACTCGGTCATCGTGACCTTGTTCACCCAAGCATTACTCTCCATTTGCCCTCTTGATCGTCCACTTCTTCGAACTTGAGGCCGCATAGATAAGGGGGGCAATAAGTTTCGGCTTCGAGCCATCAAGCCAAGGTGCGTCCCAAAAAGGTGTCAAGTTCCCTTCACCAACCGCTATCGACGTCGAGGCATAGAACAAGTCCATGTCTTCCACGGGACACGGGTTGCCCGTGCCAACCCAAAATTTCTTCCTATCCTTCAACTGAAGCCATGGCCACCGCAACCGGAGGGCCCTCGCACACTTGTCAAGGTTGAGGGCGCCAATGCCCCCATACTCCTTAGGACGACATACCGTCATCCAATTAACCTTGCACTTGGCTCCCGTGGTTTTATCTTTACCGGCCCAAAGAAAGGCACACTCCACCATGTTGATATACTCCAATGTGTCCGGAGCCACAATAAGGGGCGTCAAGTGGTAGATGGCTTGGAAGGAAAGCACCGACTTGACAAGGGTAGACCGCCCCACCGTTGTGATAAGATTTCCATCTTAAGTTGGTAACCTCCCGGCCATTTTGTCCTCAAGGTGTTGAAAATGAACCCTTTTAAGCTTCCAAACCGAGAGCGGGAGACCAAGATATCTCAAAGGGAAGGATGCACGAACCACCGGTAAGCCACCAAGCACCGCGTCAGTGTCAATGGCGCCACAACGAATGGAACAATGGAGCTTTTCTCGAAGTTGGTACAAAGGCCGGTGACATCTCCAAATCCCTCGAGGATTGAAGAGAGATTGGTGACATCCTCACTAAAAGGCGCCACAAAAATGGCCGCATCATCCGCATAGAGAGAGGTCCTCAAAATGGTTCCGCGTCCCCTCAACTTGTGAAGGAGGCCGTTCCGGGTGGCCACTTCGAGGATTTGCGTGAGAGGATCAATGGTGAGGACAAAGAGTAGCGGAGAAAGCGGGTCTCCTTGCCGCAATCCGCGACCATGAGAAATGGGGCTACCGGCAACCCCGTTGAGGAGGACCCGCGAAGTGGAGGTGGATAGCAAAGTGGAAATCCAATTCCGAAACTTGACCGGAAAGCCTCGACGTTGTAAGAGATCAAGAATGTACTCCCACCGCACGTAGTCGAAGGCTTTACGGATGTCAAGCTTGAAGAGGAGCACCGGAGTTTTGGACTTGTGAAATCTTTTAGCAAGGTTTTTGACGTATAGAAAGTTGTCGTGGATACTCTATTGGGTTGCGGGAAAACTTTAAAATTTTATCCGTAACCTTACCGCCAAGATCTATTCTATGAAGGTACGTTGCACCACACAATGCGATGATCCAGAATACTTACAAACATGCTTGCAGAAGATCTTGTGTTTGTTGAAGTAGATATCGGTGAAGCCTGATGAAGAATCTCACGTCCACGCCGGGAGGTGAGATTGTTGCCGTACGTCGTCGTTGATGTAGACCTTGATGAAGTTGTTCCGTTGTCCAAGGAACTTACTTGCGCAAATTTCTCATTAACGCCGGTGGCAAAACTTTATAAAAGTTTAGCACTTTGGAAACTTTCTGACTTTATGTACTATATATAGCAATGTCATAAGCAAAATCACATTAAATATGATTTGATCTTATTCCTCTCTATTCGCTCATCCAGGACTACGAAGGTCAAGGTATCTTGCAAATATCACGCTATGAATTATTGATCAAATTTCTTTGACTCAAGACACAATTCGAAATCACCTTTCGGAATTGCACTTTAGTACATTCATACTCATGTTTATTAAATTCTATCTTAGAGACAAAACTTTAATAAGACATTTTCCGACCCTTTTATTTAAACTCTTTAAATCACGAATTTATATATTTATTAATTTGGCCTAGCCTTATTCAACAAATATAATATCAGCTCCCACTATCTTTAAGTCCCTTCGATTCATATAATGAAAAGAATAAAATTCTTACTCATTAATACGTCTGACTTCAAACATTCATAATATAATTATCTAGATTACTTTCATAATCCAAACTAATTATCCTTAGCAATTATATTGCTACTTTAGTTCAATAACAGCATCAAGCAATTGATATGAAAAGTATTGCAACTTCTCACTATCAGTTATTCGTCCTTGATAAAACAATTTTATTCAAGACTAACTCTATGAATATTAGATATTCATATATGTCCTTTCTCTATGAAATATTCATGCACATGATTTAACATCACATCCAAATAACTCTCAAGAGTAGATCTCAGAGTCTAATGAATTTTTCTTGAACTCCTTTTATGACAAATGCCGTCATTAATGAATGTTTCTTATTTTGCTTGTAATTGTTTTGCTTATATCATGTTCCTGGACATTAAATGATTTCAATCACCTAGTGATTTAATCATCAAATTCCTCACATGATTTTTCCTTTAATACTTAATTCGAACCATGTATGCCTTACATGTATTCCTGGACAAAGTAATGATATGGAAACATTTGCATGTTTACCCTTCTCATTCTAACACTTGCCCAAAGACTCTCAGCCTTAATTTTAGTATTATGATTTCCACTCTCTCTTCATGAGAAGACACTTTTCTCCAATTCTAAAGTCAACAAGCATTTAGAATCTTGTGTGGAAAACACTTGCCAAAATAACAATTTTGGACTTTTGCAAAACACCTTTTCAATTCGAACTTAAAACTTTAAATCCTTAATTGAAAAATATGGAACTTACTATCAAAATAACTCTAAGTTATAATTGACACAAATCCCAAGATATCAAACAAAATAATCTATTTACTTTAGTGGGTAATTTGGAATTCTAATTTCACAACACATCAAGCAAGACTTTGTAACATTTCCTTTTAATCTTTATCTGGCAAAAGATTTTATTACCATGATGATTTCGAGTTACCAAAAATCCGTCATAAGTAATATTGAGTAAGAAATAATTTTCTTTCATCAATAATGTTACAATATTTTATTAAGTCCTTTCTTTCAACTTTAATCAAATTCCTTTGATTCCTTTATTTTGATTCTCACACTCTCCCACTGAATTTTATGAAACATTGAAACTTCAATAATTTCATTAACTCTATTTCATTAATATGCAACTTCATATTAATTCCTCAATAGAATTGAATTAATGGGTAGATTCCACTCCTTTATGTAAAGCTCGAAATTTACTAGTGCCTAGCACTTTGCCAAATTCGAGTCTACTAAATGCCTAGCATTTTGTGGATTTTGATTTTCATCAAATGCCTAGCACTTTATGAATTTCGAATTTCTCCAAGTGTATGACACTTTGTGATTTTAGTTTTATCCATTTAATTTAGAGATAACTTTAAGAGTTTCAAAGAGAACCAACGAAAAGTATAACTCCAAATTAAAGACTAAACTAACTTTATTTATTACTTAAAACTTTAAGCAATAACTTGAATCAAAACAATAAAGACTTAACAAACAAATAATTAATGACATAACACAATAAAGAAGATATAAACTTTGAATTTCCAAACTTGGAATTCCCACACATACTTTATAATTCGAACAATGACTTGTTCAAGAATACAAAATATTCATTACATAATGATCAAACTAAAAATAACTCTTATTTAAAGTTCTAGTGTAGATCTTCTTCATTGACTTGGATTGAAGACATAGTGGTGATCATCACTTCTAGAGTGCTTTCTTTCCCCATTTTCTCCAATTCTTCTTGAATCTCTTGGCTCTTTTCCTTTCCACACTGCAATCATGCAATATGAAAAATTTCAGTATTAAATACTAAAATATATTCGAGTCGAGATTATGTCAATAATCTGTGTATAACTCTTATACCTTTTGTGGATTTTCCACTTGTCTTGCAAGATGGTTGTAGTCATCAAGTGATGCACATAGATATCCATCTCTGCTGATAAGAGCATGTCGAAGACCTCATTGACTGTCTTCTCAACTCCCATCAATTCATAGCATGCCACAAAGGCATAGTAGTATGATGGTAGTGATCTCAGAAGTGTGTCAACTGCTTGCTTTTCTGGAACTGGTTTCCCAATGTCCTTAAGTATCTTGCAGAACTTTTCTTTGTGCTCCCTCATCGAGCCATCGTTTGCAATCACTAAGTTCCACATTGAATTTGTATATGCCCAGACACATCTGATTTGAGAATCGAGCTTTCAACGCTTCTATAAGACGGAAGGGGCGATAGTACGGATACAAATCGCTAAGCTCAAAACTCATTTTGTCTAGCAAAACTAATCCAGCTTGATACTCATCTTCTCCCATAGGAGAATAGTCATCTTCTCCTTCCGGAACAGGTGTATCCAGAATATGCTCTAAATCACGCCTCCTGAGATTTTCTCTCAGTCCATGAAGCCAATCCGCAAAGATTGTGCTTCCCACAGTCAACTTTCCTAACAAGTCTTCTTCATAAATCTTTTCAACGGGATCCATTTTCTACAACAAAACAAGTTTATTTAGACTTCTAGTTTATTACTAATTTTAATGCACTACTTTAATTCAATCAAACATGAATCTAAGATATGCTCCCACTAAGTCCAATAATCCTCATGATTGGCACTAAGTGATTCAGGGTCCGATTGCCCTACGAAGCAAGCATGGATACATGTCATGTCCGTCGGCCAATCGGTAAGCACTATGCTAGTTGCAACAACTACTGTTGGATATATGTCCAAAAGGCAATGTATTTATACATGTGACAATGTATTTATACATATGTATATCTGATTCATACATTATTGATTCGTAATCTCTATGCTATAATTGCAGTGATTTCTAAATGCGTGATTTAGGGAAAAGCTAACCTGCACGTGTAGAGAATATGAATACGTAAAAAGTACCCTAGTTCTTTTATGGACTAATTCTTAATGCTAGATGACGCGGCTTTTCCTAGTCATGGACATAGAGTTTATGTCAGCATCAAGGATGGCATATTATTGGACTATAATATGGCTGGGTCACCCAAGTGTTGGTATGCTAAGAGATTCCGTTAAATAGTCTTTTTGTCCTTAGCTTTATCACAGAAAGGTTGTTGTATAACATGTCCTTGTAACCATGAGGTTATTGGGGTCATGCATATTGGAGGAGTTGCTTTGGTGCTGTCAACCGTCACGGCCATAACAGGGTGACCAGAAAGGCAGTTGCTGGGTAGCTTCAAAGGTGTGTGTGTATCCTGATGTTCTGAGATGGGAAATTATTCCTCTAGGTTAAGAGAGATACTTCCAGGGCCCGCTCGGTATTATATACATATCCACTACGTTCTGCAGACAATGCATGGTGAAGTTACATCGTGTGAGATATCATAATACGGCAACGAGTAAATGGAACTTACCGGTAACAAGATAAACAAAGATGATGTGAATCAATCCTTGATTGATTCATGGTATCATCACGGATCTATATCTCGGGTGAAGTTCAGTGTCGCGAGTAATGAGATTGATATATGATAATCAACAGGTTCAACAGTTGAGTTATTCGCATAACGATAGCAGCCACACAGGACGTCCTTGGAACTTTCACTGGCCGGTGATTGGTTGATACCCAACCAATTATAGCTACCCGTTATCGGACCTGTAGGGTGGACACACTTAAGCTATGATTGGTTAGTTGTGTTATATGGTTGGTCTGGAACATGGAGACAGTATCATCGGCATGGTGCTTGCGTGATATGACATACCTTGTCAAGAGAGAAAGTTTGAGAGAAAGTTAGTGATAGAAGTTACTATCACGGTCGGATTTATTCCGAGGAGGTTTATATGGAGGATATATTTGTCCGGAGTATTTTGTCGGCGGACACTGGGTGTCCCGGATCATATGAAAGGAGTTTCATATGATAGGTAATTAATTTGGTGAATATTCTGCAAAAGGAAATATTCAAATAAGAATTAATATGACAAAGTATTATTTAATTATGTGTTAATTAAATATTCGTTTATTTAATTGATAATATAATTATGGGAAAATATTAGACGTGCCGCTGGGGGAAACCCCGGTGGGCCAAAGGCCCACGGCGAGGGCGAGGCGGAGGCGGTGGCGGCCGGCCAGGCGGGTTCCACCCATCACATCGTGCGGCCAGGCGGGCCCCACCCGCCCGAGTCGGTGCGGCCAGGCGGGCCCCACCCGCTGGGTCGGCGCAGGGCAGGGCGGCCGGCCTAGGTCGGCCCCACCTGCCTAGGTCAGTGCGGCCCAAGTGGGCCCACCCGCCGGCCGAGCTAGGAAGGGAGAGGGGAGGGGAGGACACTCCAACTCCCCTCCCATGCCGAATTGGGCAAGGGGAAACTTTCCCCTTGTCCAAGTTGAGTTGGACAAGGAAAGGTTTTCCCCCTTGCCCAAGTCTCCCTACCCATTGGGCTCCTTTATAAACCCCACCCCTCTAGTTGTGGAGATACAATTTAGATAGAAGTAATTGCACACAATAGACACCAAATAGACAAGAGAGAAATCTCGCGTCAAGCTCTCAAGTTTAGATCTCTTCTAGTTGGATTAGAGGGACCTCTAATTAGAGGCGACCTATCCGATTAGACTAGATCTAATCTCTCTCTCTCTCCTTCTCATGTGTTGAGATCTCCACCTTCATATACACCAGCAGACTTCAGGCTTGGACGGCGAAGCCCTGCTGAACCTTTCCAGTGTACGTGTGCAAGCTCTTGGAGGGGTTCCTCGTCATAGACGTTGCACCCTTCAGCTGTTGAACAAGGTGGTGAAGCAAAGGAGAAGGAGGCATCAGAATCTCTCTACCAGGCTTGGTTGAGAAGAGACCGCGTACGGCTACATCGACTACGTCATCAACACGTTCTTCCGTAATCTACAGTGTTGGTAACGTATACTAAACTAGATCTTCGGATCTTCGTATTCGCATGTATCTTGATAGTAGATCTTGGAATAGGGTTGCGTAGCAATACGTGAAATTTTTAATTTACCGTACGCGCCAACCCATTAGTGGTATCGGTTACTTCTATCCTTGTTTACCGCCTTTACTTTGTATATCGTGCTTAGTTGCTAGCTTGTCATATAGCTAAATTCACCGTAGTTGCATATCTAGAGAATTTACCTTTTGTGTCAAGCCTAATTTTGAAAAGAACTAAAATTTGGAGTAGCACCTATTCACCCCCCCCCTCGAGGTATCATACCTATCCTTTCAATTGGTATCAGAGCCTAGGCTCTCTTGTTGGGCTTAACCGCCTAAGAGAAGTATGACACAAAGTGAGGATGAGGCCGATCGTGCCAAGGCTAATGAGTCTCTTGAAAAGGCCAAAGCCACCACGGCATCCATGGCTGATATCAAAGCATTGGAAACAACTTTGACATCGTCCATGAATGTCAAATTTGATGAGTTTCGTGACATGTTCATGAAATTCGCAAATGGCAAGCTTTCGGAAACCATCCCACTAGAGGTGTCTCTAACTCCAATGAGGGTGATTCCGAGGAGGATAAAGAGAAAAAGGAAAAGGGGTTGAAACCGATACCGGAACTAAACCACCTCCTCCACCTTCTACCGTGCATGTAAATGGGAAGGAAGAGTACCATGCCGTTCCGGGTTGGTACTCTCCCGACCCACCTATCACCACCCGCGTAAACCCTTTAGGTCCTCCACCTAAGCTTAATGCATTAGCTTTTGCAAGTTGGCAACGCTCAATGAAATCTCATATCAATAGTGCCTCTATCGAGTTTTGGAGGATCATTAAGATGGATACAAGGTCGTGGATCCAAGCAATGTGACAAGAACAGAGTTTGCCGAAAAGCAACTCAATGCCACCGCTCTCCACATGATTGAACTCTCATTGAGTGAAAGTGACAAGCATCATGTTCTTCACGCCACCACCGCCAAAGAAGCTTGGAATTGTCTTGAGGTTGCATTCCTTGGAAATGATAGCATGAAGAGAAATAGAAATGATTCCTTGAGCAATGATGCCGAAGGCTTCTACATGCTTGATAATGAGCATCATGAAGAGATGTATGGAAGACTCAAAACTCTTGCCAAGGCCTTCTATGATGTGGGGCAACTATGTGGATGATGCTTGGGTCAAGAGGAAGTATGTGAATGCTCTCTTGCCTTTCGAGCCCATTGAGTTGAAGTCTATTCAAGGAATACACAACTACATCAAATGTCATCCAATGAAGTTATGCAAGAAGTGCAAGCCTCCAAGGTTGCCACCAAGAATGCCGAAGATAACCGTGCTAGGGCCATGGGAATGAAACAAGGTCCCTCACTTGCTTTGAAGGCCAAGGTGGTATGTCTAGATGAAAATGATGAGGTTGAAGCTTGCCCAAGCAACATTGCTCCCAATGAGCTTGAACAAGCTCTCAATGGTCACATAGCTCTCGCCACAAGAGTTTTTTGGAATGACCCGGCAAGCGCTAAAGCTCGAGTTGATCGCGAGAACAATTCAAGTGGGAAGAAAGAGCTTGCCTCAAGGAGAAAGACTTGCTACAATTGTCATGACAAGAATCACTACATAAGGTTGATTCAAAAGAAGCCCGCAAGACCAAGGAATCCCTTCTTCAAGAAGGCACAAGAATAGTGTTGGTGGCACTATAAGAATATACCTCAAGTGGTTCCGAAGATGAAGATGCACCTACTAAAGAGGTAGCCGCATTGGCTATTGTATCAACTTCATCATCTTCTCTCTTTGAATCCCCCAATGAAAACTTCTCCACCAACAACGCTCGTTGCCTCATGGCTCATGTTACCGAGGTATCATCTTCTTCTCCCAAGACTATGCATGAAATGATGATCAATCTAGTCTTGTGATTAAGAAGGAACTTGTTGCCTTCGATACTTCATGACTAACTTGCAAGGTGAAGCTAAGGAACATGTTGAGTCTCTCATGAGACAACTATGTGCGGCCGAAGAACTTCTTGAAGAAAAGAGTAAGATTGAGAGAGAGGATTCTCTCACCATTGCTTCCTTGAATGCTTCCATAGCATCCTTGAATGCCTCTCTTGATGAAGAGAGTGAAGAAAGAAGTACTCTTGAGGAAAGACTTGATTCTCTTGATGCTAAAAATGATGATATCATTAATAAAATCATTAAGGATAGAGATCATGTCTTTGCTAAATATAAAGTGCTTAAAAAGGAGAAAGTTGAACTTGGGGTTGCTAATGCTAGACTTCTTGAGGATATGGAGAAGCTTGACAAGGCTCACAAGGCCTTGGAAAATGACTCACTCCCTTCTAGTCAAGTCTCATGAGCAACTTCAAACTCAACTTTCTAAATCTAGCTCAACTAGCATATCTATTCTTCCTCGTGTTCATGAAAATGCTAGGTTGAAGGTGGATCTTGCCAAGGCCACTAGTGCCAAGACCTCTATTCCCAAAGGTAAAGATAAGGGTATTGCTTATTTGTTTGAGCAAAAACCACACAAAGGGAAGGAGGGTCTTGGTTATGTAGCCGAGCAAAGAAGAAAGTGAGCAACAACAAGAGATCAAGACCAAGCCCGCACAAGCCAAGACTTCCATTGCGGGTGGTAGTGCCACAAGGGGCAAGACCACTCGTAGTGACTTTGCGGGGCATAACAATCCCAACTACATTCTTTATGTTGATTATTATGGGATGTTTATGCAAAATATGTTGGTCCTATGATGGTTACATTGATTACTCTATTTGGGTTCCTAAGACCCTTGTTGCTAACCAAAGGGACCCATTGTGAAATGGGTACCTAAATCCAAGAAATGATCTCTTGTAGGACTATGCTTCCGGTGGGTCTAAATGGGTGGTTGATAGTGGATGCACTAGTCATATGACCGGAAGCAAGGAGATTATGACGGAGTTGAGACCAAATCTAAATCACTCAACCGTCTCTTATGGTGACAAGTCAAAAGCCGAGGTAAAGAGTCTTGGCAAGGTGGTAGTTGCAAGGGATATCACCCTTGTAAATGTCATGCTTGTTGAGTCTCTAGGTTACAATCTTATGTCCGTTCGTGCTCTTAATAAGATGAACTTTGATGTCCATTTTACTATTGATATGGTGGTACTCTTGAGGAGCAAGACTCTAAAGGTCATGTTCGTTGGGTATGTTGAAAATGAGTTGTTTGTGGTGGACTTTTCGGGGTCAACCAACACTCAAGCAATATGCTATTCGGAAAGGCCGACGTGGGGTGGTTGTGGCATCGCCGCTTGTCCCATGTCAATATGAGAACTTTGCAAAGTCTTCACAAGGGTGGCCACATTCTTGGACTAAAAGAGAATGTTTCTTTTTCTAGAGATCGTCTTTGTAGGGCTTGTGTTGAAGGAAAGATGCATGATTCTCCCCACCCAAGCAACACCATCATCTCATCAAAGAGGATATTGGAACTTCTTCATGTTGATCTCTTTGGTGCCGTACCTCAACCGAGTCTTGGTGGGAAGAAGTATTGTTTGGTGATTGTTGATGACTATTCAAGATTTACTTGGGTTTTCTTCTTCAAGACGAAGGATGAAACTCAACAAACCGTCATCGACTTCTCCAATGAAGTTCAACGTCAACACAATGTTCCCATATTGGCCATTAGAAGTGACAATGGCTCCGAGTTCAAGAACTACACCTTGAATGAGTTTCTTAGTGAAGAGGGAATTCGTCATCAATATTCCGCTGCGTATACCCCTCAACAAAATGGTGTAGCCGAGAGAAAAACCGGACTCTTATGGATATGGCAAGGTCCATGTTGGCGGAGTTTAAGTCTCCACTCTTCTTGTGGGCCGAAGCCATCTCCACGGCGTGTCACTCCTCCAACCGGTTATTCTTTTGCAAAGGAAGAAGGAAACTCCATATGAAATGCTTACCGGCAACAAGCCCAATGTCTCCTACTACCGTGTGTTTGGTTGTAAGTGTTTCTACAAAATCAAAGGTGTTCATTTATCTAAATTTGAAGCTAAAGCTTTAGAGGGTGTTCTTGTTGGGTACGGTGAACTCTCACACTTATAGAGTCTACGACAAATCCTTAGGGAGAGTTGTGGAATCTTGTAGTGTGAGGTTCGATGAGAATGACGGCTCCCAAGTGGCGCAATTTCATGTTTGTGATGTAGATAATGAGGAACCTCAAGATGCAATAAGAAGAATGGGGGTTGGTTTCTATCGCCCCATCGAAGTCCATCATGAGCCTCCTCAAGCAAGTCCAAGCTCCACTCAAGTGGAGACTCCATCATCACAAGTTGAAGCGCACCTTCTATGGAAGCAAATGATGCACCTACCCAAGAACAAGTTCAAGACCCTCCTCAAGTTGACCAAGAGGCTATACAAGAACCAAGTTCTCCTATTGTCAATACTAGCCAAGGTCAAGACCAAGATCAACCATCTACTTCTATAAAGATGATCAAGATCACCACTCAGGTCAAGACGGGGACTCAAATGATCAAGCGATAATTCCTCGCAACAATAGGATATCGAAACCCGTCGTCAAGCAAGAGTCAAAAGAGACTTGGAAATCAAGTGTCATAAACTTGAAGCCATCATTGGTGACGCAAGTTGCAAGGTCACACAAGAGGTCAATTGGCAAGCTTTAGTGAACATCAAGCCCATATCTCTATGGTGGAACCAAAGAAAGTCTTTGAAGCTCTTGAAGATCCGGATTGGTTGGAAGCCATGCATGAAGAGCTCAACAACTTCAAGCGCAACAAAGTGTGGAATTTAGTTGAGAAGCCAAAAGATTGCCGTAATGTTATAGGCACTAAGTGGATATTCAAGAACAAGCAAGATGAGCATGTAATGATTGTGAGGAACAAGGCAAGATTGGTAGCTCAAGGGTACTCTCAAGTTGAAGGCATGAATTCTGGAGAGACGTATGCCAACTTTATGTTGATGATATCATTTTTGGCTCATCTAACAAAGCTTTTAATGATGATTTTTCAAGCTTATGACTGATAGGTTCGAGATGTCCATGATGGGAGAGTTGAAGTACTTCCTTGGTTTTGAGATCAAGAAATTGAGTGGAGGGACTTTCATCTCTCAAGACAAATATATCTAAGACATGCTCAAGAGGTTCAAGATGCAAGATGCTAAAGAGAAGAGGTTCCCTATGGACACCAAATGTCACCTTCAACTTTGTCCAAAGGGTAAAGATGTTGATCAAAAACTCTATCGCTCTATGATTGGTTCTTTGATTTATCTTTGTGCATCTAGACCCGATATTGTGTTGAGTGTAGGAGTGTGTGCAAGGTACCAAGCGGCTCCTAAAGAAAGCCACTTGATAGCGGTAAATCGAATACTCCAATATTTGGTTCATACTCCAAGGTTTGGTTTGTGGTATCCTAGAGGCTCCAACTTCTTTCTTGCCGGTTACACGGATTCGGATTGGGCCGGTTGCAAGGATGATAGGAAATCAACTTCCGGGGCATGCCAATTCCTTGGTAGGTTCTTGGTGAGTTGGTCTTCTAAGAAGTAAAATTGCAAATCTCTCTCCACCACCGAAGCCGAGTATGTGGCGGCCGCTAGTGCATGCACTCAATTTTTATGGATGAGGCAAACTTTAAAGGAATACGGTGTCCATTGTGACAAAGTGCCTATTTTATGTGACAATTAAAGTGCTATCAAGATTGGTCACAACCCGGTGGAGCACTCAAGAACGAAGCATATTGAGATTCGTTATCATTTCATTCGTGATCACATCAACCGGTGACATTGAGCTTGGCTATATTCTCACAAAGATCTAACTTGCCGATATGTTCACAAAGCCAGTTGACGAAGCAAGGTTCACTTATTTGAGGCATGAGCTAAATATCATGGATTCGGGAGCGTCTCTTGACTATCTTGCTTACACACCTATTTCTTAGCTATATGTTTGGTTTAGGTGTCGGCATGGACATAGGGGGAGTGCGGTCCTAATAGATTGGACTATCCCTCCCCCCATTATGCCTATAGTAAGAACTCATTTTGTCTCTATATTGTTCATTTTATGAATTGTGAGCTTAAATGACGAGTAGTGGCGGTGAACCCAAGATATATCTTCGCGGTGTCACACCACATACACTCATGCATGGTGGCCTAGGCCACCGACATCTTCTTTGTGAAGATTTGATCTTTTTGGAGCTTTATGGCCTTTTTGCCTATCTGTTGTTCTTTATGGAAAACACACTGAAATGATGATTCTTATTTGATTTT
Organism: Poa pratensis; assembly: GCA_947311845.1. NCBI lineage: Eukaryota > Viridiplantae > Streptophyta > Magnoliopsida > Poales > Poaceae > Poa > Poa pratensis. Next base: position 37,323,055 of record CAMZMU010000052.1, read on the forward strand.
TGTGCTTCTTACCTAGTTTGAGTGTGAAGTACCAGCTCCAGTGACTTTGTGTCTTATCCCGGGCCTATCTTATCTAAAACCTTGCTCTTCTTGCAACATACATGTCCAAACTGCAAAATCTGGCATTTTTGAGTTGATGGGGCCGGAGAATCCGGTGCTTAGGCCCGGATAATCCGGTCTGACTGAAGTCTCTGCCCTAAACCCCGGAATCTCTGGCTTAGGCCGGAGACTCCGGTGAAAGGGCATACTTGCCCGTAATCTTGTTTTGGTGATTATGACAACACAAGCAGTTTTTAACAGTATGTTAAGCTTGTGACAGGTCCAAAGTACACAAACATAGAAGAGATGTTCTTGTGGAAAAGCAGGAGTTTTACACTGGCCGAAGTTCCGGTTTGGGCCGGAAGTTCTGGTCCCAGGGGCAGAAGTTCCGGGCAGAACTTCCGGTTGACATTTTTTCGACGAAAATGTGTTCTGTAATCGGCCGGAGGTTTTACCGGAAGAAGTGCCGAAAGTTCTGGCTGGCCGGAACTTCCGGCCCAAGTGAATCTGCACGGAAAGGAGTGCAACGGGCAGATTTCCAGGAGGGGTATAAATACCCCTCCACCTATCTCCAGCCAAGTAGCTCGCCCAAATTAAAGTCCACCATTGTTGCAAGCTCAAGATTTGCTAGATCTCCCAATCCCTCCACCCAAACTCGTTGATCTTTGGAGGATTGAAGGAGAAGGCCCCGATCTACATCTTCACCAAGCCGTTTTTCATTTCCCCCTCATTCACTTGAGGGACCATTTGCTAGGGTTTCCACTAGGAAAACCTAGCCCATGTTGTACTTACTTGATTGTCTTTGTGACAGATTGTAGCTGTTTGGGAGCCCCCAATCCTTTGTGGGTTGTGCCCCAAATCGTTGTTGTAAAGGCTCCGGACTCCGCCTTGAAGGTTTCCGATAGTTGAAGTGAACCAATCCTTTGTGGTGCGGTTCACCGAGAAGAGGGTGAAGCCTTTGTGGCTGTTGAACCATTGTGTTGGTTCACACCTCTCCAACGAGACGTACTCCCCTAAAAAGGAGGAACTCGGGAATACATCCGTGTCTCCGCGTGCTTTGACTTCGGTTACCTCTATCCTTGTTTACCGCCTTACTTTATATCGTGCTTAGTTGTTAGCTTGTCATATAGGTAAATTCACCGTAGTTGCATATCTAGAGAATTTACCTTTTGTGTCAAGCCTAATTTGAAAAAGACTAAAATTTGGAGTAGCACCTATTCACCCCCCCTCTAGGTGTCATACCGATCCTTTCAATTGGTATCAGAGCCTAGGCTCTCTTGTTTTGGGCTTAACCGCCTAAGAGAAGTATGACACAAAGTGAGGATGAGGCCGATCTTGCCAAGGCTAATGAGCCCTTGAAAAGGCCAAAGCCACCGCGGCATCCATGGCCGATATCAAAGTTGGAAACAACATTGACATCGTCCATGAATGTCAAATTTGATGAGTTTCGTGACATGTTCATGAAATTTGCAAAAGGCAAGGTTTCGGAAGATATCCCACTAGAGGGTGTCTCTAACTCCGATGAGGGTGATTCCGAGGAGGTAAAGAGAAAAAGAAAAGGGGGTTGAAACCACCTCCGGAACTAAACCACTCCTCCCCTTCCACGTGCATGTAGATGGGAAGGAAGAGTACCATGCCGTTCCGGGATGGTACCCTATCGACCCACCTATCACCACCCGCATAAACCCTTTAGGTCCTCCACCTAAGCTTAATGCATTAGCTTTTAGTTGGCAACGCTCAATGAAATCTCATATCAACAGTGCCTCTATCGAGCTTTGGAGGATCATTGAAGATGGATACAAGGTCGGATCCAAGCAATGTGACAAGAAGAGAGTTTGCCGAAAAGCAACTCAATGCCTCCGCACTCCACATGATTGAACTCTCATTGAGTGAAAGTGACAAGCATTATGTTCTTCACGCCACCACCGCCAAAGAAGCTTGGAATTGTCTTGAGGTTGCATTCCTTGGAATGAAAGCATGAAGAGAAATAGATATGATTCTTTGAGCAATGATGCCGAAGGCTTCTACATGTTTGACAATGAGAATCATGAAGACATGTATGGAAGACTCAAAACTCTTGCAAAGGCCTTCTATGATGTGGGGGCAACCTATGTGGATGATGCTTGGGTCAAGAGGAAGTATGTGAATGCTCTCTTGCCTTTCGAGCCCATTGAGTTGAAGTCTATTCAAGGAAGACACAACTACAACAAATGACATCCAATGAAGTTATGCAAGAAGTGCAAGCCTCCAAGGTTGCCACCAAGAATGCCGAAGATAACCGTGCTAGGGCCATGGGATGAAACAAGGCCCCTCACTTGCTTTGAAGGCCAAGGTGGTATGTCTAGATGAAATGATGAGGTTGAAGCGTGCCCAAGCAACATTGCTCCCAATGATTGAACAAGCTCTCAATGGTCATATAGCTCTTGCCACAAGAGTGTTTTGGAAGACCCGGCAAAAGCTAAAGCTCGAGTTGATGAGAACAACTCAAGTGGGAAGAAAGAGCTAGCCTCAAGGAAAGACTTGCTACAATTGTCATGACAAGAACCACTACATAAGAGAGTGTCCTTATGAGAACCGAGAGCAAAATGGTAAGGACCACTCAAGGTTGATTCAAAAGAAGCCCGCAAGACCAAGGAAGCCTTTCTTCAAGAAGGCACCAAGAATGTGTTGGTGGCACAAGAAGAATATGCCACAAGTGGTTCCGAAGATGAAGATGCACCTACTAAAGAGGTAGCCGCATTGGCTATTGTATCAACTTCATCATCTTCTCTCTTTGAATCCCCCAATGAGAACTTCTCCACCAACAACGCTCGTTGCCTCATGGCTCATGTTACCGAGGTATCATCTCTTCTCCCAAGACTATGCATGAAATGAGTGATCAATCTAGTCTTGTGATTAAGAAGGAACTTGTTGCTTTCGATACTTCATGACTAACTTGCAAGGTGAAGCTAAGGAACATGTTGAGTCTCTCATGAGACAACTATGTGCGGCCGAAGAACTTCTTCAAGAAAAGAGTAAGATTGAGAGAGAGGATTCTCTCACCATTGCTTCCTTGAATGCTTCCATAGCATCCTTGAATGCCTCTCTTGATGAAGAGAGTGAAGAAAGAAGTACTCTTGAGGAAAGACTTGATTCTCTTGATGCTAAAAATGATGATATCATTAATAAAATCATTAAGGATAGAGATCATGTCTTTGCTAAATATAAAGTGCTTAAAAAGGAGAAAGTTGAACTTGGGGTTGCTAATGCTAGACTTCTTGAGGATATGGAGAAGCTTGACAAGGCTCACAAGGCCTTGGAAACGACTCACTCTCTTCTAGTCAAGTCTCATGAGCAACTTCAAACTCAACTTTCTAAATCTAGTTCAACTAGCATATCTATTCTTCCTCGTGTTCATGAAAATGTTATTGAAGAAAATGCTAGGTTGAAGGTGGATCTTGCCAAGGCCACTAGTGCCAAGACCTCTATTCCCAAAGGTAAAGATAAGGGTATTGCTTATTTGTTTGAGCAAAAACCACACAAAGGGAAGGAGGGTCTTGGTTATGTAGCCGAGCCAAAGAAGAAAGTGAGCAACAACAAGAAGATCAAGACCAAGCCCGCACAAGCCAAGACTTCCATTGCGGGTGGTAGTGCCACAAGGGGCAAGACCACTCGTAGTGACTTTGCGGGGCATAACAATCCCAACTATATTCTTTATGTTGATTATTATGGGGATGTTTATGCAATATGTTGGTCCTATGATGGTTACATTGATTACTCTATTTGGGTTCCTAAGACCCTTGTTGCTAACCAAAGAGGACCCATTGAGAAATGGGTACCTAAATCCAAGCAATGATCTCTTGTAGGACTATGCTTCCGGTGGATCTAAATGGGTGGTTGATAGTGGATGCACTAGTCATATGACCGGAAGCAAGGAGATTATGACGGAGTTGAGACCAAATCTAAATCACTCAACCGTCTCTTATGGTGACAAGTCAAAGCCGAGGTAAAGAGTCTTGGCAAGGTGGTAGTTGCAAGGGATATCACCCTTGTAAATGTCATGCTTGTTGAGTCTCTAGGTTACAATCTTATGTCCGTTCGTGCTCTTAATAAGATGAACTTTGATGTCCATTTTACTATTGATATGGTGGTACTCTTGAGGAGCAAGACTCTAAAGGTCATGTTCGTTGGGTATGTTGAAAATGAGTTGTTTGTGGTGGACTTTTCGGGGTCAACCAACACTCAAGCAATATGCCTATTCGGAAAGGCCGACGTGGGGTGGTTGTGGCATCGCCGCTTGTCCCATGTCAATATGAGAACTTTGCAAAGTCTTCACAAGGGTGGCCACATTCTTGGACTAAAAGAGAATGTTTCTTTTTCTAGAGATCGTCTTTGTAGGGCTTGTGTTGAAGGAAAGATGCATGATTCTCCCCACCCAAGCAACACCATCATCTCATCAAAGAGGATATTGGAACTTCTTCATGTTGATCTCTTTGGTGCCGTGCCGCAACCGAGTCTTGGTGGGAAGAAGTATTGTTTGGTGATTGTTGATGACTATTCAAGATTTACTTGGGTTTTCTTCTTCAAGACGAAGGATGAAACTCAACAAACCGTCATCGACTTCTCCAATGAAGTTCAACGTCAACACAATGTTCCCATATTGGCCATTAGAAGTGACAATGGCTCCGAGTTCAAGAACTACACCTTGAATGAGTTTCTTAGTGAAGAGGGAATTCGTCATCAATATTCCGCTGCGTATACCCCTCAACAAAACGGTGTAGCCGAGAGAAGAACCGGACTCTTATGGATATGGCTAGGTCCATGTTGGCGGAGTTTAAGTCTCCACTCTTCTTGTGGGCCGAAGCTATCTCCACGGCGTGTCACTCCTCCAACCGGTTATTCTTTCGCAAAGGAAGAAGGAAACTCCATATGAAATGCTTACCGGCAACAAGCCCAATGTCTCCTACTACCGTGTGTTTGGTTGTAAGTGTTTCTACAAAATCAAAGGTGTTCATTTATCTAAATTTGAAGCTAAAGCTTTAGAGGGTGTTTTTGTTGGGTACGGTGCGAACTCTCACACTTATAGAGTCTACGACAAATCCTTAGGGAGAGTTGTGGAATCTTGTAGTGTGAGGTTCGATGAGAATGACGGCTCCCAAGTGGCGCAATTTCATGTTTGTGATGTAGATAATGAGGAACCTCAAGATGCAATAAGAAGAATGGGGGTTGGTTTCTATCGCCCCATTGAAATCCATCATGAGCCTCCTCAAGCAAGTCCAAGCTCCACTCAAGTGGAGACTCCATCATCACAAGTTGAAGTTGCACCTTCTATGGAAGCAAATGATGCACCTACCCAAGAACAAGTTCAAGACCCTCCTCAAGTTGACCAAGAGGCTATCAAGAACCAAGTTCTCCTATTGTCAACACTAGCCAAGGTCAAGACCAAGATCAACCATCTCTTCTCATTGAAGATGTGCATCAAGATGATCAAGGTCACCACTCCGGTCAAGACGGGGACTCAAATGATCAAGATGATCAAGCGATAATTCCTCGCAACAATGAGGATATCGAAACCCGTCGTCTAGAAAGAGTCAAAAGAGATTGGAAAAGAAAGAGTCTTCATCTGATGCTATCCTTAGTGTGCAAGAACAAGGTCACCACAAGAAGACAATTGGCAAGCTTTAGTGAACATCAAGCCCATATCTCTATGGTGGAACCAAAGAAAGTCTATGAAGCTCTTGAAGATCCGGATTGGTTGGAAGCCATGCATGAAGAGCTCAACAACTTCAAGCGCAACAAAGTGTGGAATCTAGTGGAGAAGCCAAAAGATTGCCTCAATGTTATAGGCACCAAGTGGATATTCAAGAACAAGCAAGATGAGCATGGAATGGTTGTGAGGAACAAGGCAAGATTGGTAGCTCAAGGGTACTCTCAAGTTGAAGGCATTGATTTTGGAGAGACCTATGCTCCCGTGGCTCGCCTTGAGTCCATCCGTATCCTTCTTGCATATGCATCACATCATAATTTCAAATTGCAACAAATGGATGTGAAAAGTGCTTTCTTAATGGTCCTTTAAAGGAGTTGGTATATGTTAAGCAACCTCCGGGATTTGAGGATCCACACTTCCCAAACCATGTCTACAAACTTGATAAGGCTCTATGGTCTCAAACAAGCACCTCGTGCTTGGTATGAGCACCTAAGAGAGCTATTGATAGACCGTGGCTTTGAAGTGGGGCAAATCGATCCCACTCTTTTTACCAAGAGGGTTAAAGGGGAGCTTTTCATATGCCAACTTTATGTTGATGATATCATTTTGGCTCATCTAACAAAGCTTTTAATGATGAATTTTCAAAGCTTATGACCGATAGGTTCGAGATGTCCATGATGGGAGAGTTGAAGTACTTCCTTGGTTTTGAGATCAAGCAATTGAGTGGAGGGACTTTCATCTCTCAAGCCAAATATATCCAAGACATGCTCAAGAGGTTCAAGATGCAAGATGCTAAAGAGAAGAGTTCCTATGGACACCAAATGTCACCTTCAACTTTGTCCAAAGGGTAAAGATATTGATCAAAAACTCTATCGCTCTATGATTGGTTCTTTGCTTTATCTTTGTGCATCTAGACCCGATATTGTGTCGAGCGTAGGAGTGTGTTGATGCATGTAAAATGCATACATGAACTTTGCACTATATCACTTATATTCTAATCATATTTGCATCATATAAGGGTTATACCACTGTTATTTAATGATTTTAGGAAATAAAATAACTGTTTCCTATTTTTATGGAATTAACCCTACGCAGGCAGAAAACCTTATTTCTTTCCTTTTATGTTTCAGGGACCCAAACGTCGTCATAAAAATCTGGAAAAATACAGAGGTCGTTATTTTGGAAGGAAGAAGACGTAGGAGCGAAGGAATCAAGCAAACGGAGCCCGCAAGGCGAAAAGGGAGTGGCCCACGTGGCCAGGTACTGTGGCCGCGTGGGGCCCACTATTTTGGCCCTCGTGGCTCCGTTGCCGTCGATCGTTCCTCCACCAACTAGGTTTTGACCTAAAAATGCCTATAAAAATAGTCCCCCGAGGAGTTTCGCGAGGAGGCGGCGGAGAAACACAGAACCACGAAACAGAGAGTTAGAAGGCTGCCGCCGGAGAAGATCGGAGGGGGGAAACGCCGCCGGAATCACCTCCGGAGGGCTCCACCCCCCTCCGGCGTGTTCATCATCAACATCTACAGCAAGATCATCTCCATCTCCCCACTGTAAACTCTTGGCAAACATGATGTATGATGCAATATACTTTTCCCTTGATCTATTGTGTCTCTTCATCTATGTTTGAGAAGTGATTTGTTCATGGCAATAGTGAAATAGTTCGTTGTTTGGTTGCATACAAGTTTTGTTATCTTTTATGATTGTCTTGATGTGCAATATATGAGTGCATGCATATGTTGGGGAATGCATGTAAGGTGATCACCGGTAAGGTAGTGGAGTGAGGGTGACTTGGGAGGACATGTAAACCTGAGACCGAATCATGAAGTTACTTTATTGGAGATATATAAAGGGGACCTTAGAACTTAAGGCTATGGTGGGACTTCTATGTCTTAATAACTCTTGTGCAGTCATTTACTTGGCCATAAGAACCATCATAAGGGGTTTAGTTCATTTACTTGGCTACACCTATTTATGGCTCCTTCCTAGAAGAAACAATTAAGACTGAAACATGTGCTTCACTAATTGTGACAACCACACGAATGAAATAACAATTGCTAGAACATTTGCTCCCTTGAGATATTTGCTACTTGAGATCTTTTCTACTTGCTGCTGAGAGAAACTTGCTCTAAGAAACTTGCTACTAGATAAACCCATTCCACGTCACTTGCTTCCATTAGTTAGATCCTTTCATATTTATTGCTTTGCATAAAAGGCCATATAAGAGGGTTATAGGGCTTTAGAGAATAGATAGTTTACCTTCAGCTCCTCGTGGGTTCGACACTCAAATACTTATCGAATAGTGCTACAGTGATTCCTTGCTCTTGGTGATTATCATGTGTGCAAGGTACCAAGCGGCTCCCAAAGAAAGCCACTTAATTGTGGTAAATCGAATCTTCCGATATTTGGTTCATACCCCAAGGTTTGGTTTGTGGTATCCTAAAGGCTCAACATTCTCTCTTGCCGGCTACACGGATTTGGATTGGGCCGGTTGCAAGGATGATAGGAAATCAACTTCCGGGCATGCCAATTCCTTGGTAGGTCCTTGGTAAGTTGGTCTTCTAAGATGCAAAATTGCATATCTCTCTCCACCACCGAAGCCGAGTATGTGGCGGCCGCTAGTTGTTGCACTCAATTGTTATGGATGCGGCAAACTTTAAAGGAATACGGTGTCCATTGTGACAAAGTGCCTCTTTAATGTGACAATGAAAGTGATATCAAGATCGGTCACAACCCGGTGGAGCACTCAAGAACGAAGCATATTGAGATTCATTATCATTTCATTCGTGATCACATCAACCGGGGTGACATTGAGCTTGGCTATATTGTCACGAAGATCCAACTTGCCGATATGTTCACGAAGCCACTTGATGAAGCAAGGTTCACTTATTTCTGACACCCCTCCCTGGCACATCTCACCAGAGAGGCTGTCGTCCCGTGCGCCAGCCCAAGATATCTGGCCGCACGTCGCGACAGTGCAACATTATGGAAATCATTACACAATCAGGCACAAGAAGTGCTACAAATGGTTTACAAGGCCATCAAGGCATTACAGAATATCTTGCCAAGCATGGCTCAGGACAGATTTTAACTGGCAGCGGAAGACGACTAAGGCAACAGCTTGGAGCAGCTCCACTCCATAGGTATCTGGCTGGGCTACTGATCCTAGCACGCTCTTGCTCCATCTTCTGGCTAAGTCTGGCCACATGAAAAGCCAGTCTGAGTACAATGACGTACTCGCAAGTAACGTAATCCACAAGACATGAACAGTCAGACAATCATGCAACAAGTTATACTTTGGAAATAAAATACTACACATGGCAAGTGTGTACTCTAGACAGACAATTATACTGTATAACATAAAGGTAGTATGGCATCATAGGCAAAACATGGCATAAGCAAACAACGGGGTATCACTAGTGCAGAGTCCAAGCCAGGTGGGGTTGGATCGTGCACCAGTAATCAAACAAAGAGATCACCTGTGACGGGTAAATGAGTGTACCAGTTGGTACCAAATAATACACAATAACACCTGTGATCACTGCTAGGCCCACTGGCCTCATCTTTCCACTCTGGGCATGCACGGTTGAGGTTGGCTCAGGCCTAACTCTAGGCTTCCAACGATCACACTGCCATCCTATAACACGGGTGACCATCAACAGCTCACGTAACATTCCCTGCATCATCTTAATTGTTTATTTAGTGAGGTCAGGTCATTCATTAATTCTTTCAAACAAATCTTAAGTTTAACCTCCTGACACGAGAAAGACATATAGTGTGACTGACACTGAACTGTTGTTCCATATCCCAGGAACGAGGCTAGCTTGCTAGGTTGACACTCTCGAGAGGTTGCATTTCCAACTATCAGAATGCACCCTACTCAGCCGGCACTTCAGGTTGTCACGCCAAAGTCGTACTGAGCAAAATACACTCACATGACGGTCCACTTGCTAAGACACTCTCCTGCACCACCCTATACACGTGGTACAACGGGCAATTAAATCCGGCACATCCCCCGGCGCTACCGGGTATGCCTAGCTCCGGACTCCCTATCGCAGTCGAACCTGTGCCTGTCGACCTCTACCCTCGGACAGCACAACCGAACGACTGCGCCCAATGGATGGCACAAAAGGGGGTCAACAAGCTACTAGGTCACGGTCCTCCATGAGACGACGATGGTCCTGCTTTCAAAGTTCAGATTAGTGGCACCATGGACTGACCCTATCGTTGTTTGGAGGGGTGTTTCATTTAATCAAGTTTCATTATAACAAGTCCAAACAACAGAGGATTAGTCCAGCACAATAATCACAATAACATAATAATATATCATCAAACAAAAAGTCATTAGCAACATAATATTTCAAGCAATAGTTTGTTTGTATTGACCGGGTGACTATGACGGTTCCTCCAGTCGGCGCCACCACGAATCAGTGTTACAGAATAAACAGCACAACGGTTCAAGCGGATGACTGTGGCGGTTCCTCCAGCCAGCGTCATCGTAGATCAATTACAAAGTTGGTGAGGCATGTAGTCTCCAAAATGAACCGAAAAGCATTCATAAGAAAGAAAGCATCCATTCCACTCGAGGATTACCTCGACGTGGTGTCAGCAATCTTGGCCAAAAAGAACCAAATGGAAAGCAAATGTCCCAAGCGTCGCAGTCCAGGCAGGCTTACGCCAACCACGTTTGACGGAGGGAGAAGAAGCAAATAACTCTTTTGGCAAATGCCCCCAACTCCGAGGATCATAATACGACAATCATCCGCACCTCACCTCGGCGAAGAAGAAGAAGCAAACAAAGCCACGCAGGTGCGAGGCGCATAGTTATATAGTTCCCCACTCCTTTGACTGTGGTGGTTCCCCCAGTCCATCGCCTCGGGAATGGGAAGTGGTACCCCCGACACAACACCATAACTCTACGGAAAGTAGATATCAAAGTCACGATATCTCATGACGCACAGTTTACAGATGACAGGCAATCAGATGCACAGATATGGCATGGTAATACGAAACAATACGAACAAACAATATTGCAAGACTGGTCATAGCAAGTGGTTAGCTTGCCTGCGAAGATCGACACCGCTTGGCTCGGAGGGTCACGAACGTTACGGTTTAGGGTCTCGGTTCGCCGGTACCGCGGGATACACCTATACACGCATACAAGGGTGCTGAGTATACAAATATTTTATAAAAAGGTAAGACCAGTACCACTGGACAGATCCTTTCAAACTAGGAATTTACAAATTTGAATCGACTAAAACGGAGCTACGGTTCAAAAGTTATTGACGTGCAACGGATAGCTATCTGTTGCTCACCTCGAAAAAGAAAAATAGACTGCGCTGAAAAAAAAACAGCTCGGGCCGCTTCTGCGCGCGGCTGGGCCGAACGGCCTGCTGCGCTTCTGGGCAGCAGCTAGCTGGGCTGGGCTGGAGGCGTGTTTCACCAGAGTACGCTTTCACTCGGGGAAGGCGGACACCAGAGAAAACGCTTCCACTTAAGCTGACAGGTGGGGCCGAGTCAAGGATTTAAACCAATCCTTTTTTTTCTTTTTCCTCCACTGTGTCCTTCTTCCTCTGGTCGTGGACGAACGGGAGAGCCACGGGCGCCGGCGATGCCGTCGCCGTGCTGCCTGGCGCCTCAAGCTGGGGACGCTCGCGAGGTTGCCGCACCGCGATGAGCTCGGGGGGGGGGGGGGTTGCTGGAGGCGAGGGGGAGTGGCCTACTGCCCACAGCTCCAAGCTTGAGCGCACGGCAATGGCGGGTCGAGGAAGGACACATCGATGCCGAGCCGATACCGATCTTCTGGTTTGCTGGGAAGGTAGAGAAGATCAAGGGGATCCTCCCAATCCAAATTACTTGGACGAAGACCCTCTGAGTTGCTCGCGAGGTTCCGAGGAACGGCGGCGACATTTTCGGTTGATTCGACTGAATTCGAGGTCTATCCTCCAATTAATTTAGCAGAGAGGTTCCAGAGGGGAGAGGGGGAAGGGTTCCGCGTGAGAAGGCTCGGGCTGCTCTTAGCCGGGGCGAGAGGCTGCGGACAAGCCAGCGCGCGGCGCTTGAATGCGTGCCGGTGCACCGAGCTGTGGACAAGATTTTAATGGGAGAGGATAAGGGCGAGCGCGAGCTGATCTCCTAGAGCAGGAACGACTCGGGAATCCGCACGTGGAACTCGAGTTCGTGCACAGTGTGAAGGAGGAAGCCGACGGACGGCTGGGCGGCACCTAACTCCGGCCAAGCATTAAAAGGAGGGGATAGGGGCATCTTGGGTGTGAGCCAGGGAGCAGGAGAGGGTGCAGACACTGCTTGCTTGGTCTGGAACGGAGGAACAGCGAGGGGAGCCAAAGAAGCAGTGCGGCGGCGCTGTCGGGCATGGCTATGCCGGTTGTGACTACGCTAAAGGGCATGCCAACATCGGCATTGAGATGATTCTCTCGTCCCAGGGCGCCAGAGGAAAAACTAATCGTGTCACCTTGCGCCAAATTGAATTTCCAACAACTTTGCAGAACAAAGTTTTTGCAAATTCTCAAGTTGGTGTGACTAAAAGTTCTGAAAAACAGCGCTGGACTACTTTGAAATTGGTTGTTTGGAGAGGCAAACTATTTTTGGTTTGAACAAGATTTTGCCTAGAGGTGTAGGCACTACCAGTGCTTGCATCTAAGCACTCTCCTCCCACTACAAAAATCGTTTGACTTGATTTTGAAAACATTTGAGTTTTAGGGCAGAAATTTGAGAAAAAGTCAAACATTTTCTTAACAAGGTATCCAATATTTTTACATAAATGAGTTACATACTGCCTAGGGATCATCCCCTAATTTTCGTAGAATTTGTGGAGACATAAGAATAGGGTTCCTTTGAAAATTGCAAATAAGCATGAAAAGAGCATTACAAAGGAAGTACCTCAAATATTGCTCAAATGAGGTTGGGACAAGGGAGTGAAATGTTCAGGAGGTGGAATCATGCACCTTCCCAAAATTGCATAATTTCTAGATGAGTGGAAGGTGTCTAGATAATTTCTGGATCAGAAATGGCAGTTTTGAAATTATGGCCTAATTTGGAAATATTGCATTGGAGTATGCAATATTTTTTATGGATTGTCTTTATATGGACAGGGGAGTCCTCTGGTATTTTTCGTGGAATTTTCCAAGCTATGGAAATAGGTTTTCCTTTAGTAGGTGGAGAAAAGGGTTTAAAAGTTCGATAATCAGGGCTAGGGTTTTCGAGGGAAAACCTAAGCACCAAAATCAACACGGGTGATGGATTGGTTCGAGAATCAGTGGGAAATTCTTGAGGGAGCAATTCCCAAGTCAATTCATCCTCTAAGATTTGAAGAAATATTCTGAGAAAAGAGAAAAAGTTTTTCAGGTGTCATAAAACACCTCTAAAATTAGGTTTCAAATTTCGGGGTGTTACATTATTTGAGGCATGAGCTAAATATCGTAGATTCGGGGAGCGTCGCTTGACTATCTTGCATACACACCTATTTCTTAGCTATATGTTTGGTTTAGGTGTAGGAATGGACATAGGGGGAGTGCGGTCCTAATCCATTGGACTATCCCTCCCCCCATTATGCCGATAGTAAGAACTCATTTTGTCTTTATATTGTTCATTTTATGAATTGTGAGCTTAAATAACAAGTAGTGCAGTGAACCCAAGATATATCTTCTTGGTGTCACACCACATACACTCATACATGGTGGCCTAGGCCACCAACATCTTCTTTGTGAAGATTTGATCCTTTTGGAGCTTTTTGGCTTTTTTGCCTATTCGATGTTTTCATGGAAAACACACTCAAATGTTGGTTTTTATTGTGTTTTGTTGCTTCTTACAAAGTTTGAGTGTGAAGTACCATCTTTAGTGACTCTCTCTATCCCAAGCCATGCATTGCTCTTTCCTTAAAAACGTGCTAAAACTCTTGCTCAAGTCATTTGTTGCCTTTTTGGAGATATGGTGGCGTCGGTACATCAGAGTTTTCAAACATCTGGTTCGGAACCTCCGGCGCCCGGAATTTTCAGTCAAAAATTCGGCTAAGTCCCCGGGCGAAAACTGTTCTGTTTTCACTCGGAACTTTTGCCGGAACTTTGACCTGAAGTTCCGGCCCAGCCGGAACTTCCGGTGTAAGTGAACTGGGTGCTTTTACACGAGGCCGCGGGGTGGACTGCTTCTTCCCGAGCAGTTCGTCCACCCCCACGCTCGTGCCTTCTCTCTCCTCGCCCAGGAACTCCCCCACCGCCGCATCTCCACCGCGGCCTCCCCGCCGCGGATTCCTCCGGCCGTCGGCCGGATCTGCATCCCCACGACGTGGGGATCCCGTTCCTCCACGCAGTTTTCGCCATGGACTCCGGTACAATCCTCTATTTCAAATCTAGGACGAGATAGTATTTCGTTTAACCTAGAAGAAATTGAGCATTACACTAGAATTCCTTTGGTGAAAATACTCCTCTAGGCTTGCCCTAACACATACTAGGAGTGATTTGATTTTTGTTTGCAATTTTTGTTTAAGGCTCTTGTTCCTTTCGCAGCCGTGCGGACCGGAACTTCCGGTTGGCCGGAACTTCCAGCTGCATCCGGAACTTCCGCCCTGAAACAGAAAAATGCGTTCATCAATCATCCTGCTCCTTGTTTCCTTTTATCATCTGACTTGAGCACTTATCTTCTGCTATCTTCTATCTGTTCTCAGCACCTAGCAGCTCTCATGGTCGTCGGGCTATCGCCAAGCGTGCCGCATCCCGGTCCCGTCCTACAAGTGGAGGAGAAGATGATCTTGTGCCAGATGAGACAACTGCTGCCCCTTTGCAGAAGAAAGCACCATATGTGAAGATATCCAAGAAGAAGAAGAAGAAGAAGAAAGCACCTTTGCCTGTTGTCCCTAAGCATCAACGGGATTTCATTCCTTGGCGCTTAGCCTTCACCAATGAAGGCGAGCGCGACCCTGATTTGGACTCATGCTTCTATCATGTTGAGCAAGAGGTGTTGTACAAGACCGTCTATTGCAAGTTTGGCAAGCACAAGGTGTGCCCTATGCAACCCATTGATTTTGATCACTTGGAGAAGAAGCAAGCATATTTTGGTGGGGCTGTAGCTGTGGTGGAGGCTCTTGGTTTGCGCCCTCTGATGGAAATTCAATGCAACTACAACATTCATATGATTCATCAGTTCTATGCCACCGTGGTGTTTGACAAGACTCCGGCCCGTGTATGACATGGATGTCCGGAAATCACAAGCTCTCCGCCAACTTTCATGATTTTGCTGATGCTCTTGAGTATCAAGGCCACCGATATGGTTTCTCTAGCAGCAACAAAGCCTCCGGTCAACGCATGCACATTCAAGGGGCTGCCTATGATAAGAATGAAATGAGTGATCTCTACGGTGATAATGGGATGATTGGCACCACTGCCGGGCTCCTTCCCACTTATGACATTTTGCTTCGCATGTTCCGTCACACCATTGCTCCAAGTGGAGGCAACAACAACGAGATCTGTGGTGGTCTTGTCAACCTCATGTGCTATGCCCACAACATTTTCATGGAAGATGACCCCGAGGCGAATTCCTTTCCTATTGATGTGATGGATTTCATTTTCCATGAGATATATGATACCGTGTTGGGAAGGAAAGTGTCTCAATATGCTCCATACATTATGAGGCTTATCAAGTTAAAGTTCCCTTATGGAGATCATGATGTGCTTGACATGGATGCGGCCCTCGACTGTGACATTATCCATAAGCCTGCGCAGATGAACAAGAAGAATGCTCATATGAATCTCAACAAGGATAAAGGTCCTATGCCAACCGATGATGGAGCTAGTGGGTCTCATGTCCCAAGTGATCCTAGAGTGAAGAAGCCCGGTATTCCCAAGCAACGCACATGGGCTCAGTGTGCTATTGACAAGATCTTAAGGATGAACGTTTGCATTCACAAGGAGAACTACCAAGCATCTGTGGAGAGGCACCAGGGTCTTGTCAACGACTACAAGATTATGCAGCATTTGAAGGTTCCCAACTGTCCTCCTCCTCTGCCACACATCGAGTACAAGTATTGGAACAACGAGAAGGTGGATTGGACTACTCATGTGGCGGATGATGCGGATCTTGAGTGGGACTCGACGGATGAAGAGTGAGGGACGTTAGCTTCGCTTCCTTTTCCCTTTTTGGTGTCTTGATGCCAAAGGGGGAGAAGTCTATCTCCTAGGTTGCGGGATTTGCATGGGTGGAGCACAAAGACTCGTTCTTTTATTTGTTTCCGTTGTGTTATTGTGCTCCGGTTATTGTATTTGTCGCTCTTGTTGAACTTTATTGTGTGTGAACCACCTATTTTATGCATGTGGTAAGACATGTGGAACCCATTTGTGAATCTATTTATGTAAGACTATGTTGTGTAATCTCTATGTCTATTGTATTATGTTTGTGCAAGTTGTGCTTCTATGTTTTACTTGCTTACTTGCTTGACTTGTAAAATATAGGGGGAGTGTTGATCCTAAGTTATGTGCATATTGTATTCAAATGCAATTTTCTAAGTTATGCACATGCTTAGGGGGAACCCGTCTATATTTTGCAAATCCTTTTCCTTGTGTTGTCATCATCCACCAAAAAGGGGGAGATTGAAAGGGCATACTTGCCCGTAATCTTGTTTTGGTGATTATAACAACACAAGCAGTTTTTAACAGTATGTTAAGCTTGTGACAGGTCCAAAGTACACAAACATAGAAGAGATGTTCTTGTGGAAAAGCAGGATTTTTACACTGGCCGAAAGTTCCGGTTTAGGCCGGAAGTTCCGGCCCCAGGGGCGGAAGTTCCGGTCAGAACTTCCGGTCGACATTTTTTTGACAAAAATGTGTTCTGTAATCGGCCGGAGGTTTTACCGGAAGAAGTGCCGGAAGTTCCGGCGCAAGTGAATCTGCGCGGAAAGGAGCGCAACAGGCAGATTTCACCCCCAGCCAAGTAGCTCGCCCAGAATTAAAGTCCACCATTGTTGCAAGCTCAAGATTTGCTAGATCTCCCAATCCCTCCACCCAAGCTCGTTGATCTTTGCAGGATTGAAGGATAAGGCCCCGATCTACATCTTCACCAAGCCGTTTTTCATTTCCCCCTCATTCACTTGAAGGACCATTTGCTAGTGTTTCCACTAGGAAAACCTAGCCCATTGTTGTACTTACTTGATTGTCTTTGTGACAGATTGTAGCTGTTTGGGAGCCCCCAATCCATTGTGGGTTGTGCCCCAAATCGTTGTTGTAAAGGCTCCGGACTCCGCCTTGAAGGTTTCCGATAGTTGAAGTGAACCAATCCTTTGTGGTGCGGTTCAACGGAGAAGAGGGTGAAGCCTTTGTGGCTGTTGAACCATTGTGTTGGTTCACACCTCTCCAACGAGACGTACTCCCCTAAAAAGGAGGAACTCGGGAATACATCCGTGTCTCCGCGTGCTTTCACGTCGGTTACCTCTATCCTAGTTTACCGCCTTTACTTTATGTCGTGCTTAGTTGTTAGCTTGTCATATAGGTAAATTCATCGTAGTTGCATATCTAGAGAATTTACCTTTTGTGTCAAGCCTAATTTGAAAAAGACTAAAATTTGGAGTAGCACCTATTCACCCCCCCCTCTAGGTGTCATACCGATCCCTTTCATCCGGTCTGGGCAGTTTCGCAGGGATCCAAAACGGGATCAGGGTGGGAGTTGACTTCACAACTCCCACACACACCCGACCCCCAACCTCTCCCCTACCGCCGCCTCTGCCTCGAAGTGCCGCTCTGGCTGCTCCCCGCCGCCGAAATCCGCCGTGCCACCGGCTCCTCCACCCTCCAAGCGTTGGGGACCCTTCTCCCCTTCGTTTGACCTTCACCATGACGGGCAAAGGTTCATCTTCTCTCTCTCTCTAGGTTTTCACTCTAGATCTTGTTTTGAGTGAAGATTTGCTTTAACTTCGTGGTGTAGACTCTTTATGTTGGCAATGTGCATCATAGAAATACTCCTAAAACTCTTTGCACACATTTTTTCGACCCACATCGATGTTTTCCCTCCCAGGGCCGGAGACTCCGGTCTGCACAGACCAGAGTATCCGGTGTGGCCAGATACTCCGCCCCCCTGAGACCGGAAACTCTAGTCTGGATACAAAAAATGTGCCCAGAATTTTTGAGTACTTCTTCCTTGTGTTCCTGGACATGTATGCTTATCTCCATGCTATCCTTCTGTTCTGTTTCTCACAGGTGTTCAGAAGACAAAGTCTTCCATCAAACATCCTCATAAGGTTTCAAGGAGAGATCGTGCTCAAACAAGGGACATGCTTTTGTTTGATAGCAGCACTGGACGGCTGCGTCAGCAGAGTACCATTGTAGAAGAAGCCACAAGACATGCTGCCTTAGATGTGTTTGATGATGAAGATGAGGCCGAGAGAGCCCATTTTGATTCCTTGACCACAATTTTGGGTATGGGGAAGCTTGAGTTCCGTCGGATGAGGTCACAGCCATTCTTTGACTTGCTGCCCAACACGAATGATCCTAACTTTCCAAGGAAAGAGCTGCAGCTGATTATGCACCTGCAACTTTGTGGAATTTGGAAGGTTTTTGGGCTATGAGTTCAAGGGGGCTAATACGCCAGTTGGGAAGAGGATGCATGTGGAAGGGCCGCCTACAACAAGCGTCGCTTGCGCCCTTTGTATTCTGTGGCATCATCTGTTGGCACTAATCAAGACCTCCTCCCCACTTACAACATTTTCCTTCGCATGGTTCGGTTTAGCCTTGCTCCTCAAGCCGACAATGTGGATGCTATTCGAGGAGGGCTTGTCAATCTCCTCTACCATGCTTACAAAGTTCAACAGGCCGGGCCGGATTGTGAAGGTAATGAGATTGATGTCATGGATTTCATCAAGTGTGAGCTGCATTGGGCCATCTTTGAGCATAAGAATCCGTTATATGCACCCTATGTGATGAAGCTCATCCTTAACAAGGCGCCTTTCGTCGATACATCTCGCCTCACCAAGCATTCCCAGGGCACTCTCCGCCAACTTAGCAAGCACTCCAAGCAACCGTCTTCCTCTCATGCAACTCCTCAATCTAGTGATGAGGAAGCGCCGCCCGAGGCCCCAATGCCTACAAGGAGAAGCAAGAATGCCGACCCTCCATCATATCTTCAAGGCAGAGCTGAAGTGAACAAGGAAGTGAGCAAGATCTCTTGGTGAAATAGAAAGTTGCTTTGCATGGACATTGTGCTTCACAAGGAGAACCATGGTTCATATGTGAGAGAGAAGCACATCATAAGCAACCAAAACATCATGATCAAGGAGTTGCGCAAGCTTAATAATGGTAGCATCACTCCTCCCCCTGAAGAAGATGAAGATGGAAATCCTATTATCTCCTCCCCGTCCGCTGAGACTATCTCATATGACAAATGGAACCAAGACGTATTTCCTTGGGCTGATTATGCGGATGTGACATCCATGCCATCTTCTTCTCACAACACCGGCAAGGCTCCCATGAATCTTTCCGATGAAGACTACAATGAAGAAGGGATGGTGATGAGGAAGAAGAAGACTCCGAGTGATCTCCATGGTTTCGTTAGTTATGCTCTTTTCCCTTTTTGGCGTCTCGATGCCAAAGGGGAGAAGTAGTTCTATTAGGTTCTCTCCGTGGGATTTGCATGGGTTGGACACAAGCATGTGCTTTTATCATTTTTATTGCGCTTGTGTCTCTTTATGTTATTTGGAACTTATTTGCTTCTTATGTGTTCTGAACTATGGACGTTTATCTATGTGAGTGTAAGACATATGGATTTCTTATTATGTATGGTTGAGCCAACATTATTGTGCTATGGTCTATATGGATGTTTATCTACATTTATATGCACAAGGTATGGTTTTTAGCTCTAGACTCAACCTATATTGTGATATGTCTTGTTTGTGAAATGTGTTGTTTCCATATCATGTTGCTATATATGGTCGGAAATTGTCTCTCTATATGTGTGCATTTGCATTCCAAAGCAATTGATTTATATGCACACATCTAGGGGAGTCTTCCTTTTTGTTAAACATGATATGGTCATGAAGTTTATTGGAAATCCTTGTGTTGTCATCTAACACCAAAAAGGGGGAGATTGAAAGAACATTTTGTATCCCTTAGTTTTTGTATGTTAGTTAACAACACATGTGATAGTTTTAATCTGGTGTTAAGTAGATGATGGTTATAATGTGTACAACACGTGTGCATCAACACCAAAAGAGAAAAGAAGAATCTAGAGCATTCCAGGCAGGAGTATCCGGTCCCCAGGACCGAGACTTCGGACTCAGGGGATTCTGGCCAAAGCGCTGAAAGGTGGTTCAGCCCCTGAGGCCGGAGTTTCTGGCCCCAGGAACCGGAGTTTCCGGCCTCAGGGACCGGAGTCTCTGCCTAAGCTTCAAATCGTCTGAAAGTGATTCACCCCCTGGTGGGGGCCGAGTATCCGCCCCTAGCGGGCCGGAGTATCCGCCCCAGGCCGGAATCTCCGGTCACTTGGACCGGAGTCTCCGGTGTGAAGCTGTTTGCAACGGCTATATTTTCTGGGAGGGGTATAAATACCTCTCCACCTACCTCCAGCCAGCCAGCTCGCCCAGAATTGAAGACACCATTATTGCAAGCTCAAGAATCACTAGATCTCCCAATCCATCCACCCAAACTCGTTGATCTTTGGAGGATTGAAGGAGAAGGCCCCGATCTACATCTTCACCAAGCCGTTCTTCATTTCCCCCTCATTCACTTGAGGGACCATTGCAAGGGTTTCCACTTGGAAAACCTAGCCCCCTGTTGTACTTACTTGATTGTCTTTGTGACAGATTGTAGCTGTTCGGGAGCCCCCAATCCATTTGTGGGTTGTGCCCCGAATCGTTGTTGTAAGGGCTCCAGATTCTGCCTTGAAGGATTCCGATAGTGGAAACTAAACCAAGACTTTGTGGTGCGGTTCATCGGAGAATAGGGTGAGCCTTCGTGGCATTGAGGTTCGACCTTTGTGGTGTCTCACACCTCTCCAATGAGACATACTCCCTTATTAAGGAGGAACTCGGGATTACATCCGTGTCTCCGTGTGCTTTCACTTCGGTTACTTCTATCCTTGTTTACCGCCTTTACTTTGTATATCGTGCTTAGTTGCTAGCTTGTCATATAGGTAAATTCACCGTAGTTGCATATCTAGAGAATTTACCTTTTGTGTCAAGCCTAATTTTGAAAAGAACTAAAATTTGGAGTAGCACCTATTCACCCCCCCCTCTAGGTGTCATACCTATCCTTTCAATTGGTATCAGAGCCTAGGCTCCCTTGTTGGGCTTAACTGCCTAAGAGAATATGACACAAAGTGAGGATGAGGCCGATCGTGCCATGGCTAATGAGGCTCTTGAAAAGGCCAAAGCCAACACGGCATCCATGGCCGATATGAAAGCGTTGGAAACAACTTTGACATCATCCATGAATGTCAAATTTGATGAGTTCCGTGACATGTTCATGAAATTCGCAAATGGCAAGCTTTCGGAAACCATCCCACTAGAGGGTATCTCTAAATCCAATGAGGGTGATTCCGAGAAGGATAAAGAGAAAAAGAAAAAGGGGGTTGAAACCGATACCGGAACTAAACCACCTCCTCCACCTTCTACCGTGCATGTAGATGGGAAGGAAGAGTACCATGCCTTTCCGGGTTGGTACTCTCCCGACCCACCTATCACCCCCCGCATAAACCCTTTAGGTCCTCCACCTAAGCTTAATGCATTAGCTTTGCAAGTTGGCAACGCTCAATGAAATCTCATATCAATAGTGCCTCTATCAAGCTTTGGAGGATCATTGAAGATGGATACAAGGTCGTGGATCCAACCAATGTGACAAGAAGAGAGTTTGCCGAAAAGCAACGGATGACCCACAAGTATAGGGGGTGTATCGTAGTACTTTCAATAAATAAGAGTGTCGAACCCAACGAGGAGCAGAAGGTGTTGACAAGCAGTTTGATATGGAATTCACTGTAAATACTAGCAGACAAGTTTTTAGGGGTTTTTGATATAGAAGATAAATAAAGTACAAGTAAATAAAGTGCAGTAATAATAATTGCAGCGAGTGGCCCAATTCTTTCTACAGCAAAGGACAAGCCAGTAGGTTTACTTATGATGACCAAACGTTCTTGAGGAAACACGGGAATTTCGTCAAGTGCTTCCGCTTCATATAGTTGATTAATCTTCATTGTTTTGATAAGTGTTGTGTGGGTGAACCTATGCTAATGCACCGCCCTTCCTAGGACTAATACATACTTGTGATTATACCCCCTGCAAGCATCCGCAAATACAAGAAAGTAATTAAGATAAATCTAACCACAGCCTTAAACTCTGAGATCCTGCTATCCCTCATGCATCGATATACCAACGGGGTTTAGGTTTCTGTCACTCCGACAACCCCACAATTGGCAACCGAATACACAATACATTCCCCTAGGCCCATAAAGGTGAAGTGTCATGTAGTCGATGTTCACATGACACCACTAGAAGAATAACACCACAACTTAATTATCAAACCATTAAATATTACTCAACATAATTCACTACTAACATCAAGACTTCTCCCATGTCCTCAAGAACTAAACGAACTACTCACAAGACATCATATGATGGAACATGATCAGAGGTGATATAATGATGAATAACAATCTGGATATAAACCTTAATTCAACGGTTTCACTCAATAGCATCAACCACAAGGCGTAATTAACACCGGGAAAGCTTCCTCTATAGCGGAACGGAGTGGAGCGGCGGAGACGATGGTGCTAGTGGTGGAGATGATGATGATCCCAATGAAGTCCAGCTCGATGACGGTGACGATGGCGACGATTTCCCCCCTCCGGGAAGGAATTTCCCCGGCAGATTTCTCCCTGCCGGAGAGCCTTTTTCTCTCTGGTGTTTTCCGCCTCGTGGAGGCGGCGGAATATTTCCTCGACGTCCCCCCGGCTTAGGGTTCCTGGGGATGATGTACACGAAAGGGGGCTGGCAGAGGTGGGCCAGGGTCCTCACCACGTGGCGGCGCGGGGGCAAGGTGGGCCGCGCCACCACATGGTGAGGGCCCATGGTGGCCCACCTTGGCCTCCCCTTTTGGCTGCCTCCGGCATCTGATAAAATAGGAACTTCTGGATGTTTTCCCGAATTATTGATCTTCAGAAATATGGTGTCTTGACGGTCCTTTTTCCAGCAGAAATCTGACTCCGGTGTTTAATTCTCCAATAATCATCAAACATGCAAAATAGGTAAATAACATAAGTATCATCTCTAAATATGAAATATATCAATGAATAACAGTAAATTATGATATAAAATAGTGATGCAAAATGGACGTATCAACTCCCCCCAAGCTTAGACCTCGCTTGTCCCCAAGCGAAAGCTGAGCTCGGTAAACAAGACCACAGGTTTATGGAGCGAAGTGTCGATAAACAAAATACGGACAAGAAGCATCACATTTATTAATACACAAGTCATTCTAGACAGCAACTTCCCTTCATATAACATAACTTGAAACAAGTAAAGGGAGTCACAATAAGGTGCATAGAGAAAATCATAATTGGTGATGGCAAACTTCGTTCTTGGTCAGAGAACAATTAACAGATTGTACTTATCTTTCGAGCAGAGTCTTTATACTAGAGCTTATATTGCAGAACTTACATGCTCAATCAAACAATCTCCTTTACAGTCATTGATAACTTTCAAAGTTATATTCATTCAGATAAAAGCTTTGTGCTACACAAGGAAACATAAAAGACATGATTGAAAATATCAACATATAGATGGTTGGATCACAACAACTCAAATGCTTGCTCGAGATAGAAGGGAATAGGTTTACTGACTCAACATGAAAGTAAAAGATAGGCCCTTCGCAGAGGGAAGCAGGGATGAAATCATGTGCTAGAGCTTTTAAGTTTTGAAATCATATAGAGAGTATAAAATAAGTTTTAAGCTATGTATGTCGTTGTCAACGAATGGCAGTGGGCACTCTATCCCCCTTGTCAACCAGACTTTCAAGAGCGGCTCCCATGAAGGACGTTATTTCTACCCAAGGGTAGATCATCCCTCTTCTCTTTTGTTTACACATGCATATTTATAAATTGGTATGACACTCCTCCCAACCTTTGCTTACACAAGCCATGGCTAACCGAATCCTCGGGTGCCTTCCAACAATCACATACCATGGAGGAGTGCCTATTTGATAATGTTTAACACTTTGAAGTTTGCTTTTGATAAATCATTGGCAAAACATGTGAAGAGAATCAAGCAGTTATAGTTATAATTAATTGGGACTGGGCACCCCATTTGCCAGCTCTTTTTGCAAGTTATTGGATAAGCGGATGTATATGCCACTAGTCCATTGGTGAAAGTCTGTCTGACAAGTTAAATAGAGAACAACCCACATACTTCCTCATGAGCTAGTAAACAGTGACACAAATGAGAGGTAATAGTTTTTGAATAATTAAAGGTAGCACATGAAGTATTTACTTGGAGTGGCAGGAAATACCACATAATAGGTAGTTATGGTGGACACAAATGGCAATGGTTTGGCTCAAGGTTTGGATGTATGAGAAGCATTCCCTCTCAATACAGGTTTTTCGGCTAGCAAGGTTGTGTAGCAAGCATAAGAGTTGAGGGATACAAACAAATATACATGTAGTAAGAACAATCATGCAATCTTCCTTGGAAGCACAAATAATTTTAACTTGAGAATACTAAGCTTATGAGCCAACAAGAAAGAAAGATCATGGAATAATTTATCTACATGCACTTCCCTCTCTCTACTTAAGCCTCAAAGTATTGTAACTACTGACCAATGCTAAGTTTGCCAAAACCAAAAAGATTTACTTGATGCTCCCAAAGTGGTACCAATACTAATGACAAGATTATCAACATGAAAGAAATTGCAAACTAAAATAAAGTATGCAGAAAGTAAATGATAAAACTTCTCATTAATATTCCATAACGGCAACTCACACCAAGGGATACATAGATAACCAACTAAAAGAGAGATACTTCCACACTGCAAACCATCCTATAAGATAACTTCCCTACTCACGATATGACTCTATTGAAAGGTAAAAGGTAAAGATAATGGTGTGATACCGCGGCACTCCCCCAAGCTTGGAACAAGCCAAGGGGATGCCAATACCAATGATGAATTACTCCTTCGGCGGTGGTGGTGAATCCTTAATAAGCTTATCAACCAGCTCCTTCAGTTCATCAATCTTGTGGGTGAGGATACGGATCAACTCCGTGTTGTGCTCAATACGGTTCATGAATTTATCGACTGTGAATCCCAGCTCTTGGAGTTGTCTCCCCACTTCTCATCGGACTTAGAACTCTTTTTCCTGCACTGTTAGAACGATCTATATTCCAGCTATTGGGCAATTCTGCCTCAGGGATCCTCTCAATTTGATGCTTATGGATAAGAGTATGGAAGGGGTTATCGATGCCTGGAGAAGATGTCCTTGGAGCCAAGAAGCGACGTGGAACCTTCCCTCCGGTGCTCATCCGCGCGCCTCTCTTGAGGTTGAAAGGGTTTGCCACCACTCCAATGCTTGCAATGGTGGCGCGAGGGTATTGACGCGGATCTTCCTCCACTTCTCCTTCATCTTCACTCTTGATCTCCTCCTTCAGCATAGGGTCTTGGGGATCATCTTCCAAAGGCTCCTTGCCCTTGTTGTTGTTGTTGGAGACCATGGTGCTTCTAAAACTTGAAGGTGGAATCTGGCAGAAACAGCTCGAAACAAAAACACGACGAAAAGGCGATATACGGACCTCGGGGTTCCGGGGGATTATATAGCAAAAAGTTTACAACAAAAGGAAGGTACAGGAGAAAACCTGGTCGGAGACGGGCTCCGAGGCGCCCTCACCACGTGGCGGCGCGGCCAGGGTGGGCCCGCCACGGCATGGTGAGGTGCCCTCGGGCACCTTCTCCTACCCGGTTTGGTCTCTTATTTTTCCATATTTAATATAAACGACAAAAATATCTATTGGAAGGTTAAACGCGAACTTTTTCTTACCAAAACTGTTACCTATTCGAAAACAGACTCTGCAGTCCCTGAATTTGCTTTTCAATGAAAACTTCCGGAGTCACCACTTGAATAGTATCAACATCTTCATCATAAGGATCTCCAGAAATATAATGTTTGAGTCTTTGTCCATTCACCACTTGTGTAGAGTTATCTTTAAGTGAAGCAATCTTTATTGCACCTGAACGATATACCTCCACAATAACAAAAGGTCCTTCCCATTTTGAGAGTAATTTTCCTGCAAAAAATCTGAGACGAGACCTATACAATAGAACTTTCTCACCAACATTAAACTCTCTTTTAATAATTCTCCTATCATGCCATTTCTTAACTTTCTCTTTAAAAAGTCTAGCATTTTCATAAGCTCACTTCTCCATTCATCTAAAGAACTCAAATGAAGCAACCTCTTTTCACCAGCAAGTTTAAAGTCTCTATTAAGTTCTCTCACTGCCCAATAAGCTTTGTGTTCTAATTCTAGAGGCAAGTGACAAGCTTTACCATAAACCATTTTATAAGGAGACATACCCATAGGGTTTTTATAAGCAGTTCTATAAGCCCATAAAGCATCATTTAACTTACTAGCCCAATTCTTTCTAGATTTATTAACAGTCTTTTGCAAGATAGATTTAATCTCTCTATTTGATAATTCTACTTGCCCACTAGTTTGGGGATGATAAGCTGAAGCAATTCTATGATTAACACCATATTTAGCAAGGGTCTTTCTAAAACCACCATGAATAAAATGAGAACCTCCATCAGTCATAAGATATCTAGGCACACCAAACCTAGGAAAAATAACATCTTGAAGCATTTTTAAAGAGGTCTCACCATCAGCACTTTTGTAGGTATAGCTTCTACCCATTTAGTAACATAATCAACAGCAACAAGTATATGAGTATTACCTTCTGAAGGAGGAAAAGGACCCATAAAGTCGAATCCCCAACAGTCAAATGGTTCAATAACAAGAGAATAACTCATAGGCATTTCATTACGTCTAGAGATATTACCAACTCTTTGACATTCATCACAAGATAAAATAAACTTTCTTGCATCTTTAAAGAGGGTAGGCCAATAAAAACCTGATTGTAGAACCTTTTGTGCAGTTCTATCTCCAGCATGATGTCCTCCATAAGCACTACCATGGCACTTTCTCAATATCTCTTGTTGTTCATGTTCTGGAACACATCTTCGCATAATGCCATCTACTCCTTCTTTATATAAATGTGGGTCATCCCAAAAATAATGCCTCAAGTCATAAAAGAATTTCCTTCTTTGCTGAGCTGAAAAGGTTGGAGGCAAGTACTTGGAAACAATAAAGTTAGCATAATCAGCATACCAAGGACTATCTCGCGAACTTACCCTTATTGCAGCCAACTGTTCATTTGGAAAACTATCATTAACAGGAATAGGATCATAAGCAATGTTTTCCAATCTAGACAAATTATCAGCAACAGGATTTTCAGCACCTTTCCTA
Organism: Poa pratensis; assembly: GCA_947311845.1. Lineage (NCBI taxonomy): Eukaryota > Viridiplantae > Streptophyta > Magnoliopsida > Poales > Poaceae > Poa > Poa pratensis. The sequence goes on from CAMZMU010000052.1 coordinate 37,350,267, forward strand.
TCTACAATATGTAAATCAAACTCTTGCAAAAGAAGCACCCATCTAATAAGCCTAGGCTTAGCATCTTTCTTTTCCATAAGGTACCTAATAGCAGCATGATCAGTATGAATAATGACTTTTGAATCAACAATATAAGGTCTAAATTTGTCACAAGCAAATACTACAGCTAGGAACTCTTTTTCAGTAGTTGCATAATTCTTTTGAGCAGAATCAAGAGTCTTACTAGCATAATGAATAACATTCAACTTCTTATCTATCCGCTGTCCAAGAACAGCACCAACAGCAAAATCACTAGCATCACACATAATTTCAAAAGGTAACGTCCAATCAGGTGGTTGAACAATAGGAGCAGTAATTAAAGCCTTCTTCAGAGTTTCAAAAGCTTCCTTACAATCATCATCAAAAACAAAAGGTACATCTTTTTGGAGAAGATTAGTAAGGGCTTTGAAATTTTAGAGAAATCTTTAATAAACCTCCTATAGAAACCAGCATGACCAAGAATACTACGAATACCTTTGACATCTCTGGGCAAGGCATTTTCTCTATTGCCTCAACTTTAGCTCGATCAACTTCAATGCCTCTTTCAGAGATTTTATGTCCAAGAACAATTCCTTCATTGACCATAAAGTGGCATTTCTCCCAATTAAGAACAAGATTAGTTTCTTCACATCTCTGCAAAACTTTATCAAGATTGTGCAAACAATTATCAAAAGAAGTTCCATAGACGGAAAAATCGTCCATGAAGACTTCCACAATTTCCTCACAAAAACCATGAAAAATAGCAGACATGCATCTTTGAAAAGTAGCAGGAGCATTACACAAACCAAAAGGCATACGTCTATAAGCATAGTTCCATAAGGACAAGTAAAAGTAGTTTTCTCTTGATCTTGCTTTCTCACAGCAATTTGAGAAAACCCAGAATAACCATCAAGGAAACAAAAATGAGTCTTCTTAGACAACCTCTCTAACATTTGATCAATAAAGGTAAAGGATAATGATCCTTCTTAGTAACTTTGTTAACCTTTCTAAAATCAATGCACATTCTATAACCAACTACTACTCTTTGAGGAATAAGTTCATCATTTTCATTAGGCACAACAGTAATTCCTCCTTTCTTAGGAACACAATGCACAGGACTTACCCATCTACTATCAGCAATAGGATAAATAATACCAGCTTCAAGAAGTTTCAATACCTCATTTCTTACCACTTCCTTCATCTTGGGTATTAAACGACGTTGATGTTCAACAACTGGCTTTGCATCAGGTTCCATATTAATAGCATGTTGACAAATAGCAGGGAGATCCCTTTCAAATCATCAAGAGTATAGCCCATAGCTCCACGGTGTTTCTTCAATACCTCCAATAACCTTTCCTCTTCTCTACCTGAAAGTTTAGAACTAATAATAACAGGATATATTTTCTTATCATCAATATAAGCATATTTAAGATTATCAGGTAAAGGTTTTAAATCAAAAACGGGATCCTCCTTTGGTGGTAAGTGGTACCCAAATCTTCCACCGGTAAGTTATGTTTAAGTATAGGTTGACGAAGGAATATTTCGTCAAGCTCATTCCTTTCTTCCATAAAGACCTCACTTTCGTGGTCCTCCATATGTTGCTGCAAAGCATTGTTAGGAGCAAGAGCAATAGAGGCAAGCTGAGCAACTTTAAAATCTTCATTAGGCAATTCGGTTTCATAAGGAACTTTAGCAAATTTAGAGAAATTGAACTCATAAGATTCACCAGCAAATTTAGTAAAGATTTTCTCTTTCTTACAATCTATAACAGCACCACAAGTATTCAGAAAAGGTCTACCAAAAATGATAGGACAAGTCTTACTAGCAGCTGAACCAAGTACTAGAAAATCAGCAGGATATTTAGTCTTACCACATAAAACTTCCACATCTCTAACAATACCAATTGGAGAGATAGTTTCTCTATTAGCAAGCTGAATAACCACATCAATTTCCTCAAGTTCACAAGAACCAATTTCATGCATAATTTCCCTGTAAAGCTCATAAGGAATGCACTTGAACTTGCACCAATATCACATAAACCATAATAGCAATGATCACCTATCCTAACAGAAAGCACAGGAACACTAGTTTTCCTAGAGCTTTTAGGATGTGAAACAATATTAGAAGCATCTTCACAAAAGATAATATGACCATCTTCTATATTTTCAGTGACAAGGTCCTTAACCATTGCTACAGCAGGTTCAACAGTTATTTGTTCATCAGGTTCTATAGCTTTCTTTGTACTTTTGTTAACAACGCTAGCTATAATAGAGTGTTCCTTTATTTTAGCAGGAAAAGGAACTTTTTCAATATAAGGTTCAGGAATAATGTGATCAACGGTATTAACCTCAATAGTTCTAGTCCAGGAGAAACAGTTTTATCTTTATAAGGTTCATGATAATTTTAAAACCCTCCTTAGGCATACCGAAATAGGAGGCAAAAGCTTTATAAAAATTTGCAACAACTTGAGAGTCAAGGCCATAAGTAGTACTAACATTTCGAAAATCATCAGTATTCATGAAAGTTTTAATGCATTCGAAATCATATTTTATACCTGACTCTCTACCTTTGTCGTTCTCCCATCCTTCAGTGTTCTCCTGAATCCGATCAAGAAGGTCCCATTTAAACTCTTCTTTATTACGAGTGAATGATCCAGAACAAGCAGTATCCAATAGAGTTTTATCCTGAAAGGAGCCTTGCATAGAAGTTATCAATAACAACATTACCAGGAAGCTCATGAATGGGGCATTTGAGCATTAATGACTTCAATCTCCCCCACGCTTGGGCAATACTTTCTCCATCATGAGGCCAAAAATTATATATGAGGTTCCGGTCTTTGTGAATCTCACTTGGAGGATAGAATTTAGAATAAAAGAGAGGTACAATTTCCTCCCAACCAAGAGAACGCCCATTCTTCAGCAGTTTATACCAATGTGCAGCTCTACCAGACAGCGATATAGAGAATAGTTTCTTCTTAACTTCACCCATTGAAATACCTGCACACTTGAATAACTCGCATAATTCATGTAAAAATAATAAATGATCACCAGGATGGACAGTTCCATCCCCTTCATAGCGGTTATTCGTAACACGTTCAACAATTTTCATAGGTATTTTGAATGGGATTACCTGCTCAGGTGGCGCCTCCTCTACTACCTTAGCAGTGGTAGTGGTTTTCCCAAATAGGAATTCAAGAGAAGATCTCTCCATAATGAAATATAGCAGCAGGCAAAAATAAAAACAGCACGTACAGTAGAGTTTTCCTTACCAATTCCACTTACCAATAGCGCTTCACTCCCCGGCAACGGCGCCAGAAAATAGTCTTGATGACCCACAAGTATAGGGGGTGTATCGTAGTACTTTCGATAAATAAGAGTGTCGAACCCAACGAGGAGCAGAAGGTGTTGACAAGCAGTTTTGATATGGAATTCACTGTAAATACTAGCAGACAAGTTTTTAGGGTTTTTGATATAGCAGATAAATAAAGTACAAGTAAATAAAATGCAGTAATAATAATTGCAGCGAGTGGCCCAATCCTTTCTACAGCAAAGGACAAGCCGGTAGGTTTACTTATGATGACCAAACGTTCTTGAGGACACACGGGAATTTCGTCAAGTGCTTTCGCTTCATATAGTTGATTAATCTTCATTGTTTTGATAAGTGTTGTGTGGGTGAACCTATGCTAATGCACCGCCCTTCCTAGGACTAATACATACTTGTGATTATACCCCTTGCAAGCATCCGCAAATACAAGAAAGTAATTAAGATAAATCTAACCACAGCCTTAAACTCTGAGATCCTGCTATCCCTCATGCATCGATATACCAACGGGGGTTTAGGTTTCTGTCACTCCGGCAACCCCACAATTGGCAACCGAATACACAATGCATTCCCCTAGGCCCATAAAGGTGAAGTGTCATGTAGTCGACGTTCACATGACACCACTAGAAGAATAACACCACAACTTAAATATCAAACCATTAAATATTACTCAACATAATTCACTACTAACATCAAGACTTCTCCCATGTCCTCAAGAACTAAACGAACTACTCACAAGACATCATATGGAACATGATCAGAGGTGATATAATGATGAATAACAATCTGGACATAAACCTTAATTCAACGGTTTCACTCAATAGCATCAACCACAAGGAGTAATTAACACCGGGAAAGCTTCCCCTATGAACTAGACAAGATTCAACCCTAGATGTTACAGCGGAACGGAGTGGAGCGGCGGAGATGATGGTGCTGGTGGGAGATGATGATGATGATGATCCCAATGAAGTCCAGCTCGATGACGGTGACGATGGCGACGATTTCCCCCCTCCGGGAAGGAATTTCCCCGGCAGATTTCTCCCTGCCGGAGAGCTTTTCTCTCTGGTGTTTTCCGCCTCGTGGAGGCGGCGGAATATTTCCTCGACGTCCCCCCTGGCTTAGGGTTTCCTGGGGATGATGTACACGAAAGGGGGCTGGCAGAGGTGGGCCAGGGTCCTCACCACGTGGCGGCGCGGGGGCAAGGTGGGCCGCGCCACCACATGGTGAGGGCCCATGGTGGCCCACCTTGGCCTCCCCTTTTGGCTGCCTCCGACATCTGACAAAATAGGAACTTCTGGATGTTTTCCCCGAATTATTGATCTTCAGAAATATGGTGTCTTGGCGGTCCTTTTTCCAGCAGAAATCTGACTCCGGTGTTTAATTCTCCAATAATCATCAAACATGCAAAATAGGTAGAATAACATAAGTATCATCTCTAAATATGAAATATATCAATGAATAACAGTAAATTATGATATAAAATAGTGATGCAAAATGGACGTATCAGCAACTCAATGCCTCCGCTCTCCACATGATTGAACTCTCATTGAGTGAAAGTGACAAGCATCATGTTCTTCATGCCACCACCGCCAAAGAAGCTTGGAATTGTCTTGAGGTTGCATTCCTTGGAAATGATAGCATGAAGAGAAATATATATGATTCCTTGAGCATGATGCAGAAGGCTTCTACATGCTTGATAGTGAGCATCATGAAGAGATGTATGGAAGACTCAAAACTCTTGCCAAGGCCTTCTATGATGTGGGGGCAACCTATGTGGATGATGCTTAAGTCAAGAGGAAGTATGTGAATGTTCTCTTGCCTTTCGAGCCCATTGAGTTGAAGTCTATTCAAGGAAGAAACAACTATATTCAAATGTCATCCAATGAAGTTATGCAAGAAGTGCAAGCCTCCAAGGTTGCCACCAAGAATGCCGAAGATAACCGTGCTAGGGCCATGGGAATGAAACAAGGTCCCTCACTTGCTTTGAAGGCCAAGGTGGTATGTCTAGATGAAAATGATGAGGTTGAAGCTTGCCCAAGCAACATTGCTCCCAATGAGCTTGAACAAGCTCTCAATGGTCACATAGGTCTCGCCACAAGAGTGTTTTGGAATGACCTGGCAAGCGCTAAAGCTCGAGTTGATCGTGAGAACAATTCAAGTGGGAAGAAAGAGCTTGCCTCAAGGACAAAGACTTGCTACAATTGTCATGAAAAGAATCACTACATAAGAGAGTGTCCTTATGAGAACCGAGAGCAAAATGGTTGGACGCTTGTCCAAAAGGACCACTCAATGTTGATTCAAAAGAAGCCCGCAAGACCAAGGAAGCCCTTCTTCAAGAAGGCACCAAGAATAGTGTTGGTGGCACAAGAAGAATATCCCTCAAGTGGTTCCGAAGATGAAGATGCACCTACTAAAGAGGTAGCCGCATTGGCTATTGTATCAACTTCATCATCTTCTCTCTTTGAATGCCCCAATGAAAACTTCTCCACCAACAACGCTCGTTGCCTCATGGCTCATGTTACCGAGGTATCATCTTCTACTCCCAAGACTATGCATGAAATGAATGATCAATCTAGTCTTGTGATTAAGAAGGAACTTGTTGCCTTTGATACCTTCATGACTAACTTGCAAGGTGAAACTAAGGAACATGTTGAGTCTCTCATGAGACAACTATGTGCGGCCGAAGAACTTCTTGAAGAAAAGAGTAAGATTGAGAGAGAGGATTCTCTCACCATTGCTTCCTTGAATGCTTCCATAGCATCCTTGAATGCCTCTCTTGATGAAGAGAGTGAAGAAAGAAGTACTCTTGAGGAAAGACTTGATTCTCTTGATGCTAAAAATGATGATATCATTAATAAAATCATCAAGGATAGAGATCATGTCTTTGCTAAATATAAAGTTATTAAAAGGAGAAAGTTGAACTTGGGGTTGCTAATGCTAGACTTCTTGAGGATATGGAGAAGCCTGACAAGGCTCACAAGGCTTTGGAAATGACTCACTCCCTTCTAGTCAAGTCTCATGAGCAACACTAGTAGGAAAAGGGTTATAGCCACCAGCCTACCGCTGGCGGACGCCGTTTCCGTCCGCCAGCGCTTCGACCGCTGGCGGGCGGCTTTTCGTGTCCGCCACTGGTTCAGGACGTACCGCTGGTGGACGACCACTCTGCCCGCCAGCGCTAGGAGCAGAAAGTTGGGAGGAGGCGGGCAAACCACCGCTGGCGGACAGAATACGTGTCCGCCAGCGGTACTGAATGTACCCCTGGCGGACGCTAAATAGGATCCGCCAGTGGTAGTTGCGTCGGCTGAGCTTAGCGGGAAAAAAAGGTAACAGTACCGCTGGCGGGCGGATTACATCGTCCGCCAGTGGTCAGTTAAGTACCGCTGGCGGGCAAACTAAAGCGTCCGCCAGCGCTAACTTAGCATGTAATCGAAAAGAACTACGAAAATGCTATTTATAGAAATAATCTGTAAATTCCCTTCAGAACCATTGCTTCCTATACCAAGACACACATATGTGTCGAATATGAGCATTTTTCACAAACTATGGGTTGAGACTTGACATAACTTGGTACATTGATTCGATCGAATTGAAACCTTTGTAGGTTGTTTCGTCTACATGATAGTACTTTTTGTGAAGAATGTTTATGAAACTTTTGTCGAAAATCAAGTTATCATTTCAAAAAGATAGCTCTATGCAAGAGGATATATCTTTTTGAGTGTTTTTTCACTCTATTCACACCGAAAGAGATCAAATATATATAAAACAGTGTTTGCATTGCAGAATAATTCAAAGAAGGGAACATTATTTTCCTCACTTTACAAAAGCACATTGATCAAATTATTATGCAAAAAGTATCACGCTTAGATCTTTATTTAATCCGGTTACAGCTGGAGTCCGATCCAAGCAATTTTTATTTAACTAACTTCTGCCTCGTCCTAAGCAGCGGGTGCATCACGGGGAGCGCTCCTTACCCAAAGAGTAGGAACCATCACAGGGTCAAAACTCACATGATAAGGATTCCTTTGCATTACCTGCCATGTATTAGTATACACCGTATCCAACAACTACATGTAGCGACGGACGTGCTCATCCTCCACCCTTATACGGCGACGTACCACATCCTCGGGGGCCGGCTCCCTCTGGAAACTCCCTGGCCCACGACCTCCACCAAAGAAGATCCGGGTCGACGACGTCGCCCAGATTTCTCACCAAGCTACGTGTTCCGGAAGATAACACCTCCCAGTGCCAGCCTGGCGGAGCCCATTCCCGCACAGGGCCGTTATTGTCCAACAGGTGCCCGGCCGCGGCCATCGCCGACGTATATGCCCAGATCTAAAAAAAATAGTGGGGAATTTGATCAAACACCTAAGGTGCATGCAACCTACGTAGGGGAGGAGGGGATCAGTGTCGGGGAATACTTTCTGGATTAACCCGCGGCCCAGTGCGGCTTACCTTATTCGCACGGACAAAGGCCCACATGGGATCAAGCCCAACATTGAACCGCCACAAGGAGAAGGATCTAGAAGACATATCCTGGAAACCGTGAGGAGGAGTTGGTCTCCGAGTAGGTTCCAGTTGATGTATTCCTTATGGAGGAAGTTTCCTTTGTAACCTAGCGAACCTCTGTGTATATAAAGAGGATTCGCAGGACTTAGACAGGGTGAAGCTATCAAGCCCTTAAACCCTAGCTCCTACGGCGAGTACCAGATCGGATCGCCTCCATTGTAACACCTTGATTATCATATCAATACCAATCTAGGGTAGGCAGGAAGTAGGTCTTTTACCTCACATTGAGGGGGCCGAACCTGGGTAAATCTGTGTTGATCTTTGTTCCTGCGATCCCAAGCTCGGAGATGCTTGACTCGCGCAATCCCACACCTACGAAGTCATCCATGACACCTGACGTGACAAACCCACGACAGTTGGCGCCCACCGTGGGGCCTGCGGTCAAGAGCGTCACGTTCCGCGCAGGATCCATGAAGGGAGCTAAGATCTGGTTGTTGGCCGCATAATCACGATCAATGGCACACCTCTCATTGACGATTCAAGCTGGGGGCCGGAAGCAGATTACTTAGAGACCGGCCACGTCATCCCGTTTGGATCCATCAACCTCTTCGTTGGCTTCATCGGTGGCAGGTCCATTAGCTCGGTCCAAGAAGGCGATTCAGTAGAAGAAGTCACCGATGATGGGGAGGAATCCCTGGAAAGCGTGGACTCACAAGAATATGGGTCCATTGTACCTGCCTTTGAAGAAAGTTGCTGGGGTTACCCACCAGAAATCGCATTATCACCAGATCGAGAGATGGTGCAAGTCGCGGTTTACATGACCGGAGGAGCAGGTGCATCAGGAACTGCTGGAGAGGCCGAAGCATTGGCACCCCCAAGCAACCCGCTTCTTGTCCCTGTGTAGCCACAAACGCCGCCCTCCGGGTAACAGAAATCGAGGCCGCTAGGGCCGAGCTCCTATATGAGGTTCGAAGGATGGAAGAAGAGCGCCGCAGGCTCGATCAGATAAACCAAGGAATCCAACAGGAGCAGCAAAGAGTAGCCGCGATGGCTGCGACTCAACGACAGGTTGACTCACAAACACAACTGCGCGCGACTCAACCAACAGTGGAAATCCCGCTTACTCCAGCCGCGGGAGCGAGAATCCAGACAGTTGCGGAAGGATGGGGACCAACAAATCAAGAGACCCAGCAACAACCAAGGAGGTTTCACACCCCGCAGGGCCATTACCAAAACTCTGTCGATAATATGTATGTGCGGCTAATATCTTGACTCAGATGGTACCAACAGGCGATGACCCGGTCAATGCTGAGGCACGGCCGCGATTCAGATGCTAAGTACAGCAGTCCTGCAACAAGCCAATAGGGCAGAAGCCGAGGACAGCTGCCCCTCGTACCAGCCAATCACAGGATTGCAGCAGAAAGAAGCGTCCAAAGCAGGCCACCAGAGAACATATCGGAGTCGCACAGAGGCAGCAGGAGCAAGTCGCAGAAGTGCAGGCGAATATGCCAGTGATGCAACACGGCCCGCAGAAATCAACAATCCAACGGGCACATCCACAACCCTGTCCTCGCGGCTCAAGGGCCCAGCATGTTTTACTGAAAGATCAGATTGGAACCTTTTCCTGAAGATTTCAAAGGGCCACGCAAGGTGGCGAACTACAACGCCAGCATGGATCCAACCACCTGGCTGAACAATTACGAGATGGGGATGAGCATTTTGAACGCCTCAGAGGAAATATGTGCAAGGTACCTCAACATGATGCTAGAAGGTGCAGCGCACATATGGCTGCAAAATTTGCCTCCCAACTCTATAAATACTTGGGAGGAACTGAAGGATGCTTTCGTTAAGAACTTCCAAGGAACTTGCAAACGACTCTGCAATATAGAAGATCTCGAGCGTTGTGTCCAGAAGGAAGGCGAGTCAAGTCGCCATTGGATGAAAAGGGTGGCAGAAATAATACACTCCTCAGATAATATACCACCAAGCTCAGCCGTCCTGGTAATGGAGAAAAACTGCAAGTTTGAGCCGCTGATTCATAAGCTGGGTCGCATGAAAGATAAAGTCAAGAGCCTCAGCGAGGTAATGGCTGCGGCTAACAAATATGCCGGCTCGGATAAAACCAGAGACGCGTCAGACGAGAAGAAGAGGAGGTTGCTGCCAAAGGAAAGAGAAACTCCAACAAGCCCCAGCAGCAGCAAACAAGCCACAACAACGCGAATCAAAACAAACGCAAAAACGAAGATGGTCACTCAGGGCTCGTCGCCAATACGCGTGGAGGATTCAGAGGCCAGCGGGAAGGGGCCGAGGATACGGCTCCCGTCCAATCAATATGGAAGAAGTTTTTAATCGGCCGTGCGACCTTCATGACAGGTGATGGACGGCCAGCGGACCATACCAAGGCACAATGCAGCTATTACAAGAAGTGGAAAGAAGAAAGCCAGCACACAGGGGAAATTCCCACGAAGGAAACCCCGGTACTCATGACGCAAATTGGGCAGCACAACGCGAGCAACCCCAGGCAAACGGGGCAGTATCACACAATAGTTATCGACACCTCCAAAAGGGAAGAGAAATTGAGTCGCAGGAGTCAACAGGTGAACGCCGTGATACCAGCAACGCCCAATTGGCTAAGGTGGTCCGAGCACACAGTAACTTGGAGTCGCGACGATCACCCGCCACAAGTACGGGAACCTGGCAAGTTGGCGCTGGTTGTGGCACCATACGTAGCAGGATACAAGCTGACCAAAGTGCTTATGGATGGAGGAAGCAGCATTAATATCTTGTACTACGATACGTTCCAGCGTCTAGGACTCAAGGATTCCAGCCTGCAGCCCACGTCAACCGTGTTTCACGGCATTGTCCCAGGAAGGTCCGCACAGCCGGCGGGGAAAATAACCCTAGGGGTAACTTTTGGGACAGAAGAGAACTTCAGAAGCGAGTTCCTATGTTTCGAAGTGGTAAAATTCCAAAGCCCATATCACGCCTTGTTTGGAAGAAGAGCTTTTGCTAAGTTTATGGCCAGGCCATGCTACGTGTACCTACAGTTGAAGATACCAGGACCAAAAGGGGTCATCACAGTGTACGGAGATAGAGAAAAAGCGATAGAATGTGAAGAAGGAGATGCGGCCTTCGCAGAATCTGCCTGTGCCGCGGAAGAGCTAAAAGGTTATAAGTCGCAGGTGGACCCAAATGACATGAGCGTAGTTACCACGCCATCTGCCGAGCCACCAATGAAATTCAAAGCGGCCCAGGACACCAAGCAGATAAATCTTGTTCCTGGCGACTCATCCAAGCAAACCAGCATTGGAGCACACATGGAAGAAGAGCAGGAGAAGGCTCTCGTCGCTTTCCTTCAGGAAAATAAGGACATCTTCGCATGGAAACCGTCAGATATGCCAGGGGTACCAAGAGAATTAGCAGAACATAGCCTCAAAGTGAACCCTGCGGCTAAACCAGTGAAGCAGCCACTACGGCGTTTCCACGATGATAGAAGAAAGGCAATAGGGAGGAAATAGCTCGCCTACTGGCTGCAGGATTCATCACGGAGGTATACCATCCGGAGTGGGTGGCAAACCCAGTCTTGGTTATGAAAAAGAACGGTACGTGGCGAATGTGCGTTGATTACACCAGTCTTAACAAAGCCTGTCCAAAGGATCCATTTGCTTTGCCGCGAATCGACCAAGTGATTGATTCAACTGCTGGGTGCGAGCTGTTATGCTTTTTGGATGCCTATTCAGGCTACCATCAAATCAAGATGAAGAGGGAGGACCAAGAAAAGACGTCCTTCATCACACCCTTTGGAGCTTTTTGTTATGTCAGCATGCCCTTTGGGTTGAAGAACGCAGGTGCGACTTACCAAAGATGCATTCAGAATTGTCTACATGAGCAAATAGGTCGCAACGTTCACGCCTACGTGGATGATATTGTGGTTAAGTCGCAAGTTGGCCAGGATCTTATTAGTGACCTGGCAGAGACATTCACAAATCTCAGAAAATACAACATGAGCTCAACCCCACAAAGTGCGTCTTTGGAGTACCAGCAGGAAAGCTATTGGGTTCATAGTATCAGAAAGAGGCATTGAGGCCAACCCTGACAAGATAAAGGCCGTGATGGATCTCCAAAAACCAGAAAAGATAAAAGATGTGCAGCGACTTACCGGTTGCGTCGCAGCTTTGAGTCGCTTTATATCAAGATTGGGAGAGAAAGCACTACCTTTGTACAGATTGTTGAAAAAATCAGACACCTTCGTTTGGGATGCAGAGGCCGACGAAGCTCTAACAGCCTTGAAACATCAATTGACAAATGCTCCAGTTCTGGCGGCTCCAAAGGATAAAGAGCCCATGCTACTATACATAGCGGCAAATTCCCGTGCTGTGAGCGCTGTCATGGTTGTGGAGAGACAAGAACGGAAAGGAATACCCTGTCCAGAGACCAGTATATTACGTGAGCGAAGTCCTCACAGCTTCCAAGCAGCGTTACCCACAGTGGCAGAAGTTGGTGTTTGGAGTGTTCATGGCGAGTCGCAAGCTGAAGCACTACTTCCAAGAACATCCAATAACTGTGGTTAGTTCAGCACCGTTAGCAGATATCATCCGTAATCGAGAAGCTACTGGAAGAGTCGCTAAGTGGGCGATCGAGTTGGGACCACATCATCAGTTACGAGCCGCGCACATCAATTAAGTCGCAAGCCCTCGCAGATTTTATCAACGATTGGACAGAAATCCAAGTCGCTCCTAGCATGGCAGAAACCAAATACTGGACCATGCATTTTGATGGGTCAAGACAGTTGCAAGGCTCGGGGCTGGAGTTGTTCTAACATCCCCCAAGGGAGACAAGCTGCGGTATGTGCTACAGATACACTTCAACTGCACAAATAACGTGGCAGAGTGAGGCACTGCTTCATGGTCTACGTATAGCAAAGGAGATGAACATCAGTCGCATACGCTGTTTTGGCGATTCAGACTTGGTGGCACAGCAGGTCTCTGGAACGTGGGACAGCAAGGATGCGAATATGGCTGCATATAGAAGAGAGGTGGACAGAATTGCTGGACATTTCACTGGATACCAAGTTGAACATATTGATCGGAGACAAAACGAAGCTGCAGATGCCCTGTCTCGACTTGGATCCAATAGACAGTCAGTCCCACCCAATGTTTTCCTGGATGAACTGCACAATCCATCAGTCAAACCTCCAGCAGAGATTGACATTGCAGAGCCAGAGGACGATTCAACTTTAGTCGCAGCCCTGCATGAACAGCCAGGATGGACAGAGCCATACATGGCATATTTAAGTCGCGGAGTGCTGCCAGACGATGAGATTGAGGCGCGCAAAATCATACGCGATCCAAGGCCTATACAATCATCAACAACGAATTATACAAGCGCAGCGTGTCAGGAGCATTCCAAAGATGTGTCTCACCAGAAGAGGGACGAAAAATCTTGCACGAAATTCATTCAGGCGATTGTGGCCATCATGCTTCGTCAAGATCTTTGGTGGCAAAGGCGTTCCGACATGGATTCTTCTGGTTAACAGCATTAGCAGATGCAGAGCAAATTGTCAGAGTGTGCGACGGATGTCAAAGATACGCTAGGCAAGATCATATGCCAGCTCAAGCACTTCGCACAATACCCATCACATGGCCTTTTGCCGTATGGGGTTTTGACATGGTAGGGCCCTTCAGACGGTCTTCAAATGGAAAAACTCACCTCCTGGTCATGGTGGACAAATTCACAAAGTGGATAGAAGCAGAACCTGTGGGAGATTGCGAGGCTGAAACAGCAGTCAAGTTCTTGAAGAAGGTCATATTCCGCTTTGGGTACCCCCATAGTATCATTACAGACAATGGGAGCAACACCTCTGAAGGAGCTACACAGATATTTTGCGCAAACAATGGGATAAGATTGGACCTCACGTCAGTAGCACACCCGCAGAGCAATGGACAAGCTGAGCGAGCTAACCAGGAAATTCTCCATGGAATTAAGCCGCGCCTTATTGAAAAGGTCGAAGCATCTCCAGGATGTTGGGTGGAGGAATTGCCAGCAGTACTGTGGAGCTTAAGAACAACCCCTAACAGATCCACAGGGTTTACACCATATTTTATGGTCTATGGAGCAGAAGCAGTCATGCCCAGCGACATCATACACGATTCACCAAGAGTTGCGGCTTACATCGAGACAGATAATGAGATAGCTCGGCAAGACTCGGTGGACACATTAGACGAGGTTAGAGACTTGGCAGCATCAAGGTCAGCGGTATATCAACAAGACTTGCGACGCTATCATGCCAGACGCATCAAAACCCGCACCTTTCAAGAAGGCGACCTAGTACTGCGACTTAAACAAGATCACAAGGGAATGCATAAGCTGTCCTCTCCATGGGAAGGACCCTACATCATCAGCAAGAAGCTAAACAATGGGTCGTACTATCTGCTGGATGTAAGGGAAGAAAGCAGCGAACGCCATGATTTCGAGGATCGTCTCGAGGCACCTCGCCCTTGGAACGTCGCACACCCTGCGACCGTACTATACATAAGAAAAGGCTAATTAGAGCCAAGCATCATCCTTTCCAGCTTTATAGCTGAGTATCATCACAGCCACTCAGGGCTAGAACTTCAACTTTGGTCGCCACCTAGGCGCGACCTATGCAACATCTGATCGCCACCCAGGCGCGATCGACCCTTGTATCAGAAACCGGCTGCCACCTAGGCGCGGCCGTAAACTTTGTATCATTTCTGGTCGCCACCTAGGCGCGACCGACCCCATGTATCACCATGGATCGCCACCTACGCGCGATCCAACCCTATGTATAACACTCGGTTGCCACCAAGGCGCGACCTTATGTGTCATCATAATCAAAGCTTATCATAGCTTAGCCTATCATGGCCATATCATTATGTTTCTTGGGGGCTTTGTTACCCTGAAACAGCCAACTTATTGGCAATTATCAAATTTACCTTAAGTCGGATTGCTACTCGCATTATGTGGCCAAAGTACTGGGGTGTGGCGTCAATCGAGCTTGATTGCCTATCATGGCCGCTCTCGACCCTGAACACACATGTTCCTAGGAAATACTGAGTCGCGCGAGTGCCCACTTAAGGATTCAGATGGCCTAACTAGAGGTCGATGTACTGCTTATAGTACGGCAACACCAATTACAATTACTTGTATCTTAACAATTGTTTTATTCATGATATCAAGTTACAGGTGACGACCTTCAAAAACTCTGAGAAGAATTGAGATGATTATCATTACATCCTCTCAATCCTTGGGGGCTACATCATATTATCATCAAAAATTTGAAGATGGATCGTCATCAAGTTTTGAAGCTATCAGGCTATTTCTAACAAAGAAACTTATGAAGTCAGATGATCCTCCAGGTGCGAGTCAAGGCCAATTCAGCGCAATTATAAGTCGTGAGATAAGGAAAAGCGCGGCCTAAACATTCAAGATCAAGAAATCCTATGAAGTTCAGGCCACGCTTGGAGGCTAATGTCGGGGGAATACTTTCTGGATTAACCCGCGGCCCAGTGCGGCTTACTTACTCGCACGGACAAAAGCCCACATGGGATCAAGCCCAACATTGAACCGCCACAAGGAGAAGGATCTAGAAGACATATCCTGGAAGCGTGAGGAGGAGTTAGTCTCCGAGTAGGTTCCAGTTGATGTATTCCTTGTGGAGGAAGTTTCCTTTGTAACCTAGCGAACCTCTGTGTATATAAAGAGGATTCGCAGAACATAGACAGGGTGAAGCTATCAAGCCCTTAAACCCTAGCTCCTACGGCGAGTACCAGATTGGATCGCCTCCATTGTAACACCTTGATTATCATATCAATACCAATCTAGGGTAGGCGGGAAGTAGGTCTTTTACCTCACATTGAGGGGGCCGAACCTGGGTAAATCTGTGTTGATCTTTGTTCCTGCGATCCCAATCTCGGAGATGCTTGACTCACGTAATCCCACACCTACGAAGTCATCCATGACACCTGACGTGAAAAACCCACGACAATCAGGGAGAAAGAGTAGCGTACACTAGCATGGGGACGGACTAGGGGAGGTCCACGGAGGTGTGGAGGGGCGCCGGCAGAGGCCACGGGCGTGGAGAGGTCGTCGAGCGGCGCAGACAAGGGCGGCGGCGACGCTGTGGTGGCACGAATCGGAATAGGATGGCACGGATCTGGTCTGCCCCTGGCCCTTTATATAAGGGTAAAACAACCCTAGAAGTTACCGATGGCGGACGGCACACGCTGTCCGCCAGCGGTAACCCTCGCACACGCGCGGGCCCACCACGCACCACACCCAACCCTATCCACAACCGCTGCCCCCCACCAAACCCTATCCACACCCGCTGCCCCCCACCCACCGCGCCGCCGCCCCACTGCCCCCACCAACCGCGCCGCCCCCTGCCCCCGCGATCGCTCCACCCACCGCGCCGCCAGATCCACGCGCGCGGACGCTCCCACACCCACCGCGCCGCCGCCCCCGCGACGTCCCCGCATGCGCAACCGCCGCCGCCCTGCCTTCCGCCGCGCACCCGTGACCGCCGCCGCCCTGCCCTTCCACCGCGCCACCGCCCCCGCGTCGTCCCCGCACCCGCGACCGCCGCTGCCCTACCCTTCCGCCGCACCCGCGACCGGCTGCGCCGTCCCTTCCCTCTACCGCGACCGCCGCCATCACCGCCGAGCTTCAACGCCCCGTTGCCGGCCCGAGCGCCGTCGCCAAAAGAGAAAAGAAAAGAGAAAAGAAGAATATGGAGCTTTCCAGGCCAGAGTATCTGGTCCCTAGGACCGGAGACTTCGGACTCAGGGGATTCTGGCCAAAGCGCTGAAAGGTGGTTCAGCCCCTGGTCCACGCCGCAGTTTCCGGACCCAGGGGCCGGAGTATCCGCCACAGGCCGGAGTTTCTGGCCTCAGGGACCGGAGTCTCTGCCTAAGCTTCAACTCGTGTAAAAGTGGTTCACCCCTGGTGGGGGCCGGAGTATATCCGCCCCAGGCCGGAGTTTCCGGTCACTTGGACCGGAGTCTCCGGTGTGAAGCTGTCTGCAACGGCTATAATTTCTAGGAGGGGTACAAATACCCTCCACCTACCTCCAGCCAGCCAGCTCGCCCAGAATTGAAGACACCATTATTGCAAGCTCAAGAATCACTAGATCTCCCAATCCCTCCACCCAAATTTGTTGATCTTTGGAGGATTGAAGGACAAGGCCCCGATCTACATCTTCACCAAGTCGTTCTTCATTTCCCCTTCATTCACTTGAGGGACCATTGCTAGGGTTTCCACTTGGAAAACCTAGCCCCCCGTTGTACTTACTTGATTGTCTTTGTGACAGATTGTAGCTGTTGTCGGAGAATGACTCCCACGAAACAGGGGCAGTCACACTCGCGAAGAGAGTTCGTGTAAGGGGCTGAACACGACGTCAATCAACCCTCATCCGGCGCGGCGACGCTGCTCGTCGTTCCAGAGGAGGGACATCACGGCAGAGAGAGACACGGCGTGTACCCAGGTTCACGGCCCTCTTGTGGAGGTAAAACCGCTACGTCCTGCCTGTCTGTATTGCTGCTTGTAGAGGTTACAGTACAGCGTGCTTGCCGAGGGCACAGTTGTGGCAATGGCGCGTACAAGGGGAGGGAAACTACTGTCTTCTTCTCCCTTGCGCGCAAGTAGCTAGACTAGGAGTAAAATGTGTTCGATCCCTGTTAGGGTGGTGCACCAGCTCCTTTTATAGGCGCCCCGGGCCTCCTCCCTGTCCTTGTGCAGCAGAGGGGCTACCACATGGCGACAACGGTCGGGAGCTCGGTGTACCGCTGCTTGGGCGTCCATGAGCGCGGTCCATGGGCACAAAAGCTGAGGCCGCCGTCCATCCACGGTGACGTCGCGTTCGGCGCGTAGCGCCGGCCTGCTCCCTTATCACCAAAGAGGAAAGCTTGGTGGTCTGCGCCGTTGCCCCTGCTTTGTTGACTCCTTTATCACCAAAGTGGGACTGCAGCTCCGTCGTCACTCTGCGCAGAGGCGCGGTCACTCTGCGGCCACTGCGGAAGCCATGTGCGCTCCGCAGAGCTTGCTTTACAGTGAAGGAACCCTCGCGTGGGCGGGAACGCCCTGTGGAGGATTCTGCGTTGACTTCCCTTCAGGGAAAACTTCCTTGGAGAGGAGGCAGCGGAGTAGAGGCTCCACAGGCCTTAGCTGCCTCCTCAGGCCTCCGCGAGGCGATTCTGCCCCGCGGGCATCCCAGGCTTGCAGGCCTGGTCCTTAGCGAGATTCACTCGCCGAGTGTTGAGGGTTATAGAGGCCTGGCCCAGTACACCCTGGTTCTTACTGGGCTGACAGTAGCCCCCGGGCCCATGACGGGCACGACGCGGTCCAGGGGGCGCAGGCGAAGCGTCATGGGCCCAAAGTGTCCGGCCGGCCCGAGACACGTGGCGAGCGGTTGGTGCGTCTCGGCTTCTCCGGAGGAGGTGGGCGTCGTGGTGGGACCCACGACGCCTCGGAAACCGCTCTGAGGTGATATAAAGGCTGCCGCGGCTGTGCCGGCAACAGTTCCGCCGCATTTACGCCTTTTCCTTCTCGCATACACCTCCGGTGCTCCACTACTCCGGCGATTTCCGTTCTTCTCCGAGCTCTTCCGCCGCCCTTCCTTCGCGAGCCATGGGCCCCAAGAAAGGCAAGGCGGCGATGGTGGAGGCCTCCGCTGAAGCGCAGCGGGAGGAGGAGCTTGCGCCGGCTCTCATCGGCACTCGCGTCTCCACAGCGGAGGCGCTGGATAGGCTGAAGGTCCTCGTCGCCGGGAGGAATAACGAGCATGGCGCCAGCGGCGTCAAGGCGGCGCGCTTCGGCAAGCTGGCGGCGGGGTGGTACCCCATTTTCGTCCACACGCTGTTCGCTGGCTTGGTGCCGCCGTTCTCTCCCTTCCTTGCGGAGGTGCTGGCTTTCTATCAGATCCAGCTCCTGCACCTCCACCCGAACTCCATCCTGATTCTCGCCATCTTCGCCTATCTCTGCGAGGCGTATCTGGGAGTGATGCCCTCCGTGGCCTTCTTCCGGAGCTTCTACGCGCTCCGCAACACGGCGCCCGGCGAGCGGTCTGGGTGCGTGTCTTTCCGCATCGCAGACGGGATGGGCGCCGTCTACATCCCCATGTCGTGGGATGGCGACAAGGCCGTTACGAGGGTGACGAAGAAGGTGGAGGACTTCCGCCAGAAGTGGGTCCTCGTCGACGCCAAGGAGCGGAATGCCTTCTTCGATGAGCCTGAGGCGCCGCCGCTGAAGAACTCAAATTGGTCCAGCGAGAAGCTCCAGCACCAGAAGATTGCCCACTTGGTCTCGCGCATGAAGCTCGTCCGCGAGGCTGGCCTCACGGGGCAGATGGTCGCTGAGGACTTCGTGAGGCGGCGCATCGCTCCCCTCCAGGCGCACACGAAGCCGGTGTGGATGTACTCCGGCCCGGCAGATCCAATGCGCTTGCACCTCAGCGCCCACGCGCCAGACGATGTCGCCTCCATCTTAGGCACGCTCTTCATCGCCCCGGAGATCCCTGTTCCGGGCACTGAGCACCTGAGGCCCCTCCACCAGCTCACTCCAAAGAAGCGCCTCGCAGTTCTGGAGATGATGCCGACGTTCACGCCAGAGGGCTTGGAGGGAGAAGAGGCGAAGGGGGCTGCGGCGCCTGTGGTGGAGGAAGACTTGTTTGGCGAGTCCTCTGCTGCTTCAGACGCCGAAGCTGACGCCCGCCGGAGGAGTCAACCCCTCGTTAGGGGAGGCGAGCTCTTCAAAGCAGGCGGCCCCTGAGGAGGAGATCCTGGAGGTATCGTCCGATGTGGACGAGGATTTTGTGGTGGCCCCGTCACGACGGGCCACAGAAGAAGAAGACGAAGACGGGGACGATAGCGGCCCGGAGGCCGCGGCAAAGCGGTGCGAGCCCCGCACCAAGGCCATCCACGACCGGGCCGCCAGAAGCCTGGAGGGCACTCCTCTCAAGAGGAAAGCTGGGGCGGCCCCTGAGGAGCCCAGCGCTGGAGCCTCAACAGGCCTGCGGCGCTCCGCCAACAAGGTGTGGGTGGACACCCGCGCCAAGTCATCTGGGTGAGTACTGCTTCTTCTTGACTCGTTCTTGCTTATCGAGAGTTCTTGCCTTTCTCGAGGATCTCACTGTCTTGATTATCAGGGGTCTGGTTCATGCGAAGCGTCGCCGACTCCGCAAGGCTGCGGACGTGCGGCGCGACGCTACGACCGTTGTTGAGGGGCCTACAGCGCCCCTTGGAGAGGAGACTGAGGAGCCCGTGGTGACAGTCACCACGGGCCCGGCTGTTGACGAGGCCATGAGGCCTGTAGGGGAGACGCCCCTTGAAGAAGCAACTGCCTCGCCACCTCCTGCCGAGAGTCAGTTTGAGGAGGCGGCGAAGACTCCGTTGCCGCCGCGCCCTGATGCTCCTCTGGAGCCCCCAGAGACACCCGCCGTGGAAACGGCGGGGACCAGCACACAGACGCCGGGAGGCGTCGACGTCGAGATGGAGGAGGGAACTCCTCCGCCGCCCCCTCCAAATTCCGAGCCTGAGGGGAGGCCACTTCTTCTGAGGCCGCAGCAGGCGAGGCTGCGGTTGAGCCTCTGGTGGCTAGGCCTCCCTCGCCAGCCCCCGGGCCCACGAGGAGGTCGTCGTGGAGAACAACGACGCACAAGACGGTGGGGGCCCGCTCCTGTGGCCCCGTGCTGACCCTGGTCCAAGCACTGTGCTTTCTGCACCAGAGGCTGGCGCTGGGGCGGAGGACGTTGCGCCACGTGAGGGCTCTTGGGCCTTGGTCTTGAGCGACCGGAGCCGGAGCGGCGCGAGCCGCCAAGCTGCCCTCCGTTTGGTGAGGGGCACCCTAGACGGGCTAGAGACCCAACTTGCCCTTGAGGAGGCGGAGCTTGGCAGGAGGTATGACGCCCTTGCTGCTGACTGGGCCCGCTTCTTCGAAGTCAGGCGGCGGAGTGGCCCTGACGACCAAGCTCTTCAGGCGCAGCGCGACGAGGCGACGCGGCAGGCCCAGGAGATCCGCGAGAACGCGGAGCGCGAGGCGCAAGAGGCCTTGGCGCCGGTCCAGGCGGAGCGCAAGGCGGCTGCAGAGGATCGGGAGGCGGCTGTGGCGGAGCGCCAGGCTGCAGCCTCCGACCGAGCGGCTATCGAGACCTCCCTCGCCGACCAGCGCAAGGAGCTGGCCAGCCGCGAGGAGAAGATAATTTCTGAAGCTGAGGTGGTGAGGAAGTCTCTGGAGCAGCATCGTCTGTCGCTGGAGGCTCGCGAGCAGGCCATGACGACACGCGAAGCTGAGGTGCTCAAGCGTGAGGAGAAACTGGAGCAGGCGGAAACTGACATGAACAGAGAGCGTGAGGCCTTGGAGTCCCGCGAGAGCAGCTTGGCTGAGGCCATGGGCAAGCACGACAAGGAGGTGGAGCGGCACCGGGAGCTTGTGGAGAAAGCCAACCAAAAGCTTGCCGAGAAGAAAAAGGAGGCAGAGGCGGAGGCCCTCACCAAGCAAAAAGAGTACCGCACTGCTGTCACACAGGCCGTCTCCCGGGAGTATGCTGGGAAGTTCAAGAAGCAGGAGGACGGCTTCCAGAAAAAGCGCAGAGAGCTCGGGAAGCGCATTCGCCAGCTGGAGGAGTGGAACGCCAACTTGAAATCCTCGCTGAAGCGCGCCAAGGACGCTAATCTCCGCACGGAGCAGGCCCTCGAGCGCTCGGAGCAGGACCTCACAGCCCTGATGGCAGACATGCAGGAGCTGAATGCGCAGGTGGCCCCTGTTGTGGAGAGGGTCGAGGAGGCTGAGCAGAGCGCGGTGGCGGCACGGGTCTTGACGCAGCAGCGGGAGCGTATGTTCCGATCTTTGGTGACGCGCGGGAACGCTCTTGCTGCGAAGCTGGGGGTGGATGCTCCTGCCGTCCCCGTCCACGGGAACGCCGACGTTGCCACGTATCTGACCTACTTCGACCAGCTCTTCTCCGTCCTTGAGGGCCCTGTGGCGGAACTCGACGATGTTGTCGACGAGGAGTGCCGCAAGCTCCTGCTGGTGGCGGTCGAGCGCGTCTTCGTCAACCTCAAGCGCCTATATCCATGCTTCGACTTCGAGTCCGTGACCGAGCCCATGGGGGATGCTCAGACCGAGACGCGCCTCTTCAACTCGCTGCGGGAGGAGATCAACGACTATGTCAACCGCTTCAAGAGGGTCGCTGAAGAGCCGGCCTCTGGCGAGGAGGAAGACGTCGAGGAGGAAGGCGCGGGGGAAGATGACGCTGAGGAGGATGAGGCCGCCAAGACTTCGCTTAAGCTGCTCCTGCCACAAGTCGCGCCTGAGGCGCAAGTTATCTTTGTTTAAAGACTTTGTTTCATTTGTGATGGTCTGTAAAACACTTTATTGTGCTGCAATGTGCGTGTGCCCCTCGACGGGCATTTTATCCCTATTCCATGCCTTTTTCGCTTTACGTCGTCAGGACCCGTCTCTTAGCGCTATGACTCCGCCACTACGGTATGCCAGAGCAATGACTCAGCAAGGCCGGGGGGTGTTTAAGGCTTAGAGAGGTAAGAGCTCTCGAGTCGCGATGCTCGAGGGCTCCCCTTTGACGCTCAAGCAGTCCATGAAATGCGAGGAGAAAATACCCGCCCGAGGGACGGAAGTTGCTCGTGAGAGGAAAAACACAACGCCTGAGGTGTAAGCGCAGGACTTAGCTTAGCGAGGTTCTGCCCTCGTGGAGGGCGTTGATTTCCCTGAAGATGTGCTTCCCTCTTTGGGTCTGGAGCGTGACTCCACGAGCCTTGGGGGGACTCTTGTTCCCTGTGTAGGTTAGAGGTGGAACCAAAGCAGAACATGGTAGAGAAACTCATGCGCGCTTATAGGTTTCCTCATGGGTGCCTCGCGAGGAGAGTAAGTACCAAAGGTCCTTAGGTGAGGTGGCAGGTTTGGGAGCAAGCCCCTGGGCCAGAGCTCTTTGGTGAGGTAACAGGCGTGAGAGCGTGCTCACGTGTTAGAGCTCGGATCCTTTTGGGTTTTGCGGTGCTGCTGGGATGCTCCCGAGGCACAGTCACCGTACTCAGCCCCCGCTCGCGAGGTGCGCAAGGGGAAAGATATGAGCGCGAATGAAAACACAGAGTAACGAGAACTAAAACTCACCCCCAAAATATTACATAGCGGCGCCGCAGCGCAATGTTTCACTAGGAAACGAATTGGTTCGTTACACTTGGGCTTGCCAAGATAAAGTTTCCATGTCGAGGCATGGGGACCACATTCAGTGGCTGAGACTCTTCACGGCCTGCGGCGGCACGTTACAGGAAGAGCTCAGAGGGACTGGCCCTCAGAGAGAGAAGCTTTTGTGAAGCTTGGAGGTGAAGCTGTGCGCTTTCCTCTAGAGACAAAAAATGCCTGGTGTGATAGAGATCACGGGTAGAACTTGCGTAGATGCGCGATGTTCCAAGGGTTCTTGACCGGGATGCCGTCCTCCGTCTCGAGGCGCACCGCACCAGGTCTGGCGACATGCGCGACCCTGTAGGGGCCTTCCCACATGGGCGAGAGCTTGTGGAGACCTTCCCTGGAGAGGATCCTCCTGAGGACAAGGTCGCCTGTCTCGAGAGTGCGCGGACGTATGTGGCGGCTGTGGTAGCGTCGCAGGTCTTGTTGGTATTTTGCCGCTCTGAGGGCGGCTTGGCGGCGCAACCCGTCGAGGAACAGCAGGTCGTCGTTGTGGAGGTCTTCTTGATTGTCCTCATTGAAGGCAAGGACCCTTGCGGACCCGTGCTTGATCTCTGTGGGGAGGACTGCTTCGGCTCCATACACCAGGGCGAATGGCGTCTCACCAGTGGGTTTTGTAGGGTTCGTGCGGATGGACCAGAGCACGGAGGGGAGCTCATCGATCCAGCCCTTGCCGTAGCCCTTGAGGCGGTTGAAACTTCTCGTCTTGAGGCCCTTGAGGACCTCAGCATTTGCTCGCTCGGCTTGACCATTGCTCTGTGGGTGAGCTACCGAGGCGAAACAGAGCTTGGTGCCGAGGCTCTCGCAGTAAGCCCTGAAGATGCCGCTGGTGAACTGTGAGCCATTGTCGGTGATGATGCGGTTTGGCACACCAAAGCGGCAGACCAGGCCTCTGATGAACTTCACGGCTGCCCTGGCAGGGATGGTGCGCACCGCTTCAACCTCTGCCCATTTGGTGAACTTGTCAACAGCCACGAAGAGGAAACGGTAGCCCCCTTGCGATCTCGGGAAGGGTCCCAAGATGTCCAGCCCCCAGACCGCGAACGGCCAGGAGAGCGGGATGGTCTGGAGTCCCAGTGCAGGCTGATGGACTTGCTTGGCGTGGAACTGGCATGCATCGCAAGACTGAACGATGGTGACGGCATCTTGAAGCACTTGAGGCCAGTAGAAACCGCTCCTGAAGACCTTGCCGGCGAGGGTGCGCGCGCAGGAATGGTGGCCGCACTCTCCACTGTGTATGTCCCTGAGGAGCATGCGTCCTTCCTCAGGAGGCACACACTTGAGGGCAATGCCATTTGGGCGCTTGCGGTATAGGTCTCCCTCCAGGATGTAATAGGATTTCGCTTGTCGAGCGACTCGTTCTGCCTCTGCGTCTTCCTCGGGAAGGACTCCTTTTAGCAAGTAGTCTTGAGCTCGTCAACCCAGCCTGTTTCTTGGTGCACCATGGTTAGCATCAGCGCTCCCCTGAGGTGGGCCACAGTTGGGTGCGCCACCTGTGGGAGGTGGTGGGAGTACTTCGTCTGTGCTTGTAGCTGGTGCTTGCAGCGGCTGCTTTATGGATGCCTTGGAGAGCCTCTCTTCAAAGACACCTGCGGGCTGGGCCTCCCTTCGTGATGCGCGCTTGGCGATGTCATCTGCTTCCTGGTTCTCCTTGCGCGGGATGTGCATGAGCTCCATGCCCCTGAAGTGCTTCTCGAGCTTGCGGACCTCTTCAAGGTAGGCAGCCATATGGCTGTCTTTAGGGGTGTAGCTCTTGTTGGAGAAGTTGACCAGGAGCTGGGAGTCGCCTTTGATGAGTAGGTGCTTGACACCGAGGGCAATGGCAGCTCTGAGCCCGGCGAGGAGGCCTTCATATTCAGCGATGTTGTTGGAGATCTTGTCCATCGTGAAGCACAACTGGACGGCATAGTGGAGCTTGTCGCCTTTAGGCGAGGTCAGGACAACGCCAGCGCCTCCGTTGCGGCAGGAGAAAGCTCCATCGAAGTGCATGGTCCAGTGGCTTGGCGTCGTATCTCCAGGCGGTATAGTTTCTGCTTCAGGAGGCTCTTCAGGAGTTGGGTCTGTCCATTCGGCGACAAAGTCTGCCAGTGCTCTTCCTTTGATGACCCTTGTGGTGTCAAAACGCAAGTTGAAAGGCTGCAGCTCGATGTTCCACCCTGCTACGCGATCAGTGGCGTTGGGGTTGCGCAGGATTTGCTCCAGAGGGAATGATGTGACCACCGTGACAGGGTGGCCCTGGAAGTAGTGGCGCAGCTTTCTGGAGGCGATGAGCAGGGCGAGAAGGAGCTTCTGCTGCGTAGGGTACCGCTCGCGAGCATCTCTTAGCACAGTACTGACATAGTAAACTGGATGCTCGACAAGGGTTGTGGAGGGTGACGCAGCGTTGGCTCCCTCGAGGGACTCCTCAGGCCCTTTGGCGAGGTTTCCTTGTGGAGGAGTCTCAGCAGGGGTGCCTGAAGTAGGCTCGACAGCTGGCTGTGGGTCTGGCTCTGGGCCTGGAGGGACTTTTTCCTTGTCGGGAGGCTCTGGACTTGGAGTGGCTGCACTTTTCTTGGGGAGGACTGGCTCTTCTCTTTCGACCACCAGGACGGCGCTTGCGGTTTGTGGAGTGGCTGCAAGGTACAGCTTTAGATGCTCGCCCGTCCTGGGGGCTACCATAACTGGTGCGCTAGCCAAGTACTTCTTCAAGTCCTCAAATGCCTTGTCTGCCTCTGGAGTCCACTTGAAGGTGCCGGACTTCTTCATGATCTTGAAAAATGGCAGGGCCCTCTCGCCAAACTTGGAGATGAAGCGGCCCAAGCTGGCCATGCACCCAGCTAGGCGCTGCATGTCCTTGAGGCGGCGGGGTGGCTGCATTTCTTCTATGGCCTTGATCTTGTCAGGGTTTGCTTCTATGCCGCGATGGGACACGAGGAACCCGAGGAGTTTGCCTGAAGGTACCCCGAAGACGCACTTGGCGGGGTTTAGCTTGATGTTCACCTTGCGCAGGCTGGCGAAGGTCTCCTCGAGGTCCTTCAAGAGAGTGTCTCCCTCGCGAGACTTGACTACGATGTCGTCAACATATGCCTCTGCATTTCTTCCCATCTGAGCCCCCAGGGCGATCCTCATGAGCCTCTGGAAGGTGGCGCCGGCGTTCTTCAACCCGAAGGGCATGCAAGTGTAGCAATACACGCCACAGGGGGTGAGGAACGCTGTTTTCTCCTCGTCCTCTTTAGCCATTTTGATCTGGTGGTAGCCTGAGAAGGCGTCCAGAAAACAGAGGAGATCACAGCCGGCTGTGGAGTCCACGATCTGATCAATCCTTGGCATGGGGTATGGGTCCTTGGGGCAGGCTTTATTTACATCAGTGTAATCGATGCAGAGCCGGCCTCCCCCATTGGGTTTTGGGACAACCACGCCATTAGAGACCCAGGTGGGGTGGGCAACTTCTCGAATAATGTCTGCTGCTTTTAGCTTTTCTACTTCTTTGATGATGAAGGCTTGCTTCTCAGGGGCTTGTTTCCGTGCCTTCTGCTTGACGGGGCGTGCGTTTGGACACACAGCTAAGTGGTGCTCGATCACCTCCCTTGGTACGCCGGACATTTCTGACGGAGTCCATGCGAACATGTCAGAATTTGCCCGAAGGAAGGCGACGAGCGCGCTTTCCTATTTGGGAGGTAAGCCAGCGCCTATGGTGACGCTAGCCCCCGAGCCCTCAGCCCCCGAATCGCTGGTGCTCAGCGACACCTTCTTTGTAGCAGCCTGCTCCTGAGAGAACAGCTGCTTCTTCTTCTTGGGCCTCGCGAGGGGCTCCAGGTCTTCGTCAGCAGGGAACGCCATGGCAGCAGCTTTGTAGGCGAGCTCGACAGCGCGTGTAGCGTCCTGTACGTGACCATGGATGGTGATGGTGCCGCCGCTGCCAGGGATCTTGACCATGTTGTAGGCGTGATGCGTGACGGCCATGAACTTCGCGAGGGCGGGGTAGCCGAGGATGGCGTTGTAGGGCAGGCCAATGTGCGCAACGTCGAAGTCGATGAGCTCGGTGCGATAGTTTTGCTGCGTGCCAAAGGTGACTGCAAGCCTCACTTGCCCCAGAGGCGAGATTGAGCCGCTGGTGACCCCTGTGAAGGGCCTGGAGGGCATAAGCCACTCGTAGGGCACTTGAAGCGTCTCAAAGGTCTCGACAGAGATGACGTTCAGGCCTGCACCCCCATCAATGAGCGTTTTGCCGACGGCGATATTGTTGATGGTGGGGGTGCACACCAGCGGGAGGGTGCCTACAGTCTTGGTGGACTTGGGGTGGTCCTTGGCGTCGAAAGCGATGGTGTACTGAGACCACTTGAGGGGACGCGATGTCTCCACCCCGGGCAGCGCTGCGTTGAGCTCGCGGGCGAACTGCTTGAACTGATTGTTGGACTTGGGCGCCTGAGCCCCGCCGAGGATGCACGCCATGGCGCCTCTAGGGGCCTGGTAGCCCCCAGGCTCCTCGTCAGGGAGATTGTTGTTCTTCTCAGCGGCGTTGGCCTGAGTCCCTTGAGGCTTCTGGTAGCCACCTTTGCGTCCGCCCTTGCGGTAGTTACGGCCTCTGCCGCGACCACCGCTGCCTTCTTCCTGCTCGCGCTTCTTGCTCAGTTGCTTGAGGTCGTAACAGTTCTCTGTCGCGTGGCCGCGCCTGTTGTGGTAGATGCAGAAGGGACGGTTGTCGATCTTCTTCTCGCCATCCTCTGCAGAGTCCTCCGAGCGTGCTTAGCGCCGGGCTCAGCAGCCAGCACAGCAGTAGGCTTGCGCTTGGTCTCGTCACGCTTCTTGTGGGCCTTGGATCCCTCTGGGGGGTCATCTGCAGAGGCCACCTTGGTGAAGAGGAGACCCTCTTCAGCCTTGGCACACTTGTCTGCGATGTCGAAGAGCTTCACGACAGAGGAGAGGGTATCATGAATGCCGAGCTTCTCAAGCATCCTGCGGTTGGTGACGCCCTCTCTGAAGGCAGCAATGACGTGCGAGTCAGGGATGTTGGGGATTTTGTTGCGGACTTGGCTGAAGCGCTGGATGTACTTGCGGAGAGTCTCGCCAGACTTCTGGCGTACGGCGCGCAGGTCGTTGTAGGTGAGGGCGCGCTCGTACGTGCCCTTGAAGTTCGCAACGAACTGCTTGCAGAGGTCCTCCCAGGAGTCGATGGAGTCCTCAGGGAGGTTCAGGAGCCACGACAGGGCAGAGTCCCTGAGGGCGTGCGAGAACCAGTTCGCCATGACCTTGTCGTCTCCTCCCGCAGCCTGGATGGAGGTGGTGTAGAGCTGCAGGAACTCGATGGGGTTGTTCGTGCCATCGTAGCCCTTGGGGAGGTCTGGCCTGAACTTCTGCGGCCAGACGACGCGGCGCAGGTTGCGGGTGAAGGCCGTGCAGCCAGTGGCGTACGTGGCCACACCGCCCTGGAGAGCTCTGCGGTTTTGGCGCCCGGCCTGGCCAATTTCCTCGACGATGCGCTTCTGGAGGTCCCGCTGGCGCTCCATCTCCACCCGCGCGTCCGGCGGCGTCCGCTGCACGATTTGACAATCATGCGGCGAGGACGCGTGAGAGGCGGCTTTGTTTGCCGCAGCCGGAGGTGGTCCTGGCGGAGGCGGAGGCGGAGGCGCTCCATGCGCGGCGGTGCCTGCGCGCCCGGAGTTGTGGTGCACCAGGGAGCGCGAAGGTGCTGGAACCGCGCGCGGCGCAGCCGCGATGTCGACGAGGTGCTGGAGACGGCCAAGCCAGTTGTCGTGCGCCTCGGCGGTGGGGCGGTAGCGGAAGAGCTCTGCTGCCATGAGCAGCGCAGTGTTTGGGCTGGGCGCCGGGCGTCCAAGCGTGGACGCGCTTTGGCGCCGAGACGGATGCGAGGACTCAGCGTCCTCGCTGTGCTCGTGGTCGACGTCTTCGTCGTAGCGGTCGTCCTCATCCTCGGGGTGCTCCACGCGTGGCTCCGCAGTAGTGCGCCCCGAAGCGCGGTTGGTGCGCGGACGGCCGCGTGGCCTGGCGGCGTGGACGACGGGCTCGGTCTCAGCTCGGCCTGACGCGCGCGGTTGGCGCGAGCAGCGCGAGTGTCCGCCATGGCGTTGAGGTCGATGGAGGTTGAATGCGCGCCTCAGCCCCCTACCTGGCGCGCCAATTGTCGGAGAATGACTCCCACGAAACAGGGGCAGTCACACTCGCGAAGAGAGTTCGTGTAAGGGGCTGAACACGACGTCAATCAACCCTCATCCGGCGCGGCGACGCTGCTCGTCGTCCAGAGGAGGGACATCACGGCAGAGAGAGACACGGCGTGTACCCAGGTTCACGGCCCTCTTGTGGAGGTAAAACCGCTACGTCCTGCCTGTCTGTATTGCTGCTTGTAGAGGTTACAGTACAGCGTGCTTGCCGAGGGCACAGTTGTGGCAATGGCGCGTACAAGGGGAGGGAAACTACTGTCTTCTTCTCCCTTGCGCGCAAGTAGCTAGACTAGGAGTAAAATGTGTTCGATCCCTGTTAGGGTGGTGCACCAGCTCCTTTTATAGGCGCCCCGGGCCTCCTCCCTGTCCTTGTGCAGCAGAGGGGCTACCACATGGCGACAACGGTCGGGAGCTCGGTGTACCGCTGCTTGGGCGTCCATGAGCGCGGTCCATGGGCACAAAAGCTGAGGCCGCAGCAGAGAGGCCGCCGTCCATCCACGGTGACGTCGCGTTCGGCGCGTAGCGCCGGCCTGCTCCCTTATCACCAAAGAGGAAAGCTTGGTGGTCTGCGCCGTTGCCCCTGCTTTGTTGACTCCTTTATCACCAAAGTGGGACTGCAGCTCCGTCGTCACTCTGCGCAGAGGCGCGGTCACTCTGCGGCCACTGCGGAAGCCATGTGCGCTCCGCAGAGCTTGCTTTACAGTGAAGGAACCCTCGCGTGGGCGGGAACGCCCTGTGGAGGATTCTGCGTTGACTTCCCTTCAGGGAAAACTTCCTTGGAGAGGAGGCAGCGGAGTAGAGGCTCCACAGGCCTTAGCTGCCTCCTCAGGCCTCCGCGAGGCGATTCTGCCCGCGGGCATCCCAGGCTTGCAGGCCTGGTCCTTAGCGAGATTCACTCGCCGAGTGTTGAGGGTTATAGAGGCCTGGCCCAGTACACCCTGGTTCTTACTGGGCTGACAGCTGTTCGGGAGCCCCCAATCCATTTGTGGGTTGTGCCCTGAATCGTTGTTGTAAGGGCTCTGGATTCCGCCTTGAAGGATTCCGATAGTGGAAACTAAACCAAGCCTTTGTGGTGCGGTTCATCGGAGAATAGGGTGAGCCTTTGTGGCGTTGAGGTTCGACCTTTGTGGTGCCTCACACCTCTCCAACGAGACGTACACCCTTAATAAGGAGGAACTCAGGATTACATCCGTGTCTCCGTGTGCTTTCACTTCTATCCTTGTTTACCGCCTTTACTTTGTATATCGTGCTTAGTTGCTAGCTTGTCATATAGGTAAATTCACCGTAGTTGCATATCTAGAGAATTTACCTTTTGTGTCAAGCCTAATTTTGAAAAGAACTAAAATTTGGCGTAGCACCTATTCACCCCCCCCCCCTCTAGGTGTCATACCTATCCTTTCAGAAGCGTCAGGCAACTCGTCATCAAAGAAACTGTCGCTTGGTCAGTGATGTAGCCAGTTTTTCTGTAGATTTGCTCCTTTGGTTATTTCTTCAGAACCTCAATGAGTCTCTGTGTAGCTTATATTGTGCTAGTTCAGTCCTTAGTCGAGAAGTTATGCACCTTGGTTAGAGTTTCTGATGTTTGTCTCCAAAGTGGTTTAAATGGAAACGGTTTTTTCACGTCCATACCAGCCTACAATGGACATGATCAGGTCCGCACCGCCAACGGGTCAGGTATGCACATCTCGCATGTTGGTCAGGCATCTCTTCTTTCACACACCTCTAAAAAATTGCATCTTCTTGATATACTATGTGTTCCGTCAGTTACTCGTATTTTGCTCTCCATTCCAAAATTTACTCGTGACAACAATGTGTTTGTTGAGTTTCATCCTTTTCATTTTTTTGTTAAGGACCGGGACACGAGGGACGTTCTTCTTAGAGGTCGAGCTAAACATGGTCTATATGCTCTTGATGTGCCATCCATCTCCCATGTTTTCAGTGGTGTTCGTGTGTCTTCATCCCAGTGGCACTCTCGTTTGGGTCATCCGGCCACTCCCATAGTGCACCATGTGCTCCATCGCCATGAGTTGCCCGTTGAGTCGAGTAGTAAGGAGTTTTTAGTTTGTGATGCTTGTCAGCAAGGAAAGAGTCATCAATTACCTTTTTCTGTATCGAGTCATGATGTCAAAGCTCCTCTTGAACTTGTGTTTTTGGATGTGTGGGTCATGCTCAAACTTCTGTTAGCGGTCACAACTATTATGTCAGTTTCATCGATGCTTTTAGTCGCTTTACTTGGCTTTATCTTATTAAGCGCAAATCTGATGTGTTCCATGTTTTCCTACAATTTCAAGCACATGTTGAACGTTTACTTAATCACAAAATTATAAATGTTCAGTCTGATTGGGGAGGTGAATATCGCAATCTTAATACCTACTTTCAGAAGCTTGGTATCTCGCATCATGTGTCTTGTCCTCATACACATCAGCAGAACGGTGCCGCTGAACGCAAGCATCGTCACATAGTTGAAACTGGCTTAACATTGCTTGCACATGCCTCTGTACCCTTTCGTTTTTGGAGTGATGCTTTTGTTACCGCTTGTTTTCTCATAAACAGGCTTCCCACACGACTCCTTCATATGAAATCTCCACTTGAAGTTTTGCTTCATGAAACTCCAGATTACTCCTTTCTCAAAGTGTTTGGTTGTGCTTGTTGGCCACATCTTCGTCCGTACAATAGCCACAAACTTGAGTATCGCTCTAAAAAATGTGTGTTTCTCGGGTATAGTTCTCTCCACAAGGGTTACAAGTGTCTCCACGTTCCATCGAATCGTTTTTACATATCCCGTGACGTCATGTTTGATGAGACTGTTTTCCCGTTTTCCACACTACCACCACCTACCGACACCACTGCTAGCTCGTTGCACTCTTTTCCAGTTTTGCCTGATCAATTTGTAGATGCTGCATATTCGCCTATGTTGTTGCCTAACCATGGTGCAGGAACTGGACGGGTGCTCGACTTGAGCTTCTTGATGGTGTTTTGGAGCCATCTGCCCCTACTGTCGCTACTACACCTGATGTTGATCGCATGTGCATGCCCCATGTACATCGATCAGACTACCCAGCCTCGATTGGCCCTGCTACGCGTGCACTATCTCCATGTTTGGGCCTAGCGTCGCCTCAACAGGAGGCCTCTCCACGCTCGCCCTCACCAAATCTGGGCCCAACTTCATCTGGGCCAGAGGATTCTCCTCGCTCTGCTCCGCGTGAGCCCTCACTTCGTGGGCCGCCTTCGTCCAGTGTGACACCGACGGTCACCCCTGGCCCAAAATCGCCACATGTGGCCACCCCGGGCTCAGCATCCTCGCCTGCGGAGCCAGATGTCTCGCCTGTGATTGTACCTCCTTCGCCGTGTACGTCGCCCAATGTTGGCTCCTCTGCATCGACTGCTTCTCCGGCACCTGCACGTGTTATCATGCATCCTCATACGCACAGTCAGAGCGGCATTTTTCTTCCTCTTGACCGCAAGGATTGCACCGTCGCATGGCTTGCGTCCTGTGTTGCCCATACCGAGGCTGACCCTACAGCTGAACCACGACATTTTCAGGCAGCGCTTGGTGTTCCTTATTGGCGGGCTGCTATGGAGCAGGAAATTCAGGCTCTTCAGAGAAATAATACTTGGCGTCTCGTCTCGCCTCCGCCAGGTGTCAACATTATTGACTCCAAATGGGTGTTAAGGTGAAGAAGCATGCTGATGGCTCCATTGAAAGGTACAAGGCATGATTAGTTGCTAAAGGCTGCAAACAACGGTATGGTCTTGATTATGAGGATACATTTAGTCCTGTTGTTAAGCCCACCACTATCCGCCTTCTACTTTCATTAGCTGTTACTCGAGGCTGGTCACTTCGTCAGCTGGATGTTTAGAATGCTTTTCTCCATGGAGTTCTGGAGGAAGAGGTGTACATGCGTCAGCCACCAGGTTTTGTTGATCCTGCTCAGCCACATCATCTGTGTCGCCTTGTGAAGGCACTATATGATCTCAAGAAGGCTCCTCGAGCGTGGCATGCATGGCTTGGCGCTGCTCTTCGTGCGCATGGGTTTGTGCCTTCTACAGCTGACACGTCCCTGTTTATTCTCCAGCGACCTGAGGTGACTATGTATATTCTGGTTTATGTTGATGATATCATCCTTATCAGTTCTTCGGCCACTGTTGCTGATCAGCTAGTTATTTCTCTGGGTGCTGATTTTGCTGTCAAGGATCTGGGTAAACTGCATTATTTTCTGGGCATTGAGGTTACTCATTCTGACAGTGGTTTGACTCTCACTCAGCAGAAGTACTCTCAGGATCTGTTACGTCGTGCGGGTATGTTGCAGTGCAAGCCGGCTACTACACCCATGTCTGCCACTGACAGCTCTTGATGGAGGTTTGCTCCCTTCTGATTATGTCACTGAGTACCGTAGCATTGTTGGTGGTCTGCAATACCTGCTTATTACTCGACCATACATCTCATTTGCAGTTAATCGTGTGTGTCAGTATCTTCATGCGCCACGTGATCCTCATTGGTCAGCTGTTAAGCGCATTTTGCGCTATGTTCGTCACACTGCTTCATATGGTCTGCATCTACAGCCTGCGCCTTCTGGCCTGCTCTCAGCCTTTTCTGATGCCGATTGGGCCGGTAGTCCTGATGATTGGCGATCCACGGGGATATGCAGTGTTCTTTGGTCCTAACTTGATCGCCTGGCAAGCTCGCAAGCAAGCTACAGTGTCTCGGAGTAGTACTGAAGCTGAGTATAAAGCAGTTGCCAATGCCACAGCTGAGATCATCTGGGTGCAGTCATTACTTAGAGAGTTGAAGATCTATCAAGCTCAGCCACCCGTACTTTGGTGTGATAACATCGGTGCTACATATCTTTCTTCAAATCCAGTATTTCATGCCCGAACAAAACACATCGAAGTTGACTATCATTTGGTGAGGGAACGTGTTGCACAGAAGCTTCTTCAGATCAAGTTTGTTTCTTCTAAGGATCAGCTTGATGATATTTTTACTAAGCCCTTGCCCTACCTTCTTTTGAAGGGTGTCGACGCAATCTTAAGCTAGCGTCAGAGCAATTTCCGAAACATTAGAAATTCTGAAACGGACCCAAACTGGTTCACCATGAAGGCCCAAAACCAAACAGTAAGTAATCAAAGAGGGTCGCCACGGCCCAAAATAAGCTTCTTCGCCAACAAGGCACAAACAAAATGGGCTTTGCAATCTTATATTATTCTCAGATTCAGTGGAGGGTACAAAAGATTCAGAAAAAATAGGTACTCACGCCACAAATGTACATTGCTGGTAGCTAGATAAATCGTCTTTTGTGCAATGCAATATAAATGTTGTATTTTCCACTGGAACCGCTTAACGCGCAAGCATGCGAACAGGGAACACCACTAAAACCGGCTTCGTGTGGTCGTAAATCACGCGTTTAAACCCGTTGAATACCATTCACACCTTTTGAAGATTGTGGCAATGTATATAAGAGATTTACATTTCGGAACCATGGGAGTACATTATCCCAAAGTGGGCATTGTAGCATGTTAGTCCAAAACGTCAATGGGTATAGCTACTATAAACCTCTGGTATGGGATCTTGTAAGCTATAGTTAGTGAAATGGGGATTCATCAGAGGTGTCATGATCATACTACTAGCGAAAATGGGGAATATGTATACGTACGTGCATGGTCGAGAGCATTTACAGAGCTATAGGTAGATCGTATCATGATCTTTCTTGACTTTTGCTCTTGATGACAAGACATGACAAACAGTGAGCTAAGATGACGATGATGATGATGATGATGATGATGATGAGGTGGACGAGATGTAGAAGAAAAGATGAGGAATTTCATCATTAACCTTCCTATAGAGGGATCGATGACAGATCATACAAGAGTCATGGCTCAGCTGTTTGCCTGATCAATCAATTAGTTTCATGTTTATGGCTTAATGATCGGACTAATTAAGAAATCAAGTCAGTCGTGTTCTGATGATGTGCATTTCACTTCACAACTTGGCCATTACTTTTTTTTGTTTAGTAATAACTTGCTGTGGAAATATGTGATATTATAGACGATATACACATTATTTTTATTTTGCTTAGTAATAACTTGCTGGGGAAATATGTGATATTAGAAGATATACACCTCGCGATCATTTCTTTATTTGGGTGTGACGAATCAACAAAGCTTTATCTGAATTGTTGGCTTAGAAAGTTAACTGAACATTCTACGGTGGCCAATAAAAGAGAACAGAGGAGGTAGTACAATCACTGTTTTACAGCCGTTCCCCTTGTTTCCTCCCCAATGGGAGCACGACTCCAAAAGACACGGCAAGCTAGGTAGCAAAACTAGGATGCAAATGTGTTGAACAGAGCCGTTCAGATGGAGAAATGCTGATGGCGACAGTAGCACACACCTTGTCAGCTCTGCCTAACTAAGTCTTGGATTCCTGCATGAATATTGTGATATATATGGCCTCATGCTACACAATTTCAAAGGATATCAGCCATGTCTTCAAAGGATATCAGTGAGACATGATCGGTAGTCGACAGAGCCTGCTCGGCGACGATCGAACGACTTCCGACCGCTTCTCACATGACATGCATGATCCCAAATGAAATTATTTTCCCCTGCCAGGAAACACACTCCACACATATGAGATCGCCGAAAACAATAAAGTAAACCCGATTTCCTAAATTGTCAACAAGAAAGTGATCCCAAATGTCGATCAAGCTCTAGGAACTATATGATCTGCCCCTCTCCATGTTAGATAGGAAGACTTTTATGTCACCACGCATGGCAAGTAGCTCTCTGAAACTCCACCTGACAGGTACACCTGGCTGCTACCAACTCGCAACTACATGCACATATGGACACATGCTCTCCAATGCTTATTTCTAATTTCACCATAAGATGGGCCCCACCTCTATTCGCTATGGCCGGCCAGAAAGTCCCCAATGCTTAAGTATATTCATTGGGCCATAAGGTGGAGCCCACAATCATTTTTTTTTTCTTCTCCACAACCGCTTCGTGAAGTCTGGAAACCACGACGCACCCAATCGATCCCCAAATCTTGCTTTCTCTCTCCCGTCTCGCACTGTATCAAGCGACAAGACCTCCCTCCGCCGCCTGCAGGCAGCCACCAACACGCCGCCGCGGCTGCCTCTCCTCCGCCTCGCGCCAGCCGATGCAGCAAGCCCAACATGCCGCCGCCCCTTGCAGGTTCTACTCCGATTCGGGCCGCCGCCGCTCGCCCTGCCTCTGGCGCGCTTTCTGCCTCCGGTCATGGCCGCACGCTACGCAAACAGCAGCCAGCGCTGCTCCCCTCTACCTCGCTCCAGCGCTGCTACTCGTTC
Organism: Poa pratensis; assembly: GCA_947311845.1. NCBI lineage: Eukaryota > Viridiplantae > Streptophyta > Magnoliopsida > Poales > Poaceae > Poa > Poa pratensis. Next base: position 37,386,814 of record CAMZMU010000052.1, read on the forward strand.
TTTCTTCCATGCGAGCGGCTCGCGGGAGAGAAACTGATTTCCTTCCCCCAGCCGTGAGCAGTACAGAGAGAGAGAGAGTAGCAGTTTTTTTATTCCCTATGGCCGAGTCTCACCGGTAAGGGCGACCTCAAGGTTTCTTACACTAAGACCGACTCACACAATGTATATTTCCAGCTATGGTCGACCACAGAGGCTTAAGACCGAGGCTTATTTCTACATTGGAGACGCCCTTAGTCATGACTCATGAGATGTACCAGTACTACATATTTCTAGTGGCGTGCACTATACAGGTTGGCATGCTTGCAGCTTTAGTTTGGCATATACCTCTGAAAATGAAATCTTTGAGTTGCAACCAGTGCAAACATGCTGAGTCGCTGAGAAGCAGCTAGCTTCCTCCTAGTTTCGACAGTGCTTCACAGTTCACATTTGAGCCACTTGGATTGCAAGATCTGCCAGCTGCCCATGGATAGCTAGATCCCAAACAGGGTGAACAAGTGTTTTTTAGCTGCAACCTTTCGGATAAAGTTAGGCAAAGGGTGAAAGATGACTTGCCCGGCGATCGATGATGACGAGTAGAGATAGGGACACAAGGCGGAACCTAGCTAGGGCCAAGGTGCATTATTGGCTAGAGCCCGGTGATGATCGAGTTGCATTGCATGCATATGCATGCTAGTTCCCATCTTTGGATTCCCTTCTTGTGGAAAACATAGGATTCATGCACGCATGCAAAAGAGGAAAATGATGAAGCTAAGGTAAGAAAGGCACAAAAAAGGGGGTTGGTATGTTAAATAAATCTTATATTTAGTAAAAGCCACTTTCATCTCATCATTTGTGAGTGAACTATACATTGATGTTTGTGTGCTTAAAAAAGGGGCATGGTTTTCGCTTTTGACCCGAGGCTCGAGGATTATCACTCAGGTAACGATCGATATATGTGTCCTATAATTTGATGTGTATGTAACGGTTTCAAATGAGGTGTGGAAACTCATGTCTCTCACGAGCAATTAATTCAAAACTAACCAAATGCAAAAAGGAAATAAGCTCTGCAATGATAATACACCATAATGACAAACATAACCTAGAAACTTGAACTAGAAATTTTTGGCGTGCTTAACTTTTACAAACCTTGTATAATGTACTTTAAGTGAACGGGGACTCGAGGACGTTATAGGTTCCGTAGGCACAAAAGGGACATCCTTTTTGTTTTAGAGGTGTGTTGCCTGGTTGTCGGCCTCGACCATTGTTTCACTATGGCAATCGCCATGCCTTAATATCCTTAATTTTGTACTTTTCTTTCATCCTCTGATTCCTCCCACCTGGCTCTAATGTGTTTGATTTATTTTTTGATTTCTTATATTATATGTAAATAATAGTAGGATTTTTTTTACTGTGGCGATAAATAGCGGCCGCGGCTGTTAAGTGAATACAAAACATGATTCTCCGTTAGACGAGAATTAGGTTAGCTAGAGCTCGGTCAACTCCGCAGTCGCTGGACGTTGCGCATAGATTTGTGGTGGTTTGAGTGCAACTGAAAACTTCTTATGCTGCACAATGGCTGCAAACTGAATATCTTTTTAGTTTCACCATGATTGCAGCTAAAACAATTCCAGCTCATCATGGTTACAACTGAAATGTTCTTCTCTATGTTGGATACTAGTCGCAACAGATTATTTTTTTTTTTGCACCGACTATGCAATTGAAGTTTTCTTTTAGAACCCAGAAAAAGATCTTACTCGTGTATATATACCCACTCTCACACACACACACCGTCACCAAGGCCAAGATCACACGCACTCACCCATGCATATATCATCATCGTCTCATCACCCAAGGTCACACGCACGCACTGGCCAAGGTCACTACACATCTCTCTCGACACCCAAAACCCAAACTCGCTAAGACAAACTACATGGAAGGCCACGGCGCCGGCTGCCACCCATTGCTCCACGCCGGCCACCACCAGCACCCCTCCGCCTACGGCGCGTGGGACCCGACGCCGCTGTCCGCCGCCTTTGACCAGCATCAGCAGCCGCCGGACGACGAGTGCTTCGCGACGGCGTCGGAGCTCCGGGAGGCGCTGCTCCGCGCGCTGGCAGAGCTGGACGCGGCGCGGGGCGCGCACCAGGCGGAGCTGCGGCGCGTGGAGTCCGAGGCCGCGCGGCTCGTGGCGTCCGCGGCCGCCGAGCGCGACGAGCTCCGGCGCCATTGCCACTCCCTCCTGCTGCTCCTCCACCACCACACCTCCCAGCCGCCGACGCAGAGCATCCCTGACTCCGATCCTCCGTTTCTCCACGCCGTGGGCGGCAGGGACGAGCACCACGTGACGGTGGTGTCGTCGGCCGCCGAGGAGGAGGACGCGGAGCTGGAGATGGCGCTGGCGCGCCGGCTGCCGGAGAAGGGGCGGCTGGTTGAAGCGGTTGTGTCGGCTGGCCCGCTCCTGCAGACGCTGCTCCTCGCCGGCCGCTCCCGCGCTGGCGCCACCCGCCGCCGCCCGCCCCGGCCGACCTCGTCATACCGCCTTTCAACCCTGGCCGCTCTAGCGCCGCTTCTGACGCCACCAACGGCAACTACTCCTTCTCGTCCGCGTCCTCTTCGTCACCGGAGAGCAACTGCAGCGGCGGCGCGCCACCACTGCCAGCGCAGCTGCAACACGCGCTCCCCGCCTGCTTCCAGATGATGAGCTCATCCTTCTGCATGTAAACAACGTACCACTGATCGGTTTGTCATTAGCGTTGCACTAATCACGTCAGTATAGTAGAAGAACTAGTATAAATCAAGGGTTGGTTTGTGATAAGTAGCTAGTACTACTAGTGGCTAATGAGTATTTAACTAGTGCTACTGTGTGGTTAGTTTAATAATCTGTGTGTGATTATAAGTGGGTAAAGATGCCCACTTTTATAGCACGGAAATTTCGTATCAGTGAGAAAATATAATTAAGATATTATATATGTATGTTGTAGACTTGTAGTAGCATAATATTGTGATGTTCATTTCTTAAATAAATTCAGTGTGACCACCGCATGATGCACTTGGGAGTGATCTCTGCATGGAAAGCGATCTCCCTGGCTCATCATGCACACGTCCCTAGCTAGCTAATTCCATCTTGTTTGGGCAGGGTGGCATTGCACCGGCCGTCTTCTCGTAATGGGAGAGATTTGCGCGCACGTCCGTAATTCTTAATTTCATATTTTTTAATCCTTTTAAATTTATTCCATGTAAAAAATAACGTTTTTGCCCTAAAATATACTGTAAGACACGCTTTGATTTTTCTGGTCTTTTATTTACAAGGTCTTGACTATGATCGCTTATACTTAGTATAAAGGCATATGAACTGAAAGTATATTGTAAGACAAATACAACGAAATCACTTATACATGCTCGACATGTTCGAAAATAATATGGCATATAGATTTATTTGATAGTCAAATCTTACTAAGTTTGACCAAATATATCAAAAAAAATATTATTACTCGTCTGATCCGAAATAAGTGTTGGTCGTACGAATACCATTTTCTACTAGCCTAGCCTTTTTAGCGACACTTAATACGGACCATAGGTAGTATCAAAATATAGGAAAATATATGTTTTATGGAGGATCTATCAATATTATTTTGTATTTAAGATGCTCATATTTTTTCTCTCTATAAATTTGGTCAACTTTAGAAGATGTTGACTAAATTTATATGCCTTATTTTTTTTAGAGTAGAATAGTGTGCACATATTAGCGGCCAAAGTCCACCATCTTACATTTCAGGACCTAAGGAGTATGCATGATTTTGTTCTTGCTAATTTTTCCTATAGAAACCGTATTGACATCTCAAAGACAGGAAAGAAACGACGCACAATCAAATATGCGGCACCTTATTTGCGCATACCATATTGTGCCTTAAATTTCCCAGAAGGTGGATAAGGAAAAAAAATCTGTAGTGTCACTTTTACTCGACCAGGTTCTGAATTACGATGGGAGTTCAAACTTGAAACAGTCCCTGCTGCATGCTTGCTTTGTCAGGGAAAATGGCTGTTGGGCCACGTCTTTGTACTGGCAGACGGTGGGACCGTATATATCGTCTTACACCCAGTTGATGGATCGATCACATCCGTTTGTTTTCCCTTTCTCTGACGAAACAGCTCGAGTGCTACACAGTCATGCAGACACAAATTCAAACAGAGCATATATAGACGAGTTCAAAATAAAAACAGAGCATAGGCTAGGAGTACATGAGCAAATACATATGGGATACGTCTTTATCATTTTCTAATACCTATAAACATACTAATGCGAGGACACCCGGCCGAGCGTAAACATATATTCTTCACCTGCAAAAAAAAATCTTCACATGCATGCATGTTCCCCCAACGTAATTTTAGAAGGAAAATATAATCTTCACATGTTCATAAGGAAATGAAATTTGTAAAAAAAGAATAGAAACAATATTTCTTGGGTACACTCGCCATCACATATTCACATGGGCATATCCGGCAAGCGTACGTCGCATGGCGGCAGCATCTGATCATCCATACGTACGTGCAAGAGAGAGAGAAAAGTATGAGTAGTCTAGCTTCTTGACTACATCATCCATACATGTAGAGTATATCCTCTTTATACATTTTGGACTTTTTTTTCCTGTGGCCGGCTGGCTAGCTCCAACTCAATAAGGGCCGGCCACCGAATGTGCAGCACATGGTGCATGCATATACTTGTTGCTCCAAGATATCTTTGAATATATGCATGTAAAACTTGTAGTATGTGCACTGCCACTTCCACAACATTCATGTATTAGTTTTGATGGTTTCTGTGGAATCATGCACGCCTTAGTTTTTCATCGAAATGAAAGAAGGGAAATACCCATCCATGGTTTATTCGGTTTCCTTAAGTTAAAAGAGTTTATGTAATAATTAATAAACATAGTTATCCGGGGAAAAGTATCATTGAAGTTATTGACGAAGAATGTATATAGCGATAAAGATACTATAAGACACGTGGATGTACCAAATAATTAAGTTGGTCATCTATTATAGGTCGGTGCGGTTGTGTCTTTATAATGTATTGCTATGAAACCATAGTCCAAAATGTAATTGATAACTCCAAACAGATATAAAGAATGGTACATAAGATTCTTCCTTGTCATGGAATGGTGCCAATCTTATACGCGTATATGGAGTGATTGATGGCGGGTAGTTAACATTGAGCCATCACATAGTTGTTTCCCACAAACAACATTCGCCAATGGAGCGTGCATCGATGCACTACTATTGTCTATCGACGCGTATCACATATATTGGCAATGATATGAGCGTATTTTTATTGTCCATGCAATTATAATGACACGCTTTTATATTGGCAAAGTGGTTGATGAACATCCTACAATTCCACATCTTGCAGGACCACAAGATCCACTATAAATTTGTAGTGCTCGGGTTAAGCTTGCACCCACCATTGGTTGTAAAACCACATGTAAAAAGAAATTTTGGCACTATGCTATCCTATAAATGGTGTCATAGGTGTCATGTGAGTAGCAACACTCACATGCTTGCTGCTATGGCTTATCGACCTTGCACACAAATACGTCCATTTTGCATCACTATTTTATATCATAATTTACTGTTATTCATTGATATATTTCATATTTAGAGATGATACTTATGTTATTTTACCTGTTTTGCATGTTTCATCATTATTGGAGGATTATTCACCGGAGTCAGGATTCTGCTGGAAAAACATCGTCAAGATACGATATTTCTGGAGTTCAACAATTCGAGAAAATATACAGAAGCTCTATTTTGTCAGATGACGGAGGGAGCCAAAAAGGGAGACCAAGGTGGGCCCACGTGGCACGGCCCCCTATGTGCCGCGCCACCATATGGGGAGGAGGCCCACCTCAGCCTTCGCCCCTTCGCGTACTTCATCATCCAGAAACCCTAAGACTCGGGGATCATCGAGGATAGACAGAGCCGCCTCCTCGAGGCGGAAAACACCAGAGAGAGAAAAGCTCTCCGGCAGGGAGAAATCTGCCGGGAAATTCCCTCCCGGAGGGGGGAAATCGTCGCCATCGTCACCGTCATCGAGCTGGACTTCATTGGGATCATCATCACCATCATCTCCACCGCCGACACCGTCATCTCCACGCTCCACTCCGTTCCGCTGTAACATCTAGGGTTGAATCTTGTGTATTTCATAGGGGAAACTTTCCCGGTGTTAATTACTCCTTGTGGTTGATGCTATTGAGTGAAACCGTTGAATTAAGGTTTATGTCCAGATTGTTATTCATCATTATATCACCTCTGATCATGATCCATATGATGTCTTGTGAGTAGTTCGTTTAGTTCTTGAGGACATGGGTGAAGTCTAAATGTTAGTAGTGAATTATGTTGAGTAATATTTAATGGTTTGATATTTAAGTTGTGGTGTTATTCTTCTAGTGGTGTCATGTGAACGTCGACTACATGACACTTCACCTTTATGGGAATGCATTGTGTATTCGTTTGCTAATTGTGGGGTTGCCGGAGTGACAGCAACCTGAACCCCCGTTGGTATATCGATGCATGAGGGATAGCAGGATCTCAGAGTTTAAGGCTGTGGTTAGATTTATCTTAATTACTTTCTTGTATTTGCGGATGCTTGCAGGGGGTATAATCACAAGTATGTATTAGTCCTAGGAAGGGCGGTGCATTAGCATAGGTTCACCCACACAACACTTATCAAAACAATGAAGATTAATCAACTATATGAAGCGAAAGCACTAGACTAAATTCCCGTGTGTCCTCAAGAACGTTTGGTCATCATAAGTAAACAAACCGGCTTGTCCTTTGCTGTAGAAAGGATTGGGCCACTCGCTGCAATTATTATTACGCATTTTACTTACTTGTATTTTATTTATCTGCTATATCAAAAATCCTAAAAACTTGTCTGTGAGCATTTACAGTGAATCCTTCATCGAAACTGCTTGTCAACACCTTCTGCTCCTCGTTGGGTTCGACACTCTTATTTATCGAAAGTACTACGATACACCCCCTATACTTGTGGGTCATCAAGACTATTTTCTGGCGCCGTTGCCGGGGAGTGAAGCGCTATTGGTAAGTGGAATTGGTAAGGAAAACTCTTACTGTACGTGCTGTTTTTATTTCTGCCTGCTGCTATATTTCATTATGGAGAGGTCTTCTCTTGAATTCCTATTTGGAAAATCTACTACTACTGCAAAGGTAGTGGATGAGGCGCCAGGTGAGCAAGTAATTCCATATAAAATACCTATGAAAATTATTGAACGTGTTACGAATAACCGCTATGAAGGGGATGGAACTGTCCATCCTGGAGATCATTTACTGTTTTTACATGAATTATGCGAGTTGTTCAAGTGTGCAGGTATTTCTATGGATGAAGTTAAGAAGAAACTATTCTCTTTGTCGCTGTCTGGTAAAGCGGCACATTGGTATAAACTGCTGAAGAATGGGCGTTCTCTTGATTGGAAGGAAATTATGCCTCTATTTTATTCTAAATTCTATCCTCCAAGTGAAATTCACAAAGACCGAAACCGCATATATAACTTCTGGCCTCATGATGGAGAGAGTATTGCCCAAGCGTGGGGGAGATTGAAGTCATTAATGCTCAAATGCCCCATTCATGAGCTTCCTGGTAATGTCATTATTGATAATTTCTATGCAAGACTTTCTTTTCAAGATAAAACCTTGCTAGATACTGCTTGTTCTGGATCATTCACGCGCAACAAAGAAGGGTTTAAATGGGACCTTCTTGATCGGATTCAGGAGAATACTGAAGGATGGGAGAACGACAAAGGTAGAGAGTCAGGTATAAAATATGATTATGAATGCATTAAAGCTTTTATGGATACTGATAAATTTCGAAATATGAGTGCTGCTTATGGTCTTGACTCTCAAGTTGTTGCAAATTTTTATAAAGCTTTGCCTCTCATTTCGAATTGCCTAAGAAGAGTTTTAATAAGTATCATGAACCTTATAAAGATAAAACTGATTTACCTATAGGTAGATGTATTGAAGTTAAAACTGTTGATCACATTCTTCCTGAAGCTTATATTGAAAAAATTCCTTTTCCTGCTAAAGTGAAGGAACATTCTGTTATAACTAGTGTGGTTAACAAAAGTGCAAAGAAACCTATAGAACCTGATGAGCAAATAACTGTTGAACCTGCTGTAGCAATAATTAAGGACCTTGTAACTGAAAGTGTAGAAGATGGGCACATCATCTTCTGTGAAGATGCTTCTAATATTGTTTGCATCCTAGTAAATCTAGGAAGGCTAGTGTTCCTATGCTTTCTGTTAGAATAGGTGATCATTGTTATTATGGTTTATGTGATATTGGTGCAAGTTCCAGTGCTATTCCTTATGAGCTTTACAGGGAAATCATGCATGAAATTGGTTCTTGTGAACTTGAAGAGATTGATGTGGTTATTCGGCTAGCTAATAGAGAAACTATTTCTCCTATTGGTATTGTTCGAGATGTGGAAGTTTTATGTGGTAAGATTAAATATCCTGCTGATTTTCTGGTACTTGGTTCTGCTGCTAGTAAAACTTGTCCTATTATTTTTGGTAGACCTTTCTTAAATACTTGTGGAGCTATTATAGATTGCAAGAAAGAGAAAATTTTGACTAAATTTGCTGGTGAATCTTATGAGTTTAATTTCTCTAAATTTGCCAAAACTCCTTATGAAACCGAATTGCCTAATGAGGATTTTAGAGTTGAACAGCTTGCATCTATTGCTCTTGCTCCTAATGATCCTTTGCAGCAACATTTGGAGGATCACGAGAGTGAAGTCTTTAGGGAAGAAAGGAATGAGCTTGACGAAATTTTCTTTCGTCAACCCATTCTTAAACATAATTTACCTGTTGAAGATTTAGGTACAACACCACCACCAAAGGAAGATCCTGTTTTTGATTTGAAACCTTTACCTGATAATCTTAAATATGCTTATATTGATGATAAGAAAACATATCCTGTTATTATTAGTTCTAAGCTTTCAGGTTTTGAAGAAGAAAGATTATTGGAAATATTGAAGAAACACCGAGGAGCTATTGGATACACTCTTGATGACTTGAAGGGGATTTCCCCCTCTATTTGCCAACACGCCATCAACATGGAAGATGATGCAAAGCCTGTTGTTGAACATCAACGTCGTCTAATTCCTAAAATGAAGGATGTGGTAAGAAATGAGGTATTGAAACTTCTTGAAGCTGGTATTATATATCCTATTGCTGATAGTAAATGGGTAAGTCCTGTGCATTGTGTTCCTAAGAAAGGAGGGATTACTGTTGTACCAAATGATAATGATGAGCTCATCCCTCAAAGAGTAGTTGTAGGATATAGATGTGCATTGATTTTCGGAAAGTTAATAAAGTTACTAAGAAAGATCATTACCCTTTACCTTTCATTGATCAAATGCTAGAAAGGTTATCTAAGAATACTCATTTTTGCTTTCTTGATGGTTATTCTGGGTTTTCACAAATTGCTGTTAGAGCTAAAGATCAAGAGAAAACCACTTTCACTTGTCCTTATGGAACTTATGCTTATAGGCGTATGCCTTTCGGTTTATGTAATGCCCGCTACTTTTCAAAGGTGCATGTCTGCTATTTTTCATGGCTTTTGTGAAAAGATTGTAGAGGTTTCATGGACGATTTTTCCGTCTATGGGAATTCTTTTGATAATTGTTTGCGAAACCTTGATAAAGTTTTGCAGAGATGTGAAGAAACTAACCTTGTTCTTAATTGGGAGAAATGCCACTTTATGGTTAATGAAGGAATTGTTCTGGGACATAAAATTTCTGAGAGAGGTATTGAAGTTGATAGAGCTAAAGTTGAAGCAATTGAGAAAATGCCCTATCCCAGGGATGTAAAAGGTATTCGTAGTATTCTTGGTCATGCTGGTTTCTATAGAAGGTTTATTAAAGATTTCTCTAAAATTTCGAAGCCTCTTACTAATCTTCTTCAAAAAGATGTACCTTTTGTTTTTGATGATGATTGTAAGGAAGCTTTTGAAACTTTGAAAAAGGCTTTAACTACTGCCCCTGTAGTCGAACCACCTGATTGGAATTTACCTTTTGAAATTATGTGTGATGCTAGTGATTTTGCTGTAGGTGCTGTTCTTGGACAGCGAGTAGATAAAAAGTTGAATGTTATTCATTATGCTAGTAAGACTCTTGATGCCGCTCAAAGAAATTATGCTACTACTGAAAAAGAGTTCTTAGCTGTAGTTTTTGCATGTGACAAGTTTAGACCTTATATTGTTGATTCAAAAGTCACTGTTCATACCGATCATGCTGCAATTAGGTACCTTATGGAAAAGAAAGACGCTAAGCCAAGGCTTATTAGATGGGTGCTCTTTTACAAGAATTCGATTTACATATTGTAGATAGGAAAGGTGCTGATAACCCTGTTGCTGATAATTTGTCTAGATTGGAAAATATTGCTTATGATCCCGTACCTGTTAATGATAGTTTTCCAAATGAACAATTGGCTGCAATAAAGGTGAGCTCGCGAGATAGTCCTTGGTATGCTGATTATGCTAACTTTATTGTTTCCAAGTACTTGCCTCCAACCTTTTCAGCTCAGCAAAGAAGGAAATTCTTTTATGACTTGAGGCATTATTTTTGGGATGACCCACACTTATATAAAGAAGGAGTGGATGGTATTATGCGAAGATGTGTCCCGAATATGAGCAACAAGAGATATTGAGAAATGTCATGGTAGTGTTTATGGAGGACATCACGCCGGAGATAGAACCGCACAAAAGGTTCTACAATCAGGTTTTTATTGGCCAACTCTCTTTAAAGATGCAAGAAAGTTTATTTTATCTTGTGATGAATGTCAAAGAGTTGGTAATATCTCTAGACGCAATGAAATGCCTATGAATTATACTCTTGTTATTGAACCGTTTGATTGTTGGGGATTCGACTTCATGGGTCCTTTCCCTTCTTCAGAAGGTAACACTCATATACTTGTTGCTGTTGATTATGTTACTAAGTGGGTGGAAGCCATACCTACAAAAAGTGCTGATGGTGAAACCTCTTTAAAATGCTTTTAGATGTTATTTTCCCTAGGTTTGGAGTACCTAGATATCTTATGACTGATGGAGGTTCTCATTTTATTCATGGTGGTTTTAGAAAGACCCTTGCTAAATATGGTATTAATCATAGAATTGCTTCAGCTTATCATCCTCAAACTAGTGGGCAAGTAGAATTATCAAATAGAGAAATTAAATCTATCTTGCAAAAGACTGTTAATAAATCTAGAAAAAATTGGGCTAGTAAGTTGAAGGAAGCTTTGTGGGCTTATAGAACTGCTTATAAAAATCCTATGGGTATGTCTCCTTATAAAATGGTTTATGGAAAAGCTTGTCATTTGCCTTTAGAATTAGAGCACAAAGCTTATTGGGCTGTGAGAGAGCTTAATAAAGATTTTAAACTTGCCGGTAAGAAAAGGTTGCTCCAATTGAGTTCTTTAGATGAATGGAGAAGTGAAGCCTATGAAAATGCTAGACTTTTTAAGGAGAAAGTTAAGAAATGGCATGATAGAAGAATTATTAAAAGAGAGTTTAATGTTGGAGATAAAGTTCTATTGTATCGGTCTCGTCTCAGATTTTTTGCAGGAAAATTACTCTCAAAATGGGAAGGACCTTATGTCATTGTGGAGGTGTATCGTTCAGGGCAATAAAGATTGCTTCGCTGAAAGATGATGCTACACAAGTGGTGAATGGACAAAGACTCAAACATTATATTTCTGGAGATTCTTATAATGAAGACGTTGATGTTATTCGAGTGGTGACTCCGGAAACTTTCATCAAAGATCAAATTGGTGGGACTGCTGAGTCTGATTTCGAGTAGGTAACAGTTTTGGTAAGAAAAAGTTCGCGTTTAACTTTCTGAACAATATTTTTGTTTTTTATTAAATATGGAAAATTACGAGATCGAAACGGGTGGAAAAGGTGCCCGAGGGCACCTCCCCACCTGGTGGCGCGGGCCCACCCCTGGCCGCGCCGCCATATGGGGAGGCTCCTCGGAGCCCTTCTCCGACCCGGTTTCTCTCCAGTACCTTCCTTTTGTCGTGAAAGTTTTTGCTATATAATCCCCCGGACCCCCCGAGGTCCGTATATCGCCTTTTCGTCGTGTTTTGTTTCGAGCTGTTTCTGCCAGGATCTGTTTTCAGTTTTAGAAGCACCATGGTCTCCAACAACAACAACAAGGGCAAGGAGCCTTTGGAGGAAGATCCTCAAGACCCCAAGTTGAAGGAAGAAGTCAAGAGTGAAGATGAAGGTGAAGTAGAGGAAGATCCGCGCGCCACCGTCGCAAGCATCGGGGTGGTGGCAAATCCGTTCAACCTCAAGAGAGGCGCGCGGATGAGCACCGGAGGAAAGGTTCCGCGTCGCTTCCTAGCTCCAAGGACGTCTTCTCCAGGCATCAATAACCCCTTCCACAATCTAATTCATAAGAGTCAAATTGAAAGGATTCCTGAGGCAGAGTTGCCTAGTGGTTGGAATATGGATCGTTCTAACAATGCAGGAAAGATGAAATCTGAAGCTGAGGAGTGGGGAAACAACTCCAAGAGTTGGGACTCGTCGTCTGACAAATTCATGAACCGCAACTCGGAGCTGATTCGCAACCTCACCTACAAGATTGATGAACTAAAGGAGCTTGTTGATAAGCTTATCAAGAATTCACCACCACCGAAGGAGTAATTCATCATTGGTATTGGCATCCCCTTGGCTTGTTCCAAGCTTGGGGGAGTGCCGCGGTATCACATCATTATCTTTTACCTTTTTACTTTTCAGTCAAGTCATATCATGAGTAGAGAAGTTATCATATAGGATGGTTTGCAGTGTGGAAGTATCTCTCCTTTAGTTGGTTGTCTATGTATCCCTTTGTGTGAGTTGCCGTTATGAAATATTAATGAGAAGTTTCATCATTTACTTTCTGCACTTCTTATTTTAGTTTGCAATTTCTGTCATATGAATGATCTTGTTGTTAGTATTGGCATCACTTTGGGAGTATTTAGTGAATCAATTTGGTTTTGGCAAACTTAGCATTGGTCAGTAGCAACAATACTTTGAGGCTTAAGTAGAAAAGAGGGAAGTGCATGTAGATATATTATTTCATTATCTTTCTTTCTTGTTGGCTAATGAGCTTAGTATTCTCAAGTTAAAATTATTTGTGCTTACAAGGAAGATTGCATGATTGTTTTTACTATATATATGTTTGTTTGCATCCCTCAACTCTTATGCTTGCTACCTAGCCTTGCTAACCGAAACCTGTACTGAGAGGGAATACTTCTCGTGCATCCAAAACCTTGAGCCAAACCCATGCCATTTGTGTCCACCATAACTACCTATTATGTGGTATTTTGCGCCACTCCAAGTAAATACTTCATGTGCTACCTTTAAACAATTCAAAACCTTATTACTCCTTATTTTGTGTCACTGTTTATTAGCTCATGAGGGTTATGTAGAGTTTCTCTATCACTCTTGTCAGACAGACTTTCACCTTTGGACTAGTGGCATATACATCCGCTTATCTAATAACTTGCAAAAAGAGCTGGCAATTGGGGTGCCCAGCCCCGAATTAATTAAAGCTTTTCACCTTTTAATTCTCTCCACATGCTTGCCAATGATTTATCAAAGCAAAACCAAATGTTAAACTATCAAATAGGCACTCCTCCATGGTATGTGATTGTTGGAAGGCACCCGAGGATTCGGTTAGCCATGGCTTGTGTAAGCAAAGGTGGGGAGGAGTGTCAAACCAACTTATAATATGCATGTGTAAACAAAAGAGAAGAGGGATGATCTACCCTTAGGTAGAAATGACGTCCTTCATGGGAGCCGCTCTTGAAAGTCTGGTTGACAAGGGGATAGTGTTTTCTTTACTGCGATTCGTTGACAACGACATACATAGCTCAAACATATATTTTATACTCTCTATATGATTTCAAAAACATAAAAAGCTCTAGCACATGATTTAATCCCTGCTTCCCTCTGCGAAGGGCCTATCTTTTACTTTCATGTTGAGTCAGTAAACCTATTCCCCTCTATCTCAAGCAAGCATTTGAGTTGTTGTGATTCAATCATCTATATGTTATTACTTGCAATCATGTCTTTTATCCTTCCTTGTTTAGCACAAGTCTTTTATCTGAATGAATGCAACTTTGAAAGTTATCAATGATTGTAAGGAGACCGTTGTAGTTGAGCATGCAAGTTCTGCAATATAAGCTCTAATATAAAGACTCTGATCGAAAGATAAGTACAATCTGTTAATTGTTCTCTGACCAAGAACGAAGTTTGCCATCACCAACTATGATTTCCTTTATGCACCTTTATTTGTGATTTCCCTTTACTTGTTTCAAGTTAAGTTATATGGAGGAAGTTGTTATCTAGAATGGCTTGTGTGTTAATAAATGTGATGCTTCTTGTCCGTATTTTATTTATCGACACTTCACTCCATAAACATGTGGTCTTGTTTACTGAGCTCAGTTTTCGCTTGGGGACAAGCGAGGTCTAAGCTTGGGGGGAGTTGATACGTCCATTTTGCATCACTATTTTATATCATAATTTACTGTTATTCATTGATATATTTCATATTTAGAGATGATACTTATGTTATTTTACCTGTTTTGCATGTTTCATCATTATTGGAGGATTATTCACCGGAGTCAGGATTCTGCTGGAAAAAGCATCGTCAAGATACGATATTTCTGGAGTTCAACAATTCGAGGAAAATATACAGAAGCTCTATTTTGTCAGATGACGGAGGGAGCCAAAAGGGAGACCAAGGTGGGCCACCGTGGGCCCTCCCCACACGGTGGCGCGGCCCCCTATGCTGCGCGCCACCATATGGGGAGGAGGCCCAGGCCCACCTCAGCCTCGCCCCTTCGCGTACTTCATCATCCAGAAACCCTAAGACTCGGGGGATCATCGAGGATAGACAGCCGCCTCCTCGAGGCGGAAAACACCAGAGAGAGAAAAGCTCTCCGGCAGGGAGAAATCTGCCGGGGAAATTCCCTCCCGGAGGGGGGAAATCGTCGCCATCGTCACCGTCATCGAGCTGGACTTCATTGGGATCATCACCATCATCTCCACCGCCGACACCGTCATCTCCACCGCTCCACTCCGTTCCGCTGTAACATCTAGGGTTGAATCTTGTGTATTTCATAGGGGAAACTTTCCCGGTGTTAATTACTCCTTGTGGTTGATGCTATTGAGTGAAACCGTTGAATTAAGGTTTATGTCCAGATTGTTATTCATCATTATATCACCTCTGATCATGATCCATATGATGTCTTGTGAGTAGTTCGTTTAGTTCTTGAGGACATGGGTGAAGTCTAAATGTTAGTAGTGAATTATGTTGAGTAATATTTAATGGTTTGATATTTAAGTTGTGGTGTTATTCTTCTAGTGGTGTCATGTGAACGTCGACTACATGACACTTCACCTTTATGGGAATGCATTGTGTATTCGTTTGCTAATTGTGGGGTTGCCGGAGTGACAGCAACCTGAACCCCCGTTGGTATATCGATGCATGAGGGATAGCAGGATCTCAGAGTTTAAGGCTGTGGTTAGATTTATCTTAATTACTTTCTTGTATTTGCGGATGCTTGCAGGGGTATAATCACAAGTATGTATTAGTCCTAGGAAGGGCGGTGCATTAGCATAGGTTCACCCACACAACACTTATCAAAACAATGAAGATTAATCAACTATATGAAGCGAAAGCACTAGACTAAATTCCCGTGTGTCCTCAAGAACGTTTGGTCATCATAAGTAAACAAACCGGCTTGTCCTTTGCTGTAGAAAGGATTGGGCCACTCGCTGCAATTATTATTACCGCATTTTACTTACTTGTATTTTATTTATCTGCTATATCAAAAATCCTAAAAACTTGTCTGTGAGCATTTACAGTGAATCCTTCATCGAAACTGCTTGTCAACACCTTCTGCTCCTCGTTGGGTTCGACACTCTTATTTATCGAAAGTACTACGATACACCCCTATACTTGTGGGTCATCACACACTCAAAAATTGGACTGGTCCATAGCAACCAGGCAGGAGGAGGATAATGCTACGGCAATGCTACTGCTACACTGCCAAACAATTCGCATCTAGAAAGAGCCACACTAGAGCCACACTAGATCAAAAGAAACTAGATGGTGTCTTATTTAAAATCGACTTTGAAAAAGCTTATGACAAAGTGAAGTGGTCTTTCCTCCAGCAAGTTTTACGCATGAAAGGCTTTACACCTCAGTGGTGTGAATGGATTGCTAGATTTGTGCAGGGGGAAGTGTAGGCATACGTGTAAATGATGACATCGGTCATTATTTTCAAACGCTTAAAGGCCTAAGACAAGGGGACCCACTCTCTCCTATGCTTTTCAACCTGGTAGCTGATATGTTGGCTATTCTAATTGCTAGGGCAAAGGAGGATGGTCAAGTTGGTGGATTGGTACCCCACTTGGTTGAGGGTGGAGTGTCCATTCTACAGTATGCTGATGATACTATTCTATTTCTTGAGCATGATATAGATAAGGCGGTGAATATGAAATTGATCCTAGCTTTTTTCGAACAACTTTCGGGCCTGAAGATTAATTTTCATAAGAGTGAAATTTTTTGTTTTGGCAAAGCTAAAGAGGATCAGGATAAATATAGGGAGATATTTGGATGTGAAGTTGGCGCTCTTCCGTTTAAATATTTAGGCATCCCTATACACTATCGGAAACTACTCAATCGTGAGTGGAAAATGATAGAGGACCGTTTCGAGAGGAAATTAGCATCGTGGGCGGGTAAGATGCTCTCATACGGAGATCGCCTTGTGCTAATTAATTCAGTATTGACAAGCCTGCCAATGTTCCTGTTATCCTTTTTGAGCTACCTAAAGGGTACGAAAAAGATTAGACTTTTACCGTTCCCGTTTCTTTTGGCAAAGCGATAACAAAAAGCGAAAGTATCGCCTAACCAAGTGGAACATCGTATGTCGGCCGAAGGACTAGGGTGGGCTTGGTATTGAGGTTTTAGATATAAAAAACAAATGTCTTTTGAGTAAATGGTTGTTTAAGTTAATGAATGAAAAGGGCATGTGGCAAGAACTTTTAACTAACAAATACTTAGGGGATAAAACGTTACCTCAAGTTAAAGGGAAGCCTACGGACTCACCGTTTTGGAGAGGTATTATGAGGGTTAAAGATGATTTCTGCTCACGAGGATCTTTCGTTGTGGGAAATGGTACACAAACTAGCTTTTGGAGAGATGTATGGCTTGGTAATACACCGTTATCAACACAATATCCATCCTTGTATGCTATTGCTGCACACCAGAACATTTCGGTTCATGATGTGATGGCCGTTACCCCAATTAACTTAATGTTTCGACGTTCGATTTTGGAGATAAGAGAGCATCGTGGCTGCACTTGGTCGAGAAACTAATGCGGGTTTCATTAAGTGCTGATTCAGATTCTTTTAGATGGAGATTGACAACGAATGGCGTGTTCTCTGTTAAATCCTTGTATGAAGATTTCATGAATGGACACACAAGATACTTACGAAAGTACTTGTGGAAATTGAAGATCCCGTTAAAAATCAAGATTTTTTTATGGTTTCTTCGTAGAAAAGAGTTGTTAACCAAAGACAATCTAGCAAAACGTAATTGGATAGGGTGTAAAAAATGCGTTTTTTGTCATCAAGAGGAGTCCGTCGAACATCTCTTCATTTCATGTCCATTTGCTCGAAACATTTGGAGGCTTATACATTTTACGTTCAGTATATACCCTCCTTCTAGTGTCTCAAATATGTTTGGTAGCTGGTTAAATGGCATAGATAAAATTACCAAGTCATGCATTCGTATCGGTGTTGCAGCTTTTCTATGGGCAATATGGAATTGCCGTAATGATGTGGTCTTTAACAAAACACAACATGTTCATTATCTGCAGGTCATCCACAAGGCGTTATACTGGATGCACTTGTGGGCATTTCTCCTACCTTCTGGCCAGCGAGGACGTTTGGCTACAGGCTGTGCTCGTTTGACGGCGGTCGTTCGAGGTATCTTCTGCCAACCTTTGGGGTGGCTGCATTCTAGAAGGATAGATGTTTAGAGCACCGATTTTTGAGTGGCTTATCTTTGTATTCAACTTTAGTGATCCATGAATTGTAATAACGCTATATGTACTCGTAAACTTGCTGCAATATAAAGGTCGCGTGCATCATTTCGATGCAGAGGCCGGGGTTGGTCCCCTTTTCTAAAAAAAAAAAAAAAAAACTAGATCCATCCATGCATATGCATGGGTCTCTACATTTTTGCTTGCAAAATCATGGATGGATCACTATAATATATAGTGCCAATCGATCACATCCGGCATATATCAAAATTACCCATGAATCACTGGTGTGCCAATCACATCTTGGATCAAATAAGGGGGGAGCAGCATGGTGAGGAATTGACTAGTGATACTCTAGAGGCATAGGCTAGCCATGATCGAGAGCTAAACCCTCTTGCTTTCCTAAAAGAAGCATGAACAAGATAGTATAAATCTTTTCAATTATATGCTACATAGTTAGGCACTTGTTTCTGTCTCAAGGCTCTTGGAACCACGTACTGTCCTTCATCTGTACGCTGCTCTGCCTTTATCTTGAAATTTTTTGTTTGGCCTCGGAGAAAGCAGGATCCTGCCATCAAGTGCTGCGAGACTGCTCCGCTGTGCATGCTACGTGGATGAGTGGGCTGGGTATCATCACAAATATAATATTTATCAGATTGATTATTTATGATTTTATCTTTTTAGAGTATACATGCTACAAAGAGAAATATGACATATATTGTTGGGAATGCAGAGTTGAGGTGGTTCTTCTCTATGGATGTCTGCTCCAATAAGTGTAATGAAAATATCTATTCAAAAGTTATATAGCGAGGCTGTTTTGTCAGGAAAGTTCATTGACCAAAAAAAGAAATCACAGGAAACCTCATGCCCTAGCTAGGTAGTATTACAGTAGCATATATGCTCTTCCAGTTGGTTGGAAACATGCATTGTGACTCCAGTTACCTAGATATCTTTGTCGGCAGCCAGCTTAAATAATGCTTAAACAGAATAATGTTTTTGAGTTGCCTTATATATGTATATAGAAAAAATGCTGTTGTAGAACTGAATGCATTTTGGCCCTGAGAGCAATAAGCTAGGTCTATTCACAATCCATGCAAGTGATATTTACTTTTCTAGAACAAAAATAAATCAAGGAGAATATCGTTGTTGTAAATTAAGGAAAACCCAAGGAAGGGCATGCATGCAGCCATGGTTCAATGATATGATACTGTTGCAGGCAGTTGGATGGTGCAAAGACAAGTGATGTTTGTAGGGTGAAAAAAAGGTATGAAACGTGGAGGCAAAAGCCGGCGTCTTGAGAGAGAAAAGGAACGCTTAGCAAAGGAGGTCCAGCTTTTCAGTGATTCCATGTTTCTATGGTGTCTTTGGACTACTCCCTTCATCACTATTTAGATGACGTTCTTATTTTACGTGCGATCAACGTTCACCATATATTTCTAGCAACAAATATGTGTCATTTCTTATAAAAACATACCATCAAGTTCGTATTCAGAAAATATAATTCATGGGAATAATTTAGGACACATATC
Source organism: Poa pratensis (assembly GCA_947311845.1). NCBI lineage: Eukaryota > Viridiplantae > Streptophyta > Magnoliopsida > Poales > Poaceae > Poa > Poa pratensis. Next base: position 37,406,435 of record CAMZMU010000052.1, read on the forward strand.
ACACATTTTACTGGTACAATTCATAGTCAAAACTGAATCACGTAAAATGAAACATGCCACCCTATATAGCGACGGAGAGAACCAATTGAAGCTGCATCTAGTCGTTTCGAAAAATCTAGATATATTAAGAAGTAAGTTGGGCTCTTCTTGTTCCGGGAGTGGATATACAATAGTTTGGTTCTACGATTCTAGTTTTCTTAGACACAAATACATGGTTTATTTATGTCATTGACCTGTTCCTTTTTGTATATCCCTCAATCATTCTTAGTTTCCCAAGATCGATGTTTGTGGCCACAACGGCGTCCTCGGGCATGGCGTGTGGGCGGTTGAGGCGTTTGGCGTCATCCCCTTCAAATAGCGTGGCCCGCTAGCGCAATAGTCTCCTACAGGGGGTGAATATGCAATTTAAGACAATTACGGTTTTGGTTTGAATAAATGTGATATAAAAATAGGGTTTAATTTATCAAGGAAAAAAATAAATATGCTTACGCTCAACTATGTCAACGCTAAAAGATGAAAACAATAAATCCAACTGCGTTGCTTGAGCTCGTGCCTTTTTTTTTTACTTTCTTTCCTGTCATCTCTCTTTTCCAGTCCATGTTGCACACTATTTCTCTTGAGAGAGAAATATTCCACACTATATGCATGATACATCATGGGAAAGATAGTGGGCCGTCACCAAGAGTGTGGCATGTCCGTTAGATGGGCCTAGCTCCAGCTTTTAACAAGAGACGCCCGAGATCTCATTTTGTTTCACTCTGACCTCGGCCCTATCACTTGGGCCAGAGTCCCAGAGAGGACCCATTCCCGGCGTAATATACAAATCTCAAATCTGCATCGCTAGGTTTCCCAACCATTTTCTTTTCAAATAGGGCAGCTATTTTTCTTTCCATTTCCCCAATCATCTTTTTGTGCGCTTCAAACAGTGTGTGTTCCTTTGCCTGATAAATCGATAAAATTGGATGATAGTTTGCCCAAGAACAAACATTTCGTACGTATATGTTTTCTCATGCATCATCTTTGTGTAAAAAAAAAGTTACAACAAATTAACAATGCCATGCAAGCAAGCAGCAAGGCCTTACTAGTTACTTCCCATCGAAAAAGAAGAAGGCAACTTATGTTATTTTTTCGAGGGTACGACAACTTATGTTATTAGTGCACCGACAGCCACAACGAGATCCCTGCTTCCTTCCTTAACTGACAGGGAGACACACAGCTTGCACCTTCCCTTTCATCCATGGCCATTGGCCAACCCATGCCCCGCCTAACCCATTTCGTCTGATGATTCATACATGTGTCCTACTGTTTGCTGTTTCCTTGTCTGAATCTCGATGGAACTTCCGTTTCCTGGGGCCAAACTTTGGGACCAGATCGATTCATACAAGCAGCAAAGCTGTAGCATTGGTTTCTCAACCGACGTGCAGCATTCATTTGTTCATTCAGACAAGCACGATGCACAGTTTGGAAGCTGAAACCTCGCTAGGGATTCATTCATTTCGATCCCACCACAATGAGGAAGAAGAAGGACCATTTCGTATCCTCCTCCGTACCAACCGTCTTCCCCCTCCTTCGATTCCCCACAAACCAGATTCATATATCGGCGGTTCCTTGCAGCCAACTTGATCCCGTGTTGTTTGTTCAAGCAGAATCTGGATTCATAATAAATTTTAGAGCAGCACATTTGATCTAACAATATGTGATAACTTCCAGCACACACGAGTGGAAATCATATGCAATATTCAGAAATACCTTGACCCACAAGTTCTATTCATGTCGGTGGAAATTGCCCCACTGAATTGAGCTACATACGCCGAGCCGGGCCGGGCCGGCAAAATCCGGGGCCCTGTGCGGAACCCTAAATTAGGGCCCTATATCAGAAAAAAAAATAGACTAGCTGAATTTAATCTTGTTTGCTTTCTTTTCTCTCTTATGCTTTTGGATTATTACTTTTCCATGATGACTCAAATATTGATTCTTAAAACACTACATATGACAGATGAATAAAACAAAATTAAAGGATTGATGTAGCATCATCACTCAATTGGATTACCAACAAAGCTACTAATTTGCTGAGCGATTAGATACTGTCGAACTCACCTCCTGTTTCATCATGACCTGGTTCAGTTAAACTGATCGTAATAGCAGCCGAGAAGGGAAGGAGTAACTGATCCCTGACGAGTGCCGAAGCTGATCAGATCGGGGTTGTAGAACCAACGTTTTGGCTTTTCCATGGTGTTTCCGATCCGTCGAGAGTCGAGATTTCGAGAAGAAGGAAAACCGTCACGGTGTCGCTTGGCTGTTGCTATCTGGCGTTGGCGCTCTCTAAATCGGGAATTTTTTCTTGCGAGAGTTGAGAGAGCGAGCTGCGCTGGGAGCCTGGGAGGGCCTGCCGCTCGCGATCTAGCGCCCGGACTGAGACGGCGTTCTCCAGCAGATGGGCCACGTTAAGTTAGCCTAGAACGCTAATGGATTGTCTACTGCAGAATATCCTATACAGTCTAGACGAAATTTTGGGCCCCAAAAATTCTGGGCCCTGTGCGGCCGCACATGTGGCACACCTATAGGGCCCGGGCCTGCGCCGAGACTGTCAAATACTCACTCCGTCCAAAAATAAGTGTCTCAAGTTTGCCAAAAAAATAGATGTATCTATATATGAAACATGTCTAGATACATCCATTTTTGAACAAACTTGAGACACTTATTTTAGGACGGAGTGAGTGATAAACTTCACTGACAAGGAGACACACACAGCTTGCACCTTTGGCCGTCCCATGCTGCTGGCCCTTCCTAACCCAGTTCATCTGATCCCCGGCCCTCACAAGTGCCATATCTGCCATGTAGCAGAAGGGAACACCCCCATTCCCATTCCATCTCGTTTAAACGACGAGATCAATGAACTCAACTCCAGCTCCATCAATTCATACCAGCCATACACACATGTCCTACACTCCTACTGCTTGTTTGCTGATGCCCTTCCATTTCAAGTCTGGGACCAAAAATTCAAAAAAAAAAGTCTGGGACCAGATAGATCCATGCATGCTAAGGCATTAGTTGCTCCTCAACCGACCTGCAGCATTCATTCAGTCCCGAACATACAGTTTGGAAGCTGAAACAAACCTCTCTCAGGACTCATCTCACTCATTCCGTCCCAGACAACGAAGGACCATGCCGTATCCTCCTCCACATCGACCGTCCTATCGATTCCGCACTGGGTTCCATCTTGATTCCTCTGGTTTGTTAGAGCAGGGCAGCATCATGATTCATGAGGAACAACAGAGGCAAGTAACGGGAGTTGAGAGCATTCGGGTGCCCTGAATAAGAAGGGAAGTACTTGTGCCAACACAAGGACCGACTGAACATCACCATCACCGACGGTCCGCACAAGAAGCAGAACATCATTGGTAGGTAACACCAGACAGTCAGAGCAATCGAGTGTGCTGAAAACGCTGTTGGAATACAAGGACAAATAACGGAACTGAACACCAGACAGAGGCAGTCCGAGCGATAGAAATAGAGCACTGCAAAGACTTGACAAGTTAGATGGAGCAGAATGGTGTTCATAAGGAACCACAGATGTTCGCTCCAAGGATGGCATCAGAGTACAAACACAACCACAAGCAGATACCAGGCGTTCGGAATTTGGAAAAGAAAACAGTGCAGCAGAGGCAACATTGATGTTCAAATCAATCCATCTTTCAGTTTCCACCCAAGGCAGATAAAACCATTCATCAGCAGCAGTATATCTTACACCTAGCAGTACCATTTAACAGCCAGCCCATTTCCGGGCACAATCTTCTTGTAGCGGTAGTAAGGATCCTAGCGGAGGTTTTCAGTCAACAAGAACAATAATAACACCAGCATCATCATCTGGCAACAAAAAGCACAACAACAAACACACTCAGGGGACTAATAGGACACCGAGCGACACAAATCAATCAGCAACGCTTCTCGCCTGCTGCTCCGGGGCGAAAACTTTCTCGGCAGCGGGAGGCAGGGGGAGGTTGACGAATGGTGAACTTCACTTTTGGGGCCAGGAGGAGGCTTCTTCCACATATGTAGTAGTAACCGTCGTCAAAAAGGGCAAAGGAAAAAAGAATGTAACCATGTTCTGGTAATAGTAGTAGCTTTAGCTTCTATATCTTCTTGGGGTGTTTTTTTCTTTTCTGTTGTGTCCCGGCGGCGTGCTGCTGCGTGCTAGCAGGAGCCCTTGCGGCATGACAGGACTCCCGCGCCGGAGGTGATGGTCCCGACCATGGACGAGGACTTGGCGCCGAGGCTGGATGCGCGAGAGTAGCTGGCCGAGGCGCCGGCCCCCGACGGGGTGAAGAAAGCGCCGTTCAGCAGGAGGTCTCCCTCCGACCGCCAGTTCCAGCCATTCCAGGTGGTCTGCGCGGTCTCAACTCTCTTTGTCACCTGCAGTTTGTCCATGTCAAGAGTTAGTTATGGATGCTCATCCGTGAACCGATGAACTGCGATGATAGTACATTGAGAAGAAGAATAATGTACCTCCTTGGCGAAAGGGTTGGTTGGTGCAAGGTAGCGGTTCCCCTGGCTGTTGATGGTCGGCTCGGCACTCCCTCCGATGGCGTACATCTCCCAGTGGGTGTAGTCGTTGTTCACCACATGGAAGTAACCATGCCTGCACCTGAAACAGTGGCAATTGATTTAGACAGTGAATGGAGTTAGTACATTTGAAATGTCAAGCAACAAACAAACTGAATGTCATATGTGCAATGCAATGCTCACACAGCTTTCTACTACTGTATGTTGGGCAGATCCTCAGTATATGGAGCTTTTAAACCAGAAGATCACAGTTCAGTTACTGGATTTACCTCGGCATTCTCTGAATGAGTCCTTCCCCGAAATGGTTGAAAGCTATTGTGACCTGCATCGCCTTGTCCTTGAGATAGGAGTCACTGTGACCCAGGAGCATCACCTGCACAAATTGTGTCATTTACCATCTATCAGAGAAAAGTCCAAACAAATCTCATTGTGCATATAAAAAACGACAAGACAAATCGTGTTTGCACGTGAGATGCTGCTACATAGAAATAGAAATGACAGTATAACCAACCGACAATTCCTTCTTAGATCTGCAAGACAACATTTCACATGGAACCTATTATGCTAAACTAGACTTCAGCTAGCAGGAAACAAACGAGTACTTTCACACACGCCAAACCATGTAGATTCCAGTGGCTGAACATTAACTGACACGAGGACAATCCCCCACAGAAGAAATTAACATGGGCAATCAATCAATTATTGCAGGCTGAGTGAGAAGCACATGATGAGTAGGATCAAGGATAGGATATCGGTAGTACCTCATTGTGGTGGGTGAAGTAGTTGTTGGACACAGTGATGGCGGTGGAACCCATGATGGCGTCGATGAGGCCGTCGGCGCAGTTGGAGAGGGAGCAGTGGTCGACCCAGACGTGGCTGGACCCGAAGATGGACACGGCGTCGCCGTCGGCCATGGTGCGCCACCCGTAGTGGCTCGGCGAGCTGCGCACCATGGCATTGCCCGTGGGCTTGCAGTCGTGAATGTGCAGGCCATGGATGATGACGTTGGAGACGTACTGGATGGTGAGGCAGGCGCCGTTGGCGATGTGCACGTTGGCGCCCCGCCCATCGATGGTCTTGAAGCTGTTCATGATGAGCTCCTGCTTGAGGGTGATGACCATGTCCCGCTTGAAGATGATCCACAGCGGCTCGTCCTGGATGACGGCGTAGCGCAGGGTGCCCTTCTTGGGGGTCACGGGGTCGTCGTCACCGGCATCGGTGACCACGTAGATCTTTCCGTCACGGCCGCCGATGGCATTGCGGCCGAAGCCAATGCCGCAGTCGGCAAGGCGCTGCCGGTTGTTGTGCCAGTCTGGGTCGCAGCGCCAACAGTCATCGATCGGGTTCCCCGTCCCGCACGACAGGTAACCCCCCAGGTTTCTCCGGGCAGTGCTGTTCCTGATGGACCTGCACATCAAACAGTAGTTAAAAGCCGATAGGTCAATATCGATTCATCATGAATTTACAGTTCACAAGGTTTGTCATTGAGGTAGTAAATTAGAACACGAATGCACAGTTTGATAATCAATGCACAAAACTTCCAATTCAGTCAGAGTTGCATGATAAAGATGCTTCTGAATTAGCTCATGATTTGACTCACCAAGAAGTTTACAATTCAAAAGGTGTCAAATTCAGGTAGAGTAGAACAGCAATGCACAGTTTGATGATGATCAATGCACAGAACTTACAATTCGTTCCGAGTTTCAGGGTAAGAGAGTTGAGAATTAGCTCATGGTTGACTCAGTAATAACTCTACAGTTCATAAGGTGTAAAATTCATGTAGAGCAGAACACCAATGCACAGTTTGATGATGATCAATGCACAAAACCTACAGTTCGGTCAGGGTCTGTGGGTAAAACAGTTGTGAACTAGCTCATGATCCCCTCATTGAAAGTTTACAGTTTTTCACAAGATGTCATATTCAGGCAGAACATAACAACAATGCACAGCATGACGATGATCAATGCACGAAACAGTCAGAACTTGAAAAATTCCCATGTACAATGCAGGTACAGATTTACAGTTCACAGGGTGCATGTTACGAGTACTACATCTCATAGCCAAATCTCTGTCACCAGCTAGCTGGTTTTCGGTACCAAATTACCAAGAATAAGAACAGTTGTGACCGCCTGCCACAGGGACAACATTTTCTCCAGATCCTCCACAATCACAACAGTGTTCTTGTACAACCCAAGAAAGTGCCCGAAACGTCAATTCAGCTGCCGTTACCAGCTCCACCAGCAGATCGCAGCTGCTCATTTCCGGAGAGTGAGTGATTGAGCATGGGGTGAAAAAATCGATTAGGTAGGTGGGGGGTTCGGCGCGCCAAGGTTTCTGGTGATGGACATCAATGCGTCGCGTCCGGCCATGGATGGTGGCAAGGCAGGCAGGGGCACATGAGCGAGAGCAGTGTGCACCGGTGTGATCAGTGAGCTAGAGGTATCCAAGCGTACCAAAAGAGGAAGATGGAGAATGAAACCGAGTTACTGTTGCGGTGTTGCCTGCCTGCCTCTCTTGTCTTGCAATAAAAGAGCAGGGTGCATGTCATGTGGGAACCACGTGCCCCCTTCCGATCTGCTGGGCCCCACATGACAGGCCAAAGTACAAAGACTGCGCTACTACATACAAGCCTACAGTACACTACACACCACACTCCCTTCGTCGGTCGAATCAGATCTTCTCTTCTTTTTTTCACTTTGTGAGGCTGTGGCCATGATAAAAGAGCCAACACAAAGGCTAGCGGCATATGGTAGAACAAAAGAAGATGGCAGTACTGAGGCCGGAACCAACCCACTTTGAAGACAACACTAATGCAATCAGCAGCGAGTACTGGTTATCATCCTTTTCCCCGTTCCGGATTTGGCGTTGGTTAGCGTAGTAGCTGAGGCCTGAGGGAGAAGCAGCAGCATTTAAGGAGGAAAGCGACTTACATGTGCACTTGCGATGCCACCGATTCCGGATCGTCGACCGCGCCAGCCACCGTCGTCGTCGCGGACCCGTCGCCGTCGGCAACGTCGGTCCTGCAGCAGAAACAACAGCATTTCAGACAGCGGCAAGCAGCAGCACATGCGACCGACAGGAACATGTAATAATGAGCTGATGGAGGCATGCAGTAGTAGTAAACATGTAAAACCAGTGATCCAAGAACAGTTCTTAAGATGATGTAAAACAGAAGCAAACGTAGTGATCTGTTGAAAACCAGTACACACACGAATCCACGCTTTGAGTTAGTCGGTAGGAACAGCCGAACAGGTAAAAAAGAACCCAGTACCACTCCTAGCACTGATTACATTACCCGGAAGCAGCAGTGGATGATTAAACGGGAAAAGTGAGTCTGAGGTGGATTGGTGCCGTGCGGCGTGTTCATCATGATCGGTGCGTGATGTGCCGCTCTAGGCGAGGGTTTGGTCGGTCGCGGGACCCAAGAGGTAAAAACTCTTCTTTTATAAAACCAAACAGCTAGGGGAACTTGGCTTCGCGCACGCAAAAAGAGTGCACTCGAAACTTTGCACAGGCACAATACAGCAAAAGCAGAGAGACATATGCGGGCAGAGCAGAGGAGTGCTTTTGCGGGGTGCATTCCTGGGGACGCGGAGGAAATCTGCTGCTGTGGTTTCTCCTTCCAAAGCCAAAGTCTTTCACTGTGGTGGCCGGTGCAGAGGACACGCGAGGACGCCTGTCCCCGCGGAATTACCCTTTCTATCCTGCTGCCACCGTAACGAACTCGCAACTACTTGAGAGATAGCCAACGGAAAAGGAATATCTGCTGCTGCATTGATCCTATCCTACTTTTCTGCTGCTAATCCTAGATAGATGGAGCAGAAGAATCTGGCATAACCGCCGCCCGGTGTTTCAAATTTTCAAGATTACGAAATTTCGTCACCCGCCGCGCGTGCGCCGGCCGGATGCACACACACACACAAGGAAAAGCCTTTTTCTTGTTCGAAAAAACCCGGGGGAAACCAAACCAAAAGAAACGAAAAAATAACCAGTTGATGATGAACCATGGCGTGTGACGGTGACACACTGTGTGTGTTCCGGATCTGACCTTCTTCCTGGTGGGAAAAAGGTGGACGGTGGGGATGAAAAAGCAAAGTGCGACCGACGGCCAGGATGCGCCGCCGGGCGTTCGAAACGGAACGCGCAAAAGAGACGGGATTTTGGGGAGGGACGCACCTCGCCGCCGCCGCGAGCCGTGAGGTGGTCGAGTCCCGGAGCCACCGCCTGGCGCCGCTCGCCGCCGCCGTCGCCGCGGCCGCGCCGCCTGCCCTGGACAAACACAAGAGGGAATCAGAAACGCGTGAGCGGCGGCCATAACAGAAACAGACGAAGCAGGAGAAAACTTTGGACTCGAGACCCTCCTCTTGGGTACGGAGTGCCACGCGAACGCGCCGGCATTGCAAAACAGGGAGGGAGGGCGGGCGGGACAGGGGAAATTACCTGAGCCGCCCGCCGGAGAGCGCCGCGCCGCCACCCGAGTGAACGACGACGAGGAGGAGCAGCACGGAGACGGCCGCGAGCGCCGCGGCCCACCTCCTCCTCGCCGCCGCAGTACCCGCACCCGCACCAGCTTCACCCGCCATTGCCGCCGCCAGAGCTCCTCCTCTCCCTCTCGCTCGCGGTGGGAAAGGGAAAATACGGTGGCGCGGAAGAGACGGAGTAGCACGAGGAGAAGAGGAGAGCCGCGCCGATTTATACTACCGCGGCTTAGTTCCTCACCGCATTGCCCCTGGAGATTACATGTTGTGCACATCGGTCCCCGGGTTCCGATGTACGAGGGATCTGGGTGTAAATAAGAGAGGTAGGAGGGTCTGTGTGCGCTTTTTCAGTTGTTACCTCAGCCGGCCAACGTATCTAAACGGCCTCTACTCTGAAGATTGGTTGCAGTGCTTAGAACACGGATTAAGCTAAACAGATTTAATGCTAATCTGCAGGAAGACTGACAAAGGAGATTACATCCGTATAGTGTAGCAGTAAAAAAAAAGTAGGGTTGAATTTGTTTCCAAATTAAGACTGCCTCGCAGATACAAAAAATAATCTTCTTTAGTGCAGAGACCAGAGTGATGCATGCAGCTAAATAAATCGTGGAATCTACAAAAACAAAATCACACCGGCCCCTGCACTGCAGCAGAAGCGGCAGATACAAGTACAGCTTGTAGTACTGCTACTGTAATTCTTCTTGCTTCGGGAAGTGATTAGTGGTTCGATTAACGTCATGCTTATCCCGGGCTGTCCTTTCCAGAATCCCCATGCCCTGGCGCGTGGCTCCGTATGAAGACCGTCATTAGAACACTCTATGCTCGAACCAATCAATCTATACCTAATAATAATAAAAGCATTAAGGTTTCTTGTGGTACGTCATTTTTTTTCCAGTTTTACCCTCCCACCAAATTACATATTACGCACTGATGCCATTGTACCGTTTCGTTTCTGATATTTACCGCTATTGCCACTGCTAAGTGAACAAAACGGTCTGGCCACTCTCGACTCGATCCGTCAAAGCGCGTCGCGCGGCCTTCAGCGCTGCTCGATCCCCTTTGCCGCCGTCGGCCAACTCCGGCGACGCAGACCACCACCCATCAAACAGATCTTCTCCTCTCCCGATTCCACGGCTTGGAAACCGCCGAATCGACGCCCCCACCTCGAACCCTAGCAACTCAGATCGATGCAGGGGCATGGCGCCGGCGGCGGCTGAAATCGGCATAGGAGACCGTCGGCTTCCAGGCCGGCGTCCAGATAGGCTCGCCGTCCAGGCCGGCGTCGAGATGCTCGCGGTCAGCACTTGGCCCTCATCCCGCGCAGATCGATGCAGGGGCAGCATGGCGGCTGAGATCCGCAGAGGAGACCGTCCGCGTCCAGGCCGGCCGGCCAGCGTCGAGATGGGCTCGCCGGCCGTCGCGCTCTCTTCTCCAACAACCACGACGCGCAGAAGCTCCTCTCCCGCAGCAGCTCCTCTGCTGGCCGGCCGGCCGGCCGGCACACGACGACGAGAACATGCTGCAGGCCCAGGCTCTGTACGTACGTACTGCTCTCTTTTCCCCTCCCCAATCTTCATCTCCACCAAGATTAATTCATCTTAATTTTGCTTGTGTGCTTCCTTAACGATGATGCTTTGCTGTTGTTGTTGCCCCCGACCAGCCCAAGACACCGTTCAAAAAAAAAAAAGACCAGCCCAAGACCTTGGCATGGTCGATCTTTTCACATGCAGGAAACTCTAAATTTCTTTCAAAAAATGGGATCCCCAAGAGATCACGCCCATACCATCTGTCGCCATTGGCGAGCCTCGTGGAGGAAGCAATTTTCGAATTCGTAGTAGCCAAGTTCTGAACCTGAACTGAATTCTAAGTTCGTACTTAATTTTAACTCCCGGGCTAAACTCGTCAGCTAAACTGAACAGACTGAGAGTACTGATAGAACAAGTGTTGTAGATGTTTAGACACGTTTTTAAGCTGGAAAACAACAGTTATTGCTCATTTTATTTTCTGGAGCATATTAGGTATTTGATGGAATTTGATTTATGAAGTTTCACTAAACCGATTAGAGTTACTGCAGACTGTAAACGGGGAGGATTTCCCTCCTATGAATGACCTAATTCGACTATACAAGAAAGATTTTCTAGATGGGAACAATGATGTTGTTAGTGACATCGAGAGGGCCATCGCTGGCATGGAGGAAGAGAATAGTAAAGCAGCTTCTCAGTTTGATAGTACTACAGCTGAAATAGTTTCAGGAAAAGGATAAGTTTCTTTGATTAAATGTTCTCTAGAGAATTTTTGGATGCAGACTGAAAAAGGACCATGCAAACTGGCTGTCCGCTGGAAAACCGGGCACCAGCAGTAGCAAGTCGGGTAGCCAGAGCACTATTGTTTGGGAGCTCGCATGTGATGTTAATATGGAGGAGAGCTTTTCATTCCAAGAGTCTTTACACATATGGGAATGTACATTTATGATGGTCACAAGTATCCTAAAGAATTGTTACCTTGGTGCAATCTACGTACTAGGTGTGTTTTGTCGTGTAAGCACTGAATATTTGAATGACAATGTAAAAGAATTTGTTGTTTAGGTGTTGTTTCTTTGAACATATTATATATAGGGTTCTTTGAACACGAGATAACGCGCATGGAGATCTAGAGGTCGCCGAGGAGGCAATTGCTAGCGTTAAAAGTAATTACGGGGAGTACTATCTCCCTGTCATGGTGACGGCGCTCACGCACATTACCAGCTCCACGTTGCCGAGCCCGTCATCGGTGGTGCAATCGTGTGCGACGGACAAGTTATATTAGCAAAAAGAATAATCTCTCTCCCGTTGCAACGCACGGGCACGTTTCCTAGTCAATTAATAAAGAAATATTCAGAAAAGATAAACAAGCACCAGAAGAAAATCTCTACCCAGGAACTGCAGAGGAACTGAAAACCTGAGTCATAGCCGGCGTAAGAGCATCTCTAGCAGACCCTGCAAAATACGGAACCGCAAAACTGTTTTGCGGGTCACAAAACACGCGTTTTTTGGCTCAAAACGCCGCCGCTCAGAACAGGAACCGCAAAACCAACCTGTAAAACGGAATCTGCCGTGGAATATTCGGTCGTCTTCTTCCATAGTTTTTTTCCCAATCGCAGAGACAGCGGCCTCCGTCGGTAGCACCATCGACCGATGCAGCCTAGACGAAGCCGGTCAGCGAAGCCCGCCGCGACGCCGGCCGACGAAGCCCCCCGTGCAAGCCATCCGAGGCCCCCACGACGCCGGGCGACGAGGCCGCCCGCGCTGCGAGCCATCCGAAGCCCCCCACGACGCTGGCCAGACGAAGCCCCATCCGAAGCCCCCCACAGCCGGCGTCTCGCCAGGCCGCTGGCGAAGCCGTCCGAAGCCCACCGCGACGCCGGGCGACGAGGCCGGCCGCGCGCCAGGCTGCCCCCTGCGAAGCCACCCGCGACACGGCCAGACGAAGCCCCCGCGACGCCGAGCCGCCCGAAGCGCGGTCCGCGCGCCAGGCCGCTGGCGAAGCCGTCCGAAGCCCCCCGCGGCGCCGGCGGATCATGTCTCGTCGCCGGCGTGATTCTTCTGGTGCTGATTCCGGCGAGTTTGGCGTTGATTTTGCTGGACTCCGACGAGTTCCACGGCGGAAGGTCACCGTCGGGCCCTGAATGTTCAGCCTGCCAACCACTTGCACGTGATACAGGCCACCTCAAAATCGGACACGAAATCTTTAAATTCACGGTTTGGAGGGGAAAATTCACGGGGCCTTGCAAAATCTTTTGTGGGTTCGGTAAATTCGTGGATTTTGTTCTCCGCCTTTTACGGTTTTCAATCCACATCGGGCAGTTATTTTGCGGTTTTACGCGTTTTGCATGAGATGTTCTAACGCACCGCCACGAACTGGCTGCCGCCGCCGTAACGTGGGAACCACCGCCGTCGCACGTGCCGGCTGGGCGGCGTCGGTCGGTACTCACGTGCCGCGTGTGGCCCGCCGCACCACAGTTGCCTCAACGTGTACATACATATACCCTGCTGCGCGCGTACAGGCTGTGCGCCTGGTTTTGGGGTTTGAGTCAATTACACAAATATCAGAATTGTAGGACAAATCACGGCTTGTATTTGTTTGGGTGATTTTTCATAAATCATATTGATTCTCAGACGTGGCGTTACAAAGGGCACCGATTTCAGCTAAACGAAACTTGACAACAGAACCGTCTGATCGGACCCATCTGTACGCTCCATCTTTATTGTCGCCTAATCTTCTTATTTCTCCTTGTGTCTCTTAGTGCGGCTAAATTCGTGTCCCTTGTGTGTTCAATTGCAATTTTGCATTGAGATTTTATAGAGAAGATGCAACGAATTTCCTCTTGCTCTAAAATTTTTGGGGGAAAATAAATTACCTTTCACTTGATTTGTGCCGTGCGACCTCCGGCCTCCGGATACCAGCAGGAAATTCAGCGAAGACGGAAGAGTTCTTGAGTCGCGTTCGCCGGATCGCCTCTGACGGATCGCAGCGAGTTAGAAGTGGAGAGAGGAGAGGGGTTCGTGGCGGCGGCGTCGAGTGGCGGGTGCGTTCCGGCGTGCGGAGACGACGTCGAGAGCTGAGAGGGGTTGGAGCGGCAGCGCCGGCGAGTGCGGAGAGGGATTGGCGGCGGCGGCGAGTGCAGAGAGGGATTGGCGGCGGCGGCGAGAGCAGGCGTCGTGAGCGGAGGTTCGTGGATGATCTCGCCGCCGCCGCGAGCGGAGGTTCGTGGATGAAAGCTGCCGACTCGTTTCTTTCCAATCGAATCCTCCTGGGCAAATCTTCCTCACCTGCCGGCCCATTTTTTCCAATCGAATACCACTAATGGGCCTACTGGGCCAAATCTTTCTTAGCCGTCAGATTAAACTATACTAGTCAAAATTGAGGACCAGTAAAATATACTGTAAAAGTTGTCTTTTTTAAAATAGTCTTGACTGACGATACCCGTCATTGTCAGCTGGCTGGGTGAGGTGCGGAGCTCGGATCTCTGCCACGTGCTATATATATGTCACTCACACTTATCCATTGTGCTGGCTTGGCCGGATACATACAACACATGATCCAAGTGAAGCAGAGCTCGTACTCTGTTTTTCACTTAATTTGCAGTGGTAACAGAGGGCTTCAGACTGACAATGGCGTCACGCATGGATGTACCTTGGCCGGTCAAGGTCCCATTTTGGCGGTCCAAGGGTTGAACAGCGGAAGAAGATCTGCTGGCTGACTCTACCTGCTGCTACGTCGGCTCATTTCCTCCTTCAGCAAATCCGCTAATCCCATCATCTTCAGTCCGTGCGTGACATGCATCTGTAGTATTTTCAGTGCCCGTCACGAACTGGCTTGGCTTGGTGAGGTCCATCAAACTGAACTAGTACACCAGTGACAATCAGTCATGTATTATCTTGGTGACAAGCTAGAGGATCCAGGCGTTGACCAGCTCAGATGATCTGCTGACACTCTACCACCAACGCACGTGATATTTTCTTCGTCACTTACCAATACACGGGGTCCGGAGATTTAGCCTGAATTTTGGTTTGCAACGGCCGGACGAGCAGTTAACCCGGCGCAAGAATCGAGAAAAAGGCCTTGCCAGTGCCACAAGCGGATCCTATGCTCTACGCACATCTTACTGTATCCGACGCATGGTTTTGGTTACCGGTCGGTAAATCTGCTTACCGGCCGGTAATCGAGTATCCCGAGCACCCCTGGGAAAGGTTGTTACCGGTCAAAAAATCTCGAGATTTTTGAATTATTTGAATTTAAACAGCTAGAAGTAGATAAATAGGTTGTGTTCTCAATAACATGCAAAGATTGTAGAGTTAGCACAGTGGCAGCGATGCTTTTATTCACTCTTGGAGGTCCCTTGTTCGAGTTCCCGGTCCGCTTAAATTTTAGCGTATTATTTTGTCCGTTAGATTAAAATCCTACATAATTATAGAAAAAGAGAGGAAAAGAGAGCGAACCTGCAACCTGCTGAGCTAGTACGAGACCTACAGGGGCATGCCGCTGCGCTACACTCGAAGAAGGTGTCTAAACCTCTCATAATCAGTTCCAGAGAATATTTGAATTCAAATTTTGATTTTTAAATTTATCCGGTAACCATCCAGGATTTCTCGGTTACCGCGGTAACCGGGAATTCTGAGGCCCCTCGGGAAAAAATATTTTTCGGGAACCAAAACCTTGATCCGACGTACGTACGATGACGTTCAGACTCGCATGTGGCTCCAGGTGCACTGTGCTTCGGCGATGACGTTCAGACTCGGGTATGACCAGATGAATTTCTGATTTATGTTTAGCCAGTTGTTAGGCAACCGGAAAATATATGTTTTTCTCGTTTTGTAGGAATTAACTTTTTTTATTTTGGCCTTTTGGAACATCCGACCATATTGGTGGCCGGAGTCAACTCATTTCTTCTGTACTGTCCTACTGCTTTCCTTTTTTCAGTTCAGTACCTAGTGTCATCACAGTGCTTGGAATCTGTTCACTAGCTAGGTCGGTGGAAGTGATCAAGAGTCAACGACCTCACGTCATGTTTCTGCACACATATCCGGTTGACACCTTGGTTTACAAGCTTCAGAATTCAGTACTGTAAATAGCAATGTGAATGGTCAAAGTAAGCTAACCGAATATGCGTGGCCGACTAAGAATGTTGTCTACCGCCGAGGTTATATTGCACATCACAATGTGATCTGTTGCCAGCTCCATGACCATCATGCATGATCTATTGCCCTCAAAAAAAAAAAAAAAACCGATCGAAGCTACAACCGACGTTCAGAGTCGTCCAAACTCTAGGTGATACTCTCAAGTACAGCTAGAACACTGAGTAAGTGTGTGACCGTTAGTGATCAACTCCTAGTGTCATGCATTGGTACGTCGATCAACAATGAGACATACATCACACTCAGCGAGTTTAAAAACCTTTTAATTATGTCAGTGATCGTCGATCGAACGGTGGTTAGCTGTGTTGTTGGCTTGTTGCTGCATGGATGCATCATGCATGCTAGAGAGTTGGCGAGTAGTCACCCTCCATGCATCTCACGGTCCAAAAACTGACCAACATGCCGGTGCCTTTTCTAGCTCTCATTTCGTCCTCATCAGTCCTTAGTCCTTACTACAATCTGCAGTTTGTTTGGTGTTCACAAAGTCCAAGCTAGCAACAACAAAGTATATTCGGGAGACTTAGAGAAGCAGCAAAGGCTAGCTATATAAAGTGTCCTTTCAAAATAACTATTTTTATTTTGAAATCACGTTTTGTTCTTCCACTATATATAGGTAGGATGATGCAACCACACAATTGAAGTTGTTTGAATGGTCGACAAACATCTGATATTTAAAAACGGAGGGAGTACAAACATACAAAGAACAAGACACGCATTTTTCGACCGATCTGTGTAAATTATAAGGGTTGGAATTGGAGCTACGTGCATGTACGCACGCATTCTTATAGCATGCTATTTTTTACCTTAAACTTTTGAGTAATAAAGCTCTTTATCTCACTACAACAAAATTGACACCTAGAGACGCCGTAATTTAGACGCTTGTTTATTCGTCTTTACGTGCAAATCCATCCTGCGAATAAAGACGATTTGTAAGACGTTTTGCGTGTCATCTCTCGCCGTGAAAATTTCTCTGTTCCCGCTCTTTAAAATTTCCCACCCAAATAATCTAAACCGCCCGTGGCCATCCCAAAATATCTCGCCCATTTTCTACCACCAAGGCATGAACATATCCATCTAGAAAAATACGCGAATAGGTTCGTGGAAACCTAGCGCCGCCGCTTCTAGATCCCGGCCGACGAACTCTACACAGCGACTGGCGGCGCCTCCCCTCTCCTCTCCTCTATGGCTTCCCCTCCCCCGCTGGAACTGGGTCTTCGTCCCTTCGAGAAAGCTGATGCCACGATCTATGGAGACTCGATGCAGTCGGCTTCATGCGACGGTGCCCTCACCTTTACTGCTGCATCTTCCTCCTCTACCCTTCACGAAGGTTCGCAGACAGCCCACTCCATCCAGTAAAGGAGCCAGTGGTATGTCGTTGTACCAATGTAATCTCATCCTGGGACGCTTTTGTGTAGATGTGTTTGAAATATTCAACGCCACTGGATAATGTTTGACAATGTCTACAGTCTGCACTCGATTAATGCTTGTCAAGTGACAGGAAGATGGGTAATTCTTTTTTGTTTAACCAAACTAGTTGTTAATTACTTCTATTCATATGGTTTGGACTCGGACAACTCTTTTTCTGACATGATATCATTTAGATCAAATGAAATTCGTTGATATCACGATCTAAAATATCTATGCCTATTCCTTTTGAAGCCATTGTAGTACAGTTAGTTATTTATCCAGTTTGCTTGTTTATTTTTCAGGGAAGTGAGTTAAATGGGAGGGATAAGATGATGAATTTTTCCAAGAAGAGCCGAGAAAATGTATGATAACATGTCTTTTGTTCAGACTTGTTGCGTAATTTTTTAACAGACTATGGATATCGGTTGACAATTATTATTTTCTTGTCAACTTGTCATGTGTTTTAGTTGGGGCTATGATTTTTACTTCATGCAAACTTCACCGATTCAAAGAGGTTTGACCACCATTGCTTTCCGCCCTATATACATGCAAATAGGGTGTTCGTGAAATTTACTAAGATGAAGTTTGTCTCTATTTCCGATTCACTACTACAACATGACATCAGGTTCATGAAGCTGGCCTAAAATATCTCTTTTGATGAAGTCTTGTTACTGCCCAAAATTCGAATGCACAAGGTACCAAAGCTTTACCTAATTTTCCCTGTCCCGTTGACTCATATTCTCTGCTAGATGCATTATAGACTGTGTTATATTTTGTATATATATATGGTAGTGTATCGACTGTTTAGATGAAAAGAAGAGGAAATGAGCATTTGTCCTTCGATGGGACATCAATTCATCAAATTAGGCCGCATCGACAGGTATGTTTACTAATACTTGTATTTCTGTATGATATTTGTGTGTTAATTGTTTTTTCAGGGAATACTAACATATTTCATACATGACGCATGCAGGTTGTTTGATGAAAATAAGTGACCTATGAAAATGCAGTGGACCTGAGAAGATATTGGATGGCATCTGCAAATGCAGTGGACCTTGAGAAGATATTTCATGTCTGCATGTATAGATAGTTCTACCATTAGGGACGGAAAAATACGAAAAGCTATGTAAATCTGTATGTTTTTTCAAGGGTGTTTGCACCTTGTGGATGCTTGAAGCTATCTTCAACTTCATTTTTTCTTAAATAATATAATTACTTATCCCGTAGCTGATTGTTTGTGTGGGTCTTCTACTTATATATGTAGATCAACTTTATTTTGTACTACGTGATGATCTATGAGCACATTTGGATCTGCCAAATAATATTCCATAGCGATAAAATATAATTGAGCGTGATGTCACTGGTTTGATGCAAAATTAAGATATCCAAATATTAATTTGAGACGCAATAGAGCATTGTTAGGGATTGTAGAGACGTCTTCATAATCCATCTGCCAAAGCGTCTTTAGGCCCATAGAGATGCCATATTAGCGTCTCATCTTTTGTAAACACGCAAGGCAAAGCGTCGTTACGGTCTTTGTGACGATGGATAAGGAGACGCTTAAGAGACGTTTTACAAATGCGACTCTATGTTGTTGTAGAGATGAAATAAAGCGCCTCCAACCATAGATTAGGCGTCTCTACGTGACTAGTTTGTTGTTGTGTCTAAAAAAAAGCATGGTATTTTTTACCTTGATTATATGCAACGAACTCAACTCACGCATGCAACGTGGTCGACAAATTAGCCTTTTCTCCTTGGCCTTTTTCCTGTAAATTGACAACATATGTTCAGACCCTTCAGACGACCCGGCCACACACACATGCAGCTGACAAACTTCGACCGAATCACTCGGCTGAGCATGTAGGCCTTCTTCCTCCATGCAAGTGCTGCATCGCACATCACAGCATCACGCCTTGCCACCGTTAGCTTGGCATCTGACCATTTTGCGCACAGAAGCTTCACCGGCCAACATCTCTCTAAGCTAAGCTACATGCATGACTGAAACTAAATATGCAGATACAAAAGATATCGAGATTAGTGCTAACAATCATCGGTGTGGTGTTGTTCACATGCATGTGTGTTTTGTGGTCTTCCAATAATTGAAGTTCATGTTATCTTTGAACTTTTTCTAGTTTTTTCAACGTACGGGCTAGGTTGGTACTGGTTGATGCATGCAGCGGTTAATTTTGCTACTGGTTCGTACGATCCTTTACCCTGTTCAAGTGGAATTGGATACCCAAGCCAATCGATCGGTAGAGGAGAGGCAACATGATTAGAGGCCATATGAAGACTAAGCAACAGAGTTCAACTTTCGTGCAAAATGAAAATGATGTTTCTTTCTACATTAATAAAAAAATCATACAAATGAGTTCAAGTAGTACAATTTTATCCAAGCAAACTTTAGTTTCCCATACTTTTAGGTTGATGCATGCGTTCCTCCATGTGAGTCAATATGTGTGAATGTGATGGACCATCCAAACATGCAATGGCAGTCCATGTGCACAAAACGAGTGGGTAACATGCAATGGGTTTTCCTTGCACAATAACGTTGAAACATACATGCACGCCACATAAATTGGGTCTGGGCAAGTTAGGCATATCGCACCATGCATGCATATGCAAAATGCATGTGGTTGGAGAATGTCATGTCAAGTCCAAAACTATGTGTCCGTGTATGCTAACAACCCATATATATATGTTCTCGGAATATGTAGTAAAATTCTCGGAATATGTAGCAAATTTGTCAATTTCTCTGAAAATACAACAAGACTCCTAGCGATATATTTTCCATTTTCAGTACTACGTACACACCAAGAAACGATGCGATGACATGCATGGATCGCTTCAAGAGTGCCATATATATTCGACTATACTTATGGATACGTAGATGGCTGCACAGTTTGTCGATTAGTTCATGAAAATGATGTTATTGTCGTGTAGCCATTAACATTATACATACATCCAAGCAAAAGTAAACCTTAATTTCGTCAACGATCAAGTCACTTTCTTCAAAAATTCTCCATCCCTTGGCTTCTTCGCGTGTGGATGCATGTTCTCCACCCGATTATGTTGATTTCTTGAAACATGATCTTAGCTAGCTTTTGCCCCACGCCATGCATTCATGAGCTAAGTCTGAATGTTCGGTGCACCACGAATGCAATTTTTTGCTAACATTAAGAGTGACATTATCCACAAAAATATATGCAAATACCACATTATTCGGATTATTTTTGTATTTCACGCCATTGTAGCTAACTAAAGCGCAGGTGCATGAACCACAAACTTAACTCATGCCTGACAAGTTGGAAGACAAACTCTCAGATCAGGTCCAACCATGGATTGTGCGATCCATGAAGTTACGAAATGAATAGATTGAGCTGTTTATGTGTTTGAGTGGGTTTCCAGCCAACTCCGTGCCCCATCTACCCATGTACGCATCTAGCTGAAACTGCAAAGGAATAGCCTTATCTTCCTGGCTATAAATAGGTCAACTATGCAAGGTGATCACTGATCAGTTCATGGGGCATGGGGTACACCATTTCTACAATACAGAAGCCCTTCACGTGAAGAAGCAACATAATCATTAATTGATGTTTTTCTTTCCAGTCTAACTGGAGTTATGGCTGTATGGATTGACAAGCTAGATTGATGGAAAATTAAATAGAACATAACCAAAAGAGAAAAATTCAGCAATAGTCATTGAAGTTGAGCGGTGGTCTCACTTTGGTCACTGATGTTCCGAATACCCTAAATACGGTCATGGAAGTTGTTTTTTTTGCATGGTAATACGATTCTCATTGATAAATAAAAGACGAGATACAAAATACGTATAAACCGATCTTACAGATCTGGAAAGATAGGATAAACCTATGTGACAAACCAACGCCTATCCATCTTCTTCGGCACCACTGTAGCAGCCACCAAAGAAAAAATAGATAGATCACCTCTTTACCCGAGCTCGACGCGGCTCCATCGCTGATCATCAGCTTTTCGGACCTCCAAAGTAGTTTGCCATAAGACAAACCATTGCCGTTGAAAGAATCAGACCGGGGCAGCACGACCCCGGACACGCCATCGAATTTCAGCACTGGCACCCCCGCACGACGACGTCGGAGTAGGGAACCAGAACCGTCAGCCTCCAACCACGCACCCACCAAAAGGTGCACCATCTTCCAGCTGTCACAAGTGCAGACCACCGTCTGCACATACTCATGGACGAATCCTCTCTGCTCCACCATGGCGCCGGAGACAACGCCGCAGCAACGGGGACAGAGCAGGAGGAAAAACATATCTGATGAAGTCGCCGCCGCCGCCGCCGCCTCGCCGACACCATCCATGAACCCTACAACCACCGATCCGAAAGATCGGCAAGCACACAGTGCCACCAACTCCGAGACGCCGCCATGAAGGACGACGCCGGTGTGGGAGTAAAGTTGAGGCAGATTTATTTGCCCAGACGCCGCTCCCACCACCCCAATGGCGCACCATGCCAGAAACTTCCTAACCCTAATTACCATGCAAAAAACGGGGTCCCCCTCCCTCCTGTCGCCGGAACGGCAAGCGGAAGGAGAGGGGCCCAGCTCTTCCACCGGTGGCTTGCGGCGGCGGCGGCTAGGGCAGGAAAACAGTCGCCTCGCAAGACGCCCTTGTCATGGAAGTTGTTGAAGGGGTTCAGCATGGTCACTGGCATAATTTGGCGTACGTATTTTGCTTAGTTGGCATACAGTTGACCGGTTGACCTCCACCGTCACACTAATTAGTGTAGACTACGTGGCAGAAAATTTGACTAATTATTTTGGTCCCACCTGTCACTTGAAGTAACAAAATAATAAATATAGGAAAACTTGTTCTGGAGGGGAATCGAACTCAAGACCTCACAAAAGTAACAAACGCACTCTAGCCACGCCAGCCAACGTCAACTCAGGTCGCATCGCCACTTAATGTTTCAAGGCCGCAGTGCTTGCAGTAGGGCCGAAGCATGCGTGCTGTGGTGGCCATGGCCATGCCGCGCACGCTGACCGCCACACGCAGAGCCGGGGACCGACCCGCCCATGGTGACCAGGTCTGGTGGCGCGTCCTCAGCTCAAGCTGTCTACATGGAGCTTCTCGTGGCATTGGACGCCATGGTCTCTGCCCGACGCTGCTCGGTAAAGAGCGAGGGTGGACGGAGGAGCTCTACGCGGCCAGGAATGGGCGGGACGAATGGGACGGCGTTACAGCGACGAGAGAAAAGACGGTCACACGGCGAGCGGCTCGGCCCGGAGTGCCGGCCAGGGACATACTGACGCGAGTGCGGGCACCGAAACCTGTGGTGTTGTGTCTCTGTGCTGGGCGCCGTTATGGACGTTGCCGTTGGAGGCAGGGGCGGAGCTACATGGAGGCTCCCTGATGCACAGGCATCAGGGTCGCTTTTCATTCTCGGTAGTGATTAGCTTCTTTAGCATTCTGAAGCAGCGAGAAAAGAGACAACTTCAGTTCAAGGGCTTTTATGCAGCACAAAGACAGGTCGTAGCATATAGGCCTTTGGAGGCCATGGGCCTTTTTTGGCATCCAGCCACAGAACCTAAATACCGTGAGTGTACTGAATAAAAAATAAAAAAATACGTGGGAGTCGAGCATGCGAACAAGCAAGAAAATGGTCCAGCCTGCATACTCAATTACCCATTCTCCTCATGTTTCCTAAAAGAGGTCATTCTCCTCGGGTAAGGTATCACAACTTAAAATCTAATTATTAATTTTATGATTAGTGAGAAAATTGTTCTTCCGGCTGTCAGTTTTTTTATAAAAGAAAACAATTTAGATTTGAAAATGCAATGCATATTTACCAGGTATTTGTTTTTTTATTTAATTGCTATAATTTTGTATTTATATACTATCATCTATTTTGTTTAAAATGGTCCATTATTGAGGTTATGAAACTCATTGTTGCTGACATATTATACGCCACGGTGAACTATCTATTAGTCAAATTTGAGTAGTAAGAATTAGTGAGGCTCCTTCCATATTTTTACGCAGAGATCAGTGCAGAATTTTTCTGTTTCATTAATATACCTTTTTCTGTTTTTTCATCCGCGGGATAACTACACTTGCACATCGATCCATCCAGCCCCATGGAACTACATTCACACGACTACTCAGAAACAACAATTGTACGTCCGTGTACCGGCGCACAGCTACATGTAAGGATGCAAATGTCCCACTTTTTCCCCATTTTGTATTGATCTAGTACAAAATTAGACTAGTACATGTTGGAACGTATTCCTCATTAGGGAGGACAGTAACTTAAACTGATCATCAACTAGTGCACCTAATAGACACTAACAGAGGGATTAGGGATTGCTTACAAGTTCTTGAAGAAGATTGGATTGCCTGCTTGATGCAGACAGCACTTAGGGTTGTTGAGGACGAGTTGCAGGTCGAGGTAGTCGTAGCCGGATCGCCGTTGTCGAGGGAGAGGCTCATGGACGCCGGCAGCCCTCCTTGGAGGTGGCCGGCGGTGGTCTTGGTCTTCTGATCCCTTCAGCACCCTTATCGGATCGGACGTTGGGAGTCGTGGGATTTAGCCCCGTACGTGTGTTATCCCAAAAAGAGATCGATACCTCCTCTCTTATAGGTGGTGCTGTGGGACCAGGGACCAAACCAGTTGGTTTTGGGTGCCCCGATCAGGCACTTAATGTTTAGAAGACTTAGTCAATCACGTCCTCTTATTTCTCTCGTTTGTTGGACGAGATCAACCCAACATTCTCCCCCTTGATCGTAAGGATAACAAACATCATAAGCCCACCCTCAATAGAAAGAACATACCAAGATAAGGTGTTACAGTGACAAAATAAAAGTCACTAAACCTCGGTACCTATAGTACATCATTCTATCTTGAAATGGAAATCATAAAGTATGGGAGTTGGTTTATTAGATGGTCCTTATTTCCAGAATCAAAAGACTTCCCAGCAACCCATGCCGGCAACATATAGAATCTTAAAACTGGGTGGTAAGTCTTTAATAACGGATCCGTAAAACACATAAAACTTATTTATATGCTTAACACCATAAGTTTGACTCTGGATTCTATCTTTCACAACATTAAACATATTGTAAATGGTTTTGGCAACACCATTTGACTTGTTGTTACTCGCATAGAAAACTGCGTGTTCATATTGCAGTAGGTGGTTTAAAATGCTGTCTACCACCATAATTTCGGGAATAAACTTTCTTGACATACAATCTGCCCTTTAGCCTCTTAACATGCCACATGATAGATTGCATCATTAGTTATGCCATTAAAATCATTCTGGAACTTTTCCACGATATAGTTCCATATGTGAGGGTGAGGATGTAACTTAACGTGGAAACTTTAATATCCATACATCTCGCAGAAACAATGTCTGAATAACCCATGATAACGAGGTTACCAGACTTCTTATTAGTGAGCATGTAAACTTTACTGCCTTGCATATTTGCAAGGCTTTTGGCGGCCTTTTGAGTTGTCCACTTATGGACTTTCTTGAATATTTGCCAATTATCCCGAACCAAAAATAGGGCACGTTCATACTTGAATACTTACATTGCTTCTGACAGCTGAAGCATAAGGAACCGACATTATCTGATCAGCTCATAATGGTTCCTTGGACACTAAATTGTCCATCTTTATTGCCCTTAACTTTATTAGCAGGTGCGACAGAGTACTGGTGCATAATATTTTCTTTCGTACTCTATCGACATATGTCATCATAATATAACTTAGGCTCCTTTTGAACCTGTATCTTGGGACACTCAGCACAAACCAGGTACTAAGCATCACCGAGATCCTTTGTCTTAACTAAAAGATAGAAATTTCTTGGCTAACCAAAAATATTCCATCTTTATAAGGTAGTAAACTTACTCCCCCTCATCTTATGCTTTGAGTGACATAACGCTCGTCTTATTTCATAATTGAAATTCTTTAGGCAACATACCTTATGTTCACTTCAACTGTATGATAAACCTTTACGGTTGAGTCACACATAAATTCTTAACTTAGTCAACACAACATGTTTAATAATAGCAGAAGCGTCATAGCAACTCACTCAGTAAACTCTACTGAGTCCTATACATTATTAGAGGTAGAAGTCTCTAAGATGACCATTAACACACACATTTTTAATGACAAGGAAATTATTGATTATCAACACCAAATGTTGCATAAGGTATTTCTTCTCAACTTACCTGATGCATATGAACAAAGATCTAATGGAGTTATCTTAAGATTCATGTTCATACGCTTCAGGTTCCCTGATAATCACTTTATTTAGAAGATGGAAAATATTTCCAAAATCTTGATAACGATAAATTTAGTTCATAACCACAACACCGTTGGGCAGAAGATGGAAAAGAACTTCACGGCTGCGACACATGATCATACAACGACGTTGGTCAGAAATATAACCATGAGCCACATGTTACTGACAAACTTGCCACTTGACTGAAGTGTGTGGCAAATGATTATAAACGACGTTGGTCAGAAATATAATCATGAGCCACATCAACATTAGATTAGCAAGCTTGTCACTTTAACATTCATGTGTGCTTCATAGTACTCATAAGGGAATAAATCCACATTACCTCGATAAATGAGTCCGAACATTCTTCACTTTAATCATTCTTTCTCCAAAATAAGACTTCTCGTTGGTTCCATCCTACTTGGAGAATTACATTAAAATTTCTCATATTTAATAAGACATTCCATTATCATTCATTCTCCAAAATAAGACTTCTCGTTGGTTTCATCTTACTTGGAGAATTAATACATTCAACTTTTCTCATATTTAATGAGACATTCCATTCTCCCCCTCGAAATGTGGTCTCGTTATTCACTTTCATCTTAAGAGTGCCATAGCACATATCAATACACAATTCACTCATCGAGGACATAAATATTCTCAAAACATGGTAAGACCATCAAATGGTTTCTTTACAAAGAACAAAAGGTTTATATAAATAAACAAAATGTCTTCTAATGCTTTATTCTATGTTGGAACGTATTCCTCATTAGGGAGGACGGTAACTTAAACTGATCACCAACTAGTGCACCTAATAGACACTAACAGAGGGATTAGGGATTGCTTACAAGTTCTTGAAGAAGATTGGATTGCCTGCTTGATGCAGACAGCACTTAGGGTTGTTGAGGACGAGTTGCAGGTCGAGGTAGTCGTAGCCGGATCGCCGTTGTCGAGGGAGAGGCTCATGGACGCCGGCAGCCCTCCTTGGAGGTGGCCGGCGGTGGTCTTGGTCTTCTGATCCCTTCAGCACCCTTATCGGATCGGACGTTGGGAGTAGGGGTGGATATCGAGCCAGCTCGACTCGACTCGACTCAACTCATAAATACTCGTCAGTTAACGAGCCAACTCAACTCAACTCATTAACTAAACGAGCACAAGACCCCAACTTGGCTCGACTCAATAAAAACTCGAGTTGGGTCATTAAACTCATTAAACTCGGTAATAAACGTCAACAACATAAATATGTATGGCGGGAACTTAAACATTCAAGCATTGCTTAACAAATAATTGCCAATAGCATAAAAATTGACAACATGATAGAAAATAACAGCTAGATATGCCTACTGGCTATGCTCCGTGTAGGTATGGCCTAGATAATGTGGGCATTATAGATCTGAACTTTGTGTTGCATGTTGATGAACGAAAACATTCAATGGACTAGCCCACTAATTAATGGTCATAGGCATATTACGAGCTACACGAGTTTACCGAGTACTCGTAACTCGACTCACTAAACTCGTTTTCTTAATGAGCTAGAAATGTCAGCTTGGCTCAACTCATTAGTGTCCGAGTTCGAGTCAAGTTGAGCCGAGTTTTTGAGTACTCATTAAGCTCACGAGTTTCGAGTTTTATTTCCAGCCCTAGTTGGGAGTCGTGGGATTTAGCCCCGTACGTGTGTTATCCCAAAAAGAGATCGATACCTCCTCTCTTATAGGTGGTGCTGTGGGACCATGGACCAAACCAGTTGGTTTTGGGTGCCCCGATCAGGCACTTAATGTTTAGAAGACTTAGTCAATCACATCCTCTTATTTCTCTCGTTTGTTGGACGAGATCAACCCAACAGTAACGGGGCGGCTCTCACTTTTCCCCCTCCTCTCCCCTCTTCTCCTGCCCCTTGAGAGTCGTCTTCCGCTCGCCGGCTCCTCCATTTCCTCCTCTCGGCGGCGATGCCGTCCGGTGGGGATGGAAAAGAGGAGGCCGGATCTGTGTAGATAGGTCTAGGTTTAGGTTTTCTTTGTCTTGGTCCCATGTGGCGTCTTGGAGTAGGTTGTCAGCTCCCATCGGCCGGATCTGGCACTCCTTCGTCATGGTGTTCGTCGTTGTACTGCTCTGGTGGCGCGAGCAGTTGCAAGCGGTGGAGCTGAGGCGAAGCTTCTCTGCTAATAAGGCCGTCTTCCCCGCCTCGAGCTCGTCTGTTCCAGCGCCATGGCGCGGTGCTGGGCAGGATCTACTTTGCATCTCGGGTAAGCTTCCATGGTGGAGGTTTGGTGTGAGGTGTTTTGTGGAGGCTTCGTTCAATAAGCGCCACATATGCCTTCTCTGTGTCGGAAGCTCTTCTGCTCGGTTTTCCCCTCTGGCCGGCCGTGGTGGCGAGGAGCTGGGGAAGATTGATGCGGAGAGCGTCTGCTGTGGAGGGGGTCGGGAGTTCGATGGTACTGCGATCTGGAGAAGAATCTCGGCGGCTAGCTTCCAGTCGCCGACTCAGTTTGCTGAAGGGCAGCAACTCCATGCCTTGTTGCTAGCATGGCGACAGGCGTTCTTCAACCTCCTTTGGAGGCCCTCTGGAGTTCTAGCGATGGCGCGTCTCTCCCATCTCGCACCAAGTGGTTTCGTCCCCGGTTCCTGCGTGGGGGGTCGTCGCTGGAGCTCTCCGTTCGTCGGTGCAGGCGAAGACGAAGGTGGACCTGATTGCGTTCCCCTTTCTTTGTCTAGGGTGTGTTCTGTAAAAGTTGAGGACTTGGTTCTTATTTCAGGTTTCCTAGGGGTCCTCTTTGTAAATTGTTTGGCACCGTTGGACTTTTAATGCAGTACCCAGGCCCTTTCGGGCCTATCCCTTTTCAAAAAAAAAAAAAAAAAAAAACCCAACAGTACAAAGCGAGGAAAACTTGAGACAAACGGGTCCCGTTTTCATCCCCTACCTATATGCCCGCTAGTCGTGCATCAGGGTCACTTTAGTTCCAGCTCCGCCCCTGGTTGGAGGCGTTGCCACCTCGCCAGAGAGCAAGAAGCAGGACATGTCGGCCGACCCCACGATCCCCGTCCCGTCCTCCACGAAGTCGCTGTTGGAGGCCGAGAGCGCCATCGCGAGCTGCAACTGGAACTCCTCATCCGTGTACATTTAGTCCTCCCCGTCTCCAACCGGCGCCGGCGGCGAAAGGGGACGGGCGGTGGCCGCCGGGGGCGCCGAGGTGAAGAGAGACGGAGGGGCTCGTGGACTCCAGCGTGTCCAGGCCGACGTCGACGCCATCGCTGGCGATGTCCACGACTTGCCCCGCCGCCAGCCCACCCATGGTGTTCGCGAGCTCCGCGACGGCGTGGACCGTGCGGTAGGCCGGCACAACCTGCCCCGCCCACCAGCTCGCACGCGCTTGCCGACCGTGAAGAGCGAGTAGCGCAGGGACTTGCCGGGGCTGGCGCCTGTGCTGCTCGGGAACAGCCGGCGCGGGGAGCGGTCCAGGCACACGTCGGCCACGTCGCCCATGTTATTTTCCAACGGCTGGAGCCGCGCGACCACGGGCAGGAAGAAGAAGGTTTGCGTCTGAACGGTTCCAGATGGTTTCCGCCGGCTTCAGTCCGTCTAAAACCGCACCGCTCTTTCCTTCACACGGCCGGAACCACGACGGCGCGCAGCTGCACGAGCTCTACTGGTGTGAGCTGCGTGCGTATTGGGTTCTAGTACAATAAGATATCAGTTTAGATATGGTTATCAAGATGTTCAGTCCAGTGTGGATTAGAGTGTGCGGGCTTCGTTTCAGACATCGTGTGTTAATATTTATTTGTTCTCCATCGGAACAACATTATGTACAATATTTATTTGTTTCTTCTAACTGACTGACAGGTGGGACCAAAATAATTAGTCAAATATTCTGCTACGTAGGCTACACTAATTAGTGCCACGGTGGAGGTCAACCGGTCAACTGTATGCCAACTAAGCAAAATACGTACACCAAATTATGCCAGTGACCATACTGAACCCCTCCAACAACTTCCATGACCATATTTAGGGTATTCGGAATATCAGTGACCAAAGTGAGAACACCGCTCAACTTCAATGACTATTGCTGAATTTTGGTGTCTGAAACGAATGGGGTCAGGTCAGTGAAACTTCTCTAGGTACAAATCGTTCTAGAATATGAATTTGCCACGAGTTGAGACAATTAATATGACACGCGAATGGGCCGGCCAGGCTTCCAAAGTCTGTGTAGTTGTGTTTTTTTATTTTCTAGCAATAATGACAGTGGGAATGGGACATAATCTAGTAATCTACTGTACTAAACCAACATAAATTATTACCACTGGAAAATATTATAATGTGACCGAGCTAGCCCTCGAAAAAGGGAAGAACATTCAAAAGATCATTTTTTGTTGAGACAATAGGCAAGCAAGCATGCTTGGCCTTCTCAACTTATTTCAACGCGGTTTTTTCACAACTGGGAGAATCTCCACGGCTTATCGTGACCGTTAATTTTGCATCCAATTAATTATATTATTCATACTAATTGATGTGTTGATAAACAAATGCATGGTTTTAATTTTTTTTGGTCGATGCATGTACATAAATCTCTTGTTCGTACGTGAATATACAAAAATAAATTATGTAAATCTGAAAACTTTTTGATAATGCATTCATATTTAAAAATATTTTGCAAATTTGTGCAAGGATGGTAAAGCAGTTGGATGTGTCAGATATGCGGCAGAGATACTATTAGTTGTGGAGTTGCCATTTCCAACTTATTTGGCATACAGTGGTAAGAAACGTTGGAGATGATCACCAGGAACATGCATCAACATTATTTGGCATAACATTACACATTATGATTGGGAAGTTTTGAGCACATACATAGGCTATGTTGAGTTGAAAAAGAAAAACTCTTTTCTGATTCTCCGTTTTTATTCAACCACCAGCGAATATCGTCTACACGGCTTAACTGAAAGTAAAACAATAAAGGACACGCAAGGAAATAAACAACCACTCCCATTTCAGTATAAATTATATACAAAGTTACAAACTGAAATGAGTGAGGTATAGCTACATGGAAAACAGTTAAACACCCTACTATATTTCGGAAGGGAGGTATAACTGTGCTAGCCTTGCAGTGACCTCAGCCGCGAAACGAAGCACTGCGTGGCGTGGCAGCACGACGGGCACGCAAACTGCATCCTCCCCATCACCAACGGCGATGAGGTAGCTCATGCCGAAGACGAAAGGTCCGGCCAGGCCGGCGAAGACGGGCTGGCCCCACCCTAGGTCGACGCCGTCCAAGCCGAGACGCCGGGTGTCAGAGACCCCGAACCAGCAGTTGGGATCCATCGTCGTCCTGCCGGTGCCAAGCAGCACCATCTCGTCAACCCTGGAACGAACGTACTCGGCCGTTACGGCCGCCTTGGCCAGCCGCACCAGCGCGACGGCGTCGCCCAGTGAGCCGCGACACAGTTCCCCACTGCCTACCACCGCCTTGGAGACCACCGCGGCGTTGCCGTAGTACCCGTCGGGCAGGCCCAGCACGCCGGCGCCCCGTGTGTTGACGGCGATAGCAAGCGGGGCGTCCTCGCCCGGCGCGAGCTCCATCGCTGAGGTGCGAGCACGCCAGAGGAACGCCACGAGGGCCTCGAAGGTAGTGGCCGTGACGTCGCCGATGCGGAGGTGTTTCTTCATCTTCGCGACGTCCGAGGCGCTGAAAGTGAACGTTCGCGTGACCATGTCGTCATCGCCGCCCGCCGGTGGTGGTACCTCCAGCTCTCGGTGGCGGCGTGCCATAGCCGTGCCCGGGCTGCGCGCCTTTATGAGCTCGCGGGACCACACGGGCGTGACAGTCATGGATGGGAGGCCTCGAGCGAGCTCGCCGACGGCGTTCAGGAACTGGCCGATGCCGATGCCGTCGCAGATGGGGTGGCTAAAGCGGACCGCCAATACAAATCCGCCGCACTGGAGCAGCGTTACCTGGATGAGCAGCAAGGGAGTGTCGAGCACGCCGCCCTCCTGCACGTCGAACAGCAGCTGGTCCCAGCAAGGAAATGTCGGCTTGAGCCCGTGCCCAGCCGCCTCCAGGTCCGCCAGCTGCACATCGCCGTCGGCCTGCACCAACATCACCCCCTCGCCGGTGCAGTCCACCACCAGCTTCCCGCCCTCGGTCTCTCTCAGCCGACCTGCCAGCGGGTAGTAGTGCACCAGCGCCTCGCCCACCGCGTCTCGGATCACGCCGGCCGGATGTACGCCGTCCTCTCCACGTCGCCGTCGGTAAAACAGGGCCAACGAGACGTGCGACCGCAGAATGTCGATGTCGTCCAGGTCTGACAGGGTCTTGGTCTCTCGGGGCGTCTGGGAGGCCGGGCCGACGAGCTCCGGATCCTCCCGGCGCACCGCGAAGGCAAGCGTCGGTGGCGTGTTCACCCGCTCGTCCTTGGCAACCTGAATCATAGCCACTTCTTCCAGACTTGAATGAATATCAGTTGGGGGTCCTTATATGTACCCTTTTCCCGTTAAAAAAAAGGGTTTAAGCAACTTCTTCTGATTTTGTTGACCAGTGATGGAAGATCAGCGATTAGAAATGTGTGATTCGATCACATGATTTGATCCCGCGTGGTCGATTGATTCTGTGGAAACTATTGTCTGATCGTATCCTAAAAATTCGATCTAATAAAGAACATGTATGATGTCCTAACAACGTCTTTTCTGTAAGAGTCTCTATGTATGCCTGACACATGGCGATCAGAAGCAGGCATGAAGATCCGATTCAGCGGGACTGACCTTACTGATTTAGACTAGTGAATATAATATAAGATCTGATTCTGCGGAACTGATTGCATGGATTAGTACGAGCTTCTAGATGAAGTAATTGCCAAGATCCTATATTCACTAGCTTGATTAACAACAAATGGTGAGGCAGTAGCGCTAGATATTCTAGAAGTTGCGGTAGGTGTAAATTGATATACGAAAATTTGAAAATCGGGGGTGAATCGGTCCACTAAACTTGTAATATAGATGCAAACTGGTCAACTAAATTTGAAAAGAGGACACGTGGCAGTGTTATTTTTGTGAAAACACCCTTACATGCCTTGCTATAAAAACCCTGACTTGTCATCAGATTAGCAGGTTATTCTGTTCCAGTGAAACAATTCCAAATTACTGGAGCAATCATCTCAGTAGTGATACGGATTAGTACATTACGATATGATATCGTCGATATCAAAATAGCGCTGCAGGGATCAACGCAGGAAGTATTTGGAGACAAGGAGCGTCACGCACAACATCGAAAGAGCGTCGTCTTTCTGCCGCAGCTGCTGGAGCTAGGGCTGCATCGAGGCTCTCTCCTTCCTGCAGGTCGACATCTTCTTCATCACGGTAATGGCCGCCGCTCTGGAGCGCACACCACGTTACGACCAGCACCACCGCCGCGAACACGATCACCGCTGCCAGCGCTGCCCACGATCCGTACCACACGAGAACAGGAACGTCGATGGTCGATCATGAGCAGGAGGCAAGCAAGAGACGTCCCCGTTCTTATTAGGGCGGCTTTATCGGATGCGGCGTCTTCGTCCAACTCGCCGGCGCCTTTCTCCAGGTCGACGGACTCAGATCTACTAGACCCGTCCATTGATCGATCCAAGATCTGCCAACCTCACTGCTCTTCAAGTCGATCGATCGATCGGTCGAGGAATAGCGGCTTAAGAATCGATTTACGCACGAGTATATGTAAGCTAGGGCATCGCGTGGGTTGAGAAACTACCGAATTATAGGCGGACCGAACATGGACCGGATGATGAGGAAAATTGGCAAAGAGAAATCGGCAGCCTCAGCAACATTGTAGAAAAAAGGTCGCGATATTTTTAAACGGTTTTGCTAAGTCTCAATCGACTGAGACGTAGCTTACGTCTCAGTCACATCCTTATCCGTCCGATATGTTTCTGCTTCGTGATTCCTGCGTGTGGTGTGTTTGGCCCGTTTGTGTAGCTGTTTCCGTTGTTAGGCTGGTTTGTCTTTGTGTTTTTTTCCTGGGGTTGCGAATTAAAATATTGGGCTTTGGGATGGGCCAGTACAGTCCTGGGGTGGTATCGGTTTTCTTTTTTGCTAGCGATTAGAAAATCAGTGCGGTCCGTGCGCTGGGCTGCACTGTTGCGGTCCTTGTTTTTTTCCTGTACGTTTATTTTTAATATCGATTAAACAAGAACATACTGAGAATATTTTTTCTTTTATTTTATTGCCTAATGTGCTGAAGCTTTTTTGTGTAGACAATTGTTTTTTTTGTTGTAGGTTTTTCTTTTTGATTGGTTGATTTTTAGAATTGTAGACTTATATTTGTGTTTTGTTATTTGTCTAATATGTTTTTTTGTACGAAATTCACTTGATTCAGCTCAATTAGGATTGATCTTCCATAATTATTTTTTAATTACTTTTTGTAACTATTTCTTATTAATTTTAAAAAAAAATTCGAAGCCAGTTTCAACTGCGCTTGCAATTGAATTTTTTCTTGAGACATGCATGTTGTAATTACACTTGCAACTGAGTTTTTTTAGAGAAAGGGTCACTTGCAACTGCACTTATAACCGAGTTTTTTTTACCGAGATATGTCAGTTGCAACTGCAATTGCAACTGAATTTTAATTATTATTTTTGTTAAATTTTTTTGGAAGGTTGTTATTTTTTCTTTATTAATTATAATTGTTTTTGTTTTTGTAAGCCAGTTGCAACAACGCTTGCAACTGATTATTTTCTCGAGATAGGGTCAGTTTCAACTGCGCTTGCAACAAAGTTTTTTTCTCGAGATAGGGCCAGATGCAACTATGCTTGCAACTGTGTTTTTTTCTCTCGAGACAGGCCAGTTGAAACTGCGCTTGCAACTGTGATTTTTTTTATTTTTTTTCTTTATTAATTTTAATTATTTCTTATTTTTGTTTTTTGGAAGCCAGCTACAACCTCGCTTGCAACTGAGTGTTTTCTCGAAATAGAGCCAGCTGCAACTGCGCTTACAAATGAGTGTTTTTCTTGAGACAGACCAGTTGCAACTACGCTTGCAACTGGGATTTTATTATTGTTTTGTATTTTTCTTTATTAATTTTAATTTTTGGAAACCAGGTGCAACTGCGCGTGCAACTGAGTGTTTTGTCGAGATAAGGCCAGTTTAAACTGCGCTTGCAATCGATTGTTTTTCTCGAGATAGGGCCAACTGCAACTGTAATTACAACTGAGTGATTTTCTCGAGACAGGCCAGTTGCAACTGCGCTTGCAACTGGGATTTTATTATTATTATTTTAATTATTTTTTCTTTATTAATTTTAGTTATTTTTTATTTTTGTTTTTTGGATGCCATCTGCAACTGCGCTTGCAACTGAGTGTTTTTCTCGAGAAACCGACGTATAGACAAAGTTAAAATTTCTATTTATTGGGTCATTTTTCTTAACAATTTTTTTTTGTTAGCCCATGAGAAGGACCGTTTTTTAGACAAAGAAGGCACGTACCTTATTTTAGATAAAGAAGGACCGTACCTATAATTAAAAAAAGCTAAAGCTAATTTCAAAACAAAATAAAGCTTGCTACAGCTAATAGCCGTAACAACAAGGAGCAGCTAGGCCCATTAGAAGCCCATGCGATCCTCAGCGAAAGACCAAACGTTGATCGATCGATCGGAACTAGAAGACGAACTCCACGTATGGATCCACGTATGGATGGTTGACGTCAGCTGACTGAGACTTAGCTTAAGTCTCAGTCAGCTGAGCCCTAGACACACCCATTTTTAAAATACAAATTCAGCACACAAAAAAGGGGCGGTTCTGCAGAAAATCGGTGATAATCGCATCAAAGTTGTTGGTGGCGGAAAAAGACACATATTTTGCATCATCTGCTAGAGCTTGCCGGTTTCTCAGAAATAATGCACATAACTTTTTTTTGGGTTAGATGGACCTAGATGCAACTAAGAATCAGTACACAATGCGACAAGGTATATGCTGCCAATAAAAATTAACAATTGCATTTTCATCGGCGGAGTTGGTGTCTCCAGAAAGTAAAATTCATTTAGGTAAGTCGTGTACTTAAGTGTTCTCCTCATCTGGGCGTGTGTGCATATCTTCTGCGCCTGTTTCAGTGTTAGGGTTTGGTATAGAACTTGTTAATATTGTGATGGAGGTACAAGAATTTTTGACTGCGCCTTTTATGGTCCCAATGTATAACCATCTATTGTCTTCTTGAAAATTGGTGAAGACATAAATATATAAACAACAATGCATCTTGCATAGGAAAGTAACATTATGTAGGTTTAAACAAGTTTAAATGAAAGGTTTGTATCATTGCGTCATCTGATGCAATTCATTGTCAGTTGTGGCCTTCTCTACAATATCTCGTTCATCTTCGGGGTTAGACGGTATCTCGCGGTCTTGCAGTTGTGACTTCTTTTTTCCTTTCGGTTGGTTCCCGCAATTGAACGTGGTATCGTCTTGTGCCAATATCGTCCTTGGAATCTCCCAAGTGGCGTAGCTTCACACAGATCCCTTAGCCACCCCCGATTGATTGTACTTGCTGTGAAATAAACCATGACAAAGCATGCACATTGTTAACTTATTATAAAATTCTTTGTAACTTGCAAGACACATTTGACCATGAAGTTATTATAAAGATTCATGAAGCTAGTTCAATTTGCACCTAGAAGTTATAAACTTGCTTACGTAATCATACATTAGAAACCCCTAGTACGATATTTCTTAGATCATGTGCTTTATAGTTCCTTTCCATAAATAAGTATACACCATGAATCGTGCAATTTTCAAAGCTGATTCAAAAGGAAACTCATGTTACGACTAAATTTTATATCATGGAACAATACAAAAATTGTTTGATAATACCGCTAGATATTTGGTTTAATATGCCAAACAAGTAACATAGAATTGTAATCGTAAAATTTATAGCATGATAAAAAAGTGTTGCAAAAGTACAAAAGTTTAGTATAAGTTGTATCTATTTAATTTTGCATCCAGTACCAAATATTAATTGATTATTTTAGGTATACTTTGCATACAAAAGATATGATGGAAGTGTCAAGCCGAGGGAGCCGTTCCACTTCCACGTTCATATCCCATAAACTCATCCCATCCACGTTCCCCTACGGCAGCCGCCACCCGAAGATGGAAGCTAGTTCACACTTAGAAATAATGGAGTCATACAATCAAAGTGGGCCAAACATACAAGCAAGTTTGCAAGCAACTATTGGATAGGTAGTTTGACACATGCGGGCGCTAGCTACCAAGGGATTAAGTCTGAAGTTAACCTATTCTCGTCCTCCTCCCGATCTCGCGTGCGACCATGGCGGACTACCACTTGGTGCAAAAGGACGTGGAGGGAACCTGCCCGAGAAGCCGACGAGCAGCCCAAGTCCAAGGAATGGCTGGACGAGCACGAGCTCGAGGACGACCACTTCCTCGAGCAGTACCCCTCTCCGGCACCTAAAGATTCCCGCTCCCGCAGTGTTCCCTCATCCCTATCCTAGCCAATTCGTCGCAATCGCTGGGTAGATTCAAAATTACTCGCCGAACTGAATCTTGAGACTACCAACCAAGCGCACACGTTCAGCATAGAGGAGTGTGGGAGTGGAGGGGCGACTTACCGGTGGGTGGGGGAGATCTGCCATCGTCGCCGGCGACGGCGGCGTAACG
Source organism: Poa pratensis (assembly GCA_947311845.1). NCBI lineage: Eukaryota > Viridiplantae > Streptophyta > Magnoliopsida > Poales > Poaceae > Poa > Poa pratensis. The sequence goes on from CAMZMU010000052.1 coordinate 37,443,451, forward strand.
GGCGCCATCCCTCTCCCCCGGAAAACGAAGCGCGAGCAACATCGTGTCCGCTCCGCTGCCTATATCGACTCGGTGCTGGGCCTGGCCCATTTCGCTTCTTTCTTCTGATTTTTCGTTTTTTTTTTTGTTTCGCCGCCTTTTTCTTTTTGGTTTTTGCACACACATAATTTCTCATCAATGTTATCTTTTATGACGTATGAATAATTATACGTGAACAATTTTTGTAAACTAAAAGTAGATAAAAATATGTAAAGCAGGTTCAAGCATTTTTTTCATTACTGAAATAAATTTATTGTATATTTATAGGTTGATTAAATAAAGTAATAAAACTACCTATTAATGGGCTACCCAAATTATTGATACAATTACCAAAATAAAGTCACCATAATTTTACGATTTTTTTGAGTAAAAAAATGAAACCATCTAAATGTGTTGCCAACAACTTGGAGTTATTCTAGGACAATGTTGTTAGCCGTGTGAAGCCAACTAGAAAACCATTCTTTCAGACGTATCGGGAAATTGAGGATGTCAACACCCACCGCCAGCTTCAACAGGATCTCATTGATCACCTCTGGCAATTGCATGGGTAGTAATATGCCATTTTTATTCATTTGATTCATCTATGAGTGATTTGAACCACTATTTCATGTGTGATTTGAACCACTATTTTTTTAATTGGGACAATTCTTGTATTGGATATTGTTAGTTTCATTTGATTTGAACCATTCATTCATAATTTGAACCATTGGATTATTGTTGTATTCTACAATTAATAATATTCATATTTTAGTTTATATTGGTTTCATATGTTTGTCATATGACACATACGTGCTGAAATTCTGGAAAAAAACCACGCCACAAAAGAATATATCATAACAAAAGAATAAACAAAATGTCACGAAAGGGTGTAAACAGTTAGACCTTGACAATTTACTCTTATCATAATTACATCATATTACAGCAAACCCACACCACAAGGGTGAGTATGTAAGAGCAAAAGGCAAAACAAAAGAAAAATGAACGGCAAGGGGAAACCCCTTGACAGAAAAGAGTTATACATGAGCAGAACATGTCCTTTCTGCAATGTATACATGAGCACTGAGCACATCTTTTTTAGCTCTACATGATTTTCTTCAGGCGTCTCATATTTCTGGAACTACCGCTGCAAGGGAGCCTGCTTCGACGAACCGTTCGGAGGAGATTTCCCCAGGACATTCAAGGCCTTCATCCGTTGCAGCTCCTTACCTGCGATTGTGTCAGTGCGTGCCACAATATGCGATTTTGGTAACTCGTGTCAGCCATGCTAAATACACTGCATGTCATATAGGTTCAAGCATTGGATATCAATAAAGAATTTTGGCATCGAGATTGCAGGAAACTACACTGCAATGCACATATGTGAATCGAAGTAGTGACATGTATTCCAGGCAGAGTGGTTGCTCATCAGCTTGGTGTTTGAGCGATGAATCAAATGGCTACTTAGTTGGAATGCAAGGGCGTTAGGTAGATCTTACATCGTAGCTGTGAAAATTGTAGAAAGCCCCTATAGTGCTGGCTGCTGACACGCTAATACTGTAACTTACAGAGTTATGGTTTTATTTCTTGCTTAGAATAGGCCAAAATGAGGTGTTTCAGAGGAGGTTAAGCGATACGGTGTGCAAATTGCATTGCAATGGACAAAGCATGCATGAGATACGGTGCATCAGATGCTACAGATAGCAACAAGGTTACCAGCATATCAAGCTAAAGAAAAATTGCAGCATAATCTGCAACACGATTAGACAGTCCAATAAAATCAAAATATGGCAAGTGGTGTATCACCTTCCTTCACTAGGAGGTGTATTGCCCGTTTCTCCAGCTCGATTGCATGCGTGCTTCTACCAGGTGCTGAGAGTGACCTGAGCACTGTAATTAGCACTTAGCAGGAGGAAGTCAATACTCTAAGGGGGAAAATACAACATACAAATTAGGATGGTGTCAACCAAATGTCTTACTCTGCATATAACCCTCCTGGGATGACCGATCACAGTTCTGCAAATATGTCTGTAACCGATTATATCTCTCGCTCCAGTATGGGTTTTGGCTGCTTGACCTATGGATATCGCCTTGAACGGTGGTAGCAGGAGTAGCGGCTAGCTCACTTGCAGAAGCAGCTGGAGGTTCATTTCTCTCAGGTATAGATTCTGCATTTGCTTTTTCAGGAGATTCAGATGGCACTAGCCCTACAAATTCGGGAGATGCCATTTCAGATGACACTATACCTCCAGATTCAGCAATAGGAGGTGCCACTTCTGACTTATTGACCTGATCATGTTGCATCCTTTGGTGTTCCTCCTCTTCCTCTGTTCCAGATTCAGCAACAGGGGATGCCACTTCTGGCTTATTGACCTGAGCCTGTTGTGTCTTTTGCTGTTCCTCCTCTTTTGTTCCAGATTCAGCAATAGGAGGTGCCTCTTCGGGCTTATTGACCTGATCATGTTGCACCCTTTGTCATTCCTCCTTCTCTTTTATTCCAGATTCAGCAATTACAGGTGGCACTTCTGGTTTATCGACCTGGTCATGCTGCACCGTTTGCCGGTCCTCCTCTATTATTCCGGATTCAGCAATTACAGGTGGCACGTCTGCCTTATTGACCAGGTCATGTTGCACCGTTTGTCGTTCCTCCTCTATTATTCCAGATTCAGCAATTACAGGTGGCACTTCTGCCTTATTGACCTGGTCATGTTGCACGGTTTGCTGTTCCTCCAGCTCTTCTATAGCAACAGGAACTGGCACTTCTGCCTTATTGACCTGGTCAGGTTGCACCATTTGCTGTTCAACCTGCCCTGTTATTCCAGATTCAGCAATAGGTTGTGGTACCTCTGGCTTATTGACCTGATCATGTTGCACCATTTGATGTTCAACCTGCTCTTTTGTTCCAGATTCAGAAATAGGAGGTTGCACTTCTGCCTTATTGACCTGAGCTTGTTGCACCGTCTGCGGTTCCTCCTGCTCTTTTGTCTTCTCGTTTCCATTATCCTTCAACTCTTCAGAAGAGTTCATTTTACTATGCTCAGTTTCCACATTTTGCTGTTCCCTCTGCTCTTTTGGTTTCTCTCTTCCATTGCCCTTCAACTCTTGAGAAGAGTTCATTTTACTATTGTCAGTTTCCACATTTTTCTGTTCCTTCTGCTCTTTTGTTTTCTCTCCTGCATTAACCTTCAACTCTTGAGAAGAGTTCACTTTACTATGTTCATTTTCCAAATTTTGCTGTTCCTCCTGCTCTTTTGTTTTGTCTCTTCCACTACCCTTCAGCTCCTGGGAAGAGTTCACTTTACTATGTTCAGATTCCACTTTCCGTCGTACATAAACATTATGATAAACGGGGCTTGAAGGAGTATCAGGATGCAGACGTTTTGTTCCCACGGGCTTTAAAGAATCTTCAGCAGGACCTTTATCCTTTGAGGGCAAAGAAGTGCCTTGAGACATATTTATTGTGCCTTTGTTTTTCACTGAGAATGCTAATTGCTTGTCACTAGATGGCATGGCTCCTCCCAAGACTTTTCTACATTATACTCATCAGTGTTGATAGAACCTGAAACACATGAAAAGCTTTCTATCAGTAAGATGAACATGGACCACAAAAGATAATTAGCAAAAAACCTAACTATTCAAATAATGGCAGGAAAAGAATAACATTGCGACGTTATAGTTCAGTGATGTAGCATCTGCGGTTCAGAGTTCAGACGTTTGTCTCTAGTTTGTTGCAGGTCCACAAATTCAAACAGGCATTTCGATTGGGACTTTAGTTCTAGAAAGAAAGTGCTGGATGGCTACATAGAGCAATGTTCATATATGAAACGAATATTTACATTATAAAGTACAGTGGTGATTTAGCCAGGCTCCACCACTATACAGTATGGAGCAAAGATTTAAGCATTAACAAGTGACTGACTAACCATAGCATCCGAAATTCCAGACATAATCACTGTAGTGTTTAACCAAGCTAATGCTACCCCTTATTCAAAGAGCGTGCAAAAACCATTTGCAAACCTTTTCATTATAGGAGAAGCAGAAGAGATATAAGAGAAACTGGGCAACAAATGATCATGCTGTTAGCCCGCATACAACACATGCATGCGGAAAGGAGCAACACCTGATACAGCTACTAGACCTTACTCCTCACAGCAGCTCAACTCACGTAACCTGTGATGGTAGCCCTGTCTCGACCGCTCCACCTCTACTTTGATACCATATTCTGCAGCTAGAAGATCATGGCTCTCATCTTGGAACACCCTGCTGTTTCCGGCTTTCCACACTGACCATACATGTAGAACCACCATAGATTCAAAGTCCTTCTGGCTTTTATTTGTGTTTGGTTGTGTCTTCATATCCACCAGTGAGCAGTCCACTATGAACCATTAAGGCGATGCTTTAAACGTGCTCAAACCACTGTATGAAGAGAAACCAGAGGGCAAATAAAAGGTCGAACCTGCACTCCAGTGGAGCCCTAGCTTTAGTATGTTCTACCCCAATTTAGCAATTTTCGTCAAGATAAGTATAGATTTTTTATGTTTAAGCAAATAATTAGATATATCTTAGCAATAATTTATATCAACCTTGTCTGAGTTCTCTACAAGGAAAGAAGGATAACATCGACATGTTTGACCTAGGTAGTCAACCACAGAAACAAATCATGGGATCTAGAACTAAATTCCAAAAAAACAAGACCGAAGAATCCACGGTTTCAAAATAAACTCACAGGCAATACTCCAATAATATCATAACAATAAAATCGGCAGAAAAAAGATAGATCTATCACTAAAAATATCCATACAAGGAAAAGTAACCATGCAAACATGCAGTAGAGGGGTATATAGGTATGGGAGAATATTGATGGTCAATGATTACATGAGAAGATGCATTTTCATGTGGGCTGCCAAATATGAAGATGCTTTAAAAAATCATCTGTTACTGCAAGAAAATCATGGCTGTCATCTTGGAAAACTCTACTATTTATTTCTTAGTGCACTGTACTACAAGCATCCAGAACTCCATGGGCAGCACATGAATAGATTATCGGCTATTCGGCTGACACTGGCCTTCTTACCAAAGTGAGCTGGTAAAGTGACTAGGGAGGATGCGACGGTCTTAAGCTATCTAGGGTCCAGCAGAGATGCTCGAGGGCAAGCCAAAGGAAGAACCTTCACTCCAGCGGAGTTATGGGAAAAAAATTGCTGTTTAAGAAAAGACCTAAATGTTTTTCTAGCAGCCGTTTCTATAAATGCTTGACCAAGGTAGCGTGCTACTAAACAAACAGTTAGATATTCTAAAACTACCTTCTGAATCAAACCCAGACTAAGTGATCCCATGGTTGAAAATGGCGACTAAATTAACAGCAAATACTATTGTAGCAATAAATAAAATATTGGTAAGAAAAAAAGATTAATCTACCACTACTAATTTCGATTCTGATAAAAAACACGATGCGAACATAAAATCATGCACCATTATGCTCAAATAAGATCCATTCAAATCCGTCCAAGTTCCAGATTATAGTAGCATCACAAGTCTCATGACCAATCTAGGAGGCTGGTTATGGTTAGTACAAATAATGAGTAGCAGAACAGTAGTCGGGTTCAGAACGATTTGAGGAAGCTGTTTTCAAACACCACTGATTGCTGTAGAAAGGTCACTAAAAACGAAAAAATAATTATGGAGTTGGCCAAACTTGTAAATGCACATTTTGCTTCTCAGTTCCCATGTAGATGTGCATACTTGATAATTTCCAGGATATTTGATGAGGCCTTAAGGCACTAGGGCTAACAATGATTAGTGGAAGAAATAATTTCCAGACATGGTGCATCAGATTTCACCCAAAAAAAGCTTCAGGTGCTACAGTAAAATAAATGTTAAGAATCTAACTATGTACTTTTAACCATCCGAAATTCTAGCCGGCATAAGGCAAGAACTCTTTTTGAATCATGCCATCGCTACAAACTAACAATCTTCCACGCTCATGTTTTAATGCTAGTGTAAATTCACTTAACAGTTCATTCCGAGATGAATGCCTGCGGAAACTGAGAAGGCAATGCAAGTGCACCTGCAGTTTCAATCAGGTGATACAAATTAAAGTCAAACTTTGACTAATTTTTTTATAACATTATTAGCAGCTACAAATCATGAGATCATTGCAAATACAGATCCTATGGTAGGATAACAGACCCTTAGAGTCAGACAAGTTATCAGTCAGACATTACAAAGTTTGACTTCTAAATGCCTAGGATGATGCAATCACGTTGTTTAGAAAGTAATCAAAAGCCAAAAGGACACAATCATTTCCAGATGGAATCTAGTTCACATGTTTTGGTTGATACTGTCCCTACATAAAAGCAGTTTTAGTTTGATTCAAGCAACATAATTGATCAATCTCTTCCGCATACGAAAAATAGAGAAGATTGATTCCTTTTAAGTAAAAGAAAAATCAGCCAGATATAAGTACTAGTATTAGGTCTCGTAAAAATAACAAATGTACTGTGATTTTATTAACACTGAGCAGTAAGTGTTTTAGTCTCACTTTGTTTATGTTGAAATGCCATGTTGTTTGATTTTCATGTATAGAGCACATCAGCTTATAATCCAGTATAGGAGAATCTTACCAGAAGCTGAGCTATCCCTTATATTTCCTAATGATAGAAAAAGCAGCAAAGGAGGACAAATGTAGTATTAGTACAAATTAGAGGTCTTCAGTGTTCTCATGATCTCTTCTATTCAACAATGTATTTTCATCACATTCCCAAACCAAGCAAAACATTAAATTACTTTTCTCAAAACATCAACGATGTATGCACAATGATTTACCTCCCCTATAAATAATAAACCAGGTGCTACCTAAAACGGCGCACGTTCACATCCACAAACAATTAGGCCAATACACAGAAGCAGATGATAACATTAATGGCTGAATAATAAAATGGACATGGGCGAAAATCATGTCTTTTTTGAACTAAACTGATCATGTATTCATATCATACCAAAAATGGCAGCTCGTTCACATTCACAAACAATAAAGTATATGGACAATCATCAAAAAGGGGACAAACACCAAGGTACTAAAATGGCATAAGTTACAGCCACAAACAATACACAGAAGCAGATTATATCAACCTGATCAAATAATAAAACAGAGATGGGCGGGAAAATCCCGGCTTTTATTTGAACTAAACTGAACATATCATATCTGATCGACTCATCCCATCCACACCCCTATGGAGGCTACTACCCGAAAATGGCAGTTTGTTCACATTCAAAAACAAATAAACAATCAAGACATATAACCACAGTGGGGCAAACACCAAGGTAAGATTGATACAACTGGATAGGTAGTTCGACACTGGCGTGGATCACATGGCTTTTTAGTAAGAGAACCTTCCTATCCCCCGAGGGACTGAATCGGAAGTGAACCTAAATTCTCCTCATTTACTTATTTCCTTATCAACTGGCAATTCAAGAGGTGTGGCTCTAGCGAACCAGAAGGGGAAAATAAATAAAGCCCCACAGTAGTGATGTCAACTGATATATATAGCAAAGTTCATCCACAGTTCCACACATTAGAAACAAGACACCTAACCAAAAGAGCAACATTTGAGGCTTTCAGTCATCTCATGATCTCTGCTATTCAAGAATGTCTTTTCATGACATACCCAAACAAAGCAAAACATGGAGTTACTTTTCTCAAAACATCAACAAGTGGTGCTATAACTGTGAAATCCACGTTATCATTTAATTACCTTCCTAGCTCCCAAGGGATTAAATCTGTCGTTAACCTAAATTTCCCTCATTTACTTACTTCTTTCCTTGTCAGCTAACAATTCAAAAGGCGCGGTTCTAAAAATCAGGGGAGGAAAGAAAATAAAGGCCGGCAATGCAGTATCGTCAAGATGGCAAAATGCATCCACACACACTAGAAACTACTCCCTCCGTTCTAAATTACTTGACTTGAGTTTGTCCAAATATGGATGTATCTAGACACTAAACAAGTATAGATACATACATATTTAGACAAACTCAAGTCAAGTAATTTAGAACGGAGGGAGTAATAACCTAACCGAAAGAGCGGGATTGTTATCCGATTGCTTTGGCGTGGGGCACGGAAGCTGGGTCCTAGGGTCGGGCAGAGGGGGTAGAGCAGTCCGTCCCCGGCGCTGCAGGAAGCGACACGGCCAGCCGGGGTGGCGCGGGGCTGCTGATTCCTGGGGTGGATCGAGCAGCCTAAGGCCGTCGCTACCTCCACGCGATTTCAACCCCGAATCCCTAGTGGTGGTGGTAGCATGAGCAGGGCCGAATCGATCGCGCGCCAGGCCAGGGGGATTCCTAATCCGGGAGGGGTACATCACATGGCACAGGTGCAGCGGCGCGGGAGGAATACTCACCCGAGATCAGCGGCGGTGGTCGGCGGTGGAAGAGCCCTCGGCCGGCCTGTTCGCGTGCTGAATCGGAGGCGCGCGCGGGCGAGGGAGGGAGCGGCCCCGGGCGGCGGCGGCGGAGGGGAAGCCGGCGCCGGAGCGGGGGGACGCCGGCGGAGGCGGTTGAGCGATCGGCGGCGAGTGAGAGGATTCGATGTTACGGTTGAAGGGAAATGGGGAAGAAAGGGAATCCAACGGAAAGCTGTTGAGCCGCGAGAGCCGTCCGATCGGGACGGGATCCCATCCGACGGCCGGAGAGGTTTTCGCTGGCGTGGATGGAGCCATGGAGGGATTTGGTTGATGGCATGCCTTGTTTGGATTGACATTTCGACTATGTTTTTTTTTGTTTAATAATAATAATAATAATTAATTGCGGCATAATAACAATAAAACCTCTTGCTTTGAAATATGTGTTGGCGCGCTTTGCTGCGCCGAAAGTTACTATTGTGATTAGGCAGAATCCGCCCTGATTCATGGTGCCCCTGAAAGTGGTGATGGATTCGACCGCTGAATCAGTCAGAGTTGTGGCGGAGCTGTCAAATCCGAGGCCAAATCGATGGGAGAGGAAGCGGTGGTAGTAACCAGAGGAGAGGCGTGAGGGCGACATGAAAATTTTGATTGGTTGTTGCCCATGCGCACGTTGGTCTTTCTGTTTTATAGTAGCGGTCCAAGTGTTTTTTTGTCAACACTTTTTTTTGTTTGGCAAAACGTTGGCAACATTTACATCAAGAGCAACCGTTGAAGCAAGATTTTTTAGCCTCAAATGATCTAATATGGAGGGGAGTCCATGGTGTCCGTGCGTGGGAGGAGAACTATGGCGGCATCCCTCAAGGCCAAATCCCTCCTGATTTGTGAACCCTTGAGCAGTTGTGGCGGAATTGCCCGAGGACAAATCTATATGCGACGGTGTCATCGGGGTAGAGACGTGAGGGTGATATGAAACTTCCAATTAGTAGTTAGCTTGCATGTGTTGGTCTTTATGTATATAGAGGAGCAAAAGTGTTTTATATTTGCACCACCTGGTGTTTTTTGTTTGACTTTTTCTTACATCAGCTAATGACAATGTTCTAAGAGGGTTGACACCGTGGATTCGTGTGCAATAGATAGATAAGTAAATTTTGTATTCAGCTGAACGGACCAATAATATTATTTATGCCTTGATCTGATGTGTTAACCAATGGAAGATTGCCACGTGGAGCAATCAGCGACCTCTATTTTTAGGGAGATTAGATGTTGAAATATTTATTTCTCTATTTCTGAAAGTTGTTGTGTTGAAGTTGAACTAATATGCTGGATAAAAGTAGACTGGATAAGGGTAGACGCTCATACAAACTAGGAATAAGTGGGTTCTCCGATCAAATGTTTGAAGCAGACATCAACATAGTACTGCTTCAAACTGTAAATACCTTTCAGCATGAACTAGAAGGTATCGCGCATTTTTCTGGACGTTGTCCTAGACGGACATTGACATGTCTCATTTCTAACAGATTAGGGCAAATGTGAGAAATAGCAGGTGATATGTACAAACACTCAAAAGTTCTTGTAGAAATCAACATGAGAAAGTATAAAAGAATCATCATTTTCACCATAACTTTCCTCTCTAGGAGATACATTGTATAACCTTCAGATCCACCTATGCGAGGGGACAGTACACCGGAATAGTTCACAAGCTCACACAAACAAAATACACACAGTAGATGGAAGCAGCAACACGTAAATTCGTAGTGACATCACAGTCTTACAACACACGCAAACCAATATAGCACCCCACTTGTTTTTTGAAAGGCCATAGGAAAAATCTGTAGGCAATTTAATGTCACACTTCACAGTCAAACCAATATAGCAATCGAGTCTTGGGCAACAGGAGCAGAAGAGAGAGCCAGCCGGGCCACAGCGCCGTAGTTCAGCACGCAAAGCATGGACTGGAAATCTCTGTACGGGTCTTCCTTCTTACGGCGATCTGCATAATCAGCATGACATTAATGCACAAGCATTTCGAGAGTGATGTCAATAGTATTTGCTAACTGGAGTTGAGAGTGACTTACATATGAATTTAGGGATCAGCCGCGGCCAATCAATCTCGGAGAGAATACCCCCATTGCTGGCCAGCGAGTCCACCACAGTGGCTCAGCAACATGAGGAAGTCACTCGTGATTTCGGCGAAGCCTATATACTGGAGGGGCAAGAGGAACTCAACGCCAGCTGGGACCTCCGTCATGCCGCTGAGGTTGACTAGTACTCATCTTTCAAGAGACGCCATGGCACCTTGCTTTATCTCCAGCTCCCTCAGATTAGGCAGGTCCACGAAATAGAGCTCCTTCAGCTTGGGGAACCACCCCGTGAGAAACACCAGCTTCTCTCCGTTGTATGCTCTAGTGAAGCTTAGAACCGTCAGATTTGCCAACCGTGAGAGGGATGGCAGTGGGTCTTCTCTCAGCTGCGACCAACGCAGATACAGTTCATGCAGGTTCTGCCCCACACCTTGGAGCAGAGGAGACTCTCCCAACCGTGTCTCTTCCGCTAATCTTCAGGTCAAATCTATCTTTTGCAGGTTTGGTGGGAGGGCGTTCAACATGAGAATCTCGTTCTCGTCGCTTGCACCCACATCTAGGTGGGACAAATATTGCATCTGCATTAGAGACTCGCAGAGGCGTTCACAGTACGTTCCCTTCACATTCAGTATTCTCAAACTTCTTAGTTGTCTCAGCTCACCTAGTTGTCTGACAGACTCATCACAGGCTTCCAACGCTTGTAGAGTCTGCAGATTTGTCAGGTTCTCGAGACCCTTGGTGATGCATACACCTCTGAATGTTTCTCGGTTGATTTTGGGACAAGCTTCACTTTTGTACCCCGCAAACCCAAATGGCGGAGATTAAAAAGATCTCCAATAGCATTTGGAATCTTGTCAATGGGTAGACCCCCTCAATTCTAGCACTGTCATATATCTTGACTTCTCGGATAATAGAGGTAGTAGAGTGAATGATGGCATGTTTTTATCCAGTGCAATGAAAGTTCGAAGTCTATGTACACTACAAAAGGACTGCTGAATATCCTTATTAAGTTTGTGCACTATCACTCGACGTTCATCCCTCTCAAAAAGTCCTCCACATTCATCCTCCTCGTATTTATAACCAAAGTGATCCTTTTGGCACAAATCAATTGCCAACTCACGCATGATATCATGCATTTTGAATGTCTTTATCTTGCCAAATGAGTTCCTATCAACAAGTTGTAGCATACTTCTGTTGACCAACTCCTTCAGATAGCCTTCTGCCACTTCTTCTAATGTGCTTGCACCCTTCTCAATGATGAACCCCTCTGCCACCCAAAGCCGTACAAGATTTTTTCTATGGAAAAGATAATCTTCCGGGAATAGGCTGCAGTACAAGAAGCAACTTTTCAAGTATGTTGGAAGGTAGATGAAGCTCAAATGCAAAACATTCCTCATGTGGTCGAGCATCGAATTATTGATTATCTCCCAACTCAATTGGTCATTTATTCTTCTCCATTCTTCCACAGTTTTCTCACGCACATGCAAGAGGCTACCAACTGACACGATAGAAAGAGGCAAAGCCTTTGCACTTGATAACTATTTCCTTGGACAAACGCTTCAAATCCTCAGGACATTGATTATTTGTTTCTCTTGGAAATGATTTCTTACAGAAGAGGTCCCATGCCTTAGCTTCTGGTAAAGCTTCAAGTGTTAATATATGTCCTTGAGAAGCAAGTTTAGAAACATCGCCTTCTCGTGTTGTGATTATCAATCTACTTCCCTTGTCATTATGAAGAAGTTCCCTAGACAAGTCATCAAAGGCCTTTGGAGTCCAAACATCATCTAGTATGATCAAATACCTCTTGTGCTCGAGAAATCTCTTCAGTGTATCTTCAAGGCATGTGATGTCCATGGCGGTGATGTTAGATGGAACATCCACTTTATCTCTGAAGAGCTCCTTTATTATATTCCTCAACACATCTTCTCTAGAATATGTTTGAGAGATGGAGACCCATGCGTGACACTGGAATTTCTCCCTCTCCTTCCTGTAGACATTTGCAGCTAAAACTGTTTTGCCAAGCCCTCCCATTCCATGCAAAGTGATCACACAGCATCCGACATCATCATCTCCCAACCACTGTTGAAGTTTTTCTCTGTTTTCATCCACCCCAACCAAATCTTCTTCGTCGAGGGAACGTGAATCGTTTGCTAGATCTTAGGACCTCTTGACAATGTAATTCGAGCTGCTAGTATCTCCGTTGCTTATAAGAGAAACCCAACGGTTTTTTGTCTTCGATAGGTGTTCCAGATCTTTCTCTATTTCCTTCACCTTGGAAGCTATCTGGTTCAAGGAAAGCAGAGATCTTGGTTTTCTGAACCCTTTCTTGAGGTAAAAGCAGCACCCTATATCATGTTGCCGACCGACTAGATACAAGTACTCATCCACCATATCCTCCATCACATGTGCTACCTTCCGCACCTCATCCAACCAGCCCTCATACACCTGATTGTTGTGGTTTCGGATGCCCATTTGGCAGAGAACATCATGGATTACGCGAAGCTCCCTGACAACACGGCCCATGCTGCCTTGCAGTTCTACAAGTTGTGTCGCAAACTTGGAACAGAGAGCACTGGTCTCCTGTGCTGCTCCATTAACCAAAGCATCTCCAATCTTTTTAATGACTAGAAGAAGCACGGTTTCAGCCATTGCTTTCTCAAGAGTTGATAATGCCTCACTGCTGGTTGGTGGCCTAGTTGCATGCTTCTTCAGTAAGTATCTCTAGGATGACCATCTGTAAAATGAATCAAGCGAAACGTTAGTTAAACTGTTCATACAATGTGCTACAGAGCAAACAGCTTCTTCTCGTACAAACTGAAAAGTTGATGATGCATGACCTCTGAAAGTAATGTTCAATGTTCCCTGAATAATTCCCCAATATCGTTTACTTGGTGCTGCCAGAATTCGCAATACAGATTCTGCATGGAAAGGAGACATTTAATTTGGGGCAAGCTGAGATAACAAGAATATATACTAGAAATAAAACCTGACATACATGTGTTGGAATGGCCTGTAGACGATCTTGTGAATCTGAAACATCAGAATAGTCCCATGTTTTGCTGAGTTGGGAATGCTAGCCCTTTTGCCGCTAAATGAAGCCGTCAACAAGTAAAGAACCTGCAAGTCAATTTGATTACTTAGAGCAATACAGCCGATCCTAACGTTGTCAGGACATGATTTCGGGAACTCAATAGTTAGATACTCCGATCTAATAGAAGCCTGTCGTCATATCTGGATCTATATTATTTTATCTTAGATCTGAAGCCTGTACTCAGGTTTGGTGCTTATTTGCTTTAGAAAATGACAAGTATTTGGTAAAGATCTTGCAGGCTGGGCATATGAAGCTAGTGTAGTGGTAACTAAATTTCAGAAAGTAGCTAGTGTTCTGAAGCTAAAAAAAAGAGGGATGAGAGAGAGCACGTACAGATCCAGTAGGAGATGTCTTGTGAGGCGGGTGCTAGCCTTGTTGTTGCTGAAACTGCAATGCTGCAAGTTAAATTGCTAGATATTAGCTAGAGCATTGCATGTATTTACCTTGGTACATTAGTTAGAGCATTAATTGCAGGTATTTACATAAATACTTAATGTTACGTATGTGCCAGTAGGAGATGGGCATATATACCTTGCAGTATGCAGTGGATTGCTCAGCTGCTTCCGTTGGGGTGTTTGTCGATCGACGACAGATTCACCAGATCAGATCCATGGAGCTAGCGAATGCAGCCCTCATAAGCTTCTGGGAAGATAAGCTAGCTGCTTCAAAAGCGTTATGCTGGCTTAATTTTCTCCTATTTCACAACTATTCCAATAACTGAGTTCAGGTTTGATAGTTTACCCCAGTAAAAGCTGCCAAAGAAGGAAGACTTCAAGGGTGTTTAAGCACTCATGTCCGGGTGATTCCTGTCTTTTCTTCAGTATCTCCGGGATGCCAATCTGTGAAATGAATCAAGTGTATGGATCAATTAATCTGTTTCTGGATGTGAAAACATTCCAGAGGCACAGCCGCAAAAGTGATGAAATGAGCCTCATGGTTAACAAGAAAACCACAAGCAAAATCTCTAGATCGAAGCAGAGCACGCACGGTTGCTGCATTCACAAACATTCCTACTGAAATGGTGACTAGCTAAGACGCATGATCAATCAAACAAAACTACCCAAATGCACTTAGGGTGGATGAGATGGAGTTGCATGACTGGAGAAGGCGATAGCAACTAGAAAATCGTCTCCAGATCGAAGCAGAGCACTATCAAACTGATTATGGCAACCAAGGAGGGATGAGGGCACGTACACCGTTCGCAGCATTCGCAGGGCCTGATTTCCGGCCGCCGCAGACAACAGATCAGGCGGTGTTGTTCCTCCCGCCGCCGCAGACTCCAGATTTCGATAAGAAGGGGATTGAGAGGTGGGAAGATGCAGTACTCACTCACTCAGTGTCACTGCACTGCACTGGGCAGCAGCGTCTTGCGCAGTTGTGCTAGCTGGGTAGCTCGTCTCTTCAATGCACGCATCAATGCCACGTGCCTTAAATCTGAAGCCTGTACTCAGGTTTGGTGCTTATTTGCTTTAGGAAATGACAAGTACTCGGTTAAGATCTTGCAGGCCGGGAATATAAAGCTAGTGTAGTGGTAACTAAATCTCAGAAAGTATCTAGTGTACTGAAGCTAATACATAGTATGGATTGATCCGCGCGTACGATATGACGATAGGAACCCGGAGCCAGCTCTTAGCAATCCTCATACGTTTCCGGCCAGTGATAAGCAAGCTGCTACACTGCGTGGAGTTTAGCCTACCCATAGCTGGTGGTTAGCTGCCAGTTGGTGCCTAAACAAGCATGCCTATAAGAAGCACACTGTCAGTGAAGTGCGTTGCTAATGCCTGACTGTTGGCTGCATAGTTTCCTCAATTTCCACACTGTTGGATCTGTGAAATGAGTCAAGTGTATGGATTCATGAAACTATCTGTGAAAACTGAAATAGGCAGAACTTGTGAAAGCAAATCCTTTTATCTCGTGGTGTTAACCTAGCTAAGCCGCATGATTAGTGCAGGCACATGAGAAGTGTACTAGAGTTAGAGTGAATCATGAGCCGCAGGAGATGAATGGCAAAAGCAGCTAGACGACAATGGACTGGAGTAGCGCCATCTCCAGATGAAAGCGGAAAAATGCACTGCGGTGGTTACGGGCAGAAAGAAAAAACATGAGGGATGAGAGAGAGCATGTACCAGTAGGAGATGTTTCGTGAGGCAGGTGCTAGCCTTGTTGTTGCTGAACCTGCAATGCTGCAAATTAAAATGCTAGACATTAGCTAGAGCATTGCCCGACATTAGTTAGAGCATTGTAGGTATTTACATAAATAATTAATGTGATGTATGTACACGTAGGAGATGGGCATATATATCTTGCAACATGCAGTGGATTGCTCAGCTGCTTCCGTTGGGGTGTTTGTCGACGACAGATTCACCAGTCCTAAGACGAAGCATTCACAGGCTGACAGATGTCTGGCTTATTTTCTCCTATTTAACAACTTGTTAGAGTATATTACGGTTTAGGTATATTTGGTAATTTAGTATTATGTTCTAAGTCTATCTCTACTAGATTTCTTAGTCTCCAAGTCTTGTCCCCTTTATATACAGCCCACCGTGGCTCATTGTAATCAATCTAGTATCAATACAATACAATCTTATTCCGCAATCTTACACAACTAACCCAAATAATCGAGTTCGGGTTCGATATTTTACCCCATTAAAAGCTGCCAAAGAAGGAAGACTTGAAGGGTGTTTAAGCACGCATGCCAGGGTGATTCCGATCTTTTCAGTTGCTACTGCCTCACTGCTGGTTGGTAGCCTAGTAGCACATTTTCTTCAGTACCCCCGGGATGCCAATCTGCGAAATGAATCAAGCGTATGGATCAATTAATCTGTTTCTGGATTTGAAAACACTCCAGAGGCACAGCCGAAAAGTAATGAAATGAGCAGAGCAATCCTCTTATTTCATACAGTTAAACTAGATCAGCCTCATGGTTAACAAGATGGGGAAAGCAACTAGAAAACCATAAGCCAGATCCACATACCACAAGCAAATCTCTAGATCGAAGCAGAGCATGCACGGTTGCTCATTTACG
Source organism: Poa pratensis (assembly GCA_947311845.1). Lineage (NCBI taxonomy): Eukaryota > Viridiplantae > Streptophyta > Magnoliopsida > Poales > Poaceae > Poa > Poa pratensis. The sequence goes on from CAMZMU010000052.1 coordinate 37,460,062, forward strand.
AACATTCCTACTGAAATGGCGACTAGCTAAGACGCATGATGAATCAAACAAAACTACCCAAATGCACTTAGGGTGGACTGGAGAAGGCCATAGCAACTAGAAAAATCGTCTCCAGATCGAAGCAGACCACTATCAAACTGACTCTGCCAACCAAGGAGGGATGAGGATACTTACACTGTTCGCAGCGTTCACAGGGATTGATTTCCGGCCGCCGCAGACAACAGATCTGGCGGTGTTGTTCCTCCCGCCGCCGCACACTCCAGATTTCGATAAGAAGGGGATTGAGAGGTGGGAAGATGCAGTACTCACTCACTCAATGTCACTGCACTGGGCAGCAGCGTCTTGCGCAGTCGAGAGCTGATGACTGATGAGTAGCTGGTCTTTTCAATGCACGCATCAATGCCTGCGGAGAGTAATTCACCCGAATCGCGACCTGTCCGCGCACGCGCACTGTTCATGCCACTGTTCATCGACAGGGTTGAACAGTGACTCGATCCGAGCGTCGCCCCGTGATTGAACGGTCCACGCGACATCCCGTCGCACGTTTGCAAAAGCGCCCCTCGCATTCGACAATTTGCTCCGCTGCCCACAGTTTTACGAGAGGAAGGACTGACAGGCCAGAATCGCGGCATGTCCACGCTCGCGCACTGTTCATCTACAGTGTTGAACCGTGACTCGATCCGAGCCGTCGCCCCGCGATCGAACGGTCCACGCGACATCCCGTCGCACGTTTGCAAAAGCGCCCCTCGCATTCGACAATTTGCTCCGCTGCCCACAGTTTTACGAGAGGAAGGACTGACTTGCAATTAACGACAAATATAAGGACTTTCCTGGAAAAGCTTGCACATATCCCCCTCTATCTCCCGCGCGTCCGCGGCGGCCGCCGGCGCTCGATTCGCCGCCTACCGCCCGCCCCCGACCTAGCCACGAAGGCGTCGGAGAGAAGATAGGCGCCGGAGACTGGGCAGCGGCGCTCGCGGCCGTGGCACGCTGGAAGGGCCCACAGGACCGGCGGCGAGACCGGGCTGGAAGCTGTAGTTTCCGGGCGTGCAGCTCCACGCTGGCCTCCAACGCCACTCTAGCGTCCGGTTAGCAGCTGCACGAGCGACGGCGCCGCACTCGATCCGAGCCGTCGCCCCGCGACATCCCGTCGCACGTTTGCAAAAGCGCCCCTCGCATTCGACAATTTGCTCCGCTGCCCACAGTTTTACGAGAGGAAGGACTGACTTGCAATTAACGACAAATATAAGGACTTTTCTAGAAAAGCTTGCACAGATCCCCCTCTATCTCTCCCGCGCGTCCACGGCGGCCGCCGGCGCTCGATTCGCAGCCTACCGCCCGCCCCCGACCTAGCCACGAAGGCGTCGGAGAGAAGATAGGCGTCGGAGACTGGGCAGCGGCGCTCGCGGTCGTGGCACGCTGGAAGGGCCCACAGGACCGGCGGCGAGACCGGGCTGGAAGCTGTAGTTTCCGGGCGTGCAGCTCCACGCTGGCCTCCAACGCCACTCTAGCGCCCGGTTAGCAGCTGCACGGGCGACGGCGCCGCCGCGGCGGATCCAACGCGCGGCCGGCCGCGTCCTAGGTCGCGCTGGTTCGCTGCCGGCGTCGACGGCGCCGCCGCGGCGGATCTGGCCACCGTGTCGTCACCACGACGTCACGGTGGGCCTCTCCGCGATCGCGCACTGTAGCAGTACTGTAGAAAATGAACAATGTTCAACAGTGCAGCAGTGCCCGTGGTAATTTTGCAAAAAAGCCCTTCCACTTTCCGAAAATTTGAACCGGTCCCCCGTATATTAGGCCAACCCCGTAACCCTAGATCACGGGATCCTCTCATTCCCCACCCGAGCTTGAGGCGGCGGCCACGACGGCGAGCTGATGGCGACGCAGCGCCGCGCGCCGCCCCGGCAGGGTGCCGTCCCCGCCCCTCCTCCTCCTCCAGCTCCACCCGCCTCCCCTCCCCCCGCGCCTCGCCTCCTCCTCCTCCTCTTTCCCCTCCCGTCGGCGCGGCCGTGGCTAGGGGCAGGCGCGGCCGGGCGTGGCCGGCGCGGGCGACTGCCGCCATGGCCTAGCCGGGCGGGGACGCGGTCGGGCGTTGTATCATCCACCCCCACCGTGAGAGAGGAGAGGGATTGAGAAACAGGAGGCTGAAGCAGGAGGAGAAGATGGAGCATGATGGATCTATGCTTGAGGAAAAAGTGCTTACATCAGCTCATTAGCCATCGCCTTCACCCGCCTGCATTTATCTTGTTTTTGTCATTCCACAACATAGGCACCTGAGAAGGGGCACCCATGACCCATCTCCTTTGCGTAAATCCAAGCACACAACCGTGGTCTCACTTCCAACTTCGACAGCCTCACATCAGGAACAAAAAAAATAGAGCACCGTGCTCTACTCACACGCTAGCTTGGTTTTTAATTTGATGTACAGAACATGCCTACTATTCCTATGTTTGAAATTCTGCAAGATTTCATAGCTACATGATTTCTAACACGTAGTACTTGCATGTCTAGACTGAGATTTACCTCCAAAGGTGACGAGTATATGATACATCTGAGAGAATTATTGCATCCCTTAAAGGTTCAGACCATGCTTGGTGACGACATCATCTCACAATTAGAACTCTGCTAATATGACAGCTTGCTTTTTCGCAAAATCTCAATATCTCACACGGGGTTTTGATACCACGAGAGCTTGATAGTACGTGGTGCCTCAGGTGTATCTTATCTTATCTTAATAACTAACTAGAGTATTAGTCAGTGATGAAACTATTTGGCCTTTTATATGGAGAGGATCTGGATGTTGTGTTGTTTTTTCCCAATGTACTAAATCTGTCGCTCTTCCACATTCCCAAAGTGATGCTTAAGATCTTATTAGTTTGTAACTTATTCCTGGCATTACTAACTATATAAAAGCCGGCCGGATCGGCGGCCTCGCAGCGCTCCGTGCACTGTAGCGTCCTGGCCCGGCGCGTTCGCGCGGCGGCGCGAGCCCGTCCGCGCTCGACCGCGCGTCCGCCGCCGGCGGGTGGCGTCACGCGGTGACGTCACCGTGGGGCCCATCTGTCGGATTTCAACGTTTTTTTTTAAATGCAAAAAATGTTGGAGATTAAAAAATTCATATCTTTGATACGTAATTCAGAAAAATACAAATAATATACCAAAATTTGCAGAAAAAACGAAATCTTTGCAACTAACACATTTGCATGCATGACTAAACAACTGTAAATAATTTCATTTAGAAGAACTAATATAGCTTTTTTATATTAGTTATGGAGCTTATGAAAAAACATTTCAAGTTGCAGCTACTCATAATGACACGTCTGTATTTCTTTTCTAACGACAGTTTAATCGTTGCATTTTCACGCTGACACAGAGTGAACAATCACACGGCTACGCCGTTAAACTACAAAGATATGTTAACACTTAGATTTGCTAAAAATATGCAAATACTCCAGACGACAAATTACGACGAATTTTAGCGTTTTGAATCAGAACCTTCACGGCGGGATTTAGTGAGCAATTGAATATAAGAGCTGATTTTTTTCTAATTTAGACGATCGTTTTTTATGACCTACAAAGGATTAGATAAAGTGAAATAATCCGAATATTATTTAAGCAAAGGAAAAAAGATAATATTCAGCAAACGCCAATTACATTGATGAGCTTCTTTGTTTCAGAATTCTAGCGACAAAAAAACACAGTACCGCTTAAAGAAAGACACCGTGCATAGTCAAGTAATAACTATCCCTTTGAACTGTTATATTTCCGCAATTCCGATACTTGAATATGGAGGCCCTTTTAATTTAGATATGGGATCACAAAAATGCATAGCAGAATATACCCGTGCAATGTTTTCCATTAATTATCTCTATAAAGAGCCTTTAGGTTAAGAGATGAGTTCACCAAAATTTGCAAAAGAAAAAAGATAATATTCAGCAAACGCCAATTAAATTGATGAGCTTCTTTGTTTCAGAATTTTAGCGACAAAAAAACACAGTACTGCTTAAAGAAAGACACCGTGCATAGTCAAGTAATAACTATCCCTTTGAATTGTTATATTTCCGCAATTCCGATACTTGAATATAGAGACCCTTTTAATTTAGATATGGGATCACAAAAATGCATAGCAGAATATTCCCGTGCAATGTTTTTCATTAATTATCTCTATAAAGAGCCTTTAGGTTAAGAGATGAGTTCACCAAAATTTCTGTGCAATTTGATGTTCGCACCAAAATTTCTGAACTAGCGGCAAGCCTTAATAGTTATACACATAACTATTAATATATTTTAGTCGTAAGTATTAACCTCACATGTTTTCCGGTGCTGAGACTGCTCATACACTGATGTGTGATATATGTATCAGCAGTCATCATACTATACCACTATCAATCCATGTCATCCATTCAATAAAAGATATTTATCAGTGTGAAATTATGATACACTTCATTTTTCAATTATGCTGTTGGAAAACGTTCCTTCTTCAATTATACCTTATGAGGCTCTCTTTTAGATCTTATAACAAAGCGTCTGCTCTAATTTTTATTGATTTGTTTCCATAACTAGAAGATGAGCACTTATAATATTTGTTTTGGGGAAGCATCACGACCAAGGCAACCATAGCACATGTCTATGGCGTTGAGTTATGAGTAAATCTATAGGTCGACGATGTGCGGATTTAGTTCTACTTCTTCAGATTTGTTATTCTTCTCTAGCTTCAACTGTAGATAATACAATATCTGCTTTTTTGACATCTAGAATTAGTAGTCTCTTCACTATTGCTATGTCCCTCAAAGAGAGAATTCAATTTCTGTTGTTATCCTGGTATTCTATAAAAGAAAGGAAGAGGATTTAGTTTCTGTTTTTTTCTTCATGTAAGCACATTTCTAGCTTACTTTCCAATAGTATACTCATACACATGTTGAATTGTCAGTTCATTTACCTTCCTGCCGCCACTATGGTGCATTTGCTTTTCTTACTGACACGACATAACGACGAGTAATATCTTGCTTCTACAAGATTCAAAAACTCATACATGAAAAATAAATATAGATGAGCTAGAAAATGGTGTCTGTCTACTGATTTTGGGTACTATTTTATCTCATATGTTTTATTTCCTGGCTAGCATCCTTTCTCACAGTCGTCCTCTGTAACACATGAGTGGTAAAAACAAATGTGCCGCAACCCTTACATTTAGCTTCTAGAACTTAACAAAGAAAAGAAAGATCCATTATCGCCATCACTAGCACATGGAATATCAAACCAAGTGGAAGTGTCATATTCAATACGTGGTAGTGTCTACAAACTAGCTGCAGATAATAGTAGCTTAAAACTTCAATAGTTCCGTGTGGAGGTGAAAGCTATTGATTTTCTTCTTTGCTTGCTATAAATATTTTCCCTCAATAACGTAGGTCGCTTCCTACTCTTTTCCATTTTCTAATTATTTTAATTGAGTCGGCCTGGAACAGTAATTTCAGGTTATCATGCAAATTAGATTGCAGTGAAAATTATATCTTTTTAGTGCTTCTTCATCTACTCAGTAAGCAAACGTTTGCATTTCTGCAAATTATTACTTATTGATGCCTAACAGGTATTCGATGAAAGTCCCAGCAGGCTGCAGAGCAATTCGTTCTTTTTGATGTCATATGTATTTTTAAAGCTGAAAGAAATTCCAGTGAATTTATGATACGTACCGAAAAGATGACGAAAATGAAATTTCGCTTTATTAGACAAATGTTTCTATTTGATCTTATGCTTCACAGGCTTATTATATTTTCCTTCCAGCTGCAGATTATAATTTACTAATGCCTAAGATAGTGACAAGCAGCTAACAAAGCTATACATGAATTCGTGCTAAGGGCGCGGCGTGACGCCGCGCTAAATATAACTAGTCTATCTATATATAAAAGCCGTCGGTTTCAGCTCTCCCTGGTGGTGGCCACGTCATCGGCGAGCGACGGCCGTTCGATCTGCGACACGGGTGGCCCAGATTGAGCCACGCCGCCGGTTATTGTAGATGCGTCTACAGTAATGCGCATCTACAGCGCACGATCACCTCCGCGCCGTCGATCGCAGATCGGACGGCCGGCAGACGTCCGCGCGTTCGTTTTACAAAAACCGTCCTAAGTTCAAAGGAAATTGCGGAGCGGTCCCACCAGTTGCACGCGGGAGGACCTAATCGAGAATTGAAGAAACTACAGGGGCCTACCTGTAAAACGCCGCCAGAGACCCCCTTCTCCTTCCTCGCTCCCGCGCGCCGCCGGCCTCGCCCCCGTCGCCGACGCTCACCGCCGCCGCAATACTTCACCCCGCCTAGATCTACGAACACGGGGAGCTTCGCCGTCGCTCCCCTTCCTCCTCGCCTACCACCGTGTGCCGGGACGTCCAATCGACGCCGGAATCGTCGACGGCGCGCTCGCCGTCCTCCGCCGCATCCGTGGTCGCCGCTGCCGCTCCGGCGACCTAAAGGTGGCGGCGCCGCCACCTACGGGTAGGCCGCGTCCAGGCGCGTCGGCCGCGCGCACCCGCGCGTCCCGCCTCGCGGTGGCACGCCGCCGGCGCCTTCGTCGCCGCCGCGGAGGCTCCGGCCCAACGTGACGTCATCCTGACGTCTTGGCGGGCCAGTGCTGGGCAAGCTGGGCCGCTTCATGGGCTGGGCCGGCTGGCTTGGCCCTTTTTCTGTTCTTTTTCTGTTTTTTTCTTTTTTCCCTTTTATTTTTATTTTACTTTTCTTATTTAAAAAGCTTTTATAATTTTTCAAATATAGTCTCAATAATTTCCAAACCTGTAGAATTTGAAAACGTATAAATTTTTCCAAATCTAACTATTTCGCCAACTTTTATGAATTAAAAAGTGTTCAAGAAAACAATATTTTTGAATCTATCCGCCTGAAAAATATGAATAACATATCCGACCGATCAAAAGATAAAAAAATACTTACTACTTCTGTCAAAAAACAAACATGCCTCCGAATTCCAAAAGAGTTGAACATTAAAAAAAAATATCCCAAATGCATTTCCTCTAGATATGTGAAGGTCAATTTTTCCACAAATGTTTGATTAAACGAATAATTGCAGAGATTAAAACTTCATATCCCCTAACTATGGATAGAATTTAAATTACACCTACTAAATTTACATGCAATGTATTTCCTCTAATTATTAACCTAAAATGAGAACCTAACAGGAAAATGTAAAACATAATATAGCATTTCGAATACGTTAATATTTACAGAAAATATAACTTCACACAATGTATTTTCGTCCAAATGATGAATTAAATTAAACATCTAATGAAAACATAAAACATATTATACCGACTCGAATAAGTTGAAATTTAGAGACAACATAACCAAACTCCCCCAAATTAGGCAAATCGGCTTAATAAACACTTACATTGAACTTAACACTCTCTAGCTGCGTAGTTAAATTTAAATAATGGTTAACTAGATGCATATTGGATAACCCACAAGTTCATTCCCTCTAAAAAATAGATTGAATTTAATAGATGCTAATACAACATATTCAGCATTTATATTCACAAAGTATACTGACTTCACTTCAATGAACGCCCAAATTTAACTTAATTTCCTCTAATGTCACCATTCTATTCGCAAAACAATGCAACAAAAAAAAGACTTTAATTCAATGAACGCTCAAATTGAACTTAATTCTCTCTAATGTCACCATTCCATTCACAAAACATATTATACAGCAAAAAAAAAGTTATATTCATAAAAATAACCAACAAGAGCAATCTAGAAAATCTCCAAATTTTAACATTCCCCGCAATCTGACCAAAATTTTCCACGCAAGCTCTCTTTGCATTTAAATAAAATCCAAAGTTTCACATTGTTTAAATAAGATCATTTCCAAATTTCGAATTTTACCGCACGGGTGCGGCGGTGCCGCCGCACCAAATTTACTAGTATATATAAAAGTACGTGGGATTCACTCCCCGTTTCGCTATCCACGTCACCCTTTAAACACAGCCGTCCGATCGCATCCACGGGCGGCCCAGATGCGCGCTCTAGCTGCTACAGTAGTACGTGGGATTCACTCCCCATTTCGCTATCCACGTCACCCTTTAAACAAAGCCGTCCGATCGCGTCTACGGGCGGCCCAGATGCGCGTGCTCTAGCTGCTACAGTACTACTGTAGCAGCCGAGTTTCTTCCAATCGCGTGACGACACGTCGCCCCCGCACGGACTTTGGCGCAGCATTTTTGCAGGAAGCCACCCGTAAAGGACCCAATCGTAATTTTTGGAAAGCCCAGGGACTGTTTTCGTCACGGATCCCTCCCTCTCCTCTCTCCCGCGACGGCGCGGGTCGCCGCCGGCGCCGGCGCGCATCGCCGCCGCCACGCTGCTCCCCGCACGCATCGGAGCCCACGGGGAGCTGCGCTGCCGCGTTCTCCACCTCCTCGCCGCAGATCGCCCGCCGGGACACCGCGAGGTCGCCGGAATGGCCGCCGCCGTCTCCGCTGTTCGCCGGTACCCCCCATCCTCCCTCCCCCCTTTCTCTCTCACGCGTGGCACCGAGATCGCCGCGGCCGCCGACGCGGCACGCCACCGCACTGCTCCTCCACACTCGAATCAACGCACACGGGCGGCTCCGCCGTCGCCTCCTCTCCCTCCTCACCGCGGATCAACTACTTGGACGCCGGAGCCGCGCCGGAATCGTCGCCTCCGTGCTGCTCCCTCCGCTGCCACCATGGGGGCCTTCAACCTGCTGCACGACGCGGAGGACGCCTCGGGCGACGAGGCCGTCACCAGGGTCGTCCGCGTCAAGGCCGCCGCCACCAAGAAGGGCGCCAACAAGGCCAAGGCCAACGCCGAGGCGTGCGGCGAGGTCTGGGTCGACCCCGAGGAGACCAAGCCCAAGGACCAGAAGAAGCAGCCGCCACAGCCCCAGCAGCAGCCCGATGGTGGTAAGCGCCTTGATCCGATCTATCTACTCGATTCGTCTCACTCTAGGTTTGGTTCCAATCCAGCGATCGATCTGTATGTCTATGTGTCTCGGGTTACACATTGCGTCCATGTCTATGTTCTAGGGGAGTTCAGTTTCGGTCGTGCTGGGTGGTAGATCGATTGGCTGCGCTGCATATGTAGTGTGTAGGTAAATTCGTTGCTAATTTTGGTGATGGTTTGTGCTATTCCCGGCTTCGTGGTTTGGTAAAAAGTGATTGATTTACTATTGGTAGTGACCGATTGCGTCCATGTCTATGTTCTGTGGGAGTTCAATTTGGTGGTGGTAGATCGATCGGCTGCGCCGCCTATGTATTGTGTAGAATTGCAACTTTTTATGTCCATAAAAAGTATATACTACCACCAATGTTCAGAGTATATGATGCTCAGTTTTAGGTTCAAAACTGTATGTCAAGCTAATTCTGATGGGTCTTCCAAAGACTGCAGACAAATTCATTTTTAACTTAAGACATGGCATGAGCTGATTCTTTGGTGCTCTCTCATTTCTACAGGTTTACCGTGGACAGGTTGAACTCAAACTTTGTGGATTGTTTTTCGGTCTCCATGATATAGCGTAACAGATGCAATGACAACAACGACATCGCCCGTCAATATCCATTGATCAAACAAAAAGAAACACACCAGGGTAGGCCACAAGCATGTCGCATTATCTTCTCAGCTCCTTATTGGTGATTATCATCTCAATTTCTTAGCTTCATTGGATTGTGGCAGATTAAATGTGGCATACAATAGGTTCGCTGACATTCTGAACAACTTACTAAAGGGAAAAACTATGTTTGATTGTGGCAGATTAAATGTGGCCGCCATTGTGCCTTCACCGGCTTTCTCATTACTATTTCATTTAACAGCTCGGTTTTGCCCCTTCCACCATTTAGTTTATGAGGAAATAGTAGGTATTACAGTGCATTTGATCGTTGAGAATTTCTGCTATTGTGCAGGGATAGCAGGGCTGACGATGTAAATATTTCATTACATAAGGTATGCTCTTATGTCATGTGCTGAAATCAAGATATTGATATCGTATATCAAGGTTACCTCTTTTTATGTGACAGTTTGTTGGCTGCATGATATTTCAATGGCAGATTCAAAATTACAAATAAATTTTCAGTTATCATAAAGTTAAGATAGAGTTGTACAATTACTTCCACTTATTATCTTTCTATAGTATTATCGTATTAGGTTATATAAGGATCATTACATTTAGCAATTGTACCCTCTTTAATTGTACCCTCTTTTCAATGGCTCACGCTAATCCTAGAAGAAATGGCCATAGAGTTATACAACGGTTAATCAAGCCTCCATGGTAGCAATATGCAGCCGTTGGCTTAGGAGGCCTTACAGGACCACCACCGTCTTGTGCAGGCACCCTTTTGGTTTTTACCCTAAACCATGCCTCTGTTTCTCTAACAAAATAGAAACTATTTCCCAAGGCCACCTTTCTTCACTCCACTTTCTTAAAGAAAACAAAAACACCATGTAGTATTTGGCATGATCAAACCTTTGCCTGGTAGAGATTAAGAAAGCTATAACTTGCTTTTTTTGACACTATTTTCTTTGTATGACATTGCCATCTAACCAGGAAGGCAAATCACGATGATTGATGTATGTCAGTATGTGTGAGCATTTAATATACTTAGTACATCAACTCTTCACTCAAACGATTAGGACCCTGGTATATATATTTTTTTGTCAACGGCATGTCACACCTCAACAACGATTTCACTCATTGTGTTTGGGATATACATGTTCTCTCACACATGCTATTACTTGGTTGACTATTTTCCGTTTAGTTGTAGTTCCACACTAAAGAATAGTAGCCAAATTTCTCCATGAGAAACAAAATAATTAATTTGTGAAGATATATGTAAACTACGTTTTCATATTTTTCGTAAATTAGAAGAACAAGATGAGTGAGCTGTATATCTAACTGTTGCCAAGGAAAAAGATGACCCAATTGAGAAGACAAGACCATCATGTTGGCATTCACACTAAATCAATAGCTTGACTGAAAATATAAAATCATCCAATCATGTAGGTTACGCATGTACCAGAAACTATTTGACTGCATCTTCTTCACCTTAATCTTTGTTTGGGTATATCATATTTTAGAATTACATATAGAATGTTTGTTTCAATGTTTATATCTTAATATCTATGCAATGTGCTGATGCAATTGTTTCCAAACTTTACGGCCAGGAAGCTCAAATGTAGTAAGTTGCGGCCTACATGGACCATGTGCTGATGGAGTTGTTTCCGAACTTTATAGCCAGGAAGCTCAAACGTAGTAAGTTGCTGTGTACATGGGCCATGTGCTTCGTGCAAGACCCGGTTTCAAACGAATTTATTGTTCTTCTTGGGGAACCATCTAACTGAAGTATCCACTATGACTGTTGTCTTGAAGCAAAATCTGGGTGTGCTTATTTGGGCGACAGAGGTCAAGGCGACTACTGATACAGCTTGATTTGGTGCTATTATCATGTTCCTCCAAGTTACATTCGCTTTTGTTATTATGATACAATACATATCCACTTCCTGCTGTTTACTTGCCTCTGCATTAGCACTTGGTAGTTACAAACAATAGCTAAGCTAGAGCTACAATCGCAGTTACATCTATTTTCAGTCATGTTTTTTTCTCTGGTGATTCTTTTGCATAAGTATCTTTCATAACAATTCAATGTCTCTGTATAATGGAAAACATCAATTCAATATAGATTTGCTTTCACTGAGATAAATCCCCAGTTTATTTGCACCCAGGTTCAGTTTCATGGCAGCATTAGCTTCCCTATTTTTCTACCGCTGTAATATTATTGTTCGAGTTGTGTCAATGTACAATCTCCCTTTTTATTATGCAAGACTCCTTTTTATCTCATTAGCCTATGACAACAATACAATATTGCTTCTGGCAGTTGCGCAACGGATTAGGAAACTGTTCTTTGTTTCGTTTTTCAATATTTTATTTCAGGTTTAAGTTTTGCTGAAAGATAATACAATGACCATCTTCTAAGGCAAAACAATAATTAGGAGATGAGTCTTTATCAGGTGATTTGAACCATGGTGATGCTTATGGCGAATTTGCTCTTAGACTTTCATGCTGCGTGAAGTAGACGGCGTCTGTCTAAAATTAGTTGGCAACAATGTGGTAGTTGCATCCGGCGTTGCATGGAGTTAACTTACAAATTTATTTAAAAATGCAAGCATATTTGAAAATTCAAATTTGCCAAGTATTTCGAGATACTATACACGACAAACTCCGACATAATTCAACATTTTCAAACCCGACGAGTGCGGCGTGTCGCCGCGCCGAGATGACTAGTAATAAAGAAAGGAAGAAGAAAGACTTCGAGTCAAGCACTACAAACAAACATTCCATCCTTTAGGTCTAACAAATGCTACCACTAGAAAATGTATACTATATTTGCTGAATTATGCTTCATTAATATGTACGCTTTCTGTTCATGTGAACCAATAACCTGCAACATGAAAGGTTGTTGGGTTGTTTCCATTCGTATAATGGAATATAACACGTTTCTTATTTTATTTCAAAATCATCTAAATGTAGAGTCACGCCGTGCTCTCGAAAGGGTTTCTTAGGTTAAATATATCTTTCTCTTTTGGAACTTTTTCTTTTTGCTAGCGTACGGGTATATACTGAAATTGCTACAATACTGCTGACATGGACCTTACTCCTTTCTCAAAATTCTGAAAAACTGAATTTGTAACGCTAACACATGCATATACCGGAATGAAGACCTGTACACCTCTGGCATGGCATTATTAGGATTTCTTACGAAACAAATAAAGCGATCAATAGTGCCACATAAACAAGTAGAGTGAAATAATTTCAATACGAAAGGTCACATATGTTGAAACTCCATTGCGCACAACAAGAAATAATCATCACGAAACAGCTCGCAAGCGTCTGGCATTTTTAACAAGCACATCAATGTCAATCAACAAAATTTGTATTGCCTTCAAGCTAATAGTCACGAGACTGATCCTGCAGTGCCGAGTTGCGCTACTCGTCATTGCCGTCATCTCCCACATTTGTTTGCACTTCTCGTCGCATGCCTGGATGAACGACAACAACAGACCGGCTAGTAGTTCTTTTTTACTTAATATGCCGATGTTTGTCGCGAGCCATCTGTAGCATACAAATAAAAATTATGGTCATAACTTAGAAGTTGTATTGATTGCGATTAAGAGCAAATAAAGAAACACTCTAGTGTATATATTACCTCGACCACGGGCCTCAAAGCAGAGGCATCTCCCTAGCTCGCTGGCTGCATCGTTCCCTTTGGTCCAGTCTTCCTTTGATGGAAGGGGAAAGTAGGAGGCCAAATCATCACAAAAGGATGGATACTACAGAAGTCTGCCTCATCCGGTGCCAATGTGTATCTCCAAGAACACAAACTCCGCATTGTCCCCAACAGCGTGCAACTTGATCGAATTTTGTACATTCTCAGGGATCGGAATTGGCATCCTCAAATTTGCGGACACCTCGCGCAGACAAATGGTATGCACTAACAACCAGTCGCCATCCACCCCGTTGCTGTTTGTCCTGTGGGTGTAGAGCCAAACATGGAGCTCCAGTTCTTTTACATGAACCAGATAAAATCCGGTATCATCTGCCTGCGACAGATTGAGCATATGCTTGCGGTCAATCTCTTCCGGAAGCTTGATCACTGAGAGAATCGAGGACATAAAATCCAACACAAGAATGTTGCTTTCGAAGCTTTTGATGTAGAGCCTAGGGTTGGTGAGTAGAACCTTGATTCCGTAACATGACACCGGGCAAGCGTCTATTGCAGCCATGGTATGATTCTTCCTAACACCATCTATTAATTCATAGAGGTGCACGGTAGTTTGCTCCTGGCCAAACAGTAATACCGAAGAAAAGCACGCCTGGTCATTGAGGAGGTAACCAAGGGGACAAATGGTCATTCCAAGCTTTTTCCCAATGGACGGAAGTGGCGGGAGGACCACCGTGCTACTTTGGAGGTTCAACGGGCTGAGCACAACACTTGCAGCAGTACCGCGTCCATGAAATTTTCCGAGCAGACGACCATTCTGAGACTGCAATTGTTACGCCCACATATTGGAGTAGACATCAAAGGCCGATCTGGCAAGCCAGATGATGGCGCTGAGCTCCTTGGCGTGAGGCATTGCCACGAACTTCGGGGAAGGACGATTCCAACATTTCAGATAGAATCCCAAAAGGAGCGGGTGGAGCTTGCGGAAGTGGCAGAGAAAAGCAGGGTCGGAGGCAATGCCGAGCCAACGCTTGCAGACGAGGGCCGCACGGATGAGATTCACAGGGAAGGCAAGACGGAACAGGATCACACGGAGGAGGTCATCGTTGTCAAACACCATGGTAACCGGCGATGGTTGGGATCTGGGTTAGAACAGAATTAATAAACCATTATAAATTATGCCAGCTATTAACAGAAACTAAGCTAAACAAAGATGCGTTCATTAGTGTAATCCATTTAACGAAGTATGCTAATCGAGTTGATGTTCAGGGTTGATGGAGCATGGATTACCCGAATCCTGAACATGACTTCCACCAATGTTCAGTTCTACCTGACTAGTATCAGGTGGCAGGCACTTGAGCATTTCCATTTTTATCCTACCAAGCAAATATACGCAGCTATAGAGGAGCCCTTCTCGATTGCTCAACTGGTGGCGCCGGCTTGTCTCATGGGTTAACAACTCATTATGGACATGGCAGATTCTTCATAGTAGCATATATCAGCGCCATGGTTTTCTGAACTTCATTCTGTTGATCGAGGAGAAGGAAGATCCAGGAGGAGCTAATCCATGACATGAGAGCGCGACAACAAGCTTCTGACTTACTATGTGGACAACTATTTTGTAGGTGCAAAATTGGTATTACTAAATTTAACAAATCATCTAAGAACTAATTATCATAAGGTGTCCGGAATAATTTATCATAGATCAATAACAAAGCAGCATTTGGAACAGCGCAATATATTGATTTCTGCGTCGCGTGGCACAAATGACTGTTTAATTATTGATTCTTGCTTGAATCGTACTGAGTTGACAAGAGAAAACTGAAAAATAGGCTAGGGTAAGCAGGGTGGGCGTGCAGACGGCAGACCTGGCGCTGAGAGTGGCGGCGACCGGCAGCGGCAGCGGTAAGGGTTCGGCAGCCTGTGCTCCGTCGCGGATTCCGACCATGGGCGGACGGAAGCCTGTCCGGTCCTCTTTCTTCTTCGCCGGCGGCGACGGAACTGTATGATGGTAAGAGCTTTCGCGACAGTTTTTTTTTTTTTTTTGCAAGGGGATAGGAAGGCCCAAACCTGGCCAACGGGCCGGCACGTATTGTGCCAATATTCCCAAAAAGAGCTCAGCCGGGGATTCGAGCTAGGCGGGCCTGGCACGGCACGGCCCATGCTGGCCCGTCTAGTAGGCGGGCCGTGCACGTGAAGAGCTAGGCGGGCCTGGCACGGCACGGCCCATGCTGGCCCGTCTAGTAGGCGGGCCGTGTCGTGCCAGCACACGGGCCTGGCCGCTTCCAATTTTCCCTATTATTGTGCCAATATTCCCAAAAAGAGCTCAGCCGGGGATTCGAGCTAGGCGGGCCTGGCACGGCACGGCCCATGCTGGCCCGTCTAGTAGGCGGGCCGTGCACGTGAAGAGCTAGACGGGCCTGGCACGGCACGGCCCATGCTGGGCCGTCTAGTAGGCGGGCCGTGTCGTGCCAGCACACGGGCCTGGCCGCTTCCAATTTTCCCTATTATTGTGCCAATATTCCCAAAAAAAGCTCAGCCGGGGATTCGAGCTCGGGTGCGTCGGCATGATTACTGGAGCTCTGCCACCAGGGCAGTACGTCGTGTCTGCTATAAACCGAATCAGAATTGAATTGACGTATACGGAAGGTGTTTAACTGAATTAGTAGAACATGTTAGAACTTGTGGTGACGGGGACGAAGGACGGCACCGTGGCCGCGGCTGATTCCTGGCGTTTGAGCTGGGTGTGCTTCGGGTGTGCGCGGCCGTGACTGATTTCATCAATATCCCATCCATCTAGCAAGTTGACGTGAGAAGATAACAGTTCTAGTGGTTAGCACGGCTTGCGCAGGAAAGGAGATAGTGAGTTCGAACCGTAGTAAATATGTTTCATATAATATTTTGCGTGTCTGGCCGGTTAGACAGGCCGTGCCGTGCCGGCACGCGGGCCGCGCCTCCAGGCCCAAGCACAGCCCCAGGCGTGCCGCGGGCCAGGCACTGCCCGTTTAGCTGCGTGCCGTGCCAGGCCCCTGGCGGGCCGGGCCGCGCCTCCAGGCCCAAGCACGGCCCCAGGCGTGCCGCGGGGCCAGGCACTGCCCGTTTAGCTGCGTGCTGTGCCAGGCCCCTGGCGGGCTGGCCCGCGAGCACGGGCCCAGGTGGCCAGCTTTGGGAAGGCCTAGAGACGTGCTTGCGATTTTCATTCATCCTGCTATCATTGGTTAAGCCCATCTTTCGTGCAGTGGCCCATATGCCATAAACAGCATGGCAATCATGGTTACTACATATATAGGACATTTTGCTATAAAAAAACATGTATATGACAAAATCGAATCTCAAAAAAAAAAAAAAAAGGACAAAATCGTTACCCTAAAAAAATTATGTAACACACAAAATCATGTAATTAAGTGTTTTATAAGAAAAAAAAGGTAAATTCTAGAAGGCGTCGTTCTTCGTGAACATTTTTTGGCCGTCATGGCCTATGGTGAGATAAAAGTTGTCCATGCATTGTGGCATTCGCTTCATCATCGTCTACAGCTGAGTGAA
The DNA here is from genome assembly GCA_947311845.1 of Poa pratensis. Lineage (NCBI taxonomy): Eukaryota > Viridiplantae > Streptophyta > Magnoliopsida > Poales > Poaceae > Poa > Poa pratensis. The sequence continues at coordinate 37,476,838 of CAMZMU010000052.1, forward strand.
TCCGGGACGGTGCTGTCGTGTTTCGACTTCCGAGTGAATCAAAGTTATGGATGCGTTAAGGTTCATGTGTGATTAAGGATTATCGTGTTGTGCTTTGATTCGTGAAGGTCATCTCCACATTGCTTGTTGGACTCGTTTGTCATCTTCACTTTGCATGGATTGATCCCGTTATTGGAATATAGTTATTTGTTAGTTCTTGCGGTGAAAAACCGGGCAAAAGTTCCGTCCAACATGCACCAACTGCGACAAGCCTGGGCAACCGGTAAAATAAAGTATATTTATACCAAAACTAATGAGATTACGTCACATCATATACTCACCCATTTGTGAGTCATGTTCTCACATACACGTGCACACAATCAACCCGATGAACACACGCACACACACCATATCCGTATGAGCACCTCCGAAATATTGAGTCGGCGGGTCGAATCTTAAGATTGACGAAGTCATTACAGACAATGGCGTAGACAGGACCCAGGCCACCCTGGCCTTGGCCCGGGGGGTGAGACTAGAATCTAAGCTAATTTGTTGCTACAGTACAACACTATAGCGTACAATACCTAAGGTACAGTGAAGGTGGCCTGGGACGTCCTTCCATCCTGGCTACGCTACTGATCACAGGCGGCTCGATGTCGATGGAAATGTCGTCTTTCACTAAAAAATATTTTGACTAAATGAGAAACATCAATTTGAAACATATGATTTAAACTCTAGTAAATTGTGGGTACAGCCACCGTGTAACTATCTTGTCATCGGCAAATTCTCAGTCCAGAACTCATCTGAGCTCGAACTGTCGGTGCGCCAAGCTCGGTAACGTTTTAGAAAGAAGAAGGCCCGAGATGGAGCTCGGAGTCGCGGCGGGAAATGTCGGGTTTTCCTCTTTCGTTTTCTTCCAAGGAGTAGTAGGCGTATTCAGCGGCTACGCTTCCCGCACTGCGTTACGCATCCTAGTCTAGTCCGCACCTTATCCTCTGACAGAGGGCAGGCACGTAATTTTGTGCACCAATCCCCTCGACCCTCCCACTGGGGTTTTCAGCGCAGTACTGCAGTGAGGATTCACCGTGAAGCGGCGGAGCGTAACCGGGACGGCGACGAGAAAGAGCGCGACGGCGGCGGCACCGGTAAGCCCTCTTCCACGGCCGCATCTTCTTCTCCCCATGTGCAGCTCCCCTCATTCTCCCTCCTTCCATGGCGCCTCTTCTTGCAGTTGCAGGGCATGTCCTCTGTCCTCCCCTATAACACTAGAAAGGTCACAGATTATAATCCTTTCTTCCCTTTTCCAGGTTATAATAATTCGATTTGGGTGCAGCAATCAGGTCAAGAAAAGGTAATGCCGAATACCACGTATTTTTGTTTCTGTGCCAGGATTTTTGTGCCCGTAGATGACAGCCCAAGTGCCACTATATGCGTTCTTGATTCTAGTTTACATTCAGCATTGTGCAGTCGTTCTACAGGAGAACTGAGCTAGAGCAGTGAGAGCTTTATATTTGTCACTGTATGAAGCATAGATACATTCAGTTTACTGTCAGTAGCAGTTTGTGTTTCATCCTCATATTTCGTGTCGAATGCTATGATGCGCGTGCTGTGTGAACCGCGCATTTATATTTGTCACCGTATGAAGCATAGATGCAAGATATATGTTTGCCTGTTGCTTTCCTGAATGATGGCGCCTGTTACTTAATACCTGCTAGCATCTCACCTGTATTATGTGAGTACTGCAGGTCTTTTGTCAAGTGAGCTATACAACCGGAACATTTCTCATGATTTTACCAATAGCTTCCATACAGAAAGTTTGCTTGCTATTGTTTATTTAATAGTTTCCATCCATGTTGTTTTTCGGTGCAGTGAGGATTCTTTGCTCAACGGGAGCGTTATCCATCCATGGCGTCTCTTCTTCTCCCTCCTCAGTTCGCCTGCTCCCTGCCTTATTACTGCATCAGGTAATCTCTCGCCGTCTCGCTCTCCCTCTCCCCTGACAGGTTTCCTCACCAACATATTCCATCAGGGATGGAGGTGTTTGTCCTTCTGACGAACCTGAATATCTGGCGATTTCTCTTGGATTGTGTGAGCATGGAAGTGGCGAGTTGGGGAAACATGAATATTGCAGATTTCCTTTTAGCCTTGCTTCCCATCGATTTCTTACTTCGAAGGCATTCCTTGCATATACCATATGGTGTTTCAGTGGGAGCATGGGGTTACTGCCAACTTATAGATTGCACATTTCGGTTTATGTTTTCTTCATTCTCATGGCCAGCCTGTTACTCTTAGATAACCTAACAAGTCAAAATTATCCGCAAGTGTGGTTTTCATTCACCAAGTATATTACCAACGCTGCCTAATCTGAAAAGTGAAGTCAGGGTCAACCGTGTCTGTGTGACGATTTCAGTTTTATACCTTACTAATATATCTTCAGTTTTAACTGATAACCACTTAATCGCTTATTCGCTTTAGCCATGAACTTGTCTAATTTGTCCACTCATTACAGGAGCCAATTACATTATAAGTCCACCATTTTGCGAAAGTGTATGAGCAAGACTAAAACTGGCTTGCATAACCGTAACGTGAGTTTTGTGTCAAAGAAGAGTTCTCAAGATGTAGGAGAAGGCTCAAGTGATGAAGAGAGTGATGTCGAAATACCAAAGACCAAGAAAAAAACTGTGAAACGTGGAAGGAAGAAAGCCACCACAGATACATCAGAAGGAGGAACACAAGAAGGGCAAAAGGACACTGAAGATGCATCCACTGAAGAGACTAAGATTGTTAAAAAGAGAGGCCGCAAGAAAGGTAATGTGCATATTTTGCATTCATTAGTACTCTTCTTATTTAATATTGGTCAACGGAATTTATGATTTTTCCACAGCACATCCCTTAGCAACTCAACTTTTCTCATATGATGCAGCTGCTACTACTGCATCTTCGACAGAAGAGAAGGACAAAACAAAAGAACCAAAGAAGAGGGGCAGAAGAAAAGCTAAGGTGGCTGAACAGTTGAGTGATGATGAAGGAGAAGATCAGAGCAAAGATCTGATGCCCTCTAATGAAATCGAAGATCTCAGTTCAGTCATTGATCTTGAAAGTAGAGTAGAGTCACTATTATCACAAGATATTGGAGAGGTCGACAAGTTAGCGCCCCTTGTCTGCTGCTTTGGACCAGCTAAATTCTCGTTTATTCCTTCTGGAAGACCTGCTAGTAGGCTGGTGGATCAGGAGATTCATAGTAGAATGAAGGATATGTTTTGGTCTCCGGATGAGTTCGTCAGGGCGCCGGGAGGGTCATCGTCCAATGTTGCCCTTGCTCTAGCAGCTCTTGGCGGCCGAGTTGTGTTCATGGGAAAATTAGGTGATGATGAGTATGGTCAAAGTATGCTGTATCACTTAAATGTCAACGGAGTTCAAACTAGAGCAGTTAGTTTGGATCCTTCAGCGCCAACTTCCATGTCCTTGATGAAGGTGGCGAGCAGAGGTAGCTTGAGCACAAACTGTGTTAAACCATGTGCTGAGGATTGTTTTCTGCAATCTGATATCAACCCAGATGTTCTTAAAGAGGTAAGACAAGCCCATCACCATATCCTACATGCTTGTTATTGTTTAACATGTTGATTCTTGATTGATGCTTAGTGAATGTCTTAAAAATAGTTTGCATGTCTTCTTGGAACAGTTTGCTATCTGGGTTCTTCATTTCTTATGTAACGATGAGTTATGTTAGTGTTTGGTAACACAATGTTGGTATTCTTAATTTTCGTGTAGAAATTTTTCGTGTTGTTACTTGACCATTACGTAGTAATGCTATTTTTGTCATGCCCCACCATGCTACAGCTTCCCATGCGCTATAACAGTTAAGTGCTGACGGTTGCCACATACTGAAGACCTGTAAGATAGTATCTTCGCTACAGCTGAGCACCTAATTGTTTGCCCCCAACTAAAAAGAGCATATCATAGTTTTTTTTTAAGTGGACGGATGCATTTTTTCTTAAAAGAGAGATGACCTTCCTATGCTTGATAATGCAGGCTAAGATGTTTTACTTCAACTCGTCAGCTTTACTAGACCCGACTACATGTTCATCATTATTAAAAGCAATCGAAGTCTCCAAGAGATTTGGGGGGACAATATTCTTTGATCTTAATCTTCCAATGCCACTATGGGCGTCCAGTAAGGAGACCAGATCACTCATCAAGGAAGCATGGGAGGCTGCTGATATTATTGAGGTCACGAAACAGGAATTTGAGTTCCTCTGTGGTATTAATAAACCTTCTGGGCAATCTCACACGAAAGACGATAAATCCGAATTCAAGCACTACAGCCCGGAAGTTGCCATGAAGCTGTGGCATGACAATCTCAAGGTCCTCTTCGTGACCAACGGGACCTCGAAGATACACTATTACACGGAGAAAGACAACGGCTCGGTTCGCGGGACAGAAGACGCACCGATTACTCCTTTCACCAGTGAGATGTCACAATCAGGCGATGCCATTGTTGCAGGTACCACATGTTATATATCTTTTTCTCCCTACTTAGTGGGATATAATATTAGGAGAGGTCATACTTTTATTTACTCTTGGAATCTTTGTGTGAACATACTAAATCCAGTTCATCTGACAGTTGTGTGTGCTCTTATTTTGTTTTCCAGCCCTTATGAACATGCTATCGATCAACCCTCACCTGGCGACGGACAAGGTTTACCTGCACAAAACAGCGAAACACGCCATCAAATGTGGCGTCATCGACCAGTGGCTGATTGCACGGGAGCGTGGGTTCCTCCCCAGAGAAAGAGCAGATCCAAACGGTGAGCACGAGGAAGCGAGGTTCATCACGGAGAAGGAATACCGCACTATCCCTGAAGTGGCCGCACAACCGGCAGCAGACGGCGAGCTCGCGCTTGTGGAGTGATCAGAAAATTTTGTAGGAAGCCGTCAGAATTTCTACGTAGTTAGTAGTATCAGAAGGATTAGCTTAAACCTGCAGTTTTTTAGGTTCCGTTGATTGGGCGTATGGTAAGAAAGAGCCCCAGGACAGCTGGACAGGAGTAGCACAGTCAAATTTTGTACCGAGATTTCGCTGTTGATTGATTTCACGGCTTATGAATCTAGTGCAGAGTTACAAATCCATCTGTTCATTGTGGCCCTTCGCCATGTGTTTAATTGTGAATTGTTTATGTTCACCGTGTCAATTTTGTTTTGTTTTTGTTCACAGCTCACTGAAACTTCTGTTGCTCACAAAAATTGCTATATTTAGTTCCGTTTTTTCTAACCCACAGCCCGAGTGACGCACGGCCAAGAATGCAAGCATGCCACCGACCACTCAGTTACACCTCTCTCTCTATCTATCTGTGTGCATATATAGCTGTGATTATGCCTGTATCGATTCATTTATTAGTTCTCACTAGCCAGCTCCTCATATATTTTTCTTTCGATTTAAAATTCGTTGGCTTGACAACTTAATCGAACAACCGACCGGCTGGGCATGCCAATGTCTCCAAGCACCAGAGGATGCACATGCACAACTCTGGGTACGGCGTGCGAGCACACGCTTCCATCACCACCGGCGTGAGGTAGGCGTGCCTTAGCATGCCGTGCCTGGAGTCGTCCATGTCCTTCCTCTCAACTAGCCTGTCCAGAGAGCCGGACAACTTTATATATGTATGGTGGTGGGGTTGTCTCGCACCACGACGACAAGAACCGGGTATGGCAACGTCGACGACAATGTGGCCATGTTCAATGAGGATGTATGAAAGGTCCCTGTTGGCCAAATGGCCCAAGCTGTTATAGTTAAGAGGAGCAATGAGCCGGTGATTCAGGTGACGCGCCATGGATTCATCTCAAAACGCCCTTTGAAAAATTATTCTCAAAACATGTGACTACATTTTATTTTTCTTTTCCATGATTTAGTTTTAAATAGTTACCATGATTGTTGTGGTTTTGGGTTATTTTCCTGACAGCTATGGTTTGATGTGATGGTAGCTACCTTGATTCCTATATGGCTACTTGTTTTTTTGAGAATTTCCTACTCCTATATGGCTATATGACCGTCACAGGTATCAGTCCACAATATATGGGCCACTGCACAAACATGGGCCGAACTGATGGCCTCCGAAACTGCAGGGTTTGTCCCCGGCGACGAAGAAGAAAGGGGACCAGTTTCGCCCATGGCCGGATCTCGCGGCGGATTGCCGGCCGCCGAACCCTTGCGGCCGCCGGTCGCCGCCGCTCCGAGTACCAGGTCTGCACGCCCACCCTCCCCTTACCCTGACCTCGTCCATCTCCTTTTTTTAAAAAATTCTTGTCGATTCAAGTTTGTCTGAGTGGAAGGATGGGGTGATTAGCATCCAAGCTAGAATCAAGAAGTAATTGAAGAACCCACATGTAACCAGGCAAAGCACAAATCACTATGTTACTAACACTCTGGTAGTAGTCGGGTCCAAATGCTGGTTCCATCTTGATCTATGATAATCCCTCATGGGCTCATGGCACTGCTCATAATACACAGATTCATGGTCCCTTATGGTCCATAAGTTATGGTACTTCTCATATGTACTTAGCATATTTCCATGATTATTTTAGTCGATGTGAATAAAAAGTATTTGGAAATTTCTTTGTAGCGGATTTGCCTGTGATAAAAGCTGTCCACATATAGTCGGAATTTATCCTGCCCTTTTGTTACGAAGAACGAAAATTTTCATCACGGAAAGTACGTGCTTTATCTTGAAGATACATTATGTACAAGAAAACATACCTGTCATGGTTTAGTTCGTCTGATGCACGTGTCTAGACCGCAGCATCCCGTAGGATGTCAAATACTAGCTAATTCGCAGAGGCAGTAATTGTGTGCATGTCAATGATTCAGCGAACCCACTCCTTTTAAAATGTTAATGTTGTAGAAAACATCAAGCCACAGGGATTTCTGTTGTGCATTGTTCTGATTAATAGACAGCATTATTTCTAACAGTTTATATGTTAATTATGTTTTCCCCTAGATCCCAATCATCACCGGTTACCAAGGTGCTCGACGATGATGATCTCCTCCGCGAGATTCTGCTCCGTCTTGCCTTCCCCGTCAGCCTCATCCACGCCTCCCTCGTCTGCAAGCGCTGGCTTGGTATTGCCTCTGACCCTGCTTTCCTCCGTCGCTTCCGCAAGCTCCACCCACCCCTCCTCGGCTTCTATCTGAAAAGTTGGAGTCTTTCTTTCATGAAGTTTGTGGCAATGCCTCGCACCAAGGAACTCAGCGCCATCATTTCTCGTGCCGGCTCGGTCTTCAATATGTGGGGGTTACAATTACACTCTCGGAACAGTCGTCTGGTGGCAATTTTCATGGCCGCGATGGTGCTACAAGCGTTGTGCTCAGCCCTTTAAACCTTCAGGATAACACGGTGACCCTTCCACCATTTCCCGTCATTGGGCGAGAGGCAGGCATGATCACTTATTCTCTTGGGTACCTCCTCAATGATCATGCGTGCTTTAGCGCTGTATTAGTGTATGGCCGGGAGCGAACCACTGTGCACCTGTTTGAGTTAATAGATGGTGTCTGGCAGAATCATACCTCGTCCACAATAGAGTATTGCCCAGTGTCGTGTGCCGGAATCAAGACTCTACTCGGCAACCGTAGGCTCTACATCATAAGCTGGGAAACCAAGATTCTTGTGTTGGATTTTATGTCGTCGGTTCTCTCAGTTATCAAGCTTCCAGAAGAGGTCAAGCTTCCGCCCAACCTTGAGATGTCCCAGGCAGATGATACCGGATTTAATCTGGTTCACATAAAAGAACTTGTGCTACGTGTTTGGCTCTACACGCACAAGATAGATTACAGCAGCAACAGCGTTGGTGGCAACTGGTTATTAATGCATACAATTTGTCTGCGCGAGATGTTTGTAAATTTAAGGATGCTGATTCCGGTGGAGCAAATTTTCTTTGTCAAGTTACACGCGGTTGGGGACAATGTGGAGTTCGTGTTCTTGGAGATATGCAGTACTGTCTTTTACTTGGACATTAGGAGTAGGACGGTGGAGAAGGTATGCACGTTGCCACCAGATGATGGGGACAGTTTCAGTATCCATCCTTTTACGATGATCTGGCCTCCTACTTTTCCCTGCGCACAAAGGATCACATCATCAAAGGGATCGACACAGCCAGAGAGAGACCTAGTCAACGCTAACAAACTGGTATATGTACCATAGTTTCATCCCTGCGTGTTATTTCCCTCGTGATCGTTTTTGCATAATTAGTTTAATGGTGTTGATTGTTGTAGGAGGTGCGTTCGTTTACCCCAGATAGACAGGGAGATGCCTCCGCTTCAAGGTCTGTTGTCGAGGTAATACATATACATTGGAGTGTTTCTTTGCTCTCAACCGCAGTCAAACATACCTTCTAATTTTGATCGTGCATTTGTTTACTATGTTGCAGATGGCTTGCAGCAAACGTCGGCGCAATGGGTAGGAATCAACTACTACAGTATGCTGTTCATATTGCTCCAGGTGTGTGTTACAGGAAATGGTGGCTCCTCCGGGCAGGGAGGAGGATGACAATGATGGCGAGTAGGGAAACTCTGCAGGATCAATCTCCTGAAATTAGCTGAAAGGAACTATTTTTTACGATCGGCATTGATGACTCTTCCAATAATGTAAGGACGTGTGCACGTTATCTTGTGATGGTTCAGAAGAAGGTCCATTCCAGCAACATTGTAGCAATTTCAGTCCATGCCTTTGAAGAGTTAAAAGAGTGCAGCAAATTGACAAAATTGTTGAAAACTTTGGTCAATTTTTTAAAAATGTCCCTCGTGGTATGTGAGTAATGTACATATCAATGAAGGAAAATGTAGCAATTATATAGTAGTATGTGAAAATCATTTGCTGCCCTACATTTCTCTCATGCTCAGAAAGAAAAACCAATGAACAAAATATTCAGACAATCAATCTTCAATAAACATTTAATACAAGGGAAGGGATAGTAACTGAATATGTACAAGGATTGCAGCGAGTAAGGCAACAAGGTTACCGATATTTAATAGGTCTACTCTTTCCTGCTGTTCATGAAACTGAGTTTTACCAATGGCAAGCCCAGTCCCAGATACCATGCCTCGAGGAAGTACCTATTCATCAACAATTAACTCAAAAAAAAACCTATTCATCAACTGCGTTCTTCTAGTGCAACTCTACACTGCAGGATTAATCTCCTGATTATTAGCTCGAAGAAATTACAAATTTTGTTCATCAACATTGATGTGCTTGTTTATAATGCCCGACACTTGCGAGCTGTTTTGTGATGATTATTTCTTGTTGTGTACAATGGAATTTCCACAGAAGTGACATTTCTTATGGAGTTTCTTTCACTCTATTTGTTTATGTTGATGTATCACTTGTGATCGCTTTATTTGTTTCGTAAGAAATTTAACAGTGCCATGCCAGTGGTGTACTGGTTTTAATTCCGGTATATGTATGTGTTAGCATTACAAGTTCAGTTTGTGCAACGAACTTTGAAACAGAAGTAAGGTCCATTTCAGCAACATTGTAGCAATTTGAGTATTAGCATGTCTATTTAACCTGGGAAACCCTTACGAGATCACGACGTGACTCTACATTTAGACGACTTTGATATAAACTGAGCAAAGTGTTATCTTCATTATTTAGAACGGAAATAACCCAACAGCCTTTCAAGTTTCAGGTTATTTCTTCACCTGAACTTAATGAAGCAAAATTTTAGCAATTATATAGTATATGAAATATCATATGCCATCGCTACATTTATCTCATGCTCTGATTTTTTCCCACAGATCATCAGGCTTCCACAAACATATGATACAAGATTACAAGGGGTCAATGGCTAACTGAATCTGTTCGGCAAATATGACGAACTGAAGATTTTCACAGAAACAACAAGGTTGTTGCTTACAACGTTCTCTTTCATCTCGCTTCTGCTTGCTGTTTTCCATGGAGTTGGATTCGTCCAACAGCAATCCCAATAGCAAACGCAGCGGCGATACCGGCTACGATTACACCAGTTCTAACTAACCTCTTATTCCTCTTGGGAGGCCTTGTGGCTGCTTGTTTCAGCTTCTCCAGTCCCCCAGATACCCTGCCAACAAGAGTCCTAGACCATGTCTTCCTCTTCATCAGCTGCTCGTACGCGACAGAGTTCTGAAAACCGATTATTAAATTGGAAATTGTTCTCAGTGCATCCAAGAGACAGAGTATTGTCACCTCGGGATAGAGATGGGAACGGAAAGGATGAAAAACATTGCTGCCCTGATGTTGAGAATACGGTAAGACCTATGAACAATCTAGAAGTGCCTCAAACGTGGACGGCTTTAACTGTTTGCGATGTTATGAGAAGAAATAGGTGAAACTCGATCTTGGCTAGCGAAAAATATTCAGAGTATAACAACTTAACTTGGGAGTGGAACAATTGTCATCAGAAACAAAGCAAAGAACTAGGAGTCAAGAAGTTACAGTTTATTTAAGGCGATCCACTGCACGGTCCAGTACTACCTTTTCTGTCAAGAAGAAATTCAACACAAAGAAAAGAAGAGTGTATGTGCGTGGAGGACTAACCGGCATATACAAAGGCGCCATGAGGGTGCCACGGAGGTTATTCTTAAATGCATAACGGACATCTTTCTCATACTCATCCCACTTCTTGAGGGCGCCAGGATCTTCGAGGAAGTGCGCACGCATCGTCTGCAACAGGACATCCAGCTTCTCCCACAAAGGGGGCATACGCTGGTCTACGGTCTTGGCCCGGCACATCGCCATTCGTACTCCTCCCTGGGCATGCCGCACCGGGGGACATATCGCTGTAACGGTAATCGGATTTGAGAGAGGTCAGTGCCAGCCTCCACCGAAAATGAAACCATCATGAAAACAATTAGAATGACCGTAAAGGTTCCACGCGGATCCGAGATAGCAGCAGGGCTACGCACCTGTTTTTTGCTCTTTTCATCGTCTGAAAAAATCGTTTCGCAAGCAACTACTGTTAACAGGTATGAATAATTTGCCAAACGTGCATACATCAACAGCCAATGAATACTCAGAGCACTAGACTTGCTTTGAGCACTGCAAATATTTATCACGTTACTAATTTCCCAATGTAAATACCATAAAGAATCAGTTGAAAAGTTCTCAGAAAGACTGAAGAAAATTTATCCAATTGTACTCGTGTGTGCAGCACATGTGAAAGTACCAATCAATGAGGTGAGACGAGGATCTAATTAGCTCTATCATTTTGATGGAACAATTTAATCAATTTTTCTGTGATGTACACATTCAGGATTTCCTTCAGCATATATTAAACATGAACCATTCTTATCATTTTTCACATAAGTTGAATGTTCTCATTTGCAATGGAATTCCAGAATAAAATTCGGCAATTTTACTAGTTCAGTGGGTAGTGAAATATCTGTTTTTCGGCAAAAATATATGCGCGATACAATTCCTTTTTTTCAAGAAAACTCCAAAATATCTCAAATTTAAAGAACTCGGATTCTAGTAAAATTAAAGTTGACATAACTGAAGTCATACATAACTGAAATTTCATTATGCTGAAATATAATCAAAAGCTCTAAAGGATTGGCAAATAATTATTGCCCTTGATGCAGGAACGTCGATTTGAAAGGAGAAACATCCGGCAGAAACAAAATTGCAATGTAAACCAGGTGAAAACAAATAAAAAATATGTTCTATTGAGATGTTAAATTTCAAGTTAAATGCAGCTTTCTTTAGAAGGTATGAAAAATAAATCCATGAATAAGTAATTATTGACAAACAATGTACGATCAGTATTCATGCATGATTTGTTTTTCACGGGGTTTGCATTGTAAGTTTGTAACTTGGTTGCTAGCGGTCAATTTGTTGCGCCAAACCCTAATAATTGATGTAAGCTATGGTAATTGCTATTTACTTTCGATGCCTGATTGGTGAAGCATCATCGATGAAGCAGCAGATGGAAGAAAGGTGGTGGGGGTTGATCTGGGCGCACCTTTTCCCCACGGACGGATGAGCGACAGGAGATACTTGGACATGGCGGGCGGCGGCTGAGGCGAGCAATCTTTGAGTAGGAGGTGGCTTCCCTAAAGTTTTTTTTTCTCATACAAAAGAGAAACGAAAACTGGCGGACGAGCCTTTCTGTCCTCACCATTATATAGCGACGAGTCACACTGTCTCCCGCCGGCGCCGCCGCCGAGAGCGATGGCTCGGTTCCGCCCGGAGGACTGCGCGATCGATGGTACATACAAATTCTTGGACTGACGGACGAGCCTTCTCCGGCGTGTCTCCGTTCTTGGACTGACAACTTCTTGCTTCTGCCGCCCCAAAAAACTGCAATGCAGGCGCGACGGACCGGCATGGCATCCACGAGGTCGGAGGGCCGCTCCTTGCCGGCGGGGTCAGTCTGATCGGCTGGCAAACCGGCCTGTTCTACGACCAAGAAGTCCGTCACGCCCTCACCGACGAGCGCCGGTTCCGGGACCACCTCGAGTTCCGGGAGCGCGTGTTCCGGCTCACAGTCCCCGAGCTCTTCTCTGCCGCAAGATCGCCCGTGTCGTGCCTTCGCCGTCTTGTCGCTCCATCCATGTCTGTGTTGTGTTGATCCCACTGCCTGCCTGACCAATCACCTCTGCAGGTGGATCTCTTCAGGTTGATCGAGTGTGATGGGGACGTGTTCGACACCCGCCTCGTCGAGCACATCATGACGCACCACACCAGGCACGACGGGAGCTCCTCCCTCTTGCGGCAGCCACCACCCGCCATGGACGACCATAGTGATGGAGCTGTCGACGCCATTGAAGACGATGACAGAGGAATTAGGGACGCCATTCATGACCTCGACGGTGCAAATAATGCAATTGGGTCCAACAAGATCACAATGATGCGGTACTTGCCCGAGCATATAATCCGTCAGATCGAGAATGTGAGTGCCCATCACCGCGACGATTCCTTCATATATCTCTTGTTTATTCTACCACAATTGTTAAGCAAACAGCATCGCTAACCACACTCTTGTCACTAAGAATCCATGAAAGATACTGACGCGATCGAGAATGTGAGTGCTCGAGAACGCTTGCTGTATATCAGTATATGTATGTCCTCATATCTTCTCTAATTTATTCTACCATAGTTTTTGTTTACGAATTGTCGTTCAGCAAACGGCATTGCTAACCATGTTGTTACTGAGAATCGATGAAAGATACTAATGCAAATCTGATGAATGAACTCGCTTTGTCGTCTTAGGATTGTCAGTTCCTTTAGAGCATCTCCACCGGCGCGCCCAACTCCGCTCCCAATAGACGTTTTGGTCGCGCCGGCATGGAAAAACCCTCCACCGGCGCGCCCAATACGAAAAAAGTTGCCGGCACGTCCCAATAGAACGTCCGGCAATCCCGCTTCGCGCCCAGGTTCTAGGGACGCAATCGGGCGCGCCGGCAACCGCGGCAACGCGCGCCTCGTTCAAACCTGACGAACGGGCCCGGCGCGTCAGCGACGCAATCATCGACGATGGATTTATTGTGGCAGATACGCCCGTCTTAATGACGCAGCGGTTCTGCTGGCGGGCGCAGACGACGCGACGCTTCGAGCCGGGGGCGTCCTCATCCCGCGGCCAGCCCCGCGCCACGGTCAAGCTTGAGCCGGGGGCGTCCTCCTCCCGCGGCAAGAAGGCCGCCTCGACACCACCGCCGCCGCCGATGACGGAGGAGGAGACCGAGGCCCGGTACCGGCGCGAAACGGAGATTGCGCTAGACCTGTCGTACAACACGGTCCAACCGGCGTCGCTCGAGTTCGCTCAGCACTGGTCGTGCGTCGACAACAATATCATCGACCTCGAGTCGGATGATGTTGTTCCCGCCGCGCCGGTGAAGGAGGAGGTGGAGGAGCCGGCCAACGCGCCGCCGCAGCAGGAGCCTGGCGAGTGGAACGTCGAGAACGCGGTGGTCCTGGACGAGTTCTACGGCTACTTCACCGGCCATTAGATTAAGTTTAGTTTAAGCTTCGTCGTATTTTGTAAAAAGTTTCGAATTTGAATGAAATGCGTTAAGTTTAAATGATTATGCGTCTCAATTTTTTTCCTCAAAAATCTATTGAGAGCGACCGGTGGGGCGCGCCGCTCGCAATAGGTGGCAACTGATACCGGCGCGTCCAAAAGAGTCTGCCCGGCAACTTTGCCGGACGCTCTATTGGACGCGCCGGTGGAGATGCTCTTACGAGCAATTGTATTTTGCCTGCAGCTGCCGTCCAACCCATTACACACGGGCTTAAATTTTACTAGTTGAATGTCCGTGCGTTGCAACGGGCGGCGAAAGATCAACCAAAGATTCTGTTTTAGATTGTTCTTGATTTGATAAGAAACGAGAAAAGTATTTGGGAAGGATTCTGTATCTACCTCTAAATTTCAGGGGCTGTTGTTGACATTGTTACTCTACTGGACGTGTTGGTGCTAAATCGACATCAAAATCATAAGTTCAGGGTTGAAGATAACGCTCTTATGTTCCAGTTCTTATGGAGACATATATGTTGCAAATGTTATTTGTACCATGCTCGAGTAATTTGCGATACTTAATTTTGTAGAAAAACATATGAATGGTTCATTTTGCTTCAAGAAATCTATTACCTTAATAATGTGATACGATTAGACTTGGTGGGGATGAGTTCACCTTACAGCTTAATAGTCTGGATTTTTTCCATCTTATGATGAGCTCCCGGAGGGATTTTTTACTTGGTTCAAATAAACTCCCCATATTATTGTTGTAAACCACCTGGTCCGAAGAAACAAAAATTTGCTAGAGTTGCAGAAACTAAACCCCACATATAACGGAACCAAACAGACTAAACTCAACAATTTGCTAGAGTTGCAGAACCGATGAACAGAGAAGCACACGGGAAGGAATGCATCATAACTTGAGGAACATGAACCTACGACCAGAAGGTGTATTCCCCAAAGACCAAAACTCGGGGATCAAACCCAACTGAATTTCTCAAATTCTGCAGAAGCATTGTCTAACAGATTGGAGCAGAAGTAAAGGACGTCTTCTTCTATAGTATCGTGCTCTTCGACCCATCTCTATCAGAACAGAGATGTCTTTCGTGCGTGGAAGGCATCCATCGACTTGAAATCAATTTTACTTGACAGCCTTCAAACAGAGGTTTTTCTGATTGTCTTTGTAAAACATCAAACTACTGAAATTCAGAACAGTGTTAAAGTCGTAGGAAGAAGTGCACCTGTGGCAACCCAACCGGCAGCGGGTGTAGGCTCGACGGTGCCATCTCCGCAACGACGCAGGCGCGACGAATTCTAGATGGGGTGTGTGAGGTCGGGAGATGAAGATAGGTTCGGCGCCGCCCTCGTCCATATGCCTCCGCTCGCGCCACAGCCATGACCTCCCCAACCTTGATAATGGACTATGATTATGATTTCAAATTGATCAGAAATAGCCAAATATGGACCATGAAAATATTCAGGGAAAATAAATGCATGACGTAATTATTTCGCATTGGTTCAGTTGTAGTGATTGCAACGTACATATGGTAATCTAAGTGTAAAAGAAAGATCACATAAATACATAAGCATTGCCTTCACTTGTCAACGAATTGGAGATAGAGAGGAGATGGGGAGCATAGAATGCATCGTCCTTTGCTTAAGCAGTATTCTTTCTTGCAGTTCAGAGCAGAATAGAACGACATCAGTACCAGCAGAAACACAGCAGCAGCAATATTTTCTTCCCCATCCGCTGTACTGCCCTCGGCAGCTCCAAGCCACCACCGCCCCATCGCGGTACTGCCCTTGCCAGATCCGAGCCCAACCACCGCCCCAACCCACAGCGGGGTGTGCCCTCGTCCGCTCGCAGGTGCACGGGGCGACGCCAAATCGGCAGGGTCGGAGACGGCTCGTCCGCGGGACTGAGCTCGGAGACGGGGTATCGCCTGTCGGAGGAGGTAGGCGGCGGCACTCGCCGGAGATCGAGACGTGGCGGCGCCGCTCGCGGCTGTGCAGGCATGACCTCACCTACCACGACGCTCACCTGTGCCACTCGCATAGGAAGGGCCCTTCCTCTCTGTCCATCTCGGCCGGCGGCGGCGGCAGGACAGGGCCGCCGTCGTGCGTCACACACGCGTGCGCCCACGAGAGCGTTATCCTTTCTGAAGGGCTAAGTGTGTTAAACGATAGGAGATAACACACGGAAGGCTGCATACATATGTACTTGGGGGTGTTAAATATGTCAGATCCGTACTAGTGCATTGTTACCGCACGGGCTTTGCTGAGTGGTGGCCTACGTCTAAGATATATTCGAAACGCTATTTACCCATTTGTTTTCTATTTGATTGCCAAAGTTACAAGTATTTGTTTGGCAAAATTCCAACAAGGCTTAGATTTTGGACCCGATGTTGGCCATCGACGCTAACATCGTTAGGAGTGGGCTTAGCTTTGTGGGAGTGGACGTATAAACCCAACATCTAAGTTTAAGTTCTCAGGCACGTGAATTTAGGTTCCTACTTACACTTGAGGATCAGGCCTTCGTGATACTCATGCAATTTATCCTGCGTGATAAACTATGTAACGTACCTAGTACTGACTCTTGTATGTACGTGTGTTTAGGTATATGTATAAACCTGAACCGTACTAGACTAGGACTTGTATACCGACTCATGTAACTCCATATGCTAATATATATACACACCAGGCCGGACCAGGTTGGTACCGTGCAATACTCATACAATCCTATTACGCTTACATGGTATCAGAGCCACAATCGGCCAAACCCTAATCGCCGCTGTCGCCGAACTTACATCGGCGCTGCCGCCGGTTCTCGCTTCCGCCTACCTCCCGACCTCGCTGCTGATCATGACGAGCTCGAGCTCTACCTCGACCGCTACCTCGGCTGTCTCCTCGGGATCCTTCAGCGCCGCCTTCCCTGGCCTCTTCGGCTCCACGATGGCCGGCGCCTCCAGTGCGACCTCGGTCATCCCGTCGTCGCCGATCAACTTGACGGGGCGGATTACTGTCTGCCTCAACTCCAACAACTTCATCTACTGGAAGACCCAGGTTGTTCCCATGCTAAGGAGCAATATGCTCTTTGGGTTCGTCGATGGCACTCTCCCGTGTTCGCCTGCGACGATCCCCAACCCTGCCGCCGCGACCGCTGGTGCACTGCCGACCATCCCCAACCCGCAGTTCGCTGCCTGGCATCAACAGGATCAGGCCATCCTCACCGCCATCAACTGTTCCCTCCACGAGAGTGTTCTCGGGATGATGACGATGGTGACTACGTCCCAAGAGGCGTGGGAAACCCTGTCTGCCAGCTTCGCCTCGCAGTCTACGACGCGTGCAATGCAGATCCGTGGCGAACTCAACAAGGCCAGGAAGCTGGACAAAACTGCCACTGTGTTCTTCAACGAGGTCAAGTCCATGGCAGATGTACTGGCGTCCATTGGCCAGCCACTACGCCCGACGAGTTTACTGGATACTTGTGTGCGGGGCTAGATGGTGATTATGATGCTCTCATCCAGATGGTCTCGGCACGGGCGCTCAGCGATCCTATGCCGGTCCGCGATGTCTACGCGCAGCTCCTTGCTACTGAGCAGCGCATGAACACGCGTCGTGCCGACCTTGGCGCCGATGTCCACATGGCCAACGTCAACTTCAGGGCGCGCGGTGCTGCTTCCTCGGCCTCTGTCACAGCCCAAAATTTTGCCTCTGTATAAGTGGTAGTAGGACCCCAAATTTTTGAGCCAACAAAAACTTTTATTTTCACCTGATATTTTTGTTGAAACAATACTTTGTGTTTTGCAAGGCAAGGAGTGATTTCTTTCCAAACCAATTTAAATTTTTCATAAAACCAACCTAGTTTTCTCTCGAGGTCCATTTAAGAAATTCTTGTTTTAATCCATTTTCCAACATGGTGCCTTGAGAGATTTTTGTCCAAAACCATTTCATCAACTTGATTTTTAACTTGACAACATCATTTAGCAAGGAAGCATCCAAGATTTCAAAAATGCATAGTGGTTTGAGTGAGTTTTTCTAAAAATTTTCAATTAGGGTTTTTCCTAAAACCCTACCCAAGTAGATGTTTTAAAATTATGATTTTATGAAGCCAAAATATTCAATTTAGTGGTTTTTGGGTTTTAACTTTATCTATGGTGTGTGGACATTGGTTCCATGCCCTTGGATCACCTTTTGTACCTTTGGAACCCCTAGATACATGCATGTTTATATGGCTAAAGATTAAGACAGAAAACAGAAAAAAAACAGAAAAACAGAAAAGTCAGAAACAGTCAGAGAGTAGCCCACTTACCAGCATGTTTCCCTGCCCTTAAACATTTTTCAAAAATGGACCAAAAATATTAAATGGAAGTATTCAACCTGGAGATCATTTACCAATTTAAATTTTTCCATTTGGACTTGATTTGCTAGGTGAATCAAGCAGCAACTTTTGCTATCTGTTGACTGCCCTGACACTTAGCCGTTTTTCTGAAAAACTGAATTTTCTGAAGATTACTGTTCACAGCACGGGCAGAATTTTGGAGCACGTTTTCGTGTTGATTTCGTGCGAACCAGAGGGAGCGACCATGTCCATTCTACTCCCCCATGTCCCCACTTCATCTCCATGCCATTGTATGGCTTCGTTGAGGTCAACGAGGAGCAGTAGGAGAGGAGACATGGAGGTGGCCGTGATGTGACTCGGGAGTGGACCGTGAGGAGAGAGCAGCCCATTTCTTCACTCCTCCTCGCGTCCTTGCCCTGCCCAGAACCCACTCAACGGAGAGGACACCAGTTGACGCCCTGAGGAAGCCCAGAGCCGACGTTTGCGTGCTCGAACACACCCACGCCGCCCGGCCGTTGACACCGAGTGGGGGAGAGGATGTTTTCCTCGGATTTAAGCCACCACTGCCTCTCACACTTCGCCACCCACCTCCACACATCCACCGCACCCGCCCCACCCCATCTTTTCCTTACCTCTCGCTCTCTGCGAGCGAGGCGGAGGAAGAACTCGCCGGAGCCCGAGCGAGGTCGCGTTGGAGGTTGCCGCCGCCCCACTGCCGATTTCTCCTACCTCTCTGCACCATCGCACCGCCGAGCTTCCAGAACACGCCCCTGACACGTTTTCCTGGCCTCTTGCCTGCAGAAGCGCCGCCGCCGTCCTCGACGTCCCGCCGGACCTCGAGCTCGCCGGAGTTGCACCGTGGCACCGTTGCCGCTGCCGCCGCCACCCCTGCACGGCTTCAAGCTCGCGTGACCGCCCCAACCACTCGCCACCGCCCCACGTCGCCCCTAGGTGAGCTATCCCCGAGCTCGATCTTCCCGTGTCGCGGTGAGAGAGAGAGAGAGAGGAGAGGAAGAAGACGCGTCTGGACCGTCGATCTCCAGATCGACGGCTCCCTTTGAACGCCACCCGTTCCCGCGCCGCGCCACGCGCGCGCACCTAGCTGGGCCGCTTCGGCCTTAGCTGGGCTCGCCCAGCGAGATTCGGCCCGTGCGCCGTTTTTTTTTTCTTTTCTGTGATTTTCAGTTTTTAGAAACTGGCAGAATATGTGTCTCTGGTTTAAATCCGTTTAAAATAGGAAAATGCAAAATAAAATCAAACCAAAAATCTGGGTAGTACCTCTGCAAGTTCTTAAACACACCCAACTTGTAGATCTACATTTTAGTCATTATTTTTGGAGAAATAAATGGAGAGGCAGAAGTACTGGTTTTCACTAAAACTTAAATATCTTTTTTTCTAAGAATCACAAAAATGCAAACTCAACTGTTTTGGAAAGCTCTAAGTGTTACCTAGCAGTAGAACTTGGTCTTGCTTGCTAAAGATCAACCTAATTAAAATGGCATGCATTTCTGTAAATGTCCAGTAGGCTATTCTAGGATTTTTGGAAATTATTTGGTGATGATTTTTGAAGTGAATCCAATTGTGTTGGCTTGTATATGTTTAGGAGTACCTAATCCTATCTTGGTGTGATTTATTGAGCTGTAGATTTAATTGGGTGAGCAAAACTAGATTTTATGCTTTTCTGATAATAATTATTTATAGTTTTATTTAGTTTTATAATATGGGTTAGTATTCTTTTTGTGATTTCTAGCATGTGTAGGTTTGATATTCTCTGTTATGATTGTGTTACTTCATATTGATAACATGCTAGGAGAAGTTGAGTGCTTCATGTGTTGTGAGAGGATATTATCACTAGTAGGACTATTTCCTAGACTTTTCTAGCATTTAGGGATTGTATGAGGATAAAAATCCTTTATATGGAATGACTTTAGAGAGTGTTGTGTGAACATCAGTAGCTTGTTATGTTGCTACTGGTTGAATAGCATGTCACCCTTGTTTGGATATTACTTAGCCCTTAGCAAAGCATGTTTAACTAGAATATTACTTTTGATAATATTTGTGACTCACTAGTATGAATAGATTTTTGTCTAGCTTGTGTTTAGGTGACTTTTGTAAATGACCAGAGGCTAAATGACCTCTTTATGCTTTGGTTGATAGTGGTACACCCACTGACCCCATTGCATTTTGGTTTGAGAATAAAATTCTCAAACTAGAGCATAGCTCTATTAGTTTTCTTTTCAAATAAAAATATGTGGTAGATTTTTATTTTTGAAAAGTAGATGATTGTTGTGCAATGATGTTTGCTTGCTGTATGTGATGCTTGTTGCTAGTATGTACCTTTAGTTGGTACTGATTGGTGGTTACTCTCTTTTGCGACGCTAGAACCCGAGGAAGAAGCTGTTGCTGAGGAGGCCTATTGTCAATCCTGTTTATTTCAGGGACAAGACTTTGACCAGTACCAAGGCAAGCTCCCAAATGCTTGCTACTATACTTATCATTATATCATGCATGATTTACTTCTGAAGTTTTACAAAAACTTGGAAAAACAAAACTATTTTTGATATGGCCATTACTACTAGTGTTATTATAAATTATTACATTGCCATTAGTTACAACTTGGTGTTACCAAGCCCTTAGCCACCATATGGAATATTTACCACCACAAGTTAATAATTTTGAAGTCCCTAAGTGGACACCCCTAAAAGTGTGTTTTCGAAAAACAAAGGTTTTAAAAGAAAAACCCGGGAAAGGTGGAACCTTGTCCACGGGAGGATTGTGAAGAAGATGTTTTGGAAATGTTTTTCGAAAACGACACATAGACTAGTCTTGTGCCTGACAGCCCTACCGTACAACCACATCACTCAAAATGGGCACGGGCTTAATGGAAGCTTGTTTGTGTTAGTGTGAGACTTTACCTCAATTGGCTAGAAGGGGTTAAAGTCCCCGGAACCGAATGCTGGATATGGGCATACAAAGTGTGGACTGCGAGTGCCACCGGCAAGCAACAGTGGGTCTCCTGCCATGGCGGTGTGATGTCTAGGGGCAACCGGATCGATACGGCTAGCTCACTCGGTGCCGGGGAGAACAAACCCACTGAAGAGGTAATCGCATACTAGCATAGACATAGTGGAAGTTATGATCGGTTATCTGATGTTCGCATACTGTCGCGGGCAGTCCGTGGTGTTCACGGCAGATGTACCGGATGGTGTGGTGAAAGTGTACAAACTCTGCAGAGTCAAAACTATTCGAATAGCCGCGTCCGCGGTCATGGACAGCTGAATGGTCAATGTCGTCTAGCATTGTGTCAACGTTTACAAAAGGAGGTATTTGGAAAAAGGGTTGTACCTGAGAGGTACTGGAAGAGGAACTTGGTACCTGGGAGGTACTGGAATTTGAACTTTGTACCTGGGAGGTACGGATGTTGGAAAACCGAAAGTTGTTTTACAAGAAGTTCTGCAAAGAAAATCTTTCTTCTCAGACTATGGTATTTTTGAAGTATCTTTTTCACTAAAGATATAGAGATGTTAATCAACCATGATGAATCTTTCATCCATCATGGGTAGTAAACCCTAATTATAGCCTAC
This sequence comes from Poa pratensis, assembly GCA_947311845.1. Taxonomy (NCBI): domain Eukaryota; kingdom Viridiplantae; phylum Streptophyta; class Magnoliopsida; order Poales; family Poaceae; genus Poa; species Poa pratensis. The sequence continues at coordinate 37,498,723 of CAMZMU010000052.1, forward strand.
CTATTCCACCATATAAGCATGATTGCATCTTATAAGCTTCATTCGGGATGTCTTGCGAGTACATAATTGTACTCATGGCTGTGCCCTGGATATTCCAATGTCCAGATTTTCATTGAGAAGACTACGTCGAAGATGAGGAGTATGCGGAAGATCGAGAGTTCGTCGACGTCTGTGCGAACTAGGAACGTCTCCCAGTCAGTTGCCTGTAGGTAGTCAAGGCATGACTTGGGCTTTGCCACGTTTGTGGGTTTGAAGATTTCCGCTGTGTTATGTGTTTCTATGCCCTGCGTGCCAGTTGTTTTTGTCTGGGTCATGTGACCATTTGTAGGAAACGTGTATTCGTTATGTAATGGATGATGTATCTGCAATGCCAACTTAAGTATGTTGTTCACGACTGACTGATCATGGGATCGTGAATGTATGCATACTGGAGGTCTCAGACTGCCGGTCTGGGGTCCCCACAGAGTTGGTATCAGAGCCATCCTGACTATAGGAGACCTTAGTTAGCATGGACGCCAGATAGGAAAGAAAAATATTTTTTGGTATCATTAAATTATCATCTAAAATATTTTCAGCTAAGGAAGCCTAAGTATAGCTTACTCTCCTCTCATCTTTTCAAATTATTCTAAACCTTACCCCTCTTAGTTAAAAGTTACCTAAAATTTTCTTCTGCTACCTTATCTCCATTCAAATTTGTATACCTGACGATGTTCCCAAGGCAAGATTTGAGATCAAGCAAGAGAGAAAGGATTGCCAGTTGATGTTCCCCTACGGAGAGCCCGATGGATTTGACCCATCTCCGCCTAACCGGCATGGCTAGGCGTCGGTCCGCCGTAAGGTGCAGTAGGACTTGTCCCCCTGCGTGAGAGAGACTCGCCGGGATCTTCCTTAAGAAGCGACCGACACATCCCAGCCTATATGAGACCCGTTCTATCTGCCATTCATCCCCACCCTCGCCATTGAAGTAGAATCCCGCTGAGAAACCTTGCCCTCATGGCTTGCTCCAGTTCCAAAGCCCCGAGTGAATCGCCAGCGCTGCCCACCTTCCTCCTAGAAACCATGGCCGATGGGCACCTCGGTTTTCCACTGGTCCTCAGGAGAGTCTGTGATCTTCTCGGTTGCCACATTCCCCCTCATTATGTCGTGTTCAAAAGTTCAACCCCATTTCCTGGGGGTGATTTTCGAGCAGATGTATACCTCAGTCCATACCCCTCAGGCCCGAAGCAGCCCCAAGTGATCCACGGTAGGAACATGCCTACTCTGTATCAAACCATCCAGAAGGCCGCCTGGGAAGCCCTTGCTCGTCTCCGGCACTCAGAGCCGGTGGTGTCGCAAAGTCGAGCGTTCCGCTTTTTCCCAGCCAGGCCCCAGCCTGGTGCAGAGCTGATCCAGACCTCCACCGACAAAGAAGTCGATCCCGCCATCATTAGCAGCGTCGCCTACGGAGCTGCAATGTCGGCACTCTGTGATTCCCTGCTGGAAGAACTCGTGACCACTCGGCGCACCCTGATCCAAGTCAGTCTACAGCTGAAGGAGTCAAGGAACCCTGCGTCAGGTACCAGCCTCCAGGCCATCCCAGCAGAAGCAGTGACCCCAGTCCACCAGTTCATCGAAGCACGAGGTGCAGTAGCCCGAGTTCAGCAGCAACCCCAAGAGCAAGGTGTAGTCCTCGAAGGTGTGCCTGTAGATCCCCACCCCGCGGAAGATGGAGAGGTGGACACCACTCTTCGTCTTGGCCGTACTCCACCATCTACCCAGGGCCCTCAAGCGGAGTAGATCCCGTGCTTTGTTAGCTTGATCTGCGCTCGTGGGTTAGTAGAAGCGGCACGTTGTTTGCTTGTTTGTTGTTGGTGTTGTGTTTGTTGTTGTAAGCTGTTGGGTTGATGTCGAATCAGCCTCTGTTAAAATTTGGTGCTTTGATCCTCTTGTTATTGGTGTTGATTTGGAAACAAGTCTTAAGGTGTGTTGTCTGTTCTTTGTTATTTGTGTTGTTTGTGGAAAACTCGTGTGTAGATTGATTCCCCTTTTGGGATCAACCATGTGCCTCACGCACAGCTAAATTCTGGCGAGATATTTTCTCAGTAGCCCGTTTCCCTCTCTGAAACGCTCGTACCTCTACAAATCTGTGAATGCTGCAAGACCAGAGTTAGGGTAGCCAAGAAGGATTCAACGATACAAATCTTGCTCCAGCTCGTCAGCGAAGGCAAGATTGATACAACCCGGAGGTCACTACAGAAGAGAAACTTCAGGAAACAAAGGATACAAACTCGGCCCTAACGAAGAACACTGCAACAACCCAGTACGTATGCAAAACACTCCAGAAAATTCCTACTCGCTCACACGCTCCACGGCACTGCCTGAAGACGAGCCTGCTTCACCCGAAGCAGTGTCACGAGCCCCACGACGACGACGGACAGCTCGAGCAGCCTGCTCACCTCCAGCCGGAAGAACAGCCACCTCAGCCACCGGCGGTGCAGCTTGCACCTCCACTGCAGCTTGCTCCTCCTCTGCAACAAGCCCCTCCGGCGCAGCTAGCTCTACTGCCGCAGCATCTCCACCAGCGTCAGACCACCACCTGCATAAGCTAAGGATCAAAATGACCAACGCCGCATACAGCAGAGCGGTCACCACCGACAACGAGATCCCGAAGAACACGACGATGAGGACATGCTCAATGAAGCCCGCTCTCTCCAGCATCTCGCAGTAGGCTCTGAAGAAGGCGTGAATGAAGCTCATGGTGGATGTGAGGAGTAGAATAGCCTAGGAGGTTTCCGATTTATAGCCCAAGCTCGAGTGCCGCCCCTCGTCACCGTCTTGCGCGGGAAAGTGAAGAAATCACGAGCAGTGCTCGCCCTTTTGCGCGAAATCATCGAATCTTTGATCCCCAAAGCCGTGCTGGCCGCTGCATCGCAGCACGCGCATCAGTACCACCACCGATGAGTGCTCCGCGCACTGAAACCAGGCCATGTGAGGAAGGAGAGAAAGCGAGAAAGAAGAAGAGAAGAAAGAGAGGCGAGACTGTCAGGTGGACCCGGTCCCACTTGTCAGTAAGTGTGCAGCTAACCCCCGTGTTCTTCTATCCTTTTTTTTCGCAACCGTACCCCTCGTTTTCCCTAAATCCTTTACAAATATAATTTTGGACAAACCAATCTCACTGTGTCTGTGAGCCAATTATTGGTGGCACAAATATTTTAGTACGAAGAAATTTTTTTGTATCTCTACATCCCATACCCTCGAATTCCCTAGTACCCCACCCGCGAATCTCGGGGACGAGATTCATTTTAAGGGGGGAAGATCTGTCACAGCCCAAAATTTTGCCTCTGTATAAGTGGTAGTAGGACCCCAAATTTTTGAGCCAACAAAAACTTTTATTTTCACCTGATATTTTTGTTGAAACAATACTTTGTGTTTTGCAAGGCAAGGAGTGATTTCTTTCCAAACCAATTTAAATTTTTCATAAAACCAACCTAGTTTTCTCTCGAGGTCCATTTAAGAAATTCTTGTTTTAATCCATTTTCCAACATGGTGCCTTGAGAGATTTTTGTCCAAAACCATTTCATCAACTTGATTTTTAACTTGACAACATCATTTAGCAAGGAAGCATCCAAGATTTCAAAAATGCATAGTGGTTTGAGTGAGTTTTTCTAAAAATTTCAATTAGGGTTTTTCCTAAAACCCTACCCAAGTAGATGTTTTAAAATTATGATTTTATGAAGCCAAAATATTCAATTTAGTGGTTTTTGGGTTTTAACTTTATCTATGGTGTGTGGACATTGGTTCCATGCCCTTGGATCACCTTTTGTACCTTTGGAACCCCTAGATACATGCATGTTTATATGGCTAAAGATTAAGACAGAAAACAGAAAAAAAACAGAAAAACAGAAAAGTCAGAAACAGTCAGAGAGTAGCCCACTTACCAGCATGTTTCCCTGCCCTTAAACATTTTTCAAAAATGGACCAAAAATATTAAATGGAAGTATTCAACCTGGAGATCATTTACCAATTTAAATTTTTCCATTTGGACTTGATTTCTAGGTGAATCAAGCAGCAACTTTTGCTATCTGTTGACTGCCCTGACACTTAGCCGTTTTTCTGAAAAACTGAATTTTCTGAAGATTACTGTTCACAGCACGGGCAGAATTTTGGAGCACGTTTTCGTGTTGATTTCGTGCGAACCAGAGGGAGCGACCATGTCCATTCTACTCCCCCATGTCCCCACTTCATCTCCATGCCATTGATGGCTTCGTTGAGGTCAACGAGGAGCAGTAGGAGAGGAGACATGGAGGTGGCCGTGATGTGACTCGGGAGTGGACCGTGAGGAGAGAGCAGCCCATTTCTTCACTCCTCCTCGCGTCCTTGCCCTGCCCAGAACCCACTCAACGGAGAGGACACCAGTTGACGCCCTGAGGAAGCCCAGAGCCGACGTTTGCGTGCTCGAACACACCCACGCCGCCCGGCCGTTGACACCGAGTGGGGGAGAGGATGTTTTCCTCGGATTTAAGCCACCACTGCCTCTCACACTTCGCCACCCACCTCCACACATCCACCGCACCCGCCCCACCCCATCTTTTCCTTACCTCTCGCTCTCTGCGAGCGAGGCGGAGGAAGAACTCGCCGGAGCCCGAGCGAGGTCGCGTTGGAGGTTGCCGCCGCCCCACTGCCGATTTCTCCTACCTCTCTGCACCATCGCACCGTCGAGCTTCCAGAACACGCCCCTGACACGTTTTCCTGGCCTCTTGCCTGCAGAAGCGCCGCCGCCGTCCTCGACGTCCCGCCGGACCTCGAGCTCGCCGGAGTTGCACCGTGGCACCGTTGCCGCTGCCGCCGCCACCCCTGCACGGCTTCAAGCTCGCGTGACCGCCCCAACCACTCGCCACCGCCCCACGTCGCCCCTAGGTGAGCTATCCCCGAGCTCGATCTTCCCGTGTCGCGGTGAGAGAGAGAGAGAGAGGAGAGGAAGAAGACGCGTCTGGACCGTCGATCTCCAGATCGACGACTCCCTTTGAACGCCACCCGTTCCCGCGCCGCGCCACGCGCGCGCACCTAGCTGGGCCGCTTCGGCCTTAGCTGGGCTCGCCCAGCGAGATTCGGCCCGTGCGCCGTTTTTTTTTTCTTTTCTGTGATTTTCAGTTTTTAGAAACTGGCAGAATATGTGTCTCTGGTTTAAATCCGTTTAAAATAGGAAAATGCAAAATAAAATCAAACCAAAAATCTGGGTAGTACCTCTGCAAGTTCTTAAACACACCCAACTTGTAGATCTACATTTTAGTCATTATTTTTGGAGAAATAAATGGAGAGGCAGAAGTACTGGTTTTCACTAAAACTTAAAATCTTTTTTTTCTAAGAATCACAAAAATGCAAACTCAACTGTTTTGGAAAGCTCTAAGTGTTACCTAGCAGTAGAACTTGGTCTTGCTTGCTAAAGATCAACCTAATTAAAATGGCATGCATTTCTGTAAATGTCCAGTAGGCTATTCTAGGATTTTTGGAAATTATTTGGTGATGATTTTTGAAGTGAATCCAATTGTGTTGGCTTGTATATGTTTAGGAGTACCTAATCCTATCTTGGTGTGATTTATTGAGCTGTAGATTTAATTGGGTGAGCAAAACTAGATTTTATGCTTTTCTGATAATAATTATTTATAGTTTTATTTAGTTTTATAATATGGGTTAGTATTCTTTTTGTGATTTCTAGCATGTGTAGGTTTGATATTCTCTGTTATGATTGTGTTACTTCATATTGATAACATGCTAGGAGAAGTTGAGTGCTTCATGTGTTGTGAGAGGATATTATCACTAGTAGGACTATTTCCTAGACTTTTCTAGCATTTAGGGATTGTATGAGGATAAAAATCCTTTATATGGAATGCCTTTAGAGAGTGTTGTGTGAACATCAGTAGCTTGTTATGTTGCTACTGGTTGAATAGCATGTCACCCTTGTTTGGATATTACTTAGCCCTTAGCAAAGCATGTTTAACTAGAATATTACTTTTGATAATATTTGTGACTCACTAGTATGAATAGATTTTTGTCTAGCTTGTGTTTAGGTGACTTTTGTAAATGACCAGAGGCTAAATGACCTCTTTATGCTTTGGTTGATAGTGGTACACCCACTGACCCCATTGCATTTTGGTTTGAGAATAAAATTCTCAAACTAGAGCATAGCTCTATTAGTTTTCTTTTCAAATAAAAATATGTGGTAGATTTTTATTTTTGAAAAGTAGATGATTGTTGTGCAATGATGTTTGCTTGCTGTATGTGATGCTTGTTGCTAGTATGTACCTTTAGTTGGTACTGATTGGTGGTTACTCTCTTTTGCGACGCTAGAACCCGAGGAAGAAGCTGTTGCTGAGGAGGCCTATTGTCAATCCTGTTTATTTCAGGGACAAGACTTTGACCAGTACCAAGGCAAGCTCCCAAATGCTTGCTACTATACTTATCATTATATCATGCATGATTTACTTCTGAAGTTTTACAAAAACTTGGAAAAACAAAACTATTTTTGATATGGCCATTACTACTAGTGTTATTATAAATTATTACATTGCCATTAGTTACAACTTGGTGTTACCAAGCCCTTAGCCACCATATGGAATATTTACCACCACAAGTTAATAATTTTGAAGTCCCTAAGTGGACACCCCTAAAAGTGTGTTTTCGAAAAACAAAGGTTTTAAAAGAAAAACCCTGGAAAGGTGGAACCTTGTCCACGGGAGGAGGTGAAGAAGATGTTTTGGAAATGTTTTTCGAAAACGACACATAGACTAGTCTTGTGCCTGACAGCCCTATCGTACAACCACATCACTCAAAATGGGCACGGGCTTAATGGAAGCTTGTTTGTGTTAGTGTGAGACTTTACCTCAATTGGCTAGAAGGGGTTAAAGTCCCCGGAACCGAATGCTGGATATGGGCATACAAAGTGTGGACTGCGAGTGCCACCGGCAAGCAACAGTGGGTCTCCTGCCATGGCGGTGTGATGTCTAGGGGCAACCGGATCGATACGGCTAGCTCACTCGGTGCCGGGGAGAACAAACCCACTGAAGAGGTAATCGCATACTAGCATAGACATAGTGGAAGTTATGATCGGTTATCTGATGTTCGCATACTGTCGCGGGCAGTCCGTGGTGTTCACGGCAGATGTACCGGATGGTGTGGTGAAAGTGTACAAACTCTGCAGAGTCAAAACTATTCGAATAGCCGCGTCCGCGGTCATGGACAGCTGAATGGTCAATGTCGTCTAGCATTGTGTCAACGTTTACAAAAGGAGGTATTTGGAAAAAGGGGTTGTACCTGAGAGGTACTGGAAGAGGAACTTGGTACCTGGGAGGTACTGGAATTTGAACTTTGTACCTGGGAGGTACGGATGTTGGAAAACCGAAAGTTGTTTTACAAGAAGTTCTGCAAAGAAAATCTTTCTTCTCAGACTATGGTATTTTTGAAGTATCTTTTTCACTAAAGATATAGAGATGTTAATCAACCATGATGAATCTTTCATCCATCATGGGTAGTAAACCCTAATTATAGCCTACCTATTCCACCATATAAGCATGATTGCATCTCATAAGCTTCATTCGGGATGTCTTGCGAGTACATAATTGTACTCATGGCTGTGCCCTGGATATTCCAATGTCCAGATTTTCATTGAGAAGACTACGTCGAAGATGAGGAGTATGCGGAAGATCGAGAGTTCGTCGACGTCTGTGCGAACTAGGAACGTCTCCCAGTCAGTTGCCTGTAGGTAGTCAAGGCATGACTTGGGCTTTGCCACGTTTGTGGGTTTGAAGATTTCCGCTGTGTTATGTGTTTCTATGCCCTGCGTGCCAGTTGTTTTTGTCTGGGTCATGTGACCATTTGTAGGAAACGTGTATTCGTTATGTAATGGATGATGTATCTGCAATGCCAACTTAAGTATGTTATTCACGACTGACTGATCATGGGATCGTGAATGTATGCATACTGGAGGTCTCAGACTGCCGGTCTGGGGTCCCCACAGCCTCCTTCTACAACCAGCCTACACCGCCGTCCTTCCCTCCACAGCAGCGCAACGACGGTGGTGGTTCTTCCCGTGGTGGTGGTGGTGGTGGCAACCGTCCCATATGCCATATTTGCAGCAAGGTTGGACATGTGGGCTCCTGCTGCTTCAAGCGGTATGATCCCGACTACCTCGGCGCCGGCAATGATGGCCGTTACAAGGACAAGCAGCTCGCTGCCTTCACTAAACGCTCCGCCAATGCTGCTGCTGCCAACAACTGCGCCAACAACACCAACTACGGCGCGACTCCATCCTACCCGATCGACCCCGCCTGGTATGTAGACACGGCGGCTACTGATCACTTCACCAACGACCTCGCCAAGCTCTCTGTACACGAGCCCTACAATGGCAAGGATCAAGTGCAAACAGCGAACGGTTCAGGTATGCGCATTAAACATATTGGTCATTCTACTATTCCTTCATCGTCACATACACTTCATCTTAAAAATATTCTTCATGTTCCTTCCATCACACGCAATCTCCTCTCCGTAAAAAAATTTACACGTGATAATAACGCCTTCTTTGAATTTCATCCTTCGTATTTTCTTGTTAAGGATCGGGCTTCGAGAAACGTTCTTCTTAGTGGAGGTTGCCGTGGTGAGCTTTACAGGCTTGATGAGGCGTCCGTCAAGCAAGTTTTCAGCGGTGTTAAAGTTTCCCGTGAGCAATGGCACTCACGCTTAGGACATCCAGCTACCCCCATAGTTCAACATGTTCTTCATCGTCATGAGCTTCCCTCAGTGTCAGTTAATAAAGATGTAGTGTGTGATGCCTGTCAGCAAGGCAAGAGTCATCAGTTACCGTTTTCGTTGTCCACTCGTGTTACTACTTCTCCTTTAGAGATTATATATTCAGATGTTTGGGGCCCTGGTCCTATTTCTACCAGTGGACATGAGTATTATGTGAGTTTTGTTGATGCTTACAGTCGCTTTACATGGCTTTACTTGCTAAAACGAAAATCTGATGTTTTTCATGTCTTCATTGAGTTCCAAAAACATGTTGAACGCCTCTTAAATAAGAAAATTATTCATTTCCAGTCGGATTGGGGGGTGAATATCATCGGCTAAACAAGTTTTTCACTGACCTTGGTATCTCACATCGCGTTTCTTGTCCTCATACACATCAACAGAACGGCACTGCTGAACGCAAACATAGACATATTGTTGAAACTGGTTTAACTCTTCTTGCACATGCCTCTGCACCTTACCGCTTTTGGAGTGATGCGTTTTCTACAGCGTGTTTTCTCATAAATCGTTTGCCTAGTTGTGTCATCAACATGGAGACTCCCTTGAGCGCCTCCTTGGAGAGGTGCCCGATTATACTTTTCTCAAAGTCTTTGGTTGTGCATGCTGGCCGCATCTCCATCCTTATAATCACCGCAAGCTTGAGTTCCGTTCTAAGCAGTGTGTCTTCCTCGGTTATAGCTCTATTCATAAAGGCTACAAGTGCCTGCATATTCCTACAAACCGAGTGTACATCTCTCGTGACGTCGTTTTTGACGAAACAGTTTTTCCATTCTCTCATTTATCACAAACCTCCACAATACCATCTACCTCCACCACTCCTCCAACTCCTGACCAATTTGTTGATGTTGCATATACACCGTCTCTTTTGCCTAACCATGCTGCAGGTGTTGGAAGAGGAGCTCGTCTCGAATTGCTGGATGCTGAAGATTCGGCTGACTCGGCGAGTAATCACGTCGATCACGATGATTGCATGCATGGCGCCAGTACTGGCCATGCACCCGAGGCTGGCCCACCCTCGTCTGGCTCGCCTGGCTCGCCTCCTGTTGGGCTGCCTCGAACTGGGCCGCAGTCCGACGCTCTGTCTGAGCAATCGCCCGGCACAGCGGCCTCCGCCACGTCTCTCGACTCGCCGCTCACTGCTACGCCGTCGCCGCCACCTGTACTTCCTACTGGTGTTACACCAGACTAATGCATGGTATTCGTCAGCCAAGAAAATTACCCGATGATATGGTGGCTTGGAATACATCTCGTGCTACTGATCTTGTTCATAATGAGCCTCGCACTCATCGTGATGCTATGACTTGTGCTCACTGGCGTACTGCTATGGAGACTGAATACTCTGCTCTTCAAGCCAACAAGACTTGGCGATTAGTTCATCCTCGCCTTGGTGCTAATGTCATTGACTGCAAGTGGGTCTTCAAAATCAAGCAAAAATCCGATGGTACAATCCAGCGATACAAAGCACGCTTGGTTGCAAAAGGGTTTAAGCAGCGTTATGGACTTGACTATGAGGATACCTTCAGCCCTGTTGTCAAGCCTACTACTATTCGCTTACTGTTGACCATGGCTCTGACCCACCGATGGCACCTTCGCCAGTTAGACATTCAGAATGCCTTTTTGCATGGTGTTCTTGAGGAGGAGGTATACATGTGTCAACCCCCTGGTTTCGAGGATTCATCACATCCTGGTTATATTTGTCGACTTGATAAGGCTCTCTATGGACTGAAACAGGCTCCTCGTGCTTGGCATGCACGGTTGAGTGCTGTTCTTTCTGGACTTGGGTTTGTTGCATCTACTGCCGACACTTCCCTCTTTATTCTTCAGAAGCCTGAGGTCACCATATACTTGCTGGTCTATGTCGATGATATTATTGTGGTGAGCTCCTCCGCAACTGCTACTGATCGCTTGCTTGTTTCGCTGGGTTCTTCTTTTGTTCTCAAGGATCTTGGTGAGTTGCATCATTTTCTTGGGATAGAGGTGAAGCGTTCCCCTGGTTGTCTTCACCTCAGTCAGCAGAAGTATGCGGCTGAGCTCATCCGGCGTGCTGGCCTGCTAAAGTGTGCTCCTACGACTACTCCTATGACCTCTACAGATAAGTTGAGTTCTACTGATGGCACCTTACTTTCAGCAGATGAGTCTACTCGTTATCGCAGCATTGTTGGTGGGTTGCAGTACCTTACCATGACCAGACCTGATCTTGCATTTGCGGTGAATAAGGTGTGTCAGTTTCTCTCTGCCCCTCGTTGTACTCACTTTGCAGCAGTGAAACGTATACTGCGGTATGTTCATGGCACCTTGACATACGGAACGGCCTACCTCGTCTTCTGATCTTTTGTCCGCTTTCTCTGATGCGGATTGGGCTGGTAATCCTGATGATCGGCGATCAACTGGGGGATATGCCATCTTCTATGGTGGTAATTTGGTTTCTTGGAGTGCTAGAAAGCAAGCTACTGTGTCTCGTTCTAGTACTGAGTCTGAGTACAAGTCGCTTGCTAATGCTACGGCAGAGTTGATTTGGGTACAAGCTTTGCTAGCTGAACTTGGTGTTTCTCAGGGATGTCCACCAGTATTATGGTGTGATAATATTGGTGCAACGTTCCTTTCTTCGAACCCAGTATTTCATGCACGGACTAAACACATTGAGGTGGATTTCCATTTTGTTCGAGAGAGGGTTGCACAAAAGCTGTTGCAAATTCGATTCATCTCATCCAAGGATCAGTTGGTAGACATATTTACTAAACCTCTCCCACTACCATTGTTTCAGTTCTGTAGACACAATCTCAACATTGGTACCCCTGCTGAGATTGAGGGGGGGGGGGGTGATAAACTATGTAACGTACCTAGTACTAACTCTTGTATGTACGTGTGTTTAGGTATATGTATAAACCTGAACCGTACTAGACTAGGACTTGTATACCGACTCATGTAACTCCATATGCTAATATATACACACCAAGCCGGACCAGGTTGGTACCGTGCAATACCCATACAATCCTATTACGCTTACACTGCAGACCAGGCTTGGTTATTAACCAAGATAAAAATCCTGGTACTCATGCTTAAAAGGTTGTGTGCATCCGTAGTTGTTGCAGAGGCCGGAAGTGAAATTCTACCCTAATTTTAAATTCTGGAAAGGTCTTATGAGAGTTAAAGAGGACTTCTTTAGCAGAAGGTCATTTTGGGTTGGTAACGGGGAAAGCACAAGGTTTTGGGAGGACACTTCACTAGTAGAAAAGTGGCCTTAGAGGCGGACCTTTAGTTGCGGCTCGTTTCCGAACCGCGACTAGAGGTCTCGCGGCTCCGACAGATCCAACGGCTAGGACAGGTGGCGGTTTGTGCTGGAGCTTTGGTCGCGGTTGGAGCCACCAACCGCGACTAAAGGTCCTCGCGGAGGACCTTTAGTCGCGGTTGGTGGCTCCAACCGCGACTAAAGGTCCCGCACAAAAAGGCCGCCTGTCCTAGCGAGGACCTTTAGTCGCGGTTGGAGCCACCAACCGCGATCAAAGGTCAGTCGCCTTCATCTTCCACCCCGAGCCAGCCTTGGCCATTTCGAGCTCGAGTTGAATCTCCATTTTCTCTCCACCGAGCTCGATTTCATCCACGATTTTTTGCACCATTTGTTAAGATTGACGGTGGTGCATCTATCCAAGGGTTAGCAACTGCAAACTCTCTCTTTCGGCGCCCGTTTCGTTGGTTGTCTAGCTCATTTAGCTCAATTCATATTTGTAGTGCTAGGTAGGTGTATGATGAAATGCCTAAGTTAGCTCATTTTGCTTATTTAGCTCAATTTTGTATTGTCAATTTGATCTTAAACTAAATTATGTTTTTGTATTTCAGTGTCACAACATTCACCTCCTCACCGTCGTCGATAGACCGTCTCGTCACCGACACCACCTAGGTGAGCTTTCTTTTTTATTTAAAAAAAATCTATGTTGTATGATTTTGTTCCATAATTATTATTTGTTTTTTTGTATAAGTTGTATAATTGTTTTATATATATATATAGTGCCATGGTTTTCACAAATACCCCCACCGGCTCTCGTCCGCTCTATTATTCGGATGTGGTATGACTTTTAATAACTATATATTTGTTTCGTTTCGCGTTTATGACAATCATGCGGACCAACTTTGACATAAATATATATTTGTCTAGGAGGTAGTTGAACCGGAAATTCCAGTGGACCCTATTGTTGAATATTTTGTGAAAGAAAACGATGATTTGAAAGCTAAATTAAAAATAAGTGAAGATCTCCGCAAAGAAGAGAAGAAGGAATTGGAGGTTAAGCTTGTCAACATCATCGATGAACACCAGTTCAAGCTTGCCGACGTCGTCGATACTTACGAGATCAAGTTGGATGGGATGCGCTCGAAGCTTGCCGACGTCGTTAATGCTTACGAGATCAAGTTGGATGCGATGCGCTTGAAGCTTAAAAAAATTAGAAGATATGCCATTAGTCAAGAGGCTTGGTATCATTATGCTGTTGGTTCAATAGTTACCTTAGTTGCGATTCTGATCGCATTTGTTGTTGGACTTAAATTTTTTAAATAGTTCAATGTTAGTTTAAATTAATGGATATTTAATGCTACAATGTATTACATTTGTCGCCACTCTACTTTGCTTGAATTATTATGGTCACTTATCTATTCATTACTGGCATGCATAATTTTTTTGATATACTTATATAATGCAGATGAGACGTCAATGGATGTACGGTGACCGAGTTTGTGCCGAATTCATTACTGGCATGCATAATTTTCTCCATGTGGCTGAGACAAGCAAGCGAAAGGATGGTTTTATGTGTTGTCCATGCAGTCTCTGTATGAATAAGTATACATACTCTTCCACAGACAGGCTTCACGAACACCTGTTGCGAAATGGTTTCATGCTTGGTTATTATTGTTGGACCAAGCATGGAGAAAGAGGGGTTATAATGGAAGAGAATGAAGAAGAGGAGGATAATGACAACTATCCTCTGTTCAATGAACACGCTGATACTACAATGGGGGAAGACGAAGTTGAAGAGGATGCCATCTTTGATGAGCCCGACGATGATCTTCGTCAGGCCATTCATGATGCACAAATGGACTGTGGAAGTGAAAACGAGAGGTTGAAGTTGGAGCGCATGTTAGCCGATCACAGCAAATTGTTGTACCCAACTTGTACAGATGGCCAGAAAAAGCTCGGTACGATACTGGAAATGCTACAATGGAAGGCAGAGAGTGGTACTACCGACAAGCACTTTGAAAGTTTGCTGAAAATAGTTAAGAAGATGCTTCCAAATGAAAACGAATTGCCCTCTAGTACGTATGAAGCAAAGAAGGTTGTCTGCCCTCTAGGATTAGAGGTGCAGAAGATACATGCATGCATTAATGACTGCATCCTCTACCGCGGCGAGCACGAAAATTTAAATGCTTGTCCTGTATGCGGTGCATTGCGGTTTAAGATTGGGCGAGATGACCCAGGTGAAGTTGAGGGCGAGCAAGGTTGTCCAAGGAAGAGGATTCCTGCCAAGGTGATGTGGTATGCTCCTATAATACCACGTCTGAAACGTTTGTTCCAAAACAAAGAGCATGCCAAGTTGTTGCGCTGGCACAAAGAAGAACGTAAAAAAGACATGATGATGAGACACCCCGCTGATGGGTCCCAGTGGAGAAAAATCGACAGAGTGTTCCCGAAATTTTCGGATGACGCTAGGAACTTAAGATTTGGTCTAAGTACAGATGGATTTAATCCATTTGGAGAGCAGAGCTCCAGTCATAGCACTTGGCCTGTGACTCTATGTATATATAACCTTCCTCCCTGGTTGTGCATGAAGCGGAAGTTCATTATGATGCCAGTGCTCATCCAAGGCCCGAAGCAACCTGGCAACGACATTGACGTGTATCTGAGGCCATTGGTGGAAGAACTTTTACAGCTGTGGAGTGATGAAGGTGTGCGTGTGTGGGATGAGCACGAGCAAACGGAATTTGATCTACGAGCGCTCTTGTTTGTAACCATCAATGATTGGCCTGCTCTTAGTAACATCTCAGGACAGTCAAACAAGGGATACAATGCATGTACGCATTGTTTAGGTGAGACTCAAGGTAAACATATAGGTAACAAGATTGTGTACCTGGGCCATCGTCGATGGCTTGTACCGAGGCATGCAGGAAGAAAGGAAGGCCGACATTACAAAGGTGAGGAAGATATTCGGCGGAAGCCTACTCGACCTTCTAGTTCTGTTATACATGATATGGTCAAGGATTTAAAAGTAATATTTGGGAAGGGTGCTGGAGCACTATCTGTTCCGAATGACGCTCAGAACCACGTTCCCATGTGGAAGAAGAAATCTATATTTTGGGAGCTGCCCTATTGGATAATGCTAGAGGTTCACTCTGCAATCGACGTGATGCACGTGACAAAAAATCTTTGCTTGAACCTGCTTAACTTGTTGGGCGTGTATGGAAAGTCAAAAGATACACCGGAAGCAAGACAGGCCCATCGACGTATGCATTCACGAGACGACGATCATTCTGATAATCATCAAGGTCCTGCGAGCTATGCTCTTACGAAAGAAGAGAAGAAAATATTTTTTGAATGTCTTCGCAGTATGAAGGTTCCATCTGGCTTCTCGTCGAATATAAAGGGAATAATAAACATGGCAAAGCAAAAATTTCAGAACCTGAAGTCTCATGACTGTCACGTGATTATGACACAATTACTTCCGGTTGCATTGAGGGGACTTCTAAAAGAAAATGTTCGAGTACCCATTGTGAAGCTATGTGCATTCCTGAATGCAATTTCTCAGAAGGTTATCAATCCACTTACTCTAAAAGATTTAGAGAATGATGTGGTCCAATGTCTTGTCAGCTTCGAGTTGGTGTTCCCACCAACCTTCTTCAATATTATGACGCACCTTCTAGTTCACCTGGTGGAAGAGATACGTGTTCTCGGTCCTGTATTTCTACACAACATGTTCCCCTTCGAGAGGTTTATGGGAGTCTTAAAGAAATACGTTCATAACCGTGCTAGGCCAGAAGGAAGCATCTCCAAGGGCTATGGAACTGAGGAGGTCATTGAGTTTTGTGTTGACTTTATTCCTGATCTTAAGTCGATTGGTGTTCCTCAATCGCGTCATGAGGGGAGACTGCGTGGAAAAGGCACGCTAGGAAAGAAAGCAATCATATGTGAAGACGTGGATTCTTTCACTCGAGCACACTACACAGTTCTGCATAGTTCCATCTTGGTGGCTCCGTATATCCAGCAACACAAGAATGATTTACGCTCCAAATACCCAGAAGATGAGATTGATGGAGTACACATCAGGACTTTTGGCGGTTGGTTACAGAAAAGACTGATGAATGTCACCACAAATGAACTACAGCTATACTTATTGGCCAAGACACCGTCTTCGACTATATTGACTTTTAAAGGGTACGAGATAAATGGAAATACATTTTACACGGCCGACCAAGATAAAAAGAGCACCAACCAAAACAGTGGTGTCCGCTTTGATGCAATAGATGGCTGCAGTGGGGAAAAGGTAACATATTATGGTTACATAGAGGAGATATGGGAACTGTCCTATGGACCTTCATTTAAGATTCCTTTGTTCAAGTGCAAATGGTTCAACCTAGATGGCGGTGTAGCCGTAGACACACGGTACGGAATGACTACAGTGGATTTCAAGAATCTTCATTACGAGAACGAACCATTCATTCTAGCCAGTGAAGTGGCTCAGGTTTTCTATGTGAAGGACATGTCTACCCTACCAACAAAAAGAAAAGATAAGCAAGCGAATACATCAAACGATGAGCCAAAGCGCCACATAGTTCTTTCAGGTAAAAGAAACATCGTGGGAGTGGAGGACCACACAGACATGTCAGAAGATTACAATAAGTTTCATGAAATTCCGCCCTTCAAAGTGAACATTGACCCAACCATCAAGTTACTTCAAGAAGATTGTCCATGGTTACGGCGCGTTCAAAAGAAAGGGGCACACAAGAAGAACAAGTGAACAATACATAGGGATGTTGTTGGTGATGTGTAATAATGTATTAAACCTTTTATGTAACTGTGTCCATGTGGGAACCTCTCAAACCTCAGCTTCGACCGTCCAAACACAGTTCCCCATCGGTGGCTCGTGAGTTTGAGCGCCACTTCGATCCAAGCAGCGGTAAGACGTCTCTGATGATCTACAACCGTCCGGCAAGACGTCTCTGATGATCTGCAACCGTTTGGAACGGTCGCAGGTCATCAGAGACGTCTTGCCACTGGTTGCCCAAAGATGCCTCTCCGAGTGACGCTGGAATGTTTTGTGTTTGAGCGCCACTTCGATCCAAGCAGCGGCAAGACGTCTCTGATGATCTACAACCGTCCGGCAACACATCTCTGATGATCTGCAACCGTTTGGAACGGTCGCAGGTCATCAGAGACGTCTTGCCGCTGGTTGCCCAAAGATGCCTCTCCGAGTGACGCTGGAATGTTTTGTGTGAGTGAGTAACCTGTCTGAGGAGGGCGGCTATATATAGGGTACGTGTGCTTCTTTAGTCCCGGTTGGTAACACCAACCGGGTCATGTGGCTCACGAAGTGGTCGTGATACTGCTGATCCAACAGCTCACAATCCCTCAAAAGAAACACACCCCTGATCCAACGGCTCACAAGCGCTCGAAAGAAACACACGATCCGTGTGCTTCTTTAGTCCCGGTTGGTAACACCAACCGGGACTAAAGACGGGCTTTGCGGTCACGACACGTGTCCTCCCCCAGCGCTTCCCTGGGCACGTGTCCTCCCCCAGCGCTGCCCTGGAGGTCTTTATATATTGTCGCCGACGGGGTAAACCCTAATCCACCATTCCTAGCCACGAACGCATCGTCTCCACGAGATGGATCCGCCACGCCCGCCGCAGCGCCTTCTGGACGAGGTCGAGCGTGCTCGGCAGAGCGCGCTTGGGCGCAACCGCGGGAGTCTATCCCGCCGTATGCCCACGAGCCCGGCGTGGAGAGGAATGCCCAGCTACCGGCCTCCTGCTCCACCAGGTGCCGCCGCACCTCCACCTGGCGGCGCTGCACCTCCACCAGGCGCCGCCGCTCCTCCCGCGGAGGAGGAGGAGGACGACGACTTCGACTGGAGCGACGACGGGGAAGAAGGTTGTGGGTTGCAGATACAGGAGGCCATGGAAGCCTCCTTCCAGTCTATCCGCGACTACCCTGTCCAGCGAGCCAAGACTTCCTACCAGCTCAAGGCGAAGGAGGCTTCCGATCTGGATTGGGCGCTGAAAGACTCATCCTCCATGGATCTTGCCCTCCGCCGCAAACGTGCGCGCGAGAACCGGGCGGCCGCCCACGGGGCTGGCTCCTCCCGCCGTTCCCCCTAATCCTACGGCCTTCGAGCCAGCAAGTCCGTTTATGTAGAATAATGTTGGTGATGTTGGATCAGGGGTGTGTTTCTTTCAAGCGCTTGTGAGACGTTGTATCATGTGTAATAATGTATTAAACCTTTTATGTAATGCATTAAGATAAATGAATTAATAATTTTTATCTGCTTTCTTCTGCATTTTACAACACCAAACATTCATCTTACAAATATGTGATAGTTTGCTCTAAAATTGTTACAAAAATAATTTTAGGGTACACAGCAAAAAGAAAAAAGAAATAGCAAAAAATGTAAAAAAGCCCAATAGTCGCGGTTGCAGCAAACAACCGCGACTAAAGGCCCCCGGGCTTGGCGCCAGAATTTGGGTGGCCCAGGTCGACCTTTGGTCGCGGTTGTTGGCTGCAACCGCGACTAAAGGGTCTTTGGTCGCGGTTGCAGCCAACAACCGCGACCAAAGGTCGATTCCGCGCGGTTTAGTGGGGGAGTTTGCGGAAGTTTTTGCAAACTCCCCCAAATCGAAGCACAACGCCTCCGGGCTCCCACGACGCACAACGCCGGCGAAGCCCTGCTCCGGCCAGCCGCCGCGCCGTGGTGCCCATCTCCGGCCAGCCGCCGCGCCCGCACGCCGGTGCCCATCTCCGCCGCGCCGTGGTGCCCCTCCAGCAGCCGCGCCCCCACGCGCGCGCGCCCCTCCCCGGCCCCTGCCTCCGCCGCGGTGCCCCCTCCAGCCGCCGCGCCCCAACGTCGGTGCCCATCTCCGCCGCCGTGGTGCCCCTCCAGCCTTCGCGCCCCCACGCCGCGCGCCCCTCCCCTGCCTCGCGCGCGCCGCCGCCGGTAGGTCTTCCCCACGCCGCGCGCCTCCCCTGTATTTAGTTAGGTTAATTTAGTTAGGTTAATTTAGTTAGTTTAATTTAGTTAGGTTAATTTAGTTAGATCAATATAGTTAGTTTAACTTAGTTAGGTTAATTTAGTTAGGTTAATTTAGTTTGATCAATATAGTTAGTTTAATTTAGTTAGGTTAATTTAGGTTAATTATTTGTCAAGTTAGTTAGGTCAATTTACTTAGGTTAATTTAGTTAGATCAATATAGTTAGAAATCATTTTATTAGTATATCATAAGTTAGTTAGGTCAATTTACATAGGTTAATTTATTAGTATATATACTTTGTAACTTTTTGTAATTAGGATATCAATATAGGTAGAAATCATTAACTTTTTGTAATTTATTAGTATATCAATATAGGTAGAAATCATTAAGTTACTTAGGATTTAAATTTGTAATTGTTTATCATATATACTTTGTAACTTTTTGTATCAAATTTGTTATTGTTTTTGTCATACTTTGTATCAAGCACATGTGGATACTTTGTATCATAATTTGTTAAATTTGTATCAAGCACTTTGATACTTTGTATCAAATTATTGTTTATCATAATTTGTTAAATTTATTGCGTGTAGGAACATTCAGCTATGATCACCCTTTAATTTTGCGAGACGAGGAAGGAGAAAACTTATTCATGCAGGATATTTTTGAGCATCGCGATGCAAATGCTGCCGGTGGAGAAGGCGCCGTCGACGATCGAAACGAAGATTTTGAGCAATTTGCATCACAATTTTTAAACCCGTCTGGTGAGGGTATTTTAGAGGAAGAAGAAATAACAGCCTCCACCTCGAACACCCTCCACCTCGAGGTTTATATATGAATTCTATATTTGCTTGAACACAAAATGCATTAACTGATTTGTATTGCACTTATTAACGCATTATATTTCTTACTTTAGGCGTCCACCTTGCATAAAAAGGCTAAGAATCAAGCTCCTCGAGGCCCAGCGAAAAGAATGACTAGCGAAGATGCAAAGTTACCAATCTATAAAATTGATGTAGATGGCGATCCGGTGGAACCGATAGAGAACCGCAGAAAATATATTAGTCAAGCTGGAGTTATTGTTAGGGACGAGGTCCCGATCTCCATAGCAGAATGGCTTAAGCCAGCAGGCGTTGCCGAGGATGACCCTTGCTATGTCCACCAGCATTATAAAGATTTCTGCTTTGACACACTCTTGCAGCATTTTAACCTCCAGGATGGTATTGAGCCCGCCTTGAAGTTGAAACTCAAGCACTGGACTCTCTCCAAGATGGCCGACGCCTTTCGGAAATATAAGCAAACATTATGGGCAAAATATGAAAAGGTTGATCCAGATTTCAGTCAAAAAAAACTGGTGAAGCTAAGAGATCACTGGGAAGCCTTTAAGGCGTATAAGACCTCGGCTGCGGCTGTGGCCCGATCGGAAAAAAATAAGCTAAATGCTGCGAGTAAGACACACCACCATAACTTGGGGCCAGGTGGGTACAGGTCAGCCATTCCTAAGTGGCTAGCCATGGAAGATAAACTCGTGGCTGCAGGTTTCACTCCACAGACATACAGCTGGCTCGAAAGGTCCAAATTCTGGTTGTTCGCGCATGGCGCAACGTTGAACGAGGAAGGCAAGATTGTCCCGAGGGTTGAAAAATACAAGGCAACAGTAGTAGCCATGGTCCCAAAAATTGAAAATGCAATAAAGGAAGTTCTAGCGGGTACGTGGGAACCCTATAGAGAGGAAGACGAGCTGGCACGGGCCCTAGGGAAACCTGTACACTGGGGACGTTTACGAGGCTTACCCGGCAGTGCCACCTTGAAAAAATAGTATCCGCAGCACGCTGACACTTATAGAAGCCGTGCAAGAAAGAAGAAGCAGGGTGAAGAGCGGATAGCGAATTTGGAACGCCAGATGAAGCAACTCATTAATGAACGCCAGGTGCAGCAGCCCCAAGATCCCGAAGTCGTGGATGCTCGATCTCAGCTTAGAAGCAGCGTGGGTTCCACGCAACTAGAACTCGATGCTCGCTACCCCGTGGATGATATCACGGAACCGACACCATGTGAGCTACATACGCCTGTGAGCAACATATCCATGAAGGTGGCGGTCGGCTATGCTTTACCGATTGTCGACACAGCAAGCTACCATAATGGTGTCATTCATCCTGGCTATGCTGTTGTCGGGGTGGATGAAATTGTGCCGGGATCGGAATCATTGGCTCTTGAGATTCCTGGAGGTAACGGTGAGGAGGCATTGTGCGATGTCAATGGTGGTTTCGTCCAGTGGAACAAGAAATACATCAAGTTCTCAAAGCCACCGACTCAGCAAAGCCCACCCTGCCGGGGTATCGATGAGACACATCCATCTCCGGCACCGCGTGATAGGGACCCCACACCGGAAAATAATCTAGAGGACCATCTCAGTCAGCAAAGTCCATCTCCATCTCCATCTCCGGTACGGAACCCCCCACCGGAAGTGTCCGTACCGCTTAAACGGAGAAGGCGCGCGTCTTCCCCGGTCAAGAGGCGACCTGCTAAAAGGGCCACAACGCCTGATCTGAGGCAACCTTGGCAGAAGACTCTTGACCAAAACGAAGCAGCCATCGAGGAGCATAATAAATCATTGTTCGCACCGAAAGTGCCGCCGCCAACATTTACCGAGGGCTATACTGCAGCGGCTTGTCATAAAGTCATTGACAACTTATATGTCCCTCCAGAGAAGCCGTCATCTGACTATGTCCGTTCTATTCAGAAGTCATATGACGAGGTGACGGCGGCGGAGGCGCCGAAGAAAGGTGAACAAGACGCAGAGTCAGTCCCGTCGCCGGCGGCAAACGAAAAACAAGCAGCACCATCGGTCCCGCCGGCGAAGGAAGCTACAAAGGCAGCACCATCGGTCCCGCCGGCGAAGGAAGCTACAAAGGCAGCACCATCGGTCCCACCGCCGCCGAAGATAGGTAAACAAGTTCCCCATCTCGGAGAACAACCCTTACGTTCTATCCCCCCGCTAATTGTCCCACCGCTGACGAACAAAGATAGTCGAGTTCCCCAGCGCGGAAAACAACCAGTACAATCTGACCCTAAAGAGCCGATGGTGTTTGACATAGAGGTAATCCGTCGTCTTGCAGCCGAAGCGCAAATGCCTATAGATGAATATGCTTTGAGATTGAATTTTGAGACTGCACCACTAGCTCCTCCAGTAAGAAACTTCGTTCGGGGAAAGCTTTGGTGCAAATCAGGGGCCTTCCAACAAAAATGCGTACTCTGCATCAATGGTACATGAAAAATGCAAAGAAGACATCTGCTATCGTTCTGAAATGTAGGGAAGACGATGAGCACTTCTTAGAAGACTACAATCACACTGTTACGTTTAGCGAACTTTTTCAGCTATACAATCTGCGGGCACTCGACAAATCTATCATGAGTTCCTATTGCCTGTAAGTGATTTATTTAAGTCTTTACCTAGTCTCGTTCATTGTTTGTAATTATTCTCACTTTAATCTTTTGTGTGCTATATTATGCAGATTGAAGATGCTCGAGCTCAAAAAGCTGAACCAGCATGACACTGGGTTCATTGACCCGGATAAATATAACGAAGAAACCATAATAAATCCCTTGTATAACAAGAACACACCGGATGATTTGCTAAGGGTGTCAAGCGATACCGCGACAAAAGAACTATATATTGGCCTTACCACTTCCGGTAAGTTTTAGTGTCTTCTACACATTCTAATTTGCTCACCCGATGTTAAGTTTAACTGATGAGTTATGCATGACTGTGCCCAGCTACCACTGGATTCTTCTTGTCATTAGACATCACGAAGGACTTATTCATTCACTTGACTCATTGAGGTATCATCCTGACACTTACAGGAGTTGTTTCGACTTACTAGCAAGGTACATTCATTTCTTACCGCCTCTGTCATTCATATCTTGATGTCAAGTCATTAACGAATAACTCATTTGTGAATGTTCTTTGTCGGGCAGAGTTTGGGAAAGGTTTCGAGCGGAAGATCCTGAAGGTGGGTGGCGCCAAAAGCTGGATTGGAAGTTAAACCAAGTAAGTACTGCTACCTCTTCGTCCACACAACATTTCTCATGCATACTTCATTATTATTGACTGAAATCTATTCTTGTATAGTCTTGCATGGAGCAACCAAAGGGAACTGAGTACGTGGATTCTTCGTTTGCGAGTATATATATGTATTAGTCACCGAGAAATGGAATATGAGAAAGGATGCAGAGTTGGCAAAAAAGCGCGAGAGGCTACCACTCGACCACCTCTTCAGAGCAATTGGAGAGGAATTGGCGGGATTTTACCTTTCAGAGGCCTTACAGGAGAAAGGAGAGTACTATGATGCTGAAAGCATGAAATCGTTAAAGTAACTTGTTGTTTTGCTTCAACTCTTGTACTACGATAACTCTTGGCGCATCAACGAACTCTTGTCTACGATCTTCAAGTATTACTTAATTTAATTGTATGTGTTATAAATATGTGCATCGACTTCATACGACACGGGAACGGTTACGACATCAAAAACGTTACGGTTACCGTAACGGTAACCGTCACGGTTACCGTAATGGTTACCGTCACCGTAACCGTCATCGCAACGGGAAGGGTTACCGTTACCACGGGACACGGGAACCTAGCTATAACCAAACCCCGGCATATATAAACCCTAAACCCTGCAATTAAATCGAAAAAGAAAAAAAAACCAAAACCCTTTGGTCCCGGTTGGTGCTACCAATCGGGACCAAAGGTCCCAACACCCCACGTCCCCCTAAAGCCCACGTGGAGGGACCTCTAGTCGCGGTTCGGAATCCGCCGCGACTAAAGGGTGGGGGCTTTAGTCCCGCCAGCCTAGTCGCGGTTGCCCAACCGCGACTAAAGGTCCTCTGGAACCGCGACTAGAGGTCATTTTTCTAGTAGTGCTTGCCTAGGTAATACTCCGTTAAAAAATCAATATCCATTGATTTATAACATTGTACAACAGCAAAATGTATCGGTTCATGATGTGCACAATGGTCCACCTTTAAACATAGCCTTTCGCAGGGCTTTAGTTGGAAACAAGTGGGATATGTGGTTTCATTTATGTGTTAGACTAATGGATAATACTCTCAATAATGTTCCGGATAGCTTCACTTGGAAATTGACATAAAACGGGATATTTACAGTTAAATCTATGTATGAAGACTTAATGAATGATCAAACTAGATTCTTACAAACATACTTATGAAAATTGAAATTTCCGCTGAAAATCAAGGTCTTTATGTGGTTCCTTCATAAAAAAGTTGTGCTTACTAAAGATAATTTGGCGAAAAAATTATGGAAAGGAGGCTCTCATTGTTCCTTTTGTGGGAATAATGAAACCGTTGAACATCGATTTATTTCCTGCCCATTTGCAAAACTGGTTTGGCGAGTTGTTTTTTTGTACCTACAATATTCCTCTCCCACCATTATTACTAATATGTTTGGGAATTGGTTGAATGGGATAGATAAAAAGAGCAATGATAGGATTCGTATTGGCGTTTCATCTATTTGTTGGTATATTTAGAATTGTATGAACAATCTTGTTTTTAACAAGAAATAAACTTTTCATGTTGTTATTCATATGGCAGTGCACTGGATCCAGCTATAGACTTTCTTGCTATCTTCAGACCAGCGAGACCTTATGGTGGCTAGATGCACACGACTCCTGTTGGTGGCACAAGATTTTTTCTCCGACATACGTGACAACATATTAGTCGATTTTCCTAGTGCACTACATGCTTTGCTTTTTGTCCGGTTGAGGCTTCTCTCAATCTTCTTTGTGATCGTTTGAGATGTAAAATTATACTTGACATAAATTTGGTAATAAATTGATGTGTGCATCACTCGATGCAAAGGCCGGGACACCCCATTTCTAAAAAGAGTATTTGTTTGGCAAAAAAAAGTAGCACACGTACTTCCCATCGTTGCCGTGCTTGACTCGGATACTTTTTTTTTTTGAAACGACTCGAATACAATTCAAGTCTTCCTTTCTTTGTCACCAACTTGCCGCCGGTAGGTATGTTGTGTCCATTGAAATGAAGTGAAAAAATGGAGTCGCAATTATTGGGTTGGTTATTAGGAGAAAATTAGGACCGAGCAATGATATGAACGTTGAAGAGTCACCGGCACCAGCTAACACAAGCTAGTTAGCAAGTATGGGAGAACATTATTTTCGGAATCTTCGTGGAGACCCTCTTGGAAATGGACATGCGTAGTGTAAGAAGTTGCTCGGCTGGAGATAAGTTTTCTAGAATACATGTATCACATGGTATAGAATAAGTGCCAAGGGGCAAGTGTTTGTCCAAGTTACCTACCTAGCTAGAGCAATGCGTTGAAGTGGCCAGCTACCTAGCTAGCATAACTAATTAAGCCACCATGTATGTGCGACTGTAAGCTTCTCCGTCTCCGTGGAGTCTTCCCTCGCGCCTCCGTCGCCGTGATCTGCTCTGCTGTACGTCCTCCGCCGCGGTTAGTCCTCATCTCAGGTGAGCCTTCCACGGAGCCGGCCTCTTAATCTGTGAAGGACGAAAAGAGGATTGCTTTGAGAGGTTCTGCTTATTTCACTTTGTAGCTGTGGTATGGAAGATTAGAAGTATCTTGACAAACTGAACTCATCGTTGGGCTAGATCTTAGGATAAGATTATGCCAGAGCCACAGTATGTACGTTGAGCTAGCCAACCACCACAATGAGGATTGCTAAGAGCTAGCTTCGGGATCTCGTCGTCCCATCAAAACCAGGTGCGCATGTATGCTACCTCCTCCCATCCTAAATTTAAGTATTTTAGGACACATCTAAAACTTCAAGATGGTTATATGCCATGTATGCTCGCATATAAATGTCAAATAGTCGTTATACGTTTAGAAATATTTCATAGTAGATCTAGCAACACATACAAAAATGTTTGAGCGGTCAAATTTTATTGGGTTTACAGTGGACTGCCCAGTTCACAAAAAATGACATACAAATATTGACATGGTCGTCGAAATAGAGTTTTGAGTCTTTCACCACTTATTTCTACTATTTCCATTTATTTCTACCATTTCAAGTACATGCTCAAGTGAAATATGTGCATATAATTTTCAAATCTCAACTGATATGTTCAGAAGAACATCGATGGATAAGATTCTTAAATTCCAGCTCAAGGGAAATAGAGGGAATATTAGTAGCAGCTAGCTGAATGTATAATTTTCCCTAAATCGCCTTAAGCGAAACTATCAGGCACATCTATAAGTTCCAACCACGGGGAGGCTCTGTAAAAAACTGGCTGAGTATTTTTTGGAGGTCAACTGTAGCTAAAATTTTCGCTTAGGGCAATTTAGGACAAATCATACTATCTGAATAGGACGTATATTGTCCGTACGTGAAGATATTTTTTATTGTCGTGCTGGACTCAAATGTCATCCAATTCTTCTATGCCTCTAACACCCAGCTTGCCGCCGGTAGGTTCGCTGGTCTTGTTCGTCCAAGCTATACCAAGCAAGACCCGATCACCGTGTTATTTGTTAGGAGGAAACGAAACACAGAGCAATACGTTGAATACTAGCTAACAAGCCGCCATGTATGTGCAAGCGTAAACTCTGGAAGAATCTATAGTCTTCTCTCGCCCCTGACGGCCTTTGCAGCTGGCCTCGTTGAGCGCCCACCGCCATCCTCCGCCACGGTTACTCTCCATCTCAGGTGCGCCTTCGACGACCACATTCGCAATCTATTTCCATCATGGTTAGAAATACGAATTATTTACATGTTATGTTTCCTCCGGCAACCAAAATGAAAGATCCTTCACAATCTTACACCAATCACATTTAAAAAATTAACGAATTGAACAGCATCTAGGCCACTGCGGACATGTATATCAGAATTTATTCCTAGTAGTATTAATTATATTATTGCTACTTAGCCTGTGTTCAAACAAATCTTCGTCACTGCACTGTAGAATGATGCTATAAGAATTATTGCAACTCCAAGAGAACAACGATAAGGAATTCTTGATAGAAAAGGACCCGCCGTACCACAGGAACCTCTTATTTTATGAAGGAAAAAAAGGGGATTGCTTTGAGAAGTGATTTGGAAGTGCTTATTTCACTCTTATTTTATTTCACTCTTCAGTTGTGATTTGGCATGCTCGCTACTACTTCCTCTGTACCGTAATATAGACGTTTTGGGTACCTGTTTTAGCTACTCCAAACGTCTTATATTGTGATACGGAGGGAGTAGGAAAAAATGCATTAACAATTTAATTAACGCACTAATTTATTCATTTTACAGATAATCATCCTGCAAATATCGAGAAATAAGTGCAGTTACAACTATCCTTGGTCAGGCATTAGTAACTCTGAGAAAGGAATGGCTGAAATTGTGCTCCTTCTAGTCATTGACAAGATAGCAACCGCCTTGGCAAATAGAGCAACAGATCATGTCTATACTCATTTTTTCACGCATGTCACACAGATAAAAGAGCTACAAGGCAGCATGGGTCGTGTTGAGAGCGAGCTTCGTTTAATGCACAATGTTCTTTGTCAAATCGACATTAGAAACTGCAAAAACTCAAGTTACGAGAGCTGGTTGGATAAGGTACAGAAGGTGGCACGTGTTATGGAGGACATGGTGGACGATTACTTACATCAAGTTGGCGAGGAACCTGAAAAAGATTTCTCATTTTACCTCAAGAAGGGATTCAGACAACTAAGATCTATGCATCACTTTAAGCAGATAGCCTCTAGTGTGAAGGAAATAGAGAGAGACCTTGCACACTTGTCAGATATGAAAAACCGTTGGGTTCCTAACAGTGGAGATACTAGCAGCTCGAGTTACATTGTCAGGAAGTCCCAAGATCTTGCAAACATTTCACGTTCCCTTGATGAAGAAGATCTAGTTGGGGTGGACAAAAATAGAGAAAAACTTCAACAGTGGCTGGGAAATGATGACGTGGGACGCTCCGTGATAGCACTTCATGGAATGGGAGGGCTTGGCAAAACAGTTTTGGCTGAAAATGTCTACAGGAAAGAGAGAGAGAAGTTTGAATGCCACGCATGGGTCTCCATCTCTCAAATTTATTCTAGAGAAAGTGTATTGAAGAATCTAATCAGGGAACTCTTCAAAGATAAAGTGGATGTTCCATCTAATATCGATGCCATGGACATCACATGTCTGGAAGATACACTAAAGAGATTTGTAGAGCAAAAGAAGTATTTGATCATACTTGATGATGTTTGGACCCCGGAAGCTTTTGATGAATTGTCAAGGGCACTTTTTTGTAATGACAAGGGTAGTAGGCTGTTAATCACAACACGTGAAGGAGATGTTGCTGCACTTGCATCTCAAGGACATATCTTAATAATGGAAGCCTTACCAGAAGCCGAGGCATGGGATCTCTTTTGTAAGAAATCATTTCCAAGGGAAACAAATCATGATTGTCCTAACGATTTGAAGCCTTTGTCCAAGGAAATAGTGAGCAAGTGCAAAGGTTTGCCTCTTGCTATCGTGGCAGTTGGTAGCCTCTTGCATGTGCGTGAGAAAAATGTGGAAGAATGGAGAAGAATCAATGACCAATTGAGTTGGGAGATAGTTAATAATCCGAGGCTCAACCACATACGGAACGTTTTGCATCTGAGCTTCATATACCTACCAACATACTTGAAAAGTTGTTTCTTGTATTGTAGCTTGTTTCCTGAAGACTATGTTTTCCATAGGAAACGGCTGGTACTATTATGGATGGCAGAGGGATTCATAATGGAGAAGGGTGCAAGCTCACTAGAAGAAGTGGGAGAAGGCTATCTGAAGGAGTTAGTCAATAGAAACATGCTGCAACTGGTTGATATGAACTCATTTGGCAGGATAAAGAGATTCAAAATGCACGATCTCATACGTGAATTGGCAGTTGATTTGTGCAAGAAGGATAATTTTGGTTTTGGTTATGAGGTGGATAAATGCAGGGGATCTCTTCATATGGATGAACGTCGATTGATAGTGCACAAACTGAATAAGGATATTGAAAATTCATTTTCTAGTTTACATAGACTTCGAACATTCATTACACTAGACAAAAACATGCCATCATCCAATCTACTTCCTATACTATCTAAAAAGTCAAGGTATATGACAGTGCTAGAATTACGTGGTCTACCTATTGAGAAGATCCCGGATGCCATTGGAGACTTATTTAATCTTCGCCATTTGGGTTTGCGGGATACAAAAGTGAAGCATATTCCAAAATCCATTGTGAAGCTTTCAAATTTGTTCACACTGGACCTTTTTGGATCTGACATACAGGAGGTGCCTGCAGGGATTGTGAAGCTAAAAAATCTTACGCACTTATTTGCTGAGAGAGTGAATGATCGAGATGGTAGATTACTCCGATGTTTGAGTGGCGTGTGCATCACCAAGAGTCTCGGTAACCTAACAAATCTGCAGACTCTACAAGCGTTGGAAGCCCAAGATGAGTCTGTCAGCCAACTAGGGGAGTTGAGGCAACTAAGAAGCTTGAGGATATTGAATGTGAAGAGAATCCACTGTGAACAGCTATGCAAGTCTCTAGTGCATATGCCATTTCTGTCCTACTTAGGTGTGGGTGCAAGTGATGAGAATGAGGTTCTCATGTTGAACACCCTCCCAGCTAACCTGAAAAAGCTTAGTTTGAGAGGAAGATTAGCGGAAGGGACATTGTTGGAGTCTCCTCTGCTCCAAGCTGTGGACCAGAAGTTGTATGAATTGTACCTACATTGGTCCCAGATAAGACAAGACCCCTTGCCATCACTTTCTCGGTTGATAAACTTGACAGTTCTAGTATTCAGCAGAGCATACAACGGAGAGAAGCTAGTGTTTCTGACGGGATGGTTTCCTAAGTTGAAGATTCTCTATTTGCGGGATCTGCCTTATCTAAAGCAGCTGGAAATACATCATGGTGCTATGGCGTCTCTCGAAAGATTGACACTAGAAAATCTCAGCAGCATGGTGGAAGTCCCACCTGGCATTGTGTTCCTCTTGCCCCTCCAGTATATAGGCTTCCACGAAATCACCCGTGAGTTCCTGACGTTGGTGTGTCAATCCCCTGAAATTGTCGGGACACAAGCGCGTTATACTCTCCGAGATTGATTGGCCGCTGCTTCTGATCAACGAATTCTTATGTAAGTCACTCAATTCTTGATTACGAAATACTACTAGCATTACTCTTGAAATGCCTGTGCGTTAACATCATGCTGGTTATGCAGGTTGTCGTAAGGAAATGAAGACTACTAGCATCCGTTTACCCCGGCTGGGTCACTCCTCTTCTCCTGCTGTCCAAAACTGCAATGCTATATTGGTTTGGTTCTGATTTGTGATATTCAGATTGCCTGCTGATTTCGTTTATGGCTTTCAAATAAGCAGACGCCTACTTGTGCTGTATAAGAATGTGATCACGCTACAACTTTATGTGTTGCAGCATTCAGCCATTGTGTGTATTTGGGAGCTTGTGAACTATGATTTCCATTCATCTATTTCAGTTGAACATCCAGTTGAACAAATCGAACCATTTATGTATCCCATCAATGGATCATTCTTTTCGGACTTCATGCGAATCCTCCATGCTTCAACCTAGCTGTACATCTGAGTAGCAATTTACTGGCGTACTGCTCATATAAAGCGAATGTATATAGCTGGAGAAACATTTTATTACTCTCTGTTGATGTCTTCTCTGCCCCGATGCACTCCCAAGCCTGCAAGCTCACCTACCGGAGCTGTGCCGTCGGGCACATCTGCAACCAGATTCAACCGTCAGAATTGTTGACCGGGTGACTTGAGCAAAGAATCTCTGTCTGAACACACAAAAATGAAGGCACAAGGTGACAGTCATACATAGGTTCATCTCGGAGCAAATTGAGACGCACTATGGCAATGTCTTAAACTGAACAAGCGTCTCACAGATTCATCACACAAAAGGGAGCAAACGACAGTCATGTTGAGCAACTACCCAAAATCTCAGATCCAGAACACAGCATACAAACCATACAAAAACATGAAACAATGAGCCCTCACCCGCCAAATATACAGGAAGGCTTCGGCATATATATCCAGATTACACCGCTAGGATTATTCATGTACAGAAAGCGGCACTCAATGCTGCGCCATCGTAATGTACAGGGAGGGATGAATGGCCTGTAGGGAACAGGAATGATCTTACGCCTTGTTGGCCTCCTCCAAAGCCTGGAACACATCTGTGCGCGTGACAATCCCTGTTGGGAAATAAAACAACATGGTCGTGAGATGAGAAATAAAACAACATGGTCTGCGAGAGTGAGAAACGGTGAAATCAGGCAGTTGCAGATGAAACTTGTTAAGCAAAGTATGGGAAACTTTGGGTTTTGTAAAAGAAGCATGAAGCTACACAAACGAATAGAAATGGGATTAAAATATGAACCACCCTGTTCATACAAATACCGCTAGAAACCGATCGGTTTTCATCCAACCTGAAGGGACCCAATACATTAAGTTTAACGGCGAACTTAAACAGAACAGAACGTTTACAGATCATGGCAAGACATAGTGTCAAACCTAAATTTCACAGAACGTACACTACAGCTGGTAGCACTTATGACAACCCAAATGAATTGTGAAAGTAAATGGGCACAGTGAACTATATCAAAGGAGTTTGAAATTCTTACCAATAACTTGCTGTTGTTCATTGACAACAGGTATCCGGTGAACTTTGTGCTTCAGCATTAGCGCAGCAGCCTCTGCTCATGTAAGAAGTTAGAAACAATGACATCAGCAATTCTTAACGTCAGAACACTTTGTGTTTCAGTGTAACTGTGGTCTGTGAATGGAATGCAGGCTGTGTTGGGGGGCAGCGTGAAGCAAAAGTTACCCAAGACAGTCTTATCAAGCGTGAGAGTTATCGCAGGAGATGACATGACTTCAGCAACGGTCGAGTCCAACTGCGTAATAGAGCAAGCAAGAAAAGATCAGCATCATCCGAGACTGAATATCAGAAACTGTACAAGCAATTTTTCCCCATATTAATCTCTGCTAGAGTTTTGTGCACACATCCTTATCATAACAAGCTTGCCAAACCACAAATCCAAACTGATTTGAAAAACTCGTTCAGCTTGCCGCATGATAGCTACAGTATTCAGTCTTTTCAATGTGAAATCCATGGTCCATGTTTATGTGTTGTGAGATCGTTCTTAGGAGTTTATGCAACCTAATTTTAAGTCCCGAATATTGGGGTACCATCTTAAGGGACTTGAACATATTACTTGTCAGCTTAATTTGGTTCGTGGTACTCTGAATCTAACATTGTACTCTGTCACTTTGAGAGGAAAAAAAACCAGTGTACTCTATCTCAGATAAATTATTCAGTACGCTCTGAATCTAACTGAATCTGGCACTTGTCTGTGCCAACAGATATCAGAAAGGACTGAGCCGCTTACCCATTGGAGGCCCTGGCCTTGGCCTTGTCCTTCTGAATCTAACAGTGTACTCTACCTCAGATAAATTATTCGGAAATCTAGACAGGTGGCTAGGTACCAAACAATGGCCATTATCTTTTCACCAAAGCAGATGCATATATAATATTATACTACTTGTATCGTCAGGATTGAGGATTCGATCTCTCAAATAATGGCAGCAGTTGCAAGTAATGGCAGGCATTGGATGCTTGACTATATTTTGTGCTTGAGCACGCAAGATGAAATAGAAAAACCAGCTAGTGATACTCTGAATCTAACAGTGGGTGAAGCATACATACAACTGAATCTGGCACTTCACAGGATATCAGACAAGACTGAGCGCAGCTTACCCCGCTGGATGCCCTGGCCTTGTCCTTCTTGGAGACGACCCCGATGCACCTCCCCTCGCCGTCGAGGACCGGCAATCCCGACTGCGTGGCGAAGAGCGCGTCGATCTCGGCCAGCCTCTGGTCCGCCATGGCCACCTCCACCGGGCGCGACATCACCTCCCCGAGCTTGGCCGTCGGGCTCATCTGCCGACCCAAATATCACCATCACTCTCGCAGCAATTCAATTCCGAGAACGCAAGAGCGCATCTAGCTAGGCCGGATGGAGAGGGAAAGAAAGCAAGAACCTTGTCGGTGGAGAGGATCTGGGACTCGAGGTACTTGCGGAGGTCCTCGTAGCTGACGAGCGAGAAGTTCTCCGGCCACTCCCCCGAGAGCACGCCCTCCGGGTTCTCGTCGATCGCCGGGCGCATGTCCCCCAGGGCCGCCGCCACCACGGCCGCGCCCCTGCTGCGCTGGCGGCCTCCCCGCCGCACGCTCAGTGAGGAACCCGCCGCCGGGGCGCGCCTCGGCGAGGACGGCGAGGGAAGCGCGCGATGGACGGCGGCGGCGGCGGAAAGGGAGCACGCCATGGATGGACGGCGATGGGATTCCGGCCGGCGTGCTGCACGAGCGCGACGGTGGGTGGCGCAGAGTGGAGTGGAGAGTGGTGTGGACGTTTCTGGAAGGAAGTGGATGGGCCGGGCCCATATATGCAAAACA
The DNA here is from genome assembly GCA_947311845.1 of Poa pratensis. Lineage (NCBI taxonomy): Eukaryota > Viridiplantae > Streptophyta > Magnoliopsida > Poales > Poaceae > Poa > Poa pratensis. Next base: position 37,532,218 of record CAMZMU010000052.1, read on the forward strand.
AAACACATGCGCGGGCTGGATCTTGTTCCCTCCCAGTGGCTCACTACATGCGGAATAGATATTACTAGTTTTGAACATATTTTTAAAGGACTTTTTAAAAGAGTTATAAATAGTACATTGGCAGTCAGTGAGATTGACATGACGTGAATATATGGCCACTGTTATGCCAGTGGGGATGTCGTAGCCGGTGATAGACAACTGTGGCGCTAGCATTGATATCAGTACTGGGTGTAGCCGCATGCATGGTCTCCTTGACGTTGGCATGGCATCCACATAGGGGGAGGCTCAGCATGTCCTTCTCCGTGACTTCAACAGCCTGGGCCGAGGACCAGTGGCGGAGCTAAAAGTAGCAGCCAGTGATGTCAAACCTCAATTTTTTAACAGTGTTGTCATAAATTAGGATTTATAGGGTCTCTTAATGTGTATCCAAAGCAGGGTTTTATTGTTCATCAATTTTTTGTGTGGTCGCTTGACCACATAGTGCATGAGCAGCTCCGCCACTGCCGAGGACGCGATGCAGCTCTTGGCGGACACCTCGGGCTTCTTCAGGAGCTTCGGTAGTAGGGCCCACTACAAAGTTACAACGGAGCTCTCTCTGTGCCACTGGCGATCAGATGTTTAGCACGCCGTTGAGCAGGAACAGCTCATCGATCGTCATCCACTTGAACTCCTCCGGTGTCGTGATCACCGACCCGGATTGGTCCCTAGACTCCTTTCTCCAGGTAGTTGTTGCCTATCACCATGTGCGTGATGATCACGTTCAGGCTTGTCGTGGACAAGCTAGTATTCCTTGAGCACCCACCACGCGCCAGGCGGCCTGGTGTAGGTGGTGGAGGCCCTACAAATGCACTCATACGACTTTAGCCGCTTGGCGCTGAAGAGCTCGGTGACACATCTTGGGGGCTACTAGCATCATATGGCGTATGCAGTGCTCTCGATCTCACCTAGCAACGACCAGTGGCGCGGATGCAGGACAAAACCAAAGGGGGTGCCAACTCAGTATTCATAGCTTAAATATGTCATGTATAATTATTTTAACACATTTAATACACAAGGAATAAGCCTATTTGATCACTGGACAAAAGAGAGTGCATTTTTTAGGGGGTGCCATGGCACCCCCACTAGATACGCCCCTATCAACGACCAGCATGAGTGAGGAAAAATATCAAAAATAGGAAAAGGAGAATGAAACAAGATAGTCGAGTGCATAAAAGTCACCCCGCTGTGAGCGGCAAACAGGAATCGCGATTTAGGTACCGCCAGCTTTGGATCTGCCGCGACTGCATTATTGTTCTGATGGATGCATGTTGGGCCTAGTTTATCTCTCAATTGTTGTTGGGCTGAAGGTTCTCTTTTAGATGTTTTTGGGCCGAAGGCTGTCTGGTTGTTGTTCAGTTCACTATCTGAATTTTCTTGCTCCTTCAAAACCAAGAATCTGAATTTTCCTGCAAGCGGGAGACGTACTCCTAACTCGGCAATGTAAAACACCCACGAGATGAACATTCCCTTATGTAGCTATAAATTGTACCGTAATACTAAGAAAAATAGAGCGCATGAACACATCTTATGCTTGCAGTCCTACAAACCAAACAAGTCTTCACATGAAAAATACTGAAAAAGAACGGAATCCTCCAAATGTCTTCATTCACAAGAAAAGGAACATTACGTTCCTAAACTACACCTTCGAATATGACCTTTGAGATGTGGCTATCAATTGTTTCTGGGGAACAATGGGCGACATAGTAGAAGGTCTTAACCACGTTGAGAAATGTATGCCTAGTGGCTTCACTCGTACCACTGCCGCCCTTGAGAACACATCGAGCCAGCTCCTTCATCTGAAGATCTACTTGACGACGATTGGAGTCCTCGCTAATATCCATACTCTCCATATCCTGATCATTGGATACTCTATTTTGGTAAACATAAATCTAGATCAAAGAAATCCCAAGACATTATGCGTGCAAGCGGACGTACTAACCTGAGCAAGAGTTCGCGCGTTCCGGCAGATTGATGAGGTAAGATGCTCAAGCCAAGAATACTGAAAATGGTCCAGTTCTTGGTTGGCCAAATAACTATACCTTCCGGAGCATATCTCAATTGTGCGAACCAACAATAGTGCGGCATTCCCTTCACAGTCCTGAGTAGTCCACGTCACGATCCACTGCTTCCACTGCAGTTTAAAACGAACAAGAACCAAATTAATGCTGAAATACATGTGATATTACCACTGCATTCCTGACATGTTTCATCTAAGTTTCTTAGTACATAATTTCTTCAGAAGGAGTAAATATCTACTATGCTAGTTTGGGTGTAAGGTGGTTCATGGCATTTTACGTACGGTTTCACAAAGGTTGTAATAGGAAGCATCGTCAAACGAAAGGAGGCTGATGTGCTCATCAAGAACATCCAGTAGGCCGCTCTCTGTAGAATCCTTCGCTCGCCTGCACATGTCAGTGATGTGGATCTTCTGGAAATCAGATATCTCATGATTACAAGTATACCTTTTCATCTTCTCTTAATGCAGCAAACTAACCTTTCTATGCTATTGCGACGATGGCCGGTTAGTTTGTAAATGAAGCTTTCACGGGTGCTGTCTGCTGAAGTGCTAAGTCGGAAGTGCGAGGAGACGGCTTCGGCGAGCACTGCGGTGCGAGCCCATCCTAGGCGTTCCGTTGCTCGGTCTCGCTCGGAGATGCTGGCTGCAGCTAAGAAGTAAGCTTTCAGGATGCTCTTGGGAGACACACCATACATTTGAAGGTTTTTCCTGTTGCACCACCTGCATTTGTAAGTTGAGAAAATTGGACATAAGTTAGAGAGCTACAGTGAGATTAAACTGAAGGAGAGGATAGTCGATGATTACTTTTCTAGGCCATGCAACTCAAGTTGGCAGAGTCTTTGGAAATTGCTATAATCCGCTTTAGCTGCCTGGAGTAAAAGGTCGTTGTTGATAAGAGGCATCCTGCAAAATTAACTTGAAACATCAACTTAAACGACCTTTCGCAGCCCATGTGTTGTCCCGTATGGTGGTTTATGTGGTTGGTTTTTACGACATGCCTTTGGTCCCTTCAGCTTGGCACTTGGATACCATGTTTTTTTTCTTCTTTTTTGAATAATATGACTGTATGAAGTCGTGATGTCTTGACTTGTTTTTTATATTAAGTAGGTGCACATAGCAAGTGTAACTGCTATCTTCTTGATATTACTATATTGCCCTTCGTTAGAAAAAATAAACATATATACTCCGATCCACACATAGAGGAACACTTACCTATAGAGGACCTTTCCGATCCACACATCACTGCTGCCTCCATATTGCTCCAGATACATCCTTGTTTCAATGCGTGGCAAACTAGCTTTCCAGGGCATGTCCAGAGCGTATCCGACCTGCTTGTTTTGTTACACAAAAAGATCACCACCATAGACGAGTGAATTGCAAAAAACCATCACATTTGAGGCAAAATCATCAAACACCCACGAAAATGCATGTTTGCTGGTGTTTTTTTTTTCTGAAGCGTTCATAACTTTGCCTCAGTTGTGGTGGCTTTTTTGCAATTTACTCCCACCATAGACATTGACACTTTAATTTGGGTCGTGTGCACTCTCAAATATGCAGAGAACAGGACTGCGGTTGTGTATCTATAAAAAATTACTTCGAGGGGTTCTTGGGATGTCGTCTACTTTTTTAGGGAGAAAGTGGCTATATTGGTGGAAACATTTAGTACCTCGCCCAGCAAGTCTTTGGCGATGACCCATTTGTCTTTGAAGTTGTGGGATGCTCGCCTATCATGGAGGAACTCACGACTAAAGGTCTCTGCCCGTCGGAGCTCATCCTCGCCTGGAAAGGCAATTTGGGAAGCACGGTAAAGACTGTATGCACAAGTCAAAGATTTGTTTGACTCCCCTGCAAAGCAGCAGAACTCTCCATCTGTCTCGAATTGCTTAAACACGCCTGCATGTAAGTTTCCATCATGAAAGTCAAGCTTCCTAACTCGTAGAAAAAACAGACTCTCTCTAGTTAGCAAACTCACGTGGAGAGACATGGTAACCATATAACCGGAGGAGACGAAACCCCATGGCAGTGTCATCGATATCTCTGAGTGGAATATCCCTCCCATAAAATAATCCTTCATCACTCCAATACCTGTTAAAATCACAACATATACGGCATTACGAGTGATATCTGGACAAAGTTTTAAAAATATCATGATATACGTACCTGTAAACGTAATCTAAGCATTCCTTAATTTCATTTGTGAAGTACATTGATATGCCCAAGCGCACTAACCGATCCACTAACCATAAGCGCTCGAAGAAATCAACAGGATAGATAAAAGGAACTGAAAGGGAAATGGTGAATCAATATAAGTACGGTGCTATGAATACATGGTCTTGATGTATCTAGCTTCTTTAAAACATTAGAAATTCAATTGGATATATTGAGGGAATAGTTCACACATCAGCATTACATTAATATCGCGCATTCCATCGATCAAATATGTATATGCAAACTTCTGCAACATAAAACTACAAACGGAATAGTACTTAATGTTTTTTCCTAATAATCCTCTGGAAAAAATGCTATGGTTTTATTTGTGAGTAATGGTGTAATCAACTAGGGTCATTAAATACAATTATGAAATGCAATACAATATGTTGAATATAATCTGTCCTTCCATAAAAAACATACATAATGAAGCATGCTACTCATTATATATGATTAAGCAAAGCCTTCTTTACCTCCACCGTTGAATTTATTGACAATTTCGTCAAGAAACTCGAGGCATTTCTTGTCCCCAGTTTGCATAAGAGCATATGAGGTGGGTGCAGGGCATGACAGAAATGAGCCATCGGGTGACCGGAGCTTAAGTAGTCTCTTCCAGTCTAGGTCTTGCATTCCCTCGAGGCTAAAAAGCATACTTGTATTTGCATCGTGCAACAAATCTTTAGGGATCCTAAACACAGAACAACCAGTCAAACTTATATTTTGTACCTCTCATTGTATATGTCTATTTATCGAAGAATATCCTAGCTTGATATAATTTTTGAAAGTGCACAATTGGTGCATTGTTTCAAGGGAGTTATGCGTGTATACCTGGCGAGCTTGAGGTCTCTTTTGGCCAATACATCTTGAAGGGTAGACTCGTCACAAGGCACATCCAGACCTAAGTCAGTCGCCATCTCTAACAGTCGGGGAAAGATTATCTCAAAGCCGCCTAACATCCAGTCATCTAACTCCTCGTCCTCTAGCCTCCACCAATTCTCCCGAATAAAACTCAATCCTACAATTTAAAAAGTTTATTTTCTCAAGATAAAGTTCAACGATATTTGTTTACCTAACAACTGTAGAAAGTATATATAGGGACACATCTACCTTTTTCACACTTGTCCTCGTGGATGTTCCATGTCTTCAGTGCGATAACACAGCCCAACGTGTTGATCATGCGGTCCTGGGCCAAGAAGAAAGCCTTGTCGCCCCACGAACCATCTGATAGTTGATTTTGAATGATCCAGCTGATGCTCGAGGGAAACTGTGGGCGGTCGCCTCCGTCCATATTTTTTACAAGGGCGACCCATGCTGTATCATATGCTGAAATGTTGATCTGGCCATCCTCTATTGATCTCAGCATTGCTCTGATGTCATCGATCATTTGTGGCATCTCCTTTTTCTCATCGTTTTGGAAAATTTTATGCTGAACATTTATATTGATCATATTCAGAGACACATATTATAGGTGACCATATTTTTGCAGAGGCTTATTTTATACGCACCTTGTCTCCATCTAACTCCAAAGCAGGTTGCTTGATAGATGCCTCTCCCTTTGATACCTTCATTATCCCCCCTATAGGTCTAGAAGTATTGAGTGATGTAACATAGGGACCTGCATATGCAGGACGCATATATGGGGCAGTATTTCAGAAATTACTATATATGTGACTAAAAAAATAACCAAAGCTAATTAATGATGAAAGCAAATCACATATTCCATTGGTGATTACAGAACAAACACAATGAACAATTGAACATGTTTTGGCGCTGCTAAAACATATAGGAAACATATTTATTTCTCTATCAATATTTTTTCTAAGGGGCAAACCATTTCCCGATTATTTATCTATCAGTAATTACTGGTTAATCCAAAATTTGGTTATGTTACAGCCCAAATTATTCAAATAAATTTTGAATTCAATGTTTTCAAGGCTAAAACTACAAGCTATCTAGCTATAGTGCTAGTGAAACAAATAAAAGCTACTCCGTGTAACCAAAGGAACACAAGTTCGCTAAGTGAAACACAGCTTGGTTGTCGAAGAATGGGAGGTACAGAGCCAACGTCATGGTTATGATACGAACAAATTGGCTAATTGTGAACTGCCTGGTCCAAGATTGACACACACAACCGGCGATTTGATTCTACCCTAGATTCTGGATTCGAACATCATCGTAGGTTTTGAATTTGAATTTTTCGGCATACCCAAAAATGTAATAACCCAATAACCCCACTAATATCGACTAAAATGAGGATGGATAAACAATTGCATGTTACCATGTCGTCGTTGACCTCCAGCATGTTGTTGGCACAGGAAAGGTTGTCGCCATTGCTCCGCTGTCGGGCGGAGCAGCGGAAAATGGAGGAGTGACGCCTGCATCGCTGCTTGTCACTTGCTTTCCTTTTAGCTGGTGACGGAATATTTGAGTAGCTGCTATATCTGCAGATTAGCTCCATCGATCAGTTTATATAGAAGAAGTATAGTGCGACCTTCTAGGAGGAGGCCTCCCACAGTGTCATGTTTGTTGGACTGGCATGGAGCTCCAGTCCAGCGCACCACATACATCAAACTGGGCGGCAGCTGCTGTCTCCTATTGATGCTTGCTTGCTACGTCGTGTATTTTTTTTTTTTTGATTTAGACGTGTCTGCTGCTATATGCACTACAACTTTGGGCGTATTCGGCAAGAATTGGGCTTAAAAATTGTATTACTACAAAGAAAAAACAATATATATTGACTCACATTGGAGTATTAGCTAGAGACGGGTACATAATAATCAATCAATCAATTCATACAAAGAATATATGTGGGGCACGGTTCTGACCTACCAGTAAGGCAGTAACCACATCGATGGACAAACAACGCCGAGAAGCATCTATTCGTTCGTACTGCAACGGGTGATCCTTTTCACATCTCTCTCTCTACAAACTACTCCCTCTGTTTTTTAATATAAGATGTTTTAGGTGTTCTACATGTTGTCCACATACATAATAAAATGAGTTAACATGTACACTATAATGTGTCTATATGCATTTGTATGCATGTGCATGTGGACAAATGCTAAACCATCTTATATTAAAAACGGAGGGAGTAGTTTTTAAGAAGTTATTTGACACAATTTTCATTTTTCTATCAACTAGTACACACAAAATGACTCCATACCAAAGAATTGATTTTTTCCATTTTATTTCACTTTCTACGATTTTTTTCAAACAAGGTTTAAATGGTCGTGCGTCTATTTATAGTAACGACGTGAACACTTTGACAACCTATGAGCCTATTTCATAGAAACATACTTGACTACCTTAAAATGATTTTTGCAAGTTTTAAGACCAAGATATAACACTTTTTATAGTTGAAATTTCACCTACATTTGGGAGATAATCCGAATCATTTGAAGGTGTGAAGTTCTCTAGATATCTAGCAAGCTCAGAGTATTTGGGAACTGTTCAACCAATAGAATCTACTTTGCATGAAAGTTGGAGATCTACTGTTCAACCAATAAAAACTTCACAAAAGTAACCAATTATTGCACTTAAAACTAGAAAAAATGTTTTAACAAAAAATAGAAACTTATTTTGGCATCGAAAGATGCACCTCAGTGACAAATATAACCACATTATCATGAACTATGCCATGGATATGGGAGTGAACTCCTAAATATTCATACATGACAGACAATTTAGAGAAAGGATTTTTAAATGTTGTCAACACTGAAGTTTTATTTTCTATCGACTAGTACACATAAAAGGTCGCCATGCCAACTGATAAATTTATTGGCATTTTCTTAATTTCCTGTGATTTTTTTCAAACGGGGTCAAAATGGTTGACACATGTATTCATAATTTCATAGTAAGTAGTTGAAATCTTTGTAAGGCGTTTGTAGTTATTATATAGAATCATATTTGGATACCTTAAAATGATTTTGTTATTTTTTACGACCAAGCTAAAACACACCTGCAGTTTAAATTGGACCTGCTTTTTGGGAGATCGACTGAAACTCATTTAAATATGAAACTAGCTAGGATGCTAGAAAAAATTTGTATTTTGTGTAATGCAATGTGCCCTAGTTTGTATGAAAAATGAAGAGGTGTCATTTTCACTATATTATTTACACTTGATTCACAACAATACCCTGTTTGGTCACATAACATAAAACACTATGTAAATCTGATAATATCACTAAATAAAACAAAATTGGAAGAAAAGAATAATAACAAAAATAAAAAATGTTGGTAAAACAAAAAATAAATATAAGAGAATAAAAAAGGAAAAATGATACATGGATGGGAAATTGTCAGTGATGTTTTTATCATACTTAATAGCTTTTACACTCAATAAAGGTGGGCTTTCCTGAGTGTCCGTTAGGGGACACAGGGAAATGTTACGCGTTGTTTCTTTTCCGTAGACCGCAACAGGTTTGGACATGAATCCACAACATTTGCCTATTATTTTTTTGGCCTATATCGATTGACTTTTTGCTGTTGTTTTGATAAGTATAATTTCTTTAGCATGTGTATGTGACGGGGCTCGTGACATATAGCATCTTTGTTGAGAGATTGATAAAGGGCACTCGGCAAACGCCATGTTTCCGGTTGCGGGACACAGATCTAGAACGATAACATTCATAGTTTAAAACATCTTTGCCGAGCGTATTCATATTCCGAGTGTATATGTGGCCGAGCGTTTTTTTTCTTCGGTTTTTCTCGTATGTGGATCTTTGCCGAGTGATGAGAACCCGTGAAAAACACTCGGGCAAAGTCGCTGACGCTTGGTAAAAGCACGATTTCCGTTTGTGACAGAGATGGAATTTAAAAAACAAGAAGAGTAAGGGAAACACAAGAAACTCGAGCTAGTACACACCAATACGAGACAACACAAAATCGGACCTAGGCACTTTACACAAACACAAGCACAACGAGCAACAATAGGACAACATCTTGCTGAGTGTTTATTGAGACACTAAATGTCTGCCGGCTGGTCGGGCTCACTGGCCCTTGTATTTTTTTTTTTTGAAACGAGGCAAAAGCTTTGCTTTTTTTTGAATCTGAGTTGCTCAAGGAACTCATCAATGTACCTCTCATCGCATGCCGTGTCCGCGACAACCCGTTGCAGCTTCTTGGCATTGGCGGCAAAGACGTGCCTTCCTTCTTCCTCCACGAAGACGGCCCGGACCGTCGCCGCGACGCCTTCCCGATCGAAGGACGACCCATCCTCTCCGTGCCTCGGCACCGGCAACCCTACCTTCTTCCCCTCCATGAACCGAGCGACCGTCCGTTGGTCCTCGAAGAAGGGCAGCAGGACGAGGGGGTGCCCGTGCTGCATGCCCTCGATGACGGACTCGGGCGCGCCGTGCGTGAGGAACGCGCCTACGGAGCCGTGCGCCAGCACCCTCATCTGCGGAACCATCCCCATCGCCACCAGTCCACGGCCATCGGTGCGCTCCCGGAAGCCCGGAGGGAGAAGAGCGTCGTCTTGGTAGCCGCCGAGCTTCCTGAGGGCCCAGAGGAATGGTGTCCCGGCGAGCTCCAGGCCCATGGCCAGCTCGTGCGCTAGTTCGGTGCTCAGTGGCGCTTCAGTTCCCAGCGCGACGTAGACTACCGATTTTGCCGGGTGCCGATCCAGCCATGCCACGAGGTCGTCGCCTCCGAGATGGTCCGCCCTGAGAGGAGGCGGCAGCAGGCCGAGCGGGGCGAACGGCTTGCCGAAGATGCTGGGCAGCAGAGGCACACCCTCGGGGTCGAACTCCACGCAGCACCGCTGGGCGATGATCTTGCAGCGCTGGTAGGTCAGCAGGAAGCGCTGGACACGGTGGCCCCGAGCTCCGGGTCCACGTCCGTGGACACGCGCGGCACGCCCCAGGCGGCGATCGTGGCGGAGGCGAACACGATGAACATCGCGGACGGCACGCCTCGCTCGGCAGCGGCGGCCACCGCTAGGTAGTGGAAGCAGTCGACGATGATCCAGTCTGGCTTCCTGCCTTTGCCGGTTTCGCCGTCTAGGAAGGCGGAGAAGGGCCCCGGCCGTGAGGCCGTCGAAGTCCTTCTGCAGCAGGAGGTCGTTGGTCTTGCTGGAAGTGAGGTCGGTGGTGGCCTCGGCTCCCTCCGGGAGGCCGTCCAGGCGAGGCAGCGGCAGGGACACGAAGTGAACGTTGTCCTGGGCTACTGGTCGGAGCCGGCTGATGTTGCACGGCGTGGAGACGAAGGAGACGCGGTGGCCGCGCGCCGCCAGGCGCTCGGCGAGCTCGAGGAGGGGGGTGATTTGGCCGAAGGCAAGCCACGGGAAGACGACGATGTGCATCGGCGACGAGGAAGAGTCGGCGTCCATGGCCTGTACCTGGATAGGGGATCGAGATGCCGAGTGGCAGTACGTGTTCTGGACCGCGCTGCATGCAGCTACATATATAGTGAGGAACGCCGAGAGTTGATCTTGGGTAGCGTAGAGTGAAGGCCTGCCCGGAGCGACCTTCGCCACACATTCCACCAACCCTTAACAGTGCAACTTCAAAGCTTCTGTCGGGACTACGGACACTGAGACTGTGAGACAGGCCACCGTACACAATATTATTATGCTGGAGTACGATCCAATTGTTGCACAACATATATATATATATAGATCCAACTATCACTACTACTGGAATCTAGCCTTTTGCCGTGTATCTGAATGTTTCATTTTAGTGTATTTCACCAAGCCCGGGATAAAGGTTTTTGCTCTTTTTTAGAAAGGAAATCATAGTTTTGTAATTTAGAAGAAGGTGCCCAACTAGTTAACGAAAAATCAGACGAACACGGAACACACCACACATGGCAAATTCCACTTCAGATCTCTGACAACATCAAGACCACAACAACACTCAGTTGATGGAGAGACAAAGGCCACCAAAGGGCCAACCACACGGACACAAAACATAGCGTGACCGCTCCCCCCGATCCTGCTGGTCTCCGATCACTGTTAGAGAAAGATTAGGGGACTAAGCGTGGTTTCCGCCGCGCCCGTGGGCTAAAATTTTGAATTATTCGATAATAAAATTGTGGAAATTCAAAAATCGTCTAGGTTGTGAAGTTGTTCAAATTTTTGAAATGGTCAAATTGGGGAGCTATTCGTATTTGAATTGTTTTCATGTTTATTAAATGCTTAGATTTTGTGGTCATGATCTATCATCCAAATGTTTTTCAGATTTAAATTTAGTGGAAGTCAACAAAAAGTTTGTATTTGGGAACCGTTCGATTCTCGAAAATTGGTAAAGTTGGGAAAATTTTCATATTTGAATCATGTTTTTGTTTTCGTAAGTGCTTTCATTTGAAAGGCATTCGATTTTTTTGCGTTTATTACATGCTCAGATTTGGAATGCATTTAACATTTTACAATATTCAAATTTGAAATTTGATCATATGCCGTGAATAGGAAACGTTTATTTTTGTGGTCATGCTGATATACTTGTTATATTTTTCCCGCTCGTGTGGCAATATTTAATTTTGAAAACGTCTAGATTTTAAAATTGCGCAGATTTGGAAATTGAACCGAATCTTATATCATCGGAAATCTTCTGCTTGACTCGATTGTTGATGATCAAGTATCCTGCATTCTTCTGGTGTCGCCGAGTACCATCTTGAACTCATATTCGCACTCTGGACGTATCACCGAGAAGAACCAAAACACGGGAAAGAAATAAACAACAATCAATTTATGGCGTCGATGCAACGCGCAGATACATGAATGACATGTCATCTTTAATATTTGCCACAACTCTAGATGCATAGCCAAATTAAATAGGTTTATGAAGCATACTCATATTCTAAATTTAGGGTTCAATAGTGTTTGACTAATGGCATCAATGTAATTGTTTTGAACACGTATAATTATGGCATTAATAGGAAGATCTCATTTTTATGGAAATTTTGGTATATTATTCTTATTTTTCTGATTTTAAATGAATAAGTTATGAATTATTGAAGTTTAATCAAATTTAAGCATTTTCAGAAATAAACAGGAATTTAAAAGGAAGGGACGTCAGCAATGGAGCTGAGCTCCGGGCTGCGCACGGGCGCGACGCTCCGGCGAGTGCGCGCAAGCACCGCTAGGCGCGGGAGGTCCGCCTGGCCGCGGGCTACCTATAGGTGGCGGCACCGCCCCTAAATGGTCGTCGGGGCGTCGCCGGCGAAGCGCGGGGGCGGCGGCGGATGGACGACCGCGGCGGCGGGGATTCCGGCGTCAAGACGGCGTTTCGGCAGGCAGAGCTCGGCGAGGAGGTAGCGGCGGCGACGGCGCATCTCCTCCTGCCCTTCGATTCCAGGGAGAAGAGGCATGGCGGCGGTGGAGCACGGCGGCGTCGCCGGCGACCCCGCGGTCGCGCCAGAGAGAAGGAGAGGGAGGGGGGCTCGCTGGTAATTTTGCAAGGATGTCCTTTGAATTTCCCGTAATTGCAATCTAGTCCTTGGCGGGGGGTTAACGTAAAATGCTTGCGCCAATAATCGTGTGCGGGGGTCACCGGCTGCGACCGGGTGGACGGGTGGTAACCGGGGCGACATGGCGTGCCCTGATTGGAAGAAATTCCATGCTACAGTATGCCGTGCTTGGGAAGAGGACGTGGCTCGATCCTGGCCGTCCGTCGCGTGGATCGGACGGCCAGTGGACGCCGGCGACGTGGGCGAATGAGAAGCCGCGGATTCTTCAAGCCTTTATATATAGGTAGATGTCACAACTATTCCGGGAGGAGCAGACTCGAGACGCTCCCACATACCACAGAGTTAAAGAGGCCTGCGTTCGAGAAGACCCCGTGCCAAAGACAACAGCACGCCCGCCGAGGACCAACACTGTATGGAAACATTATCGCTCGCACGACACAAGGTCAAACACCCTCGGTGTTGTAGAACACCGTGAAAGTTCACCGGCGGTACGATTCGATACGACCCTCACAGTCAAGCGTTTTTGGTTGCACTGCATGAACAGGCGTGGCGGCAAGCCATGGAAGAAGAATGCTCCACGGTCCGACACAATGACACATGGAAATTGATCCTCTTGGCATCAATGTTGTCGACAACAAATGGTTGTTCAAAACCAAGCATCGTCTGAATGGTTCGATCGACAAACACAAGGTATGCTTGGTTGCACGAGGGTTTACTCAGCAGTATGGACTTGATTTTGGTGATACTTGCAGCCCAATCGTCAAACCTGCCACTGTTCATATTGTCTTGTTGCTTGATGTGTGTCATGGTCGGTGTCTTAGGAAAATTGATGTTAGCAATGCTTTTCTGCATGGGTTTCTGACAAAGGGTGTCTATATGCAGCAGCCACCCAGGTTTGAACACCCAGACCATCCATCTCATGTGTGTAATCTTCAGCGAGCTCTCTATGGAGGGAGGGAGTCAGCACGCGCATGGTATGCATGCCTAAGTGAGCGTTTAGTCCAATCCTTGTTTTTTTTTTTTGACATTTAAATGGATCCTCCATTACCTAACCTGCGCAGCACACTCGTTGGCAATCAAATCCGCGATGAACGCGGGGACATCATCCTCCCAGCACAAACATTCAGTATCGGCGCGCAGGCCATGTTGTGCTAGGGAGTGAGCCACACCATTACAGCTCCTCGGAGTAAAAACAAACTATGAGATTCAAAGGAGGTAATGCAAATGCTACGGATTTCTTTCAGAAGAACACCACAAGTGCGAGATCATAGCTCTTCGTCTCCAGTGCAGTGACCAAATTCTTGCAATCTGACTCAAGATGCACGCGGTTCAGACCAATTGCAGCAGCTCCCTCTGAAGCTGCGATGCATGCCTCCGCTTCAGCTTGCAGCGCATCCCTGATATGATGCAGTTTGCCGGCCGCAGCCGCAATGAACTGCCCCGTGTCTGATCGTAGAACAAAACCCCAAGCTCCCTCACCCGAGCTTTGCAGAAAAGCGGCATCAAAATTTACCTTCACATGGTTGGTCGGAGGCCTTGCCCAACATACTTTTGGATTTGGCTCCACCACCGTTGTTTCAGCTAGCTTATTTCTGGACGTCTCCACTCCCACTTGGAAATCAAGAGCGTGGCGTTGGACCCTGTGGCAAATTGTCTCGCTACTCATATCTTTCCCTTCTGCGTTCTTTTTGTTACGAGCAGTCCACCAATCCAACATCAGGATTAAGATCGTCTCGCGTCTCGGCGAGGGGAGAGCCTCAATCATCTCGAACATGATGAATGCACTTGGTGCAGATAGTAGTGAAAGTCGGATATCCTCGACCTGAAGGCTGCGCCACACATACTTCACTTGTTTACATTTCAAGAACATCGCACTGATTTCGTCACAAAGTGTTTTGGTAAGGTCGAAGCAGGACATCGCGTACGTTGGGATTGCTTGAGCGATTGCCTTGATCATAATTTCTTTACCTGCCTTCGAAAGTAACCTTTCCTTCCACCCCTGAATACGCTGCCAAATTTTCTCTTTCAAGTATTCAAACTCCTTTTGCTTCGACGCCCCCAAATGTACGGGCAGTCCAAGGTATCGCTCATTCCTCGACTCCCTTGGGATCCCAAGAACCCCCAAAACCGCTTGCTTGACTGTATTTTTTGTACCTTTGCTGAACATAGCTGAAGATTTCTCTTTATTGATCATCTGACCGGACTGATCTTCATAGACCACAAGAATTTCCTGTAGTTTCCTCGCGTTTGCAGTATTTGCTTTCATTACATTTAACGAGTCATCGGCAAAGAAGAGATGGTTAATCTTCGGTGCTGATTGGCATAGCCGAATACCTTCTATAGTGCCTTCTTCCTCTGCATTCCTCAGTAAAGCGGATAATCCTTCAGCACACAGAATGAAAAGATATGGAGATAACAGGTCCCCCTGCCTAATCCCCCTCTCGGGCAAGAAACCATCCCGGAGATTTCTATTTACCTTCACTCTATAAGACACCGAGCGCACACAATTCATCACCAACTGAATCCATGAAGCAGCGAACCCCATTTTCTCCATA
The DNA here is from genome assembly GCA_947311845.1 of Poa pratensis. NCBI lineage: Eukaryota > Viridiplantae > Streptophyta > Magnoliopsida > Poales > Poaceae > Poa > Poa pratensis. Next base: position 37,547,443 of record CAMZMU010000052.1, read on the forward strand.
ATTTTCTCTAAAAAAAACCACTCCACTCGGTCATATGCCTTACTCATGTCCAACTTGACCGCCACTAAGCCATCTCTGCCCCCCTTCTTGTGATGCATCGAATGAGTGATTTCATACGCCAACAAGACATTATCAGTGATCATCCGCCCGGGAACAAAAGCTGACTGGGTTGGGGAAATGATGTGTGGAAGAATTACTTTCAACCTGTTTGCCAGAGCTTTCGCAATTAGCTTATACAGAATGTTGCACAAGCTAATTGGCCGGAACTCCGTGATTCTTTCTAGATTCTTTATCTTAGGGATGAGTACAATTGTGGTTTCATTCCATCTGCTCAGCATTGGGCCTCCATTCAGAACTCCCAAAACTTCAGCTTGTATTTTATGGCCCACCACACTCCAGAACTTCTTATAAAAAATAGCCGGCATACCATCCGGACCAGGTGCCTTCAGATCACCAATGGAGTCCAACCCCTCCTTTACTTCCTCCACTGTAAAATTCATGCCAAGGGATTCATTCATATCCTCTGTAACCGAAGTTGGGACATGTTTGAGGAGATCATTGTTTACAACACCTGCTGAAGACATGAACAAACTTTTGTAGTGGTTAGTGATAAAATGCCCTAACTCCTTCTCACCCTTCACTAATCCTCCTCCGTCCCTTTTTAATTTTTTTTATGACATTTAACTTCTTCCTCTCCGAGGCAAAAACATGGAAATATTTTGTATTGCGATCACCATACTTGAGCCAATTAGCATGTGCACGCTGCTGCCAATAGATACTATGTTGTTCTTCCAATCTGCCCAGCTTATACTTCAAGAGGTGCTCCTTATTTACACCGTCTTAGCTGATGGGTTGACGTCTACATCTCTCCAAGTCTTTCCGAGCTTTTTTAATTCTGGTTTTCAATTCTCCTAGCACCTCTTTGTCCCACTTCCACAACTTCCGGCCTACATCTTTGAGCGCGACACCCACCGACATATCTTCATCCTCAAAAGAATTGTTCCACGCCTCCTCCACCACCTGGGCGCAGTCCTCCTCCTGCAGCCAAGAAGCCACAAAACGAAATATATTGCTGCCTCGCTCCTCCCTCGGTTGAGAGGCCTGTTGGTTTTGGATAGCTACCACTGGTCTGTGGTCGGAGTGAGGGTGCTCTGCATTTATGATCTTATATAGGGGGAACATGCATCTCCATTCAACATTTGCCACATCCCGATCAAGGCGTTCTCTAACATATCCATCAGCTAGATGCCAGTTATTACGCCAAGTGAAAGCATCACCTACAAATCCCAAGTCACCAAGTTTTGCATCCTCTAGAGCCCTACGAAACGCATCCATGCAAGCCGGGGCCCGAGCCGGCCCCTCTTCCTTCTCGTGAGCAAAGATAATTTCGTTAAAATCGCCCATGCAAAGCCACGGGAGATTTGATTGGCCTGCCAAGGTGCGTAGGAGCTTCCAAGTGTTTTCCTTCTCCCCCGATCTTGACTCACCATATATCCCGGTAAATCTCCATTTACTACCACTTTCCTCGATAACATCCACATCAATGTGGTAGCGCCCCTTCCACCTCAATTTCACGTCCACTCCCCTTCGCCAAAAGAGTGCCAAACCTCCACTTCTTCTTTTACAGCTCACCGCTACCATGTTTGGCATGTTCAACTTCCACCGAAAACACTCCATCTCCTTCTCATCCATTTCTGTTTCAGACAAGAAGAGGATGTCGGGGTCTTCTGCCTTTTGGAGCTCCGAAATGCTACTAACAGACGGCTGGTTTCCAAGCCCCCAGCAATTCTGAGATACAATCTTCATTGCTTTTCGCACAGCTACATCTGCAGCCCTATTGTGTATACCATTAAGTCCCAACTGGCGCGTACTCACATCAGGAACATCCCCATGTATCGAAACACATGGTCCACTGCAGTTCTCACCACAAATCATTTCTTCAGCTAAAGGCTCCTCACATGGATGTATCGCTGATTTCAGAACGCACGGAGGCACCCGCCGGACGGCTGGCCGGCCGGCCGGTGGGGCAACTGATCCTTGACCTTCCACCATAGCCTTGTTGCACACACCACTCAGCACACTTGAGTCAAAAACAGCGGCCGCTCTAGACCGCATCAGCCGAATGCATTGCTTAGGGTCACGCGAGTTGCAGACGATCTGCAGAGCCCGCATCTTCAAATCCTCCATGGGAAACCTCCTCCGGCCTCACCTTCCTCCAAACGCTTCCGATTCAACATAAAACCAGCCGCCACAAACAAAACCTTCCTCACACCACGGGCCAAAACAAGATACAAACTAGGGATTTAGGTGTTTTACGACTGCTTGCCCTAAACACGCAGAAGGCTTATGTGGTAAGGAGAACGGGACAAGGATGAAGGGATCTCCTTGTTGGCCATGTTTCCTTGTAGATTGGTTTTGTCTCCTCGAAGGTGGATACTTCACTCTTCATTTTCTCTGTCAGTGGCAACGAGATTATTATGTTGGTGTACGTTGATGACATTGTCATTGCTGGCTCTACAACGGATGCTGCTGAACGGTTAGTTCAGTTCTTGTTGGCCACGTTTCCTCCTTGTAGATGGGAATATTTTCTCGAAATTGAGGTGGGGCTTGCAATTTTCCATGTTTCATCGCTCCAACATGGAAAATTGTAAGCCCACCTACTCCCCTGTCAGCCACAGAGAAATTATCTTGAGATTCATGAGAGTCATTATATGCTTGATGCTTTCAAATACCGACATACCGTAACATGGTAGGAGGTCTGCAGTATCTTATACTTACACAACCAGATATCTTGTATGCGTGTCAGTTGCACAATCGACATATGTGCACTGGGAGGTCGTTAAAAGAATTCTGAGGTATGTGAAGGGGACACTTTAGACTGCACTTCAGTTCGGAAGGTTTGCATCCACACAACTTGGTATTTTCAAACCATATTTTCAAATCGAAACGAAAATTACATACGAGCACATCGACATCTGAACCAGAAGTGCCGTCAAAATATATTATCATCCATGATTTACACGAAAAATACGAATGTAACATAACAAAATAAGTTTTTCTATTTTGGAGCGAGTACTTTTAAATTTTTCTATTTTGGATATGCTAGTGAAGTATGAGTCAAAATACAAATAATTAATATTTTTGGGTATGCCTTCGCATATTGCACCAACTGGACTATCTTTTTTTAGACTAACAAGGGTGACCCTCAAAACTCCATTCCATTTGAAAAGAAACCATAACCGTTGAATATAGACAAACATCTAAAAGAAATACATTACAAAAGAATCATGATAAAAATCTAGTAGAGTATCAATCATCAATATAATAACGACCCAAATGTTTTGTCTATTGACAGTCAAACATGAACTAGTTGCAAAATTCTAAAAGCATCATACGCGGTGTTGGTGGAAAGTTAAGGCCGAAAAACGAACAGCTACTCTGCTGCCCAGTCGCCGAGTGCTTCTCTCCAGATCAATCCCCTTCTCTCAACCTCGAATTCATTCCGCCGTGCGAGATCGAGACAGGAAGCGGGCGGCGCCGCAGAGCCGGATCTGTTGTCTGCGGCGGCTGCAGCGGGCGTCCCTGCGAGCTCTGCGAATGGAGTACGTGCTCTCATCCCTCCTTTGTTGCGGGATTCTGCCTGTGCTGGAGATAGATGGTGCTGGTCCAGTCCGTGTGGATCAGGATTATGATTTTCTAGTTGTTTTAGCCATCTTCTTAACCATGTGGAAATATATTATAATTAACCCATCACTTGATTCATTTCCCAGACTGGCATCCCAGAGAAACTGAGGGAAAAATGTGTGAACTACACAAACCAGCTGTGAGGAAGTATTGACTCTGCAAAAGCAATGGCTGAAATTGTGCTTCTTCTAGTCATTAAGAAGATCGGAATTGCCTTGGCAAATGGTGCGGCAGTACAGGCCAGGGCTCAGTTTTCCAAGTATACGGCACAACTCACAGAGCTGCAGCGCAGCATGGGTCGTGTCGTGAGCGAGCTTCGTGTAATTCACGATGCTCTCTCTCAAATGGACATTCGAAACCGCAGCAATCCAGTCTATGAGGGCTGGTTGGATGAGGTGAGGAAGGTGGCGCATGCCATGGAGGACATGGTGGATGAGTACTTGTATCTGTTGGATATTCTGGTGTGATCTAGGCTGCTCTCCTCTTAGGTCAAAAGTCAAGAATTACGGCTGCTACAGTAGGTCGGCAGTACAGTAATTTGCTACAGTAAAGATACTACAGTAGCTCTAATGTGTTGTCTTGATCGGAGACATCGATTTTTCATCCAACGGTGCTGGTTCCCCTGGTGTGCAGTGCTATAAAGATAAGGGGCTCTTTTATGGAAGAGGGATACGACACTCACTTCTCTTCTCACCCCTTAGCCACTAGCTTACCGATCAAGCTTGCACTGAAAGACCAGGAAGAACAAAGCACAATCAACTCAATTCCTAGTTGATCTGAGCAAGAATAGAAGGCATGGCATCATCTTCAGATCAAGGTAATTTTCTATTCATCTTCTTTTGCAGCTCAAACTTGAGCTAGTTGATTCTGTGGATTCAACAATGGTATCAGAGCCATCTAGCTCTCAAGCTTGAGCCCTAGCTCAAGATCTTGCTTGATCTATTAAGCTTCTGTGCTATAGTTCATGATTAGATCAAGCATGTCATGCTGTTTATTATTGATGTTCTTCCTAGTAAAGTAAAATAAAGTTTTAGCCCTGTCTTTCTAAAGTTTCTAGCCCTAAAGTTACTAAAGTGAACCTAGGGTTTCATTTTAAGCACATATGAAGGGGATTAAAGTATTTTCTTGTGAATTATGAAGTTTTCCCCAATTTTCAGAAACCCTAGAGTTCAAATCCCTAATGATTCTCCTCTGTTATTAAGCTAGGGTTTTCAAATTAAGCATGTTTAAGTGGGGTTTTATTCAATTGATGCAATTTATAACGAAATCCCCAAATTTCTGAAACCCTAGATCAAGAAATTCCCCAAAATTAAAGAACCCTAACCCTAATTTAAGGTTTATGGCGGTGGAAACTTACCTCATGGGCCTCGCCGTCGTCGCTGGCCACGGCAGCGTCGAAGCCACCAACTAATGTTGGCAGGGGATCTCGGGCTGGACCCCGAGTGACCTCGCCGTTCACCGCACCGGACCGTGGCGTCGCTTCCCCGTGCGCTTGTCGCCGTAGAAGCTCGCTGCGGTGTCGAATCTTGCGCAGGTCGTCGACGCCGACGCGGGGATGCCCGCTCGTGTGCTTTCGCCTCGCACAGAGTGCCGCCCAGAGCCACTCGACGGAGGTGCGCGCTAGCCAAAGCCGCACGCAGCTCCGGCGAAGGGGTCTGGACGACGCACGCAGTTTTCTTCTCCGTCGCGCGTTGTTCGTCGCCGTCGCGCTCTCTCTCGTCGCCGCTCGGGAGCAAAGGAGAGGAAGGAAAGAAAGTTAGGGTTTTCCCACGCGGGGCGGCGGCGATGTACTGGATTTTGTTTCCAGATGCGACCGCTCCTGGCCGTCGGATCGGCATCCGGCGGCTCGCGGGGTTTCTGGCGCTGAAATGGGCTGCGGCCGAGTAGGGGACCAAGGGGAGTATCGCTGGGCTGGGGTTTTTTTTTCGGCCCAGTTCAGCAGATAAGTGTTGCTGAATTAAAAAAAAATTGGGCTGAAATAAATGATTTTCAGGGCTATTTCTCTGTATGTTTTTAATTATGCTTTTATGTCTATTATTAGTCATGTTTTATTGCCATGCTTAGTTATTTACATGTCTTTAATTATGTTTATTATTAAGTTTGTTTATGATTTATGAATTATGGTGATTTTTATCACTATGATTATTATGGAATAATGTTTCCGCTGCGAAATAAAGTTTAATGCATCCTCAAATAAAGTGTGGTTTTATGCTTTGTCATTCTGACCAAAGTTGTTTGACGGGCATTTTAACCGCAAAATTCTTTTATTGATCCGTTTCACTTCTGGCCAAAGCTGATGTGAACCGGGTTAGTAGAGGAAATTAATGAATGAGGATTATTAATGTGTGGCTTTATTTATCAATTTGGCCAAAGCTAATTGATGAATATTTGTCCACAAAATTTTGTTGTTCATTTTCATCTCTGGCCAAAGCTGTTTTGAATTTGATCAATAGAATTTAATGATAATTATGATGATGCTTACTAAAGCATTTTGAATTTTTCTTTTGCAGCAACTAATGTCTCTAATATTGCTGGAATGCTAAATGGCATCGAACAGCTAAATGGTAGCAATTATGTTATGTGGAAGGAGAAGCTGGAGATTACGATGGCCTTACTCAATATTGATTATGCTCTCCTTAATGATCCTCCTGAGGCACCTAAAGAAGATAATGAAAATTATGAAGCCCTCAAGAAGGAATATGATGTTATTAAGGCAAGTGGGATGACTCTAATCGCAAGTGCCTTATGATGATAAAGGGCTCCATTACACAGAGTATGAGGGGAGCCCTTCCTGACTGTGAGACAGCTAAAGGGTACTTTGCAAAAATTGAGCATCAGTTTAAAGGGTCTTCTAAAGTTTATGCAACAAGCCTTATTCGAAGACTAATTGATGAAAAATATGATCCCACTGGAAGCCTTCGAGAGCATATTATGAAGAAGTGCAACATGGCCGCCAAACTTAAGTCTATGGAGATGGAGATTTCTAGTGGTTTCCTCGTCCATTTTATTATGTCATCTTTGCCTCCTCAATTTGATCCATTTATGATCAACTATAATGCGATGGATGTCAAATGGGAGATTGATGAGATGATGGCGCGATGTGTGCAAGAGAAGAAAGGCTAAGGCTGACAGAATTGAGCATATTAATCAGTTTGCTCATTCACAGAAGAAAAGGTATAAAAAATTTGTGAATGAGTATATGAAGCCCAAGCCTAATAAGTTTAAGGAAAAAGGCCAATCTTCAAAAGGTTCACAAGAAGAAGCCAGAAAGAGCGCCTAATGCGGAAGAAAATAAATCTAATGCTTGCCACTTTTGTGGAAAAGGTGGACATAAGCAAAAGGATTGTTTTGGCTTCAAGAGATGGCTCAAGGAAAAAGGTACCGATGTTATTACTTTTGTTGAAGAATCCCTTTATGTTAATTATGCCACCAATACTTGGTGGATTGATTCAGGTGCAACAATTCATATTGCAAATTCGTTGCAGGGATTCAATATGAGGAGGACCCTAAAAAGAGGGGAAAGAACAATTAGAGTTGCTAATGGTGTTGAAGCTTATGCCGAGGCGCTTGGAGATTTCACTCTCATACTTCATGGTGGTTTTAGGCTTCAACTAAATAATGTTCTCTATGTACCCTCGATGAAACGGAATTTAGTTTCCGTCTCATGTTTAGATGATGATGGTTATGAGTGTCACTTTGGGAATAAGCAATGTATAATTATGTATGACAATAATAATGTTGGTCTTGCGTGTCGACAAGACAAACTTTATGTAATATCCCTATGTGATGATATAAATAATGTGGGTTCTACCTCAAATTTAAATGTCGGTACCAAACGCAAACGTAATGATAATGAGACTTCTTCGAAATTATGGCACTATCGTTTAGGCCATATTTCGAGGGGGAGAATTGAGCGTCTCATTAAAGATCAAATTCTTCCTTCTCTTGATTTTACGGATGCGGATGTTGATCATTGTATTGATTGCATCAAAGGAAAATATGCCAAGAAAATTAAGAAAGGTGCAAATCGAAGCACGGGAGTTTTGGAATTAATTCATACGGATATATGTGGTCCGTTTAATGTGAGATCGGTGGATGGTTTTAATTCATTCATAACGTTCACCGATGATTTCTCCCGTTATGGATATATTTATCAAATTAAAGAAAGATCAGAGGCATTAGACAAGTTCAAGATTTTTAAAGCTGAGGTTGAAAATCAATGTAATAAAAGAATTAAAGTTGTAAGATCTGATCGTGGTGGAGAATACTACGGCAGACATACTACTTATGGCCAAATTCCTGGACCGTTTGCAAAATTCTTACAGGAAAATGGCATTGTAGCCCAGTACTCAGCACCGGGCGAACCTCAGCAAAATGGGGTGGCTGAAAGGCGAAACCGCACACTTATGGATATGGTGCGGAGTATGTTAAGCCACTCCACTCTGCCGGTAAATTTATGGATGGAAGCCCTTAAAACAGCAGCACATATTCTTAACAGGGTTCCTAGTAAATCGGTGCCCAAAACACCGTATGAATTATGGACTGGGAAAAAGCCAACCCTGAATTATTTTCATGTATGGGGCTGTCCTGCTGAAGCAAGGATTTTTAATCCGGTTATGGGAAAATTAGACCCCAAGACAGTCAGTTGCCATTTTATTGGTTATCCTGACAAATCTAAAGCATATCGATTTTATTGTCCAAATCAGGCAACTAAGTTTGTTGAAACAAGACACGCAGTGTTTCTGGAAAATGATGTGATGAGGGGGAGCGTAACACCTCGGGAAATAATTTTGGAGGAAAAACGGGTATATGTCCCGGCTCCAATAATTTTAGAACCTATTTTCCCGGTGACTGCTGATATTGCACCTCCTGTGAATAATACACCTGCTGAGACTCCTGTGACTATTTCAGATGTCACACCTGATGATACTTCTATTGAAGATACTCAGCAGCCTCAAATTGTTGATGATGTGCCAAATAATGAACCACTCAGAAGGTCACAGCGGGCTAGAAAGTCTGCTATTCCTGATGATTATTTCACTTATATGAGTGAGGATGTGAATGAGTCAATATTGAATAATGATCCACCTCATTTAAAGAAGCTATGCAAAGTAAATTTCGTCTGAATGGCTTAATGCCATGAAAGATGAAATGAAGTCCATGAGCATTAATGATGTATGGGACTTAGTAGAAATTCCCAAAGGAGCTAAAATAGTTGGAAGTAAATGGGTCTATAAGACCAAACGTGACTCCAAGGGATATCGAAAGGTTCAAAGCCAGACTTGTGGCAAAAGGTTTCACTCAAAGAGAAGGGATTGATTATAATGAAACATTTTCACCCGTCTCTACCAAGGATTCATTCAGAATAATTATGGCACTTGTGGCTCATTATGATTTAGAGCTACACCAGATGGATGTTAAAACGGCATTTCTAAATGGTGACTTGCATGAAGATGTATACATGGCACAACCGGAAGGTTTTGTTGTGGAAGGAAATGAACATTTGGGATGTCATCTGAAGAAATCCATCTATGGCTTGAAGCAAGCATCAAGAGAGTGGTATTTCAAATTTGATCAAGTCATAAAGGAATTTGGTTTTAAGGAAAATAAAATGGACAATTGTGTTTATGTTAAGTTCAGGGGGAGTAATTTTATCTTCCTGATATTATATGTTGATGATATACTCTTGGCCAGCAGTGATATAAATATGCTAATGGAGACCAAGAAATTTCTGTCATCTAAATTCGATATGAAAGATCTCGGTGAAGCAGCTTATGTTTTAGGAATTGAAATTCACCGGGATAGATCCAGAGGATCTTGGGGCTATCTCAGAGAGCATATATTGAGAAGGTACTGAAAAAGTACAACATGCATAAGTGCTCAGCCTCGCCTGCTCCTATTGTAAAGGGCGATAAATTTGGGACTTTTCAGTGTCCAAGAAATAATTATGAATCTGCGCAGATGAAGTCAGTTCCCTATGCATCAATTGTTGGGAGCATTATGTATGCACAAGTATGCACTCGCCCTGATTTAGCATTCGTGACCGGGATGCTTGGCAGATATCAGTCTAATCCAGGTCAGGATCACTGGAAGGCTGCTAAAAAGGTCTTGCGTTATTTGCAAGGTACTAAAGGCCTCATGCTTACTTATGAAAATCTGATAACCTTGAAGTGGTGGGTTATTCGGATGCTGATTTTGCGGGGTGTGTTGACACTAAGAAATCCACATCAGGTTATATTTTCACCCTCGCAAATGGAGCTATATCATGGAAAAGCTCAAAGCAAACTGTCACTGCATCGTCGACAATGCAGGCAGAATTTGTAGCATGTTATGAGGCTACCGGGCAGGCGGTATGGTTGAAGAATTTTATCCCGGGACTGAGAGTGATTGACAGCATTTCCAGGCCTCTCACTCTGTACTGCGATAATCAACCCGCAGTGATCTATGCGAGTAACAACAAGTCAAGTGGTGCTGCCAAACACATTGACATTAAATTCATGTTGTGAAAGATAGAATCCAGGATCAGACAATAAATGTCAAGTACATTAGTACTAAGTTCATGTTAGCGGATCCGCTCACAAAAGGCTTACCACCCAGCGTATTCAGAGAGCATGTTGCCGGCATGGGTTTGGTTGAAAGCTTTTAATCCTGGAGAAGTTGGAACTATTATGGCACCATCTCCCCAAAGAGGCTCATTTTGAGATCGAATGGGAACCATAGTCACTTGGTTTAGCAGTACTTAATTGACTGTTGTAATCTATTGTCTTGGTGTACCATTTTATCAAAAGATGAGTCTGTAATGTTTATAATGTTTATGTAAATTAAGTTAATGTATGATGTAAATAAAGTTTATGGAGCTCATAAATTAATGAGGTTCATTTTGATATGAAGTGATGTACTATAGTCACTGGATTAAATGGTACCTAATAGACCGTTGTAATCTTTTCGTCTTAGTGCATTATTTTGTTGAAAAGTGAGCTTATAATGTTCAGCCTTACGATCAAGGGGGAGAATGTTGGATATTCTGGTGTGATCTAGGCTGCTCTCTCTTAGGTCAAAAGTCAAGAATTAGCTGCTACAGTAGGTCGGCAGTACAGTAATTTGCTACAGTAAAGATACTACAGTAGCTCTAATGTGTTGTCTTGATCGGAGACATCGATTTTTCATCCAACGGTGCTGGTTCCCCTGGTGTGCAGTGCTATAAAGATAAGGGGCTCTTTTATGGAAGAGGGATACGGCTCTCACTTCTCTTCTCACCCCTTAGCCACTAGCTTACCGATCAAGCTTGCACTGAAACACCAGGAATAACAAAGCACAATCAACTCAATTCCTAGTTGATCTGAGCAAGAATAGAAGGCATGGCATCATCTTCAGATCAAGGTAATTTTCTATTCATCTTCTTCTGTGGCTCAAACTTGAGCTAGTTGATTCTGTGGATTCAACAGTATCATGTTGGCGGAGAACATGATCTGGGGTGCTGCTTTTACCTGAAGAAAGGGCTCGGAAGACCGAGATCTCTGCTTTCTTTGAAGCAGATAGCTTCCAGTGTGAAGGAAACAGAGAAAGACCTTGCACACTTGTCAGAGACGAAAAACCGTTGGGTTCCCATGATGAACAATGGAGACACAAGCATTTCGAATTACATTGTGAAGAGGTCCCAAGACCTAGCAAACACCTCACGTTCCCTTGATGAACAAGATCTTGTTGGGGTGGACGAAAACAGACAAAAACTTGAGAAGTGGTTGGGAGGTGAAGATGGGGAATGCTCTGTGATAACGATTCATGGTATGGGAGGGCTTGGCAAAACAGTTTTAGCTGCAAATGTCTACATGAAGGAAAGAGATAAATTTCAGTGCCACGCATGGATCTCCATCTCTCAAACTTATTCTAGAGAAGATGTCTTGAGGAATATAATCAAGGAACTCTTCAAAGATATATTTGACGTTCCATCTAACATCGCTGCTATGAACATCACATGCCTTGAAGATACACTGAAGAGATTTCTGGTGCAAAAGAAGTATTTTATCGTCCTGGATGATGTTTGGACTCCAGAAACCTTTGATGACTTGTCTAGGGCACTTCTTAGTAATGACAAAGGCAGTAGATTGTTGATCACAACACGTGGAGGCGATGTTGCTGCACTTGCTTCTCGAGGGCATATATTAACACTTGAAGCTTTACCAGAAGACAAGGCATGGGATCTCTTTTGTAAGAAATCATTTTCAAGAGAAACAAGTCATGAATGTCCTGAGGATCTGAAGCCTTTGTCTAAGGAAATAATTAGCAAGTGCAAAGGCTTGCCTCTTGCTATCGTATCAGTTGGTAGCCTCTTGCATGTTCGTGAGAAAACCGTGGGAGAATGGAGAAGAATAAATGACCAGTTGAGTTGGGAGATAATTAATAATTCGAGGCTCGACCACATAAGGAATGTTTTGCATCTGAGCTTCATCTACCTTCCAACATACTTGAAAAGTTGTTTCTTGTACTGCAGCTTATTTCCAGAAGACTATCTTTTCCACAGAAAAGAGCTTGTACGGTTATGGATAGCAGAGGGGTTCATCGTGGAGAAGGGTGCAAGCACATTGGAAGAAGTTGCAGAAGGCTATCTGAAGGAATTGGTCAACAGAAACATGCTACAACTTATCGATAGGAACTCATTTGGCAGGATGAACAGGTTCAAAATGCACGATATCATACGTGAATTGGCAGTTGATTTGTCCCAGAAAGATCATTTCGGTGTTATATACGAGGAGGATAATTCTGGACGATTTCATCATAGGATGGACGGAGATTAGTAGTGCACAAAATGAAAAAGGATATCAAGCAGTCATTTTCTACTTTACACGGACTTCGAATTTTCATTACACTCGATAACATGCCATCATTCAATCTACTACCTCTACTATCTGAGAAGTCAAGGTATGTGACGGTGCTAGAATTGCGTGGTCTGCCTATTGAGAAGATTCCGGATGCTATTGGATATCTTTTTAATCTCCGCCATTTGGGTTTGCGTGATACAAAAGTGAAGCTCTTACCCAAGTCCATGGAGAAGCTTTCAAATTTGTTGACACTGGACCTTTTTGGATCTGACATACAGGAGGTGCCTGTAGGGATTGTCAAGCTGAAGAATCTTAGGCACTTATTTGTTGAGAAAGTTAATGATCAATCTGACCGAGTTCTCCGATCACGCAGCGGTGTATGCATCACCAAGGGTCTTGGTAACCTAACAAATCTGCAGACTCTACAAGCGTTGGAAGCCGAGGATGAGTCTTCTCGACAATTGGGGGAGCTGAGGCAACTAAGAAGCTTGAGGATATTGAAGGTGAAGGGAATCTACTGTGAACACCTATGCGAATCTCTAGTGCAGAAGCCATTTTTGTCCTACCTAGATGTGTGTGCTAGTGATGAGAATGAGGTTCTCATGTTGAACGCCCTCCCACCTAACCTGCAAAAGCTAAGTTTGAGGGGAAGGTTAGAGGAAGGGACATTCTTGAGAGACTCTCCTCTGCTCCAAGCCGTGGAGCAAAATGTGCATGAACTGTATCTACATTGGTCCCAGCTGAGAGAAGACCCACTGCCATCCCTCTCTTGTTTGGCAAATTTGACGTTTCTACACTTCACCAGGGAGAAGCTTGTGTTTCTAACGGGATGGTTTCCCAAGCTGAAGGTTCTCTATTTGTGTGATCTGCCTAATCTGAAGCAGCTAGAGATAATGCAAGGTGCCATGGCGACACTGGAACGTTTAACACTAGTCAACCTCGGCAGCATGGTGGAGGTCCCACCTGGCATTGAGTTACTCTTGCCCCTCCAGTCTCTAATCTTCCACATAATCACCCGTGACTTCTTCGAGTCTTTGTGTCAGCACCCTCGAATTGATGATATGAAAGCACGGTATACTCTCCGAGATTGATTGGCCGCTGTCGATCCATGAATCCGTATGTAAGTCACTCTCTCGAGTCTCAATTGCCAAATACTATTTGCATCACTCTTGAATTGTTTGTGCTTTCAGGTACCTGTTTGTGTGAGCTGTAATGAAAGGAAGACACGGTTTAGAGATCCAGTGCATGCGCCTCTCTTCTGCTCCTGTTGTCCAAGACACAGTTCAAAGAAAGTACACTACGACTTTATGTGTTGCTGCTTTCAGGTACCTGTTTGTGTGAGCTTGTGAACTATGATCGATTCCAGTTGCGCATGTTGAATAAATCGAACCATTTGTGGATAATTTGTCCCGATGCTTGGCTTCTATGCAGTTAGTTCATCTATGCATCCCAGTCTTGGCAATGGCTTTCTGTTTCTTTTAATTTTCATGTAAATCCTCCAGGCTTATGCTCATATTAAGTGACAGAAAAGCACTCTGTGTTCATGTTCATGCACTTTTCTGTAAAAGTGAATAAAATGTTTGGCATATAGATGGAGAAACATTTTACTACATTTTCTTTGTATAATCATCAGTAGCATACAACCAAAGAGTTACAGGCTATGTGCATAAGCAGAAAGTGGTGTGTACTTTCTTTATTCACTTTTCCATTCCAAGCTTTGATCATCAGATTGATCAGGCTAGCCATCTAGATTGATCTACTGATACTGTACATAGCCGACCCGTTCAAAAAAAAGAACAACCTGACAATATCGTGTTTGTACGATTTGCAAAATTCCTTTCTTTTCCCTACAAACAGGCTCTGAATAAAAATAGGTGCGTAAACTTTGCTAATAGGTGAAACTATGGCACTTTCCTCAAACGGCGGGCTTGATGTTAGCGATGATCAGATCCCCTTACTCGTACATGGTGAGTTTGCAATTGTTTGCATGTTGACATGATCATGTACTCCCTTGGTTCCAAAAAGAATGTCACTAGAAGTGGGGCAGCCCTAGATTTGATGTATCTAGCACTACTTCCAGTCCTGGGTACATATTCACCGCGGGGGGAGTATGTGGTACCATTATTTCGATGGCCACTGATGATCTCCCCATTTTTTGATCTTTTACAAGTTGAGGCAGGCTGTCAATAGATAACAATGGACGTCAAGTGGAGACTTGTAAATGCTTAGCCCCTCCCACTTGGCTACTTCTAACTTCTTTTTGGCAGGAAATTGCTAATTTGTGAATATGAAGATGGTGTGCTCTGCTTACCCATCATAACTTATTGCAACCAAGTTCTTGCAGGTCCTTTGAGCCACTCTTCTGCTTACCCATCATCAACCTTGGGTACCTCGAACCTTTGTAGTGCCAGATCACAAGTTCCTCATGTCCCACTGGACGACACATGCTCTGAGAAGATGCTTACCAACAAAATTTGTGGCAATGCTTGTCGTCAAAACAAATACAATGATTGTGGCGTAAGAATAACAGTGTCTACTCCCTTTAACTGACATAGTCCCAATGATCTCGGTCCCAAGGAAACATTTACAAGATTTTAAGCGATTTTCGAAGATAGTCTTAGGGTTAGACTCTGTACAGGAAAGACTTAACTGAAATTCTCATGAAAATTCAAAACCCCTGCTCCCGCCTAAATCAAGAGCTGCATTGTTGTTGCACATTTTCCAAAAGCCTAGCATTGTGTTTGCTTCCAAAGGTGCTAACAAATTAGAATGTCCATTGGATCGAATCAAAATTTGGCTTTACCCTGCTTCCAAATCTCTACCTCCTGATTAGCTACCTGCTCCAAATGATCATCCAGAAGTGGGTGTGCAAGCTTGAATGGCTAAATTATAAGTCGCAAAAAAGAAAGTGAAACCATTTTAAGCTTAATAGCATTCATTGGCTGCTAGGATTCCTTGGATCCTTATTCAAAAGAGAAGGCGGCGAATCAAAAGCTTTAATTTGCTTCTTCAAAATCTACTGCTACTCAACTGACACTAATCAAGCAACTCCGTTTTAAAAAGAGTAAAACGCACGTGGAGTCTACCAAGTTGCATGGTTGGAGCGTTTTGGTCACGAACTGGGAAAATGCAAACTTTTGGTCACGAAGTTGTGTAAATGTGGGACGTTAGTCATTCCGTCAGTCCCACCGTTAAAATGCTGACGTGGACACTGATTTTTTACGAAAAAGACCTTAACCTTCTGGAAAATCACATTCGCACCCGAGATCATATGCTACAGTGATTTTCGGGAAAATAAAAAAAATAGTAAAACTTTTCAAAAAAATTCGAAAAAAATCACAGGCAAACATGAGTATGGTACGCACACCCGTGATTATTTTCGGATTTTTTTGAAAATTTTTACTATTCTTTTTATTTTCCCGAAAATCACAGATCCAAAAATTTGAATTTTCAGATCTGTGATTTTCGGGAAAATAACAAAAATAGTAAAACTTTTCAAAAAAATCCGAAAATAATCACAGGTGTGCGTACCATACGCATGTTTGCCTGTGATATTTTTCAGATTTGTTTGAAAAGTTTTACTATTTGTTTTATTTTCCCGAAAATCACAGATCTGAAAATTTGAATTTTCAGATCTGTGATTTTCGGGAAAATAAAAAAAATAGTAAAACTTTTCAAACAAATCCGAAAAAAATCACGGGTGTGCGTACCATACTCATGTTTGCCTGTGATTTTTTTCAGATTTTTTTGAAAAGTTTTACTTTTTTTTATTTTCCCGAAAATCACTGTAGCATATGAGCTCGGGTGCGAATATGATTTTTCAGAAGGTTAAGGTCTTTTTCGTAAAAAATCAGTGTCCACGTCAGCATTTTAACGGTGGGACTGACGGAATGACTAACGTCCCACATTTACACAACTTCGTGACCAAAAGTTTGCATTTTCCCAGTTCGTGACCAAAACGCTCCAACCATGCAACTTGGTAGACTCCACGTGCGTTTTACTCTTTTAAAAACAACATTTACAAACAAACTCGCATCCATCTACCAAAATGCATTTGCCACACATATAGGATAGGAAACAAACATTGTTCATCGACTTGTTTCAGTCAATCAAATGGTGATTTGGCCTTGGATGAGGGGTACAATGCAGAGAAGCTGCTGCTGTTGCTGTTGCAGGCGCTGCTCCCGGGGCCCTGCCGGGACGGCGGCGTGCTCGACGTCGACGTGGTCGCTATCGGCATCGTCACGGGGGCATTGTTCTTGGTCGGCGACCCGGCACCACCCTTGAGCAAGAGGGCGTCCACATTGGCGTACTCCTCGCGCTCGAGCCGGATCTCCTTGAGCATGGCGGTCACGTCCTTCATCGTCGGCCGCTCGTCGGGCGTCGGGCTGACACAGAGCAGGGCCACGCCCATGACCTGCAGCATCTCCTCCACCTCGGTGTCTGACCGACCCCGGAGCGCCGGGTCGAGCACTCCGGCACCGCCCTTCTGCCGCCGCACCCAGTCCACAACATGCAGCCCGTCCGGGATCGTCGGGTCGATAGGCTGCTTCCCTGTCAGCACCTCCAGCACCACCACCCCGTAGCTGTACACGTCGCTCTTCGCGGTGATCTTCAGCATGTAACCATACTCTGCATTTCGACTCCAACATCAGAATTTGTTTGTTTGTTCATCGATGATGAATGGAAGTTGGATCAGATTATTCTGATCAAGACCTACCTGGTGCGATGTAGCCGTAGGAGCCCGCCACGGTGTTAGAGGAGCGGCCGAAGTCGGCAGCAGCATCGTCGACGAGCTTGGCAAGGCCGAAGTCGGCGATGTATGCCTCGAAGTCGAGGCCGATGAGGATGTTGTTGGCCTTGATGTCACGGTGGACGATCGGCGGCGAGCAGCCGTGGTGTAGGTACGCCAGGCCCTGCGCCGACCCCAGCACGATCCGGTACCGGACGTCCCACTCCAGCTGCGCGCCACCGCCACGCTCGTGGAGCACGGCGCCGAGGCTGCCGTTGGCCATGTAGTCGTACATGAGCAGCCGGGTGCTCCTGTTCCAGCAGCAGCCCAGGAACCGCACGATGTTCTTGTGCCGGATGGAGCCCAGCGTGCGCACCTCCGCTGAGAACGAGTCCCGGCCGGCCTCCTTGGACGCAGCCGCGGCGGCCGTCGTGGCCGGCCAGAGCTTCTTCACGGCGATGGTCTCTCCGGAGTCCAGGCTCACGCGGTACACCAAGCCGGACACACCCTTGCCGATGATGTTGGCGTCCACGAGGCTCCGCACCACCTGGTCCACCGAGAAGCTCACCTTCTGGAACGGCGTGAACTGCCATGGCCAACCAAGGTCCCCGCCACTCCCGGCCTCCGAGTCGCTGCTCCCGCCTCCGCCGTTCCCTCCTTTAACGCCCATCCCGCGCGCTCGCAGTATGCCGATCATCCCGAGCACCATCGCCACCGTCGCGGTTACCAGCAGCGCGATGGCGAGCTTCAGCCGGTGCGCACGCTGCCCCTCGTCGTCGCCGGCGCTCGTCCTCCCGTCCGCGCCGACGAAGCACACGTCGCCGCCTTTTGTACACAGTCCGGCGTTGCCTTCGAGGCTGGACGCCGAGAGCTGCCTGAAAAGCTTCGTGTCAGGGAGGTACCCGGAGAGGTTGTTGTGCGACACGTTGAGGGTGACGAGGTTGTCCAGCCCGGCGAGAGGCGCGAGGCTGCCGGCGAGCGTGTTGTAGGATAAGTCGAGCACGGAGAGCTTGCTCAGCTCCGATATCCTCGCCGGGATCGCGCCGGTGAGGCCGTTGCGGCTGAGGTTAAGGGCGATGTCTAGGCCGGCTAGGTCGCAGAGCGCGTCCGGGATGCCACCGGAGAGTCGGTTGTCACTGAGGTCAAGGAGCTCCAGCGCACGGCACCGCCCAAGAGCCGCTGGTATCGTCCCAGACAGCGCGTTGCCTGCAAGCACAAGACGGCTCAGCGCCGCCAGCTTCCCGAAAGAGTCCGGCACCGAGCCGGTGAGCTGGTTGTGCGAGACGTCGATCTCCTGGAGCCCGCGCACGCCAGCGAGCGACTCTGGCAGAGACCCCGTGAGAGTGTTGTTGCTGAGGTCGAGCATCTGAAGCTGCGAGCAGTCGCCGAGCTCGGCGGGCACAGCCCCGGCGAGGTGGTTGTTGCCGAGGTCGAGAAAGACGATGCTCTTCATCCCGCCCACGGCGGCGGGGATCGCTCCGGCTATGCGGTTGCCGCCGAGCCGCAGCCGCACGAGACTCGCCGCCTTCCCGATCTCCGGTGGTATGACGCCGGAGAGGTCGTTGGACAGGAGGAGCAGCTTTGTGAGGTTCCGCAGCGTGAAGAGCCCCGGCGGAATGACGCCGGTCAGGCGGTTGTGCGAGAGGTCGAGCGACTGGATGCTGGCCATGGCCGCGAGCGTGGCCGGGATGGCGCCCTCGAGGCGGTTCTGCCACGCGAACAGCACCTGCAGGTTTGACAGACCCTTGCCCAGCTCCGGCGGGATGAGGCCGGAGATCTGGTTGGTGTCGAGCTGCAGCTGCACGAGCGCCGTGGCGCTGGCGAGCTGCACGGGGATGGTGCCGGTGAGGTTGTTGTCACTGAGCATGAGGTCCTGCAGCGCCGGCAGCCGTCCGAGCGACGCCGGGATGGAGCCGGAGATGGAGTTGATGGAGATGTCGAGCGACACGAGCGTGGTGAGGTTGCCGAAGCTCTCAGGGATGGGGCCTGTGAGCGCGTTCTGCCACAGCAGCAGCTTCTGCAGCCGCGGCAGCGCGCCGAGCTCGGGCGGGAGCGCGCCGGAGAGGGCGTTCTCGTAGAGGTAGATCTCGGTGAGGTTCCCGCACCGTCCGAGCTCCGGCGGGATGGGGCCCTCGAGCGCGGCGGTGTACACGGACAGCGTCTTCAGGCTCTGAAGCTCGCCGAGCGACGCCGGGAGCGCGTCGGAGATCTTGGTGTCGGCGAGGCCGAGCACCACGAGGTTGGACAGCTTGGAGAAGGAGTCCGGGATGGGGCCGGAGAGGTCGTGGTTGCCGCCGGCGCGGAGGGACTCGAGCATCCGCAGCGCGCCGAGCTCCGGGGGCAGCTCACCGGTGAGCCGGTTGTCGAAGAGCAGCAGGTTCTTGAGGGACGCCCCGAGGCCACCGAGCTCGGGCGGGATTGGACCCGAGAGCTGGTTGGAGTTAAGCACCAGCGACTCGAGCGCCGGCGCGTCGCCGAGCGAGGCCGGGACGGGACCCGCGAGGGAGTTGCTGCTGAGGTCGAGCTCGGCGAGGCGGCGGCAGAGCGACAAATCATCCGGCACGGCGCGGTGATGTTGGCGTCGGAGAGGACGAGGCTGACGAGCCCCGGCAGCGCGGCGCAGAGGCCGGACGGGAGCGGGACGGCGAGGTGGACGGACTGGAAGGTCACGGACGTGACTGACGCGCCGGCGGCGTCGCAGCCGACGTGCGACCACTTGCACGGGGACGCCGCCGACGGGGACGACCAGTCCGGCGGCCGGGACGGCGACGCGGCCAGCCATGAGGAGAGGAAGGCGGCCTGTGGGTTGGTGGAGGCGGCGGTGGTCGTAGAGGTGAATAGGAGTAGGAGGAGGAGGTTGAGTAGGAGTGGGAGGAAGGGGATGAGGTGGTGCCGCATTGGGTTTGGCGTTGCCGGCAGCAATGGCAACGGCAATGGCGGCAGCAGCATGAAAAACTGGGCTTGCTCGGGCAGTGCAGCGGAGCACAATACACTATGGACGACGGTGACGATCTCTATGGAGGTGGTGGAGTGGAGAAGGGTCTGCTCTACCCTCCTCTCTCTCTCTCTGGGATTCCTCTATCTCTTCCTCAAAACTCTCAAAGGTGTTTGCTTGTGTCCTGTTCCTTCTTGAATAGGGTTCTTGCTCCCATGCATCGGGCTTCGATCTCTCCATCCAAGCTTTCTTTGTTTTTCCCGGTGTCTCTCTCTCTCTTGGTGTGTGTGATTTGAAGGAAAAAACTGGGGTGGGCACCGGGCTCACGGTGCGCCCCCGCCACGTGCGCCGCGGTGAGCCACGTGCGCCGCGGTGAGCCGCGCCGCGATGCGGACTCGAGCTTCCCGTGCGATCCCAGCCGTCCAAGACGGGGGCGCACCGAGCGTGGGGTGAGCCCGGTGCTCACCCCAGTTTCTTCCGATTTGAAAGTGTAGTGTGTGTGTGCATTGGAGGAAGAAAAGAAATCAAGTGTAGTACTAATGGCACTGACAATTGAGATTAGTTTAGCTCAGCTTGGGGGCCTATTTCTAATGTAATCTCTCGAGTGTCAAGCAAAGCTGCTGGGGTTTAGGCGCCAACTTGTGCCGCTGTGATGTTGCCATGGGTTTAGCAAGGGGTTATCTATCGTGATTTGTTGGTGGGTGAGGCAAAACTTCTCCCTCCCGGTGGCTTTTTGAGCGGCTTGTGGGGAAGAATGCTGGTTGCGTGTCCCCCCTCAAATTAATTGTTTGATGATCAGGTGATGGCAAAAGTAGCATTGAATCCCAGAAAATGAGCACGAAAAGAGTTTGCATATATGGAGTACATTCCTGATTAATGATTTGGTTTTGTACACGTAACAGCAAAAAAGAAATACTGCATCCTCAACCAAAATATATTTCTTCCTTGGGCGAGCACAGATTCTGGTGATTGAAGAACCACGATAACTGGAAGAAGAAAGATATTATGGTGATATTTTGGAAAATAACGATGGCACGCAGTCACCAAAGGCACTATGGAACACTTGTTTCGTAGACGTATTTATACTCGAAACTTTTCAAGTAAAAGCGCAAAAAATGTTATGTAGCATAAACTCGGTTGTAATTTTCAAAACAGGATAAAAAGGCCAAAAAAGATCTAGCCAGGTGTAGGAAGGGGGCGATCTCTTATGAGCAGGTTGCTAGAGAACACTTGCTGCGATACAAGCTTGAGCGCCTCCAGGACCAGAAAAATGTTTACTGGAAACAGAGAGCTCACGCTCATTGGCTTAAAGATGGAGATCAAAATTCGAAATTTTTCCATGCCTGTGCCTCCGAGAGGAAAAGAGTGAACCATATCAAAAAGCTGAAAAATGAGGCTGGGGGTTTGGTGGAAGGGGAGGAGGCCCTGAAAGCCTATATTGCTAACTATTACAAGGGGCTTTTCTCCTCCTGTGCAGGGGGGCACGAGGCTGAATTACTAAGAAAGGTGCCAAGTTCGGTGACTGCAGACATGAATGCTGATCTACAACGCCTTTTCAGTGGTGAAGAAGTCAAAGAGGCCCTTGAATCTATGGGGGACCTAAAAGCCCCTGGCCCGGACGGTATGCCTGTGGTTTTCTACAAGAGGTTCCGGGCACTGGTTTGGCGGGAAGGTGCAGGAGGAGGTGCTCGCGGTGCTGAATGGTGGCTTGCTACCCGTTGGCTGGAACGAAACCATCATTGTCTTGATCCCAAAGGTGCACAATCCTGACCAGCTGAAAGATCTCAGGCCTATAAGCCTGTGCAATGTCATCTATAAAATCGTGGCCAAGACAATTGCGTGCAGATTGAAGGCGGTCCTGCCGGAGATCATCTCCGCCAGCCAAAGCGCCTTTGTTCCTGGGAGGTTGATCACCGACAACATTTTGATTGCCTATGAGATCACCCACTATATGCATAAAAGGAAGGGGGAAGGGATGGTCTTGAGGCTGTGAAGCTGGATATGAGCAAAGCATATGACAAGGTCGAGTGGTCTTTTTTGAAGAATATGATGCTCAAACTGGGGTTCTCTGCTGGCTGGGTGGAGCTGGTGATGAGCTGCGTGACCACGGTGACTTATAGGGTCAAGGTCAACCAGGATCTGTCCGAGGTGATCATCCCTCAGAGGGGACTGAGGCAGGGGTACCCCCTTTCCCCTTACCTCTTCATCATTTGCGCGGAGGGTCTGTCAACTCAATTCCAGGCTGCGGAGGAGGATGGCACCCTTCAAGGCATCCAAATCCATGCAAATGCACCAAGAATCAACCATATGTTCTTTGCTGACGACTCCATGATTTTTATGAAAGCAAATGAAGCCAGTGCTAGGAAGCTGCAGCAGATTTTGGCTGTGTATGAGGGTGCCTCGGGTCAGACCATAAACAGGAGCAAATCTGCAGTGATGTTTAGTAAAGGCACCTCTAATGCCTCCAAAAGGAATTTCCTTCACTCTCTCCAAATCAGTGATGTAGCCCATAATGAGAGATACCTGGGGCTGCCTATTTATCTGGGGCGGTCCAAAAGCAAGGCCTTTGGGTATCTTAAAGAGAAGATCTGGAAGAAAATACAGGGGTGGAAGGAAAAGTTTCTCTCCAAAGAGGGAAAATAAATTCTGGTAAAAGCCATTGCGCAAGCCATTCCCATTTTTGCTATGTCATGTTTTGATCTGACAAAAACTTTTTGAGATCAGCTCCATGGTCTGTCACTACTGGTGGAATAATCAAGACGAGGAGAGGCACCACTGGATCAGCTGGGATGTCCTGTCTATGCCCAAAGGCGAGGGAGGGTTGGGGTTTAGGGACCTCCATACATTCAACTTGGCAATGTTGGCACGGCAAGCTTGGCGACTCCTCACCGACCCAACCTCGCTTTGTGGCCAGTTACTGAAAGCAAAATACTTCCCTGATGAGTGTATTCTGAGTGCGACACCGAAGCCTGAAATCTCATATACATGGCGTAGTATCTTAAAGGGTGTCGGCCTGCTGAATGAGGGACTGGTTTGGCGTGTTGGTGATGGCTCCTCCATAAACATCTGGGCAGATCCTTGGCTTCCGAATGGCGACACGCGAAGGCCAAGAACTTTCAGAGGAGCTGCGAAGGTTTCCATGGTGTCCGAGCTCCTTGACCACGAGACGGGTGGATGGAATATGGAGCTGATTCGGGCCACTTACCACCCCGATGACGCCAATGCCATCTTAGCTATTAGCATCTGTGAGGATATGGAGGACTCCCCTTCTTGGCATTTCGACCCAAAAGGGGTTTTTTCGGTCAAGGCTGCTTATAAGGTGGGAGTTATGATCAACAACAGGAGAAAGGGCAAGGATGCAGCCTGTTCTAGGGCCAACACTGCTGATAGCATAGTGAAATTTGACTGGAAACACATCTGGGAGCTGAAAGTCCCAAACAAGGTGAAGATGTTTGTGTGGCGTCTGGCGCACAACAGCTTGGCAAATAATGTGAAGATTAAGAGGGTGGGTGTCGAGCTTGATACCAGGTGTCCGGTGTGTTTGCGGCTTAATGAGGATGGCGGCCATGTCTTTTTGAAATGCAAAAGAGTAAAGGAATGCTGGAATATTCTGGGGCTTGGTGATATCAGGGAAAAGCTGCTAGGCTGTGTCTCTGCCCACCATATGCTTGAGGATCTCTGGAAGCTGGAGGAGAGTGTGCAAATCAAAGCCATGGTCCTGATGTCGGAGTGGTGGGGCGTTCGCAACAAGGCCAACGCCGGCGAGGGAGTGCTGAGTGGTCAGATTGTTTGTAACCGGGTGGAGAGACATGTGGTGGACTTCCTCTCTCTGAAGCACCCAAAAAACCTCCTAAACCACCCGATATCTAGCACTGGTCCAAGCCACCAGATAAGTATCTGATGATCAATTTCGATGGGGCCTTTGATAGCAAGTGCGGCAGCGGTGGTTGGGGATACATCATCAGAGACCACCGTGGCGGTTTTGTTGCTGCCGGAGCAGGGAAGTCAGTACATCTTCGCGACCCTCTGCATGCAGAAGCCGTCACCTGCCTTGCCGCCGTTGAGGGCGCCTCTAGAGCGGGAGGGAGCAGCGTCATCTTCGTGTCTGATGCCTCGAACCTGGTCAATGCCCTAAATTCTTCAGAGTACGACCGATCGTCCATTGGTGTGCTGGTGAAGGAAGCGAAGCTTACATGTTCTTTGAACTTTGATAGAGTTTCGTTTTCTTTTTGCCGGCGTGCCTGTAATTCTGCATCCCATGAGCTAGCGAAATATGGTGTTCAGTCAGCTTTGCGTGACTACTGCTGGGTGGAGTCTGCCCCCAGTTGTGCAGCGACTACGCTGTTATTGTTGAGTAATTGAAAGCTAAATTGAAAATCAAAAAAAAAAAATCAATGTAGAATGGAATTGCCATTTTCTAAAGCGGAAATAAACCACAAGATTATCTATCACTGTGAATTCCCTAATTTCAACTTGGTGGCAACTTGACACAGTAGATTCCCAGCCTATAAAAGAAAAACGGCATTGTCTGGCATAGAGATGTCAGGGTGCCGGCATGGGTAATTCATTGGATCACGCAGCACGCACAGCAGCCTAAGCAAGATTAGTTAGTTAACTAAGTAATTAAGTACAAGCGCTAGAAAAAATTACACCAAACAGTGATGCATCGGTTTGTCAAAATAAATTACTGATGGGGGTGTGGGAAAACTGGACGGCTAGGATGGAGGTCACGCGCGTCCATTTATCGCCAATTCAGAGCAATATGAGTTATAAATTACAAAAGTTACACCATTTGAAATTTAGATGTTAGCGTGCAACGATATATTTTGTGTATTATACAACTCATATTACATTGGTCAATTTGACGATATAGGAACATGCGACTGGGACTATAAACCGGAACGGGGAGAGTGTTGTTACATCATGCACTCATGGTAAAATTTACTAATTTAGCATGATCTATGGAGTTTTGTGCAAACATAACCCAAATGAAAGTTGTGAAATGTTAAAAGAGAAATTACAGCCCACGATGAAGGTGGGGTATCAGTGTGTGACTCACCTCCGCGTCCTCTGAGTGGTGGTTAATATAATTCCACTACAGCTTTTTACCACGTTAGCTTGACAATATTTTAACCCTAATTAATCAGCTATAGTTGTCAAGTACTAGCTGCATTGACAGTGTTTACACTAGCTGGTGTCAAGCCCTCTTTGTCTAAACCCTATACCATTTGAAAATTAAAAATATCTTGGGGTTTGAGCCTATTTTAAACTTGAGCCACGTTAGGATGTACTACTCTACTACTAGCCGATTGCTGTATTGGTCAAAATTGCCACCCAAGCAAAGCATCTCAAAGTGTTTTATGGTTGAGTTCCTTTTGAGGCGTGATGTCAAGGACAAGGAATTAGTATGCGTTAAGCTAGCTATGATCAGTTTGTCATGGCTCTAATTCTCCATTCTTCTGAATTTGATTTGCAAAATAAAACTTCAGAACGTGCGTCATACTAGTTTATTTTTAACAAGGTGTCATACTAGTCAGCTGACCAACTTTTGGTTTCCTGTGAACAGGATTTGCTCAAAAAAGTTTTGGAGTTTGCTGGGATTGGTTAGGTGATGCTGTTGCTAGTTCCTGGTTTTGTGGGATTAAAAGGACCCGTCGAGAAAGAAAGCTTGGCCCCATTGGACGGCCAGATGTTCGTCCCGGGACAGCGACAGGACAACGCGTGAGGTCAATCGATCCATCCATGCATGCTTCTGCGCTCGTGTGCACTCAAGGCGCTACGATTGGGCGAACACTCGCGACTTGGACGCTCCCCTCTCCCTCACCACTGTAGCAGGAGAGGCGATATTTTGAGAGTCGCCTGTCAGCCCACCTCACTCGCCGGCGATCTGCGGATTTCTTCGCCTCCGTCGGCCGCTCCGGCGGCGGGAGGTGGAGGAATCCGTAGATCTTGGCTTGTATATAGCGTAGGGTCTGGTAGGTCCCGAGCCGGCGGCGCCGTGGAGGTGGAGGCGGCGGTGGTGCGGGTTTTGGTGTCGGCTTGTCTCTCCTCTTGCGGCGGCGCTTCCAGGAGCTTCTCCGCGCGGCGGTCGACTTCCCCGAGCTTGGTGGACTGCGGATCTGTCGAGTTCTTCGTGCCCCAGCCGGATCTGGAGTGGTGTTGGATCCAGAGTTCGAAGTTGAAGGAGAAGGTGAAGATGAGCTCCATCGCGACGAAGATGGCGCTCCAGCGGATAGGATCTACAGATCCGGCGATCGGCGACTTCCCGGCTGCCACGGGGCTGGCTCTTTTCCAAGGTCGAAGACGGAGCAGCGGCAGCGGCGCGCCACCGACGGTCCAAGGTCGTCGTCCGTGTCGGAACCTAGAAGAAGGGTTGCGTTGTTATTTTGTGTTTCTTCTGGGTTTTTCTGTAAGAACGATGGTGTAAGTCTGCCTTCTTTCCCCGCAAAAATAAAAGGCGCTACGATTGGGCCCCAGAAGTTTGAGGATGCACCGTTTGCAAAGAAATTGTTAATAAGATACTGAATATACCTCTAAACTGAATTTCACGATTTTGTTTGGAAAACTGAATATCACGATTAATCATAAGTTGACGGCGGGTGTGAACTTCACAGTTCTTGCATTCATATTTCTCATCTGAAAAAAGGATAGTGGTTATATCAATAAGTAACTATATCTTCCAGGGCCAAAATAAGCTGCAGCGCACACACGCTGAGACAGAATCATGATCGGTAGTGGCTAAAGTACATCGAATCGATGCCAAGACATGCTCCATTCTGGGAGTAAACAGTTAAAACCCCAAGAATTAATCGGCTCACGCAAGCGCATGTGGATTCTCTCATGCCCATCGAGCTGTACTAATTTGTCTCACGGAAAACTGTAATAAAAAGATGGTGCTGCCAGAACTAGCAGGGTTTACTCGGGAAAAAAGATCACAATACTTCTAGATCCCAATGCAATGCAATGGCCAAAACTAGTGTCAACTTGTTAGATCCGAGTATCTCTCTGGTGTGTCGTAAAAAATTACCGCCAATTTTCTTACCACGTACTGTTTTGTACAGGACTCAAGTAGAGAAAAACAGTGCAAGAAAGATTCACCATAATTACTACTAGGATCTGCCAGTTGCTTACTGAAGTGCTTAACAGAAGAGGTGATGGTGGATGCAAAGCAAGGCACGTGAGAGGTGCCAGCTGCAGTAAAAAGAGAATAATTAAGGCTGACAAGCAGCATCTTAGCATGATGTGGTAACTAAATCATCTATTGAAGTTTACCCCTCGCTCCCTCCCTGCAAATTAAGAACCCTCATCCCAAGGCTAATCGGCGTGGAGGCCACTGGCCGGTAGATTCCATTTCCACCCAGCTTACTTGCCAGATAACTAGGCACATGGACTACTACTACCCCTCCTAGACGACCTTGATTATTCAGTCCACACCCAGCTTAATACCACTTAAACTATATGGCCAATTGTGTTACATTTTGAGATATTTATTCAACAACAATGGGAGAAAACCGCCACTTCCATTCATAGTTCCATATTGAAAACCAGTTCATAGTTACGATCTGCAAAGCATGCAACGCTCATTACTTACTACCTAAACGACGACACTAGTACAGCGTTACAGTCTTTTAAGTTTCAGTTCTTCGTATATTTACAGCAACAAGAATGGATGCTGTAAAAGCATCTCAAGACCCCGCCCTACCGACCTTGATCCGTCTTCCAAGTCCAAACACATACTCCCCAGCTGCTAAGGCAGTAAGCATCTCCGGTCCTCCCTTCTCTTACCACGCTATGCCTACAGATTGCACAAGATATAGTAAGACTTCATGGGCAGGCAGCAGCCAACATCCCAAGGCGCGCTCCGGTCCCAAGCATTTCGTCTAGTTCAATATAGCAATCAGATTCGTGAAACAGGGGTGTGTACCATGTCCTCGATGCAGAATGCTGTCCACGCTATGACTACCTGTCCATTTCCACGACCACGGGAGCAAACTGCATTCGGAACAAGAAAAAGAGAATCTCAGTCAGAGCGCTGGAGCAAAGAGGTGCTGCCGTGGATAGCGGTTTGTTTTACCTCGTCGTCTTCGTCGATGAGGTTCACTGCACTGTTCTCAAGGTCCCACCCGAAAGTCGTCTCTAGGAGCATCTTCAGTTTCCTAGCCTGGATATAATGTACCAAGGGAAGATGTTAGAAATTCCACAAGCAGTTCACAACAGTGCGTGGTATATTCTGAACAGGTTTTCAGCAGTGACGGTGAGGCTACTCAGATTGGTTGAATGCACAGCATAGCAAATAAGATAGTAGTGTCCTGTTTAATGGTGGGGTCACTTATTTCCCCAGTTTACTAGTCCAACATTTCATCACTTATGGATGACAAGAATCCAGTGTCTCAGATAACAGAATCACTGACTCATACATGGGCTAGTTAGATGATAGAGAACAGGAAGTGCACGGTCTTGCTTATGCAGGCAGGGTGGGCGTAAGCAACTAGAAGATCAGAGAGAGAGAGAAGGTTCGAGAATACCAACCCATGACAGGAGGTCTCCATCCACAACTGGAGCTTCAAGTATCACCGACAAGAAATCCTGACAACCGCAATGACAGAAGAAGATTATTTTGCATAGAAGAAAATTCAGACATATGATGTCAGACATACTTGGACAGTATATGTCAGTAACTTCAATCTCCTACTGTCGTAATTTCAAGGACCTGATACTACACCCCACTAAAAAGAGCATCGTGTGATGGAAATAATTCAATTATCGTTCCATAGTAAACCATGAAAGTGAAATAGCTCAAGATAGAGTTCACCTGGCCACACTTATCCAGGCAAAGTTAAACGTGTTTTTACCTTCACGAGTTCAAGTAGTTTTAAAAGTCTGTAGTTTACAGATTTACATACGAATTATGAATTTGGTATGAACGAAAAAACTGAAAAGGAATTCTACTGAGCAAAATTACTTTCTTTCTTCACAACAGTATCAACAATGGACAAGTAAAAACTAAGACCCTGGAGATCTCAATGTCATGGGGCTGATAGTCTATTATACCGAGACAACTAATTTTCATGGTGATATGACATCAATATTTATCTTCAGTGATATGTAGTTGCGTATCGTGTTACCAACAGGACCCATAGAGAATTGTCCAAATAAAGATTACAGTAAGATCACCTTGGAAAGACGATACAGAAATATGTCTCTTGAAAACCATGCTTCTTCCAAAAATAAAGAGTTGCCCTTGTCCTCGCTACTTCGGGAATCATGCGTACGTTGAAAGCCATGCTGGAACTGATAGTAAATAACCCTAATAAACTGCATGCAACAAAAATTGACATACATAACACCTTTTAGTTCTTAAGGTTTTGGCTGCATTGCCCAAATAAATTCTAGAAAGAATGCCTTGGGTACAAAAGTAAACAACAAATGGATAACATAATACCTTTAAAAACATTTGTGTCCTTGTATGAAGTGGCTGCCAGGGAGAATGAAACAAAGAGTCAACTAGAATATAATGGCATGTATTACATAGTGCAGATGCGCTACACATCCTCAAGAGGATAGCATCAACTAACAGGTGCAGTGTGTCTCTTGATCTGTTTTATTCCGTTTTCCTACACTCCATCTAGAAACACTTGGTACATTATTATTAATAATAATTTCGCTGTTAAACATTATAACACATGATATTCACAGATTTTGATTGAATCACATATAGGAGCACAGTGAGTCAGTGACTCAGCTTAATCAGCATATGCTCTGAGATGGTAGTTTGAAATATAGAGTACATTCCTACCTAGCCAATATTGCTTTAAATAGGAAAGAGAAAAAAACAGGCCTAGTTGGAAGCAAAGCACCGATAATAAAATGTCAAACCAAAGGTGACAAAGCACTGATAATAATTTGTTTCTTGACAGAATACCACCAGGGTTCAAAATTGTTATGGAGCTGCAAACCAGAACCTGGTCACTACAAATTTTGACCCCAAAATTTGTTTCGATTCCTCAAATTTGAAATTCGTTATTCTTTGGCTCCCAACCTTCTTCAGGATCATCAGGAACAAATAAATACTAAACGAATAATAAAAAGGGGGCGAAAGGGGTCATTGGAGGCTGAATCGGGCCAGGGATGTGAAAACTGGGACATGATCAATTGGGTAATCAGCTGGTTCCATATGATTTTCCGAACCCTAGATATTACGCCCTCCATATAACCAAAAGAAGTCGTTCGGACACTCACATGATATTCATATTATCCTCTGACCACTAATTTTCACTATATTTTAGGTAAGTATTGAAAAGGTTATTTATAATTCAATCTTTTCTTGTGATTTATATAGATTATAGTGAAAATTAGTGGTCAAACGACATTTATTTGTGATATGGAGGAAGTAATACTACACAGGAGGCTATATACAATCCAACCATCAATATTTCAGGAGCAAGAGCAATGATGCTGTTTGAGATAAGAAATATTAGTACTTACAGCTTCACTACAGCTCAAAAGAAGACTGACTAATGCTTTCCACTGCATGAACGCCTCCAGTGACTGCCCCATCTACACAGCTAACATACATTAGAGGACAGAGCTACATAACAAATATGAACGTCTTATAAATATTTGTTTAGGCTGTAGTACCATAAATGCTATGAAAGAGAACTGGAGCTCCCCCAAGAGCAAATCTTCTTGGCCTTCATAACTTTTGGCCAAAACACTCTCCAGCAAGCTTGTCTGAGAAGTAGAAAAGACTTGTCAACAAAAAATGGTATAACTTGTCAATCCAATGTTTTCTCACATGAAACCTGTACGATGGAATAACTGAGCAAACCACCGTTAGCAGCCATTATGATACCTATTTGCAGATTATAGTATGATTGATGACGATGTGATTAAAGTGGACAAAGCAAAACATATTTTTCCATGGCTGTTGTGTGCTAACTATAGCTGTAGCTTGTACTATTCATATTCAGGTTGTTCTGTCCGCGTGTAGGGGCATCCAAATATTTCAGAATTAAATTGTACGATTTGATCACATCAGACAAAGTACTGTTACGAGAAATTGATTGTGAGAAAAGAAAAGATAGAAAAAACACATAGTGATAAGATTAACTACGCCAAAGTACTCTGCCAAATAACATAATAAGAACATTACTCTGTCCAAATTTAGAAAAGTCAGCTCATCTGCAGAGATGTTCTTGTGCTTAACCGAAGCAGGGATAGTTGTGTAGTAGCATCCTCTCTGCTCAGGCTGTGCGGGAGCATTCTTTGCGAACTTGTCTTCTCTAAGTTGTTCCATCAATCGGCTCTCCATATCTGTTTGGGGAGCTCTATCCATCCATGATGTCTCCAATGCAATTGTAATTTCTCCTCCAATTGGCTCTGGAAAAAACAAAGACAAATAATCACTACTTCATTAGTTGGTTCTATCAAACATGACATAAATACAGCTGATCCATAACTATTAAGGGCGCAAGAAAAATATGAGAATGCATCACGCCTACCTAGGCGATCAATGACACTCTGTGACAAGTAGCTTGAAAGTTGTTTCCAGTCTCCAAAAGAATCCAAATTGTATGGTCCAAGCTGGTCATCAAACTCGAAACGTTTTACTGCTTCAGAGTATCTGATTTCCTACCAGAAAACAAAATTTAGATTCTAGCGCAAGAAAAATCAAGCACATGCATCCCCACCTTGAGGTTCTATTATGTTATGTCACAGTCGAAAACAGGAAGGTCAATTATGACAAATATGTTACAATTTTGAGACAACCGGACATATATTGTTTATCTATCACCAGCTGCAAGGAAAACAAGTTGAACATAACTTTGGTGCATTTTGTATAGCTGTCATATTAAATATCATCTTGTGCAGATCCAGTAGTTAGGTGTGTATTACTAATCCAAGCAATAACATCCTCTGCTTCA
The DNA here is from genome assembly GCA_947311845.1 of Poa pratensis. Taxonomy (NCBI): domain Eukaryota; kingdom Viridiplantae; phylum Streptophyta; class Magnoliopsida; order Poales; family Poaceae; genus Poa; species Poa pratensis. The sequence continues at coordinate 37,579,537 of CAMZMU010000052.1, forward strand.
TTACCAACTGAATCAGTTATTTCTAAGGTTCCATGACTGAATGCTGCAAATACACAAGACATGTCGAGTATTGGTAGCTAGAGTTTTACAGTTACAGTTCATGGCGCAACAACAAGATCTACGGCAAATTGCTATAGTTAGTGCTGCCATAATTATTTTTTGTCAAAATGCAATATGCTTATCAGAACACAATATTGTCTTTTAACACTAGTTGCCGTCTCAGCCAGTATAATCACAAGTGTCGTACTATCTGTACGTTACAAAGATATGGGAACACAAAAGAATAAAGTAGCCTACAACAGATCAAAGAGTCTAATATAATTAAACATATCACCTCCTCTTCTGATAGTTTCACTAATCTCTCCTCTTGTGCATGCCATTTTCTAACGATTACCTGGGAATATAAGGTACAATGAGTACATGTAAATAATTAACTGAGAGTAATTATTAGAATTCTGATAGATAAAATATGAAACCAGTTGAAATTCAAACACACGGTGAGAATTTTTTTTCTGATGTTTTACAAGTATAGTAGTTTCCTATCTATTTTACTTCCACCATTTTACAGACACGAGATGTGAAGCTTGATATATAAATGAACATGAGTACTATAACAGGAAATGTGAGTATTATGCTTCATTCGAAAATGAGTTATCCGACTCTGGCCAAGATATGCATGTAAGTGTGAATATGAGGGGTTCTACCATCATTTCCTGATATACAAGAAAAGATGAGCAAAACTCTCAACATGGAAGTAATACTCTATTTAGTTTTCCCCTCTCTAAACCAGATATAATACTACTCTAGAAAGCAGAGCATTACATGGATTTGATATTCTATTCAGGTTCCCCTACCTAAACATGGTAGCAAGCCACATGAGCCATTGATGTAATAAATTTAGCTGTTAATTCAATAGTTCATCCAAATATTTTACTTTGCCAAACAGGTTCAAATACTAAAAGGAAACTATGATAAACTCAAAACATGATGTGCCAACTCAACACTCAAAAAGGTAGTGAACTTGCTTTGGAACAGGGAGGGAGTACCTCCGATGGGTGCGTAGAAAGGAAGAATCCAACTGTAGGCGCGAACTCGTTCCCGTGCCTAGAAGGATTGTAGAAGACAAACGAGAAAATACAGGATATTATAATGGTGCATTAAACAGTGGCATCATGTATGAAACATGTTTACCATGAGAAGATATGTAAAATGGGAGTAAAGTGAAAAAAACATGAATTCACAACCTAGCACGGTGATGGACAGCAGTTGTACGACATCGCGGAAACAAGTTAAGGAATCAAACAGGAGAGGGAAACAGAATCGTGGTGTTGCTAACCAAGGGCTCCACCGTCAGAGAAATGTGTTCATACAACATTTATTTTCTTGCATCATATCTACACTATAGCATAGCATGCATATTCGCATCAAATCCCTAAAGACTTCTCCAGCAGTACAATTTTTTTGAGATACTACGAACACGTGTGCATCAAATCAGCACTAGAGCGAAAAAAGGGTTGCCTGTACGTATGTGTTACTGCTGAAAGAAAAGATGTTTGATTTGTACAGCACCTGCTGGGTGAGCAGTAGTGGACGAAATGCGGCCCCGGCGGCACCATCTTGATCCCTCTGAATCTGGGGCCGACCGAGAAGACCTGAAGAAGCAGCGCTCTCCGATGTCAAATCAAATCCATGAACGAGCAATCAATCAATCTCGGAACAGCCTGCGGAAGGGAGGCGTGGGGAATCTACTACCTGGGTGTCGATGCCGAGGACGGTGCGCTGGGGCACGTCGAGGAGGAGGAGGGTGACGCCCTTCCGCGCCAGCTCCGTCGCCGCCTCCGGGTCCATCCGCGCCGCCGACGCAGCTCCTCCGCTGCCTGCCATGCTAGTAGGCGCGCTCGATGTGGCCGGGGAGCTCGCAGCACGCCGGAGCTCTTGCCGAACTAAGGTGCAAGAGAAGCCATTGCCGCCGCCGGAGCTCCTGTCTAACAGTGTCAGGCCCAGCAACGCCAGACCCGGCCCGGCCCGAAACATTTCGTGGGGGTAAACAGTGAGATTTATTAAGATTGCCTCGTTAAAACATGTAAACTCGCCGGATAATAAGGAAAAAAGGAATACAAATCCTGATCAAAAGGAAATGGAAATGAATTCTCACTCATAAGGGCAACTATTTAAAGTGTCCGGAGAAAATACTACAAGTTGCGAGGTAGAGTATATAAATCAATGGAAGTTGTTAGGTGAAGTGCTCACTCGAATCATGTATTTAGATGATCATGGTGGATCGATTGTTATGTCACAGTGCCATGTGCATCAGATGCCTTTAGACAAATAATAATTGTGTAGCAATAGTTAGAAATGTTATATCCTCCACCGGTATCAACAAACGATCTCCAAAGATATAATGGGCCCGGACAGAAAAAATCGGCCATACGCAAAATAGACATAACTCTCTAAAAAAATTACATTCACCATCGGTCGTGGACACGCTGCATATGCCGATTCGACATCTCGCCGGCAACATACACAGAATGTGCTGATTGTAATTCAAAAAAAAAAGTGCTGATTGTGGATGTTTTATATACCAAAAAAAATTACAACAACGTGGACTCTGTAACTAGTTTTAGTAGTGGTCATATGATTGTGTTTTTCAATAACAAGTAGTGGTCATATGCGAATACGGTACATGTGTAATTAGGAAAACGAAAGGCTGACAGCCCGCGTGCTAGTTTTCCATCCCGATCGCACCACCTCTATTTGATCAGCCGGTTGTTGAAGGACTACTTTTTTCAAAAAGAAATCTCTTCAGACGAACGTCTATAAAAAGATATAGACACCCGAATTTAGGACGAACATCCACTGTCGACCCTAATAAAAAAAGACACAGAACAATATGATTGTACTAAGAAAGCTAAGCTCAAGTGTCAATAATTCTACTGTGTGCATCAGATGCCACTAGGAACGGCTTAGCTCGCTCGGCCGTCTCTACATAAAGCTAGACCGTAGTACGTATAGATCCACACACATGCAGATGCAGTGGCCTCAACCATCAATGGAGCTCATTGTGCTCCTTGCCGCTGTTTTCTTGGGCTTAACAGTCTTGATCCGTCGACGTAGCAGCAGCCGGTGTGCTCCTGCTCCGGATGCCGTCCTCCACAAGGTCAGCGACCCTGCCGTCGCCCACCGCCTGCTCGTCGAGGAGGACGCCCACGCCGGCTTCTCGACCCGCCCGTTCCTGCCATTCTTCGTGGAGCTGGCAAGGAAGCGCGGCGGCCGACGCAGCGACAACCTCGGCATCGCGCCCTACGGCCCGCACTGGCACGCTCTCCGGCGCAACATCACGGCCGAGACCCTCCACCCGTCGCGCCTTGGCCAGCTCGCGCCGCTGCAGCGGGAGGCCGTCCAGGACCTCGTCGCCGCCCTGCAAACCGCCGGCGCCGGGGCGCGACCTGTGGAGAACCTCCGAGACCACCTCCGGGCCGCGGTGTTCCGGATCACGGCGCGCCTGTGCTTCGGGGACGGCGTCGACGAGGGCCACGTGCGTGCCGTGTGCACCCAGGTACATGGCTTCCTGGTCGCCATTGGAGTGATATTCAAGCCCCCCTTTGCCGGCTTCTCAATCCTAGCCAAGCTCGCGGAGTGGAGGTACCATGGGCGACTCTTGGGCTTTCATGCCCGGATCACCGAGTTGTGCCTCCCTATCATCGAGGCACGGCGGCGACGAACACACGACGACGACCTCTGTCGTCCATACGTCGACACACTCATCGAACTCCGCGTCCCTGCTGGTGAAGGGGACACGGCGGCAAGCAAGCGTGCTCTCAGCGACCACGAGATCGTCGACCTCATTGTGGAGTTCCTCAGCGCCGGCCAGGGGTCAATTGTTGGACCAATCTTGTTTGCTAGTAGTTAGATCATGTTTATTTTCGTTGATTGGATATAAGTCATGCATGTAGTAGTAGCTGCGGCAGTGTGCACACATAGAGACGTGTTCATGTGTGTACATGCAAGCTAGTATCATGTGTGTTTAGTCGTTGCATCGTGCATGTTAATTAGAGCTAGTGTGATCTGCATGCAAGCCTCCATTGCCATCTTGTCGCGCCAATTGCAGTCGCCGCTGCTGGCCTCCCACAAGAGGCGCACCTCCTACTTCTTCACCACGAGCGTGCCGCCATGACATGCTCGCTGCCGCATGTTCACCACCGGTGCCGCAACTCGCCGGTGACTCACCTCCATGTTGCCGCCGATGCCGCACACCTCCTCGACGACTCGCACATGGACTTCTATTCGCCACCGGTACCAAGCCACACACCGGCTGATCCGATTCTCACTCCACTAGCTAACTGCTGCACGCACACATTTAGCACTGCATGACCTTTCCTCAACGGCCATACGACTGGGCTACGGACGCTTGCATGCAGATCACACTAGCTCTAATTAACATGCACGATGCAACGACTAAACACACATGATACCAAGTGATGGAGCTGCAGCTCGCAGCTCCTCTTCTTCTTCCTCTGAACTCTCTTGTTTTCTCTCATGAACACACACGAGAACACACAGCCCAAGGAGGAAGAAACACACGCACAGGCTACATCTTTTCTTCTGCCCGCAGGCCACTAGTAGAAGATAGACTCACCCACTAACTCCACTAACTAGCATGCACACACGCATCGGCCAAGCCACACACCGGCTGATCCGATTCTCACTCCACTAGCTAACTGCTGCACGCACACATTTAGCACTGCATGACCTTTCCTCAACGGCCATACGACTGGGCTACGGACGCTTGCATGCAGATCACACTAGCTCTAATTAACATGCACGATGCAACGACTAAACACACATGATACTAGCTTGCATGTACACACATGAACACGTCTCTATGTGTGCACACTGCCGCAGCTACTACTACATGCATGACTTATATCCAATCAACGAAAATAAACATGATCTAACTACTAGCAAACAAGATTGGTCCAACAGGGTCGATGGTGTCGTGCCTCGAGTGGACTCTCGCCCACCTCGTGGCCAAGCCGGAGGTCCAGGAGAAGCTCCGTCGTGAGGTCGAGGCCGACAGCAGCAGCCAGCAGCTAATCCGTGGCATGCCGTACCTGCACGCCGTGGTTCTCGAGAGCATCCGCATGCACCCGCCGGCGCCGCTGGTCATGCGCCACGTCCATGCCGCCGACGCCGCCGCCGGGATGCTCGTGGGAGCTGGAGGAGGAACGACACCCGCAGCACCGGACCTGATCGTGCTGTTCCTCCTGGGGGACATGGGAAGAGACGGGAAGACGTGGAAGAACCCTGAGGAGTTCCGTCCGGAGCGGTTCATGGCCGGCGGCGAGGCCGAGGGCGTCGGCCCTATGCCGGGACGCAGGGAGACGACGAGGATGATGCCGTTCGGCGCGGGGCATAGGTCCTGCCCGGGCATGGGCCTCTCGATGGCGAACATTAAGTGTTTCTTGGCTGCGCTCGTGCGTGAGTTCGAGTGGACGGACGCCGGCGTCGTCGTGGACTTCACAGAGCTGGATGGGTTCATACAGACGATGAAGAAGCCCCTCGTCGCGCGTGTCACGCGACGCACGCCATCGTCCGTTTGAAATCTTATTGCTCACGGTCAGAGTTGGCTTGCATCTGCATGTGTTTCTTCTTGATTTGCACATGATGCCTATCTAATAAGGGTCTGACTATGTCACTGTGGACTGAGAAAATCTTAAGTTTCAGTCAATGCATTGAGTCAGACACTATGGTCCGCCCCGCTTGTGGCGTTTCCGGTGTTTGTGTCTCCCCTGTATGTCACAGGCACTACGGGAGAGCGCGGCTTTGCCGTGTGCTATAAACTTTGCTGTGTGCAGAGTCACGGGCACACGGCAAACTACATCTTTACCGTGTGCAGCACACGGCAAAGAAATACACACGGCCTCGTAGTGCTAAAAACACTCGGCAAACCACAACACACGGCAAAGAAAGAAAATAACACACGGTAAAGTAGAACGCACGGCAACGGCCGAGGCCACGTGTCCACAACGCCAGCGGCGTTAAAATTTCCGTCACTGCAGTCCTTTGCCGTGCGCCAAAAGATAGCACACGGCAAAGATATAAACTTTGCCGTGTGCCGGCACACGGCAAAGACGTACATGAATTTTTCCTCCCACATTACCTACATCAGACATAAATAGTTACCACATACATGCTTCATCATGATTAAATTAAATTGCACTAAAAATAGGATCACACCTAACTCAACCAAACAAACAAATCCACCGGGCTACCCCCTTTCGACTCCGGTTAAAGGGATATACGACAACTATGACTTTTCTCCTGCGGCGGAAACCACCATTTCGGGTTCGACGGAGGGAACCATGTCATAACATGACCCCAAATCAGGTTAGTTATGTTCACATGGCCCACCCAAACACAACCAAGTATAAAAGTCCTTGGAGCTACCCCCTTTTGACGCTCGTCGAAGGGGTAGACGACACTGTCGAGTTCCGGTCTACTTTGGGGGGTTTCGACGAAACGGGGGGCTTCGGGGTGTCGGAGCCTCACCAAAACATAGGTGGTGCCCTAATATATGCATTAGGTTGTGGTGGTAGGTTGATATGTACATATCTAGACTCCGAGGTGTGACTGGCTTCACAAACCCCACTTATCCCCCTCGAAGGTTATGCTCTTCTATGCGGAAACCACCATTTCGGGTTCGACGGAGGGAACCATGTCATAACATGACCCCAAATCAGGTTAGTTATGTTCACATGGCCCACCCAAACACAACCAAGTATAAAAGTTCTTGGAGCTACCCCCTTTCGACGCTCGTCGAAGGGGTAGACGACACTGTCGAGTTCTGGTCTACTTTGGGGGGGTTTCGACGAAACCGGGGGCTTCGGGGTGTCGGAGCCTCACCAAAACATAGGTGGTGCCCTAATATATGCATTAGGTTGTGGTGGTAGGTTGATATGTACATATCAAGACTCCGAGGTGTGACTGGCTTCACAAACCCCACTTATCCCCCTCGAAGGTTATGCTCTTCTATGCGGAAACCACCATTTCGGGTTCGACGGAGGGAACCATGTCATAACATGACCCCAAATCAGGTTAGTTATGTTCACATGGCCCACCCAAACACAACCAAGTATAAAAGTCCTTGGAGCTACCCCCTTTCGACGCTCGTCAAAGGGGTAGACGACACTGTCGAGTTCTGGTCTACTTTGGGGGGGTTTCGACGAAACCGGGGGCTTCAGGGTGTCGGAGCCTCACCAAAACCTAGGTGGTGCCCTAATATATACATTAGGTTGTGGTGGTAGGTTGATATATACATATCTAGACTCCGAGGTGTGACCGGCTTCACAAACCCCACTTATCCCCCTCGAAGGTTATGCTCTTCTATGCGGAAACCACCATTTCGGGTTCGACGGATGGAACCATGTCATAACATGACCCCAAATCAGGTTAGTTATGTTCACATGGCCCACCCAAACACAACCAAGTATAAAAGTCCTTGGAGCTACCCCCTTTCGACGCTCGTCGAAGGGGTAGACGACACTGTCGAGTTCCGGTCTACTTTGGGGGGGGGGGGGGGGTTTCGACGAAACCGGGGGCTTCGGGGTGTCGGAGCCTCACCAAAACATAGGTTGATATATACATAGAAACTTTATTAATATATAGTTAATAAAGTTAATAAAGAAAAATGGAACTTTATTAGTAAAGTTTTAATATATAGTTAATAAATGGAACTTTATTAAAAAAAATCCCTCTTTGCCGTGTGTTTATCCGTGGCACACGGCAAAGAGCCAGGATAATATACCGCGCGGCATCTCGTCCTCTTTCCCGCATCGACCAAAAAATCCCCTCTTTCCCGCGTACACACCTCACGCCGCCGTCGCCCCGGTCGATCTCCACCTCACGCCGCCGCCACCCACCTCGCCGCCGTGACCTGCGCCGGCGCCCACCTCGCCGCCGTGACCTGCGCCGGCCCCGGCGTGGGTGGATCCGTCCTCCACGCGTCCCCATCCGAGATCGTCCCGGCGTGTCCCCAACCTCCTCCTCCAGAAGCAAGCTGCTCGGCCGCCGCCCCCCGTCCTCCTGCTCTTGAAGCTGCTCCGGCCTCCGATTCCCCGGCCCCCTCCTCCATAATCAGCTCCGGATCGACGCCGCTGCCCCGACCTTGACCTCCCGCTGGTCGACCCCGCATCAAGGTGAGCTCGGTCAGAAACCCCCTCCTCCAGAATCAGCTCAGTCGACCCCGCATCAAGGTGACCCCGCATCAAGGTGATAGATTGGTGTCTTGCCCAAGAGGTGTTTGTTGTATTGCCTAACCGAGATATTTCTAGGATAAATGATAGATTGTTGCTAAATTTTGATGTTCAAAATCTGGTTATAGAACTGTAGCCAATGCAAACAAATTAGTTGGAGAACAGTAGGTCATCTGCCTTGCTTTATTTGTGATGTGCCAACTTAGTGCTTACTTTTAGTGAAGATGGCAAATAGGAACCCAATTATGATGGAGATGTAGAACCGACCCTTCCCTTAATATCTAAGTCTTGCATGTGTTGTTCAATGGCATTGTTGTAGAAGTGACACATGTAGAACCGACTCCATTGTTGCCATCCGTTAACAAAAAAATTGCTATTCTTTTTTCAGATGTAGTAGTTCCTCGCCAGCGTCGGGACCAACGTTGGGGGGCTTCTTCTGCAGCTGAGGAGCGGCCCTGACCTTTTTCGCCGATTGCTCACGCTTCGAGGGTATGCATCTTTGCCTCTCGCTACATAGGTTTATTTTGTTCTAGATCACTAAGTTAGTCGCGTAACCCGAGTCAGATCCCGTTCAGAAGGGTTATAAATTTATAAATATGCAAGATTGTCCATCTTTGCATATTTATAACCGTAACTCTTCTGGATTGTCCACGTTTTTGGACAACCCGAGTATGTGTAGATCAAGTCGTGTTCCATGTTCTACCCCGACCCGAGACAGAATTTCGGCAGCACCTCCCCGTTGTTCTTCGGATGCACACCCTCTCGGCTTGACAAGCTCGAGACGTGAAGAACAGCGGGGAGGTGCTGCCGAAATTCTGTCTCGGGTCGGAGTAGAACATGGAACAGGACTTGATCTACGAGGCGCGCGTCTCTGCTGTCTTCAGGATCGAGGCGGCCAAGGGGAATAAATGCATAAGGAAGAACGCCATTTATATGCACCCCACGGCTGAAGAGTATAATTCGGTAAGTTTACTTGTTATTCCTATGCATGGCTAACACTTGAGTTATTCTTCATGCATACTAACCACATACTATTCCTATGTAGGTGAGGCCTGCCTGGTGCGCCTCCCATGTGGAATGCTGGAGGCGGCTGTCGGCTTGGTGGGGCTCTGACGAGTGGAGGGCGATCAACGCTACTGGCAGGGAGAATCGGTTGGTCGTGAAGGCTACACACCACCAGGGTAGCCAGTCCGTGGATGGGTACGCCAAGCTATATGTAAGTGTTTATTTTTCACAAGTTCTTTATGCATGCTTGATTAGGCGGAACAAGATATGTTTTTCTAACCATATCACTTTTAATTGTAGTCGACTCACAATAAGGTGCCAGAGCCTAACACTTACCAGGCGTACCACATGGCCAAGCTGGCATCCGCCAAAAAAGCCAAGCCGTATGATACCGCTACTCCCAGCTCCTCTTTCAACTTGCCCACAGCCAAACGCAAGGACAAGTACGATAATGCGATCAAGGCGAGGGACGGGGAGACCATTGACCCGAGCTCACAGGACTTTGACCCGGTGGTGGTCATGACGTCAGGAGGAGGACTGAAGCACGGGCGGCCAGCTCTTGGAGCCAGCACCTTCCCTATAGAGATGGAAGGCCTAGCCAGCATGAGGGCTAGGTCTACGAGCTCCAGCTTGCAGATCCAGAGGCGCGACGAGCCTGCACGTGACCTACAAACGGTTAGATTCATTAAAATGATGCATCCTCAATTATTTGCATGTTTTCGTTCTAGCTAATGCAAACTATTTCATTGGATCAGGCGATGGAGGAGATGTCAGCCAAGAACGCAGCCCTAGAGGAGCAGCAGAGGCTCCTACAGGAGCAGCACAGGCAGGAGGCCGAGCAGACGAGGAAGGAGATGGAGGCGCTGCGGGGACAGATGCGGTCTTCGCGGTGAGTTTCATGTGCATAAGATACAAACGGTAGTCTACTGTTTCATTTATTAACCTTGCTTGTCAAAAATAACAGAATATGTTCCGGACCAACGGTATGATGGTTCCTGACATGACATTTCAAGCGATGGCGATTCATTCATCTCCGCACACCGTAAGTTCTCATGTAATTTTTTATGTCTTTTCACCATGTCCATCTAACCGGGGCTAACCATCTAATTCAATATGCATGTAGGTTGCCTCCTCGAACGGATCGCCCTCGCCCCAGACACCCGGAGCAGCAGATGGAGCAGCAGATGGAGCAGCAAAGGCTACTCAGCCACCTTTAGCAGGCCGCCAGGTAGTTAGCTCAAACCCTCGTAGCTCTTGCCTGCTATGTTGTCAAAAACTTACTTTGATGTTGATTAATCATACATGTCAACTAGCTACCCATATGCTTAGCTTGTCAAACTACTTTGTGCAATATGCTCATGTATGCCACAAATACTCTGTTATTTTCATTCATATGTACTTGTGTTGAATTCCTAGATGTTGGAATGCTCATGCCTTTGTGTATTTTTCTCAATGTTTTAGATGAATTGGAACGAGGAACGGATGCCATGATGACCGGGAGCTGCTTCGTCATTGTTTTGTTGTGTTTCAATGATGTAGTCGGAGTGGACTTCTTTGTTGTGCTAAATTTGAACTTGATACTACTATGTGATGTTTTGGACACTATGTGTGGTGTTTTGGATGAGATGTGTGATATTTGTGTGAGATATGTGTGAGATATGTCTTATTTTGTGTACATATCTGTTATGTAATTGTTCTGGAATTTTTGAACTGCAGGAACTGAAAAATTAAAAATGTTGTGAAAATTATGGTCATCTTTGCCGTGTGCATGCACACGGCAAAGACTGCCATAAAATCGGCGCCAGGAAGCACAGGCTGGTGACACGCGTCCCAGCACACGGCAAAGAGGCGTACTCTTTGCCGTGTGTCTGCGCCAAGCACACGGCAAAGAGAGACGCTCGTTGCCGTGCTGTCCTGTGGAAGCACCCGGCAAAGAAGACAACACGGGAACCTAGCTGACGGGTAGGTCCCACGTTCATGTTTTGCCGTGTGCCGCGTTTGATGACGCACGGCAAAGAATGAAGACGCCGTCTGCCGTCGTCAAGTCCGTGTGGGACCCACGTTTTGCCTTCGCCGTGCGCCACGAAATCTGACACACGGCAAAGAGACCTTTGCCGTGCATTTCTCCCCCGTGTACCGTTTGCCGTGTGCGGCACACGGCAACGCCGTTGCCGTGCGCTTTTCGGCCTTCGCCGTGTGTTCCTGGCACACGGCAAAGCCGCGCTCTCCCGTAGTGAGGACTGATGGGTTTGTTTATCGCTTTGAGGTTTTGTTATGTTCTGTCATAGGAGAAAGGGTCCGCATAGGGCGCAGTTGATTGAGTACTTCGACGCCGACCTCCCGGCAGCCGTCGGGCGCAGTTCCACGGTGCCTCAAGCTCCTCCTCCGCGGTCCGCCGCCGCCCCGGCCTTCCCTCTGACCTCCACCCTTCTTCTCCGGCGTCGGCGAACCCGCACCCTCCACACCCCAAGTTAAGTTGCTCCTCGCCGTCGTCGCGGCTCCGGCTCAGCTTGGCGTTGCTGTCGTTGCGAGAAAAAAGACGACCTTTACACGAATCACGACGAACAGATTTAATGGTGGATGAGTCGATTGAGCGTTAAGGTAATTCTCAATTGAATTGTCATTTAATTGAGAATTACCAAACCCACAAAAGAAAACATGAAGGTTAGTAAGGAGCAATATGTTCCAGTTTTGAGATAACCGGACACAGTTTATGTATTGTATTACATATATTATCTACGCACCCAGCTGCAAGGAAAACAAGTTGGAACATAACTTAGGTGCATTTTCTATATAGCTATCGTATTAAATTATCATCTGGTGCATATCCAGCAGGTTAGGAGTGTATTACTAATCCAAGCAATAACATCATCTGCTTTATCATCAACTGAACTAGTTATTTGAAAGGTTCCATGCTACAAATACAAGATCTATGACAATTTCTGAAGTTGGAGCTGACATAGTTATGTTTTGCAGAATGCAATGTGCTTATCATAAGTCATAAGACAGTATTGCCATCTCATCCAGTATAATCTCAAGTGTGGTACTACGTGTATGTTACAAAGATATGGGAACACAAAACAATAAGCAGCCTACAATAGATCAAAGATTGTAATACAATAAAATATATCATCTCCTTTTCTGATAGTTTCACTAAGCTAAGACTTAAGCCGGCATAGCTTGTTGGAAGATCAATGTATTATTAGGACGCAAAAAGCAATGGAACGTGTTAGTAGTACCTCGCCCCATGATGACAGATTTTAGAAAAAAATCACCAAAATAGGTACTAATTAAGCTATGATTAGGACGCCAACTTGTGGTAAATTTGTGTGATTTACTCTATTTAGTCAGCCAATTACGTTTGAATGTAGGGTTTAATAGGATAAAATGACACCACAATTGATGCGAAATCGAGAAACAACATTGCAATTTCCAAGTTTTGAAAATGCCAGTTTAATTCATGATTACATCTTCAGATGCCACTGCAGCCATTTATCTCACTTTTGGTCAAAAGTTTTGTAAATAATCATCATGTTTTCTTCATTTTTGATCGATCAAAAGTTGGAACCTAAAGTGGAAATTTGTCAAAAGCAATCGTCAAGTTTTTTACCCAATATGGCTGCAGTGGCATCTATAGATGTATTTAAAAATTGGAGTGATATTTTATATGTTAGAAATTGCAGGGAGTTTTTTCAACGAAAACCAGGGAAAACCTGTTGTGCAACGCATATGTGCTTGTTGCCTTGCTTTGCCACCCCAACGGGAAGGAAAAAAAATGGTGGGGATTTCATCACCGGTCTTTTTTTTTTTGAGAGTTTTACCACCTTCATTACATACTAACTAGCATAGGAATACATAGCCCCGCGGGCGGATTAAGAAACCAAACTTGTCGACCCTGGTCCTCCGAGACGACGCTCCGGGCCAGGTTGTGAGCCTCCTTATTCAACCTTCGGCGTTCATGGCAGAAGGTTAGCGCTTCGAACTCGACCGCGGCCTCCTGAATCTCCCAGACAACATGGGCATAGACTCCCATGCTGCCCTCCTCTATGCTTCGGACTGCATTCATGCAGTCGCTCGCCACACGCACACGGCGTGCATCGATATCCTTTGCTAGCGATATCGCCTCCCTGCACGCCAATAACTCCAGGGTCTCAGCTTCAGTCCGTCCCGGGAACACAACGGCTGACGCACCCAAATACATGCATGTCTCCGACCTGGCGATCGCAGCCACCGTCCCTCTTCCCGTATTCTTACTCACAGCCGCATCAACATTAATTTTAATCATTCCAGCAGGTGGGGCGATCCATGTCCGCGAGGAAAGAACCGGGACGCTCGCCTGTCTTCTATCCACCGTCTCGCTGACCTGATTCAGATCAGCGATAAAACTCTCCACAAAGCAGTACACTGACAGCGGGCTCTGAAAAATCTGCTCGTGTATCGCCTTCCTCCGTGCATGCCAAATAGCCCATAGTGTCACAAACACCCGAACTTGATCAGCCTCCTTCAACGTTTCAATCATCGTAGCCAGCCACAACCTGGCATCACCTGTAGTAGTGCTGCTCAAGTGTTCCGAGATGTTTTCATCAGCCAATGCCCACACACATCGGGACATTGTACAGTCTAGTAGTGCATGCCTCCAAGAATCATGTGCACCACACAGTTGACAAGCACTGCTCTCCGACATCCTTCTTTGTTGTCGTACCTCGTTTGTTGGTATAGATTGTTTCGCAAGCCTCCACAAAAATACCTTAACCTTAGATGGGACCTTCGTGCGCCACAAGTTGCTCCATTGCTTCTGCACTTGTGTATTGTCGGAGGAAGAGGCTCGATGATCTAGCCATGCCTCTCTTCTATCCCTCGTTGTCACCAGCATATTGTATGCTGATCGAACAGAGAAGACTCCCTTCCTGTCGTGATGCCAAGCCCAGAAGTCCTCCGATCTCCTTGTGCTAAGCGGGATCTGCATGATTGCCTCAACATCCATCGGCAAGAAACACTGCCTCAGCTTCCCTTCGTCCCACGTCGCCGACGTAGCATCGATGAACGCTGCCACTCGGGTAGGAGGTTCAGTCGTCCGGCAAGTTACAGGACGCAACAATCCATCTCGTGGTATCCACTGATCGTTCACCGGATCAGTATGTTCCCCAGTACCAATACGTCATATGAGGCCTTTTTTGAGGACCTGCAAACCCTCATGAACGGCATGCCAGACCTGCGAGGGAGCCGCCCCCAGCTCGGACTGTAGTAGACTCGTTTCAGGACAGTAGCGAGCCTTTAGAATCCTTGCACTCAGAGTGTCTGGCTTCTGCAAAAGGCGCCACCCCTGCCTTACGAGGAGGGCTAGATTGAACAGCTCAATATCTCTAAACCCTAGCCCACCCATATATTTCGGCTTGCACATTTCCTTCCAAGAAACCCAGCACGGTTTCGTCTCCCCTTCTTTGCTTCCCCACCAAAACTTCCGCAATAAGGAATTTATATGGAGACACAAACCTCTTGGCAGCTTGAAACATGCCATAGAGAAAATTGGGATGGCCTGTGCAACGGATTTGATCAAAATATCTTTCCCTCCCGCTGACAGCAGATTCTCCAGCCAACCTTGTATCTTAGCCCAAACCCTATCCTTCAAATATTTGAAGGCACCATTCTTCGACCGTCCTACATCTGACGGCATTCCCAAATATTTCTCACAGAGTGTCTCCGATATCACTTGAAGGATATTTTTGACACCCTCTTTGACCCCATGTGGGCATTTCTTGCTGAAAAAGATCAACGATTTGTCCCGATTTATCCGCTGGCCACTAGCCATACAGTACATGTCCAAAATTTCCTGCAATCTCCGTCTCGGCCTTGAATAGCAGCAGGCTGTCATCAGCAAAAAGGAGGTGGCTAACCGCCGGGGCCGTTGGCGCCACCTTTAGTCCATGGAGCTCCGATGAAAATCTGTGTTTTAAGAGGCACGAAAGGCCCTCTGCTGCTAACAAGAACAAATAAGGAGATATGGGGTCACCTTGTCGAATCCCTGGCGAGGGTATAAATTGATCCAGCTTGCTTCCATTAAAAAGAACTTGGAAGGAAACCGTATTTACTAGCCGCATCACCATTTGCACCCAGCGTCGGTGGAAACCCAACTTGAGCATAATGGCCTCAAGGTAGCCCACTCCAGCCGGTCATAACCTTTCCTCATGTCCAATTTGAGCGCACAAAATCGATTTTTCTTCGCCCTGTTCCGCTTCATAAAGTGTAGGCACTCATAAGCGGCAATGATGTTATCCGTGATTAACCTCCCCGGTTCGGCAAAAGGTTTCGTCAGTTTGCTATTCATCTCTGCAGTAACTTTGGTCGGCACCACATTGATGACCTCATCCATGTGTTCAACTCCTTCCGATCTGTATAGGTGGTCATAAAACCCCCTAGTCATCTCGGCCATCTCCTGATCAGCTTCTGTAAATTCTCCATCTGCACGCTTCAGCCTCCCTATGCGGTTCCTCTTCTTCCTCTTGCCAGCACGCAAGTGAAAGAAACGAGTATTTTTATCACCTTCTGCTAACCATTGCACTCTCGAGCGCTAGCGCCACATCACCTCCTCCCGCTGATATAATTCCAGCAGTCGTTGGTGTACTTTAGTCTCTTCATATGACGGCCCTTGACGCATGGTCTCTGATCGCAGCATAGCCAAACGATCTTCAAGCTGTTTTATCTCCCTCCGTACATGTCCGAAGGTATTTGTCCCCCAACTCTCCAACGAGCCCGAGACACGAGCTAACTTATCACGCAACTGTCCCATTGAGCTCGCCTTGCCTTCAGCCTGCCACGCTTCAGCAAGGAAAGGTTGAAACTGATCATGCTTCTCCCACATAACCTCATATCTGAAAATTTTCTCGTTGGTAGCTCTTCTCTCCCTTGCAGTTTCTCTCCACCTGAGGAAGATCGGACAGTGATCGGCTGAGACACCCGTCAGATGATGTAGACTAGCCAGCGGAAACCTGGTACTCCACGGCGATGTTGCCACCGCCCTATCGAGGCGGACTCGGCAGAACGAGCCACCAGCCACCCGCTTCTCGTAGGTCCACCAGTTACCGACGTAGCCAAGATCAGCTAGCTCACACACATCAAGGGCATCGCGGAAGCCCTCGATCTGGCCCAGGCTTCTCTCAGCCACCCCTGCATGTTCGTGCTGATGCAGCACCTCGTTAAAATCACCTATGCACATCCAAGGCAACGCTGACGCTGATTTGATGTACTTCAGCATCTCCCAAGTTTTATGCCGCTCGGAAGTTTGCGCCTCCCCATACACACAGGTCAATCTCCAAGGGTCATTGTCCCCCTCTGTTATAACCACATCCAAATGATACTGCGAAAAGGGCAATATATTCAGGCTTACATCATTATTCCAAAAAATTCCGAGTCCTCCACTGCGACCCGAACTACTGACCGCAAAAGAGCGATCAAAACCTAGCCTCCTGGCTAGTCCTTCAACCCGTAGCTTGTGTATCTGTGTTTCCACCACACACAGCACGGTAGGTTTATGGCGCTTCACAAGATCATGAAGCTCACGAACTGTCGCGTCACTCCCGAGACCACGACAGTTCCAACATATGCAACTCATTGTGCTGGGCGGCACTCCCCTAGGGAGCCCGCCAATGCATCGTTTGTGTCATGCAGGTCCAGCATCTTCAACACCGTCTCCCAGTCCTGCTCTTGCCGGGCTATAGTCAGCCCCAGCAGAATCATACAGATCGATCTCATGGTGGATCGGGCCGGAATCCCTCGTCGGAGAAGCAATAGCCTCTGAGGTCGCCAAACCCTAGGTGAGTCTAGGCCATATTCCACTGCCTTCCTTGCCTTCCTTTCCTTCGCCCTGGAGCCCTCGGCCATGGCGATCTTGACAACCAGCCGCCATACAAACCTTAGTTTCCAACCAAGAAACAACCACCCAAGGCCGGGTAGCCAGACAGAGCTGGCCCCGTGGTCAGCCCGAGGCAGTGGATCGGAAGGAGAGCGAGGGAATGAGGGCGGTGGGCGAGAGATCCTCCCGGCGATCATGATCGCCGCTGGAGTCGCGAGACCTGCTACGGCGGCATATTTCATCACCGGACTTGGTCCCCTGGAGCAGGCTGCGGACGGAAAGCCCAAGGGCCAATGCCGTTTCATCTGGACCTTCCAGCGGCGACTCGATATTTCAGCCTGGGTAGGCCGAAAGGCTTACTAACGATCCAGCCTTGTCCGCTCATTCCTGGCCCGCGCAACCTGATCCGATCGGCTTTTCCTTAATTTTTTCTACAAGATCACGATGGATGCCTTCTTTGGAAGAAATCCCCATGCTTTCGGCTCTTCACGATCAAGTCCAGCACGACAGAC
Organism: Poa pratensis; assembly: GCA_947311845.1. Taxonomy (NCBI): domain Eukaryota; kingdom Viridiplantae; phylum Streptophyta; class Magnoliopsida; order Poales; family Poaceae; genus Poa; species Poa pratensis. The sequence continues at coordinate 37,597,155 of CAMZMU010000052.1, forward strand.
TTTTGCACGAGAGTAACATAGATCGGTGCTCCTTGAACTTGACGGCCGAGCTCGGCATGGTCACCATACTCAACTATAACTCAACTATACTTAAGTTATGAAATCGGAATACGTCTTAATGGCCCAACGACGGTCACCGGAGTCGGTACAGCGACGTATTTGCTAACGTGACTGCAATGTCAACCCACTTGTCAGTAGTCGCTTTTGCAAAATGTCCTCTAATATATTTTTTCTTTCTCCAACTCACATTTCTTCTTTTCTTGTTTCCAATTCCATGAGGCCGTCCGCCAATGCACGTAGAGCCAGCCGGCCGCAGTACACTACCGCGTGGACGGGCCAGATATAGCTGCGACTAAGAGGAGCTCCTCCACGATTCAACGATGTGGGGACATTCATCCACCAGTAGTTATGGTTGCGCTTAGCTCTTTTTCTCGATCATCATGATCCTCGACACGAGCTTCCGGTACATCGTCCCATTGGCACACCTATTGACTGCGGTCACCGCCGCCATGAGCTCAAAGCACCCATGGAGCATGTGTTGTTGACAATGGGTGTAACGTGTATAACTCTACATCGTCCCATCGGCGCACCTATCAACTGCGCTCACCGCCGCCATGAGCTCAAAGCGCCCATGGAGCATGTGTTGTTGACAATGGGTGAAACGTGTATAACTCTAGTCTCACATACGCATGCAGCCAGGGGCGGATCCAGTGGGGGTGCCATGGGTGACATCACACCCTCTAAAATACAAATTTCAAACCATTATTAGTATTTGGAGAAATCCGATTTTTTTTTTTGCTAAATGTGAAGTCCACAAGACCAATAGCAAGCTTGACACCCTACTAATCTGATACCAGATCCGCCGCTGCATGTAGGACTAACTAAACCAATCATGTCTTTAAATATATTTTTTGTATCAATTCACATGTTCTGCATGGAGTACATACATAGTATAGGTGGGCCAAACTAAAGTGAGCCTCACTGGCTTTTCCTGCTTGCAGTTCCCATAAAGGAATAAGAGAAAATACACAAAGCTAATTAACCCAAAAAAGATGAAATATACTGATGTGGTTGGTTCGAGGCATGTCCGGATCTCTTGGTTACATTATTATCTCAATTTTTATGAAACAAAAATAATAATCTATGAACAGATGAAATACACTGAGGTGGGAGTCGAACTAGGGCCCTCCAGCCTCCCCAAGAGTACAACCAAGCTACTTGCTAACAGTGCGCCAAGCCTTTGTTCCTCTCTTATTGATATATAGGGACTAATTATCCAGATTTGAAAATTCAAATACAAGAACTTCAAATACATTAGGCCTTATTTTTGGTAATCCTATTTACCGAGGGTGCTCGGGATTTCTGGTTACCGGGCGGTGACCATATTTATTATCGTCAAGTTACCCAAACATTGCGAACAATATCATCAATTTTGTTTTATCTTGTCCACAAATTCTACTTCGAACACACTTGTTAGACAACATACATCACAGCCTGACCAGTGTGGTACCTATTTGCAACAATAAGGGGTCGGTTCAAGGACTGTCTAGTAGTTTCTCACAGGCCTCTTCAACAGTTATTCTGGCTCCTGTACTCAATCTCGGCCAAGCACATGGACACCTTCGTGCTTCGTCAACTTTGTGGGCTTAAAAATGTAGACCGTCTACGTGTCATCTTCCTCAACGAAGGAACTTACAATAACAGATCCTCATCATGATAATTGCAGGAAAGATTGTCTTTGACATCCCGCTAACTGCTGCGCTGGTAGTCTCACATGCTCAGAGTTGAGAGCACCTACGTTGTCCTCCTCCTCCAGTTCCTCCAGTACACACTCGAAGAGAATTTTAAATTTCCCAAAGAGCATGGTGATATTGCAAGGAATCTCATATTCTCGTACTCATCTTCTTCACGACTCCCGTCATCTGAAAGCGTGTGACATTCTCGACCATCAATTTTGACGGAGGTGTCGTCAACGTGGTGCGTACTCCCTGACTCGTTTTCTTTCAATTCATACATGCACAGTCGTTCTAACAAAATTTTGTATTCGGAGCAGGTTAAATTAAACATAGTTATACTAAACTTTGTACTTATTAGGTTTTTCTCCAATTAATCCCTTTAAAAATATACATATTTGGTTAGCATTGTTGACAATATAATATTTTCTTAATTATTTTCTATCTTAAAGTTTTAATGTATAATATTTAAAATATATCTGAGTTGCGCCACATTTTTTCTATCCAAGAGATTACCAGTTACAATATACTTAACCAACTTAAATATGAGAAAAAAGGAAAACACAAACTTGCATTATCTTTTCAGAATCGATGAATTATTAACATATATGTATACTATTGTGTGATAATTCTTATCTATTTTTAATACTATTAAATATGTTGGTAGAGATTCCAAAATATACAGACTATCAAATATCTTAACAGAGGGGTTGTAGTGTGGGGTTATGTAAGAAAATATGTTCCAACGATGGAGCCTTGTCCGATAATGGCCCGCGTAACCTGATCCATTTGACGTTTCCTCATTCTTATTTTGTAAAAGCCGTCTAATATAGTTTTTGTTTCTACAACTCCCATCTCCTCCTATCTTCTTTTCCAATTCCACGAGGCCGCCTACACGTGGCTGCTCCGCCCCCAGTACACCACCGTACGGCGTACGACCCGACCCATCGCATCTATCCATGCACGACCTCCGGTGTGCCTCCACCAGACGGTCAAGACGTGCCCATGTCCAATCTTGCGCGACATACGTCCTGGCACTGCTGGACGCCCAGCCCACGATTTCGTCGAGATCCCTCTCGCCCAGCTATGGGGATGCGGGACTGGGGCGAGGAAGGCGCGGGGGGCTGCCGGCGGGAGGTTAGCCATGGTGGTGTGGGGGCTTTCGGCGGCGGAGTAGCTGTTGTGGCGCGGAGGCGCGGGGACTTCCGTTGTCTGGGAAATGCGGGAAGGCGTGGTGGCTTCCGGCGGCGGGTAGGTGCGGCGGCGCGGGGCTGGCGGCGGCAGCAAACCCTAGCACAGCCGCTCGACTCTCTTCTGTCCGAGCCGAATATTGGCGTTTCAGTTGAGACGTGGGAGGACTTGTCTGTGTGAGTTATTTTCTTTCAAGGGGTTATTAACAAAACGAACGAGCATTGGACTCAGTCGCCGTTGCAAAACTTTTTGCGGCACTTTCCATACTGCCACCGATGATGGAGATATTAACGGCACTTTCCAAACTGCCGCTAATGATGCAAAATCTGGCGGCACTTTTCTAAACTGCTGCTAATTATGCAACCTTTTGCGGCACTTCTGTAAATCGCTGTGGATTAGTTCATCGTTAGCGGCACTGAATGAAAACTGCCGCTAATTCTTCTTTATTGCGGCGCTTTTAATACTGCCTTCACATATGTGCCGCTAATTAAGGGACGTGGTGTAGTGAGAGATAGCGGTGACCAAGAGGAGCTCCTCCATGTTTGAAGATGTCGAGGATGGCCATCCACCAACATCTCGACAAGGAGATGCGCCGTGCCAAGGTCGCCAAAGGCGGGACGTAGCTTGCGCCTGTTAGTCGTATTGTTTGGCTGGGAATCGAGTGACCTCGTAGGTCCTCGGGTCGTGATTATAAGGACGGGAACAGCCCCCTATCGTGGCTTACAACGAGTCGTACAAGGACTTGGAGTCCTACTCGGTATCAATACCGTATCAGCTGTATTACATCTAACGCCTCCCCTTAATCTCAACCGGCGGAGAGGTTGAGATTACGTTTAAATTCAGCTAAACCTGTTACTGATAAAGTTTTGGTAAAATTATCAGCTACTTGGTCTTTTGTAGAGATGAACCGGATCTCAAGTTGTTTGTTCGTAACTCGCTCACGGACAAAATGATAGTCAATCTCAATGTGTTTCGTCCGGGCATGGAAAATTGGATTTGCTGACAGATACGTGGATTCGAGATTATCACACCATAAACATGGTCTTTCCTGAAGGTGAACACCAAGTTCACGAAGTAAAGTTTCGACCCAAATCAACTCAGTAGTGGCATTGGCCAGCGCCTTATATTCTGCTTCTGTACTAGAACGTGACACAGTTGCTTGTTTGCGAGCACTCCATGAAACCAGGTTGGGACCAAAAAATATTGCAAATCCTCCCGTGGACCGACGATCATCAGGACAACCGGCCCAATCAGCATCTGAGAAAGCACTAAGCAAAGTCGAGGAAGATGGTGAAAATGTGAGTCCAACCTGAAGAGTACCTTGAATATAGCGAAGAATTCGTTTGGCAGCAGTCCAATGATCAGTGGTCGGAGCATGAAGAAATTGACAAACTTTGTTGACTGAGAAGGATATATCTGGACGTGTCAATGTAAGATATTGAAGTGCACCAACAACACTCCCATAATTAATAATATCCTCAGGGCCAAGAGGTGATCCTGTATGTAATGATAATTGTTCTGAAGTAGATAGTGGGGTAGGACATGGTTTGTAGTTTGTCAGTCCGACCCTGGCAATCAAATCAGTAGCATATTTCTGCTGCGATAGAACAAGTCCAGAGGAACATTTTTTAACTTCCATACCCAAGAAAAAATGAAGATCTCCCAAATCCTTGATTGCAAATTGTGTACTTAAGTCACGTGGTAAAGCCGAGATAGCATCATCAGAGGAACTTGTCACAATTATGTCATCAACATATATCAAAATAAAGATGATGATACCTGACTTGTTATAGAGGAACAAGGAGGTGTCGGACGTAGAAGGAACAAAACCAAGCTCATGTAACTTTGAACTCAACCGAGCGTACCAAGTACGAGGAGCTTGTTTTAATCCATAGAGAGCTTTATCAAGTTTGCAAAGATACTGGGGAGCATGAGGATCTTCAAAACCAGGTGGTTGTTTCATATATACTTCCTCTTCCAGAACACCATGTAAAAACGCGTTCTTGACGTCTAGCTGACGAAGGTTCCAACCCTTTGAGACTGACAGGGCTAGAACAATCCGGACAGTAGCTATCTTCACCACTGGACTAAAAGTATCTTCATAGTCAATACCATACCGTTGTTTGAACCCTTTGGCAACAAGTCTTGCTTTATACCTGTCAATAGAACCATCTGCACGTCTCTTGATATGATAGATCCACTTGCAATCAATAACTTTTTTGTTAGAACTGTTAGGGACAAGGTGCCAAGTCTTATTGTGCGTAAGAGCATCATACTCCTCAATCATTGCCAATTTCCAATTAGAATCCCCAAGAGCTTCTTTGATATTACGGGGTTCTTCCGTAGATGTGAGTAAACCATAGCGCACAGTACCATTAGTATAAATTTTCGGCTGTCTTATACCTTTTTGGATACGCGTACGCGGCTCTGCTGGAGGCTGCTCAGGGCTGTCTTCTGCGGAATCTGCTGATGATGTGGCTGGCATACCAGGTTCAGAGACGCGGCTGCCCTCTCCATCGGTATCCGTGTTTGTACCAGGTTCAGAGACTTTGATCACTGTTTTCACTGCTAACTTCAGAATGTTCATCAGTTTCAATGTCGGCAACCTGCACAGGATCAGTAATAGGTACCATTAGTTTGCATACCCTCATGAGGAGATTCTACGGGAGGCAAGTTGTGAGGGAGGAGAAGGATTTCTTGGCGAAGACGAGAGCCGGCATTTGGATGTAAGGTGGAGAAGGGAAAAACTGCTTCATCAAAAACGACATCACGGGATATATAGACACGGCCGGTAGACACGTCGAGACATTTTACTCCTTTGTGACGGGGACTATAGCCTAGAAAAACACATCGCTTGGACCGAAAAGCGAGTTTTCTTTGGTTGTAGGGACGAAGATTGGGATAACATGCACAACCAAACACACGAAGGGAGTCATAATTAGGTTTGATGTCAAGAAGCTTTTCGGTGGGGGTCATAAAATTTAGAACCTTGGAAGGAAGTAGATTAATGAGAAACGTGGCAGTGAGAAAAGCTTCATCCCAAAAATTTATTGGCATGAATGCGTTGGCAAGCAAGGAAAGCCCAACTTCAGCAATATGACGATGTTTTCGTTCAGCCGAACCATTTTGTTGATGGGCATGTGGGTAAGAGACATGATGTGAGATACCTATTTTCTGAAAGAAAGCATTGAGTTTTTCATATTCGCCACCCCAATCAGTTTGCATGGTTATAATTTTGAGACCAAATTTTCGTTCAACAAGTTGTTGGAAATTTAAGAAAACTTGATAAACTTCAGAACGATTCTTAAGAAGATAAATCCAAGTAAATTTGCTATAGTCATCAATGAAGCTTACATAATATTGGTGTTTGCCAACAGAGGCGGGAGCGGGTCCCCAAACATCGGATTTTTTTTGTTCTAATGGAACATGAGAGACACTAGTGGAAATAGGATATGGCAATTGATGACTTTTTGCTTGTTGACAAGGATCACAAATATAAGGAACTACTTCTGGAGAATACAAAAGTTTATTTTTCCTAAGCACTTGTTGAACTATAAAAGAAGAAGGATGTCCTAAACGATGATGCCATGTAGAAGAGGTGGGCTTGATGGTGATGAAGGCTTGCTTGGAAGACCCCGTGGAGATAGGAACAAGAGGATAAAGACCGCGATGACATGGACCTCTAAACATGGTTTCCTTCGTTGCCTTATCCTTAATCAAAAAGAAAAACAGGTGAAACTCAACGAAGGCATTATTATCAAGGCAAATTTTATGTGTGGATAAGAGATTTTTGGAGGCACTCGGGACATGCAATATGTTGCGAAGGTGAAGTGATTTATGAGGGGTATGCAAAACAGAATGACCAATATGCGTAATTGCCATACCTTTACCACTAGCATTGTGAACTTGATCACGGCCGTTGTAGTTCTCTCGTGTGTGCAACTTGTTCAGTTCTCCCACTACAAGAAATATGTCAACTAGTGACTCACAAATTTGGTCACTAAAAGGTCATAATTTTTCATCTATGACCTTTTTATGACCAAAATCTGAAGGTCACATACGGAGCGTCTTAAACGGTCATATGTGACCTTTTTTTTGAATTGGTCATAACCATCTATGACCAAATTTGATGGTCATAACTCTTATGACCAATTTTTTTGGTCACGTGCTGTCTGGCATAGCCACGTCAGATCCTACGTGGCCAATCCTACGTGGCAAATTTGTGACCAAATCAGAAGGTCATAGAACAGATTCAGCCCAGTCCACGTTAGTCACTAGATGGGCCAAGCCCAAATGTCCAGCCCATTAATTGTTTTTTCGGCAATTTCTTTTTGAATTTGCAGCTCCTCCATATGGGCCAGCCCAACTTTCTTCGGCCCATTTGAATTTTTCTATCTAATATGTAGTCGGATTAAATGGTTTCCAACCATTTCTTTACGGGCCTTGGCCTTTTTACGTTGATTTCCTGGGCCGTGGCCTTTATTGAGTCCAAAGATTTTGGGCCCAAGGCCTCTTTAGCACAGTTGAACAGTATTAGCTAAAATTCAAATTAATCTAAAAAGGAATTCAAATTCAAGTAAATTTGAAATACAGCAAATTTCTCAGGTTTTCTAATCAACACAACATCATCATATATTCTTTCAGATTCAAATCACAGACCCAAATTACCATATTCAAGACCCAGGTTCATCATCACACACACATTAACAGGTACCATCACTGTTCTACACTCTATACAGCACAGAATACAAATACAGAAAATTTAGAGCACCAATAGCATGGTGAACTCGTCACTGTGAATCTGGTAACGTGGCCAGGGTAGATGTGCTCCATCACACAAGAAAAGCATCAGGCTCCTTCTGATCTGCGAGAAGGTGGGGGTTAGTAAGCATAAAGATGCTGCTCCATGACTAAGTAAAAAACAAGTGGCATAGAAGATTCATGTCCACAAAAATTAGCAATGTGTACTTCTTGGTTGTTCCATGACATAGCAAAAATTCCACAAAATGAAACTTATGCTGTGCTGTTCTACGACTACATCAGGCAATCAATAGGTCCATGACGCTACAGGAAAAAAACATCTACTCTAGCATATGAATTCGAGTACAGAGTAGATAGGGGGAGAGCATGCATATCATATAAAGTCAGGCAATAGCATTTTCACAACAGTGATAATCATCTAACAAGAGATACATAGTTTTTGGCTCTAGGTTGTTCCATGACATAGCAAAAATTCCACAAAATGAACCTGATGCTGTCCTGTTCTATGACTACATCAGGCAATTAATACGTCCATGACGCTACAGGTAAAAACCATCTACTCTAGCATATGAGTTCGAGTACAGAGTAGACAGGGGGAGCGCATGCCTACCTTGAAGATCTGGTATGCATCCGTCTTGCACTGAGTTCCTGCGCTCAACTAGCCGCAGTACCTGTCCATGGCATTCAGAAAGGGGTATATTTACTACCACTGCACAACTACGGAGTGCAAGAACAGCAGGGCTTAAATAAATGTTGAATCTCAGTGTATGCAACTATCCATACGATGTACAATGTCATGAAAATACTAGCAGTAATCTCATCACCATTAACAATACAGTGCCCAGGAAGGGGATCAAAAATTCGAAGTGGAGAGGAAGCAGCAAACCATCCAAAGAAGACAATAGCATCGTCATTGTTGAGGAAGAAGCACCGACCCAGAAGCCCTCCCATTGGCACTGAAGAAAGCACGGACTTGTCATTAGAAAACTTGAAAAATGAAGATACAAAGAGCTAGATGATTATTGCAGTAAAGGGTTGGGCTGTAATTTACAGGTTGTTTAGCAGCCTACAATTCAATACTAATGCAACAAATGGTAAAATAAAAAACAACAGAACAAGTTCAGTTAAATATGGAGGGAGTGTGCAGGGCGGAACTCGCGCCACACCTGCAGGAAAGGAGGCACAAACGAGTACACCATGTGGGTATTACATCAGGGACAGACTAACAGAAAATAACAATAAACAATAAGACAAGTTGTAAAACACAAGGCACATGCATATCTCACAGGCACAAACAAGGAGCTCACCTTCTTCATAGGCACAAAAAACTTGCAATGTTCAACACCCCCAAATACTAAAGTACCAAGCACGACTAGTAGGTCTACACAATTGCACTACATATACAAACTAGCATCAGCAAAACATAAATCAGAAGAGTATCTACCCAGTAGCAAAATGGCGTAATCATACAACCACACTTAGTCAAACATCAGATGCAGGCAGTAGACTTCAACAACCTGTAGAGCCACATGAGCTTGGTGTTAGCTTCAGCAACCTGTAGAGCCACATGAGCTTGGTGTTAGCAGAGTGAATAGAGCGTGTAAGATACTAAAACTGTAAAGATAACATTAAGTTGCTGACTGAGAAAGATCATGCATGCAGTACTATGAGAGTAACTAGATTTACTCACTACTCAGATTTTGTTGACAACCCAATTGAAGTCCTCATGAAGTATCTAGTGCATATGGTATAATAGAGTAACTGCCTGAACAACCCAATTGAGGTGATCTGTGGGATGACCTACCCTGAGGAGCTCCAAGAGGACAGCGGGCCCGACAAGCTTGCTATTTAGCATCTCGGAGCTTGCTGTCGATGGCCTGCCAGAACAGCACTGTGTTGTTCACAGCCTCCTTGGCCTTGCTCCACTTATGCAACTACAATATAAAATCCAGGAGAAGCCTTGAGAGAGAGCAACCAGTGAATTAACATCTGCAGGAAATATAAATGAGAAAGAAGTATTCACCATACAAAAAGGATAAGAACAATGCTATCACTGTGAAAACAATGGGAAAAAATCCTAATCAAACAAATGTGTGATGCATAGGGGTATGTTGACTTCGTGTTATCATCAAATCATAATAATTTAGTTTCTTATAAGCTTGTTTAACAACATAGGTTGTACAATTTCTCCATGGGCTAGAACTAGCCTTACCTTATAGGTTGGCTTAGTTACAGGTGCATAAGACAGAATGCCTAACAAGAATTCGTAACAACAACACAACGCAATGACAGTACTGCCTCCAATCCTTACAAGCCGAGATTATAACCCTAAGCACGAAACATATTTGATTCCTCCCAATGAAAACATAAGGGCATGGGCATGATTGTTCTAAACATAATACAGGTAGTAATAAAACTGAAAGTGACCTATAGAAGTATGAACATCTAGCAAGAGCTCTTGAGATCCACACGGCATGACATATACCAATTTCTAACATGTAGACACAGATGGATATGGGTGGTAGGTACTTGCCTATCCAGTCCAGCGGTGTTCCAGACCTTTGTCGTCAAAGTGGAGGCAACGGGTGGCCGATGGTGGAGTTGGATTCGAGACTGGCCGTGCTCCTGCGCTTCACCAAACAGAAGACATGTGCATGAAGTATGAATCATGATTTGAGAGATGCTTGCGGTTCAGAAAGAAACAGATGAATGGACTCGCGGTGGCTCGACCTAAGATGGGCGACTGCTCGGAGACGACGTCGAGGACGACCGCGCGGCTGGAGGATTCAGGATCGTCCATCACTGCAGCGCAGGAACGTGCGGCCAGGGCGGCGGATCTGGCGTGCCGGCCATGGATCGATGGGCCGCAATCACAAACCCTAGGCAGTCACGCGCGCGCCGCGGTCCGGCCAGCTCGGCGGAGCGCCGCGCGTCGAAGGACGCACGCGTGCGCCGGCGAGCAAGCCAGCCAAGACGTCATGGTCGCTATGTTCGAGAGGAACTCTTGTCGCCATCGCCGTCGCGAGAAAGAAGACGGGAAGGGGATGTGTTCGAGGGGAACTAAAGCTTGCTCGTGGGAGAGCGCAAGGCGGCGCAGTGGGGCAAGGAGGTGGTGCGGCCGGAGGCGCGGTGAGGCAAGAGGTGGTGCGGTAGGGAGAGGCGGCGCTCGCTCGTTGCGGCTGTCGAGCGAGAGGGAGAGGAGGTCTCGATCTAGGGTTGAGAGCGACGGGCGAGAGGAAGAAGTGGCGGCGGGGTCTCTAGGGAGAGGAGCGAGGGGCTGGATTTGGGCATTTAGGTTAGGGTTTCGGAGGCTGCCGCACGCTGCGGTCTCTTCGGCAGAGGAGTGAGCCAGAGACGTTGGATCTAAGGCGTGGACGGCTCAGGTCGGCCACGGAAGGGTGATCCGTGGGAGAGTTGATCTGCCTTCTGATTGGTTCAGGACAAGTGTTGTGTAAAATGGTTTCTAAGTGCTAAAAACATGGTTTTTTGTGATGCACCTACCACAAACATGTTGAAAAATTGGATCTTTTTGTGAAGCACCTACCACAAATGTGAAGCACCATTTCTTGCGCTTTAATCTCCGAATTTTTGAATCAAATCTCTAAAATTTTCGGCTACAAATTTTTTGGTGTGCCAAGATCGACTCAGCGGGTTGATTTTCAAAAACAATTCCCCTCCACGCTACTATTTCATTACTTGAACATTCACGCTGCAACTATTCATCGCTTTCAAGACTAAGAAGCAGTATTCTGGCCACATTCATGACATAGTTTGTCGAAATGTGCCCTAATTTTTGAAGCGGTACCGAGAAAGTCATCCAAAATAGCACCGATAAATTTTTTCACAAAGTAGACATCATTTCATGTACAATCACCAAAAGGCATGCATTTCGAGCTCTCTGCCTATTTCCGGCCATTTAAACGGCTTCCTGCCGATTCAGTGGAAACGGCTAGATTTTGAACTGCAACTGCCACACAGCTTGCCCGTTATTTTTCCTAAATTTCATTTTTAGATTCACAAGTATCCATTTCATCATAGATACATCAAAATATCCACATGATTCAAACACTAGACACGAACGATCACGGCCACGAATTCGACTAGATTTTCAAACGAGCACACGAAATTCAAAAAAAATTAAAATAATGGAAAACCTTCGCGTAGCGTCATCATATGTGACCTAGTTACCACAAAAAATTATAAACTTGCGTTGCGGAAGTTTTACTGGAAAAGTGTTCTCAGAAAATTGCTATCACGAACGAACATTCATAGGTTTCAAGATGAAGGAGCAATGTTTTGGCCACATTCATGACATAGTTTGTCCAAATGAGCCCAAAATTGGCACATGTGTTCATTGTGGGATGGCAATCAATGTTGCCGAACAAAGATTTCAACATGTTCACAAAAAAATTGACTTTTCATTTTTCAAGTGCTTAAAATAGCATTTTTTGTGAAGCGGGTACCGAGAAAGTCATCCAAAATGGCACCGATAAATTGTTTTCACAAAGTAGACATCATTTCATGTACAATCACCAAAAGGCATGCATTTCCGAGCTCTCTGCCTATTTCCGGCCATTTAAACGGCTTCCTAACGATTCAGCTGGAAACGGCTAGATTTTAAACTGCAGCTGCCACACAGTTTGCCCGTTATTTTTCCTAAATTTCATTTTTAGATTCACAAGTATCTGTTTCATCATAGATACATCAAAATATCCACATGATTCAAACACTAGACACGAACGATCACGGCCACGAATTCGACTAGATTTTCAAATGAGCACACGAAATTCAAAAAAAAATCAAAATAATGGAAAACCTTCGCGTAGCGTCATCATATGTGACCTAGTTACCATAAAAAATTATAAACTTGCGTTGCGGAAGTTTTACTGGAAAAGTGTTCTCAGAAACTTGCTATCACGAACGAACATTCATAGGTTTCAAGATGAAGGAGCAATGTTTTGGCCACATTCATGACATAGTTTGTCCAAATGAGCCCAAAATTGGCACATGTGTTCATTGTGGGATGGCAATCAATGTTGCCGAACAAAGATTTCAACATGTTTCACAAAAAATTGACTTTTCATTTTTCAAGTGCTTAAAATAGCATTTTTTGTGAAGCGGGTACCGAGAAAGTCATCCAAAATGGCACCGATAAATTGTTTTCACAAAGTAGACATCATTTCATGTACAATCACCAAAAGGCATGCATTTCCGAGCTCTCTGCCTATTTCCGGCCATTAAACGGCTTCCTACCGATTCAGCTGGAAACGGCTAGATTTTGAACTGCAGCTGCCACACAGCTTGCCCGTTATTTTTCCTAAATTTCATTTTTAGATTCACAAGTATCCATTTCATCATAGATACATCAAAATATCCACATGATTCAAACACTAGACACGAACGGTCACGGCCACGAATTCGACTAGATTTTCAAACGAGTAAACGAAATTCAAAAAAAATCAAAATAATGGAAAACCTTCGCGTAGCGTCATCATATGTGACCTAGTTACCACAAAAAATTATAAACTTGCGTTGCGGAAGTTTTACTGAAAAGTGTTCTCAGAAACTTGCTATCACGAACGAACATTCATAGTTTCAAGATGAAGGAGCAATGTTTTGGCCACATTCATGACATAGTTTGTCCAAATGAGCCAAAATTGGCACATGTGTTCATTGTGGGATGGCAATCAATGTTGCCGAACAAAGATTTCAACATGTTTCACAAAAAATTGACTTTTCATTTTTCAAGTGCTTAAAATAGCATTTTTTGTGAAGCGGGTACCGAGAAAGTCATCCAAAATGGCACCGATAAATTGTTTTCACAAAGTAGACATCATTTCATGTACAATCACCAAAAGACATGCATTTCCGAGCTCTCTGCCTATTTCCGGCCATTTAAACGGCTTCCTACCGATTCAGCTGGAAACGGCTAGATTTTAAACTGCAGCTGCCACACAGTTTGCCCGTTATTTTTCCTAAATTTCATTTTTAGATTCACAAGTATCTATTTCATCATAGATACATCAAAATATCCACATGATTCAAACACTAGACACGAACGATCACGGCCACGAATTCGAATAGATTTTCAAATGAGCACACGAAATTCAAAAAAAATCAAAATAATGGAAAACTTCGCGTAGCGTCATATATGTGACCTAGTTACCATAAAAAATATAAACTTGTTGCGGAAGTTTTACTGGAAAAGTGTTCTCAGAAACTTGCTATCACGAACGAACATTCATAGTTTCAAGATGAAGGAGCAATGTTTTGGCCACATTCATGACATAGTTTGTCCAAATGAGCCCAAAATTGGCACATGTGTTCATTGTGGGATGGCAATCAATGTTGCCGAACAAAGATTTCAACATGTTTCACAAAAAATTGACTTTTCATTTTTCAAGTGCTTAAAATAGCATTTTTTGTGAAGCGGGTACCGAGAAAGTCATCCAAAATGGCACCGATAAATTGTTTTCACAAAGTAGATATCATTTCATGTACAATCACCAAAAGGCATGCATTTTTGAACTCTTTGCCTATTTCCGGCCATTTAAACGGCTTCCTGCCGATTCAGCTGGAAACGGCTAGATTTTGAACTGCAGCTGCCACACAGCTTGCCCGTTATTTTTCCTAAATTTCATTTTTAGGTTCACAAATATCTGTTTCATCATAGATACATCAAAATATCCACTTGATTCAAACACTAGACATGAACGGTCACGGCCACGAATCCGACTAGATTTTCGAATGAGCATACTAAATTCGAAAAACAAAAACAAAAAAATGGAAAACTTTCACGTGGCGTCATGATATGTGACCTAGTTACCAAAAACAATTATAAACGTAGTTAAAATCCTCCATTTGTTTTTATTTTGCATTTGAATTTAAAAGACCGATCCCAAATTTTTATTCCGAATTCTTCAAACCCCTATATTAAGCAATATAAAAGCTTAGGAGTAATTTGTAATTTTTTTACAAAATATATTCCAAATAGTCTATGATGATAGAGGACACTTTTACAAATTATTCAAAATTTATTTGAATTAAATTGGAGTTCGAAATCAAAAGTTATATAAGAAAACAGAAAAAGAAAAAAAAAACCTTTAGCCCTCACAACACGATGCATATGGGCTGTTAGCCCACTCGGCATTTCCCTCACAGGCTATGCGTATGGGTTGTTAGCCCACTCGGCATGCGTATGGGCTTTAGCCCACTCGGTAGAAGAAAACATAAAAATGGGCTTTGCCCGGCCTAAGCCCAGCAAAGAGCGAACGTTATGTTTAATAGGCCGCGACTCTGTACAATGACACACAAGGTGGCGTGGCTCAGTGGCTAGCACTGCCCGGTGGGAATTGAGGTGCATGGTTCGAATCCCCTACCATGCACATTTCTGCCAATTTTTACTAGATAAGCGTGGTGGGTCCCGCATGTCATACGGCCCCCACTTGTCATGCCGGGTGGGATCCGGACCCACATGTCATGTGGGCGTGGTGGGTCCCGCATGTCATGCGAGGTGGGTCCCACTGTCAGGTGGGGCCGAGCGGGTCCCACATGTCATATTTGCGGGTCCCACTTGACAGATTTGTCAACAGTCAACACCTCATGTCAACAGGTCCCACATGTCAATGTAGTGACACGTAAGCACAAATGACACATAGGCGGCGACATGTAGGCGCGATGAAGTGACATGTAGGCGAGACCGCTGAGGTGTCAGTCCAGTCATACCAACACATCCTGGTAATGGCTCCCACCTGTCAGCGAGTTCACCATGACTGAATATGGACACGTAAGCGACATATGGCTGCCACGTGGGCATGATTGATGAGGTGGCTATCCAGTCGTTCCTCATGACCAATCAGAATGGTCGTAAATAAGGACATACTTGACTGGTGTCTACATTATGACCAATTTGTGTAAATAGATTATGACTTTTTTGACCAAATTAGTCGTTAATTTTTTTGGATTAGGACCCTACAAACCAGCTCATGACCAAGTGGATAAAAATGGTCATAGATCTATGACCATTATTTTGAAAGTCACTATCAAAAGGTCACTAGTTGACATATTTCTTGTAGTGTCCAGTAATATGATCAGTGGCGCCACTACCAACGTTCCAGTTTCTATCAACTCCATAAGCACCTTTTTCTTCATGGCGACCAGCATCATCATCATCATCATCATTGTCAGCATAACGCCACCAACATTCACTTGCCGGGTATCCAAATTTCTTGCAGATTTGACAAGTCACATCCTGGTGTGGTGATGGAATACGACCACGTCCACGACAACCAGCACCACGCCCCCCTGTTTTGGGAGCGTCCACGACCACGATATCCTCCATAGTTTTGGCCACGACCACCTCCATAGTTTTGGCGGCCATACTGATTGCGACCATAGTCTTGTCGGCCACCACCGCCATAAATCTGACGGCCTTCTCCATAGTCCTGACGGCCTCCATCATTGGGACGACCCTGCCCACCAGAATTAGGGCGAGAAAAACCACCACGAAGAGCAGCATTAGCCGAGGAGGTGAAGGAGCCAACAAGCTGACCACTCTCGCTCAACATATGTTGACAGTAATCAAAAGATGTGAGTTGTGAACACATGTCGGTGCAGGTGGTACTGGGCACGGCATTAATGAATGCAACAAGAGGATTGTAATCTCCATCGAGACCACTGAGGATATAGTCCCTAAGCTCATCATCGTCAACTTTTTTTCCTGCTGCAGCAAGCTCTTGAGCAAAACCTTTCATCGTAGAAATAAATTGTTGAACGGGCATGTCGTTCTTTTTGGTGTTGGCTAGTGCACCGCGTAGCATGTTCACGCGGGCTCTGGACTGCGATGAGAATAGGTTGATGATGGCACCCCACACATCTGCAGCATGCTCTAGGTCGAGAACCTGGGCATGTAGATCGGGAGACATTGATTTTGGGAGAAACCCAAGCACGACTTGGTCCCTGGAGTTCTAGGCGGAATAGGCTGGATTAGGGACAGTTTTCTTCTTCCCTTCTTCTTCAATCTCTAGAGTTCTTGGTGGAGCAGGGTCGGAACCATCAAGTAGCGCCATGACCTCAGCACCTCGGAGGGACGGCAGAATCTGCGCCTTCCAAACAAGGTAATTTTCCCTCGTGAGTTTATCAGTGGGCGGGCTCCCGAGAGCAGCGGCCAGGGATGGCCCTGTCAAGGAAGACGACGCCATCGGGATGCTTCGATCTCTTGAGAGGATCGGCTTGGTTTGTGGATGCTACGTGCGATTCTGGGACCGTCGGCTTGATTCCTTCGATCGGCTGGTGCTACGACTCGAGGTAGGCGGATGCTTCGATCGTGATTCGATTTTGGGCTAGACGGTGGAAGAGCTGAGCTCTGATACCATGTTAGTCGTATTGTTTGGCTGGGAATCGAGTGACCTCGTAGGTCCTCGGGTCGTGATTATAAGGACGGGAACAGCCCCCTGTCGTGGCTTACAATGAGTCATACAAGGACTTGGAGTCCTACTCGGTATCAATACCGTATCAGCTGTATTACATCTAACAGCGCCTAGTTCTCCTTCCCGAACATCATGATCGTCGCCACGAGCTTGGTACCTCGTCCCATCGATGCACCTCTCTACCTCGGTTACTGCCACGAGGAGCTCAAAGCGTCCATGGAGCGGGTGTTGGTGACAATGCGTGTAAGGATAAATGTTTTTTTTGAAAGGTACAAAAAGTAAGCAAGCAAGCCGCCTCATTAAAAACCTTCCAGTCCCCTTAGGTACCCTGGTAAGGAAAAGAGTGCGTCAAAAACTTGCTGCTATCCGCCATTACAATCAATTGCGACGATGTCCCGCACGCAGGCCGGAGCATCATCACATAAAATACCACTACTCCCAAATTTCCCTATTTGGGCTAAAACATGTGCAGCACCATTGCACACTCTATCTACCTTCGAGACAGTGATATCCGGGTGGATCTTCAGTAGTTCCCGGCGTTCTAGTATCGTCGCCCAGTTAGGCGATTGCTCCATACCATGAGATGATAGAGCACGAACCGCCATTAAGCAATCTGACTCCAGGATCGCAGGCCACCGTCGAAGATTAATAAGGTGTCGAAGTCCATCAAGACAAGCTAGAACCTCTGCTTCCTCGGCACTACCGCAGAACTCTATGAATTTCCATTCCGTGAGTAACACCTTACCAAGGTGATCACGAATAATAATACCAATGCCGCCATGTTTAGAGGTTGAATCCCAGCCTGCATCCACATTTGCCTTTATATTCCATTCTACCGGACGACACCAGGTTAGGGCCTTATGCTCGGCCTCGCCAGTACCCGTCACGGCTAGGAAGGACGCATGATAATTCGCCAGATATTGCACTGAGGCCGACACAGAGGCCTTTCCGTCGCCGTGCACCACATTGTCGCGGTGGTGCCAAGTTCTCCATAGTAAGAATATGATCTTGGACCGGAACTCCTCCCCAACACTACCTAGCAGATTGAGAATCCATTCTTTGCCCGACTTTGTGGAATACATAAGTGAACCTCATTGGCTTTTCCTGCTTGCAGGCCTCAATAAACCAATCATTTGTTTAAATATATTTTTTTCGTTCAATTTTACATGCACGTTCTTTGTGGAATACATAAGTGAACCTCATTGGCTTTTCCTGCTTGCAGATCCCAGAAAGAAATAAGAGAAAATACGCAAAGCTTCTTTTCCAGTCTTCTTCCTCCCTGGACCAGCTGATGTGTTTCCTTGGCAGGGGCGACAGGCTGCAAGACGGATCAAAAGCTAGCATCCGACTCCGACTCCCTCCGACATTGCATGCATGCAGCCACCAGTGCGTAAGCCATCCTGAAACCAAAACTGACCACATTCGATACGGACACGGACAATGCGACCCAAACTAGCAACGCCGCCCTTGTTATACATATATTGGGGTGCCGGAACGTAGCTAGATTGATCGAATTAACGACATGTCTGACATCGAGAACCCGCCGCCTCCCAGCACTTCTGCCGGTGACGCTTCCGACGGCGGCGGCGACGCGGCGACGTCGGCGGAGCCCAGCCGGCACGGCTTCTGGGCGTGGAAGGAGAGGGCCGAGATGCTCGCCTTCGCGTGCTACACCGGCAACAATCCCCAGCTCGACGACGAGGAGGTCGCAACGGTAGACGCCGACCAGTGCAGCAGATACCTCTTCGTGTTCTTGTGGTCTGCAGTCTCGCTCCTCCTCGCCGCCGGCTTCTTTCTCCTCATGGTGCTGACACCGTCCCAGCTTGGACCGGTGGGGTTCGTCGCCGCGCGCGTCCTCGGGATCATTGGCTTCGTCGTGGCCTTCTGCTCTGCGGGCTTCTTTATTGAACTCGCCGACAAGATGGCCGAGGGGACTACTAACGTACACTGGGTGGTAGACTATATGATGTAATTTCTTTAGGTGTGTGTTTGATGTAACTACAATTCAGGACAATTGTTCTATGTAGTTTTGTATCATGTTCATTAAATTTTATCGAAAACAAACTACGGGTTCGGTTTTAGATTAATAAATCTCTGGCCATCGTGCGCCACCACCACCACTGCTGCCCTCCCGCCATCCGCCGCACTTGATGCCCACCCTCCGATCATTGGTACCGCGAAGGGAACGGCCGCTAGGAGACATCGTTGCTCCGACAACAAGAAATGTCTAATTGTTGTTTTCTTTTAATTTTTTCAAAGCATACATGCATGATAGGCATGACTTCTTGGATCATGTCAATATTGGCATTAATGACCAATGTGAGGTAAACCTGGTCCAGTTAAAATGCCGTCCACATATACTGAACAGAAAAATGGCACATGAAATGTTTTGCGCTTGCTTAAGCAAAAGAAGGCCGCCTGCTATAAGTGGATCTTCAAGAGAAAAGATGAGTTTTCTCCAATCGAGCCTACAAGGTTTAAGGCAAGGTTAATTGCAAAAAGGATTCAGTCAAATGTTAAGACTGTGTTACTGCATTGAGAGTTGGAGGTGGAGATATAAATAGACCAGCCCGAAGTGTTCATAGTGTGAGGATCTTGTTTGTAAGTTGAAGTTATGCAAGATAAGCACTAATGATAATCATGCCGATATAATAACAAAGCCAGTTTATGTTGCTAATTTTGAGTTATGGTCAGACTTAGTTGGTATCACTGTCTAGTTAGTTCAAGAGGCTATTTGCGTCGAAAGTGTTTTATTTATTGTTTTACGGTGAAGGTTCCTGTTCATGGTACAAGATGGAGTTTGTCTCAAGATAAAGTGTTGTTTTGTAGTGATCCAAATTCATATAAAGATAAAGTCTAACTTCGAAACGGAGCAGAAGCCCGATGCCGAGCCTTGGGCCGTAGCATTTCTGAGTTGGACTGTAGCTGACTTAAGGTTTTGCCTCCATATAAATATGTCTCGTAAGCCGTCGGTTGGGATAAACCGCATTGTGTAAATCCCGACGTTTATAATCTCATCCGATATAGTAAAGTTTTGCTGCTTGTCGTCATGATTTTTTCACTCCCGTTGTTCAGAGGCTTTTTCACGCTGAATCTCGTGTCATTTGATCTTCCGCTTTTTCATCAACCTCCGTCGTCATCGCCGCGCCGTCCGGGAGACGAGCCGCAGCAACCGGGGAGCTCTAACCCGCCGCCGCCGTCGACTGTCGTGAAGCTAATGCAAGGTGGTAATAATTTTTAAGGCGTGAGCGCGAAATGCAGAAAATGCGCCACAATGTGCTTTTATTTGAATCTGCTGGGAAGATGCCAAATAGCGAGGTACGTATGCATGCTGCACCCAGCCGCTGGCAGGAAGGATACACCGCGGAGGACTCGCTTTTGACCGCTCCAAAGGCACCGCGGCGGTCACCGCTCCTTGGAGGGAAAATTGATGATAACCCCCCCAGTTGAGGGGGGGGTACCCCTATGTGTCACTGACATGTGGGGTCGGGGCCCACAAATCAGTGACACAAGGGGGCATATGATAAAAGCCCCCCCAACTTGGGGGGGTTATCATCAATTCCCCCCTCCTTGGAAAACCTCACCAAACCCCTCGCTGGGCAGGGCTTCTTCTCCCATCGCCCCAGCCACAACCAGAGCTAGCCTCTCCCTCGCACGCTCATGGCTTCCTTCGGAGTTGTGAACGCGACGGTGGCGGCGGGAGGACGAGGCGCCGTCCACCGCGCCGCGCACGTCTGGCCGGGGCTCGTCAAAGGGTTTTCGATCGCCGGCAACGTCCTCTCGCTTGTGACCATTCTGGTCCCTGTGTAAGAACCCTCTCCCCTGCGATTTCTTTTCTTGTTTGCATGCGATTTCTCATCCTACCGCGCACGCGAGAGGAAGAAAAAACCTTCCTTTTTTTTGTTTCCGTCCTCAACGCTTGTGTTCGATCTGGTCGTTTAGGCAACAAAAAAACTTTCTTTTTTTGTTTCCTTGGATTTCGGTCGTTTAGGCAACGAAAAAAACCTTCTTTTTTTGTTTCATTGGATTTCTACATCGATCGGTGATGCTCAACACGCCGTACAGATCGATGTGATTTCTCACAGAAAAAAAACTGTCTTTTTTGTTTCGATTTATATATGGATCGGTGGATGCGTGCCGTGGCCCGTGGCGCGGCGTATATAGATCCATTCATCCATGGCTCTGTTTTGATTTGGCACGGCTCGCATGTGAATTGGCCAAGGCTCTGCTTTGGTACTCGTATGATTTGCCTACTAGTATCGTATCACCAGATTGATCGATCGGTCATCCATGTACAACTAGTATCGTACAAGTTTACTCTTTTCTGGATATTACTGGACAGAGTAGTTACATTGGTTTAGCTAAATTAGATCAAAGCCACATGCATGCAACATCGACCTGATCACTCAAGCTATTCAGATTTACCTGCTAAATGGTTGCTGACCTATATCTAAAGGAACATGAACTCTGCTAGTTGGTTCTGTTTTTACAAGTCATAGGCATATCATTCCAATAACTAAGCTCCCAGGAATTTGAGCGATATGAAGCATCCCACGTGTTGTTGTTTGCGTGTGCCATGTGCAGTTGGTGTTGGGCGCGTCGTGTGCCCGCAGTTCAGCGTCAGATGGATCCCGTGCCTTCTCGTGCGTCCTGCCGGCGTCTCGTGGCGTAGAGGTATTTGACACGGAGAGTCAACAAGTAGGAGAAAGAGCTAGGGTTCACCACACCTGCCACCGCCGCCGCAACTGCTCCGCCTCCATCCCGAGCTCTCCGCTCAGACGCCGCACCATCCGCCTCTCCCCGCGAAGCTCGTCGACAGCAGTCTTCGTCTCAGCTGTCCGACCAGAGGTCCACCGCCGTACTGATTCTGCCGGAATCGTTCTTCGAATCATCTTCCTCCCGAGCTATGTCTTTTCTCTCTTGAATCATCTTCCTCGTGAGCTCTACACTAGGGTTTCGGGCTGCCGCCACCCCCGCTCAGCTCGGGTCCGCCGCCGCGGTGGCCGCCCTAGACCGCTCACCCGATTCCGCGCCGCCGCCACGGACATTTTATTGCACTTGAGGAGCTGGACCTCCATACTCGGCCTCAGTCTGCACCCACCACCTCGCCAGGGCTCGCCCTGTCCGTACAACCGCGTCTCAACGGGAGCGTGACCTCGGGCGGCCTATCATCCATCTCAACGCCAGGGTGGTCGGGCGCGGCCGCCGGGCCGGGTCCATGGTCGTGTGTGCCAGCAGGTCTTTTACTGCTTGCCTTGACGTCAGAGCTGTTGCCCTG
This sequence comes from Poa pratensis, assembly GCA_947311845.1. Classification (NCBI taxonomy): domain Eukaryota; kingdom Viridiplantae; phylum Streptophyta; class Magnoliopsida; order Poales; family Poaceae; genus Poa; species Poa pratensis. The sequence continues at coordinate 37,619,546 of CAMZMU010000052.1, forward strand.
TTCTTCTGTTCTCCAATTTCGGGGATGTTGGCTGAACCGTTTTTGAGTCATGCAATATGATAATCATGATACTTTGCACATAGAAACATATCTGTGTAGAGGTAGAGCTTCTAAATACAGGTGACAATTACAGTTGTTGTAGCCTATAGGTTCTCTTGAGTATATAATGATCCATTGTCTAGCTGACTAAACGCTGTGCTTCAGTTCTGTGACGTTATTACTGATTTTTTTTTCTATCTTCGAATCAGTTTGAGCCCTTGTATGCTCAACTCTTTATTTTAGTGTGTTACCTTTCTCTTAGTTCTTGCATATATAGGCTACCAGATATCTCTGATATGGTGCAATGGCAAAGTATAGCTTTATATAGTCAAGCTTAGCTGACGGAGACCTCTTGCACATTGCTGAGTTCTTGTTTGTCGATGAAGTCGGAACCATTGTGTGCTGCCATCGGTTTGTGCCACGGAGACGAATTTTTATGTGGTCAAGAGTAATTGGTAAAGTCCTTCTGGATATTACTGAATGTATTTTGGCAGTGGATTGTTGATAGATTGTGGCCTAGAATTGTTTAGCTTGATTTTTGTGCTGCTGTAGCAAGTCGTTCCTTGCAAGGGAGGTGCTAGCTATGAGTAACATCCGTTTGGTCATATCCATCACACAGAAGTGGGGGTTCAGCTGGCCGACCTGATTCAGGTAATTACATCCTGTTCATTAACATTAGTCTCTATTTGTTTCACTAGGATAATCAGTATGCTTAAAAACATTAAGATGTAACATGTTCGGCAATTTGATTGGTGATGCATGGTGGCCTAATAGGGCTGCTTCATGGGATTTAAAAGTTCGATGCATCGAGAGGATTCAGAATATCCACTTATGTGTACTGGTGGATTCGTCAGGTGAGATGTCATCAGTACTACTCAGAGAATCGAACAAGGAAGATTTGATGCGCTTTTTATTCATTCATTAATTCATCAATTTGCTTGTTATTACCAGGGTGTTTTAAAGCATTGGCTGAAAACTCGAAAACTTACCTCCATGAGAGGCTGGTGGTGCAAAGTACGTGTGGGAAGACCAAGGAACTTCTCTGACAACAGAAGTAAGGCAGTCTACGCTCATGATTTTCTTATCTTATAGTTGTTCATCAGTGTGCCGTGTACAGGTAGCTGAGGGAAAGGTTTTGGACTATCAGTTTAAAATGTTGGTCGATTTTTGTTAGATTTGGGTAAAGTGTAGTCAGATTCTCAACTACTTAAAAAGGCTATTAAATCCAAGTAGTGGAACCAATAGTTTCTAATCAGTCGGGAAATATTTAGTTGTTTCATGCCAAACATGTAGAAATATAGTCTCTTCAGGTTGGACCGAGTTCTGGGCGAATTATAATAGTTAACAAAAACTATAGTTCACCCAACTGTGGCTAACTTGCTTTCTGCCAGCACTCACTTTCGAGATAATTTTACTATTGCAATATTGTAGGTGCCAATACAATTTAATATTGAATTTACTTAGAGAGGTGTCTTTATGAGGCCTGATTTGTATAGGCAAGTGATATCATGATATTTTGTCATGCTTATGTCTTCCAAGGGGTTGAAATTGTTCTTGAGATTTACCATATGAGGATCTGACTACCTGATCAAGTGGTTGTTCAGTGCGTTAATGGAAGGTTGTCTGCCCTCGGCAATTGTTTATCCTGCAACGACCTTGTTGCGTTTACACACCCTGACCTTGACAAGGTATCCCTACCTATATCGATTCATATTTCCTAACCGCATGCCTTCCCTCAGTTGCTTCAAAACAAAAATGTGTCCTAATTATTTGTTATTTATCCAGGCGACTAAGCAGCGTACTTTTGATATGTTTGAGGTTGGGGTTGAGGGCTTCCTTCAAATGATTGCCAGAAACATTGGCAAGTATATTCTCTATTGAATGTAGCATGTAACATAACGCGAAAACAGAAAATCGAATCTGATTCTAATTAATTAAATCGTCCATCAACATAATGTGTTCTTAATATGCAAAAAAAACATAATGTGTTCTGTGTAGAAATGTGACATCTGTTTACTCTTGCAGTTATTCGATTTCGCATACTAGCTATGGTACATCTCTGCACTTAATATCCTGTTGAATTTGATTCAGTGACATAAAAGGAACATGAATGTTATGATTTACATTTTCAGATCTTATACCAACCCACAATATGTACTCTTTTACCAACAAAGTCTGTTCCCAAAATTCCAAATATGAAAATGAATTGATCGACAAAATTAGTTTTATAGCACCAGCTCCAGAGTGTAGTCAAACGAGAAGAAATGATCTGGAGTTTATTATAATTTTCATCTTGTGTAAGTATAAAGTATTTGGATATTTGTTGTCTAGGATGAGTACTTTCTTGTTTCACTTATCCAGTTCCTTGATCCATAAAGAACCGATCTAGCGTCAAATGTTTTACTAATATGCAGATGCTGATGAAGAAAGATCCGTGGAGCTTTAGGAAGTAATACCAAAAAGCGAATTGAGATGTCCTGTGAAGAAAGATCCATGTGTTATATGGTATTTTATTCTCTTCTGTTCTGGTTGATGAAATACCCTTTTATGTACATGTGTACAATAGTGTATGGTTTTGGAAGAGTTGTTTCAAATTGGAAAGATAGGCGATCGACTGAATATGGCACGACCAAATCGCCTTGGCATATAAGTTCAACATAACTGATCTACTGTATATGGCACGACCAAATTGCCTTGGCATATAAGTTCGACATAACTGATGAGTTTTTACTACTTATATCATGGTTTGATCCATCAAACTAAGGTAACTATATTGCATGTTAAAAGAACCATGAAGAGGTAGATGATCGACATAGTTTAATTCGTTGAGTATCTTGCCATCATGCATTTAGATGCCATTTCTATAAAAGATAGTCTTAGTATTTATATATGCATAGCTATAATATATTCTCTTAGTTATTGTTTGGTGTACATCTGTAAAATCGACACTCATGCTTATGAGTCCATTGCGTACAAGATTTTTTCCTCCAAAGTTGGCCACTCACATGATAATGTGAAGACCACATAATGTTGGTTACCGATGATGGCACACTCGGCAGCTACAGAGCAAACAAATCAGCGGGTCCACGGTGACTGCCACACATTCACACATGTTCCTGAAATGTATGTTTCTTTGTGATGGTGGTCAAGTTTTGTATTCGATTGGAATGCTCGGTGACCGTGTGGACATTGGATTAATGTATTGCAGATTTCGACGCAATCTTGATAAGCTCTTGGTGCTTAAACTCGAGAGTGGCCCATATTTCAACCAGGTGGATCTTCATAATGTCCAAGTATCTGCTCCTAAATTATCACATCATGTCAGATGTTTGTAAGTGCTGATTAGTATGGTGTTTAGTTGTCATTACTGAATTTTAGTGGTTTTCTGGAGTTAGGTCAAAGATGATATGTAATTTATTTAGTAACAGTTCTCCCCACAATGAAGATATTGATGTGGTCGGTAATCTTTGATGAAAATAATATATAGTTTGTGTGCTTGCCTAGGTTGAAGAGGCTCCTGAGCCAATGTCTCGAGTAACAAATAATTCGACCGGTTGAAGTGTGAGAGGTGGTCCAGATTGCAAGATGTTTAAAGATTTTCTCACTGCTACTTATTGCTTTTCGGCAAAATGATTGGTATATTATATAGTTATATTTTGGATTCATGTCGTGTAAAGTTATTGCACTCAACATCGTGAGTAAGATAAGCCGAACTCCTGCTTAATGAAAAATGATGCATTGTTACACAGAACCAAAACATCAGATTAGCGCGGAAACGCTTTTCCACTAGTGCAAATTATTCCTTACAGTTGTGTCACCACTAACGGGGAAGATGATAAGTTGGATGTCACTTGGACTATATGCCGCATAGCTTTGCAAAATTACATTCGCAAAAGGATGTTGGGCTAATAGGTAATGACTGCAAAAGCTACACTTATTGCTTGTCAGTTTATATGTTGTTTTTAGGTCCATGCACATATACCCAGAAATCTTTTTTTAACATGTTTATAAGTTTACTGAGAGTTGTTGATTTTGTGTTGGAATTTTGGACTAAACCAATGTTGTACATATGGAATTGACTCAATATTGACCATAGCGGTGCAAATTCCATCTAAAAGTATCCAATTATCTTGTAACTCGATACTCCGAAGACGATCAAATGCACTGTACCATATGTTCACACTTTGGTCAACTTGGCTCAAAGCTTCTGCAAGCATGATTCGGCGCGGGATTTACACCACCACCACTTAGCTCACATCTTCTGCAACCCACCCAACTCTTGAATTAAAACGATGCTAACATTAAAGCGTACCAACTGCGCCCGATGACATCTCGTGAAACTAGACCACAAGACAGGCTCAGCTGAATCATCCATCTACAACTGACCTGCCGCTATCAGAGGATCTCTCTAATCCGCCCCTCTTATTGCTTACATACATTCAGCGAAACCGGCTACTGAATTAGAAATGAACTCATCGATAGACACGTTTCAACTACACAATACACACAGCCCCACAAGGGGAGATGTTAGTAACACGTTCTGACACCCTACACTTCCCCACTCCCACGACACGTGGTACAACGATTACCCAGTTACAAAACTAAAGATGTGTGCTTGACTTCAATCCAAGTCACAACTACATTCCCACCAAAAATAAAAAAGAAGCAATTTAACGCAAAAAGCCAAATCAGGCGCGGCAAAGCGCGCCCTCTCCTTCTAGTAAGCTACTACTTCCCTGAACTTTTAACTGAAGGTGTGTTTAACTGAAGGTCGGCACCACAATTAACTGATAGTTCCTGTATTTCCTAGAGCTAGCTTTCTTAGGCAGCACATAGTTTAGAGCTTCAGTATGTGTAGCCACCCTGTTCTTCCTATAACTACTGTGATCGATTTCTTTTTGTCTCGGCATGCTAATGCTAACCATGACCTAACTCTGACTGATCTCTCTCCTGGAGCATGCTATACTAAGCCCTGTTTTTCTTGCTTCATGTTCACAACAGCCTTACCTACGTGGTACCCGTCTGCGTGTCGAAAGGGGTCGGCCAAACCAAGATCTGGGGCTTCTTCACCGCCTTCTTCGGAAGTCTGCTGTGGCTCCTCTACGCCATCCCATCGAAGCATCGGGATACGTTTACCATGGCTGTCAACTGTGTGGGACTCGCAATCCAGAGCGTGTACATCTTTGGTGTATCTCAAGTACACCATCAAGGAAGATCTTGAGTACTACACGCACATGACCTTGATTGTGGGGACCCTAACCGTAGGCGTGCTTATCTTCTTCATCCCCGTTGTAATGTTGACACATGTCGAACTTTTAAACCTGACATAGCCGTTTGACAGGTCACTGTAGCAACTGTCGAACACCTGAAATAAAGGGATGATCGTGAGACTTGTTCACGGCATCGCCTAGGATTCCTAGCTGTTAGTTTCAGTTAGTAGTTAGGCCGCACGGCGCCACCATGGGATGGCATGGAGACTGCGAGCTTTGCGGCGGTAGGATCACGTCCGAACGTGGGCGTCGTGGGATGGCACGACCTGTAAGCTCACTGGGCGTTGATCGTTTCTTAGCGATTTTCATGAATCGTTGGAGGTCCTATTAATAAGAGGAGAACGCAAACGAAAAGCTGCATGTTTTACGCAGCACAAACCACTGTATCCTGAGTTCATTCTCTGAATTTTCCGATAAGGGGCATCAGAGCCGTTTGCGATCCGAGGGCACGATCATGTCGCACGAGCGATCACGCACGCCGGCGACGCCGCCCAACGACGGGGGTGGCGGCAACGGCGGCAAAGGCGACAACGACACTCCAGCCGCGGACGGTACAGCGGCGGCGGCGCAACCTCGTGCACGGGCCAGAGGCCGCAGCCTCGTCAGGCGCGGCGGCAACGCCGGTGGCGGCGAGGTCGTCATCCACGAGCGCGTCGTACAGGAGCGCACAAACTTCGGTAGCAACATCGTCTACCCCTCCCTCACGGCCACGAACTACATCGAGTGGGCGCTGGTGATTGAGATCAACGTGCGCGCACAGGCCTGTGGGAAGCCGTGTCTGGCATGGGCGTGTCGGGCGATCGCGAGGACATGGCGGCGCTCTCAGCGCTGCTGCGTGCGGTACCACCGGAGATGGTGCCCGTCCTCGCGGTGAAGGAGACGGCGGCAGACGCGTGGGAGGCCATCAAGTTGATGCGGATGGGGGTGAGCCGCGCACGGGAGGCCACGACACAACGCCTGCGCAAGGAGTTCGAGCAGATCGCCTTCAAGGACGGCGAGACGCTCGACGCGTTCGGCATGCAGATCACCAACCTCGCCAACAATCTGCGCTCGTTAGGCGATACTGTGGATGAGGTAAAAATCATTCAGAAGTTTCTGCGTGAAGTTCCTGTTCAGTACTCGCAGATCGCATGTTCGATCGAGACACTCCTGGACCTCAACGGCATGAGCGTCGAGGAGTTGATCGGCCGTCTTCGATCCGTGTCGGAGAGGTGCTCGATCGGGAACACGGAGGGCTCAGGCAGCCAGCTACTCCTCATGGAGGCGGAGTGGATCGCACGCAGGAAGAAGAAGGAGCACGGATCTGGCTCCGGCTCGAGCGGCAGCAGCGGCAACGGCAACGCACACGGCAAGAACCGGCAAGAACCGCGGCGATGATCGCCGTGGTTCGAACGGCGGCCGTGATGGGATCAAGTGCTACAACTGCAACAAATTTGCAGGGCACATCTCCAAGGACTGTCCGGAGCCACGTCGCGAACGGAAAGGACAGAAGCAACAACAGCACGGCCGTGCTCTCGTGGCAAGAGTCGAGGAGGAGAAACCTGCTCTCCATCTCGCTCAGGCGTGTACAATCAGCGACGACGACAGCCCATCCCAGCTGATGGCGACTATCGCTGATCTGCAGCTGCACAAGGCGCACGTGGACGCGCCAACGACGAACGCAAGTACACCGGCGACAAGCGCGAACAGCAACCCCGAGCGCGTCGATCTCGTGGAGGATCGTGTGTTCCTGGCGAAGGAGGATCACCGCGACGACACGTGGTTCCTCGACACGGGTGCCAGCAACCACATGATGGGCAAGCTGGCGGCGTTCGCTGAGCTGGACCATGCCATCACCGGCACGGTCAAGTTCGGGGACGGCTCGGTGGTGGACATCAAGGGGGCGCGGCACGGTCCTGTTCGCGTGCGCTGACGGCGAGCATCGCGCCCTCACCGATGTCTACTACATTCCCCAGCTGCGCAGCAACATCATCAGCCTAGGGCAACTTGACGAGAACGGGTGCCATGTCGCGATCCGCGACGGGTTCCTGCGTCTGTGGGATCGGCGCCAACGACTTCTAGCCAAGTTGCCTAGGGCGAGAAATCGCCTGTACGTCGTCACGCTGGACATCGCCAAGCCAGTATGCCTCGCAGCGGTGCACGACGACATCTCCTGGAGGTGGCACGCACGCTACGGGCATCTCAACTTCGACGCACTCCGGCAACTGTCACGCCACGGCATGGTGCGTGGACTGCCACAGATTTATCACGCTGATCAAATCTGTGACAGTTGCTTAGCTGGGAAGCAGCGGCGTACCTTGTTCACGCGGCAGGCCAAGAAGCGAGCTGAAGGTCTGCTCGATTTGGTGCACGGAGATCTCTGTGGCCCGATCTCGCCGGCGACGCCAGCTGGACGGCGCTACTTCCTGCTGCTCGTCGACGACAAGAGTCGCTACATGTGGCTCACGCTCCTGGCAACGAAGGACCAGGCACCCACGGGCATCAAGCATTTCAGGAGTGGCGTGGAGGTGGAGACGGGACGGAAGCTGCGGCTGCTTCGCACAGACCGTGGCGGCGAGTTCACGGTGGCCACGTTCGCTGAGTACTGCGCAGATGAGGGGATCGGAAGGCAGCTGATGGCGCCGTACTCTCCCCAACAGAACGGCGTCGTCGAACGGCGCAACCAGACGATCGTGTCCACCGCACGCAGCCTGATGAAGGCAAAGGGGATCCCGGCGAAGTTCTGGGGGGAGGCGGTCACCACCGCTGTCTACCTCCTGAACAGATCGCCCACGAAGAGCGTGGACGGCATGACTCCATTCGAGGTATGGCATGGATACAAGCCTGATGTGAGTTATCTGCGTGTCTTTGGCTGTGTGGCACACGTGAAGATCACGAAGCCGCACCCGTCGAAGCTTGACGATCGGAGCACACCCATGGTGCTTCTCGGGTACGAGCCTGGATCAGCGGCATATCTGGTATACGACCCTACCAAGCACAGCGTGCACGTCACACGCGACGTCGTCTTCGACGAATCTGCACGCTGGGACTGGGTGAAGGCTGGAGAAGCGGCGGACGAGGCGCCGTTCCACGTCGAGTTCACGGCACATAGCGTCAAGATCTCTGCCATGACAGAAGAAAATGCAGAAAAATCTGCCACGACACCTGACGCAGCTGCAGCAACGCCAAGCCCTGCTACGCCAACAACGACATGGCCTGCATCAACAAACTCTGCATCACCTGCATCCCTGACGCCCTCATCGTCAGGCACGGCGAACGGGGGAGACATCGCAACGCCGGCACAACACCGTCACCCGATGGTGACTCGTGCCCGCGACGGCATCGTCAAGCCCAAGGTGTACACTGACTATGTGATGCTGATTGAGGAAGATGGTCTCGAGGAGGAGCTGTTCCTTGCAGCTGCTGAGGAAGATGCAGCTCTGAACGAGAAGTGCTGGAAGGACGCCATGGACGCCGAGCTCGCGTCCATCCACGACAACAACACGTGGGAGCTCGCCACGCTCCGGCCCAAGTACAAGGCAATTGGCCTCAAGTGGGTGTTCAAGGTGAAACGGGACCCAGACGGCAACGTGATCAAGCACAAGGCGCGTCTCGTGGCGAAGGGGTACGCACAGCGGCAAGGCATGGACTTCGACGAAGTGTTCGCACCGGTGGCACGCATGGAGACCGTGCGGTTGCTGCTTGCGATCGCTGCACATTGCGGGTGGAAGGTGCATCACATGGATGTCAAATCGGCATTCCTGAACGGGGATCTCACGGAGGAGGTCTACGTGCACCAACCGCCCGGCTTCATCGACCACGACAACGGGCACAAGGTGCTGCGACTGCGAAAAGCTCTGTACGGGCTCAAGCAGGCACCGCGAGCTTGGAACGCGAAGCTAGACGCGTCTCTCGCGTCGCTTGGCTTCGAACGGAGCCCTCTCGAGCACGCCGTGTACAAGAAGAACAGCGGCACGAACACTCTGCTCGTTGGCGTCTATGTCGATGATCTGATCATCACCGGCAGCAACAACGACGACATCGACGAGTTCAAGAAGCAGATGCATACGCTGTTCGACATGAGCGACCTCGGCCTCCTGAGCTACTATCTTGGGATCGAGGTCAAGCAGGAGGCCGGCATGATCATGCTCTGCCAGAGCGCCTACGCCGGCAAGATCCTCGACATTGCAGATCTGACAGGCTGCAACAACTGTCACACTCCGATGGAGAATCGTTTGAAGCTGACCAAGGCTGGTGTCGGCGACGTCAAGGACGCTTCAGGCTATCGGAGCATCATCGGGAGCTTGAGGTACTTGTGCAACACGAGGCCAGACATCACGTACGCCGTTGGCATTGTGAGCAGGTACATGGAGGCTCCAACGGCATCGTACTGGGCTGCGGTAAAGCAGATCCTGCGCTACATCAGCGGCACGATGGGCTACGGATGCTGCTACAGGAAAGGATCATCGTCTGAACCTGTTCTGACGGGTTTCAGTGACAGTGATCTCGCCGGGGACGTCGATGATCGCAAGAGTACTACGGGCGTCGTGTTCTTCCTCGACTCCAGCATCATCACGTGGACGTCCCAGAAGCAGAAGGTTGTCGCTCTCTCGTCCTGCGAGGCGGAGTACATTGCGGCAGCGACGGCAGCGTGCCAGAGCGTGTGGCTCAGTCGGCTCCTTGGCGAGCTGATCGGGAGGCCGCTGGCGACGGTGAAGCTGCACGTGGACAACAAGTCTGCGATCGAGCTGAGCAAGAATCCAGTGCACCACGAGCGAAGTAAGCACATTGATACTCGTTTTCACTTCATTCGTGAGTGCATAGAAGATGGCAAGGTGGATGTCGATCACGTCAGCACCGGCAATCAGCTCGCCGACATTCTCACCAAGGCGCTGGGTCGCGTCAAATTCTTTGAGATGCGATTGAAGCTCGGTGTCATGGAGGTTTCATCCAGTGGTCAGGTTTAGGGGGAGATTTGTCGAACTTTTAAACCTGACATATCCGTTTGACAGGTCACTGTAGCAACTGTCGAACACCTGAAATAAAGGGATGATCGTGAGACTTGTTCACGGCATCGCGTAGGATTCCTAGCTGTTAGTTTCAGTTAGTAGTTAGGCCGCACGGCGCGCACCATGGGATGGCATGGAGACTGCGAGCTTTGCGGCGGTAGGATCACGTCCGAACGTGGGCGTCGTGGGATGGCACGACCTGTAAGCTCACTGGGCGTTGATCGTTTCTTAGCGATTTTCATGGATCCTTGGAGGTCCTATTAATAAGAGGAGAACGCAAACGAAAAGCTGCAAGTTTTACGCAGCACAAACCACTGTATCCTGAGTTCATTCTCTGAATTTTCTGATAACACACGTGTGGAGTCTCAAGGTCATCGGCATCTTCGCCGCAACGTTCTCCACTATCAACTTCGCCGGAGGTGTTATCGACGTGGTGAGTTAGTACCATTAACTAATTCTCTTTTCAGTTCATAATCTCCATGGATGCATGCATGTGACTTGCTACTGAACCATTGAGCTCTAATGCTATTGTGCAGTATGTAAGGTCATCCTGGTGAAGAAGCAAGAATCCATATTCAACAGCCTGCAGCTAGCTGCCAATCTTGGGGGCGCCCTGGTGTGGACTTGCTTCGGATTTCTCTTCAGGCCCATCGTATGCTACACTGTGGTAATGCTTCTTACTCCCATGCCTAGCTTTGAATTCTACCCTAATCAACTCTAACTACTACATCTACATGGAACCAGATTCCAAACATTACAGGGGTGGCCCTGACCATCACCCAAATCATCTTCCACACCATCCTACGCTTCAAGAACCGCATAATCAAAGCTGCTGCCGCCATCGCCGCCGCCGGCAATGGCAATGGCACCGAGGACGATGCCACCATCGACAATGCCGTCATCGTCGCCGCAGCCGCCACCGACAATGCAACCATCATCACCGCAGCCGAGGACAATGCTGGCACCGCCGGCAAGGGTGGAGACAACGCTTAGGCGGCTGATGCCGGCTGATGCTTCTAGAATCTTATCGAGCCCAGTCTCATTTGGAACCTGCTGCTCATTTGGGTCTGTAATGGCTATCTTATCTGCTACTCAAGCATCTGTAATGCGCATCTGGTGTATGCTTACTGAATTGGTTTTGGCGATGTGCTACTGCCATCAAGCAATGTCTCGCTTTTGCTCATTCTGTGTAAACGTTTTGTTCCTCGATGTGTTTGGCCGTGCTGATCACTTTTCGGCAGCAGATATTCAGACATGCAAGGGATGTATGATTGTTTTATATGTTTGTGATGGGGTGATATGAATTGGTGCTAGAGTATAATAGCGCTTATGTGCTACATGATTGATATGTTTTGTGGTTTGTAGAGGTCAAAAAATAGTATGAGAATAACCGACAAACGCTGCCAAAAAGGATCTATTTGTCTTGCTACATACAAACAACGACCTTTTGTGAATGGCAAGCTAAAAGCACAAAGTAGCATCTGATCTATCTTGCTAGCAACTCGCTCATTTGGTCTTAGTCAGACGCCCACACAGCTAATTTCTTGCCCCATCTGTCCTAGTCCTCAACTCTAAAATTCTGTTATGGATAATGCACCAGGCTCTGCATCCATTGACCCAATGAGAAAAATGGTGCTGGAACACATCAAATTGCTAGGTGGAGCAACTTTTCAGTCTGCATTTTACAGTACAAAGCAAAACATAAAAAGATCAGTACATGAGTACACAACTTTGTATGTTCAAGCTTAAACACATTTGTATGTAGGTTGCAGTTACATGCATGCTCAAGTATTTGAACAAATAAGGAATGCCTGGAAACATTAAGCAGCCACCAATTCTTAGCAAATGTTATCTACATATATAATTACATAATATGTCAAAATTTGTACAACCGCAACTCCTTGTCTAGTTACTAAACAAATAACTCCTTACTCAGCTAGTAGACAGACATCTGTCATCATGGATGACCAAAATAGATCCATGTCAGGCCTATAAATTTCTAATAGGCAAACGACTTGGTTGCTGGACAGTTAATTGCGCCGGGAAGTAATTTTAATATGTACTATAAAATAATAAACTGTATGAAATAACATCAAGTATATTCATCATGTGACAGGAGAACCTAGAAATGGATAAGTATATGGTTCTGTATATGGTTCTGCTAGGGTGGGTACCGAACAGAGATATCAAAGCATTCTGCATTTAGAAGAAAAAAAATCACATTTGCTTCGTGCATCACAAACAAATTTATCTGCTGATCTTTCTCGGAACTCACGTCAAAGAAACTAAAGAAGATATTAACTATTTAAGGCCACATAAAAAGACAGGAATACAACCTTCTGTTTATTTGACCTTAAGCTTTTGCATCTAACTATCAGTCGCAGCTTCTTGCTTCACCTCATTCCTATAGCATGGAATATTTGTGTAAATCCACGGACTCAAGCCAGTAATAAGACGACATGGTAGTAACATAAAAAATAATACAGGAGAGCATGGGCTAGTTTGGGTACGCATTCAGAAATAAGAAATTTGCAGAGCTACTGCATTGATTGACGCTAACGCATCTAGTTTGACGAGCATCTCTACAAAACATTGAGTTCTTAGTTAATGAGATGCAAAAAATCCTTCACCTCAGAAAAAAGAAGTGTACATCATGTCACTCAAAGGCAAAGGCCAGCCATGAACCATATTTATGTTTTGACGCCATGATTCGTAAACGCCAGATACACAATTCTGTGATTTTACTTTTGAGAATGCACTTTTCTTGTTTCAGCTAGATATCAATCTGAGCAGAATCATGAGCAAAATATAATGAACGATTTTATGCATAACAAAAAATCTCATGGTGAGGTGACGAACATTCATAACCACCTATAAGGGTTATACAGGGTGTAATAAGATGTAACTGGCTATCTACAATATAATTACTCCATTTTCCTCGTTAATGAATGTCATTTGCTTGTTCTGAAGCTATTCATATTCAGTAAACATACCGGCAAGAACTTAAATTAAGGACTTATAAGTTTGGAAGGTTGTGGGCTTTTTTCTACAGCATTGCACATATATCAATGAGTATATCCCACCTGCATGCATCAAAACGCACCAAGAGCTACAGATCAGTTGTAAGCTGATATGTTTCCTCCTTCTCCATTGCCATCAGGTGTTCTTAGTTTCTTTGAGGAAAGGATCCTAGTGTACTTGTTATAAACGGTAAGTTACATAACTGCACATATATTTACAAAAAAGACGAAATGGTAAACGAACATTATATCAACCTGAAGATAAGGTTGTCGTAAATCCTACCTTTCTGATTTATTGCAAGTAATAGCAAACCATAAGCCATTTCTAGACATGATGCAGCGCTTTGCTGCTTTAGTTCGGAACATACCTTACTTGCATTTAGCGACCGCAGTCTGGGAATCCTGAACTTCTCAAGCATGAGACTCGGCATCGCTCTACCAGGGATTTTGATCGCACTATCAATGCTTTATGGCGTCACGTCGTGTTGTACAACTAATATATGATTTGGGTCTCTGCATACACCTGCATGATTCCAACTATCTCAGTAATTCAGCAACTTACTTTGTGACTGGAGCTGAAGTGGAGCAAGGGGGTTGAAACAACAATGTTATCAATCAAAAACAATGGAGCACCACTACTGTTTACTACATGCTTTATTCCATCACTCGATGGGCAATCATCACCTAAATCTGAAAAGAGCTCGAGTTCTCTGATTAAACTAATTTCTAGTGCAAAGCCCTCTAACAGATTCAGGTAAATGTGCTATACTGACCAACGATAGAAATTCTCAGCCTAATTCGTAGGTAACTATTCTCAACCTATATGAATTAAATATCAATAGTAAGTTGGGCTGCAGTCCAAGCAAGTGTATATACCCTTCTCATTAGTATGCGGAGTAAAAAAGTTGACATCATTATTTATTCAAGAAATAAGAGCGGAATAAATTCACCTTAGGAGATGTTTTGAGCATGAACCCACTGCATGGTTTGAAACAAGATCCAAGTGCTTCATTCTGCAAGCCAAAACGAAAAGTCATCTCTCTGCCTAATCTCAAATGAAGTAATATCATGAAGAACAGACTGTAGTATTTGAGACAGGGTCACCATGGACCCAATTGGACCATGACTAATTCATCCAAGGTACGGTTAGCCGTCCTACTTAGACTAGTCACAGTGGGAGTAATATAGCTAGTATCATGCATGCCACGTTGACAAAATGATGACGTGTCACTGCAGTTAATGAGGAGAGAGATAGTAGTGGTATCATAGGTAGATACCGTAACATAACGGATTCCAATACAAGATGCATTCTAATAAATACACTAGTATATGATATCACAAATACGTTACTACCCACTATATAACTAGTAACATAGACTAGTATCATATGCATGATACTAGTTTATGATACTCCCCACTATGGCTAGTCTTAATATCTATGTTACCATTCACAGACATCAAAGCTAGCAGACTGGCACTTTGAGCAATGCTTATTACTACTGCCAAAATAATATATTATGCTACCATTCCCAGTCATCAAAGGTAGCAACATAGCACTTTTAGCACCGTATTACTGCCAAAGAGATCGACTTAATCAAAGTCTTAGTTCGGATCATAATATGTTGCGAGTACAGATCTAACAAGGCTGACAATCTAAGGCACTAGTGGAAACAGGGGCTTTGGTGGAGAGGGGTGTTGGGCTCTAGTCCCGGGCGTGGTTCGATCCCGGACTAGAGGAGGGAACTAGTACCGTGCCGGCTGCTCCGACGCTGCGCAGGTCGGGTCCCGGGTTGTAGGGCACCTCTAGTTCCGGGCCGTGATACCACCCGGGACCGAGCCAGTCAGCGGCAGGGTGGAGAAAGGAGTGTGGACCTTTCGTCCCGGGCCGTGGTACAGCCCGGGACTAGAGGTCCCGCTATATCATCTCCCACCCCGGGCCAGCCACCATTTTTGAACTCTCAAGATCATCTCCATTGTTTCCTCTCTCAAGCTCAAGTGTAGCCCCATTTTTTTCCAAGATTTGTCAAGATAGACGGCACCCATCTCTCCAAGGGTTAGCAACACTTGATCCTTTCACCCGGCGGCCGAATTTTAGCCATTTCCATACAAGTTTAGCTCATTTCATTTTTATAGTGCTACATATGTGTTTGATGAAATGCCTAAGCTAGGTAGTTCATTTTTTTATGTAATTTGAGCTCAAATTAATTTATTATTTGTGGATTTTAGTGTCGTCTCGGTCCTCACTGCCGTCGATAGCCCCTGCCATCCCGTGACCGGCACCACCTCGGTGAGCCTCTTCTTTTATTCGTTATTTTACAAAATTATTTGTATGATTTGAATGCATAATTATTTTTCTTGTATAATTTTCTTATGTTTTTTATGTATAGTGTCATGGTTTTGATATCCGTCCCCGTCGGCCCTCGTCCGGTCTATGATTCGGATGTGGTATATTTTTATCACTATTTATTTTGTTTCGTGTTTATAACAATCATGCCGACCAAATTGACATAGATATATTTTTATTTAGGAGGTAGTTGAACCGGAAATTCCAGCCGACCCTATTGTAGAGTTTTTTAAAAAAGAAAACAACGATTTGAAAGCAAAATTGAAGATAAGTGAAGATCTTCGTCTCCAATGCCTAGAAGATAAGATGGTATTGGACTTGAAGATTGCCGACATCGTTGATGCTCACGGGGTCGAGCTTACCGACGTCATCGCTGTTCACGAGATGAAGATGGATGCAATGCGCTTGAAGCTTAGAAAGATTAGAAAATATGCAATGCGGTGATTTGCAGATGAGTCATCCGTGGATGTACGCTGACCGACGCTCTAAAGAGTACATGGATGGCGTGCAATCTTTTCTCAATGTGGCTAAGGATAACAAGGGGCCCAATGGTTTTATGTGTTGTCCATGCAAGAAATGTCGGAATGAGAAGGATTACCCTAACATAGACATAATTCACCTCCACCTGATAACTTCTGGTTTCATGTCCGGCTATAATTGTTGGACCAAGCACGGAGAAAAAAGGGTTATGATGGAAGATAACGAAGAAGAAGAGAACGATGACAACTACATGTACCCTGAATATGTTGGTAACCCAACAGGGGAAGCTGATGATGAAGAGGTACCAGATGATCCCATCATACATGATAATTTACGTGGGGTCATCGTTGATGCACATACCCTAGCAGAAACTACACTTGAGAAGTTGAAGTTGGAGCGCATGTTAGGATCACAAAACAATGTTGTACCCAACTTGCGAAGATGGCAACACAAAGCTCGGTACCACACTGAAATTATTGCAATGGAAGGTAGCAAATGGTTTATCTGACAAGGGATTTGGGAGTTTACTGAAAATTGTGAAGGACAAGCTGCCGGCTGGTAACGAATTGCCCGAGAGTGCATATGAAGCAAAGAAGATTATCTGCCCTCTAGAATTAGATGTGCAGAAGATACATGCATGCATTAATGACTGCATCCTCTACCGCGGTGAGAAGTATGAGAATTTGAATGAATGTCCGGTATGCGGTGCATTGCGGTATAAGATCAGAGCAAATGACCCTGGCGATGTTGGGGGCCTGCCCGCCAGGAAGAAGGTTCCTGCCAAGGTTATGTGGTACGCTCCTATAATACCACGGTTGAAACGTTTGTTCAGAAACAAAGAGCATGCCAAGTTGTTGCGATGGCACAAAGAAGACCGCAAGAGCGACGAGATGTTGAGACACCCGGCTGATGGGTCGCAGTGGAGAAAAATCGATACAGAGTACAAGGAATTTGCACGTGACCCAAGGAACTTAAGGTTTGGTCTTAGCACGGATGGCTTTAATCCTTTTGGGGAGCAGAGCAGCAGTCATAGCACCTGGCCTGTGACTCTATGTATCTATAAGCTTCCTCCTTGGTTGTGCATGAAGCGGAAGTTCATTATGATGCCAGTGCTCATCCAAGGCCCGAAGCAACCCGGTAACAACATTGATGTCTACCTGAGGACATTAGTTGATGAACTTTTACAGTTGTGGCGTGATGAAGGGGTACCTGTGTGGGATGAGTACAAACAAGCGGAATTTAACCTACGAGGCTTGTTGTTTGTAACCATCAATGATTGGCCTGCTCTTAGAAACATTTCAGGACAGTCGAACAAGGGATACAATGGATGCACACACTGTTTAGATAGCACTGAAAGTATATATGTAGGTAACAAGAATGTATACCCGGGTCATCGTCGATTTCTTACAACTCAGCATCCCCTAAGAAAGAAAAGCAAGCAGCAGCATTTCAAAGGTGAGGAAGATCGCCGGCCGAAGCCACCCCTCCAAAGTGGTGAAAATATATATGATGCGGTCAAGGATTTAGATGCAATCTTTGGAAAGGGTCCTGGCGGACAGTCTGTTCTGAATGACGCTAACAACCACGTTCCTCTGTGGAAGAAGAAGTCTATATTTTGGGAACTACCCTATTGGAAAATCCTAAAGGTCCGCTCTGCAATCGACGTTATGCATGTGACGAAGAATGTTTGCGTGAACCTGCTAGGCTTCTTGGGAGTGCATGGGAAGGCAAAAGATACTCCAGAAGCACGAGAGGACCAGCAACTTTTGAAAGACCCAAAGAACCTGCATCCAATGAGGACGGATAAAGGACGTCTACGTCCTGCTAGCTACGTTCTTACCAAAAAAGAGAAGGAGATATTTTTTGAAGTCCTGAGCAGTATGAAGGTCCCGTCTGGCTTCTCGTCGAATATAAAGGGAATAATAAATATGGCAGAGAAAAAGTTCCAGAACCTAAAGTCTCATGACTGCCACGTGCTGATGACTCAACTGCTTCCGGTTGCATTGCGGGGGCTTCTACCGGAAAATGTTCGAGTATCCATTGTTCAGTTATGTGCGTTCCTCAATGCAATTTCACAGAAGTCAATCAGCCCAACCACTCTATTAAGTTTACAGAAGGATGTGGCTCAATCACTAGTAGAAAAACCATTATAAGTGGATTGGCATTCTGTGACGCACCACTAATTGGTGCGCCACAGAAATATTTTTTGTGGCGCACGAAAATAACGTGCGCCACAGAAATACACATTTCTGTGGCGCACGGGGCTGGATGTGCCACAGAAATACACATTTCTGTGGCGCACCCAGCCCCGTGCGCCACAGAAATATGTATTTCTGTGGCGCACGCTGTCACGTGCACCACAGAAACACACATTTCTGTGGCGCACTGAGTCCCGTGCGCCACAGAATTGTGTATTTCTATGGCGCACCCAGTGCTGTGCGCCACAAAAAGATGGTTGTTAATCCAGATCTGGTCAAACCCGGGCCCACGCACGACACTAGCCACACACGCAACACCACGCTAGCCACACACGCAACACCACGCCACACACAACTCGTTCCTGGCCACACACCAGCACGCACGCGCAGCCACACACCAGCACGCACGCAGCTCTCTCTCCCTTATCTCTATTCTCTCTCTCCCTTATCTCTATTCTCTCTCTGTACACAGCAGCCAGGCCAGGCTCGAACGAATTCTTCTCGCCGCGCCGACGACAGCCGGCCGGAAGCAGGTCCGCCGTCATCTACCTGCAGGTGCGCACGAGGGCCGGCGAGCTGAGCGGCTCTGGCACGGCGGGCGCTAAGGCGGCGGATGTCCTCGACGGCCTGAAGCAGCTCCGCCGTCATCTACCTGCAGGTGCGCACGAGGGCCGGCGAGCTGAGCGGGTCCGGCACCAGGCATCCATGCTGCTGCGGAGGCCTCAGGCGGCGCCAAGCGCCTCCAGTACGGCCCCTTCCTCGATCCCCTTCCATCGCGCGACGCTGCCGCTCGCCGCTGCATCTCACCGGCCAAGACAGCCTCCCAAATCGCTCATGCCCACCGATCTGACGCTACGACGGACGAGCCTCCTCCCATCGGTCGCCAGACAGACTCTCGTAGCAGCAGCAGCAGAACCGACGACGACGCCGACGGAGGCCGGGATGGGGAGGGCACGGGAGGGGCCTGGGCTGGCGTGGTCGGCATTATTTTTTTTTTAACTAACAAACACATTCTGTGGCGCATGCCTAACAAGTGCGCCACAAAAATCTGATTATTTCTATGGCGCACAGACGAGATGCGCCACGGAAAAAAAAATTAGTGGCGACGATTCTGTGGCGCACCGGGCCATGCGCCACAGAATGTTAATTTAGTGCGCCACTAATAGCCGTTTTTCTACTAGTGAATGTCTCGTTAGTTTTGAGTTGATGTTCCAACCATCCTTCTTCACTATTATGACACATCTCCTAGTACACCTGGTCGACGAGATTCACATTCTGGGTCATGTATTTCTACACAATATGTTCCCTTTGAGAGGTTCATGGGAGTGTTGAAGAAGTATGTTCATAACCGTGCTAGGCCAGAAGGAAGCATCTCTAAAGGGTATGGAACAGAGGAGGTCATTGAGTTTTGTGTTGACTTTATTCCCGGCATTAAGTCGATTGGTCTTACTGAATCGCGACATGAGGGGAGACTAAGTGGAGAAGGCACTCTAGGAAAGAAATCATACATATGCAGGGACGGATATTCTTTCACAAAAGCACACTACACAGTTCTGCATAATTCCACTTTGGTGGCTCCGTATATCCAGATGCACAAGGATATTGTACGCTCTAACAACCCGGGGATGGATGACTCCGCCATTGCAAAGGAACACATGGAGAATTTTGGCGGTTGGTTGGAAACGCATCTGAACAACAACAACACAGTCTCAGATGAGCTGTTCTTGTTGTCTAAGGGGCCATATTCGACTATTTGGACTTTCCAAGGGTATGAGGTAAACGGGAATACATTTTACACGAACGCCCAAGATGAATAGAGCACCAACCAAAATAGTGGTGTCCGCTTTGATGATAAGAGCACGAATGAGGCCACGGTCACATATTATGGTTGCATAGAGCAGATATGGGAACTTGACTATGGACCTTCTTTGAAGCTCCCTTTGTTCTGGTGCAAATGGTTCAACCTGAGAGGCGGCAGGGTAAAGGAAGACCCATTGTACGGAATGACTACAGTGGATCTCACGAATGTTGCGTACGACAACGAACCATTCGTTCTAGCCAAGGATGTGGCTCAGGTTTTCTATGTGAAGGACATGTCTACCAAGCCAAAAAATAGAAAAGATAAGGAAGTGAATACATCAGCCGATGAGCCAAAGCGCCACATAGTTCTTTCAGGGAAAAGAACCATCGTGGGAGTGGAGGACAAGACAGACATGTCAGAAGATTACGACAAGTTTCATGAAATTCCGCCCTTCAAAGTGACCACTGACCCAAGTCTCAAATTATATGCAGACCCTTGTCCATGGTTACGGAGCGATCAGAAGAAAGGGTCCCACAAAAAGAAAAAGCGAAGACTAAATAGGGATGTTGTTCATGATGTGTAATAATTTATTAAACTTTTATATAATTTATAGTATGGAGACCAAGACAGACATGTCAATGAAATCAAGCGTATGGCGGTGACGGAATGTAGTACTTGATTTATAAATTTTTGAATTGATTTTAAATTAAGCGTATGTAGTACTTAATTTAAAACCAAGCGCATGTGATACTTCATTTTAAACCAAAACATAAAACAGGAAAATGAAAGCAATTTTTACTTAATTTAGACAAGCAAATCAAAAGATATAAAAAAGTTAGAAAATAGAAAATTAAAAAAAATTAACCTCTAGTACATTATTACACATGATCCAATGTCTCACAAGCGCTTGAAAGAAACACACCCCGATCCAACATCACCAACATTATTCTACATAAACGGACTTGCTGGCTCGAAGGCCGTAGGATTAGGGGGAACGGCGGGAGGAGCCAGACCCGTGGGCGGCCACCCGGCTCTCGCGCGCACGTTTGCGGCGGAGGGCAAGATCCATGGAGGATGAGTCTTTCAGCGCCCAATCCAGCTCGGAAGCCTCCTTCGCCTTGAGCTGGTAGGAAGTCTTTGCTCGCTGGACTGGGTAGTCGCGGACAGACTGGAAGAAGGCTTCCATGGCCTCCTGTATCTGCAACCCACAACCCTCTTCCCCGTCATCGCTCCAGTCGAAGTCGTCGTCGTCCTCCTCCTCCGCGAGAGGAGCGGCTGTGCCTGGTGGAGGTGCAGCGGCGCCAGGTGGAGGTGCGGCGGCACCTGGTGGAGCAGGAGGCCGGTAGCTGGGCATTCCTCTCCACACCGGGCTCGTGGGCATACGGCGGGATAGGCTCCCGCGGTTGCGCCCAAGCGCGCTCTGCCGAGCACGCTCGACCTCATCCAGAAGGCGCTGCGGCGAGCGTGGCGGATTCATCTCGTGGAGACTATGCGTTCGTGGCTAGGAATGTTGGATTAGGGTTTACCCCATCGGCGACAATATATAAAGACCTCCAGGGCAGTGCTGGGGGAGGACACGTGTCGTGACCGCAAAGCCCGCCTACCAACCGGGACTAAAGAAGCACACGGAACGTGTGTTTCTTTCAAGCGCTTGTGAGACGTTGGATCAGGGGGGTGTTTCTTTTGAGGGATTGTGAGCTGTTGGATCAGCAGTATCACGACCACTTCATGAGCCACATGACCCGGTTGGTGTTACCAACCGGGACTAAAGAAGCACACGTACCCTATATATAGCCCCCCTCCTCAGACAGGTTACTCACTCACACAAAACATTCCAGCGTCACTCGAAGAGGCATCTTTGGGCAACCAGCGGCAAGACATCTCTGATGACCTGTGACCATTCCAAATGGTTGCAGATCATCAGAGATGTCTTGCCGGACGGTTGTAGATCATCAGAGACGTCTTACCACTGCTTGGATCGAAGTGGCGCTCAAACGCAAAACATTCGGGTTCCCTAGCTATAACCCATTTCTTCTAGGTGGAAACTCCCATTTCGTGTATTAACCCATTTCTTCTAGGTGGAAACTCCCATTTCATGAAATTCCGCCCTTCAAAGTGACCACTGACCCAAGTCTCAAGTTATATGCAGACCCTTGTCCATGGTTACGGAGCGATCAGAAGAAAGGGTCTCACAAAAAGAAAAAGCGAAGACTAAATAGGGATGTTGTTCATGATGTGTAATAATTTATTAAACTTTTATATAATTTATAGTATGGAGGACAAGACAGACATGTCAATGAAATCAAGCGTATGGTGGCGGAATGTAGTACTTAATTTATAAATTTTTGATGTAGCATCAAACTTTGTGATGTGAAATGATCCACTGCACATGTAGTACTTGATTTATAAATTTTTGAATTGATTTTAAATTAAGCGTATGTAGTACTTAATTTAAAACCAAGCGCATGTGATACTTCATTTTAAACCAAAACAGAAAACAGGAAAATGAAAGCAATTTTTACTTAATTTAGACAAGTAAATCAAAAGATATAAAAAAGTAAGAAACCAGAAAATTAAAAAAAATTAACCTCTAGTACCGGGCCGTGCGACCACCCGGTACTACAGGTCCACTGGGCTTGGCGCGCAAATTTTCGCGGCCCTGAGGGACCTCTAGTACCGGGTGGTAACACGGCCCGGTACTAGAGGGTCTCTAGTACCGGGTGGAGCCACGGCCCGGTACTAGAGGCCTTTTTGGCGCTACTTCTAGTGGCTCGGGCCGAAAATTTGCCCAAGTCCAGCAAATCGACGCTCCGCCTCCGGGCTCCAGACGACGCCCCCCCTGCGCCGCCAGGCTGCCGGATTTCGTCCCCGCGCCGCTGCCGCCCTCACCGTGGGTCGCCGTCCTGCTCCTGCTCCGGGCGCGGCCGTCCCCGCTCTTCCCCCGAGCAAGATCGTCGTCCCCGAGCAAGCAAAGCTCGCCCCCGACCCACGGTGAGCTCGTCCCCCCGACCAACTACTCTCTCCCTCTCTCAGATCTAGCGGCGGCGGCGGCGGACCCTAACCACGGGGCCGGCGCCGGAGTTGGCAAACAAGAACAGATTTTTAGGGCCTAAGGGCCGATTTCATTATAATTAGGCCACAAACGGCCGATTACATTGGGGGGGAGGCCATTAATAAGGCCATTACATTGGAGGGGGGAGGGGGGTCGTCGTCGCCGGTGCCGTGCCGCCTAGTCGTCGAGGACATGAAGGGCGGCGGGGTCCAGAGATGCTCCGGTGGCGCCTGCTGCTGCGGTGGCGCCTCCTGCTGCGGTGGCGCCTCCTGCTCCTGAGCCGCCGACCAGCTCCCGCCGTAAAGACCCAGGACTGGCCAACGAGGCCGGGAGGCAGAGGAGGCGGCGGAAGGTCCTGCTCTGCTCGCGTTCCATGGCGTAGTGCCACGGCTCGACCTCGTCCGGGTCGTAGTACTGCGGTGGCGGCGGCGGCATCAGGGCCGCGGCGCATCGCCTGGACCTGGGCTCACCTTCTCCCACCTCTTGATCTCGTCCTCGACGAGGGTGCGGTTGGAGGCCTCGTAGGCGGCCTGCATGTCCGGGTCGTCGTCCTCGGGGACCTCCTCCTCGAACCACAGCGCGTCGGGCAGCGCTGGGTAGGCGGATTGGACGGCGCGGGGCGCCGGGGCGAAGTAGGAGTGGCGGCGGTCCTCGTGCTCGTCCTTGAGCCACTGCTCCCAGTGAGGGGAGTCCGCCGCGTAGGCGGGGTCGTTGCGGAGCGCCGGAGGGAGGAGGCGGCGCCGGCGCGCGATCTCCCTGTCCAGTTGCCTCCCAGGGAGCGGGACCGCCGGCACCGGAATCCTCTGCGGGTTCAGGTGCCAGCCCTCGGGGAGGTGGACGTCGTTCCACTCCAGCGTGGCGGCGTTGTCCCAGTGCCACTGGCACTCCGGCTCCGGCACGTAGCGCCGGCGCCGGATCCTCCTCCCTCCGGCGGTGGTGGTGGTGGTTCGTGACGGCGCGTCGGGTGCGTGGGCGACCCGCACCGGTGGCGCGGTCCTCCGCACGCCCTGCGGAACGACGCCCAAGGCCGCCGGCGGTGGAGGCGGTGGAGAAGCGCGGCGACGGTTGGAGGACTCGCCGGTCTCGTTCTTCGGGGACTTCCCGAACCAGCGCGACATGGCGGCGAGGGCACTGGACGGGCGGAGGGGAACCGTGGGAGCGGAGTGGAGTGTCCACATCCGCACGGGCGCGTCCCTTTTTAAAGACCAGGACCGTCGGGAGGGGAACCGTCGCTGGCAAGTGGGCCAGGAGCATTGACTCCGGGTGGGCGGGGGCTGTTGGTGCTCCGCATTGACCACGGGGGGTGAAGGCGAGGCGGCCGGGTGGGAACACGAGGCGGGGAGGTGAAGACGAGGCGGGGCGGGAACACGAGGCAGGGCGGCGGGGTCAGAACTGGGTCGCTGGCAGGTGGGCCAGCATTGACCACGCGTGGCCAGTGGGCGGTCACACGTGGCGGTGGGGCGGGTAGGCGCTGGCAGGTGGGCCAGCGATGACCACGGTGGCCACCTTTGACCAGGTTCTGGCCCAAATTTGGGCTGGGCTGGGATTGGGACAGCCTATGTTTTTTTTGAAAGATTTTTTTCTTTAGATGCAATATTAAATTGTTTTTGTTGCATATTTGTATAGTTCCCTCCTTTGAATTATTGTACTAATGCTATTATTGTTTTATCTTTTTTTGTATTAGTTAAACAATGGATGTCGATGCTCCCTTCGTAACGAGAGAAGGGGAAGAAGAGATACTTTCCTACATTTTGGAACCCGGTGAATTTCGGCATCCCGCGGAAGGAGCTGAAGATGAGGACTCGGAAATTGGTGGACCCACGCCGTCTGGCGAGGTATATTAAGCCTATGTTGAGCAGATGCAATAACTGATTTGTGCATATATATGTATTCACACATGTTTCATATTTTTAGACCTCCGCATCGAACCAATCCACTAAACGAGGCCATGCCCAAGGGATGGGCAAAGATGAGCATCTCACAATTGACGAGGTGAATGCAACTACTGGCCAACCACTGGCACCCGTGCCGAACGCAGTTAAGTTTGTGCATCAATGCGGAGTCACTGTCAGGGACAACGTTTATATCAGCACTCAGGAATGGATTAAGCCAAAGTTAGAGGGAGTTAGTTACGTCGACAAGAGAACCAAAGATGTGCTTTGGAACAAGCTCATTGCACATTTCACCCTACCGGTCTTGGAAGATGAGGTGAAGACAAAAAAAATGACGGACAAAGTCAAGCATTTCGCTCTTAAGAAGATGGCTCAACAATTCAATAACTACAAGAACAAATTATTCCGTGAGTGGGAAGAAGATGGGAAACTTCCGGATTTCACCGGCACACGAGAGAGGCAGCGGCCTCACTGGCCTGCATTTCTGGAGTACAAGAAATCAGAACGAGCTAAGAAAAGGTCGCAAACGAATAAGAATAATGCAGCGAAAAAGAAGTATCACCATAAGATGGGGCCAGGTGGCTACCGAGTTGCCGAGCCTAAGTGGGAAAAAATTGAGTCCGAGTTGCGTGCAAAAGGGCTCACCCCGGTCACAGAGGAATGGGACAGAAGGATAAGGAATTGGCTACTTGCGCATGGAGGGGAGTATGACATGGAAACAGGGGAGTTAATAATTGATGAAAGCAAAGTAGTCAACGGAGCCCAAAAAAAATTATTGACTTAATTGCCAAGTCTAAAGAGGGAAAGTTTATTTCCGACAGAGAGAAGGACGAGCTGTCAGAGGCCCTCGGGACCAAAGAAAAAGGAGGATCAACACGAGGCTTAGGAGAAGTGCCGTGGATTGAAGGGTTTCCCGAGGACCGTGCCTCTTATAGAAGCCGATTGAGAGCAAAGAGGAGGAAGGAGCAGCAGGAATCAGACCGGTTGATGATCTTAGAAAGAAATCATGACCAGATGGTTGCTCTCTATAAGGAGCAGCAGAAGCAAATAGATCAAATGCGCGAGCAAGGGGCGCCAACTCTTCAGCTGGAACAAGCGAGTCAAGGCGGCCCATCGCATCGCAGAAGCAGCGTGGCTTCCTCGGTTATGGTCGGTGATGATGAGACAAGTTACCCCGTGGATTATATCACGGAGAAAACAACTTGTGAGCTGCATGTCCCAGTATTTAACTTATCCATGAAGGCGGCGGACGGCTATGCATTCTCCATTGACTCTACAGCATCGTGGCTTGGCAATGCCATTCCAGATGGATTTGCTCGTGTCGGCGTGGATCAAGTTGTACAAGGATATGAATCACTGAACCTTGAGTTCCCAAGAGCTGATGATGAGTCGGTGCTAGGGGACGTCGTGGGTGGTCTAATTCTATGGCGGAAGAAATACATCAAGTTTGAAGGCTGGGCGCCAAGGCCACCATCGTCTCCGCCAATTCACGATTCACCACCTGATGACGATGAAGGGGACGACAACCATCAGTCGCCTCTGCATCAGTCGTCTCCGCCGCCGCGTGCGCCGACTCCACCGCCGCGTGAGCCGACTCCACCGCCGCGTCAGCCCACTCCGCCGCCGCATGAGCCGACTCCACCGCCGCATGAGCCGACTCCGCCGCCGCATGAGCCGACTCCTGAGCCCCGACATAGGAAGGGCGCCACTTCGTCGTCCATGGGATTCGGGCGAGACCCCCGACGTTCGCCCCTCCCAAAAGTACCCAAAAGCCTTGACGACCTCAGAGCTTGCGACATGACTAAAGAGCAATTGGATGCGTGGGTGGATGCAGACACAAAAAGACAGCTTGCACGGAAAAAGCCCGAGGAAAAGCAAACATTTACTGCAAAGGAAAACAAGTGGGCTATTGGATTCATCACGGAACCATCGCAATATGAGAAAAATAAGCCAGATAACTATTTACGAGCTCTGAGTAAAAGTAGTAGCTCTCCCAAGACGAGAAGTAGTAGTGCCAGAGGGAAAAGAGACGTTGCCCAGCTCGGACAACAGGCAAACCAGTCGATAGCCCCGCTCGTAGTTATACCCAGTGGTCATGGCTCCGTGACGGACCTAATTCCTACTTTATCCTTGAAGAAGGACTTTGCTGCAGATGCTGGTATTACTCTTGCTCAACTGGACAACGAAAATCTCTTTCCGTCTGATGTAGATGATTCATGGAAATGGAAATGGGGGAGGTCCCTGCTGCGAGGTGATCAGATAAAGTGTCTACCGACATGTATGCGACAACTCCATAGTTGGTACATGAAAACCACAAAGGAATTTGATGACTTTTTGATCTGTGTGAAAGTTACAAAAAATCATTTCGCGGGTGAAGACATGTTCACAATTCAGCTCGAAGAACTCTGGTACTTATACAACCTTGACTCCCTCGACTTGGCTCTCGTCGGTGCCTACTGTCTGTAAGTGATTCAATTCATTTATTTCCAAAAAAGATAAAGTCTTTAGCTCTCAGCTCGTTCATTGCCATCGCTAATTATGCTCACTACGGTATTATGCAGAATGAAGAGTGATGAATGTGGTAGAAAGGGCATCTATGGCTTTGGGTTCGTTAACCCAGTACGAGTTAATGCAAGGACACTAAAAAACCACGTGAAGGACACGGAGAAGAACTTGCTAAATGCCCTAATGAAGCAACATTTCAACACGGAGATAATGTTTCCTTACTTCTTCAGGTAAGAGAGTGTTACTCGCTTGTACAAATTAAGTGTAACTGATGAGTTACTGACGTGTATATAATCATGCGCAGCGATCATTACATTCTGCTAGTCATTGAAGTTGATAGATCAAGAGTTCAAGTCTACGACTCATTGGACTGGCCTGAGGAGAGGTACCAAAGCATTCTAGATACGCTCCAAAGGTAATTTCAAACATTATCGCACTATATCAGTCTCTCTTATTGATTTCAGAGATATCAAGCAACTAATAACTCATTTATTCTTTTTTTTGGCCGGCAGGGTTTGGAAACAATTCAAAGCGAGGACAAAGGGTTCAGGTTCATTTGAAGAACAGCTGACTTTTGTTCACCCACAGGTAGGTAGTACGGTCTAGCTAGGTTCGCGCATCTCTTTATTTATAGTTTTCAATACCACTATATGTTGACTATGATTTGATTGAATTCTATTCTCGTAAAGTGGATCGAGAGGCAACCACAGGGGACCAATTTCTGTGGATATTTCGTTTGCGAGTGGATTCGTCGTTCGGTCACTGAGCGGGACCCAAAGAAATTTTTAGACGTACGTGAACAATCATATTCATCAATTGATCTCCAGTGTCATTCATAATTTTTGATAGTCATGATTAATATTCGTATTGATCTCCTTCTTTTATAGGCAGAGCCATTGCGCGAGAGTATGCCACTAAAGAAGCGCTTTCAAGCACTAGCAGAGGAACTTGCGGGGTTTCTGCTCAGCGAAGTCATACCTACAAAAGGAAATACAATGGAGAATAGCGGTGAAGTCCCGGTTATGATCTCCCGTGTAACCGAATAGACGGGCTCTAGTCCCGGTTATGATCTCCACACACGTGTAATCGAATAGACGGGCTCTAGTCCCGGTTATGAGCACCTCCATGTAACCGGATAGACGTGAACATATTTTTATTTATGAACATTTTGATATGTTATATGTAGTTTCTGTTTTTAATTAATTAAACGCATATTTTTTTGCACCATTTCAATATTAAATTGGGAGGAAAAACAAAAAATTACAGGCTGCCACGTGTGAGGTCCTTGGTCCCGGGTCGTATGACCAATCGGGACTAGAGGTCCTCCACCACGCCCGCGCCTCGGCGGCCACGTGGGAGCCTGTTGTTCCGGGTCGTAACGGACCCGGTACTAGAGGGGGGCCTCTAGTGTCGCCTTGCTAGTCCCGGGTGGACACCCGGTACTACAGGCCCTTACGACCCGGGACCAGTGGCCCTGTTTCCACTAGTGAGGCTTTGCCAATAATATCTTGCCTTCGTGCCAAAATTCATAAGGATGTCGACGACAATGGCCACTCCAGCTAGAAGATTCAAAGTGAAAATTCCTATTCTACACATATAACTAAACCGTTTTATTCGTACAAATGCTTGCCGTTCAGTGACCTTGGGGGGGGGATTATCATCAAAATCTCCCGATTTTCTTCTAATTTTCCAATCCGTACATCAAGAAAATGTCATGGAAACTCACCGGGGGCTGGGGCATGAACTTCGACGGCCAAATCCACTGCCGCCCTATAACCTCATGCACGCCGCCGCCCATGCCTATGGACAACAGCTCCTCGCGATGCCTCCTCCAGGCGACCAGGGGGCGCAACCCTAGGCGCATCGCCGCCGCCTCCTTCCGCCCCACACCTTCCCTCGTCGCCCCCAGAGATTGTCGGCGGACAAACGCCGCGCGGCGCCGGTGAAGGGGGCGGCGGGGAACCGTTCCACGCGCCGGCTTGGGCTTCTCCGAGCCCGAGCTGGGCCCCGGATGGGCCTGGCGCGCTGCCTGCCGTCGTCGAGCTCCGGTGAGGCTTCTGCTTGCCAGTGCGGCGCGATGCTGGTCCTCGGAGTGTTGTGCCTCGCCTCAGAGCTCTCTGCCCCGGTTGTCCGGTCGTCGATCCCAGCCCCGGGGGTGCCGTCGGCTTTGATGGCGCTAGGCCGTGCCCTCCGATGGTTGCAGGGTCGTATCCTCAACACTCGGCCCTCTTCCTGCAGCGGGGCACCGTTGGGGAGGGTTGGTGCCGTGGCTTCGCAGATGGCGGTCATGGCGGTGACGTGCTCCCTACGTGGGGGGCTGTCGTGGCTAGGTGTCGAGCCACCTATGTGTTGTCGTCAGTGTCATGCTGGTGTGCTCCATGGTTCTGTAGATTGCGGCCATGGACGCGGTCTTCTCTCCGATGCGAGGTGAGTCGTGGTAGTGGTGGTGGTTGCTTCTCCTTGTCGGTTGCTAGATCCTCGCGTCGGGTCCTTGTTGAAGTCATATGGCGTGACTGGCGTGGCTGGTCTTTGTGCGTGCTCTAGGCTAGCCCACCCTTCGGGTAATCAAACCGAGATGGGGTTGGGGTTGCACTCGGTGGTGCTATGCCCTGCCACTACGACGTCGACCCCTCGTGTGGTGAGGGTATCTCCGATGCCCTTCATTTTCAGCCGGCGACACATAAGCGTCATGGCGTCGTCTTGCCGCGTGCGACCCTTCGGCCATGCCCCTGACACAGGTGGTGTCGGTGTGCTGTGTGGCCTCAGATGTGCATTGGTGTTCGACTTCGTCGATGGTGCAATGTTGTGGCTAGGTATCCGTTGTCTTGTCCTACAGATCCTCCTTTTTGATCGCAGTGCCTGGGTCGTGATGAGCTTCTCATCAATCAATTGTCTCCGAGTTTTCTCTCGGAGTGACCCTTTCTTGTGTGTTGTATGCGTTCTTTTCTTTTATTTCCCCTCTCATGTATCCCCTATTGATACGTCTCCAACGTATCCATAATTTCTGATGTTCCATGCTTATATTATACCAATTGCTACATGTTTTATTTACACTTTATAGCATTTTTATGCATTTTCTGGGACTAACTGATGCATGTAAAATGCATACATGAACTTTGCACTATATTACTTATATTCCAATCATATTTGCATCATATAAGGGTTATATCAATGTATCATAATGATTTTTGGGAATATTTTATTTATTTCCTATTGTTATGAAATTAGGCCTGCGCAGACAGAAAACCCTATTTCTTTATTTTAATGTTTCGGGGACCCAAACGACGTCCAAATGACCTGCAAATTTACGAGCGTTAATATTTGGAAGGAAGAAGACTTGGGGGCGAAGGAAGCAAACAAGCGAATACCCGAGGGCCAAAAGAGGTGGGACCCCTCCAATTGGGCCTCGACGCTTCGCTGCCATCGATCTTTTCTCCACCGACCTAGTCGTGGCCTAAAAACGCCTATAAAATAGTCCCCCGACGTTCTCTGGAAGGAGCACCGCCGAAACATAGAAACACCGAAACAGAGACCTGGAGTTGCAGATTGGAGGGGGAAAACTCCAGCAGGGCGCTGCCGGGGTGGTCTCCATCTTCTCCAACGACTTCTCCACCGTCTCCATGATGAAGGGGGAGTAGTCCACCCCTGGACTTGGGTTTGTGGTGGTAACTTATGTATCTCTCCTCTCATTGAGCTTCACTAATTAGTACCGTATGAGCTGCTGAACATGATTACTGTCATCTATGTAATTTCTATGGTGGATATTGTGGTATGAGATGATTTGTTATGCATTTACTGTTGTGTTAGAACTTTTATGACTTGTCATCCTTTGGAGATATTCTATGATGTATGTGATGGTTTGATTTATTCATAATGCCTTGTTTATCCTTGTCATGAGGTGATTGACACCACCAAGTGTAGATAGATAAGAGAGATGTGGTCACACACACGAAATATAAATCATTGCACTAGTGTTTAGAATATTGTCCATTAAGAAGTATGATGTATGTGGGTATAGGATGGCCGATGTGACATGGCATATGTATTGAGTGACGACACATGCATACATCCCAACATCCTTTATCTGGGGGTAAAAAGAAAGAGTATGACGTGGGAGTGACATCAACCATGCTAGCCTTACGAGGGTGACCTAGCAACACAAATGAGTATTTCTTTCAACTATGTGTTTTAGGACATATAGCCGTCATAAAAGCTACCTTTAAAACATGACAATTGTGTGTACTTATCTATAACATGATAATCACCGTAGATGAGAGAGAGAGAGAATTAAGTGAACCCATGAACCCATGTCGTCCATTGTTCCTATAAGAGAAAACATTTGTCTTGTCCTCTTGCATTGAAGAGGATTGGGACACTTTTACATTCTTATTTTGTTGCACTAAACTTCCATCCATTAAATCAACCATCTTGTTCTTTAAACTTGTTTTGTGCATAATCAACTAAAACTTGTGACACTTTAGTTGTAAGGAATAGATAAATTTTCCTTCTTGCTCGTGCGGATCGATACCATACTTTCATATTGAGAGGTGCTACAGTGATCCCCTGCTCTTGGGGGTTATCAAGTACTTATCTGGCGCCGTTGCCGGGGAGCGTAGCGCTTACGTTTCTATTCTTGTGTGCACTAGACTTTAGATTTATTTTATCTTGTTTTATATCTTGCAATCATCTAAGCTTGGGGAGGTTCCTTTAAACTTGTTTGGTTGTGAGTTTCTCATTAGTTTTACTTTCATTTTTATATATCAAAAACCCAAAAAAAATAGAAAATGGAAAAAAATAGAGAGCTTTATGAAATTTATCTTGAGTTAGGACATGATGTGTTTGAGCAGAAAATTAAAAAATCTATGGAAAATTATTTGCATGATGGTAGCAGTGTTATTACTATAAATTATTTGCACACTATTGCTAATGCTATGGGAAAGTCTAAGCTTGGGGAAGCTAGTTTTATGAAAATGATCCTTGTAGTTCCCCAGCTTTGGAGGAGAAAATTTGTTTTGATAATACTTTGTCTCGTATATGTGATAATTCTAATGATGCTTGTGATATTCTAAATCCACCTACTGAAAGTATTCCTTTTGAAATACCTATGGAAATTGTTGAAATGGTTATGGATGAACGTTATGCAGGGGATGGAACAATCTGTCCAAGTGATCACTTGCTGAAACTTAAAGAACTTTGTGAGTTGTTTAAGGTTGTAGGTTTATCAGAAGAAAATGCCATGAAGAAATTATTTCCATTGTCACTTAAAAGCAAAGGAGTGGTATGAGCTACTGGATGATCCTCGTCATTTGGAGTGGAAGGAGCTTGAATCTCTCTTTTACTCTAAATTTTATCCTCCTTATGAAATGTATTTAGATAGGAGTTATATTTTTAATTTTTGTCCTCGTGATGGAGAAAGCATTGCTCAAGCTTGGGGAAGGCTGAAAACATTGTTACTCAAATGTCCTAACAATGAGCTTATTAAGAAAATAATTGTTACTAATTTTTATGCAAGGCTTTCAGGTCATTACACGGATTATCTAGATTCATGTTCAGAGGGTTCTTTCACAAGTAAGAAGGTTGAACCTAATTGGGATCTTCTTGAAACAATTCAATGCAATACTGAAAATTGGGATAACGACAAAGGTAAAAAATCAGGTATAAACTATAAGTATGATTGCATTAAGTTTGTCGTTGAAACTGCTAGTTTTCATGAGCTTAGTGCTAAATTTGGTCTTGATTCTCAAATTATGGTTGATTGTTGTAGAACCTTTGCCTCTCATATTAATGTTCATAAAGAAAATCGGGACATGTATCACGAACCTTTTAAAGACACTTGCATGGAAAATGAAATTGTTATTAGTGATTGCAATAAACATGCTCAAACTTCTGAAAATACTATTTCTTATAACACTACCAAAATAGTCTGGATCCACGGCGTTTTGGCGACGACGTTCTTATAACGTCGCGTGTTTCCGTCGCGGTGGGTCGAAAAGTTGATTTTGCTCTCAACATTTTGGGTTTTCTGATAATGGGCCGGGTGCGCGCGACGTTTTCCATATGTTTCGTCGCGGATTTTCATCCCGCGGCTCAGTAGCCCAGTTACATTCGACGAAACTTGCCAAAACGTCGCGGATGTTGATTCTAAAATAATGCATTCGGACTATGCTAGACTTACATCAGTTTTTATTACGGGAAAGAGATGACGTGGAATAAACACGGTAAATACATTACATTACATATATATTACTCGATCTTCAACACGGCAGAATTACAAAACCTAGATACATAAACCTTTTGGAATCTAGCTAGTTCGAATTGCTGAAACATAAACATATACAGTGGGAAACTATGCATCCGATGGCCCTGAGATCTCCCCTGACTTTGCGATCAGAGCTTCCTTGTACGCGAGCGCTAACTCATTTTGCAGTTTCCCAACCTGCCTCGTCAGGTCGAGGTAGATGGCCATCATCTTCTTCAGATCTTCCAGGAACGAAAGGATCGCTTTGTTGGCCGCTTCTCCCTTCTGCGCCAACTCTTTTCTGGCTTCAATCACCTTGGCGACATTGTCGCAAGCGAGTTTCAGGGCCGCTTCAATCTCAGGTTCTAGGAAAGTTACCCTCTTCGCCAGAAACTCGAAGGTGACTCTCTCCTCGGATGCAACTGCCCTGTGCATACATGCAGTGATCGGAAGTTGATGTTAACATAAAGACGGACCTAAGAAAGATGAAAGCAGGAGGAATTCAGAAACAGATCAGAAGCCCATGAACGGAAATGGAAATTCCTATATCTACCTCGAGGAAGCAAAGCGCTTCGCCGCTGGAGCCATGGTCGCCGCTTTTTTGCAACAGGTTGAAGTGAATAGTAATGGACGTATGCATGCCCTAGATCTATTTATAGAAAGGCAGTGGTTACTGAACCGGGGGCGCGCGCATGCACGGGTGGGCGAGTGGAGCGGAAATGCAGAGGCACGTTTCAACTTCACATGCACAGCGAGTGGCGTTGAACTGCAACTTCACGTGTGCACGTTTCACCAACGCGTGGTGCGTGGTCAGTTAAAAAAACTGTGGTGTGGACGTGTGGTACAAATTGTGGTGTGGACGTACACCGGCGAAGTGACGGGACGGGACGCGTCGCATTAACGCCGGCGCCTGCACAACGACCAGCCTTCTCGCCTTCCAAAGCTACGACTTCGCCTGTGCGGCGGAGGCGTGTCTCACCGGTCCTTTCGTTAGCGCAGTGCCCAGCCTTCTCGTCTCCCCAAGCCTCTGTGCGGCGCGGTAGAGAGTTGTCTGTATTAAAACTCTCACCCACCCGTCTGTGCCGTCCCCCCGTGCCCTCCCAGCGCCACCGCATCCCGTCTCCAGTTCACTCAACCGGCCGGCTATAAAAGAGACACACTCCATCTGCTCGCAGGAACCCACTCCGCCTGCTCGCAGTAGCCCACACACTACCACCTGTCGTCACCGCTCAGTCGAACGCGTGCTATTCCTCGCCGGGCCGTAGTCACCACCAAGCTACGAGGATGAACACCGGTGCCGGGGTTGGAGGTGACCGTGTACGCCGCCGGGATGAGCTGGCTGCGTTGGCCGTCGTCGCGCCAACGAACGCCGACGTCGCGCTAATGGACGCCGCCGCCGCCGCGCAGGAGAAGCTCGCCGCTGTGTACGCGGAGATTGACCAGCTCTACGAGTACGCCACTGTGGAGAACATGACCTACCGGCCGTTCTATGAGGACGGCAGCGGCGATGAATCGGTACACCCCCTGTTCTAAAACTAGATTGAGTTACTAGTTTGAGTGGCTTGGGTTAATCTCCGGTAGTTACTAGATTGATTTACTAGATTGAGTTACTAGTTTGAGTGGCTTAGGTTAATCTCTCGTAGTTACTAGATTGTTTTTCTAGATTGAGTTACATATATGTGCTTGCTTTAATCCAAAAAAAAATGTAGGAACCAGACGATCGCGAGGAGAGTATTGATGACGTGGGGGCGATGCATGCTAAAGCCCGGCATGTGCTTAGGAAACTGCGGGCTGGAGAATTCCAGTACCAAGTCGGTCCCAGATGGATCTGCCCGTTCTGCAGCCAGAAGCTTGCTGCTGACAGCTCCAGTGTCCAGCAGCATGCAGACGGCCGCGGTTCGTTTAGCTCGTCGAAACCAGGCAGCTATAAGGTGAAGCACGCTGCATTCAGTCTCTTTCTCTAGGAACTGCCTTAAGTTGGTGTCGAATGTGGCATCGTGCAGCCTCCAAATAAGGAAGAAGAAGACGAGAAACTGGTGTTGTTGATGGTCCTTTTTCTAGATCTTGGTGAAGCTGTATGCCGTGGCATTGTAATGAACCTCTTCGTATCTACCTAATCTAGTGTGTTGTTTTTATCTTGGTGAAGCTGTATGCCGCAGCATTGTAATGGACCTGTTCGTATCTACCTAATCTAGTGCTGAAAGTTGTTGAATGATTATCGTGTCTTTGAACTTTGAATCAAATTAGTTTTCTCTTATGTCGATTCTTATACTATTAACTAAGTTGTTTGCCTCGTTTTTAAAGCTGGGAGAACAATTTCACCAACCTACTACAACTTAAATTTTACAAAATAGGCCGGAGCCCGGCTATATTAATATAGCAAACACCGATACAACCATTGAGATCACTACAACTTAATTTCACTAGTTGGAAAACGCCTACCGCTAGCGGACGGAATTGGCCTACCGCTAGCGGGCGGGCGCACGCCAGCGATCATTATGCCAGTGGTAATTTATACCGCTGGAGGGCGGCCGTCCGCCAGCGGTAAGGCTTGTTAGCGTTGGCGGGCACAATTTCGGCCCGCCAGCATTAGATTGGACAGCGCTGGCGTGCAATCTCGGCCGCCAGCGCTAAGCTACCTCAACCGCCAGCGGTACTTCTGGCTGGTTGGAGTTATGGGAACGCTATCCGCCAGCGGTACGCCTCTGTGTCCGCCAGCCGTATATTTTCTGTTATTTTTTGTTTTTTAAAATAATGTATTCCAACAGTATATCAAATATAAATACAGGATATTCAGGTACAGGCGACCAAAATGACAATAATTCCACGTACAGATGACCAAATTGTGATACACAAATACATAAGTTCATTATCACATGCATTACAAACCATAGTATAGTACCAAAATAAGAACCACAATGTGATATACAAATATATCACATAAATGATAGAGAACCATAATGTTTAAGAGAGGGCGCGATCGATGAAGTTGGCGTTTCAATCATCCGGTTGTTGTTGCTCTCTTTCAGTGGCTTCAAGTCCTCTTGGCGTTGACAACTTCCCCACTTCTTCATTTGTAAGTATACACAAAAGGCAAATAAAAATGTTAGATAGGCAACTAAATTGTTCACATGTCGTGCAGAAATAAACAAAGTATACACAAAATAAACTAAGCCAACTAGGAAGAATGCCTCATATACTAGATTGGACACACAAATTCAGGGATAGTGTGAGCGAGCCAGTATGATGCAGAAGATATGTTTTCTTGCATTATAGGGCTCACTCACAACACCCCTGAATAACATAGTGTCACATCATTTCAATCATCGGCATTGTAAGACTTAGAGAAAACAAGATGCAAAAAAAGTATGCCTCATAGTGTAGAATATTATTGGAAACACACAAGCAATCCTGAGATTTTTGTTGAACCAAGTAGGAGGCACAAAACTTGTATGTGTGCATGATACAAGGTTCAACAAACTATCAGGATTTCATATACTATGCCACGTCATTTAATCATCGGCATTGTAAAAATGAGGTATAGGGTCAACTAAAAAGCATGCCTCATTACTTAATTAGATTCAGACACACAAATTCAGAGACGGCATAAGTGAAATCCAATGGGATGCAGAAAATGTGTATTCGTGCATATCACAGGTTTCACTCACGTCGCATCTGCATCACATGGTGCCACATCATTTAATCATCGGCATTGTGTAAAAGAATGAAGTATTAACTGGAAGACATAGACAAAACAAGATTGAAAAAAATATTATGCCTCATACTTCGAATATTATTGGAAGCACACAAAGAATTCTGATAACCTTGTTGAACCAAGTAGGAGGCACAAAACTTGTATGTGTGCAAGATACAAGGTTCAACAAACTATCAGAATTCATAGTGCGCCACATCATTTTAATCATCGGCATTGTGTAAAAGAATGAAGTATTATTGGAAGACTTAGAAAAAACAAGATTCAAAAAATTATTATGCCTCATACTTCGAATATTATTGGAAGCACACAAGGAATTCTGATAACCTTGTTGAACCAAGTAGGAGGCACATAACTTGTATGTGTGCATGATACAAGGTTCAACAAACTATCAGAATTCATGTAGTGCGCCACATCATTTTAATCATCGGCATTGTAAAAGAATGAAGTATTATTGGAAGACTATAGCTAGGCAATTTAAGAGAGACGGTGTAAACTAGAGCTAGGCAATTTAATTTAACAAGAGTACTAAATCGACAACACACCTTTCACTTCGGCTCATCGTGGTCGGCCTTGACATTGGCTTAGACGGGAACGATTCAGAACCATTCAAAGATTTGAATGGCCTGTCGTCACACTGTTGTGCTATGTGATTTTGTATATCAACATTTGATGGGCATGCACCTTGGTAGTAGAACAACCCGGGTGGCTCGGCACGACAAACATCCGTGAAGATTATTGAAGCAAACGTCTTCTGGATTAGAGCAAACTTTTCTGTGATATCAGCATCAGTGGATTTCGCCATGTCTTTGCACCATTTATCCATAGCAACTGGAAATTCTAGTTTTCGGTGATTCCGTACGAACTGCTCCATCAGATAGATGACATACCAGGCCTCCGTCGGACTGCCATGCGCCTTTTTGATGCAGGCTAGATCCACTTTGTGGATGAATGACACCTTGCCTCGCTTAAGGTTTAATCTTGTTACGATGCCTTCATTTTGATAGCAGTAACCGTTGAGAGCATCATCGAGAACACTACCGATGTGCTTGTAGTCTTTCTTCTCTTCACTACCTGCATCGAGATAGAAGGCCTTCGACTCTTTAGGGTACAGAACGATGAGGGTGCCGTCTTGGTTCCTGCACAAAACAATGAAAAGAGACCATCATTCTCACTTATGCAAAATTAACGATAAAACGTACGAAAATATATGTTATATATGGCGGCTAGGTAATGACTTACTTGGGAAAGTAAGGCATGAGAAAGATGTTCTTGGTAGGATTTGCAATGAAGCTATCTTCGATGAACTTTGTCACGCGTGTCCTACCCACCGTGGTGTTCACATAGCAGTCGGACATGTAGTAGGGGTCGATTATCATGATGTCTCCGATCGACTTATCATTAATGAGCCGGTGCGCCATACTTAGCACAAACAGGTGGACCATGGATCGCTGGAGTGCTTTCATGTGGTACATGTCAAAGATGTCATCAAATCTGACAAAGAGCATGTCTCCGGGGTTTTCATGGAGAAAGCCCATAAGCCTTGGTACCTTTGCTATGAAAACCGGGTATACGTGACGTGCTTCCCTGAGAAGTTTGCTCTCACAATAGAGAACCTGGTCATGTAGCGCCTTCATCTCCCCAGACAAACAACAGGACCACTTCGGCGGCAGGATCGGTTTAGCCATCACATGAGTAGTATGCCAATCGGGGATGGTTATCCTGTCCTGAACTCAGCGCAACTTCAACTTAGATCCCTCCACTAGCTGGCTCATGGACTCTTCAACGCCATGTTTCTTCCTTTTTTTTGATGCCATCTTCTTAGGGTGCTTAGCTATCGTCTCTTGGAGCACATCATTGAGTGTGCCCTGGCTGAGACCGTCAGACTGCTGATGATGAGCTTTAGGCAATGGTTGAGAACAGAATAGACGCTTTGTGATATTATGTTTCTCAGGGAGAGTAGGCGCCAAAGGACTATTCATCATCAGATCACGGTCAGGTTGATCAAGAGGACTGACATCGTCGAAATACGCTAGGTAGGCATTGGGGTCTTCATTAGCGTTCATCTCCTCTATCGCGGGATCATCTGGTGGAGTGGCCTTTCCTTGGCTTGGCGGCGTCGACCTGGGAGGGTCCAAACGAATTAGCGCTTTTGGCCATAGTAGTGGAAAAATCAAACATTGCTCTAGGCTTAACTCACTTTCGGCTTCGAGGGGTTGAGTTGGAGGATCCAAAAAACCACAACCCTAGAACACCCTAGCCAATGAAACCTTATAACATTCATCAGGAATAGGCCGCTTGAGATGGGTGCGGATACGTGGTGTCTCGACGGTTGCTTTTGCCACTTCCTTCAGCTCACCGTCCACAAATAGGAGCAAAGTGCATCTTGTATGGTCGGCCTGTTCACCGTTCACAAGTAAGGCGTTAGATAGGGTGCCATGCAAGAATGAAGTAATATATAACATCGTTAATTAAATTACCGTGAGGGCGTTGAACTCGTCTAATGGCGACGGACCGGGGATGGCCCCCGGCGTGCAAGAGATGGAAGGGCTGCTACGCTCCGCGGAGCCATGTACGTATCTGTCGGGATTAGGGTTGGCGGGTGGCGTTTGTTCGTCTCTATCAGGATTAGGGTTGGCAAGTGGAACATTGTTGGAGTTGTTGCTACCTATTATGCTGTGTGGTAAGCTGGGAACGGGACTAGGTCCTTTTTGCCCCCCCTCAATCCAACTCCCAAACGACTCACCCGCCACCGCTAGCAGAAGTGGTCTCGTGGCCACCTTCACCGCCAGCAGAAGTGGTCTCGTGGCCACCTCCACCGCTAGCAGAAGTGGTCTCATGGCCACCTTCGCCGCCAGCTGTAGTGGTTGTAGGGTCGCGAGTAGGCTACACTAGCGCAAATCAAAATTTTCTACCGCAACAACCAAGGAACTGCTGCAGTTATAGATCACGGGATTACCACTAGACGCGTTGTGCCGTGTCGAAGTCGGTGAAGCGAGTCGGGGCAGGGTAGACGTACAATCCGATCCGATCCAGTCGCTCCCACGAACAGCTCCCACGAACAGCTCCTCCTGGCGGTTCGTCCAAGTGCTCGAATGCAGCACCTCTATCGGTATCCACACGTACGGCGTGGAGGCACCGCTCGCCGGACTGCTAGGTCCACGCGGGCGGCAGGGGCATGGTGAGGCGGTGGCTGG
Source organism: Poa pratensis (assembly GCA_947311845.1). Lineage (NCBI taxonomy): Eukaryota > Viridiplantae > Streptophyta > Magnoliopsida > Poales > Poaceae > Poa > Poa pratensis. The sequence goes on from CAMZMU010000052.1 coordinate 37,660,282, forward strand.
GTGGATGTGGTGCAGAAATGGGCAACCCTAAAACGTCCAGCCTCCCCTCCTTATATAGACCTCCTCATGTTGGCCTGGAGGAGGGCGGCGCCGTGACGTGGTGAGACCGACTCGGCCACCCTCTCTCGCCGCCCTTTCGCCTATATAATCCTCCTGCCTCAAAAACCCTAAAACAATCAATCATATTCCAGAAAGAGTTACAGAGCGCCGCCGCCATCGAAACCTAGTTTCGGGGGTCAGAAGGTCTTGTTCCGGCACCTTGCCGGGACGGGGATTGACCCCCGGAGCCTTCTCCATCGACGCCACCGCCTCCATCATGCTCCGTGGGTAGTTCCCCGGGGGACTACGGGTTCTAGCTATAGCTAGTTGGTACTCTCTCTCCCATGTACTTTAATACAATGATCTCATGAGCTGCCTTACATGATTGAGATCCATCTGATGTAATCGGTGTTGTGTCTGTTGGGATCCGATGAATTGTTACATTATGATCAGTCTATTTATAAATTTGTGAAGTTATTGTTGCTGCAATCTTGTTGTGTTTAATGCTTGTCACTAGTGCACGAGTGCCATGATCTTAGATTTAAGCTCTATAATTATTGCTTAGATCGTATCTACAAGTTGTTTGCATATGTCTCTGTCCGGAACCCGAGGCCCCAGAGTGACAGCAACTGGGATAACTGGAGGGGATGGTTTAGATATGAGGATCACATGTTTTCACTAATTGCTAAAGCTTTGATCCGGTGCTCTATTAAAAGGAGTACCTTAATTACCAGTAGATTCCCTTGAGGCCCCGCTGCAAACGGGCTGGTAGGACAAAAGATGTTGTGCAAGTTTTTCATTGCGAGCACGTATGATTATATATGGAAAACATGCCTACGTATGATTAATAGACTAGATGTTCTGACTAGACCGTAGATGAGAGAGAGGATTATGTAAACCCATGAACCCATGTCCATTGTTCCTATAAGAGAAAACCTTTGTCTTGTCCTCTTCCATTGAAGAGGATTGGGACACTTTTACATTCTTATTTTGTTGCATTAAACTTCCGTCCATTAAATCAACCATCTTGTTCTTTAAACTTGTTTAGTGCATAATCAACTAAAACTTGTGACACTTTAGTTGTAGGGAATAGATAACTTTTCCTTCTTGCTCCTACGGATATCGATACCTTACTTCCACATTGAGAGATGCTACAGTGATCCCCTGCTCTTGGGGGTTATCACTAACCAATTAACAAGAAGCCACAGTGTCAGTTCCTGTTTTCTGCTGTTTTTGTATTCCAGATAAGTTGTTCTGGAAATATTCCCGGAATTGGACGAAACAAAAGCCCAGGTCCCTATTTTTCTGTCACGTACACCGGAGTCCAAATAAGACACGAAGTAGGGCACCGAGGTGGCCACACCATATGGCGGCGCGACCCACCTCCCGGCGCGCCGTGGCATGGTGTGGGTCCCTCGGGTGCCCACCGACTTTGCCCCTCCGCCTATAAATTCACCTCTTCGGGAAAACCCTAAATACCCGAGTCATATTCCACGAAAAGTTCCAGAGCCGCCGTCGTCGTCAACCCTATCTCGGGAGGGTTCTGAAGCTCTTCCCGACACCCTGCCGGAGAGGGGAATCATCACGGGAGGGCTCTACATCCTTAGACTATGGGTCCATAGCAGTAGCTAGATGGTTGTCTTCTCCTCTTGTGCCATCATGTTTAGATCTTGTGAGCTGCCTATCATGATCAAGATTATCTTATTGTAATGCTACATGTTGTGCTTGCTGGGATCCGATGAATATTGAGTACTATGCCAAGTTGATTATTGATTTATCTTATATGTTATTTATGATCTTGCATGCTCTCTGTTACTAGTAGATGCTCTGGCCAAGTAGATGCTTGTAACTCCAAGAGAGAGTATTTATGCTAGATAGTGGGTTCAGTCTCCATTTAATCTGGGGGAGTGACAGCAACCTCTAAGGTTGTGGATGTGTTGTTGCCACTAGGGGTAAAACAGAGATGCTTTGTCTAAGGATAATTGTATTGCTTACATTATGCACTTTACTTAATGCAATGATCTGTTGCTTGCAACCTAATACCAACGGGGGACACGGATGTTAACCTGAAGGTGGATCATTAGTCATAGATGCTGTTGGATAACGGTCTATGTATCATGTTGTAATGCCCAAATAAATCTCATAGTAGTCATCATGTCTTGTACATGCATCGTTATGCATTCTCTATTTTGTCAATTACCCAGCTGTAATTCGTTTACCCAACATGTTAGTTATTTATTATGGAGAGACACCTCCAGTGAACAGTGGACCCCGGTTCATTCTTTTACACCGATAATACAACCTACTGCAAACATTGTTCTTTTACATTCTCTGCAAACAAACATCATTTTCCACACTATACGTCTAATCTTTTGTTTTCAGCAAGCCGGTGAGATTGACAACCTCACTGTTAAGTTGGGGAAAGTATTTTGGTTGTTTTGTGTGTAGGTTCCAAGTCAACCGTCAGAACTCCCTGCAAAACCACTTTTACTGGCACCGTTGACACCTTCAGAAGTGTCTCCATCTCCTACTGGTTCGATAACCTTGGTTTCATACTGAGAGAAAACTTGCTGCTACGCTCATCATACCTTCCTCTTGGGGTCTCCCAACGAACGTGTGCTTTACATGTATCACGTGTAAACTCTGGTTTATTTGAACCTATCTTGTAGAGGCTGCAAAGACTTAAGGCAACTTTTGAAATATATTCAGGTGGAGATTACCTCCCCCAGGTGAAAAACTCAAAAAACACGAGAAGGGGCTCGCCTGCATGCTGACTCCCGGCCTTCAGTCCCCCGTCCACGCCCTTCCTCTCGTCAGCACCGTCCCGGTGATCTGCAGCGAATAACAGAACATCAGGATCGTCAGGAAATCAGGAGGGCGAGGGAAATGAACTTTGCATGGACGAATACTCACCTCTGCTCGCCTCCCCCTGTCGTCGGTTGCCGCTCTCGTGCCCTAGCGCCGGCGCACCCAAACTCACGGCGAGATCCACTTCCCTGCTCCGCAACCCGAGCACGAATCCGATCGGGGAGAGCAGGGGCAACACCGCCCGTTTTGTTGTCTGGTGATTGGAGGCGGTGGTGGGCATCGATGCGGAGAGAGAGAGAGAGGATTTGGAGGAACACGGGGAGAAAAAATACAAATTTCATTACCATTTGCCATATTGTTCAATTATCAGTGAGCTCAGTTCTTGAAAGAAAAAATGGCTTCCCCCGTATCAAAATGTTAAATGTTTTAGTTTCACAAAATCCAAAAGAAAAAACTTTCATTAACATGTCTACATGTTTTGTATACTTGTGTGAAGTTTTGGTTAAAATGCCTTAGGTATTAGGCTACAGAAAAAAATACAAATTTGTGGATGTATAAATAAATAAAACATGTTATTTTAATCCAAAATTTGTCTTTTTTGTTGATCAAAATGAAACTTATTTTTAAGGAAACTTGTGGGTACTGCCGTACTATGTAGTTGTATATTATTTTCAGTATTTTTAGATATATAGAAATATTACTTTCTAATTTTGAAAGAAAAAAAGGGGGCACGGAAACTCATGTGCAACCAACACTTTTCGTATTTTAGCTTCTTTCTTAAACTAGTTGACATGTACGTGCGACGCACGTCTTCACAATTAAATGAGATAATTTACAAATAGGACATCTTCATAATTAAATGGGACAATTTTTGATTGGTAAAAAAGTGACAATTTACAATTAGGAAAAACCGTATCTCGATAGATTAGTTCTTTCATAACTCATCATGTGCAGGAAAGTCACAATAGTATGTATCAAGTGTGTACGAAGCTAATGTCTGATTGTTGGGATCAATAGTTGTTCTAAAAGTTCAAAATACGAATAAAAGACTGAAGAGCGAGAATAATATATCTAGATCCATATAGAAAAACATAATATGAAAAATGCTCAGTTTGTCGTAGTTGAGAGCACGGAAGTAAGACCAGCATATGGATTTGGGGTTCATATATTATCATGTTCACTTAATATGAGAGCATCCATACCTTTGAAATTGCAAACTGGAACTTCAAAATGACATGATTCTTATGGACAAAATGAGATGATTTTCATGGAAAAATAGAAAGGACTCATCTCCAATAAAATACATGACTTGTTTTACGTACCTATGAGAGAGAACAAAAATGTCAATTATTATTTCTTTTGCCTAAGTCAAATGCCTAAGTCCACTTCCAATAAAAAATCGATTTCTTTTGGAGAAAAAGCTACGGGGATGTCATGTGGAGTAGATTGATGCAGTGGAAAGAGAAGTGGCAACACCTTGGATGCATTGAGGCTGACACGGCTCCAGTAGGCAGTAGGAGGCAGCAGTCTCCGGCTCCGTGTCGTCGTAGTAGTAGCGTAGCCAGTTGTGGTTGAGACACATGAATTGCAGCGATTGCCACTTGATCAATCCCAACCATGAACAAGTCAAAAAAAAAAAATCCCAACCATGAAGCTCCGGTACACCTTCTTCACCTTGGAAGCGGCTCCGTTCACGCCCTCGCCAGCGGTTCCATCCACCAGCGATGGCTCGAGCAGGTTTGGAGTCATCCAGGGCACTCGTCTCATGAAAAATCCCGGAAAAAGAAAAAAAAAACAGTTTCCACGTCTTCTTTCAGTATTGTGCGCAGGGGCGGCGATGCTTGCGGACGAATCAACGACCAATGGTCCGCCGACGATGCTTGCGGGCGAATCAATGACCAGTGGGCTGGCCAAGCCGGAGCAGCTCGAGCGCCGCCGTCTCCACTCTCCAGCGCACCGGCGAGTGTCATCAGCACCCGCTCCTCCTCATTCACCCGCGTGGGGGCACGCCGGTGCTCGCGGAGCTCCTTCGCGAAGAGTCCGAGGAGGTGAATCCGGCGGGACAACACCAGCACCTGGCGCGGTGGCGCCGGTACGTGTCCGGAACTCCCCAGCCACCGCCATGGATTCCACCGCCCTGTTCGATAGCGTCGGGGTGAGCTCGCGCCCCGGTAATGAGACGGGATAACCTGGCCGCCTGGTCGCCGTCTTCAAGTCCGACCATGGGCGTCGTGCGATAACGGGGCCGAGGAGCTGACGCCGGCGTCGCATTTAAGATTAGCAAACCGTTTTTTAGGCGGTGGCAATTCCTGTGTAATTATCAGAAAACGAAAAGATGTGTTGAGTTGTCAAACATTGGATCAATCTGGACCGTAGACCAAATATTGGAGGGTTTAGATTTAATTTATGAACACAAGTTTGCTCTTTTAATAGTAGTATAGATCTGAAGTGAGACTATTCGTTTCCATTACACGGGAAAAATATCTCCATACACAAAATTTGTTACATTAAAAATATTGACAAGATATGCGCAAATATAAACAAAATTTATTCAGATAGCAAAATGACAGAAGACACACACATGCAGAATGCAGAGATGTAGATACAATATGCATGGCAGAGTATACGATCTCAAAAGGATGATGGAGTGCGCCGCGTGAGACGCGCGGAGAGCGGCTTCTTCATCGTCTTCAAGAAGCCATCCAGCTCTGTAAGGTCCACGACGTCGTCCATCGGCGGCGTCCACTCGAACTCACGCACTAGCGCAGCCAAGAAACTCTTCAATGTCGCCATCGCCAGACCCACGCCCGGGCAGAACCTATGCCCCGCGCCGAACGGCATCATCCTCGTCTCCTTGCGCCCCGGTAGAGGCCCGACGCCCTCGGCCTCGCCGCCGGCCAGGAACCGCTCTGGCCGGAACTCGTCTGGGTCCTTCCACGTTTTCCGGTCTCTTCCATGTCCCCGAGGAGGAACAGCACGGTCACGTCGCTATCTGCCGGTACGGTTGTTCCTCCTCCGGGGAACGTCGCGGCGGCGTCGGCCTGGACGTGGCGCAGGGGCGCAGGGCCACCGGCGCCGGCGGGTGCATGCGGAGGCTCTCCAGAATCACGGCGTGCAGGTACGGCATCCCACGGATCACCTGGCTCCCGTCCGTCTCGCCGTCCAGCTCACGTCGGAGCTTTTCCTGGACCTCCGGCTGGGCTACGAGGTGAGCCAGGGTCCATTCGAGACACACCACCAACGACCCTGTGCCGGCGCCGAGGAACTCCAGAACGAGATCTACTATCTCGTCGTCGCTAAGAGCGCGCCGGCCACCATCGTCGGGGACGCGGAGGTCGATGAGCGTGTCGACGTATGGACGACAGAGGTCGTCGTCGTGTGCACGTCGCCGCCTCGCCGCGATGAGAGGGAGGCACAGCTCGGTGATCCTGGCATGGAAGGCCAGGAGCTGGCCCTGGTACCTCCACTCCGCGAGCCTGGCTAGCATGGAGGAGCCAGCAAATGTCTTGACCTCTCCAATGGCGACCTGCATGCCATGTACCTGGGAGCAGACGGCACGCACGTGGCGCTCGTCGACCCCGTCCCCGAAGCACAGGCGCGCGACCACCCGGAACACGGCGGGCCGGAGGTGGTCCGCCGGTCGTAGTTCCTTCCCTGGTCCGGAGGTGGTCCTCCTGCTGCAGCGGCGCGAGGTGGCCAAGCCCGAGGCGCGACGGGTGGAGGGTCTCGGCGGTGATGTTGCGCCGGAGAGCGCGCCAGTGCAGGCCGTAGGGCACGGTGCTTATGTTCTCGTTGCGCCGGCCGCCGCGCCGCTTGGCCAGCTCCACGAAGAAGGGCAGCACCGGGCGGTTCGTGAAGGCGTAGTCGGCATCGTCGACGAGCACGCGGTGGGCGGCGGCAGGGTCGGTGATCTTATGGACGGGCGCCGGAGCTGGAGAAGCAGTGGCGCGCCGGCTGCTACGACGGATCGCAACTGATAAACCCAAGAGAAGAACGGCAAGGAGCACAAGAAGCTCCATCAATGGTAGGGCGACTAGCTGCATGTGTGTGTCTAATTGTCTATGCGTCATTATATAGAGACGGCCTCTGATGCACATATCACTACGACATAACAAAAACAATCCACCACGATCACCTACATGACCACTTGCTGTCTTGCACCTAACAGCTCTACTTAGCTTGCCTCCCACACAACTTTTAGGTTTTAAGTAGCATGCTCGTACACATCCATGGGTCATCACCTCTTATATTCTTCTCTCCTCTTCCTTGGTTCTGCCCCGCTGCTGAGCGGAAGTCATGGCTCTCCTCTTCCTTGGTCCACTGCCGCTGCCGCGGGAAGTCATGGCTCCCCATCGCCGGCGACAACACAACGACATGGGCTATTATCTCGCCGCAACCATCGCCCGGGGTTGAGGTATCGGTATCGCAGGCCTGAAGTAATTAAGAACGCGTACGCCGATGGTAGAAGCTGGGGAAGATCGTGGGGGGCGGGGGTTCCGGTGATGGTGTTGAACACAAGGTTTTACACATATTTGAATCTCACAATATTTGAATCTCACAACGGCAGCACGATGCTACGTGCTGCTATAATTCACCTTGGCATATTATTCATAGAAACTCAGTCGTTCAAACTGTCATAAAATGCAGTGTATTCAAGGGTGATGTTTTGGCGCCCGAGTTTAGAATAATCTTTTAAAACAAAATAGTAAAATACTCAAAAAATATCCTGAGAATAGAGATGAACATATGCAAATGTCCTTCACACGTGCCAAGTTTGGTGATGAAAAGATACATGTGGTGCACTGTGTGAAATCCTCATAAAAGATATTCTCCTAAATCTCATTTTAGCTGCTGATTTTTTCCAGAGCACCACAAATGTTATTTTTACTAAAACATTTGACACATATGTATAGCATTTGTCTATGTTCATCACTAATTGTTTTCAGAATTTTTTTTACTATCTATTTATTCTAACAGGAGCATATAAGGTCGGGAGTCACTGTGAATTTCCGATTGTATTCGAAGAATTTGGTTTGGCCATAAATAATTATTATTTTAGGAAGTAACCTTTTTTTGTCAGCGGAGCAGGTCTATCGAGAAACTTATAGTATATGGTTTAGTGATGATGGATGATAGATCGATCGTCAGCCAGAATGTTTTTCACGTGTCCTGAATCAGAATGTTAGTCGGGAAAAGTTGAATAAATAATGGTGGTGTTTTCTTATCTGAATATCTTGACGCGCACACATAGTTTTCAACTACAATTATTGAGATGGAGATGGCTTTCATACTTTTCACGTACAGTTCTTGAGACAGAGCTAGCTTTTTCACGCTGATGGCCTTGAACTGTTTGATTTGAATGGTTACCTAAGCAGTACGTCAAGGCCATTGTACTCTTTGTTTGAAGTAATGTATATGTGCTGGTTGAAATTTTTATCTTTTTTTATATATAAGAAGGCAGCTCTACCTTATGGTTACAGAGGTTTTGCCCACGGACACAGAGGCAGGGGAATTTACAATCAGGGGACGCAGGCATGGCAAGGTAAACGGGAAAAGAAAGAAAAAGGAAGAAGAACAGGAGATGTATAAATTTCTAGCTATAAAGATCTTCGTGCAGTGTTTACCAAATAGCACTCACAACATCTTGCTGTTTTATTCATTTCCAGTAACAACAGTTGAACATGTCACAATGCATAACTCGTACTGCTACGTTTTAAGGCATCCATCTTCACCGACAGGTCTTCCTCCATCTTCAAGAACAGGTCTACCTCATACACGCTGGTCTCCGGCGTCGGGTACCACAAGGCCGTCAGAACGCCGTAGCCGCGCGCCATCCTGAACGCGTCGGTGCCGCCCACCACGGCGGTCTCGTAGGGGCCCACGGTGTTCAGGACGCTGCCCACCATAACCAGCGTGCTCCCGGCGTGCTCTCCGGCGGTGAACACGAGGCTGGTCACCGTCTGCATGCCGGGCGGCGTAACCAGCCCCGCGAAGGCGAAGAGGGATTGGAACCGGCCCACCAGCGACGAGTTGGTCGGGTCCGGGCCGTCGCGCAGCTCGTCGTCCAGCACGCCGACCAACCCAAACCTTTTGTCGCCGACGCCCTGCAGGGGCGGCACCACCGTGAACAGCGTGGCGTTCGGCCCGGAGACGGTCTCATGCATGTACAGGTGGATGTGCTTGAGCCCGCCACCGTCATCGGAAAGGACTCCCGCTACGGAGCTAGCCAGGAGGAACACGACGGAAAGCAACTTCGAGGAGGTAGTCATGGCGATCAGAACCACGTAGTGAGGTGAATTGTAGCAGGGGCTCGCGGCTGCGGAGCTTGCTCTATTTCAGCTAAATGTTTCCGTGCTGGTTTGTTGCAAGTCAAGCAACCCATGTGCTGTATTAGTTCGTTTATGATGGGGACATCGACATGTCGAGATAATGCTAGGACATCGATATGTGGAGTAGAAAACAATGAGGCTCTCATGAGGATAATACATGTTAGACCAAGCTTAAGCAATTCACGCTAGCCATGCGGTGAAATACAATGCACGAGGATCTTTATAGATAGACATCCCAACCACCACAGTGTACACGGATCTTTTCAACCACCACAGTCTTACACCATGATGTTGCAACTAACAAAGCTAGCTCTGTCTCAATAATTGTAGGGAACTGTGTGGTCGCATCAAGGTATTGTGATAAGAAAGCGCCACAATTTTTTGCTAAAGTTCTCTTGACCAACATTCTAATTGATGACATGTAACAACCATCTGTTCTTGCTAACGTGCGGCTACAATACTAGCCACGAGCATTCGAGAAAAAACTCGTAGCATGTGGTGATCAACTAGAGACGCTTCTCCTGAACAAGTTATGCTTGCTGGCGTTTCGCGTCGACAGCTTCCTTGAGCTTCCTCCCAAGTGCAAAGGCAAGATGAGGTGGCACGGCGTTGCCAATCTGCCTGTGCTTGGTCTGGATTGTGCCCCCAAACTGGTAGCTGTCTGGAAAGCCCTGCACACATAGATAGGTTGGAGTCTTTTGAGTACCAGCCCTTGGAACATGCAGATGGGGATAGATGTAGCTTACCTGAGAGCGTGCACATTCGCGGACGGTGATGATCCTGTCCTGGTCAGGGTGAAAGCACATGCCTACCTTGCCCATCGGGTGGGGATCCGTCACAGATGTGGGGAAATTACCCTCCCAATCCAACCACCCATAGAGCCCTTTCCACTGATTGTGCCTTTGCGCGGTGTTAGGCAAGCACCAAGGCATCAGGTCCACCAATTGCCCAGAAGATAGCTTCACCTGCACGCACGTTTCAGGAATGAACATTTCACGGAGGCGTAGACTGAGGTCAACAGAAACATGGTGAATGCATCCACAGTGAGGTTACCTTCTCCTCTGGTAGGTCATGCCAGTCACAGCCAGGTCGTTTTGGGATGTGTTTGCATCTGATGAGGTTTAGCTCATTCATCTCCTTTGATATGTGGTCGTTCAATGCAATTGTGCTACCTCTAATCTTCTTCTGGAACCAAGAGACAGGTTCACCTCCATACTACATATAAAAAAGAGGGGAACTCGCTTAAAGTTGTTGGGAGTCGAGAGAATAAAAAACATAGTGACACAGGAATAAGAGTTACCTCGAGTATGAGTTAACTTGCACCATTGTCCACTTTTGGCAAATCACCAATTGTATCTCTAACAGTTATTGCACGGAAAGGTGCCCCACCAGCAGTGCTTTTGGCAGCTGCATAGTATGTTACCGTCGTAGGCGCATAATTGATCTACCGAGAATCAAGCAATCGCAGCACGATAACGACATCGAGATTTGTTAACGTAGTTCGGCGAACTCGCCTACATCTGCGGGGCATGACTACGGACGCTCCTCCCCATTGATACCGCAACCCTGTCCGTCCTAGGCGCCGGCACAAGCCGCCGGCTCCCCCTGCGTGCCTGTTGCTATCAAGTCGTCATAAGTTACACGTGTGGTGCTCCCTGTTACGAGGTGAGCAACTTACTCGTATTCCAGGGGGCCAAAGGCCTTATATACACACGTCAACAGTAAACGTCTACAGTAAACTAGATTACATGTCTAACACCCCCCCTCAAACTCATGGTGGATCAACAACACTGAGTTTGGAGAGAAAGAACCCATGCTGCGCTCGAGTCTGTGCCTTCGTGAAGAAATCCGCTAGCTGTAACTCGGAGGGCACATAGTGAAGAGCAAGAATCTGATCCTGCACAGCAGCACGCACAAAGGAGGCATCCACGCCGATGTGCTTGGTGAGCTCATGCTTCACCGGGTCACGCGCAATGCTGATGGCACCTGTACTGTCTGACAATAGAGAAGTCGGTGCAGCAGCAGAAACACCAAAGTCTGCTAGCAACCATCGCAACCAGGTCACCTCAGCCGTCAACATAGCCATCGCTCGCAACTCAGCCTCTGCACTGGAGCGGGAAACTGCCTTCTGTTTCTTCGTCTTCCAGGCAATGAGAGATCCTCCAAGAAAAACACAATAGGCAGACACGAGCGGCGATCAGAAGGATCACTGGCCCACGTAGCATCAGAGTAGGCCTGGAGCTGGAGAGAGCTGGAGCGAGGAAAGAAAAGGCGGCGGGAGATCGTGCCACGAAGATATCGTAGAACACGGAGAAGGTGACTATAGTGGACAGAACTGGGAGCAGATACGAACTGACTCAGAATGTGGACAGGATATGATATGTCTGGACGAGTGACAGCCAGATAGACAAGACTCCCAACAAGATGGCGATAGCGTGTCGGGTCTGTGAGGGGATCACCATCGGTAGCACGAAGCTGAACATTGAGCTCCATAGGAGTCTCAGCAGTGCACTCATCACCAAGAGCGGCTCGAGCAAGAAGATCCTGAATATATTTTTCTTGGGAGATGTAGAAGCCATCAGAAGTCGAAGAAACCTCAATCCCAAGAAAATAGCGAAGAGGACCAAGATCTGACATCAGGAACTGCTCACGGAGGCGGGCCTTAACAAAGGCAATGTACTCAGAGTCATCGCCAGTAATGATCATGTCATCAACATATAAGAGGAGGAGCGTCCGACCACGAGGTGAGGTGTGGACAAACAGCGCAGGGTCATGGTCGCTAGGCACAAAACCAGCGGCAGTCACCACAGAAGCGAAACGCTCAAACCAGGCGCGAGGGGCTTGTTTAAGGCCATAGAGAGAGCGCCGAAGACGGCAAACCATACCATCAGGAACAGAGTACCCCGGTGGTGGCTGCATATAAACCTCCTCCGCAACTCACCATTGAGAAAGGCATTCTGGACGTCAAGCTGAGACACAGACCAATGACGAACAGAAGCCACAGCGAGAAGAGTGCGAACAGTGGTCATGTGGGCAACAGGAGCGAATGTCTCATCATAATCACGTCCCTGCTCCTGCTGAAAGCCACGAGCCACAAGACGAGCTTTGTAACGCTCAAGAGAACCATCGGAGCGAGTCTTGATCTTATAGACCCACTTGCAAGTGATGGGGCGAACACCGGGAGGAGGAGAAACAAGATCCCATGTGCCGGTGCGCTCAAGTGCAGCAATCTCCTCAGCCATCGCAAGCTGCCATTCAGACTGAGCCATGGCATCCCGATAGGAAGTGGGTCAACAGCAGCAGAAAGACTGTACTGGGAAGGAGAATAGCGATCAGGAGACCGTAATGAGGTCCGAGAACGAAGGTTATGAGCCGGTGTACACGGGGAAGGAGGCGCACCGGAAGTGGAGGGCACGTCAGAAGGATCATCCACAGCACGAGGGCGACGAGTGTAGTGGAGAGGAAAAGGAGAGAGGGGACGATGTAGCGGGAGGAAGGTGGAGAGGTGGATGACGAGGAAGGAGAGGAGGAAGGTGGGGAGGGTGGCGTCGGTGGTGTATCAGGAAGAGTGGGACCCATCGGAGGAGGAGGTGGAGGAGGAGGAACATGAGGCACAGAGGGAGAGGTGTCGGGAAGATAAGGAAGGAGATATCCTCAACCGAAAAGGTCGAGGCAGTAGGACGCGGATAGTACGAACGAGACTCATCAAACGTCACATCACGGGAAATACGTAGCCGACGACTAACAGGATCCCAACATCGATAGCCCTTGTGCTCATCACTGTAGCCAAGAAAAACACACTCCACCGACTGAGCGGTCAATTTGGTGCGTTCGCGGGAGCTAGGAGAACATAGCACACACACCCAAACATGCGAAGAGCAGAGTAGTCAGGAGAACGACCAGAGAGACGCTCCATAGGAATACCACCCTGCAAAGCAGCCGAAGGCTGGATATTGAGGTAGGTGGATGCGGAGACAGCCTCAGCCCAAAAGTGGGGTGGAAGAGAGGCGGCGATCATCATCGCACGAGCCGTCTCAAGAAGGTGACGATGCTTGCGCTCAGCAACGCCATTCTGAGCGTGAGCACCAGGACAAGAGAACTGGGCGAGAGTACCCTGTTCGGCAAGAAAACCACGCAACATCTGGGAGATATACTCACCAGCCGAGTCAGCACGAAAGACACGAATGGGCGTGGAAAACTGGGTGTGTACCATGGCAGCAAATCGCTTGTATATAGGGAGAACCTCGCTGCGAGATTTCATAAAATAGAGCCAAGTGTAGCGAGAGAAGTCATCAATAAATAGAACATAGTAGCGATGACCACCTTTCGAATCGAAGGGAGCAGGACCCCATACATCAGAATGAACTAAGTCGAAAGGACGCTGAGAGACTGACTCACTCGTAGGATAAGGTAATTGAGTCTGTTTGCCAAGTCTACAACCATTACAATGTAAAGATACATCGCCAGAGACAGCCCTAAGACACCTTGATGCACTAGCGAGGACAAGCGAGAGCCACATATATGACCAAGTCGATGATGCCACTGTTGGAAGGACGCAGAGGAGGAGGCAGCAAGAGCATGCGAGCTGGCGGGTGTGGTGGCAGCGGAAGGAACACAAAGCCAGTCAACCTCCCAAAGGCCCTGAGCCTCACGGCGCCGAGGGCCAGCTCCAACTAGAACCTGGGTGCGACGATCCTGAACAGAACAAGAGTCGGTATCAAGAATGACACGACAGCCAGAATCAGTAAGTTGAGCAGCGGAAAAAGATTCATGGTAAGACGTGGAACATGAGAAACACTAGGAACAGAAAAAGATGGAGTAGAGAGAATGCCACGACTAGCAACAGGAAGAGGTGTGCCATCGGCAGTAAGAACATTGACAGGCGAATCAAGAGGGCGAAGAGAAGACAGAGCGGAAGCATCAGAAGACATGTGAAATGAAGCTCCAGAATCCAGAACCCACGGAGATGTACCTGACTGTGTAGGCGGCGGTGGCGGAGTAGCAGTAGTGGAAGCAGTCAGCGAGGCAACGGTGCCCGTCGAAGAAGAGCCAGAGGAAGCCAGCATACGCTTGAGCTGGGCAATATCCTGGGCAGTGAAGGACTGTGCAGACGGAGGCGCACGAACCGCAGGAGAGGAGCGACCCATGTCACGCTGCTTCTTGAAACAATCAGACTCTGGGTGGCCCGGCTTCTTGCAGTAGTCGCAGAACATGTGAGAGCGCCGACCCCCCCCCCTGCAGAGGGCCGCCCGCCCACCCCCGTGAAGGAGTGGGTAGCAGCGGTGGAACGGACGACACCAGAGCACGGGCAGCAAGCACAGTGGGAACCACAAGCAGTCCAGCAGAACGGAGTCGAGTCTCCTCAGCGCGAAGCTCTGCAAGTACCTCTGAGATGGGAACACGTCGACCACGGGCAAGCAAGTGTGCACGCCGAGGCTCAAACTCGGAACGCAGGCGAGACAAGAACTCATGGACACGCTGAAACTCCAAGTCTGACCTCACTGTCTGGCAGCATCGACAAGTACCGCAAACAACAGTCCTCAGAGAGTCAAGCTGACGCCAGATGGCAGAGCACTGTGTGTAGAACTCATCAACAGTAGAGTCACCCTGCTGAAGATCATGCTCCTGACGCACCACAGACAGGTAGAGAGCATCACCAGAGGGCTGATAGCGCTGACAAAGATAAGTCCACATCGCAGCAGTAGTGCCCAACCATAAACTCAGAAGCAAACTGAGGTAGAACACTAGCAGTGAGGACAGCAGCAGCACGAGCATCATCATTGCACCACTGAGTGTAAACAGACAGAGCATCCCGATAAATAGAGAGAGACTCCGAGTAATTCGATACCTGCTGGTCATGCTTCAACTGCAAGATCATCAGCATCCTTGGCGGCAGCACGATCAGCCTCAGAAGCATCAGCGGCAAGAGCAGGTGGCACCGGTGGAGTAGGAGCCACAGGAGCAACGGGGCACGGCGGACAGGAGACCTCGCCAGAGAGAACGCCCCACAACAGGAGGCCGCGCATGTGGATGCGCATAAAGCCCACAAACTCGGCGTAGTTGGTGCCATCAAAGATCACAGAGCACCGAGGAACAGCAACATAGCCCGAAGAGGACATCGCGGGCTCTCTGTTTTTTTTTTTTTTTTTTTTTTTTCTTACAAAGTCAACTACTGGAGAGAGAATATAGATCGAGCCACACAATAGCCAGCCCGAGCTCACCTGCTCGATGCGGCGCTCGGCAGGAGCGGCCCCGAGCTCACCTGCTCGAAGGAGAGGCCGGGGAGCTCGGCGGGCAGCTCACCTGCTCGGAGAGGCCGGGGAGCTCGGCGGGCGCCGGCCGGAGAGCGGCGGCCGCGACGGACAGGGGCGGCGGCGGCCGCAACAGGCAAGGGCAGCAGCGGCTGCAGGCCGCGACGACGAGGAGCAGCGGCGACGTAGCGGCGACGGCCGGCCGGAGGAGCGGCGACGGCGATGGGGAGCGGCCGGCGACGGAGATGGCCGGTAGAGCGGTGACGGCGATGGGGAGCGGCCGGCGACGGAGATGGCCGGTGCAGCAGACCACGGGGCAAAGATGCCTGGGTCGAGGACGGCAGGCCACGGGGGCGGCCGGTGCAGCGGCAGGCAGAGGGGGCGGCCGGCGACGGCGGCGGTGCAGCAGGCCGGAGACGACGACGACGACGGCGGCGGCACGGAGTTGCTCTACGTGCGGAAGCAGGAGAGAGGAGAGCAGAGCCGTAGCTCTGATACCATGTTACGAGGTGAGCAACTTACTCGTATTCCAGGGGGCCAAAGGCCTTATATACACACGTCAACAGTAAACGTCTACAGTAAACTAGATTACATGTCTAACACTCCCCTCATTATATGGGAGGCCCAGGTTACAAGAGTTCGACTCTGATACTACTCGTATCCTATCCACACCTAAAACAACTCCAAGTCCAAACCTAACCCAACACGTACACAATATTTGACACAAACACAACAGAAATAATATTCAAGCCTCCATAGTGTTATTGAAGAAACTATGTTACATAGATGGTCTTTTTCCCATATCTCTCAAGGGTATTACCATATTAGAACATCTTATCTCTAACAAAGGGTAGGAAGCAAGGATATCTATCTCTAGATCTTAGCAAATACAACCCTAATCATTAATGCTGATTCAAACTACAGCCACCACCATTAGATCTCCTTGCACACTCCTTAGCAAATACATGCTTGCTGATCGTATTGAATCTAGTAGCATGTATTAACTAGTATATGAACTATACAAAAGTAGATCTCTGTGTGTGCATGGTAACTAGACTACTATGAGGATTAATTATAACAACATTAGGTTTCAAAAAAAGGATTATAACAACATTAATGATGACAACTAATGGTGTTGCCACTTGATAACAGGTTCAACTTAGATGTAGGGGCACTCAAGGCTCAACAACATGGATGGAGAAATGGTGCATGAGCCAACAAAGCCACCATCAGTGGCAGGTGAGCAACAAAGAAGGGGTGCAGTTGCAGACCAGCAAGATGATTGTCGGAGGGGGCTGTACATAAGGGAAGATATGGAGTTGTGACGGATCTTTCAGTTATTGTCAGTTAGATAGCATCTTCATGATAACAATTAAAAAAAGGTTATAGTTGACCTCAGGTGATGCTCAAAGTTGGTTGACCTCAGGTTGGGAATTATTTTTACAAATCAGTTGTTATGATAACATTTTGTAAGTGGATTTTTCCTATATAAAGGGGCAAGCCAACAAGTAATGCCATAAGTTTCAGTTGTATGTGTGATACCTTTTTGTTAGTTGGAAACCAAGTGCCAGTCGGTTGGTCAAGGTGTGGCAGTGCCAACCCCCCCAGCAGGGTTCGACTAATGAGTGAGGCGGAATTAATTCTAAGCAGCAAAGTGAATGGTGTCTGTTCATTCTTTATAACAATGCAAGGGGTGCTAGACTGCTAGTGCACAGTTGGTTGAGGTTTTCTATAGCTTTTGTTACTTTTTATCATTCCATAAACCTCAAGAAGTGATTTCAACAAAAGATTCAGTGGGCATCAACACTATGGATTGTTATCAAGACTATATATTACATGGTATTCTGAAAACAGATAACTATGCCATAAATCAAAAGACTGACTAGTCGTACAGGACAAGTAACAACAAGGTAATTGAGGACGAGACCTGTGGTAACAGGAGAACGTGGAGTCTTCACCGTAACCATTGCCCTGTAAAATTTAGTATTAGTCAGTAATGTCAACAGTAAGCAAGTAAATGCAGTAAGCTTACTGCCAGTCCAAAATTGACTACTTAGAAAGATCAACTAAGCAACACAGTTTGTCAAAATCACGAGTACACTGGTCAAAACTCTACACAATACAAGAACATAACAGGAAGTGGCTTGCTGAAACATGTGAGATCAGATAAAGCGATGGAATTTTCTTTTCTTGGGGAAACAGGCAAGAGTACTGCCTATTCAGTTAAGAAACAAAATACATACAGATTGCTGTTGTTTTTAAGGGACAAGGCAAGAATCCCAGAGAACCCAGAACTGCCTGCACATCGGTGAAGACAACACTAGTGTTCTTGGGGGTAGCAGCAAGGACCCCCCATGCTATTTCAAGGTATCTTTGAAGAGGATGGGATTTTGATTCAATCATAACTTGTAATTGTGGAGTCCGTTTATTTGAAATAACCAAAATAGCATGGAAACAACACATAATAATATGCATCTTAAATGCAGTTTTTCATTATCCCATGATGAGCGGAAGCATATAGCATTTAAGAAAATAACGATAAAACGGTGACAGATCAACATTATAAATTCAAGCTACTCACTCTCAAGACAGAGAAGATACATGCCAAATTGGGAACAGCAAAAGGACTTGGATAAGAAACAGAAATGGAAACTGATATTACATACCCTATGTAAGATAGACCTCGGCATCTTTCAAATATGCATCTTAAATGCAGTTTTTCATTATCCCAGGATGAGAGGAAGCATATAGCATTTAAGAAAATAATGATAAAACGGTAACAGATCTTAGAACAGCACACTATAAATTCAACCTACTCACTCTCAAGACAGAGTAGATATATGCCAAATTGCCAACAGCAAAAGAACTTGGATCAGAAAAAAAAATGGCTAAATGTTCTGAACATGTATCCGAGTAATCTAGCTGATATTATATACCTTATGAAAGTAGACTTCGGCATCTTTTAATGATAGTGAGTAGGAAGTAACAGCTATCAACTATCAAGAAATCCTAAGTTTTTTCTTCTTCCTGTATAGAATTTTATGGGTAGTGACATCTTGATTTCTTGACATTACTTACATTCCCCTATTAACAAAAGTTCACAAACATGGAAATGTTTGACAAACTCCAGAACTGAAGTGAAATCAGTGTAACTGCAAGTTCACAAACTACTGGGAAAGTGCCACTCAGCAAGATTACCGCAGTAAAATATCAGAAGCAGAAAGATGCACAAAATCTATCAGCACAGGTTGCACCAAGCCAACAAATAAAGCAGAAACAAGGCTAGCAGTACCAAACACCAGTTTAAGATTAGTGCTCGGTGCAACTGTTAGTAAAAACCAATGGAAAATACATACGAACTTATTGGGTCGCTCATCACAACCTAAGTCCACCACCTCCACGTGATAGCGAACACAAATTCATGAAATAATCCATTCGCTAAAATGAAATGGGGGTCAGCTACCTAGGAGATTCACCAGCTGCAACAATCAGAGGCAGATCGAGGACACAGATAATTCGCGGCCTCCCAGAACACGGATCCACTACACCTGCTGCAATGTAGCAAGGCACACAAAAGGATGCAGAAACAACATTTGGAAACATTAACAGAAGTTGATCGATTTGGAAAAGCGGCACACGGCACTAGTGCAAACAGTCGAAAACAGTAACATCTTTGCAAAAACATCAAGCCCTAAATCACCACAGCAATCTCCGAACCACCTAATAAAAAGACCGCATCAAAGAAACGACCTTTGACTCGCCGTTGCAATCCAACGAAACCCGAACTGGGTTCGGGGCATCAGCGGGACCGCATCAAAGAAACGATCTTCGATTCGTCGTTGGAAACCCGCACGAGCCGCCAGTCAAACAGTGCGATTACCGGAGCACGCCCGGACTAACCAATCCGCTCGCAATCGCGAGGAAACAACAACATGACCTAGCTATAGGGAGGAAATGAGGTCGCGGGGTTTACCTCCTCGCCGGCGGCCGGCGGCGAAGGCGATGATCAGGGGACGTGACGTGACCAAAGGAGCAGACCCGATGGAGAGCGGCGGCGAACGAGAAGGCGGGAGGGGCGAGATTTGTAGCGAGCGAGCGAGCGAGCGCGCGCGAAATCCGAAAATTTTCCCGCCATAGCTTGGCTCTTGCTCTTCCCTTCCGTTTCTTCCTGAAGATGTTTTTCCGTCACAGCTCGGCCCTCCTGTTTCCTTCCAATTATACCTCAGCCCAAATATTTTTTTGAATTTCTCAGCCCAGATATTTAGAGTAGCGTTATCCTTCAAAATAAAAGTCTAAGATTTTTATTTTCTTCCACGAAAAAATGGTTGACTACTATGAACACAATTGTGTGTTTTTTTTTTGAAATTTGCCGCGACTTTTTCGAATTACCGAAGAAATAAAATCTGGTACATCGTCAAACCATGCCCCTCTTGAGCCATGTGTTGCGCATCGGCGAGCCAACTCCTGTGCAGCTTGGTTAGCCTCCCGCGGACAGTGCTGTAAAGCCGCTCTCCCTAGAGTCATCAGCAAGTCTCGGTAATCATCAATGTTCACTGTTCCCGTACCTATGTAATCATCAGGATTGGTTACAGCTTCTGTAACCTCCATTGAGTCGGATTCAACAGTAATAGACCTGCATCCGAGACCCTCAGCCAGTCAAAGACCTGACAATAGCGCCAACGGTTCCATCGTCGAGGCATCAATGGCATGTGGCTTGTAGTCACAAGATGCATCTATGAAATTATTTGTGAGGGAGGCATCTCAGATTCTCACATGGCCTGTCGTCGTGATGAACCAGGAATTGCACGCGCTCACATGGTCGAGGAGGAATAGTCGAACGCGCCCATGAGCTTAGAACGTGGATGTGGCAAAAGAACGAGCTGCACGATGCGACGAACCCCTTGCGAGCGGGGAGGTCCTCGGAGGCGCCGAGGTGGTTGCGTCGGAGAACAACTACGGCCCGAACGAGAAGAGACCATAGACACTGGGACAGTGAGATAGTGCGCAGTTACTGTCGCGGGTGGAGACGTCGTCCAGACAGTGGAGGTTGGGTGGCGGCGCGGTGATTCATCGAAGATAGATGTGTTCACGCCGCTAGGGGCGCTGGGAAGAAAAAAATGGTCTCTGTGCTGGCTTGTGGTGCCTGTCCGTTAGATCCGATGTGGGTCACGGTTGTCGGCATGTCCGCTTGTATCCCTAGAACTTGGACCCGAAGCGAGTTGTTCGACGTTGTATACGCAAGCATCCTCATGTCGGCGGTGCATTTCTGGATCGATGTTTACCCGATCATGCACACGACATCTTTCTTCAACTTGAACCATGGGTCATGCTCTCGGATAGTTTGCACCAACGTCTTGAACAACTCCCTCCTTGTCCGAAAGCGCCGTCGAAAAGTCCTTTCATCAAACCTTGGATCGTGGGCAAAGTAGTCGGCGTATAGGGCCCTCATCCTCTACTTGGTCTTCCTCCTCCTTGGATGTGATCCTCGTCGTTTGGGTTGGGCAATGGTGGCCTCATCAGCTTGAATCTAGGCAAGACAAGCAAGAATGGCCAAATGCTCCTCCTCCGACGCGGCGAAAATTAGGAGGCAGCTGACGGATTCGATAGGCGTGGCGACAAGCTCCATAGCAGCCGGCGTGGCGGAGGAGTGTTGGGCGCGAGGTGGTTTTCTCTGTCCGGCGAGCTTCGCCGCCGGTCGGAGGCGGGGGTGGCGACCCAGATGGCGACGAAATAAGGTGTACAAATGAACCGCGGGGTCGACGACGATAAATGAATTCGATGCGGTGTGGCGGCCCACGACTCGTTTCGTTTCGTCCGGCGCTACCAACACGATCTCCATAACGCGGGGTTGGGCCGGGAGCGTCGGATGAAATTCGGGTGGATGAAAGGGTCCCGGAAAAGGTATGCGAAGCAACCATGAGGACCGGCGAGTCAACAGTAGAAGCACCCACTCCACCTCCACGTACGCGGGGCAGTTGGTCCGTGTCATCAGGCAACGTGCCGCCCCTTCTCCATAGCTTCTTGGTCTTCCGTGTCATTTGGGCAGTAGGACTTTCTGTCAAATAAATAAATAATGAAGAGTTAAACGATTTACAATTACTAGCAAAATGCCCGTGCGTTGCAACGGGCGACGAATGTGAAAATAGGAACCATTAAGTTATGTAAACAAATATCCTCTTGTGTTTTTCCTTTTGTGTACAAGGAACAATATCGAGGAAGTGACCAGAAATGTAAGGCTGCAAAATTTGAATGGCTCAAGCAAGAAAGTAGAGAAAGAAACACAAACATACAAATTATTTTCTATACATGTGGTAACATGTCTTCTCTAGCACATATTTCCTTCACCGCAGAAACCCATATCAACTAAAAAAGTTCTGATTCGAAAGTGGGACGGTAACTGATTCAAATCATGTCAGATTTGGACGTGGTACGGCAGAGGACTCGAACTCGGATCAGATACGGGTATATACCAATTTTTTCCGATAAAGAGAATATAGTTATATAAAAAAATATTAATTAAACTCAGCTTCTATAACAACAAAATGTTAATTTTCCTGTGGGAAGGTTAAATTGTTGGCTGGCGGTGTTGAGTATCCGGCTTGATTTAGTGGAATCAAAGAAACTCATTGGTGTATTAACTAAACAACACAAAATATTCAGTAATAAGGAATGTAGGTGTTTTAAAACAATCACATTTTTTACCGTTACTAAACCTCACAAGGAATATTCGTCCTTAATACTTGAAAACAACACCAAAGTGCCTCTACCTGTGGTGCGATATGCATAAAATATTCAAGGGGAATCCTTTTCTTTTTAAGACAATAGTACAATGGCACCATACTCAATATTCCAAGAAATTTTTCTTGTAGTCTGACAGACACCTCTCACTAAAGCATTCGAGACAGATTCCACCATTGGCCGTAAACATATTAATGTCGTAACTCATGCCAGCCTATGAGCGGAGCATCACAACTTGTTTCATTGGCATTTTATTTAGTGAAAAAATTACAATAGACAGTTGACTATGAACAACTGCTAACCTATTATAACTTCCAATGCATAGCACCATATTCTAATCACATAAACTTTGTTTCAATTAACATCAACACTATCGCTCCTCTTCTCTGTCGAGTGTTCACAATGGCTCTGAAGATGTCTGTAACTCACTTTCTGATCGGTTCCCCGAGCTCCCGCTGTTATTGAGTGCTCACGTTCAATACATTGCAATGTAGATGCCGGGTCACACGACCCCATTAGAGCATGTATGTGACATGCTTTTGCTGCTCCTCTTCGTCAATCCTGTGGGTAGTGTGGAATAGTAGAAACACATCGGTCTTCAACAGGTTGCACCTGAACACTCTACCAAGTTACTCAACATATAATTTGTTTGTAAATTACCTCACAAGCAGTAGTTGTGAACTCAATACATCTGTACTGAATTGAACTTTCACACAAATTTGGAGTAAAAGATATACAAATTAAGCTGAAACATATTACCAAACGAAATATACATGTCCATCTATTCATCCAATACAAAAGGATAAGAAAATCAGACCAGGATGTGATGCGGCAGTTGAGCGCTGAACCAGCCGCGATTCAGTACAAGGAAGGTCGACGGGAGCAGGCGGAGGCCGTGGGCGATTAGCGCGTCGGAGTCGGGCGCATGAGCGCGGCGGCGTGCGAATTCACGAGTAGCGCGTCGAAGGTGTGCGCGGGCGAGGTGTGCGTGGGCAAATCGATGGCGACCTCAAGGACGAGGAGCGCGTCGGAGTCGGGCGCATGAGCGCGGGGAGCGTCAATGGCTACCTCTAGGTCTAGGAGGCGGCCGTGCCCCGATCCAGAGTCCTAGCCTCTTGTGTAGCTGGAGGAGGAGAAGGACTGCAGGACGAGGGCTGTTACCGGCGGCGGCGCCCAGCGCGTACGCACGGCCGCACGGGGAGCTAGCTCTGTTTTGACTCGGTAACGCAGAGAGCTTCTACGGACTGCGGGCTGATTACCAGATTGCTTAGGGGGTTTTCTGTAAAACAGAATATAGTAGAGATTTTCAGTAAGTACAATAGTCGGGGTTCTTCTTGACTCCATTAATAATCAATTAAATTCCTTGCGTCTGTCTGTCTGTCTCCTGGCTCGGTCAGGTTGGATTCGCTGTTGGAAAAAAGAAAAGAAAAAAGATCCGGGACAGCGCAGCCTCCTCCGCAGCGGCGGGGCCGACCCACCGCCACCGCGAATCCGCTTCTCCCACTCCGCCGTTCCGCTCCCTTTCCCCTCCCCGCCGCAACAGGAGGAGGCAGAGGACAGGGAGCCGGAGGGCGGACAGGGAGTAACCGCCGCGGCAAGTCTGGAATCTCCGGCCCTACAGGAGCCGGTACAAATGGCCGCGGCCGAGGACAGCGGCGGCGGGGCCGTCCAAGAGGCAGAGGCGCGCAGCCCCGCCCCGGACGCCGCCGGACCCTCCACGTCGTCCTCCGCCGCCCCAGGTAAGATCGTCTCCTAGTATCGTTTGCCGCTGCCAGCTCCGTTCCGTTGGGCACCGATCTCTCCTCGTCGGCAACCGCTTGCGTTGCGTGGGGGGACTCGCTCACTAACTAGGGTATAGTACCGTTTTTCTCTCTTTGCTCCGGTTTTTTGGTTGTTGCATATGTTTATTACTGGCCACTTTTACCAAAGCGTAGTTCCGTAATTCTGGTGGTTCTTAGGAGATGCTAATTTCATAAGACAAAGAAACGTTAGCCGGTGCATATGTTTGTGTAGTTTTCTCAACTTTTGCTTCAGTCGTGCTCGGTTTATCCCGTGAGTCAAAGTGTAGCACAGCCGTCACCCAGTAATAGGATGTGACGAGAGAACCCAGCATTGTTTCTCTGTTCATACAATTTAGTCTAAGTGCCGTTCATGTCGCGGCAATGTAGGCATGTAAATTATATTCCTTGCGTTCATAAAAGGTTGTCTCAACCTAGCCCAAATTTATATGTATCTAGACATGATTTAGTGTGTAGATACATGCAAATCTGGGCTATGTTGAGACATCCTTTTGTGAACGGAGGGAGTAGATGCTATAATCTTTTTTATTTCTGTTGGTCTTACTCTCCACTCATCCTTCGTTGCAGATAACGGAAGCCTCCATAGATCAAGCACTATGCCAGGAGTGATCAAGGATGCTGAAATAGTTTCTGAAGCTACGGGGCCATCGAATTTTGAAAGGTCAAAAACTGAGAGACGCCGGCAAAGTAATGATCCTGCTAAACAGTTATTGGATGATAAGATCTCCACAAGAAAAAAAGTGTGTGTGGCTTCGCCTGATTATCTTCCTTTTCTATGACGACATGTAGCGTTTCTTTCATACTGTCCATCTGCTTAATCTGTTGGTTGGGAAATATAGTTATGTTAAGTCTTGTAAGTCTCAACACACTGTGATGCATTGCGTGGTAGCTTGGGACATGCCCAAGTATCCTTTTGCCTAGCTGCTGGATGTGTCTCTCTTTCTCTCTTCTAATTCATTCCATATCAAATTTCACACAGCTCAAAATGCTAAATCGGATTGCTACGGTGAAAGATGATGGAACTGTGGTTGTTGATGTACCAAGCACTCTGGATTTGGCTCCAGTAGATGTTGGAGGAGAGGATGTCTATGGTGATGTCACCGTTGAAGAATCATTGGATGGAGCAGATATACCATACAGACCTCCTATGCAGATTGTTATACTCATTGTGGGTACAAGGGGAGATGTTCAGCCATTTGTTGCTATAGGAAAACGCTTACAGGTTAGCCCAAGCTAACATTGTTGTTAATCCCATATTTCTATGTTCTAATGTGAGTATGTCACCACATCGATGTTTTTCGTTATGACAAAGATCAGCTGTGACCTTTATTGTAGGATTATGGACACCGTGTGAGATTAGCGACTCATGCCAACTATAAGGAGTTCATACTGACAGCTGGGCTAGAGTTTTTCCCACTTGGTGGAGATCCAAAATTACTTGCTGAATGTATGTTTCTATTTTGATGTAATTGATTTCCCCATCTTTTATCTCGTATGAATAACTTGGTATTTTCACACTCTGAGCAGATATGGTGAAAAATAAAGGATTCTTGCCTTCAGGCCCATCAGAAATTCCCATTCAAAGAAAACAGATGAAAGAAATTATATTTTCGTTACTGCCTGCATGCAAGGATCCTGACCCTGACACTGGCATTCCATTCAAAGTGGATGCAATTATTGCTAACCCACCAGCATATGGTTAGTATATTTTACTTTAGATTGTTTCATTATGGCGTGCTTTACTTTCCTTAAGCTTATGGTTGAAGCACAGTCTCACTTAGTTTACTTATACAGAACAATTTTTGTGTAGTGACTGCTCAATATTTTACTTTTATGTTTTACCATGGTGATTGTTTACTTTGATTTTCCATTAATAAGAAGATTGACTCAGTAGTATAAACTCAGAAAGATCACTTGCAGTTTCACCTTTTCTCTAGAGACATCTCTTATCTTATGTGCCAGGGCTTGTGATTGGTTATTTGTTACTGAAAAATTATGCAAGTGTAACATGTGTATTGCCTTTCATTTGCCGAATTCAAGAATTTAGAATAAATAATGGTTAAAAGAAATGGAATAGAGAAGAGTAGTCATAGTCTGAATCAGCTTCAACTCACCACTTCATACTACTTTATTTATATTTTATTATTCTCTTTTATGATACAGATAATAATGTTAATTTACTTCATTAATATATGTAAATTTACGAGTTTACATATATTTTCCGCTGATCCTGCTGACCTCATTATTTTCTCAGGACATACGCATGTGGCTGAGGCACTAAAAGTACCAATTCATATATTCTTTACCATGCCATGGACGTGAGTCACTGTTCTGCTTCTTTTTGAAGACAGTTGCTGAGGAATATTGTCATTTGAAGATCTAACTTATGCTGCTTGTTCAGGCCAACTAGTGAATTTCCTCACCCTCTTTCTCGTGTGAAAACATCAGCTGGATACCGTGTAAGTTTCTGATGTATTTACTTATTTGTTCAAGACTCAAGAGTATCAGGTGATTAGTTTGAACCCGTTCTAAATCATTGCAATTTTATGAAAAGGAGCACACAATAATATTATGTGGAAATTATCTTAATAAAGAAAAAACACTTTGCGTATTATTTGTCTTTCATGTTGTCTATGGATTAAGTTAATGTTTGACGTTTATGTGATCTTATGCTAGTTTTGCTGTAGTCAATCTTCAAGTAGCTACCATATATATGCCTGGACCTTTGTTATGTTAGAAATCTACAGTTGGTTGTAGCTCTCGTACAATTGAGGCAAAGCTTGTTTGTCATTAGTCAATTGATTTTATTCTGTTTATAGGTTGCAGAAAACCTTATGTTTCTTCAGGATTTTTTCTTCTATTCATAGGTATTAACTTGTTGCACATGTATGTTTCCTTGCTACGTATATTGGTTTACTTTTCATAAATCAAGCAGAGTTCTTTGAACAACTAAATTCTCAATTTCTCGGTATTGCCTCCAGGAACCCATAGTCAAAGGTGTAAGCATCAAGTGTGTTTTGAGGACATATATTTTACTTTGTGTAATTTACTGGTTTTAGTTTCTTAGATGCGCTGGTGCGTCTGTCTTCAGCTTTTGCAATTATGACATTTAGCCCAACCTAACTGGCTGCTAGCATCATTGTAAAGACTACTTGAACTGGATGCCCTAGATGTTATTTCTTGTAATATAATAATTTCAACAGCTGATCTGTTACCTTCTAATGTTTCTCTACACTTGCAGCTTTCGTACCAAATTGTTGACTCTATGATTTGGCTTGGGATACGGGATATGATAAACGAATTCAGGAAAAAGAAGTTGAAGCTTCGTCCAGTAACATATCTAAGTGGTGCACAGGGTTCTGGAAGTGATATTCCTCATGGATACATCTGGAGTCCTCATCTTGTCCCAAAACCAAAAGGTCCTTGATTCATATTAATTTGAGCTGAAACACGATCATACTTAACCTTGTAATTCTTGATTGTGTTAATTGCCATTTCCCAAAGTTTACAGACATTTATATGGTCGAATGATTTTGTTTCTACCCCATTTACTATACAAAATACAAATGGGTTAAGTTAAGATAGTACCAGGTCTATTTGGTTTTATCTGTCCATGTTCTCTACTTATGCATCACAATGTGGATCTGCAATAGCTAGTTAGCTACAAATGCAGCTTTGCACAAAGTCACAGTTGCCAGATTATGTGTGAGATAGGATATAATATATCATATCTTGACATAGTAAATTCGACTGAAAGATATCTTGTGTTTCTCCCTGCTTCACCTTATTCATGTCATTCCATCCTTCTCCTGGTATTTGTGAAATTTTAATCTAGTAAGTTACTAGTTAACTAGCTAATAGCGATGTCACCACGGATGTAGCGTACTCGAATCGTTGCAGCACTCCTTCGGACTCCTCAATAGGTTATGGGAAGATTAAAATTGTGAGTGCCAACTAATTGGGCAGTTGCATATCAACTGCTTGTTTACTCTAATGTAGCTGATTAAAATTTCAGGGAATACTGACGTCATAAGAACGTTTTTACTAGCTGCTAGAATATGTGTATGCTTATCACTGCTAATTATCTAACAATCTTTTATAATTTGTATTGAGATTGTAATTTCAGTTTCATGCAATGGAGTAACTTATTGAGAAAAATGTAACATTGAAATTTTTCGACAGAGTATATCCTCAAGTCAGTAAATTTTTGTTGTGTGTGATCTTAACTCTAAGGTTAAAGCTGCCATATATTTGAATGCAGATTGGGGCCCCAAGATTGATGTTGTTGGATTCTGCTTCCTCGATCTTGCTTCCGATTATGTACCTCCTGAAGCACTTGTGAAATGGCTTGAGGCTGGTGACATGCCCATTTATGTTGGTTTCGGTAGCCTTGTAAGATCAGTTTGACCTCCTTATATTTACTGCATGTCGGTTTTCATTCTAATACGCGTTAGTTGAACTATTGTGTTCCTGCTTGTTCAAGATGTGCTAGCACATTTGTTGACCTTGATTTGTGTCAATTTGAATTTCCTGACAAAATAGGGCGAACTACGTAGTTGCATATGGATATGTCATTGGCAGTAAACGCACTTTGTGGATTAGTGAAACTCTTCATGTTCTACTGCACAAAGTCTGCTTACACTAGTAAACAATAAGAAACTAACTTGTCACTTAGAAGCTTTGCAGCATCTTATAGCAGAAGTTATTTGTATCCTTGAGGCCGAGGGTAACAATGTTTAGCTCTTGTTTCAGTAGAAATATGGTATATTGATGGTAGGAGATCATTCTTAGAGTAACCAAATGCTAAAGCTCTGTCTAAAAAAAAAGCTAAACCAACTAAATTCATACATATTGACACTTAATATCGCAGTTTGTAACCATTCGTGTAACTTTATATACTGCCATTCAAAAAGTATATGACGTTCTAGTACATGCATCAAACTTTCTAACTTCTAAATTGTAAAAAATATTTAGATTGGTCAAGTGAAAATGGTGTCATTAGAATTTGTATGAAAAATGTGTTCATATGATATGACAAAATTGCAATCTTCTATTTGCATGTTCATACAGAAACGATAGTTGAACCTGCATGTTTGAGACCGTGCCGATGCGGAATGTCTATATTTTTTTCCTTGGATTACTTAATCTGGCATGAACACTTGAACTTGTACTTCTGGAAAGCCACCACAATGCCTTAACTAATTTTACATTTTTCTGACGTACTAGCCAGTTCAAGATCCAGCCAAGATGACTGAAACCATTGTCCAAGCACTCGAAATGACTGGGCAGAGAGGCATCATTAACAAGGGTTGGGGTGGCCTGGGAACCTGTAAGTTCGTCTTGTGATATCTGTGCATGTTGCAATATATGCCGTGGGATTTATTTTGTGTCCATACTAAATTCTTGAATCTCTTGCAGTAGCAGAACCAAAAGATTCCATATATGTGCTTGACAACTGCCCTCATGATTGGCTTTTCCTGCAGTGTAAGGCAGTGGTAAGCCATTGATTTACTCTTGGTGATGAATTCTACCATCTTTTATTAGTAGGATATTTATAGTGGTCATCAGTCAGTTCTTATGTTCTAATTTTGTGAAGCTAATTAACTGATTATTTTCATGGAGCATGCTTAAGAATTTGGTGAAAGCACTCCAATGTGATCACGATCATGCTAATAATGCCTGTCTTTGTGTTTTCCGTTGAGCTCACACTTTATTTATTTTTCCTCCGTAGGTGCACCATGGTGGAGCTGGAACGACAGCTGCCGGTCTCAAAGCAGCGGTACTCTCTCTCTCTCTCTCTCTCTCTCTCTCTCTCTCTCTCTCTATTGAACTACAATGTGCTAGTTTTTAGTAAGAACAGGCTGAAACCAATTCCTACTCAGTGCATGCCTGCAGTTGCCAAACTCATTAGCAGTATTTTTATCTGATAGAAGACCTATTACTGTAGCTGGCTCAACAGCTTACAATGAGCACCTGATGATGACATTTGCTATTTTTTCACTAATTATGTTTTGCTATTTTGGGACCAGCTCTTGGAATTAAATCTAACCCAGTATTTTTTGTGATTTAGTGCCCTACAACCATTGTACCTTTCTTTGGTGACCAACCATTTTGGGGAGACCGGGTGCATGTTAGAGGGGTAGGGCCTGTGCCTATACCGGTTGATCAATTGAATTTGCAGAAGCTGGTTGATGCTATAAAATTCATGTTGGGGCCAGAGGTAACTTACTCTTTGCACTTGGGCAGAAGTATCTAATCAGTTTTTGATGTTACTTTTTCTTTTGTTTGATATTGCATGATTAGATAACAAGTATATGGGAAGATACGTGGCGCAGGTAGGCCATACAAAATGCTGCAAATGTGATTGTGATATACTAATATACAAAATTGCTAGATTATCACTTTGATCATTAGAATTTTGTTGTCAGCTGAATCACTCACCAGCAGCAGGGTTCCAAAAGTCAGGAACCTATTAGTTACTAGTAGTTACTGCCCAAGAACTAGGAACTGGCCTGGTCCAATTCCCTTAAAATTAATCTTTAGAGTGTTCAGATCTTACGTTTTTGGATAGGGCTGGCTTTTGGGACACACACACAAAGGTCAATACTGGTTTGCATATGATCTGTTGGCTACTAAGTTACAGCATAACCAACTCTCCACGTGATTCCAGGTGAAAGAAAAGGCTGTGGAGCTTGCCAAAGCTATGGAATCTGAGGATGGTGTAACTGGCGCAGTCAGGGCATTCCTCAAACATCTGCCTTCTTCAAAAGGAGAAGAAGAAGATTCGCCCCCACCTACGACAGGCTTTCTGGAGTTCCTAGGTCCGATGAGTAAATGTTTGGGGTGCTCTTAGTTAGGTGCTGATCAGATACAGGTATATCCTTCCTCCGTGCTGAAAGAAGCGAGTAAGAAAAGCTGAGGCCCAGTGTAAGGAGTTGAAGAAATATCCGTCCAGGTTGGAGCGCGTGCTGTATCGTTTTGCATCATTCGTTTGCTGGGTTTCTTGTGTTGTGTAAAGAATACATGTCTGGTAGTAATTTGATACATCATTTTGGTGTGGTTGCAACCTTTGGTGTGGCAACCGATGATCTCACATGTATGGCCAGGCACCTGTGCATATGGAGAACTTTTTAAAGAGAGCAGACTAGTTCGGTTACTCCTTTGCAGTTTGCGCTATGATTTGAAACTGCTCTATGCATTTCTGGCTATAATTGTTGGTTCAAAGTTCCTTGTTCTGCTGCTGGTCTTCATTTCAAAACAATATGCTTTGAAACCATAGTAAAGGTAGAAGAGGCGCCAATTATAGCCACCGATATAAGTGATAACGTTTCGATCTTCTTTTCTCCCCCAGTCCCGAGCGACACAAACATGCATCCCCTCGTTTTCACGCATCGAATAGAGATCAGGCGCCAGCCATACTCACGCCCTGCTAGCCTTGAGGAGCGGCCCTCTTTTGAAGAACTGGAGTTGAGTCCCCAACGGACCAGCCGTAAAATTGGAGTTGAATATTAGATCGTGATTATCATCTTTTGCCCTGTGGAGATTCACGCAGGTACTTGCGTCGAGCTGCACATATTCCATTATATCCGTCAAAATCGGATTGGTTGCTGGTACGGCGTACATGCTGTGACTGGAGCCGTGGACGTAGTCATGTGATGAATCATGAAACTATATTTTATTTTGATTCTCACGCTCAATGTTTCAATGTGATTGGGGGATATATTAATATTTTGGCCAACTCCCTCCAATGTCTGGAGATATCATGGTGATCGGAGACGTTCCAACGCGGCTCCGGCGAGGTACGGCGTGTCTTTCCCTATCTCCGACGAGGTTTTTGGCGAGGTCCGACCAACTCCGGCGAGGGTCCAGCGTGTTTTCCCTATCTCCGGCGAGGTCCGACAAAGTCCAGCGAGAGTCCAACGTGTCTTTCCCTATCCGGCAAGGTCCGACCAACTCCGGCGAGGGTCCGGTGATGTCATGATGGCCGGAGGCGTTCTGGCGTGGTGGACCATCGAGGCGAACTACGACACCACCACGGTCTTAGGAGTATTACAGATAATTCGCATACAAAATCACAATCTCACAGCTTTGTCACAGTTCACATCTCACAGCAGGTTTTTCACAGCTCACAGTTCGCAGCAGCTTTCTTGGAATCCACGGCTGAACCAAACACACCCTAAGAAGTGTAGAATTTACACATTAAGGAGAAACTTTACAGATAATAAGTGGAAAATTGCTTTAATTTGGATAAGGAAGTTGCTATGCTCACCCATTAGCAATGCCTTACATCACAAAATAAATCCACGGGTTGATGGCCAGTGATACCTTAACGCACATACATAACTAGTTCAGTATTCAGGAGGACAGGTATTAGACGTACACAAATAGGGAATTTATCTATGTTAAGCTCTAAGACAGAACTAGCGAGGAAACCTGGAAGACAAGATGAACTCGTTTTCCATACTATATCTTCTGGCAGATACATCAGTTCCCTCTTCAGTTGATGGATATTTATCTTAATACCATCGTCTTTTGTATTGACCAAGTTAATATCTCGAACTTGTTTCTCCGATTGAATGCTTCCAAGTGTTGACTCCACTTGTTTCATTGTTGGACGGCCCTCCCCTGTTAACCTTATACATTCTACTGCAAGAGCAGCAACTTTTTCGACATCTTTGTCTCCCTCCTCGATAACTTGTGGATCTAGTATCCGTGACAAATTGCCTTGTGCATACAAGGTCGCAAAATCCACAACAGGCCTTCCCCTTCGGAAGACAAATAAGAAAATGGCTTTTGCCTAGTCAATAACTATACCAGCATAACTCCAAAGCTATAAACATCACTTTTCTCAGTGAGTCGACCTGTGTAGAAGTACATAGGGTCCAAATATCCTCTTGTACCTTGCACCATTGTTGTTACACCCGACCTATCCACTGGAACATACCTTGAAGCACCAAAGTCTGCTATCTTTGATGTAAGAGAATCATCCAACAGTATATTACCAGATTTGATATCTCTATGAATGATAGGTACAGAAGCTGCTGAGTGAAGATATGATAGAGATCCGGCTGTCTCAGTCGCAATCCGCAACCTATTGTCCCATGATAATGAACTTGGGCCTTGAACATGGAGATGCTCATAAAGGGTTCCATTGGATATGAACTCATAGACTAACATCGGAACTTCTGTCTCAAGGCAACAACCATAGAGTTTCACCACATTCCGATGATTGATTTGTGATAGGATGGCAACCTCATTGATAAACTCATCAATCTCCTTTTGTACCACCTTTTTTGGTTTCTTGATGGCGACGACATGAAGGTCTGATAACATCCCTTTGTAGACTATACCATGCCCTCCACTGCCAAGCTCATGGGATTTATCAAAATTACCTGTTGCTTTCTCTAGCTCTTCCAAGGATATGATCATTTTTTCTGCAATATCACCTCTTTGTGAAACCAACTGTTGCAATAGTCGCCCACGATTTTGCTCGAAGAACTTCCGCTTCAACATTTTTGCTCGCCTATGCTTAAGTTTTTTGCAAATGAGGATTACAATGAGAACCGGAAGTATGAGGCCTGCCCCAATAGCAACTCCAACGGCGATGTATATACCTAAAAATGCATATATACACAAATCATCGATTTTTCAAGGATGTATTGGTACCTGATACGGTCAAACTACTAAACACCCCACCCCAATGTCCGCTAACTAAATGGATCAACAAAATTTACTCAAGTTGTTTATGGCTTAGGTGTAGATCAACAATGAGAATAAGCAGTGATAGCTATAATACTCCAGTTGCTACTTAAAGAAAGTTATATATGGTTGGAAATTGGAATACGACAATTATAAATTAATCAAAACTTCTCAGTAGTACACTATATTAGCTTATCATCTAGTTTTATGGCATTATTGCTCACCTGTAGTTAAGTGTTTGCCGTGGCCACCTGGAGAGAAGTAGAATCACTTGATGAGATTTCATATAGGAAAGCAAATCAATTGATGCAAAAATGAACCTCTATAATAATAACATTCTAACCTTCGCACCCATCATCTTCGGGGCTATAAGGGTTGCCTTGGTAGCTGTCTTGGCAATGGCATGTGTAGCCTCTCTTTCCAGCTTTGCAGTAGCTACGTGCTCTTGCAGAGCTGTCGCATTACCTCCTGAGTGCAGTTCGGATGCGACTTGGGGTCAGGTCCGGGTAAGCCTGGTGGTGGCAAGACCTCCCACTGCAGAAGCATGGGGACGTCCTCCGCCGCCACAGACCCAGACTGCCTCCTGAGAAATTCCGCTGATCATCGAACCACCCTTTCTCGCGATGAACACGTACGTACGTCGGGCTTCGGCCTGGTCAATCTGATCGTAGTCCACTAACCTCGGCAACATGCCGTTGGTGGACATGGATATGCGCGCCTGGCAGCAGCCCGTGCCGTAGCAGCTTTGCACCCGCCGGATATACCTGTCGTCGTCGTCTGTACGTCATCGGGGCAGAAGGAGGCGCAGCCGCTGACGATCTCCTGCCGCGTGTCGTCTTGGTAGATGGTCGCCTTCGCATTACACCCCATGAGGATGAGCTCGTTTCGGGTTGACAGTGAGTAGGGAACCTCGCGGCGAGCAAAGACCCGAGCCCACCTCCTCCCTCGAAGAAGAACTGCTCGATTTCAGGGGTGATTTCAAATGGGGCCGTGATGGGCGACACGCATGGTGGAGTTTGGGAGGTCAAACCTGTGACGCGGAAGAGGCCTGGTTTCCGACGAGGAGCGCGGGGCGCCGTGGCTTGTGTCGCAGGTGAGGTTGAACCCTGGCATGTAGCAGCTGGCTGCCCAATGCCCTGGATGCCGAACGGGTACGGCATGAATGTTGCCGCAGAACTCTGGCATTCCCTGCGTCAAAGTTTGGAAAACGTGAGCTTTTCAATGCTAAAAACCAAGCATTTTGTCTTTTCAATGCAACGAGCAAGCTAATAATGTGGTGCGAGTACCTCTATTCAAAGAAAACATGAAAAAGCTCGTATTAGAATCGGTGTTTGCGCTATTCTTTGGCCAATATGAAATTGTCGCAATGATATTGTTTCTAACGTCAATGAGTGCTCTTTTTTGCAGGTTATATACACGGTACGTACCAGTACTCATGCAATTTATCCTGAGAACCAAAAAATCCTGCTACTCATGTTTAAAAGGGTGTGTGCATCTCTAGTTGGTTCAGGGTCGGAAAAGTGAAATTCTCCCCAGTAATTAGCACAGGAGTTTTTCCCCGGCATACATGGCAACATATTAGTCGACTTTTGTAGTAGTGCTCCACCTTTGCAGTGGCTTTTGAGGCTTGTCTCAATATTTGTGTTTCTGGAGATGTAAACTTGAATCGTTAACACTAAAACTCTGTAATAATCGGTTGTGTGCATCACTCGGATGCAGAGGCTGGAATTATTAAATTCCTTTTCTAAAAAAAACTGGAATCAACCATGATCGTTTCTTTTGTCGGTGGACCAGCAGGGTCATATGGAGTTCGGATGCACTCAGTTTATGGTGGCCATTCAGTCTATCTTCAATCAGGCTATCTGACGGCATTTAATCGCATTCGAGATGTTTAGAACATTTTTTCTATCAGTTTTGTGTGCCTGGTTGATGTGGCTACTCATATATTATGGCTAGATGGATGTGACGTGGAAAATGGAATGTAACTTTTGTAAAGGATTTTCTGAATTTATGCTCAAAACGTGAAATCTTGAAATTTGTTTAGCTTTGAGGTTCCAAAATCAGCAATGTTTTGGGGAGCACGCACACAAGGCAGCGCAAGCATAGCGTTGAGGTACACTTTCATGGACATAATTAAGCTACCCACTGAGAACCAACATGTGACCCCGTCGATAATAGTGTATGTGTTTGATATTAAGATCTGACCGTTCGGGTCAGTCTTTCAGAAGTGCTCATATGGTAGTTATGCGTGTGTTCGTTTATAAGGATAAGTGTATGTCCAGCCCTTCTATGTGAACGGTATGTGTTTGTACTGAGTTTCTAAAAAAGAAAAGCCTAATCATCGCATGAGGAAAAGCGTTGGGAAAAAGTTTGCAAGTCAAGCTGTGTAGGCCGGTGGATATATATACACCGGCGTCACACCGAACGATATTGCAGTGGTCGCAAATAAACGAAATTGGCAAATTAAGTTGCAGCTGACCTGTGAGAGTGGAAGAATTGACGCAGCCACCAGGCATTTGGTGGTTGCCCTGGGTTCCCGGTGGGCAGCCGCAGTGAAACGATCCTTGCGTGTTGGTACACTGACCGAAGCACCCAATTCGTTCTGCATCCTCGCACTCGTCGATGTCTACAATAAGAGAAACGCATCCATGCATCAGACTGTAATTTTTTGCAAAAGAAAAATTAGATTGAGATGCAAATTAAGCGAAAGCTAACCTTGGCATCCGTCAGGGAGGTAGGGATTGCCTTGGTAGCCATCACGGCAGGAGCATGTATAGCCTTGCCTAGGCCCTGTCTTGCATTCTCTTCTTGTGTTGTTGTGAGGTGCGGCGCCATGCCCGACGACCTTCCATTCCAGCACCACCGGGATCGGCATCCTATCGACCCTTGGCGGCTGTAAGACGAGGTGTCGGAGCCGAAGTGTTGGTCGAACCACCCCTGCGCCGCCACGATGACGTGCACCGGGACTCGCTGCAGGTCCGCACTGTGGTTCAAGCCCATCCATTGGATCCGCACGTCGTAGGACGCGCCGTAGAGCTTTCTATCTTGCCCAGGATAACGGTTGGTGACGATGGGCGCACGGCAGCACTCCATGCCATTGCAGCCGATGGTGAAAGGGTAGCTGTGGAGTTCGTGCTTCGTCTCGCAGAAGGTGAAGCAGCCGCTCATGGTGACGTTGCCGTTCCTCAGCGTCACGACCGTGTTGCAACTTAGCACGGTGAGCTCGTTTAGGCTCGATAGCCTGTAGGGCCCGTCGTCCCGAAGGTTGCCGCCGCCGTTAAACAACGTGCCGTGGCCGTCGGAGCCGTTGATGATCTTTATGTCGCCGCTGTGGAGGACGTTGATGACGGCGTAGCCGAGGTCGATTTCATTGACTTGGAGGTCGCCGAGGAGCAGCCGTCCTCTGTCGTCGCAGGTAAGGTTGAACCCCGGCAGTGAGCAGTTGGCCGGGCCTATGCCGAACGGGAAGTGCACCTCCACGTCCCGCACGACGTGACGCAGCCGGGCAGCCCTATGGGTATGGCTATGGGTGGACTCGGAGCAGCAGCAGAGACCATCAGCAGCAGCGTCAAGCCGATGAGAGCTGCTGCCGCCATCTCTAGAGCTCGCGGCGAGAGTGCGGTCATTGGTGGTCGATGCATCATCGGTGAAGCACCGTGCATGGTGGTGGTACTGTAGCACAGCCGTCCCAGTTATATGGAGCGACTAGCTTGGATCGGTCCGGCCGGCGCTCCGATCTCACCTAACTTCACAAAAAAAAAAAAAATCGCACCAACCGCTACAAACTTAACTAATAGAGAGCACGGAGGAACACTTTGTTGTTATATATAGCTCGCTAACCTAATATTCTCTCAGCTTTACATCAACTTTTTTTTGAACATGGCCCAGCTAAGCTGGTGCATGTGATTGATTCCCCTCGATCGGGGTAAATAAAGCACCCAGACCCGGTGGATGTCGTTCAGTTAACAAAAACCGAAAGCTTCAGTTTTCAGACACAGGCAGTTAACTAATCGAGCCGCAGGACCTGAAAGCTTGCCACACTCATCACGCACAAACTCATTGTAGTGCGGTGTTCTCACCTACGGAGGTGGTAGCTTTGGTGTGGGAGGAGCTGGCACTTACGCCCACACGCATGATCCCGGAGACTAGTTTTTCTGTTTTGTTTTTGTAGAGGGATTTTTCCCTTTCCCAAAACTCTGTACATAAACCTCTATTCTATCTAATCGGATGGCGGATTCGACCGTTTTAACCTAAAAAAATATCTATTCATTCATCAGCTACACCAGGCCAACTTAATTAGCGCATGTGATGCACGTCTCCTGGACAAATTATTTGGTATTCCGACTAGTCGCTTAAGCATTCTTCCGAATATTCAATAAAATATCTAAAAATATTAGAATATCTATTTCGATTTGATTTATAATTACTTTGGATTTTCTAATATTTTTATGGGTTTCAAAGTTGAAGCTATTCCAATAATATATAGATACCTGCAAGGCTGCAACATAAAATCATAGTGTGTAGCTAACTCAAAAGAATTTGAGTAATTTATGGTACTCAAAACTCCGTAAAAATATACTTAAATTTTAAGTGCATCAGAAATTTAAATAATCGAATGAAGTTATTGATTTCGCCCACTAGACTGGCCCACTCAAATGCATTATGTCGGGCCTGACTCTCCGTTTGGAACAACCAGCCTAGAGTCTTTAAAAAAAATTATAGCCTAGTCTCTACTTTTTTTTGCGAATCAAGGCACTATATTAATCAGAAGGGTGATTACAATCGTTTGTCAGGATATCAACTAGAAACGGTGGAGTATAGTTGATCCAACCGCATCTCCTTCTAGCCTCACTAGCCTTACTAGCACACATATGGGCAGCTTGATTAGCTAAGCGCCCTACAAACTGAAATTTGATTCTAGACACGAAAGCACTCAGCTCCTTAATCTCCTTCAGCTCCTTATAGCCTCTCTCTCTCTCTTGACTCTCGACCTTGCCATCGAAGCACGCTCTCATGTTCCGGCGGCCTCCGGTCATTCCGCCATGCGCCGATGGTCGGTCTCAATCAGCCTTGATATGAGCTCCACCGATTGCTCCATTCATGTCTCTGGTGGCCTCATGACGCCAAACCAAACAAGCGTTGAGTTACTGTGATGACTAGGGATGAAAACGGAACGGAATCTTCCATACTTTTCCGTGGGAAAAAAGAGGGAAAGGAAATATGGAATCAAAAACTTCTATGTAGAAATGGAACAACATATTTCGGCGGAACGACCAGTGAAATGAAAATTCCCTTTCGGTCATGCGGAACTTCCCGATTTGTGCTACGTGTGGGAACATTTGACTGCAATCCAATATATTAATAAAAACGAAAAAGATCTAAGGCTACCATGTTTACATCCTATGTACTCGCATATCGTCTCTCTCGAGTCATTTCGAGTTCACCAATTTAATTTTGCCAAAGTCGACGACTTATGTGCTCTATATTATATAATCATCTCCTTATATTTTATTACATCTTACAAACTTGACAAGTCTTTTGAATTGCTTAAGTTTTCCAGCATTATTTAAGTGGTCTATATGTTCCGTAAAAAATCTTAACTACTTTCAACAATGAATATTTTACAAATCATCGGCTTCTTCTTGGGCGTGGGCTTCTCCACTTTGCCGGCCAGCTCCTCGTTCCCGCGCTTGACCTCCTTCTGCTTCCCGGATCCGGGCTCCGCCGCTATATACTGACCACGTAGGAGTCGCATGTGTCCTCCGGGAAGGGGACCATGGTGCTGGCCCCGCCCTTGTCCGGCGCCGCGTCGCTGAACAGCAGCGGCTGCCGCTTCTTCCTCAGCTCCTCCAGCCCCGCCATGGGGCCGCGCCCGAGTTCCGGAGGGCCAGATCTAGGACGGTGCGCCGGCGGGGACCGCCGACCGTGAGAGGCAGGGCGGCGTGCCCTGGGGATTGGCGACGGGATCGAGTGCATCCGCGACGTTGCACGGCGGGAGCTGTGGGGCGGGCAGGTCAGGAGGAAAGAGGGAAGGGGCCGGCGGCGGCGGCGGTGGAAGTACGGCGAGGCGGCAGCTGGCGGTGACCGGTGGATGAGGAAGAGCAGTGGAGTCTGGCTCTGGAATTCTACTCAGACAGATCAACCGAGGTAGGCAGCAGAGGAGGCGCCGACAACTCAAGCGCAGGAGGAGGCGGGGGATGTGCATCAGCGCTGGGAGGCAAGAACAAACGCCGAGGCAGGCAACGCCGACGGCGCGGCAAAGCCGATGACACGGCAGCAGCAGAATCGCACGAAGCAGCAACAAATCCACGACCACCAGAGGCAGCAGAATCGGCAGAGAGCGGAACCCCCAATCCAGAGGGATTCACAGCCGCATGGCTGGAATAAGGCGGAGGAGAAGCAGGCGCGGGTGCATCGGATTGCGGCGAAGAAGGAGGAGGCGAAGCAGGGCCTCGACGACAACGGGGCATCGGAGAAGAGGAACACTACCGAGGGGAAAAAACGCCGGGGAAAGAACGCCGGGCACGACC
This sequence comes from Poa pratensis, assembly GCA_947311845.1. Taxonomy (NCBI): domain Eukaryota; kingdom Viridiplantae; phylum Streptophyta; class Magnoliopsida; order Poales; family Poaceae; genus Poa; species Poa pratensis. The sequence goes on from CAMZMU010000052.1 coordinate 37,700,475, forward strand.
CTATCCGGTCAAGGAAGAAGCAAGAGAAGAGAGAAAAGCGGTCGATGCAGTTCAAAAGCCGACACGTATACATGGACATGACGGTACAGAACAGGCAAACCAAACAGCTCGAGAATTTGCACCTATAGGTAGTAATAATTGTCTTTTTTACCTCGTGCTCGTCTTCAATTTTGCCTCTCTCTGAATTTGACTCATTTCGAAAATGGTTCCGAAACTAAAAATGGGTTCCGAAATTTAAAATGGTCCCATTTTAAAAAATGGTTCCAAAAATAATAATGGTTTCATTTTTTAGTTTGGGTACGGTTCCATTTTGAAAATGGTTCCATATTTAAAAATGGTTCCGAAATTAAAAATAATAATGTTTTCAAAGTTAAAAATGGTTCCAAAAGTAATAATGGTTCCATTTTTAAAATTGGTTCTGAAATAAAAAATGGTTCCAGTCTGAAAATCGTTCCGAAACTTAAAATGGCTTCGAAATTTAAATTGGAACCATTTTAAATTTCGAACCCATTGTAAATGTTGGAACCATTTTATATTTCGGTTCCATTTTAAATTTCGGAACCATTTTAAAATTTCCGGAACAATTTTAAATTTCGGAACCATTTTAAACTTTGGAACCATTTTAAATTTCAGAACCATTTTATATTTCGGAACCATTTTATATTTCGGAAACATTTTTCCAATTATGGAACCATTTTCCAATTTCGGAACCATATTAAATTTTGGAACCATTTTAAATTTTGTGACCATTTTTAAATTTTGGAACCATTTTAAATTTTGGAACCATTTTATATTTCGGAACCATTTTCCAATTTCGGAACCATTTGAAATTTCGGAACCATTTTCCAATTTTGGAACCATTTTAAATTTCGGAACCATTTTAAATTTTGGAACCATTTTATATTTCGGAACCATTTTCCAATTTCGGAACCATTTGAAATTTCGGAACCATTTTCCAATTTCGTAACCATTTTAAATTTCGGAACCAATTTCCAATTTCAGAACCATTTTCCAATTTTGGAACCATTTTAAATTTCGGAACCATTTTAAATTTTGGAACCAATTTCCAATTTCGGAACCATTTTCCAATTTTGGAACCATTTTAAATTTCGGAACCATTTTTAATTTTGGAACCATTTTATATTTCGGAACCATTTTCCATTTTCAGAACCATTTTAAATTTCGGAACCATTTTAAATTTTGGAACCATTTTAAATTTTGGAACCATTTTAAATTTCGTAACCATTTTAAATTTTGGAACCATTTACCAATTTTGGAACCATTTTAAATTTCGAAACCATTTTAAATTTTGGAACCATTTATATTTCGGAACCATTTTCCATTTTCGGAACCATTTTAAATTTCAGAACCATTTTAAATTTCGGAACCATTTTATATTTCGGTTCCATTTTAAATTTCGGAACCATTTTAAATTTCGGAACAATTTTAAATTTTGTAACCATATTAATTTTCGGAACCATTTTCCAATTTCGGAACCATTTGAAATTTCTGAACCATTTTAAATTTCGGAACCATTTTATATTTTGGTTCCATTTTAAATTTCGGAACCATTTTATGTTTCAGAACAATTTTAAATTTTGGAACCATATTAATTTTCGAAACCATTTTAAATTTCGAAACCATTTTATATTTCGGAACCATTTTCCAATTTCGGAACCATTTTCCAATTTCGGAACCATTTTAAATTTCGAAGCCATTTTAAGTTTCGGAACGATTTTCAGACTGGAACCATTTTTTTATTTCGGAACCAATTTAAAAAATGGAACCATTATTACTTTTGGAACCATTTTTAACTTTGAAAACATTATTATTTTTAATTTCGGAACAATTTTTAAATTTGGAACCATTTTCAAAATGGAACCGTACCCAAACTAAAAAATGGAACCATTATTATTTTTGGAACCATTTTTTAAAATGGGACCATTTTAAATTTTTGGAACCCATTTTTAATTTCGGAACCATTTTCGAAATGAGTCAAATTCAGAGAGAGGCAAAATTGAAGATGAGCACGAGGTAAAAAAGACAATTATTAGTACCTATATGAAAGAGGTGCAAATTCTCGAGCTGTTTGGTTTGCCTGTTTTGTACCGTCATGTCCATGTATACGTGTCGGCTTTTGAACTGCATCGACCGCTTTTCTCTCTTCTCTTGCTTCTTCCTTGACCGGATAGGGTCGTGCCCGGCGTTCCAATTTCAGAACCATTTCCAATTTCGGAACCATTTTAAATTTCGGAACCATTTTAAATTTCGGAACCAATTTCCAATTTCGGAACCATTTTCCAATTTCGGAACCATTTCCAATTTCGGAACCATTTTAAATTTCGGAACCAATTTCCAATTTCGGAACCATTTTCCAATTTCGGAACCATTTTAAATTTTGGAACCATTTTATATTTCGGAACCATTTTCCAATTTCGGAACCATTTGAAATTTCGGAACCATTTTAAATTTTGGAACCATTTTAAATTTCGGAACCATTTTAAATTTTGGAACCATTTTATATTTCGGAACCATTTTCCAATTTCGGAACCATTTGAAATTTCGGAACCATTTTCCAATTTCGGAACCATTTTAAATTTTGGAACCATTTTATATTTCGGAACCATTTTATATTTCGGTTCCATTTTAAATTTCGGAACCATTTTATATTTCAGAACAATTTTAAATTTTGGAACCATATTAATTTTTGAAACCATTTTAAATTTCAGAACCATTTTATATTTTGGAACCATTTTCCAATTTAGGAACCATTTTCAAATTTCGGAACCATTTTAAATTTCGAAGCCATTTTAAGTTTCGGAACGATTTTCAGACTGGAACCATTTTTTATTTCGGAACCAATTTTAAAAATGGAACCATTATTACTTTTGGAACCATTTTTTACTTTGAAAACATTATTATTTTTAATTTCGGAACCATTTTTAAATTTGGAACCATTTTCAAAATGGAACCGTACCCAAACTAAAAAATGGAACCATTATTATTTTTGGAACCATTTTTTAAAATGGGACCGTTTTAAATTTCGGAACCCATTTTTAATTTCGGAACCATTTTCGAAATGAGTCAAATTCAGAGAGAGGCAAAATTGAAGACGAGCACGAGGTAAAAAAGACAATTATTACTACCTATATGAAAGAGGTGCAAATTCTCGAGCTGTTTGGTTTGCCTGTTTTGTACCGTCATGTCCATGTATACGTGTCGGCTTTTGAACGGCATCGACCGCTTTTCTCTCTTCTCTTGCTTCTTCCTTGACTGGATAGGGTCGTTGTAACGTCCCAAATTTTGGAACCAAGAAAAACTTAATTGCCAGAGACCCAAAATTTAGGGCCGTCAAAAACTTTTTGAAATATCTTGTTAATGGGTGTGTTTTACTCCTGTGTGCTTTGTTTGCCATGTTGTGGGTTGTGTTTGTGTTGGTAGCCTCCCTAATTATCAACCTTGGAGTTCAACCTAGTTATAATATGACCTTTGTGATCAATGTTATGACAAGTAAAATAGTCCATATATCTTCTCCTATCTTTTACCATGATGGTTTGAGTTTAGCAACTCTTATTTCAAAACTCTTAATTAAATAATCTTTGGAAAATATCACCAAGAAGTGTTTTAACCCTCTTTCTTCAAAAATCTTGTCATAATCATGTTGATCACCACCCCACAACTATATTTGTTTTATCTTTAAAGTGTGGTTAGTTATCCAATTGTTTGTGTGCTTGATCTATTTGGCATGTGCTTAATTTGTTTGCCTTGAGTGTGTATTCCTATGTGATATGTGACTCCTTTAATCAAAAATATTTGCAAATACTATTCAAACTCTTGAAGAAAACTCGGCAAAACCTTCTCTGGACCTATCTTCAGTTCTGTTAAAAGATTGCCTCTTTAGAACATCATCTTTATCTTTGTGGTGTTTATTTTAGCAATACACCACCACTTCATCCATCCTTGTCATCCTAGGTATCATCCTATGTTTTAGTTGACCTCAGAATGCTTTTAACATTCTTAATCCATGATGTTTTTTATTCCACCAAAATAACAGTTTTCTGAACCTGTTATTTTATTCTCTTTTTTTCTCATTGCAAAACCATCCAAACTTTCTTCCACAGACGTGCATTGGTGACCCTTGGGATCACAATAGATAGAACCTCATCCCTGTACCTTTTTTCTGGACTCTTTGGTCCATTTGGTCACTTTTCGATGATGGTTTTGTTACCCTCATGATACCAGTTTCGTGGAACTTAGAATTTTCACCAAGTCTGAAAACTGCATTTTTCTGAAACTGTTACTTTGTTCTCTTTTCGACACCTTGCAAAACCCTGCAAGCCTCCCTGTACATTTGTGAATTTGTGACCTTTGTGATCATTATAGATAGTATTTCACCTCCATATCCTTGTACCTCACCATATTGACCTTTTGAGCACCTAATCATGTTGGTTTTAAGACCATCATGATAACAGTTTCTGAACAACTGTTAATAGGTTCACTTTTAACCATCATGCATCAGTGCCTTAATCATTTCCAAAAGAATCCTAAGAATTTCCATTTCATTCTCTGAAGTATATACTTCAATCCCATGCCTTACTCCAAACTTTTATAGCAAATTAAACCCATAAAATCTTCTGTAACTGTTGACCCGAAATGTCAGTTTTCTGGTACTTAGAAAATTTCAAAGTCTGAAATTCTGAACACCTTTTTCTGAACCCGTTTTTGTTATTTCAAATTCGTTTGAAAAACATATTTAAACTACCCCAACCCTGCACCACCTCTTCCACCAGTGCTGGCACGAGTCTAGCACACCCACCTCTCTCTCTTTAGCCACTCATCACTCCCTATTTCTAGCCCTAGCTCTCTCTCTTCTCTCTTCCTTGAAAACGAAGGAAAGTAAAGAGGAGACCACCCAGTCGTTTTCTTTGCCCCTGCTGGTCACTGCCACCACTGGACACTCTCCACCGTCCCTCTTGCCAAACCCCAGCGCCTCTCTCCCTCTCTCTTTCTATTCATGGCCGAAAAAGCCCATCATGGCCACCTTCCTTATTTTAAGTGCTCGAGCCACCCCAGAGCCTCCCTCCACCTCCATTCTTCTCCACTACCACCCCTCTCTCACACCGCGAACTTTCTCCCCAGCTCGTCCCCTCTGCTGCCAAGGAGACGAGATTTTCTCTCGGTGACCGCCGGAGAAAAACAGCTCCTGCCGTCGCCTCGGGCCTCCTTTCTCCTCCATTATTGTCTCTCTGAGCTCGCAGTCGCAAGACCTAACTCACCCGCCCCTACGTTTTGTCCTATGTTCCCTGCTGCCCCCGCCGCCATCGGTAGCCCGAAGAAGCAGCCCTCCACCGCGCCCTCGCATGGGAGCTTGCCTACAAGTTCCAAGACCACCTATGAGATGCTTGTGACCTCCGCATCGTCCTAGATCCCTCTCCTTCGTCCCACACGAGCCCTAGGTGAGCCACACGAGATCCCAGCCCTAAACTAGGTTTTCTGGTTCGTGCTGTTCGTCACATGGAAGAAGAAGAACAGGAACCGTCGATCTGGTCTAATCCCAGCCATCCACCGTCACTTACCCCTTCACCTCGTGTGCAGGCCGGATTTGCACTGCTCGGCCCAGATTTGCTCCGGATCTGGCCCGTGTAGTATTTTTTTTCTGTAGTTTTATTCTTTTCCGAGTAGAGCTGTTTCTGTGCTGTAACTTTAATTCATTTGTGGTAGATCTGTGCATGCAAATGTTGTGAAGTAAATTTTTTTAGCTTTCTGTGTGTTTTCTTAATCACGTGGAATTGGCCGTTTGCAAAAATATATTTTTATGTGTGTGCTAGATCTAATCTTGCAAGAAGTATCTTTTTCACCATTTATTCAGTTGTGGGAGTTCTGTAGGTCAAAAACTTGCAAACTTTAGTTCTCTGGAAAGCTAGAGAGATTACCTACCCAGATCTTTAAGCCTTGCATGCAGGAGTTTTGTGAAACCAAAGTTCTTTTAAATGTAAGATTGACACCAGTAGCATTTTGGTGATTTTTAGTTCTTTATTAGAATTACTTTTTGGAGTAAATCCAATTGCTGCTGTTAGGTTTGGGTAGTTGCCATATTATCCTGGCTTGGTAAAATTTTCCAACTTGTATTTTGCCCAGAGTGGTTTATTTTAAAAAACAGTGGGTTTTTACACTTAAAGTTTGATACTTTTATTTTCTGTTATTTGTATGTGTCTAGTTTTAATTGTTTGTGCTAGATCTGTTCATGCTTTGAACTTAGGAGTATTTTTGTGGAGTGCCTATGAGTTTTATTTAACCTGCTGCTTTGGTTTTGTCTAAAAATAATTTATATTTTGTGCTGAGCAATAAGTCTATTAAAAAGTATATTTTATACTCTTTTTAAGATAGCTTGAGCTAGGAGTGTCCAATTGGAGTGAATCAAATTTCTACAGAAATATAAAATCAGTACCTTGCCTTAGAAATTAACCTTGCATACAGGAGTTTCCTAGAACTGGAGTTTTAATTCTTTTGGTTTTGAGGCCAGTAGCTTTTGTAGAATTTTTAATTCTTGTTTGGTGTTATGTTTTGATGCAAATCCAATTCCTATAGCTTTGTATGACTACTAGGAGTACTGTGGTAGAATGATTTAATTTTATGAACTTTATTTTAGGACTTGTGCCTTTTTCCCCAAAACAGCAACTTTGCCACTATTAAAAAGGTCATATTTTAATTGATTGTTTTTAATTGTTTGTGTTTAGGATTGTTTTAGATTTATGTCCAGAGGGTGTTTGTGTAATGAAATGCTTGCTGTTTTGTTTAAGTACTTTAGATTGTTGTCAACCCGCTACATAGAATTAACGGTAGTTGCGTTTAATTTTCCGGTACCATAGAACCGCAAGAGGAGGAGCAGTACGTGGGAGTGGAACCTGTCTACGAAGAAGAGCAAGACCAGGGACACTTTGCTGAGCAAGGCAAGCCACCTCAACATCCTATTGAACTCCTATTATTTTTACAAAGCATGTCTTGTTTTTCAAAATAAAATAATGCATGTTTTATCTTTTCTGTGGCATTTTGCCACCCAAAAATTAGTTTACAAAATTATTGTTTGGCCAAAGATCTATCTACTAGTATATAATAGGTTTTATAAAAATAAGTTCTTACTGGAGAAGCCTTCTACCGAAGGCGCTATCAAGAAAATTATATATTTCAAATAGTATATCCTTATACTCTTACCTCAAAACTATAGGATGGGAACCTGGATTTGATGAAATGTTTTTAAAGGAAAAACCCGAGTCGCTGAGAGCGATCGGCGAGAAAGTGTTTTGTAAAACCCATGTTGGTGGGAGCAAATGGAGAGGTTTGTGAAAATCCGAAGTGCTGGGAGCATTCGGTGAGTTTACGAAAACCCGAGCTGCTGGGAGCAGTCGGAGGTGGAGATGTTTTTGAAAAACAAAGTACTGCCCTAGCGGCCGCCCAAACAATTAACCCGTGCAACCACATTACCTGAGATGGGTAGGGCTTAGCCGGAAACTTGTTTATCTTAGTATGAAGCGCCTCAAATTGCTTAGGAGAGCGGGGCTCTCTGAACCAAGTTATCTAAATGCAGGATCCAGTTCGAGTCTGGATCGCTGCTGGTTGCAAACAGTGGGCCTCCTGTCATGGCGCAGTGTTGCTTGGAGGGACCGGATCGATACGATGGCCATCTCCACTGGGTGCCGGGGAGATTTAGACCCACTGAAGAGGAGGCTTTGTACTAGGGTCGACATAGTGAAAAGCTTTGACCTGGTTATCCGAACCCCCGCATACTGTCGTATGGCGGACCGTGGCTGAACACGGCGGAATGACCGTTTGGTGTGGTGAAAGTGCACAACCTCTGCAGAGTGTAAAACTATTCGAATAGCCGTGTCCGCGGTCATGGACGGTTGGAAAGGTCCCTGATCTAGGCGTACGGGCAAATTTTATGTTTTCAAAAGAAAAGTGGTTTTCTCGGTGGAAACAAGGAGGCAATTCAAGAAGGTACCTGGGAGGTACGGATTAGGGAGAAGATGGTTGGTCTCGGGGAGACCATCAGACTGATCTCATGGAAAGGAAAAAGGGGTACCCCCATCCTAATGTCTTTGAAAATATTTACAAAGTGTTTTACAAAAATGTGGAAATAGTACATGCTATTTCTACAAGAGAGAATTCTATCTCTAAATGTTTTGTTTAACAAGGATATAGAGATGTTGTAATCTCTATGTCTAAAAGCATCATTTGCGAAAACTAAGCCCTATAGCAATATATAGCAGCTATCCCAGTTTTCGAAAACGTTTTATTGCATTACCATGAAAAACGTAAGCCTTGAGGTGGTATTGCGAGTACGTAATTGTACTCATATGGCTGTGTCCCTGGATATTCAAACGTCCAGATTACAACGAGGAGGTCTACGCTGAAGAGGAGGAGTACGCCGACGACTACGCCGCTTAGCTGTCACCGGTCGACTGCACTTGTGGGATTGCGTCCGTTGAAGGCGAGGGCCGACGCTAGCCACGAGCTTTCGCTGTATCGTAGTTAATTCCGTCCTGCGTGACGATGAATTGCAGACTTGGTCATGTGACCACTTTGTGTTGTAAGATTTTTTTCGTACGACTTGAATGGTGTAACTCTTGATACCCTGTTGATTATGTGATTGCGACGCACTGATCATTGGGATCGTGATCTATTTTACATAACGTGGACATCTCGGACTTCGGTGCGAGGGGTCCTCATAGTCGTGCCCGGCGTTCTTTCCCCGGCGTTTTTCCCCCTCGGTAGCGTTCCTCTTCTCCGATGCCCCGTTGTCGTCGAGGCCCTGCTTCGCCTCCTCCTTCTTCGCCGCAATCCGATGCACCCGCGCCTGCTTCTCCTCCGCCTTATTCCAGCCATGCGGCTGCGAGTCCTTTTGGATTGGGGGTTCCGCTCTCTGCCGATTCTGCTGCCTCTGGTGGTCGCGGATTTGTTGCTGCTCCGTGCGATTCTGCTGCTGCCGTGTCATCGGCTTTGCCGCGTCGTCGGCGTTGCCTGCCCCGGCGTTTGTTCTTGCCTCCCAGCGTTGATGCACATCCCCCGCCTCCTCCTGCGCTTGAGTTGTCGGCGCCTCCTCTGCTGCCTACCTCGGTTGATCTGTCTGAGTAGAATTCAAGAGCCAGACTCCACTGCTCTTCCTCATCCACCGGTCACCGCTAGCTGCCGCCTCGCCGTACTTCCACCGCCGCCGCCGCCGGGCCCTTCCCTCTTTCCTCCTGACCTGCCCGCCCCACAGCTCCCGCCGTGCAACGTGGCGGACGCACTCGATCCCGTCGCCAATCCCCAGGGCACGCCTCCCTGCCTCTCACGGTCGGCGGTCCCCGCCGGCGCACCGTCCTAGATCTGGCCCTCCGAAACTCGGGCGCGGCCCCATGGCGGGGCTGGAGGAGCTGAGGAAGAAGCGGCAGCCGCTGCTGTTCAGCGACGCATGCGACTCCTAAGTGGTCAGTATATAGCGGCGGAGCCCGGATCCGGGAAGCAGAAGGAGGTGAAGCGCGGGAACGAGGAGCTGGCCGGCGAAGTGGAGAAGCCCACGCCCAAGAAGAAGCCGAAGAAGAAGAAGAAGCAGGCGTCCGGCGCAAGGGAGAAGGACATGCCCAAGAAGAAGCAGAAGAAGAAGCAGCATGAGTCCGGCGAGGCGGAGAAGGCAACGCCCAGCATGGGGGAGGCCTAAGAAGGTCGCCGCCTCCGCCGCCGATGAGGAGGGCTCGGCTCCGGTGCCCGGGAAAAGCGAGAAGGGGAAGAAGCAGAGAATGGGCCAGGCCCAGTTTGCGTCGGGGGGTACGCGACGCCCGGTAACGCTCGCGTTACGCGACCTATAGGGTTTGCGGTAGATCGGCCAGGCACAAAACAACAGTCATGATTTCTGTCGAGTCCCATAGGATAATCATACATATATTATAACCACTGAGACATTTTTTTTGGAAACATAGTACGGACGCAGACGCTTTTATACACGTGCACACCTACCTTAATTATGAGCGAGTGAGAACCAGTACGATATCTATCCAAAATTCCAAACTAGATGGGGTGTTTTTGCTTGAGAATTGTGGTGGCATGCAACACCATAGTCTCAATAGTGAACCCGGGTCCAAATCCCATCATCACACCCCAATCACCTCCCTCGCCGTCCTCCTCCATTCGGCGCCGCTGCTCATCGAGCACGAAGATCACCGTTGCGCTGAGCATATTCCCGTACTCTCTCAGCACGGTCTGGCTCGCCGCCAGCTTCCCTGGGTCCAACTGGAGAGCCTCGTCGATGTGATCCAAGATCGCGCGGATGCCGGGGTGCACCGCCCAGAAGAGGTCGTTCCACTCGGCGCCGCCAAGTCCAAGCTGCTCGAGCTCATCCGACAAGCACCGCTCGATGTTGTGCGCCGCTATCGGGACGAGATCCCGCATCAAGAAGTGCATGTCGAGGCCGCCTTCGCCGAGCTTCATGGTGACAGCATGGTCCGTCCCGGGAACCACGGTCTGCGACGCGGACACCATCTCGAAGAGCGGGCGCTCGGCCGGGTGCACGGTGTCGGCGCCCACGATGACCACGCCGGCGCCGTCGCCGAAGGACGCCTGGCTGATGAGGGTGTGGGGGTAGTTCTCCTCCGGCCCGCGGAGGGCGACGACGGTGAGCTCGACGCAGACCACCAGGACACGCGCTCCACGGTTGTTCTCGGCGATGTCCTTGGCGAGGCGCAGCGACGCGGAGCCGCCGTGGCATCCGGTGAGCTGGAGCATCGTACGAACCACGGACGGGCGCAGGTCTAGGAGGGTGGCGAGGCGGACGTCGGTGCCTGGGGAGCGGGCCGACGAGTTGGTGCTGACGATGAGGTGGGTGATGTCGGTGGCTGGACGGCCCCACTCCGCTATGGCCTTGGCCGCGGCCGACGCGGCGAGCTCCGGGGCGGCGGCGGCGGCGATCTCAAGACGGTGGTGTCCGTCGTCGTAGAAGCGAGGGTGGGCGTCCAGCAGCTCCTGCGTGTGGTGGAAGAAACGTCTCTCCGTGCCCGTCTTGTCACCTGCATGATGGATTGATAGACGAGAAAGATGAACAAACATATTATCTCCGGCCTGCGCCTCCCTGATTCATTCAGAATTTCAGATTAATTTGGACTTACAATATGTCTTGAGTTTGTGCTTGAGCTCCGTGAGGTGCTCGCTGTTGGTGGCGCGGAAGTAGAACTCCGTGTACTCCTCCTGGGACAAGCAGCTTGGCGGGTTTGCTGTCCCGATGGCCAGCACCGCCGCCGGCCCGTCGGCACGCTGCAAACGCCGGATCTCGAGCACGCTACTGCTGCTTGCCATGATTTGCTGATGTTCAGATATGGCAAGAGCAAACGGGAAGTCACTGGGTAGACAGACAATCGGGGACAGGGAGAAGGCTGTTCTGGTTTGCGTCGACTGGGAGCGCCTCCTAATTTATAGGGTATCAAGTTAGTTCTATTGTAGGCCGCTTCTTGTGATGGGCTTTAGCCTCCGGATGACCATCTTTGCACGCCGGTACAAGAGTGTTTTTTTTTACGGGACAAGAGTGTTAACATGCAGATGATTGTCCAAATTTGAATCATTTTAGATCAACTCTACTCTATGTCGTGCTTAGCTTAACCGATGGGAGCAAAAGCAAACACATCCGAATAAGACGCAGTTGTCTACAAATATGATTACGCCATATTGTGGGTTCTTAATGTATAGCCTGTTGGGGAGATTTTTTGGCGCGCATTAATTAGATCATGGATGGGGTGAAGACGGTATATGATCCAAAAAAAAAATTGGTGGTCGAGATTCCATAAAAAAAATAGTGCTTAAAATGACAAGCAGCCTACTTGCGTTACAAGTAATATGCGTACTTGTCCTCCATAGGCTGTTCAGATGGTCATATCATAGGCGTTTTACATTTTTGAGGATTGTAATTCGTCTATTCTCGCACTTTCTTTTACTTTGCCCGTTGGATTGCGGCTGTGTGCATTTGTTATGCAGATGCCAGGTTTACTACTTCAAACTTTTAAGTAATAAAGCCAATCTAAAAAAAGTAATATGCGTACAGCTAACAGTTCCTTCAACACAAACAACAAATTTGTTGTAGAACACAACTAGCACACGGCATCTCCTACGTATTTTTTTTTCTCTCATGAGATGCTACCAGCGCATGCATCCACCAGCCACAAGTAGATGCCAAATACTTGAAAAGCTAGTGCTACTTGTACAAGTAACAAGTTTATAGGTACATAACGCCCGGGCAGGACCATACCATCTTTGCACACCGGTACAAGAGTGAAATTTGATTCGGACCATACCATCCCTTTGTTTGCGTCGACTGGGAGATTACAAATGCCTCAAAAAGCTCGGTGGCGGCCATTAGGTGTGAAGAGCTCGACCTCACAACCATCCTTGCTGATTTCCCTGCAGTCACGGCCCAATTCCCCATTCAGTACCTGGGCCTTCCCCTGTCCTTAGGGCGGCTTCGAAGAGTTGACTTGCAACCCTACATCGACAAAATGGCCTCGCGCCTGAACCCGTGGAAAAGCAAATTCCTCAATCGGGTTGGGTGCAATACCATCGTCAAGACGGTGCTAACCTCTATGCAAATTTTCCTGCTAACGGCCATCAGGGTTGACAAAGCAACGATTAAAACTTTCGACAAGATCAGACGGGAATGCTACGGGCCTGTAGTACTAGCGTCAGTGGAGGAAAGTGCAAAGTGGCATGGCAGAAGGTGTGCCGCCCAAAGAGCATGGTTGGGCTTGGAATCCTGGACTTGGAAAAATTAGGCAGGGCTTTGCGGCTGAGATGGCTTTGGTTCGAGTGGACTGCGCCTGATAAGCCTTGGGTTGGACTCGAAACTCCGAATGATCAGCAAGACCGGGATCTCTTCAACGCCGCAACAAAAGTCACGGTGGGTGATGGCACCCGCGCGGTGTTCTGGACTTCTTCTTGGCTTAATGGCACCTCGCCAAAGTCTGTGGCCCCTCTCATCTTCAAAGCAGCGAAGCGGAAGAACAGATGTGTGCGGGATGCTTTGGCTGATAACAAGTGGATGGCGGATGTTGACGTCGCTGCTTTCACGGTGGAACACTTTGCCCAATTCATCGCGCTGTCCAAAATCCTTGAGGACGTGACTCTTACGGTGAACATGCCTGACACGATCATATGGACCCTAACGGCGAGTGGCATCTACACTTCTCGGTCTGCCTACAAAACACAGTTTGCGGGATCCATTCCTTGCTCCTTCTCGCCCATTGTGTGGAAGCCCTGGGCCCCGCCAAAATGACGGTTCTTCGCTTGGCTGGCGGTGCAAAACAGGCTATGGACCTCGGATCACCTTGCCATTAGAGGATGACCTCACCACCCTGTTTGCAAGCTTTGCAACTGCCAGCCTGAGACTGCCCGACACATCATCTTTGAGTGTCGTTTCTCCAAGCGCATTTGGCAAGCCGCGGCCTCTTAGTTGTCATGCCCATCCCTCCCAACATGTGTGGGAGTCGGACGCGCCACGGTCCTTCATTATTGGCGTGCTGCTTCTCAGACGCCTACGGCTTTCCCCATGGGGCTCAATTCCGCCATCACCCTGATCGCATGGGAGCTCTGGAAGGAGAGAAATGAGCGTGTGTTCAATAACAAGTCGATCATGCCATCGGCCCTTATGTAGAAGATTAAGGATGAAAGTAAGAACTGGATCCTCGCTGGGGCCAAACAGTTGGCGGAGGTGACCGCCTCTTGAAGCTATGACGATTTTCCTTTCAGACAGAGTGGACGGGGTCGGCTGATCTAGCTTGGGGGGAGGGTGTTCCTTTTTAGTGCACCTTTTTAGTTTCGGATATTTTTTTTTGGCTTTGGCCATGTCATGTTTGTTCCTTCTATATCAATATAAAGGCAAAGCTTTTGCCTCGTTTCAAAGAAGATAAGGGAATGATCACGCCAAGTTAGTTGTAGGTGCACGTCCTTGAAGTGATGCAAATATATTTATTTAACCATGTAAAGGCAGAGGAAACTCAAAAAAAATAAGGTGCAATATGAAATATCAATTTTTAAATGGTCGAGCTATATGAATAAAAAATATATATCAATCTAAACTCTGGGGGAAGTAATTTTAACAATATGAATCATTTATCCTCTATGAACTACAAATGAAAATTATCACATGTTTAAGCAACAATATTTCAGTAGTGTAACCTTTTTTTCCCTTCAAAATCATTAGAACATATATTATTTCTGTACTCCAAAATTGCTAGCCCGTGCAATCGCACGGGTTGACGACTAGTTATCGTAATTAACAAGAGAAAGTAAGTGAAAAAAAAAGGTGCAGCTAGCAGAGCTACGATGCCCTCTGAGCGGCGAGCTGGTCTCTGGTGAGGAACGCGCCGTGGAAGCCGTACGGCACGCGGCACGGCACCTCCACCGTCGCCGCCACCTCCATGGTGGCCGCGTATCCAGCACCGTCAGCTCAGCCGCTCCCGCGCCTGCCGCCTCGTCGTGCACCATCACCACCACGTGCCCCTCGTCCTCCTCCCCGTACGGTGTTGCCGGCACGAAGGTCGCCTCGCCGCCGAACCTCCCCGCGCCATACAAGTGCACGGCAACGGCCTCGCCGGTGGCCAGGTCCATTTTGGCCACGCCGCGGCACCGCGGCCACGGTTCAGCCACGGCGAGGTACGCGTACCGCGTCCGCCGCCCAAGCAGGGACCGGTTCACCGTGCCGGCCTCGAGGCTGAGTTCCGGCGCGAGCTCTCGCCGGCAGGAGTGTCCTGTGCGGAGGTCGAGGCGGATCTCTGTTAGGGTGGCGCGCACGTTGGTGGCGGTGTTAGAGGAGAAGAGCACGTCCGGCGGCGTCATGCAGGAGCAGATGATCACCACGGTGTCGACGGCGGCGGTGTGGTTGTCCGTCTCCTCCCATGCGTTCCATATGTGGAAGCAGAAGCCGTGGTCCGGCACGTCGAACCACCTCATCCTTGAATCGTCGGAGTCGTACCTGGACAAAGGAAAAAATGAAGTTCAAACTAAGAATAGCTCATCAAAATTACTCACATGTTTTTTTGAAAAATATAGCTACCGATCTCTTATTTAGTGAGATCGTAGTGTGGTGTGATTTAGTGATTTTTGTAACTAGATGAACTATCGTTCTCTTATTTGTTTTCGTAGATAAATTGAACATTTTTTACCAAATACGGATGAAAATCTGCATCGATTTGCATACAGGAAAGTATCTGCGCGACTAGACAATTCAAAATATCTCCTAATTGCTTCCTCCTACAAAAAGAGCGATGACAGGTGGACATCTTTGATGAACGCTGTCAGGGGCACTTTTTGACACGTGTAGGCGTGCATGGCTCTGCATGTAGATGTGTCAGCTAGCTAGCTACCTTGGCAGGAGGCCGAAGCGGGAGACTTTGCCGCCGTCGTGGACGACCGGCGAGCCGCCGCGTAGCATGTGGCCAACGTCGAGCACTACCTGCTGGTCGGGGATCACGGCGTAGCTCTCGGTGATGGCGAAGTCGTGCACCATGGCCGGCCGCCGGAGCGCCGTCACCTCCACGTCGGGGACTTCTCGCCGGTGGCTGGGTCCACGTGGAAGTAGCGCAGGTACGGCCTCCTCACGGCGTCGTAGGCCAGCGCGAAGAGCTCGCCGGTGGCCGGGTCGACCTTTGGGTGTGCGATCATGGAGGAACGCAGCTGCCCGTCGAAGTCGTACCGGCCGACGGTGCGGATGTCGCCGGAGCCGGAGACGAGCACGTGATACGGAAGATCGTCCTCGGAGAGCGCGAGGAGGCGGCCGCCGAAGTAGACGAGCCCGGCGTTGGCGGCGCCGGTCCCGTGAGTGGGGTCCACGACGCCGACCGCCGTGCGGAGGCCAAAGAGGGCTAGCCAGGCGAGCGCCGTACCGCTGCCGCCATGGAGCTCGCCGATGGCCTTCGGGAACGCGCACCGCCCTAGCGCCGCCTCCTGGGCGAGGCGGCTGGTCCGCGTGAACCGGCGCGCGTACGATGCCACCAAGGAGCTCGACGAGGGTAGCGATACCGCGTGGAGCATCCCGTCGCCATCGAAGAGGTGGTGCCCTCCCCGCGGCCGAGCAGCGGATTGGCGCCGTTTCGGACGTAGACGTCGCCCAGAAGAGCCGGCAGGATCTCGCCGGTGACCCGCAGGTTCTGCAGCGGTAACGGTGTCTCCGGCACGGGCGCGAAGTTGCCGGCGAGCTGAACCGCCGGGTCGACGCAGCTGGGGAGTGGTCTCTTCGCCTCAAGGGGGCAAGGACTGTTAGGGTATAAGCACAACGGTATGTCGTGTTGAGTAAGGACCCCACCCTGGTCCTATATATATACATGTAAAACCCCCCTGTAAACCCTAGTCCGAAAAAAGCAATAAGATATCCTGGCCCGACACGGACCAGTAGCAATCCAATCTGTGCCGCGTGCGTGAGTAGTGTTTTGTGTGTTCTTCGTAAGATCTAATCTGCAGTTTGATCTAGGAGCTGTCAATTGGTATCAGAGCCCTGGGGTTCCTGCACGTGATCTCCAAAGGAAGAGGGAGGTCATGGCGTTGGTGAAGCGCGAGGAGATCGAAGGAAACATAGACGCAGCGGCGGCGCCAAAAGCAATGGCGACGGTGGGGGCAGCACTATACCCTCGCCTGGATTGTGAGGACTACGCCCTCTGGGCGATGAACATGGAGGTAGCCATGGAGGCGCAGGAGAACTGGGAAGCAGTAGATCCCGGTGGCGCTGAATATCTGAAGGGAGAGGCAAAGTACACCAAGGATCGGCAAGCTCTGACCGATCTCTACTCTGTGGTACCAAAAGATGTTCTGCAACATCTCGCTGGAAAGAAAACAGCGAAGGAGGCATGGGCTACGATCAAACTTCTGCATGAAGGCCATGATCGTGTAAAGTAGGCAATGCTCCAAACCCTAATGAAAGGCTACGAAAATCTGAGTATGAACACAGATGAAACCCTGGATCAGTTTGCATCTCGTGTAGTCACCATGGTGAATCAGATTCGCAGCTATGGAGAAAAGGTGGAGGATCTGTCTGTAGTGAGACGGTTTTTGCGTGCAGCGCCCACACGCTATCTACAAATCGTCACGTCAATTGAGCAATGTGTTGATCTAAAAACCCTCACAGTTGAAGATCTGGTGGGTCGATTCAAAGCTCATGACGCAAGAGTTCGCATGGATGCTGGCAAATCTGAGGAAAGTGAGCAACTGATGCTCACGAGGCAGCAATGGGAAGCACTGTCAAAAGAACAGCGGGGCGGCCCTAGTAAACCTGCAGGTGGTGATGGAAAGAAACAATGGAAGCCTAAAGCAGCTAATAAAGGGCAGGAGGATGGCGAAGCACAGCCAAAGAGAAAGTTTGATATCAAGAAGGTGAGATGTCACAATTGTGGTTTGTTTGGACATTTTAAATCTGATTGCCGCAAACCTGCCCAAGAAAAGCCAGCTCAGGGGAAGGCATACATTGCTATTGCACAGGTGGGAGATGAACCTGCTGATTTGATGATGCTAGAACTATGTGAACTGCAAGAAGAGAGAGATCTATCTCAGAAGAACCTGGCTACTGAAACTGTCACTCTTGTGGAAGAAAAAGTATATCTCCATGACAAGAAGAGGGGGCAAACCAGCAGCAGTATTTGGATACAGGTGCCAGTAATCATATGACCGGGGATAAAGCTCAATTTGTGGAGCTGTACACCACGGTAGGAGGAACAGTACGCTTCGGAGATGGTACTATGGTGAAGATCGAAGGGCGTGGAACTATAATGTTTCAGTCAAGCCGTGGAAACCACAAGGTACTCTCTGATGTATACTACATACCTAAGCTCAAAAGCAACATAATTAGTCTTTGTCAGCTAGAAGAGCGAGGGTGTAAGATTGTGCTAGAAGATGGATATTTGTGGGGTACGATAGACTGAAAAACTTGGTGATGAAAGTAAAGAGATCAAGCAATAGGATGTATATTCTTGATACTAATCGTGCAGACCCAATTTGTCTCATGGCTAGCATGAAGGAAGAGGCATGGATGTGGCATGCTCGTTATGGGCATTTGAACTTTCGTGCTTTGGGCCAACTCGGCCAGAAGAACATGGTGAGAGGACTGCCATGTGTGGATCATGCGCAGCAAGTGTGTGACGGATGCCTCATTGGAAAGCAGAAGAGAGCACCGTTTCCTCGAGAAGCCATATACAGGGCAAACAAAGTGCTAGAACTAGTTCATGGTGATCTCTGTGGTCCAATTACACCCGCAACTCCAGCAGGAAACAAGTATATTCTACTTGTTGTTGATGACTACAACAGATATATGTGGATTGTTCTCATTAAAACAAAGGATCAAGCTCTTGATGCGTTCAAGAAAATCAGAGTAGCTGCGGAGGTTGAAGCAGAAGCAAAGCTGAAAGCTTTCCGTACAGATAGGGGGGGTGAATTCACCTCAAATGAGTTCAATTCATATTGTGAAGAACATGGCATTAAGCGGTATTTGACTGCACCTTACTCTCCGCAGCAAAACGGAGTGGTGGAACGTAGGAATCAGACCGTGGTGGCTATGGCTCGGAGCATGATGAAGAGCAAAGGTATTCCTGGAAAGTTTTGGGGAGAAGCTGTGGTGACGGCAGTGTATCTCCTAAACAGAGCACCTACAAAAACCGTTGAAGGCATGACCCCGTACGAAGCATGGTGCGGACACAAGCCCAATGTAGCTCATCTTCGCACGTTTGGTTGCATAGCACACGTCAAGACGGTGGCAAGGCATGTTGGAAAGCTTGCCGATCGCAGCACACCGATGGTCATGATCGGATATGAGACTGGTTCGAAAGCGTACCGAGTGTACAACCCCTCTACCAAGCGGGCATGTGTCACACGCGATGTGATCTTCGAGGAGGACAGGTCATGGAGTTGGGATGCAGCGGAGATTAACCACCCAATATCTAATGAAATTTTTGATGTTGTGTACAGCTATGTTGAGCAGGGAGGTGAGCAAGATGATCCTGGGACACCAACAGGTCGTGGTGGCGATGGTGGGGTGCACGGCAACTCAGGAGCCTCTCCTGGTACGCCAAGCACGCCCGCTACTGGAAGTGCAGCCGTGGCAGAGAATTCAGAAAACTCTACCGGGAGCGCAACCATGACAGAAAAAAACGGCGAAAACGATGCCATGGCAAGAGGATTCGCCAGAAGAAGCTACGGCAGAGAAATCACAGATTTCTGCTGCCATGGCAGGAGACCAGTCTGTGAGCAGCAATGACAATGAAGCTCCGGATACACCAGGGACGGAGGGACCGGCAGCACCTCCAGTAAGAACACGGCCGCCTACGCCTGTGAAGCTACGGCCGGTGTTGGATTTATATCCAAAAGAAGCCCGACGCACGATAAATCATGTTCGAGTAATTGGACGAGGAAGAGGTCAATGTCTTCTAAAAGAAAATGAAGAACCGACAAAATTTGAGGAAGCCAATACAGTTATAAGTTGGCGTCGTGCGATGGATGATGAGTTGGGATCCATAAGAGAAAATGAGACATGGAGTCTTGTTGATCTTCCCAATAGGACTCAAGTGGATTTACAAGCTAAAGAAAGATGTCGAGGGAAAAATAGTAAAGCACAAAGCAAGGTTGGTGGCAAAGGGCTATGTACAAGAACAAGGAATTGACTTTGAGGAGGTGTTTGCTCGAGTTGCACGTATGGAATCAGTGAGGCTGCTTATTGCTCTCGCAGCACAGGAAGCGTGGAAATTACACCACATTTATGTAAAAACTGCATTTCTTAATGGCGAGCTAGAGGAAGAAGTCTATGTGAAGCAACCACCAGGGTACGTTGTAGAAGGAGCTGAACACAAGGTGTTGAAGTTGAAAAAGGCATTGTACGGCCTAAAACAAGCGCCTCGGCATGGAACATAAAACTAGACAGAACATTGTTGTCACTTGGGTTTGAGAGGTGTCCACTTGAGCATACGTTATACAAGCGAGGAGAAGGGGCTGATCATCTACTAGTTGGTGTCTATGTTGATGATTTGCTGATCACAGGTGCTAGTGAAGGAGAGGTTGCAAAATTCAAGTTACAAATGAAAGATCTTTTCAAGATGAGTGATTTGGGTCTGCTTAGTTATTATCTTGGCATAGAAGTACAGCAAAAAACGGTGTCATTACTTTGTGCCAGGAAGCTTATGCAAAGAAAATTCTTGAGAAGTGTGACATGGAGGACTGCAATCCATCTCAGGTACCTATGGAGCCTCGGTTGAAATTAAGTAAGATGAGTGGAGAACCAGAAGTTGATGTAACTGAATATAGAAGCATTGTTGGGAGCTTGAGATACTTGGTGAATACAAGACCAGACTTAGCATATTCAGTTGGAATTGTGAGCCGCTATATGGAGGCGCCCACAACTGAGCACTTGAGTGCAGTAAAACATATACTCCGGTATGTAAAAGGAACAACAAAATTCGGTTGTGTGTATAAAAGGGATGAAGGAGGCAAAGTAAAGTTACATGGCTATAGTGATAGTGATATGGCTGGAGATATCGATGACCGTAAAAGTACTTCGGGTGTTGCATATTTCCATGGCTGCAACATGATCAGTTGGCTGTCACAAAAGCAGAAGGTTGTGGCTCAATCATCCTGTGAAGCGGAGTATATAGCAGCAGCTACCGCAGCAAAGCAAGGCGTGTGGTTAGCAAGGCTACTTGGTGACATGATCAATCAAGAGCCAGAAGGAGGTGTTGAGCATTGACAACAAATCCGCAATTTCTCTATGCAAGAATCCAGTGCATCATGATAGAAGTAAGCACATTGATACCAAGTATCATTACATTCGAGAGTGTGTGGAGGAGAAGAGGATTGATGTCAAATATGTGTGCACCAATGATCAGCTTGCAGATATTCTGACGAAGTCTTTGGGAAAGATAAAATTCCTGGAGATGAGAGACAGGATAGGAGTTCGAGCTGTGAGATAAGCGTTCGTGCTTAGGGGGTGATTGTTAGGGTATAAGCATGACGGTATGTCGTGTTGAGGAAGGACTCCACCCTGGTCCTATATATATACATGTAAAACCCCCCTGTAAACCCTAGTCCGAAAAAAGCAATAAGATATCCTGGCCCGACATGGACCAGTAGCAATCCAAGCCGCGTGCGTGAGTAGTGTTTTGTGTGTTCTTCGTAAGATCTAATCTGCAGGTTTGATCTAGGAGCTGTCAAGGACGCGGTCTTCGAGAAGGTTCAACGCGGCGGCGCACAGGCTCTGCATGGTTGTGTTTACGGTCGTTGCAGGTTGCTTGGGTGGTGGAGCAGCGAGCGGTGAGCGTTCAGTGTTGGTGACGTTGGTGGCAGCGTGGCCGGCGGCCGGAGGGAAGAAGGGCAGTGCGCCATGATCAGATATGTGTGAGGGAGCTAGGGCGGTCACTTGCTTTTTTCGGTGTCAACGTGTGCATATATAGAGCACGCCCTGCTGCCTGCATTCATCCAGGTATATAGAAAGACATGATTGATATAGAGTGCAATGGTGAGTGACTATTATTAGGTGTGCGTGTATGGTTGATCGATGCACCGCCGCCGCATGGTCGCCCTCGTGGGTCCTGCATGGGCGGCCGCCATGCGTTCGCGGCAGCGCTCGCCATGTGTCTGCCGCCGGCGACAAGCGTCGACGGCCTGTAGACTCCGATGCGTGGCCGGGCGCGTGCAATTTGCACCGGCCGCCGGCCCCTTCGACAACAACCTACATGCCGGCTGGGGAAAGATCCATCGGCGCCGTGGTAAAGAGGCCGGGTTCCCGAACAGGTCGACGCAGCTGTTTCGCGTGCCTCTTGGATGCCAGGACGAGATGGCGCGGCGCAGGGCCGAGACAACTGACTCCATCGACATGAAGATCTGTGCTGCATGGCAGTGGATGAGATCACTGCGTCGTTTACTCGTTTCCCATGTATGTATATTTTTTTGGGACGTGGTGTTTCTGTATTTGTTTCCACCAAGCTAGAGAAAGCCCCGAAATGTATTGTCAGGTCGACGAATAGGTTTTGCCAGGATGGGTCGCGCGCGCGTCTGTATTGGCGCGCTTATTGGGCCGCGAGTCAGCGTCAAAATTTTGCTCCAAGGTAAAGCTGGTGTAATTTTGGGCCCAACTCCTTTAAATTTTATTTCTCCACACTGTTCTCGTGTGACTTTATAGAAGATGACACGTTTGAATAAGGTCTCTCGTCCTCTTCCTACCTCGTCAACGTATTTGGCGGCGGCGGCGAAGGGCCAGTGGAATCATATGTGGTATGTGGCCAGTGTTTGGTTCCTTTGGATTTTGGACGTTGGCATGGTTGGTATGTTGTTCACGAAAATCGGTTCGCTAGTATGTGATGGGACATTTTCGATCTTTTCATTCGTCTGGACTTGCGATAAGATCCGGTTTATCCAATCCTATGAATTGATGATGAAGCATTGCAAGCCTGTGTCGCTTGAGTTGTGTCCCCAACCAATGTTCTTTCAGCGGTTATTAGATCTCGTTGTTTGCGGCGAGTAATTATTACGGTCTATAACTCGATCATCCTTCGAACGATCGAAGCAAAAGAAGACGACCAGTATGTTCGTGCTCATGAGCTAACCCCTTGCACATTGTGAACTTTCAACTCATTCGCTGGTAAAAGGCTTTTTTTAGGGTGTTTGTGGAACAGGAATATAACTTGCTCAACTCCACCCATGAGTTGATTGGTTGCCTGGTCAGATTTTAGCTCCGGCACCTAATAACACAAAAACAGGTGAAAACGGTGCAAATAGCGGCGTTGTCATTTTATTTGGTTGCCTCCATGTTGTTGGTGCGGTTTATGACACGGATGGCTTGTTATTTGGTTGTGGCGGGTTCCTGCATGGCATGTGAGCATAGTTTAAAAAACCGGACCGGCAATCGAACCGGCGAGGGTTTCGGTTCACGGTTCAGCGGTTGAACCGCCGGTTCGCTCGGTTTGTTTGCCGGTTTTTTTAAAATAGAATAGTGAAGAAATACTAATAATCTCTGAGAAAAGTAAATATATTTAAACAATATGTGTACAAGTATGACACGAACTCGTCTAAGAGCAGGTGGCTATCACCGTTGCACTGCTTTCGCGCGCTGAGGGAGGTCGCGAGTTCGATGCCCACCCCACGCAAATTCCTTTTCGCGAGCGTAATTCTTTCTCTGGTTTAACCGCCGGTCTGTTAAGTCCGGTTTTTCTCGAACGTAATTCTTTCTCTGGTTTAATCGCCGGTCTGTTAAGTCCGATTTTTCTCGAAAACCGCCGGTTTAACCACGGTTCGAACGGTTTTCTCCGGTTCGCCTGCGCGGCCGGTCCAGTGCGTTTAATAGACCGGCGAGGGCTCCGGTTCCGGTTTTTTCCGGTTCAACCGGCGGTCCGGTCCAGTTTTTTAAACTATGCATGTGAGTGATGCATTGTGAGAGATGCATGTAACCTCGTACTAGAAAAATGGAGAAACATAGCCATGGAGAAATGTCGATGTTGTAGTTTTCAACAAGTCCGACTCTAGATTGCTTTACGTTGTGTGCAGGCCGGCACACAAGGTCCACGTATGTAACCAAACCGAGTGAAAAAACAAAAAACAAAAAAAATTGCGTGCAGCGTACCTACCATTGTGCAGGCTCCAAAAACGCCCCTAGACGATCTAAGGAATTGCATAGGATATGCAAGTTTATTTTTATTACAGTTCTAATAATATTTATTTGACATTTCAAATTTTGATATTTTCTACTCCCTCCGTTCACAAAAGGATGTCTCGATTTTGTCCTAGATTAGGTCAAAATTGAGACATCCTTTTGTAAACGCAGTGAGTATATATTATATCAAGTTAACTTTATAAAAGTTGAATTTGACCAAGTCTTAAGGCACCATATTATGAAATTCAGTGAGTACAAAAAGGTTGTATTCATGTAATCTTGCAAAATCCCCGTAAACTTCCTTCGAACTAAGGAGATACCTAAAACTGCATCCATGTGGCTAATATTTGGCGCTTGGCAAGATGGCGGCTAAGAGCATCTCTAGTAGAGCCCGCAAAAGGGGCAAATTCGTATAATAACCGCCCGATGCAGATTCAAAACCGCAAAAACGCGGAGAACAGAACCCGCAAAACTTCCCGGCCCGTAAAAGTTTTTGCAGGGCCCCGTGAATTTCACCCTCCAAACCTTATATTCCTAGTTTTCACGTCCGAATATGAGGGGGCCTGTATCCCGCGCGAGGCATTGGCGGGCTGAAAATTGAGCACCCGCCGGTGACCTTCCGCCACGGAACTCGCCGGATTTCGCCGGACCTCGCTGAAAATCATTGGCGGAGGTGCTCCAAGGAGCGCGTCGAGATAAGCCGCGGAGGAGCTTGCAGGAGCCCGTGAGGTCGGCCGGCGAAGGTGCTATGGGGGGCGGCCGGCGGCGGAGGTGCTCG
This sequence comes from Poa pratensis, assembly GCA_947311845.1. Classification (NCBI taxonomy): domain Eukaryota; kingdom Viridiplantae; phylum Streptophyta; class Magnoliopsida; order Poales; family Poaceae; genus Poa; species Poa pratensis. The sequence goes on from CAMZMU010000052.1 coordinate 37,724,879, forward strand.
CACGAGCGCTTCAAGGTCAGCCTGCATAGGAGGCTGCAGGAGCATGTGGGATCGACCGGCGAAGGTGCTCGCAGGGGCGGCGGCGGCGCCCGCGAGGAGCTAAGGTGCACCACGTGGAAGTCCTTAGGACTGCCGTCGAATCCGGCCATCGGTCAACCCGTCGCACCAAAAATCATTCACCAACCTGCCTACCTGCTTAGCTCTTGGATGGATCGATCTATCTGGCTGTAGTAATCTGCAACTAGCTCAACTCTTGGATGGATCGATAGATTCATTGGGGACTCAGATGCAGCGGCAGAGCAAAGAGGCGCCAGATGCGGAGGCTCGGGACTCAGCGGAAACGGTGGCCGACAGGGGCTATGGGACGCGGGGGGGGGGGGGGGGGGGGGGCGCGAGGTGGCTGACAGGGCGAGGGTCGAGCGGCACACGAGCGGGGTGGGAATAGCAATGGCTGAAGCGGGGCGAGGAAGAAGACGAATGAAGAAGACAAAAGAATATTCTGTTTTGAGATTCGGTTTTGTGGTTTCTATTCTGCGCGGCGTCGTTTTGAGCCAAAAAAACGCGACTTCTCCCCGACCCTCAAAACTGTTTTGCGGGTTCGCTTTTTGCGGTGTTGCTAGAGATGCTCTAGAGCTACTCTCGTTGATGCTCGAATAGTGAACAATTATGGTCGTACCTCAAATTTTTTGTTATCTAAAATCAGTATGAATAATATAGAAGGGTTTTCATAGTGGAGAGTACGCCGTGGGACTGTGGGAGGAATCGTGGACCCTTCATCCAATTTTGATTCAGTTTTTGGAGGTGTTTTCCGATTCTCACCTAGAGTAGCTACTAGTACATGCCACGTCATCGGAGAGCAGGAGGAGAGGCAGACAGGTGGGTCCCACGCCACACAGCAATCAACCAGCAGCAGCAGCAGCACCTCTTTTGTATTCGTCGGAACTCCTCCGTCTCCACCCGAATTCCGATCTCGCCGCCTCCTCCCACCAGAGCGCCGCCGCCGTCGCCGCCCCGATCTCGGTACGTGCCCGTGCCACTCCCCCTTGAACCCGCTCCCTCCCGCCGGATCCGGCCGCCGCGCTCGGCGCGGGATCCGATCGAGAAACCCCCGGGCCGGACCCGGATCAAGACCTGATCTTTGCTCAATTCCGCAGGCCGATGCGTCCGTCCGCGGGGAACGAGAGACCGCCGGGCCGGCCCGTCTCCGGCTTCGTGCCCGGCGTCGCCCCCGCCGGGCCCCCACCCTTCGTGCGCCCTGCTGGCCCGTTCGCCCCGCCGCCGCAGCAAGGCGCGCCTGTTCCCCCCGGCGCGCCGTACGGGGCCGCGCCGCCCTCGGCAATGGGTGGTGGGTACAGGGGTCCCGCGCCGCCGCAGGGCCCCTACGGCGCCGGGCCACCGCCTCAGAGACCGCCCGGCACGGCACCGCCGCCCCAGGGACCCTTCGGCGCTGCCCCTCCCTCCCAGGGAGGACCCTTCGCCGGCGCCCCTCCCTCCCAGGGCGGACCCTTCGGCGCCCCCGCCGTCCCAGGGGGACCCTTCGGCGCCCCGCCTCCATCCCAGGGACCCTTCGGCGCCGCGCCTCCATCGCAGAGACCTTTCGCTGCGTCGCAGCCGGCTCCGGGACCTTTCCCGGTGTCGCGCCGCTCCGGGCTCGTACCCAGCGCCGCCACCATCTCAGGGCCCTTTTGCCACAGCGCCTCCACCTTTCCGCCCTCTGCCATCATCCCTCCAGCAGCCACAGTCCCCCACAGCAACCGCCGTACCTCCACCGTCCTACATAGCCCACCGCCACTACAATCGCAGCCGCCGCCTGTGCAAGGGTATTACTCTGGTGGCGCTCCTTCGAACCCGCAGTTCCCGATGTCCCGGCCACGTTTCAACAGACTTCAATGCAGACCATGGCGCCGCCTCCCATGGGGCCACAGACCGCTTATGGCAACCAGCCAGCGTATCCTCCCACGGGGCCCCGATGGGCACGCTCCAGAGCTTGGTGGAGGACTTCCAGTCTCTGTCAATGAGTACTGCGCCTGGATCGCATGACCCAGGCCTTGATGTGAAAGGGCTGCCGCGTCCGTTGGACGGTGACGAGGAGCCCGCTAAGGTTATGGAGTCGTTTCCGCTGAACTGCCACCCGAGGTACTTCCGGCTGACGACCCACACTATCCCGGCGTCCCAGTCGCTGGTCTCCAGGTGGCATTTGCCCCTTGGGGCCGTCGTGCACCCTCTCGCGGAGTCGCCTGATGGGGTAATGGGCTCTGCTCTTGTCATCTTGTTTATCCGAAGCACTAGATCGGCCTATGACATTTTTTATTTCTTGATTGTTTTTATTTAGGAGGAAGTGCCGGTTGTGAACTTTGGGACGGCTGGTGTGATCCGTTGTCGAAGATGCAGGACATATATAAACCCGTATGCGACATTTGCCGATGCTGGAAGGAAATGGCGCTGCAATCTTTGCACGTTGCTCAATGATGGTAATTCTTAACTTGGATTTTAGTTACTTGGTGTGCATTGAATGGGTGAATAGCAGTGTTTCTGCCAGCCATTGTGTCGTGTAATAAAACATGTAAACTGGTCAGCTAGTTTTGTGGCCACATCTTTTCTTTCCGAATTTTCCCTTGTTTAGAGTCAGAACCTTTTACTAAGATTTCCCAATCGTAATACCGTTTACTTGTTCATTTTCAAGATCATTTACTATCAAAGTAGTGTAGAAAACTCTTCTAGCATGGCATACTATTGTGGTGATTCGATATTTTTCGTATAAGGAAGTTGTTTTGTTGAACTGCTTATGCTATGAGTGAACCATGTCCTGAGTAAGATGCGTAGCACTATTCATAAGTGATGATGGAAGCATCAGTGGATGTACCAGAGAGGCGGAGATGTTTTGACTTGCTTCCTGAAAAGCTTTGGAAATGGTGGTGAGGGGGAAACATAGTTCCTTTAGCTAGCTTTGAATATTTAATTGGAGCAGCATTATGCTTATCTAATTGACTGTTATTTTTTGGCAAGAAAAATGTAGTCGAAAAAATGCCTGGTACTTTCTGTGTTCCACAATGAAATATGGAATAGTCAAAGAAATACTACTGGTGTCCTATCTTAGGCTCATTATTATAGAAACGAGCTTAAGGTTGTACCAAAAGTTAGATTTCAGAATAAATAAGCTCGAGTTTCTTGCAAGTGAAGATGAAATTGTTAGGAAATCCATAGGATCCATAGGTTATAAGGTTAAATAGTTTAGAGGCTAAGTTGAGTAATTTTATGGATATCATTTTTATAAGATATATATTTGACTTGTAAAGTACATGGCCAGATCTAGGCTGAACATACTAATGAAGAGAGGCTGCTTCCTTGAGAAACAAAGTTTTCTTTATGATGTCCTCATAAACAGGAAATAGTTTAGGTACATCTTCCGATTGGCAGGGTTAAACAAACCTGTTTGAGTTTTTGACTATTTGCAGTTATGTGTAGAGAGTGCTGCAAGCAGAAAGAATTATCATCTGTTATATGATCGTACATTCTGGTTAGGTAGTCATTTACGAGATCTGTATGTGTCTGCTACTGCTGACTGAACTCTGAGCAGTTAGCACCCTTGTCCCAGACCGCTTCCCCAAAATTTATATTTTTCTTTTTTCTGCAGTTCCTGGTGAGTACTTTTGTGCTCTTGATGCCAGTGGCAGAAGATATGATACAGATCAAAGACCAGAACTTTCTAAGGGAACAGTGGAGTTTGTTGCTCCTACTGAATATATGGTTCGGCCACCAATGCCGCCTTGCTATTTCTTTCTAATTGATGTCTCGGTATCTGCAGTTCAAAGTGGGCTGCTGGAGGTATGTTCTATATTTTCACATTTGTTTTTGAACTTATCATCTTTCCGAGAGTCATCATCTTTTTTTTTATCATTGACAATTCATATTAGTGCCTTTGGATTTAGGATGTTCTTATCTTTATAAAATCATTTTGGTCTCTAGGATTCAAATAATGTTGTCATGCACCTTCTACCAGGTAGTTGCAAAGACCATCAAATCATGCCTTGATGATCTTCTAGGCTTTCCACGAACACAAATTGGATTCTTAACCTTTGACAGCACATTACACTTTCACAATTTCAAGGTATTTCCTCCATCTCCTCTTAGTTATTATTTTCCCTCGAGATTGTATTTTATTTAGCAACATCACTCCTTTTAACATACCGAACTTGGTTTTATGAGGTACTTATGCAACTTGTTTTCTCTGCTGTATCAGTCTTCCTTGAGTCAACCTCAAATGATGGTGGTTGCTGATTTGGATGATGTTTTCCTACCATTGCCTGATGATCTCTTGGTTAATTTGGTCGATTCAAGAGAGGTTGTCGAGTCATTTCTCGATAGCTTGCCCAATATGTTTAATGACAATGTAAACGTAGAATCTGCTCTTGGTCCTGCGCTTAAAGCAGCATTCATGGTTATGGTAAGATCCTTGATGATTTTTTCTGTAGTATGTGTTGGTTGCTCTTGTGCAATATACAATTTGACCTAAGGACAATCATGTCACCCTTTTGTAGGGTCAAATGGGGGGAAAGTTACTCGTATTCCAGAGTACATTGCCATCTCTTGGTATTGGCCGTTTGAGACTTCGAGGAGACGATGTCCGTGCATATGGAACAGATAAGGAGCATCTTCTGAGGGTACCAGAAGATCCCTTCTATAAACAGATGGCTGCTGAGTTCACGAAAAATCAGATCGCGTGGACATCTTTTCGTTGAGTGACAAGTATTGTGATATAGCTTCCTTAGGTGACAATTCACTGACAACCTTTGTAGAGAAGTTCCTTTAGTATTTTGTGTTTGCTTTTCCTATTATGATATACATATAACTTTGTAGGTTCTCTGGCAAAATATACTGGTGGTCAGGTGTACCATTATCCATCCTTCCTGGCAACTACTCACGGGGAGAAACTTAATCATGAGCTTAGCAGAAACCTTACACGGGAGACTGCTTGGGAATCTGTTATGCGTATCAGATGTGGAAAAGGTTCTAGTTCTGGATTTATATCCGTAGCTGCATGCTATGTTAATTTCCCAAATATCTCCCTTGTTTGTTAGTTTATTCAACCTAACTCTCATGGCATGATGTTCTGCAGGGTGCGTTTCACAACATATCATGGTCATTTCATGCTAAGGTCCACAGATTTGTTAGCTCTTCCAGCTGTTGACGCTGATAAAGCGTTTGCGATGCAACTGTCTCTAGAGGAGACCCTAATGACGACACAGACTGTATACTTCCAAGTGGCATTGCTGTATCCTTTCCTGTCAAGTTGCTTATGCATCGCTCATAGTTTCTCCGTATCTAGATTTCAGTGAGAGAATTGATGCTACACATGATAAACTTGACGCATTGTCAAAGGAGCACCTTGTTCAAGGTTTCATTTGGAACAAAGGCTCTTTACTTAATTTTTTTATTTAGATTCATGAATATGGTTGTCAGTAGAGTAGAGCTGTAAACCCTCATGGCGCTTTAGAATATTGTATTTTCACTTATTAGAGAGAACCGAAACACCCTTTTTCTTGTGAAATCATTTGTGTCTGACTTCATAGGAGTGTCAATAGTATATTAGTGTTTAGTAGTACTGTAATACATTGTGCATATGATGTTTGATGCCACCTGCTGTCCATTATCCTTTAAAGCTGTTTTGTATCCCATAGGTTTTTTTCTTCAGAATATCATTTATGTGTTTGATTCTTGTGTCCTTAACCACCATCAGATATACATCATCTTCTGGTGAAAGACGTATCAGGGTGCATACAGCAGCTGCACCTGTGGTAACAGATCTTAGTGAAATGTACCGTCAAGCAGATACTGGTGCCATTGTATCATTGTTGGCTAGAATAGGTCAGTACTAGATTGATGCTTCTCCCCTTCCGTAAATGTCGATATACATGCTATTGTTATTAGTTTATAGTCTACTAATTATCGGTATTGTGCAGCTGTTGAAAACTCACTGTCTGATAAGCTGGATAGTGTCCGACAACAATTACAGTTAAAGCTTGTGAGAAGTTTGAAAGAATACCGGAACCTATATGTTGTACAACATCGGATAGGAGGGAGACTGATATATCCAGAATCATTAAGATACTTGCCATTATACATCCTGGCCCTATGCAAATCTCTTGCTCTGCGTGGTGGTTATGCTGATGTCTCTCTTGATGACCGCTGTGCTGCTGGTTTCAGTATGATGATACTGCCTGCAAAAGGCTACTCAATTTTATTTACCCTTCTCTGTACAGGCTTGATGAAGTATTGACAATGGTATGCCGTATTTCCTTCCAACTCAACTGATTAAGTTCCTTTCAACCAGTCTACTTGTAGACTTGTTATCCAAACCTTGTAAAATAAAGTATGAAAGAGAAAAATAAACTAAGTTTCATTTATTTGGGATGGAAGAACCTGTATAAGAACTGGTTAGTCTGCTCAACTTGTTTGGGGTGTCTTTAATAAATCTTTAGAAATGTAGCTTCCATTATATTTTGAAACTTCGCAGCCTCCTCAAGCATGGTAAGACTTGAGCGAAATAAACATGTAACTCGTAGCTGTTTTTGTTTGGTATGTTTGATATGAAGTTCTTTTCTCCTGTTTAGTAAGCACATATTGTAATCAAAGTCTGCTTAGTTAGGTCGGTAGGGCCTTGACCCCTCAACTATTTCCTGTTACGAAATTAAGTTTTTATTATGCTTTGTAGAGAAATTATGCACATTATGTTCAAAGTTAACCTTTGTACAATCTACTCTATCCATTGGCCGTTCTGACTTGTGACATAAATGTTGTGGTTTTCAGGAACCAGAGAGAATTGATGGGTCCCTGAGGCGTGTGCCATTAACCTTGCAGTGCCTAGACACTGCTGGTCTATACCTTCTTGACGATGGCTTCACATTCCTAGTATGGTTGGGTAGGATGCTCCCACCTGAGCTCGTGAACGACGTTCTTGGAGTCAGTTTGGGAAACTTCCCTGATCTATCAAAGGTACCCTTTTTTTACTCATGGTAAATAATAATTCTGACTTCAGATCCATGCTTCATCCCTTTTTTCTTTCTTTCTCTTGTTTACTTTTGTAAACAAAACCCCAAATTAAATTTGCGGAAAGATCATACGTTTTCTTTTTTTGTGTGAAAAGTCCCTCTGGTTTGCTCTGAAAAAAAGAACCCATTGTTTAGTTAATTATAATCTCACTGTTAATGGGTGTAATACCACATCATTTTGATTTGTACATCCTGATATGGGGTATCTTTCAGATGCAGTTGATAAAATGTGACAACCGCTACTCGAGAAATTTCGTTACAGTACTGAGAACCCTAAGGGAGAAGGATTCTTCGTGCTACCAGCTGCCTCGCGTGGTACGACAAGGCGAGCAGCCCAGAGAAGGCTTCTTGCTTCTGTCCAACCTGGTGGAGGATCAGATGGCAGGAACAAGCAGCTACATGGACTGGATACTCCAGATTCACCGCCAAACACAGAGCTGACGACGCACAAGCAGGAAAATTTTGTCTTTGTGTAAACTGCCGCAGATTCGGCTGCTACACGGTCCTGGTCGTCCACTTAACAGCTGGAACTAAATCGCGAGCTAGCCGTGTGCTATATCATTCTGTCCTGTTAGCAGCAGCTTAGTCGCTTGCTCGTCCTGGCGTGCAAACTTTATTGTTAATATTTTGTTCGTGTGATTAATTTTTCACTGTGAGAAAGAGTAAAAGTGTTGTATCAGAATAAGTAGGCAACAGCCATAAATTATACAACTGGGGTCGTAAAGGGTCTTTGTACGTTTCATTCTTCTTGAGAATTCTAGGTGCAAACTTGATGTAAACTTCGCTGTTGATTCTTTTTACTGTGATGCGATTTTGACTTTGGGTGTCCCCGAAAGATGAGAAAAACTTTGGGTTTGCTTAAGCTGATAAAATCTTGTTATCATCGGTTCTGATTTTAGTCCAGTAAACTGCCACTGATTGGGTTGTTCTCTCAAGCTGTTGGAAACTAATGCGAGATGAATGACAGAGCTACAATTTTTTTTTGTTAATTCGGTTTTTTAATGTTCTGTTGAATGAGAATAATAGGCCACAGTAATTTATGTACAACATGTGTTGTATGGAAATTCATGCTTGACTCGTGGTGGTGTTGTGTGCGGCTACTAAACAGCTGCAGTGAGCAACATGATCTTTATTGTAGGGAAGGAAACAAGTTGGGAGAATTTGAGCTTTGAGATTCAGACAAATAGACAGCACTAGACTAGGCGATTTTGAATACAGAACATGGGAAAGTTCCAACCAGTTTTGAATACAAAAGTAATCAAATGTCTTGTGTCCAAGTAGGGTTGTTCTCATAATCATGACATCAAATATGCGTCACCACAACCTCAATCTCAGGCACAGGAGCCACCACCAGAACCTCAATCTCAGGGGCACGGGAACATCATGCTGCGGGCTATGGGGGCCGAACAACAGTTCCAGGCCAAAATCAGGCGACTCTGGCTTGGGCTTGGGGTCAGGCCCGTGTTTGGCCTTGGCACTACAGTGCACCACGAAGATGACGAGCTACACCAGCAGGAAGACAACGCCAATGACGTTCGGTACCTGCATCCACAAGAGCATCACAGTGAAGACGGTGACAAAAACAACCGAAAGAAGATAGTGAGGAGATGCTCACCCCAATGTAGTTGTCCACTGGCTTGGACAGGTAGGCGTAGTACACCCAGGCGGCGGCGTTCAGCATGTTGAGGAGGACATCTGCTAGTGGGTCTAGGACCGGTATGGAAGGGATGTGCATCCGATGATTTTTATCCAATGCTTGTGCGATGGTTGCTCTGAGGATCGTTCTATGATGCTCGCGGATTGCATCCAATGGTACACATGCATCATGGGACGAGTGTCGATGTAAGAATGTCGAACATATAGCAGCTATCAGCGCTGAAATTCGAGCTAGCCTCGGCTAGGGACACAATTCATCCTAGAACGCCCAAGTGTTTGATTCGTTAAGACAACAAATGAAATCATCCGTTAGCCATTGCCACCAATTTATACTAAATATTTTTACGTATTTATAGCTCACAATAAATGAATCCTAGCTAACAATGTTATTGACACAACCTTTATTTTATAGTCAAAATTATTTTGTTCTATTGTGGCCGGCAATATTAGTGACATAAATGTGCTGGCAGTACTAGAACTCAATTTTTTGTTATTCAACTCAAACATGTATCATTAGATATAGAAAAAAAACCAAAATATAACTCTACTTTGTCTCCCAATTTCTATTGCTTTTCAAAATTTAGCTTGGGATGTTATAGCGATCGAAACCGAACAAAGCAAAGAAAAATGACAAATTAACCATCCTAAGGAGTAGTTTTGTTAAGATGTGTTATATAGTTTTTGGATTTTTTTTAGAAAATGCTGCATATATTCAACAAAGTACCCAGTACAAAGTACGAAGTACAAGAAATGAAGTACAATACGCAGTGGAACCAGATCCAGAGCAGAGCACAGCGACACCACCGGCGCCGGAGACGAAGAGCGCTGACCTCCTTCTAGCCACCGCCCAAGGGAGCCTTTCTTGTTGAAGATCGCCGCAGAGCCCACCCGCCGCGCAGCGACGGAGATTGTGCCGGTAAACGGACACGGCGAGCACCCTTTCCTTCAAGCTACACCACCTTGCCGCAGCCCACTTCGTCGCCGACGTAGAGAGAGACCGCCGAGCTCGCCCGTCTCTGATTTCCACCCGCCAGATCCGCCGCCAGCGTAGATCCGACGGAGGCGGAGGAACTCGAGCACCGCGCCGGGCCTCGAGCTCCCGCCAGTCAGGCGCGGCGACGGGAGCCCCGGAGAGCCACACCGCCGGAGAAGACCGCCCCGACACCAAACCAACCACCGGCACCACCACCTCCTCCACAGCGCCGCCGGCGGAACCTACACCCTACCCTACCGTATGTACATGCTGGAGCCGGGGATCCCCCACCCTCCCGCCGCCGAAGCGGCCGGCGAGGAGAGGGATCCCACGGCTCAGCGGCGGTGACGGCGGTGGATCGGTGAGGACGCCCAAAAAGTCGCCTTTCTCCTCTACAGTGGCGGGGAGGGAAAGACGGGCCGCTATAGTTTAGTTTGATCGTACTTATTTTAGTATTTAGACATATCCTAGTTGATAGTCGGTTTACAGTACATGCGTGTGGCCCTGTTCCCCTTTAAAACACAAAGGAAACAATTCACCGGTCTAGGATTAATATCCCAACAGAGCTTCTTAGGATAAAGCTCTCTAGTTTAGTTTTTTACGAATAGAAAACTCTAGATGAATGAGGTGTGAATAAGTATTTGTCACCCTATCCCCCTTTATCACATTCGTTAGTTGACAGCCTTAGGTGTATAAGGTGTGATTCTTTTTTGACGCATGCTCGCTATCAATCGGGAATGATATGAGGTGCAGGTCATGTTCCACGTTATGATCATTCTGATTAAACCATCTGATCTCCCGTTCATTGCTCTTCGCCACACCGCTTTTGCCCCCGCGCTTCTACTGCTTCTTAATCTACTCAAGGTCGGTATTCCATGCAGGGAATAAAATTTCGTCGAAATATCGGCCGAATTTCTCGAAATTTACGGTTTCGGCGAGTGGCGAGAAAACATAATCCATGACCGAACCTCCGCATGGTAGTGAATGTTTTTTTCCTTTTTTCCAATGTTTCTTTATGGTTTGTATATTCTTTAATTTTAGACTTGGTCTCGGTACCTATTGCAAGCTAAATTTACACCAAAGATGTGTCCGTACTTCCACCCTAGCCCATAACTACAACTTGTCGAATTTGAGTTCAGAGGGTCGCATGCCATGTTGATCCATCCTTCGCTCGTCGCGATCTCGCTGAGATTTAAACCCCCCCCCCCCCCCCCCCCCCCCCCCCCCCCCCCCCCACAAACATGTTTTCGCTGACTGAACAAAATTCTAAACCTCTAGGGAAACCCCATGCTGGTCGAAGGGCGCTTACGATTATTTAGACATCGAACATGTTCCGATACAAAACATTACCCATCGGCAACCACTTTGGTTTAGCACGCTCATCATCATCATCAAGCACCAGCGAGGAGTAGCCTCATCTTCCATATATAAAATCAAGTTTGCCCAAAACTTCCTCCACGTGTGCCCTTGTTGTCACTAGCGAGCCACGAGAAGAAGCATAATCCATCAGCCAAAGCCTTGGAACTCTCCGTGACCCGCTGAGAAATCGACAAGTGGCGCCAAATCCCCTGGAACCCAGTCTCCGAACAAGGTGGCTTCTAGTTTTCCTTAGCGGTGATTAATTAGCTCTTAGTTCACTGAGAAAACACACCAATACCATCGTCGCAAAGAAAAACACCGATACACGTACACGAGTCCCCCTCTCCTTTCTTGAAAGCAAGGCCTTTGAATTTTTTAAAGTCAAATAGTGTAAAGTATTTGTCAAACATTGCATTGCTTGACTTTCTTTATAGATATACCATCGCTTACGACCGTGGTTGATAAGGAGCTATGTGAAAACACAAGGTTTGCAACAAGAACGCAACTACATGGACATGGACTAGCTAGGGTACTCCAGAACAGATTCACCTCCGAACACAAGGTTTATGTCCATGGACGAATTGTGGATTTTGTGCAACATAACTTCCGAAGCTCGATCATGTATGTATCAAAAGACCCTTGAAAATTACATCATACTATACTCTACCACCCAGTGTGCATCAGTGTACCTGCCTCTTATCCATGCTGTCCGCAAGTATAATAAACAGGGCGCAAAAGCATATGCCGACGACATAAGCAACGCGCGCGAGGACGAACACCGCCGATCCATCGTCGGACGGGGCCAGCGCCATGAGGAGTATGCTTCCGACCATGACGACGAACGAGACGAAAAGACATGAGTATATGAAGATGTATCTGCGGCCCTGGTCGGCGTCCACCGCCACGACTTCGTCGTCGTCATTGTTGCCGGCGAGGGCGGGGGCGACGAGCCTCTCCTTCCACGCCCAGAATCCGTGTCGGCTGGGCTCGGCCGGCGCCGCGGCGTCGACGCCGTTGGAGCTGCTGGGAGGCGGGTTCTCGATCAGTGGCGGAGATCGAAAAAAATCATGGGCGGGCCAAAATTGCTCTAAACCATAGCGCTTCAGATTAGTCATTAGTTCATTACTACAATTTCATGCTCCAATTCAAACAAGGGCAAAGGATCATTTGCTGTTGCTCAAGTATCTTCTTCAACTTCACTAATATCATCTATTTTCCTTTGCAACACAAAATCAATTATTCTCTGAGTAACTTTTTCCATGGTTGTGCAAAAGTGAAACACATATTCGGTAAAGTAATTCTCCATGCTGTCAAATTGCTAACCAAAAATTTGGGAAAAGAAAGAAAACGACCAGGGCAGGAAAATTGCAGAAAAGTGAAATTCGATTCAGTAGCAGCGGCGCTTGCCAGCTGCCGGACCTCGTGGCCGGTGCGCCCTGCCTGTGCTGTGCGATGCGGCCGCACCTGCAGCTGAGGCGGGCCTGGTTAAAGTGACAGCAGATTTTTTTGGGCATCAGAAGGCTTTTTTAGCTGGCCAACCATTGAAAAGGACGAGCGGTTTGGCACTTTGGGCAATTTGGCTAGCAGGCTTGCTCGTGGGCTGTGTTTGCTAGGAGAAATACTAGCCTTTTTACAGTGCTTTGTTGGTCTGCTAGTGAAAATAGGTAGTGTTTGGCTAAAATTCTGGGCGGGCCACGGCCCAGTTAGGCCCCAACGTAGCTCCGCCAGTGTTCTCGATATCAGACATGTGCATGGTTCCGTCGGGATCGATGATCAAACTGCGAGTGATCGATGCTATTGGACACAATATATATACATACGAAACTCGTCCGCTGCTTGGAGTCTCGTAGACCTTGTCCGTGTTGGTATCCGAACGTGTTGGTATCCGGACCGAATCGTACTATAATCGACAGTCTTTTATTTGGTTGGCTCCAGCGAATTTTCTGCAGCGACAGTTGCAGCACATGACTATATATGGCTTTGCCCAGTGCAACGCCGGAGGTAGTGGGAGTCGGATCCTTTGGTCCGTGTGTCTCTCTGATCTCTCACACCGCGCGTGCATCTTGTGGCCGTCGCGACTAGCCTAAAGAGGAAATTTTGATCACTGTTTCGATTTCTTATAAGAAATGGTTAAGAAATGGTTCCAACCAATAGTATGTAAAAAATGATACTTCTCTGATCCCAAATAAATGTCATGCGCTGCACTAGCAAATCGTTTGTGGTCAGCTCTTTTTCTCCGACATTTAAAACCGATTGGAGGTAGTACATTCAATGGTTCATTATAAATGAAGTTGTCTATTAGAATTGATCTTTCAAAGTTTCAAGCTTGCACATGACAAAAGTTTGCCTTGCGAAGTGGTGATCACAGTGGGGTATTGTTTTATGTGTATGAGCATGCACTATAAGGAAACTGTTGATAGCTGTCACTAACGCATTTACGCTAACTCATTTATATGACAAACATACGGTTTAAACATAGATAAAGATGCACATGTTTTGGACGCATCACGCGGCCATACTGGCAGCGTGTGCGCCAGGGACATTGCTGCCACTGGTGTTTTGAGCATGCTGCAGTAACTTTTCGTACGAGTGAAAGATGGTGAAATATCATGTGTGTCGGAAAGAGTATTTAACATAAGAAAATGTTTGATTTATTTGTGGAAGCAAATACACAACATGAGCCTCTATGCATGTAAGAACAAACCAATGCGACCAGCGACAACAAGTTTAGTTACCATACATGTTTTTCTCTTTCTGTGAGTCCTGCAGGTTCATGGAATTTGTGAAGCAACCTTTCATGTTTATAATTCTATAAAAGAGTTATTTCATAAATTGGCAAAAAAAAAATATGTGCACCAGATGATAACATGCACATTGCATAAGATCATTTTAAATAATTAAATTTACGTATGCAAACATTTTAGAATCCACACTGCTTCGTTGGCGATCACTCTAACCAATGTTGTTTCAATGTGATGTACGAAGCATGCACACATTGTTAAATTTGACTCTCACAATTTGACCTTAAAATTGTTCTATACATATGTTTGCTTGATCATACACTAGAAACTGCTATTGAGACATTTGTTACGTCATACTCCTTACAGATTTGTCAAAATATTTATGAATCTATATTACTATTAAAAGAGCAAACATGACCGGATACATTAAATCTTATGCGTTCACTATGCTACCAACGGATCAGATTGTTCGGTCCGTGTTGAGCACCTCAACACATCCTACTGAAACGTTATTTTTTGTTATAATTACAGAGATTGCCACCGCTTAAAAAAGTAAATCTTCCAGCCGGAGCCGGCAAGAGTAGCAGCATGGCGAGACAGGAGAAAGCTGGAGCGAGGGCGACGCGGGGACGGCCGTGGGCGGAAGAGGAGGAGAAGGGCGGCGCCGGGGACGAAGCTTGGAGGCTCCCTCGCCGTGGAGGTCGGGTTCTGGCTCGCCGGCCGGTCCTGCGCGCGCAAGACGCCGGGAGAGGAGGCACATGAGGCGTGATAGGGCGAGCGATGGCGCTAGAATTTGGCGCCCCAAACCCTTCTGGTCGTCTTTCCGGGCGAAGGAGAGGGCAGCCGCGCCGTCGACCTCGTGCGCCAGCGATGGGAACAGCACGCCGCCGCCCCTGGCCTGCACGAGTCCGCTACTTGAAGTCGTATCTTTGTCGGCCGTCTCCGGCTCGCCGCCCTGGCTGCGCTGGCGGGAGCTGCCGGGGATGCGGCATGGAGGATTCACCCTGCCCCTGAAACCATGCAGGTCATCATCCTGCATCAGCAGCAGCCTCTGCGCAACGGCGTCCGGAAGGTAAAAGGTGTCGAGGTAGTTCCGCAGGAGGACGTGGCTGCCGACGACCGCACGGTATGCCTGGTGTAGTATGCGGCCAGGAACGTGGTGTTGTAGCTGGTCCCGACTGCATGCCATGTGTTTGTGTTAATGCTTGCAATTGAGCGATGCGAATTTTGCCCCAGCTTATGCTTGGTTTATTGTTCATGCCATCCCAATTTTGATTGCTGGGTCACCCTACCCATGGTGGAGGCCGTGTGGGTGGACCGTGGTGCAGGCCAGAAATCTCAAGATCTGAGCAGCTGCCCTCAGGACGACGGTAAGGTGTGCATCAATGCAATGGCAGTGCCGGTGAGTATGCCTACCGATGTATGATGTATCCATCTTCAACCTGCTGCTGCAACCGCTTGTTATGTTGCTATAATGCTTCTTAGGCCTCCAGGTCTTCCCTTGTGCAGCTGATTGCATCTAGGTTCAGCTCACGCATGCAGATGTTGGTATACAGAAAACAAGAGAAATGAAGTAACTTGGTATTCAGAAAATGAGAGATAGCACAATATCTCCCTCGGGGTCGAGGGGAACTTATGGGACCTTTATTTAGCAGTTTAATGTACGAGGGAGAGCAAGGAAATATTTAAGGAAACTTGACTTCAAGTTTGTACAAAAAAATTCTTAGAAATTTATTTGGATTTCAGGTGATTAGTTCGGTTCTGATCAGCACCATCTGATTCTGACTGGTTGGTTTTTTCAGCACTGAGGGCAAAAATCTTTGTATAATGCAGACATTTTCTTCTACATGTGTGGTTCAACATAAGCCTAAATCTGTTTGAATAACTGCAGGAAGATCTGTGTGATAAATCACATCTTGTTTCAGTCATACCGAAGTCCAATTTTTCTTCTTTGGGATAAAGTCATCGTGATTGAGCAGTATATTAATATTGTTTCCTTTCACATTGCTTCCTAAATGTTGGCTGTATTGCACTTTAAAAAAATGCATCACTAATTGACCAGTAAATTTGTTGGAGGTTCAATACAATGCACAAAATATGGA
Organism: Poa pratensis; assembly: GCA_947311845.1. Lineage (NCBI taxonomy): Eukaryota > Viridiplantae > Streptophyta > Magnoliopsida > Poales > Poaceae > Poa > Poa pratensis. Next base: position 37,740,759 of record CAMZMU010000052.1, read on the forward strand.
GTCTACACGGATCCAACTTGGGAAATAACTGCTATGTTTTTTCGCCTTAAATATTTTGTTATGTAGCAATTGATTTAACTTCAGAGACATATGTAAGAGGCATGTCCACGTGCGTGATTTCATTAGGGCCATCATTGCATATGAGTTATTGCAGGTATAGGATTTAGGAGATGAGCTTGATTCGATAAAATATGGGCATCTTTAGACCATTTAACATTTTGACTTCAAATTAAGGTTTATACAAACAAAAATAGTAGAAAAGTAAACGCATAAGATGAAAGGATTAAAAAAACAGTGTTGTGTTGTGGAGACGTGCGTTGCACGTGCAAGTTAACTAGTGGTAGAAAACATAGTTCTTAAAAAATTGTTACAAAATGCAGCTTAGTATTGTGTTCGATGAATTCATTACAAATAAAAATACACCAACTATATTTAGTAATATTGTCAATTATGTGGTTAAAGAATGCAAACAAACGGAAAAATATACTTGTAATATAATAACATTATAAAAGTAATACCTAGAGAAGTCTAAAAGTTCAGTAAAATTTTATTCATTTCCATTCGCCCTAAGACCAAACTCTTATTGGACCAGACCTGGCGCCGACCGGACACACATAGAATCATTTATTGTAAGCACTAAAATAAGCATAAAATATTCATCAGGCCCCGGTGCGCACAAGGTAGAAGCACATAAACCCGCCCCCCAAAAAAGAAAATGTATGCATCATCCAAGAGGCTATAACCAATTAGCATCGAATTCCATATTAAACATCCATGCTTTCGTCTATATATACCATTGAGTTAGTAGACGTCACTAGATCTCATACGTCCGAGGCAGTGATTTGCCAGTTTGGGTTGTAATGAGTGTGTCCCAACTCACAGTTCGTCCGATTTTAGGTTCTCATTGTTTTTATTTAATGAGGGAAGCAGCAGGTTTGCTGCGAGCTTTATTAATCATCGGCACAAATTACATCGCTTACAATACTGTTTAACAAATAGTTAGGGGGTTCATCGACCCAGTTATAAGAAAGATTTTTCAAAAAAAAACTAAAGCTAGCTATCTCATGTCCTGCCTGATTTGCTTCCCTTGAAAATTGTTTGAACTCTACACTTCCAATAGCCGAAACAATGTATACACAATCTGCAAAGATAGCGGATGATTCACTCCACCACACCTTGTCTCCCCGGTACATGCTTCGATCGTTTCAAGTGAGTCGGACTCCACAATGATATTAATTTACCCCATCCTATTAGCAAGAGAGAGGCCCTATGACAAAGCAATTGCTTTAGCCATGCTTGGCGACAAAATATACTGGAGCGTTAGGCAAGATGCCGCGATGAACGAGCCCTAAAAATCTCGTAAAATTGCTCCCACTGCACCAGTACAAGTATCAGCATAAACCGATGCGTCAACATTCAGTATAACACATCTAGGTCCTGGCCTTCTCCACTTCGTTTCTCCTGTAGGTCTAGAGCGTCCTCTATCTTTGGATGCATTATCCACAATGGCCAATATTGACATTTTGAGCTTAGTTCAAGGTTTAAAACTAAATCATGAACGGGACCAGCTCGATCTTCTCATCATCCGTAACTGGAGCAAATAAGTGGTATTCATGCCCTTATCTACACGATGTGGAACCCATATACCGTTACAATCTTTGGGTCTGTGTCCTCCTGAACCAATAACAGGTTCGCTACTTAGCTTTCGCTGTGTGTGTGGGAGGGGGTGCCCCCCTTGACTGCTACATAGCTCCGATATTAGTGAGGTGTGTGTCATCCACATGGACATCAAGCCCATCACAGTAATGCTCGGCCGGTCCTTTGAAACGAGGCTTGTAGATTTCGGAATAGCGAGGATGATCCAACACAACCTCCAAGCTCTGGCAACCAACGCCGACATGTTTGGCTATGTGGACCCCGATTCCATGGAAACTGTAAAGGTCAACCGTCTGTCGAACTTGTAAAGCTTCGGCGTCATCCTCTTAGAGATAGCCAGCAGCAGGCGGCCCAAATTGAATAGCCCGGAGAAGACACAGTCCACCTAACCGAGTGGGTCTGGGACCGGTATGGAAAAGGGTTGTGTATCCGACGTTTTTTATCCGATGAGTGTCTGATGGTTGCTTTGGATCATTCGATGATGCTCACTAATTGTGTCGAATGGTACGCATGCATCGTCGGACGCGTGGCAGCCGTACAAATGTCATAGGTATAGCAGCTGTCAGTGCTGAAAGTCGAGCTAGTCCAACCGAACGTGAATTTTGTCCTACGCTAAGGGCGCCCTTGCGCAATCTCGTCCGTCCATCTCGTCCATCTGACGGACGAGATTCGTCGTTGACCGACGGACCAAAACGGACCAAATCTTGACCGTCGGACGGACGAAATAGACGGACGAGATTGCGCAAGGGCGCCCTTAGCGTAGGATGCAGGATATATGGAGTCCAGCCTAGAGACACAATTTATCCTAGAACGCACAAGTGACTCAATTGGCTTTGATCCGTTAAGACAACAAATGAAACAATCCGTTAGCCATTGCCACCAATTTGTACTAAATATTTTTACATCTTTATAGCTCATAATAAATAAATCCTAACTAACATTGTTATTTTATTTTTTCTGAGAAAAACTAACATTGTTATTGACACAGCCTTTAGAAAAGGACACAGTATAAAAAACGGGTTACCCAAGCCAGCGACCGGTCGGTTTGTAGAATTGGAAACCGATGCTAACTAATATCTGCAGGCGATCGATGGCTCTGACTACGTACGGGTAGGTGGTCGATCATCATATATCCAACAAATCCATGGAAGCTGGTACCAGCAGCGAGGCGACGGCGCCGGATCCTGGCCGCCGCGGCTTCTGGGCGTGGAAGGAGAGGCTCGTCGCCGGCGCCAGCAGCGATCCCAACGCGGCCGTCACATGGACGGACTGCGACCGGCGCAGTAGGAAGGTGTTCTTGTGCTGGTGCACGCTGTTCAACTTCCTCCTCGTCATCGGCTCCACCCTCCTCATGATCTACGTCCAGCAGCCCGCCGCCGGACGGGCCGTGTTTGTCGCCACGCGCGTCCTCGGGTACGGCGGCCTGGCCGCCTCCGTGTGCCTGGGAAACCTTCTCACCTTTCTGTGGAACGCGGTTCTGATGGATGATAGTGAGGACCAGAGGATGATAGATTCGATCATGTATTCGCTCTTGTAACAAATGAAGATAATATTTTCTTAATTCGTATGTATACGGAGTAAAGTAAAATATGTATGAATCAGTGAAGAGCTAAAAAGGCTTACAATTTCGAACGAATGGAGTACCATTTTTTCAGGCCTTGGCACAGTAAAGCCGTGGGCAACGCTCCATGCTGAATTACTGCCATAGCTCTCCATATCATGCATCCACAAAAGGGGTTGGCTCAACTTCGATCAATTTATGCGATGATTTGACCTAGTTGCTACGCCCGCCCTGCGGCGGCCCCGGAATTGGTGCAGCATTCGTGCCTTCTCGGCGGTTGTCTTAGTAGCTTGCAGTGTTGTGACTCGTGTGCGGTTACGGTGCCGACTGGTGTAAGTCGGCGCGGTAGGCCCAGAGCCGAAGTTGTGTGTTTGTGACGTTTGATGAGAACTAGTGTCGTGTGGACGACGCCATTTAAATAGAGCAATGTATGTATCTTTTCGATCCGGTTTTTCTTATAAACTGTCAACTGTATCTACCTAAAAGAGAGGCAGATGTCGACTGTTTGTCCTAAAACAATATGCTTACTAATTTACTATGTGTTCTTGATCAACAAGGTGCACTACAAGTACGCTTATAGTAGGGTGATTTGCCAAATCACTGCCTCCTAACTGAAGAAAAGTAAGAAGTTGACGTAAGTATTACAGGAAGAACTACATACTAACTCTATGGTGTAGATTAATGAACGTGTGTAGTTTGATGGAGCCCACCGTTTTGGACTAGCCTCCTGGATGATGCGTATATATATACTAGCACAATATTACAAACTCCATCACAGGTTTACATCAACGAGTCTATGATCCTCTGGTCGTCTCTACGACCCTCGGCAATCCAGTTGCGTAGACCAGCGACAAAGGTACCCAAGCACACCACGACGGCGGACGGCCAGCCCGACGTACCCGACGACGTGCGAGGCGACGAACACCGCATGTCCGGCGGTGGACGGCTCGACGTAGACGATCAGGGACATGGAGCCGGCGAAAAGGCCGAGGACGAACAGGGTACACACCCACAGGAAGATGTGCCTGTTAGACTATAGAGTTTGTATCGGTTACAACTTGTATTCATCCGAAACTTGTACACAAAGTTAGGTCTAGCCTAGGTCGGTTTCCCCTCCTATATAAACATTGTAATCCCGGCTGTAATCTATATACGAAATATATCAAGTTTACATGGTATCAGATTAGTTCGATCTTAGGGTATGGCTCCACCCTCTCTTCCGCCGCCCACCCCACCACCCCTTCCGCCGGCCGGCTACTTTGAACGCCGCGCCGCCACCATTGCCAAAGCCGCCGCCATGGCGCAAACCTCCTCTTCTACCACTAGTAGAAAATGGGCCTATGGTCCCGGTTCGGTTGGGCCTTCAGTCCCGGTTGCCCAACCGGGACTGGCCAATCGGGACCAATGCTGTCCCGGTTGGGCCACGAACCGGGACCAATGGTTGTCCACGTGGCCTGGTCTGGCTGCTCGTGGGGGGAGACTCATTGGTCCCGGTTCTTAATACGAACCGGGACCAATGAGTGCTTTTTTTTTTGGTATTTAGGGTTTAGGATTCGATCTCGCCGGTGCCCCTCTCGCCGGTGCCCCCTCTCCTCTCGCCGGTGCCCCCTCTCGCCGGTGCCCCTCTCCTTCTCGCCGGTGCCCCTCTCCTCTCGCCGGTGCCTCCTCTCCCTCTCGCCGGTGCCCCCTCTCCCTCTCGCCGGTGCCTCCGTCGTCTCCCCCTTCTTCGCATCGCCGACGTGCTCTCCATCGTTTCCGTACGCATATTATACGCTCTACTATATACACAGTACATGTTGATGCATATATAATTAATATTCGATCTCTTGCGAGAATACAACTATTTAATTACATGGAGATAGATCAAGCCATCAAGGCATATGTAGTTCATCGTCCGAAGCATAATGTTCTCCCCTTTCATCGATGACCTCCCTAAGCAGAAATCCCGCCAATTCCTCTTGAATTGCTCCTACGCGCAGTTTGGGTCGATCTTCTCCCGCATTTTGCTGAAAGCAGTTGTTCTCCGCTCAGTGGTCAACTCGCGAATGAACTCGCAAACGTAGAATCCACATAAATTACTCCCCGGTGGCTGCTGCGGACTTTCACCGTTTTATAAGTTAGCTCATCTTTGAATGGACCTTCTACCTTCTGTTTGAAAATTGTCCAACACCTGCTTTGGCAAAGAAAATGAACAAAGGAGTTATTAATTACTTGACATCAGGGAACGAACGAAAGAGGGCGATATAATGCGATAATGATTGAAATTACTTGTTGAGCATTTCTTTCATGTCGGACCACAACGCTTGGTCCCAACTTAATGAGTCGTGGACTTCAACTGTGGACTTGTCAGGTTGAATGCTTAGCAGAATCCAGTGGAACCTGCGGACGTTTACATAAAGCAGACATGCATAGCTCATCAATTACACTTAACATCGAGAAAGCCAAATAAAAATATGTACAAGACAGAAACACTCACCTGAAGTTGTAAGGAAATAGTATTTCCGTACAGAAATGTTGCATGGTTAAAAAGGTGGTCAGGTCATGCTCCACGTCTTTGGGGTGATTGACTAACGTATGTGAATTCACGATATATGGGTCAACGAACCCAACCTCAAAAACTTTAGATCTTTTGCATTCCAGCATCTTCATTCTGCATAATAGCGTACAAAAGGATATATATATAGGCAGGATAATATAATACAGGCAATGAACGAGCTGAGCTAGAGACTTAATTACGAAAATAAATCACTTACAGACAATAGCAAGAGAGGATAGATTTGTCGAGGGCGCGCTTTTGGAATAACTGGAACAGTTCAGTCAGTTGAACCTGTATAGTGTAACGTTTGAAGAAATGCTCCACTCTAACGTCCAGCGGAAACCACTCTTTCGCGTCCTTCTTTGATGTGTGCACCAGGTACCAGGTATGCAGATTTCGCATATGTGTTGATAGACCCGTCATCTCCTCATTACTGACCATAGGCTCCCCTTGGACATATTTCCGTGCCATCTCTAACATTGGCGCATGTTCATAGCCTAAAAGTTGACCAAGGCTCATACCCAAGGCGGTAGCCTGTTCCTTGGCCTGAGATACAGTGACACCAAGTTCTTTAGCAGCAGCTATGGCTCTGGGGTCCAATAATTCCAGGTCTTATCCATAGCGACTCTGAAGTCCTTGTCGACATCGGAACACACTATGAGCGGGGGGACCGATTGATTTTTCTGCTGTCCGAGCTGGGCAATTTGTTTCCCGCTTTTTGCACTTCTTCCCTTGTTCTGCTCAGACTGGGCACGTGCTAGCTTAGTAAGTTCACGACCATAGTCAGATGGCAGATTCATCGATATCTGGGATGGCTGCTCAAGGAAGGACTTTCTCCACTTTTTGGATTTTTCATCGTATACCGGCTTCTGCTCGGGCTTTTTTGGTGCAAAAAAAGCCTTATTGTAGGCAGCCACCTCCGCGGCGTTTTCCGCTACAGTCCTGTCATAAGGTCTAATGGGAAGATTCTTATGAGGTACTGTTGGGAGGGGCGACCTTTTACGTTTCGGTGATCGCTTACCCCTCATAGTACGAGCGGTGGGCGGAAACGGCTGACGCGGCGGCGGAGACGGCTGCGCTGGAGACTGGTGAGGCGGTGAAGAGGACTGTTGCGCTGGAGAATGCTGAGGCGGTGAAGAGGACTGTTGCGCTGGAGACTGGTGAGGAGTCGATGGCCTTGGCTGCCAGTTCGGAAGCACGATGAATTCCTTTGGCCATAGAATGGTCGCTTTCTTGGCTTCTCCAAGTTCAAGCACCTCCCCATCTTCACCTGCAGGGTGTTGCAGCTTCAGCTCCTCATAATCTTTCATCACTTCATCCACCGCGACAACAGCGTAGCCATTTGGAACCGGAGAGAAATGGTAAGTTGGATTAGGTCCAATTGGTACGACATAGCCGACCGCCACCTTCACGGTTAAGTTAAAAACTTTCACATGCATCTCACAAGGTGTGCTCTCCGTGATATCATCCACTGGGTAGCGACGAAGTGGAGCCACTGCATCATCATTACCATCCTGGAGCTCCGTGGAAGCCACGCTGCTTTTCCGATTCGATGGGCCACCGGTACCATCGCATGCAGCTTCTACCATGTGCCGTTGAGATTGGCCGCTAGTACCTTGCTGGCTAAGCACGGCAATTTGTTCCTTCTGCAGCTTTAATTCTTCTTCTATATTAGCAGCCGGTCTGCAGCAGCGCGTGCTTCCATTGCCTCCCTTTCCTTTCTCCTCTGATGGCTTCTATCAGGAAATTTCTTCCTGTGCTCGGGAATCGCAATTGTCTTGGGCTTGGAGCCAGGTACGCCTCGTAACCGTCCGTCGTGTTCCTTATTCCCAAGGGCGCGTGTGAGCTCGTCATCCTCTCTATCGGGAATGAACCGTCCCTCTTCAACATCCTTTACTGCTTTTCTAATTTCTTGGATGGGTAGTAGGGGATTATCTTTGTGTCTTCTGTTATATATGCACTTCCCTTCTGCGTCCAACGTGCCCCCATGCCCGTAAAACCAATTTCTTGCCCGTTCGATCCACTTGAGTGGCTCTGGAGTGATCCCATTAGCCAGCAGGTCCGCCTCAAGTTTCTCCCACTTAGGCATGCTACCAGCGTAGCCACCAGGCCCCATAGTATGGTGGTACATCTTTAGAGCAGCATTTGCCGCATTTTTTGCAGACTTTTCCAGAGCTTCCTCTGATTTCTTGTACGCCACAAATTCTTCCCAGTAGTCCTTTATCTTCTCATACCCTTTATCGAAGTCTGGAGTCTTATTTTTCTTGACAAACAGTTTGTTCAATCTTTTCTTCCAGTTCTTGAATAGCTCGGCCATCTTCTTAAGTGCCCAGTCCTTGACTTTTTGCTCCATGATTTTCCGGGCAATCTTTTCTGCCTCATCTGGATCCTCCTCATCTGAATCCACCTCTGGCGCCGGCAGGGTGAAATTAACCATGAGCTTTCTCCAAAGTCTTTCTTTGCCCTCATCGCTGACATATAGCTGTCCTTTCTCGTTTGGCCGATGCCATTCTCGAACGGTGATCGGGATGAAGTCCCTAACAAGAACTCCGCATTGCTTTACCATTTTATTTTTAACACCAGGGGGAGCAGTCGGTGTGCCGTCTTCAGCGACTCTTTCGATCGTGTACCTTTCTTGGTCGCCCAACTTTTTGGCTGGGCCTCGTTTTGTCCTTACAGAAGATTTGCTCGATCCGGAGGGCTAAAAGAAGAAAGAGCGTTAATATATGTATATAGACATCAGAGACTTAATTAATACAATCTTCGGCTTCATTAATATATGTATATGCACCTCGCCGGAGTTTAATGTTCCACCGGAGCCTTCGGCTTCTCCCTCGTCGGCTTCTCCCTCGCTGACTTCTCCCTCACCCCGGCCGTCGGGTTCTACCTCACCGGAGCCGTCTCTTCGGTTGAGAGACTCATCTCCCTCACCGGAGTTGTTCAAAAACTCCGTGGTGACATCGACAATATCTTCCGGCCCGCGGATTATATCCTGGAGGATATTTTCCTGATCTTCGTCTCGTTCCATAGTTTCTGCAAATTAAGAACAATGCACAAAACTTTAGTTGGGTAACTTGTTCCATATGTCAAGATACATCTACAATATCATAAACCCGTAAACTCGTATCGTAAACCCGTAAACTCGTATCGTAAACCCGTAAACTCGTATCGTAAACCCGTAAACTCGTATCGTAAACCCGTAAACTCGTATCGTAAACCCGTAAACTCGTAAACTCGTATCGTAAACCCGTAAACCCGTAAATTTGCATCTTTGCATATCTAACACAATTTACCGGGTCAACTTCCGAACCACGATCTACCGGGAAGAACAAATACCGGACAAGAACACAATCAATACATGGCATTGATGCAATGCGCAATATGTATGCATGATCAATTTAATGCATTGACATGGAACTCTAAATCATGTTTGAAATGTTATTGAATTAGGACAAGCACAAATTAGGACTAACAAAATTTTCCTATACAAAAAAATCCTAACACTAACAAAATTTTCCTATACAAAAAATCCTAACACTAACAAAATTTTCCTATACACTAACAAAAAATCCTAACACTAACAAAATTTTCCTATACAAAAAAATCCTAACACTAACAAAATTTTCCTATACACTAACAAAAAATCCTAACACTAACAAATTTTTTTCCTAACACTACATTTTCCTAACACTAACAAAAAATCCTAACACTAACATTTCCTATACAAAAAAAATCCTAACACTAACATTTTCCTAACAAATATTTTTTCCTAACACTATAACATTTTCCTATACAAAACAAAAAAATCCTAACACTAACATTTCCTATACAAAAAAAATCCTAAAATTCTAACTCACCGATCGAGAAGCGGTGGTGCGCGCGGGCGGCGGTGGCGCTGCGAGCTCGGCGCGGGGACGGCGGTGGCGCTGCGAGGGGGGCGGCGGTGGCGTGCGAGGGGGACGGCGCGGTGGCGCTGCGAGGGGGACGGCGCGGGGACGGCGCGGTGGCGTGCGTGCGGGGGAGGAGGCCGGCCGCGTCGTGGCGCCGTACGTGTACGGGGAGGAGGCCGGCCGCGTCGGGGCGGCGTGCGGGGAGGCGGCGGGGCGGCGCGTCGTGGAGGTCGGCGGCGGGGCAGCCTGACGGCGTGGTGGCGGCTCCGCGGCTCCTCTGCTTTCTTTGCTCCTCGTCGATGAACTCTGCGTGAGAATGAGGACGAAGAAGAGGCGCGGGCAGTTATAGCAGACCTCATTGGTCCCGGTTGCTGGCAAGAACCGGGACCAATGCCTCTTTGGTCCCGGTTCTTGCCACCAACCGGGACCAATGAGGGCGCAGTTAATGCCAGATCAAGCGCGGGATCCACGGACTCATTGGTCCCGGTTCTTGGTAGAAACCGGGACCAAAGAGTCATTTTTCAAAATTATTTCGAACTTTTCAGTTCTGAAATTTTGTTCCCGCCTTTTTTTTTCTTATTTAGGTGTTTGGATATGAATTTCAAATAGTTTTGAATCTGAAAAGACTTTCAACATGAAAAGTTATTAAATTTGAATAAATAATCCAAAACCATTTTCTGTTTTCTAAAATAATTATTCTAACTATACAAACTATTAACCATTTTGCCATTTTCAATTAAAAATGCATTAACTTTATTGCATATTTTGAATTGACAAAACTTTCAACATGAAAAGTGTTTGAATTTGTATAAATAATCCAAAATCAATTTTACATTATTATTGTCATTTTCAATTTAATATGGATAAATTCATATCTTTAAATCCGTAAGTCGAAACTCGACTAATAATACGTATAAATCGATAAAAAATGATTAAGTAAGATTTATGATTAAGTAATAATAATTATTAATTCAGTTAATTCTATTTTTGGTGTTGTAAAATCCCATGGCAAGCAGAAGTAAATGCAGAACAATTTCAGAAAACCTATATTTGTAAGATGAATGTTTGGTGTTGTAAAATGCAGAAGAAAGCAGATAAAAATTATTAATTCATTTATCTTAATGCATTACATAAAAGGTTTAATACATTATTACACATGATACAACGTCTCACAAGCGCTTGAAAGAAACACACCCCTGATCCAACATCACCAACATTATTCTCCAGGTGGAGGTGCGGCGGCACCTGGTGGAGCAGGAGGCCGGTAGCTGGGCATTCCTCTCCACGCCGGGCTCGTGGGCATACGGCGGGATAGACTCCCGCGGTTGCGCCCAAGCGCGCTCTGCCGAGCACGCTCGACCTCGTCCAGAAGGCGCTGCGGCGGGCGTGGCGGATCCATCTCGTGGAGACGATGCGTTCGTGGCTAGGAATGGTGGATTAGGGTTTACCCCGTCGGCGACAATATATAAAGACCTCCAGGGCAGCGCTGGGGGAGGACAGGTGCCCAGGAAAGCGCTGGGGGAGGACACGTGTCGTGACCGCAAAGCCCGTCTTTAGTCCCGGTTGGTGTTACCAACCGGGACTAAAGAAGCACACAGATCGTGTGTTTCTTTCAATCGCTTGTGAGCCGTTGGATCAGGGGTGTGTTTCTTTTGAGGGATTGTGAGCTGTTGGATCAGCAGTATCACGACCACTTCGTGAGCCACATGACCCGGTTGGTGTTACCAACCGGGACTAAAGAAGCACACGGATCGTGTGTTTCTTTCAAGCGCTTGTGAGACGTTGGATCAGGGGTGTGTTTCTTTTGAGGGATTGTGAGCTGTTGGATCAGCAGTATCACGACCACTTCGTGAGCCACATGACCCGGTTGGTGTTACCAACCGGGACTAAAGAAGCACACGTACCCTATATATACCCGCCCTCCTCAGACAAGTTACTCACTCACACAAAACATTCCAGCGTCACTCGGAGAGGCATCTTTGGGCAACCAGTGGCAAGACGTCTCTGATGACCTGCGACCGTTCCAAACGGTTGCAGATCATCAGAGATGTGTTGCCGGACGGTTGTAGATCATCAGAGACGTCTTGCCGCTGCTTGGATCGAAGTGGCGCTCAAACACAAAACATTCCAGCGTCACTCGGAGAGGCATCTTTGGGCAACCAGTGGCAAGACGTCTCTGATGACCTGCGACCGTTCCAAACGGTTGCAGATCATCAGAGACGTCTTGCCGGACGGTTGTAGATCATCAGAGACGTCTTACCGCTGCTTGGATCGAAGTGGCGCTCAAACTCACGAGCCACCGTCGGGCTGTATGCAGGGGGAACTGTGTTTGGACGGTCGAAGCTGAGGTTTGAGAGGTTCCCACGGGAGGTGTGGGAGCCGACAACCACCTACCACGCGTGTTTCACCGGTCGTCATGCAATTAATTAACAGAAAACAAAAAAGAAAACTCACTCGTGTATTATGGTTTTCACCACATAAAGGTTTAATACATTACTACACATCACATAAAGGTTTAATACATTACATTGATTTACATCGCTTCAGCCGTAACCATGGAGCATCTTCATTATTTAACGGGATGCTTGGGTCAGTTCTCACTGTGAAGGGCGGAATTTCATCAAACTTATCATAATCTGCTGACATGTCTGTCTTGCCCTCGACTCCCACGATGTTTCTTTTCCCTGAAAGAACTACGTGACGCTTTGGCTCATTGTCTGATGTATTCGTTTGCTTGTTTTTTCTTTTTTTCGGTCTGGAGGACATGTCCTTCACATAGAAAACCTGAGCCACATCATTGGCTAGGACGAATGGTTCGTTCTTGTAACAACCAAGATTCTTGAGATTCACTGTTGTCATCCCGTACAGCTGGTCTACCTTTATCCCTTCTCCATTCATGTTGACCCAACTGCACCGAAACAAAGGGACCTTAAAAGTAGGTCCATAGTCAAGTTCCCATATCTCCTCTATGCGACCATAGTATGTGTCCTTTTGCCCATCGTCGTTTGTTGCATCAAAGCGGACACCACTGTTCTGGTTGGTGCTCTTTTTATCTTGGGCGATCGTGTAAAATGTATTCCCATTTATCTCGTACCCTTGGAAATTCAATACAGTCGAAGATGGTGACGCGGCCAACAAGTAGAGCTGATCTCCGACAGTGGTGTCATTCATGAGCTGTAATCGCAACCAACTGCCGAAGGTCTCCATGTGTTTTTCTTTAATCCAGGAGTCATCCTTCCCCGGGTTCTTGGAGCGTACATAATTCTTGTGTTCCTCGATATACGGAGCCACGAAGGTGGAACTTTGTAGAACTGTGTAGTGTGCTTGAGTTAAAGAATGCCCGTCCCTACATATCAGTGCTTTCTTTCCTAGCGTGCCTTTTCCACTCAGTCTCCCCTCATGTCGCGATTCAGGAACACCAATCGGCTTAAGGTCAGGAATAAAGTCAACACAGAACTCAATGACCTCTTCTGTTCCATAGCCCCTTGAGATGCTTCCTTCTGGCCTAGCACGGTTATGAACATATTTCTTCAAGACTCCCATGAACCTCTCGAAGGGGAACATATTGTGTAGAAATACAGGACCGAGAATGGCAATCTCGTCGCGTAGGTGAACCAGGAGATGCGTCATAATATTGAAGAATGATGGGGGGAACACCAACTCGAAGCTGACAAGACATTGGACCACAGCCTTCTGTAAACTTGGTAGAGTTACTGGATCGATGACCTTCTGAGATATTGCATTGAGGAATGCACATAGCTTCACAATGGGTACTCGAACATTTTCCGGTAGAAGCCCCCTCAATGCAACCGGAAGCAACTGCGTCATAATCACGTGGCAATCATGAGACTTCAGGTTCTGGAATTTTTTCTTTGCCATATTTATTATTCCCTTTATATTTGACGAGAAGCCAGCCGGGACCTTGATACTGCTCAGGCATTCAAAAAAGATTTCCTTCTCTGCTTTGGTAAGAGCGTAGCTGCTTAAGTATTGACGCCCTTTATCCGTCTGCTTGTTGTATGGGTCTTTCATACGTTGCTGGTCTGCCCGTGCTTCCGGTGTATCTTTTGTCTTCCCATACACGCCCAGGAAGCCTAGCAGGTTCACGCAAAGATTCTTCGTCACGTGCATCACGTCGATTGAAGACCGGACCTCTAGGACTTTCCAATAGGGTAGCTCCCAGAATATAGAGCACTTTTTCCACAAGGGTACGCGCTTGTTAGCGTCATTCGGAACAGATAGACTGCCAGGACCCTTTCCAAAGATTACTTCTAAATCCTTGACCTTGTCATATATAACATCACCATCAGGGAGGTTAGGCTTCTTCCGGCATCTGCCTCACCGTTGAAATGCTTGCCGGGCTTTCTTACGGCATGACCGTTCGGAAGAAATCGACGATGCCCCAGGTACACATTCTTGTTTCCCAAATGTATACTTTCAGTCTTATCTAAACAGTGCGTGCATGCATTGTATCCCTTGTTTGACTGTCCTGAAATGTTACTAAGAGCAGGCCAATCATTGATGGTTACGAACAGCAACGCTCGTAGGTCAAATTCCTGTTGTTTGTGCTCATCCCACACACGTACACCTGGTTCGGACCACAACTGCAAAAGTTCATCAACTAATGGCCGTAGGTACACATCAATGTCGTTGCCGGGTTGCTTCGGGCCTTGGATGAGCACTGGCATCATAATGAACTTCCGCTTCATGCACAACCAAGGAGGAAGGTTGTAGATACATAGAGTCACGGGCCAAGTGCTATGACTGGAGCTCTGCTCCCCAAAAGGATTAAAGCCATCTGTACTTAGACCAAATCTTAAGTTCCTTGCGTCATCTGAAAATGTCGGGAACTCTCTGTCGATTTTTCTCCACTGGGACCCATCGGCGGGGTGTCTCAACTTCCCGTCTTTCTTACGCTCTTCTTTGTGCCATCGCAACAACCTGGCATGCTCTTTGTTTCTGAACAGACGTTTCAACCGTGGTATTATAGGAGCATACCACATCACCTTAGCAGGAACCCTCTTCCGGGGGGGCTCGTCATCGCCCTCAACATCACCAGGGTCATCTTGTCTTATCTTGTACCGCAGTGCATTGCATACCGGGCATTTATCCATGTTCTCGTACTCACCGCGGTACAGGATGCAGTCATTAATGCATGCATGTATCTTCTGCACATCTAATCCTAGAGGGCAGATAGCCTTCTTTGCTTCGTATGTAGTCTCGGGCAATTCGTTATCCTTTGGAAGCTTCGGCTTCATTATTTTCAGTAACTTCTCAAATCCCTTGTCAGAACAACCAGTCTCTGCCTTCCATTTCAGCAGTTCCAGTGTGGTACCGAGCTTTGTGCTGCCATCTTCGCAGTTTGGGTACAGCAACTTTTTGTGATCCTCAAGCATGGCCTCCAACTTTAGCTTCTCCTTTTCTGTATCGCATTCTCGCTTTGCATCAGAAATGACCCCACCAAGACCATCAGCGGGCTCATCTGATGCCCGATGTTCACCTCTTTCTTCTTCAACGTCTTCCATAACAGTATCACCGCATTCCTCAGGGAACATAGGATAGTTGTCATCATCCTCCTCTTCTTCATTGTCTTCCATCGTAACCCCTCTTTCTCCGTGCTTGGTCCAACAATTATAGCTGGGCATGAAACCTTTCCGAATCACGTGGTCTTGAATGGTTCTCGGGTCAGGGTACTCCCTGACGTTCCGACACTTCTCACATGGACAAGGCATAAAATTATTCACTTTGTTTGCCTCAGCCACATCGAGAAATTTATGCAGGCCTGCAATAAACTCGGAACTGCGTCGTTCGCCGTACATCCATCGCATCCGTGCATCCATCTGCATCATATATATAATTAAGTTTATAAATAACATTACAATAACATCTTGAATAGTGAAATGACCACGGTGCGGGTCGGGCATAGTTGCTAACCACGGTGCGGGTCGGGAATAGAGAAATTTATGCAGGCCTGCAATATTTCTGTATCAATTACAGATGAAAAGGATATAGTTGCTAACCTCGGTGCGGGTCGGGCATTTCATCGAACACATCTTGTGCGTGGCAAAGAGAAAAAAAAACTAGCACCTCCACTTCCCACCAATCCAGGAAAAAAAACAGAGGAGAGAGGGGGGGCAACAATATATAGGCAGGGGAGGGGTATTGGTCCCGGTTCTTGGCACGAACCGGGACCAAAGCTCCGCGGCATGCCACGTGGTCCGGCTCTGGAGCTTTGGTCCTGGTTCTTGGCATGAACCGGACCAATGCCCCCAACCGAACCGGGACCAATGCCCCACGGGGCCATGGCAGCTCGAACCGGGACCAGTGCCAGGCACTGGTCCCGGTTTTTGCCTGAACCGGGGCTAATGGAAAACAGTACTCCAGACGAAAAGTCCTTTTTCTACTAGTGTACCTCTCTTGTTCCTATACCAAACCCCTCTCCTACCACCCTCCTCGCTGCTCCGATGTCCCTGGCCGACACCATCGCGGATGTTAGTCCGTTTGTCCCCATCGTCCTAGACCTCTCGGCCCACAACTATTACCATTGGCGCCACCTCTTCGATTTGCATCTCGGGCGCTGCAATCTCCGTTCTCATGTCGCCGCTACAAGCACCCCTCGGTTCGATGATCCCCAATGGGTGAAAGACGATCTTGCAATCGTCCAATGGTTCTACACCGCGTCTCCACCGAGATCTTCAATATGCTCGACCACGACGGTGCCACGGCTGCCGCCATCTGGGCTTCCCTGCGGCAGCTCTTTCAGAGCAATAGCGATGCCCACAAAAACGTCCTCCACACTGAGCTCCGCAACATGTCTCAAGGCGATACTCCAGTCAACCTATTCTGCCAACGCATCAAAGCCATCGGAGATGAACTCCGGGAACTCGACAACAACGTCAGCGACTCGCAGCTCATCAACATCATCGTCATCGGTCTCAGCGAGGACTTCGACAAGCAGGCCTCCTTCCTCCCCATGATGCGGCCCCCTCCCACCTTCGCCGAGGTGCGCTCCATGCTTCAGCTCGCCGCAGAAACTCAGGCTCGCAAAGAATCTCGGCCCCACGTCTTCCATGCCACGCCGCGCCCTACGCCGCCATCGGCCTCTACTGCACCTGCACCGCCACCTCCAGCGCCTGCGCCCGCAGCTCCCTCGGTGCAACCTCCCCCAGGCTGGCGTCCCAGCCCCAACTATCGAGGGAAGAACCTGATATATCGGCCGCCACGTGCTCCCGCGCCAACTCCCTCGACAAGCAGTGCACCGCCGCCAGCTCCACCGCCGTTCGCATCTCCGTCAGCTGCACCCTAGCGTCCTCCGCATGATCCCTGGACAGGGATGGTACAGGCCTGGCCCATGCCCTAGGCCGCACCATCTCCGATCGGCGCTCCACCAGCTTATTCTGGCGCATGGATGCCGGGTGTCCGTCCTCACACTGGATCGCCCGGGCTCCTCTCGCCGCGTCCTCCAGCGAACGCCTACCTCGCCGCTCCTACCTACAGTTCCTATGGTGGCCCTGCTCCGGTGATGGATACCAGATGCATGCGATGCCGCCACTCCTGCCGACGCCACCGCTCCTGCCCACACCGACCCAGCCTCCTGCATCGCCAACGTGGGATCAAGCTTCCTTTTTGCAGGCCATGAACAACTTCGTTGCCCAAGGAAACTCAGGTACGGATTGGATCTTTGACTCAGGTGCATCTAGTCACATGTCTTCCTCGCGTAATATGCTGTCATCGTGCTCTCCTTCAATTTTCTCCACTATTACTCTCGGTGACGGTAGCTCAATCCCTATAGGTTGTGTCTATAACACCAATATCTCCACCCCCACTAGATCTCTCCTTCTCCGTGATGTTCTTGTTGCCCCAGCTCTAATCAAAAATCTAATTTCTATCCGCAAATTTACCACTGATAATCTAGTTTCCGTTGAATTTGATCCCTTTGGTTTATCTGTGAAGGACTTCCATACTAAGGCGGAGATCGTGTGCTTCAACAGCTCGGGTGATCTTTACTCTCTCCACGGTGTTCCAGCCAGCAATCAACCTTCCTCCTTGGTGACCTCCGTAGATCTTTGGCATCAACGCTTAGGCCATCCCCATACTGCAACTGTGTCCTCCATACTTAGCGAATTTTCAATTCCCTGTAATCGCAACAATCATCATGTGTCGGTTTGTGAGTCGTGTCAATTAGGCAAACATGTGCGTCTACCTTTTTCTACTTCTCAATCTTCAAGTACTTTTCCTTTTGAACTATTACATTGCGACATATGGACCTCACCTCACACTAGTGTTTCTGGATTTAAGTACTACCTAGTCATGTTAGATGATTTCACTCACTATGTGTGGACTTTCCCTCTTCATAACAAATCTGATGTTCATACCACTTTTCTTAATTTTAAGCACTATGTTGCCACACATTTTTTCCTCCCAATTCATTTTATTCAATGTGATAATGGGCGAGAATTTGATAATTTTAGAAACCACAATTTCTTTTTGCAACATGGAATTCTTTTACGATTTTCTTGTCCATATACCTCGCCCCAAAATGGCAAAGCTGAACGATCCCTACGCACTCTTAATGACATCATACACACACTCTTAATTCACTCCTCCATGCCTCCAAAATTCTGGGTAGAAGCCTTGCGTATGGCCACATATCTTCTGAATATCCGACCCTCCAAAGCAAATCCGCAATTCACTCCTTACTTCTCTCTATTTCTCAGCCATCCCTTCGCGTCTTCGGATGTCTCTGTTTTCCAAATGCCTACGCTACATCTTCCAACAAACTAGCCCCTCGCTCCCTTCCTTGTGTTTTCCTTGGTTTCTCGGATGAACACAAAGGATATCGCTGCTATGACTTGCTCTCTGGTCGCGTCCACATATCTCGCCATGTCACTTTCAATGAAACAATCTTTCCTTTTTCTCCTCGATCCTCTCCCTACTCTACTGCACCTTCAACCACTGAACCATTGCCCTCATTCACCCCAAACAATCGGCTCCTACCCCTGCTTCATATCCTGTAGTGCCAGCAACTCCCTCTCCACTTCCTGCCACAACAGAACAAATCAACGAAAACTCTGCCATGTCCGAACCCTCACCTACACGAGCTGCCGCGACCGAACAACACACCAAAAACTCTGCCACGGCAGACCACTCACCTGCCCGAGCTGCTTCCCCATCTCCAGTGCCTGTCTCATCCGCTGCGCCAAGCTCTGGACCTACCCCAACCCTTCCACATCTTGCCATCCCAACACCTGCTCCCGCTAATGATCATCCTATGCGCACTCGAGCTAAATCAGGGTTTCGTCAACCACGTCAACCGCTTAATCTCAATGTCAATTCCCCTGTTTCTCCCCTTCCATCTAATTACAAAACTGCACTTCTCGATCCACATTGGGCTGCTGCTATGAAAGATGAATACAATGCTTTAATTCAAAATAACACTTGGCAACTTGTTCCCAGACCATCCGGTTCCAATATTGTTTCTGGTAAATGGGTTTTCCATAAAAATTCCACTCCGATGGCACTCTCTCTCGGTATAAGGCTCGTTGGGTTTGTCGAGGATACTCCCAACAGCACGTATCGATTACGATGAAACTTTCTCACCGGTTGTAAAGCCAGGTACAATACGCACTGTTCTTAGTATAGTCGTCTCCTCCACCTGGCCTATTCATCAACTAGATGTAAAAAATGCTTTTCTAAATGGTACTCTTAATGAAACTGTCTACTGTCAACAGCCTCAAGGTTTCGTCGACCCTAGTGCTCCCGAACACGTCTGTCTTCTTAAAAAATCCCTATACGGTTTAAAACAAGCTCCTAGAGCTTGGTTTCAACGTTTCTCAACGTTTATTCAATCCATTGGGTTCCTTCCATCAGTTTCTGACACCTCTCTCTTTGTCTATAAACAAAATTCCAACACTGCTTATCTACTACTATATGTTGATGACATTATTCTCACAGCCTCCACACAACACTTCCTTGATCATATCATCTCTTTGCTTGCTGCTGAATTCTCCATGACTGATCTCGGTCGTCTACACCATTTTCTCGGCATTGCTGTCACTCGTGATTCTACCGGGTTGTTTCTTTCTCAACGCCAATATACACTAGACCTTTTATCTCGTGCCGGAATGATTGATTGTCAGCCCTCTCGCACTCCTGTCGATACTTCCTCCAAACTATCCTCCACTGGTGATCCCTATTCTGACCCAACCTTCTATCGTAGTATCACCGGTGCTCTCCAATACCTCACAATCACTAGACCTGAATTGTCCTATGCTGTCCAGCAGGCTTGCCTATTTATGCATGACCCGCGTGTTTCCCATTACAATCATGTCAAACGTGTTCTACGCTATCTCAAAGGAACTCTTGATCATGGTCTCCACATCAACACTTCTTCTCCTTCCACTTTGACAGCATACTCCGATGCAGATTGGGCAGGATGCCCTGACACTCGTCGATCCACTTCCGGTTACTGTGTTTTTTTTGGGTAACAACTTGATTTCTTGGTCTTCCAAAAGGCAGGTTACAGTCTCGCGTTCGTCTGCAGAAGCTGAGTACTGTGTTGTTGCAGATGCAGTGGCTGAAACAGTTTGACTTCGTCAGTTGCTTTCTGAGCTTCATCGTCCGATTCAGCATGCCACCATTGTCTATTGTGACAACATCTCGGCGATCTACATGTCCAGCAACCCGGTGCAGCATCGGCGCACTAAGCATATTGAGATCGATATTCATTTTGTTCGCGAAAAAGTTGCTCTTGGACAAGTTCGAGTTCTTCATGTGCCTACGACAACCCAGTTTGCTGATATCTTCACGAAGGGACTTGCTCCAACTCCTTTCATCGACATACGTTCCAGTCTCAACGTTGTTGAACCCCACGTTGACACTGCGGGGGATGTTAGACTATAGAGTTTGTATCGGTTACAACTTGTATTCATCCGAAACTTGTACACCAAGTTAGGTCTAGCCTAGGTCGGTTTCCCCTCCTATATAAACATTGTAATCCCGGCTGTAATCTATATACGAAATATATCAAGTTTACAGTGCCGGCTGCACTGATCGGCGTCCGCCGTCTTGACACCGTCGGCCGGCTCGTCGTCTGGATCCTCGGGGCCACGGAAGGCGATGGTTAACCTCTCCTTCCACGCCCAGTAGCCGTGCCGGCTGCGATCTGGCGCCGTCGCCGCCGCCACGGGACTGCTTGTGGCTGGCGGGTTCTCGATATCTTCCATCGATCTGTGGGATTGACGACCTAAGCTAGGCCAGCGGCGATCGATGGCCTGGTAATTAAGTTTGTAGAACATATTGTAACTTGGTCGCCTTTTCTTGTGCGTATTGTCACTCCAAGTCTTCAACCTCTTCGTGTACGGATCTGTTTGAGTAGCTAATACTGCCACGGTTCACATAGTTCTCTCCGGTAAAACATGTCACGTTTTTTACATGGTTTAAGCCAAAAAAAAGTTGAAACACAATCAACGCAAAATCAAGAAATTCCGTGACTGTACTCCAAGGCAGAAGTATTCCAGCTTCCCCGTGTACTACGGCAAGGTCAGCAGCCCAGAGAAGGCTTCTTGCTTCTTTCCCAACCTAGTGGACGATCACATGACTGGAACAACAGTAACATGGAATAGGCACTCCCGATTCACGCCTCCAAACCTATGACCATGGACGAATTGTCGATTTTGTCTTGGTAAACTGCTGCAGATTTGGCTGCTGCCCCAGTCCAGGGTCGTCCTACCGACGGAAACAAAATGGATATATAGAATCATTTAACTTCCGAAAATCATGTATATATGTACAACAAAAGACCCCTTGAAAATTACATCATACTACAGTCTACCACCCAGTGTGCATCAGTGTGCCTGCCTCTTATCCATGCTGTCCGCAAGTATAATAAAGAAGGCGCAAAAGCATAAGCCGACGACATAAGCAATGGCCACGAGGACGAACACCAACGATCCGGTGTCGGACGGGGTCAGCGCCATGACGAGTATGCTTCCGACTGTGACGACGAACGAGACAAAAAGACATGAGTATGGTCAAGCCACTCCTACCATGTCCAAGATCGATCATGTTTTTGTTTCTGATGATTGGGACATGCTTTTCCCGGACGTGCATCTCCAAGCTCTTCTCTCTGGCTGCTCGGATCATAGCCTTCTTCTTCTCCAGGGGGTCACAGATGAGAAAAGAAAGCCATCCTTCAAGTTTGAACAGTTTTGGCTGAAAATGCCAGGGTTTCATGAAGTGGTGTTTGACGCCTGGTCGAAGCATGTTTCGGCGTCGGACCCCATTCGTCGTGTCCATATCAAGCTCAACCGTACCTCCAGGGCTCTCAAAAGTGGCACCGCGCCTCCATCGGCAATATCCGTATGCAGATCGGGGTTGCTAAAGAGGTTATTGGGCGTCTGGATGTTGCGGAAGAGACTAGAGGCCTCTCTGATGCTGAGCGTTCTCTCAGAAGATCCCTTAAGGCCCGTTATCTTGGGCTCCTTTCCATTCAGAAGATTCAGATTCGTCAGAAGTCTAGGCTCACTTGGATTCGGGTTGGAGATGCGAATTCCAAACTTTTCCACCAGAGGGTAAACGGCAGGCGGCGCAAGACCTTCATTCACTCTCTTCGTACCACCTCCGGTTTTGCCTTTTCTCATGACGACAAGGAAGCTGAGCTCCATAAGCACTTTCATGAGCATCTCGGCACAGCTCCTAGCCGAGCCACGCTTCTCAACTGGGAGACTCTCGGATATCTTCCCGTGACCTGTCGCGCTCGAGGCCCCTTTCGACGATGATGAGATCAAACAGGCGGTCAACTCTCTTCCTTCGGTCAAGGCCCCGGGTCCGGATGGGTTTATTGGGCCTTTTTTAAGGCTTGTTGGGACACGGTTCGTGAAGATCTTTCCTCCTCCATCCGACATCTTGCCAATCACAGTGGGGGGTGTGCTGGCCTTGTGAACTCCGCCAACGTCATTCTCCTCCCCAAGAAGGCGGATGCGGCGGCCGTGGGGGACTATTGCCCCATTAGCCTCATCCACGGCGTCTCTAAGGTTTTCTCGAAGCTGTTGGCGAACCGTCTAGCACCTATTCTCCCCACGCTGGTTTCCTCCGTCCAGAGTGCTTTTGTTAAGAAGCAGTGCATCCACGACGATTTCCTTCAGGTCCAGAGCGTTCTCAAGGAGCTGCACAAATCTCATTCTCCCGGCCTCTTCCTCAATCTTGACATCTCCAAGGCTTTCGATTCGGTCAACTGGGCCTATATGATAGAGGTGTTGGAAAAGCTTGGCTTCGGACCCACGTGGCGGAAATGGGTGTGTCACTTATTCGCTTCTGCCTCCTCCAGGGTCCTCCTCAACGGGACGCCGGGACAGTCGTTCCGTCATGCTAGAGGTTTGCGTCAGGGAGATCCGCTGTCCCCCATGCTTTTCATCCTCGCCATCGACCCACTTCAGCGTATTATCGAGTTGGCGGCTTCGCAGGGCATCCTCCAGCCGATCCCTGCTCGTGCGGCTAGGTTCAGAGTGTCCCTGTACGCCGACGACGCGGGCATCTTCGCCAATCCTTCTTTTGAGGAGCTTCGGGCGATCTCCGACATCCTTGGCGTCTTTGGCAGCGCTAGTGGTCTAATCACCAACAAGACCAAGTCGGACGTTTTCCCCATCCGCTGTGATAACTTTGATCTCCATTCCATCTTGGCTTCCTTCCCTGCTCGGATCATGGAGTTCCCGGTCGCTATCTGGGCCTTTCTCTCCACTATAAGCGCCTACGTCGGGTCTACCTCCAGTATCTCTTGGACAAAGCTCGTGCCGCCTTCCTGGATGGATGGGGAAGAACATGACTCGTGTTGCGAGGGTGACTTTGGTCAAGTCGGTCCTCATGTCCATCATCACCTTTCACCTCATGGTCTTGCCTCTTCCGAAATGGGCGCAGCGTTCTTTCGACCGTACTTCCCGTCGTTTTATCTGGCATGGGGATGATCAGGAGGCCGTCAGCGGTGGACACTCTCTTGTTAACTGGAAGACGGTGTGTATGCCTAAATCTCTTGGTGGTTTGGGGATTGCGGACCTGGATAGGTTCAGCAGGGCGTTGCGTCTTCGCTGGCCCTGGCTGCAATGGACTGAGCCTCATCGTCCCTGGGTGGGCTCCCCCCTTCCTTGTGATGCCACCGACTTGGACCTTTTCAGGGCTTCTACCAAGATCACCCTGGGGAACGGTCAAACCGCCCTCTTTTGGCACGATGCTTGGTCGCCGGGCGGCCCCCTTTCCATGAGGGCCCCGAATCTCTTCAAGATTGCTACTCGAAAGAACAGAACGGTGAGCGCTGAGCTTCAGAACGATACTTGGATCCAGTCGGTGGCGAGACTTTCCAATCCTACTCAGTTTGCCGAGTTCCTGGACTTGGCCACCATTATTCAAGAAACCAACCTCTTGACGGATCAGGCTGCCACCATCAGATGGCGCTGGACGATAGATGAGTGCTACTCTGCCTCCTCGGCCTACGCTGCTCAGTTCGAAGGCTCCTTCCCTAAGTTCGAGTCCTCTAAGGTTTGGAGGGCTTTTGCGGAGCCCAAGGCCAAGTTCTTTGCCTGGTTGGTCCTGCACAATCGCATCCTCACTGCGGATCTCCTTGCCACCAAGGGTTGGCCTCATGACCCCTTGTGCCAGCTGTCTTTCTCATCCCGAAACGGCATCCCATCTCTGCATGGAGTGCCCTTTCACGGTGGCGGTGTGGAACACCATTGATGCTTGGTCCGTGGACAAGCTTGGGCCGCTCTCCGGGCCTCAAGAATCCATCGACAAGGCGTGGAGTAAGATCACCTCGAGTACCACCTCCGTCCGGGCTCGGGAAAGAAGCGGGAGAATCATCTACGTTATGTGGAACGTCTGGAAGGAGAGAAACCGGCGCATCTTCTCTGCGACGCGCCAGACTTACCTTGAAGTGGCCTTTCTAGCTCTTGAGGAGTTCCGCCAGGTTTTGTGTGCGTTGCACCCTTCGGGGTCGCCGAGTGTTCTAATCCGTCGGGAGTAATCCGCATGTGGGTTTTGTCTCCTTTGCGTGGGTTTGTAATGTCCTACGTTTCTCTTCTTCTATAATGAATAGGCAGAGCTCCTGCCGGTTTTTGCTAAAAAATAGACATGAGTATACGAAGATGTATCTGCGGCCCTAGTCGGCGTCCACCGCCACGACTTCGTCGTCATCGACGTCTGGCTGGGGATTGTTGCGTGTGAGGCTGGGAGTGACGAGCCTCTCCATCCACGCCCAAAAGCCGTGCCGGCTAGGCTCCGCCGCATCGACGCCGCCGGAGCTTCTGGGAGGCGGGTTCTCGATATCAGACATATCAATCGATTGGGATAAACATAGGACGTTGGTACACACATACGTACTAGTACTACTTGGAAAAATATGTGTATGACAACTCTCCTTGTTTGCGTCGCTCCTTCGTGTATGTGTCGGTATCTGAAACCGATCTTGAGTCAGATACGAATTAAAAGTGGGTCAATGTTCTCGAAACAGGCTTTCGCCCCGCTATATAAATATAGCAACCAACCGATACAACTCAAAGTCACCGCTGGAGAAAACAGCACAAATACGTCCAAAAGAAAAAAAAGAACAACAAAAGAAAACAAAGCCGATAACGGCGGTTCGACGAAAAGAATAGCGGAGATGACTCGCAACCGCTGCGCCCTCCGAACAATTCCACCACACTCCTAGCACTACGAAGCGCCTCGTATCAAACAGCACCTCCAAGTAGGGAGCGACGACGACGACGTTGCTGTCCGGACACTCCTAGGGTTACCCTGGTGTGTCCTAGAGTTTCCTCTGGTATGTTGAGGTGAGGGAAAGAGGTACCCGACGCCCTTCAGGAAGGATGGTGACACCCACAGGCGTCACCACGTCAGTGCCGAGACGACAAGGATTTCTCCCATCCTCCAAAAAACAACACCTCCAGGCGCTCCGTATAGCTCCACCTATCATATCGTCCACGAGCACACGCCACCACGATCTTGCAGTCATCACCGTCGTCTCACCATGGCCCATAACGCGAGGCCGAACGGACCGAGTGTAAGGAAACGGGCTAAGGTCAACGACATAGTGGCACGCGGGAGGGATCTGCCTCCACCGCCGGAAGACGGTAGCCGACCGGATGCAGGAGCAGAGCAAACCAGGCCCTCACTGGTCCGGCCGGACCCAAAAGGGCCCGTAAAGCTCCGCCGCCGCACTGCAGCAAGGGCACCACCATTGCCATCGTCCCAGCCTACGTCCCCACGCTCGACCACCAGGAGAGCCGCCACCACGCCGGAGGCAGCCCGCCCAGACCCAGATGGGCCCGCCGGGCCCAGATCTGGGCCGGGAGGGCGGGAGCCGTCCCGACTACCATGGCTCCCAGCCGCCAAGGAGCAGCTCCGCCGCGCCATGGCACCACCCGCGCCACCGCTGGGTCTCCCCGCCGTCGCGCCGGGCCGCCATCACCTGAGGAGCACCTCCCACCACCAAGCTTTCCGCGCAGGCCCGTGGGAGAGGGGAGAGGCCGGATGCCGCCGGCGCCGGCGCCGGCCAGGGCTAGCCCAGTGCGGCACACCGACGGCGGCGGAGAGGAGGAGAAGGAGGGGCTGGGGCGGGCGGGCTGGAGGCGCGGCCGGTCGCGAGAGCTTCTTTTTCATCGGGAGCCTTTCGAAAGCACCGCTTTCCGCAGTTTAAGTGGGTCAATGTCCACGCAATGCAAGGCCAGAGGGAGCAACTACGAGTCTACGACCCACTTCCTCGTCTGTTCTTTCGCTCGAGAATCACCAGCTCAGGCATTCTAGTTCAAAATCGATTGAGATAGATTACCTTCTTAGTCCGGTGAACACGAAACTCGTGCAAGATGTATCGCGATCAAGCCAGCGCTGAAATCCATGAGAAAATAATGAATCTCGACTATATTTGTATGTCAAGTATGCTAACTTGAATAATTGATCAGTAGGGACAATTCCACCACACCGTTCAGCGATATTATTTACTCACATTCTTTTAATTTTACTTTGAGGTATCAAATTTTTATCTTGCAAAAATATTCCTTTATACCACAAAAAAATATTTTTAATTTTTAGGTGTAACAAACGTTTGGTGTGCGTAGAGTTGTATCTGTGGTTGATAGAACTTTCAAAAAAAATATATACTGTATTCTACCCGGTGCCATCCTTAGGCTTAGGTGGCTAATTTTGTTCACGGGACTTTGTTTCACTTATTAGCTAAAGAATTTGTTCCACATAATTGAGGGTATTGTTCACAATTGGAAAATAATTATTTAGGCGGGATGTGGTTGCACGTCCCTAGGAGATCTCTTATATAAGGCTCTAACTCAAACATACCAAAATGTAAAAGGACCAATCACATCAGTTTAAATAAAAATTTGAATGGGTTTGATCGGTTTCAAGTGGTTAGAGACCAATACATTGGAATTGTAGTTTTGTTACACTACTAAATAGCCTATGTACAATGGACCAGGAAACTAGAAGATTTGACCGGGAAAGAACAAATAAGTGAGCAATGTACCCTAACAAATGTAAGTGGAGGGGGGTGGATGGCAAACTACTATTTCACACCACATTTAGATTTTTCTATTAGTTAAAACTAAACTAGACAACCGCATTCTAAGAAGTTCTATTAGGATATTAATGTAAGATTGTTATATTGATCTTTTCATTGAGGAACCTGGATGGAGTGCTAAATTTTATTATAAACAACGAATTAATCATACAAAAGAGTTGTTTTTAAGGGGAACTGAGCTGCATATGTGCTATAAAACCGACTATCTATCTGTTTAGGATACCTATATATAGAGATGTTGAAATAAGATTAATTAAACAGAAACAACAATATTAAAAATATTTAAGTCGAACAAATTACTACGTAGATAAAGGTTATTTTTCCACCTTCTATGCTTCGTTCTGAACTAGACAGAAGACAATGTCTGAAGCTAAAATTTGTAAACACAAATTTCATGAAATTCTATATTCTAGTTAAGCATTGGTGTATATCTAATGATACATGTCTTAATTGCAGTAGTAAATTGTCAGTCTATCAATAACAATGTGGCTACCATAAAAGAAGTTAATATTGTAAATGTAGCATTTATCTGTAACAATTTAATAAAGATATAATGATAGAGATGTACAAAGAAATAAAAAGTTTATTATAAAATAGTTGTGGCTAATCAATCCTCATACTTCGACTCGATCCAGTAGATATGTTGCCCCCGCGCAAAGGTCGTCCGGGCACCCGCCATTTTCTCCTTTCGGATTAGATGGAAAAACGTGTATCTGCATTCCTAAGACAAGCAGTGAGAATTTCCAGCTGAACATTGGTATTTATAAGAACAGTCATAGTTATTGCTCAGCAACCATAGTTCATGGGAAAGAAAATATTGCGTTAAATCTGTGTAAGTCGTGTTGTTAAAGTTCCAGATTTGTGTATAAGAAACGATGTTTTATACGTACGCGACTCGCCAGCATGCGTGTATCCAGCTACAGGGGAGGGCAGCGTATAAGATTGGTTGTATAAAAAAATATGCAGTTTCATATCCACGTGAATCAGTTGTGAATTGGACAAAAATCAATTATGAATCATTCTTATGTAAGAAAATATTTTGTATTTTCTGTTTATGAATATGTAGAGACAAAAATTCAAGAATCTGTAAGAAAAATATTCTACAAAACTATGGAACTATGTATCAATGTCGATCTTGAAATTTTGAAATGAAAATGTGAATTTTGTATTCTAACCAGCATTCAAATATAGATTTAAAACTAGGTGTACATGAAAAATAAAATTGTGAGAATACATATGTAACTCCACATAAAAGTTGGAGGATTTGAGAAGGAAACGTAAATTGGAAAAAACTAAAAATGTAAGGGGCACTATGCAAAACTGAATGGACTATAAAATCAGGTTGGTGGGTATCTCTGCAAAAAAAAATAGCACGAATCTTCAACACTTTTACGGTAAAGATAGTGCCGGGGGCCAACTTACATGCGGAGTTGCATTTCCGCCAAGGCTTCTTCTCCTAGTTCGTTCTTTGTCGCCAATCGCCGCTATAGATCTCGGTTGCTCTGGACACCATCCCTTGCCCTGCTGCTAGAATATCAGCAATATATTTAAGTTCAGAGTTGCTTTATCGTGTGAGATCTTCTTTTCAAAAATTGAGGATAACTTTGTCCCTATGCATCAATTGGTGCACACAGTTAAATATTATTCAGAATGAAAAATCTAGCAGCTAGACAAATTATCTCGTGACAGTAACTCTATTCGACAACCACTTATCCTACGACAAAAGACATAAGCAAATGAAAAGTACATATCTCCAACGCTAACCATTCAAGAAGGAAATGTCACACATGTGTTGATGGTGAGGAGTCCAACCATACGCTGGCCTTTGGATATTCATCCCCAAGCCGAGTTTTGATCCACCACCTTTCCTAAGGATGCAACGTATTCGCATGTGCACATAGTGAGACCTTGTGTTTCTAACACCAGGAGGCCGTTGAAGTCGTCCCTAACATCATCTCGTGTCCTAGTCCGACGTCTCGATGGTTGTAAACCTCTCGAGGAGATACCGGAAGACATAGATGGCGCATACCACCTCAGTACCTCACCCCCAGTCACGACCACACCACTTTCGATCCAGCACTTCAGCCATGACTTCTCGCCTCGATAAAAAGCCATTGTGTAACACCTGTCGGCAATAGACATGATTTGGCGCTTTCACATGATTCATCGTGCGTATCACCTGTTGGCGACATGCATGACGTGCATCCGGAAGATCCGTCACTCGCTCGTAAACGAAGAGCGGGTTTTATATAGTGATTTAACCCCACTTATCAAATATAAAAATCTCTCAACTCATGCTCCATCTAGCCATTTCAATGTCCATCATGTATGATAATTTATTTTCCACTCATTTTAACGTGAGTGTTGTAGAGCATTAGGTTTTTTTTTACGATTTTACTATTTTTTAGAATAATAACTCACAAGGAATGGAAAAGAGCCACATTTCTTCCGGAGAAAGAAAGGTGGGGCCCACAGACGCGAACAGGGGTTCCCCTTCTCTCCGACGAAAAATGTTGGCGGCGGCTCGCCGTCACGCCGCCGCCCCGCACCTCCTCCGCCGCCTCTCCGCGCAGCCGAAACCCACCGCACCGCCTACGCCTCCGGCAAACGAGGGCGCGGG
The DNA here is from genome assembly GCA_947311845.1 of Poa pratensis. NCBI lineage: Eukaryota > Viridiplantae > Streptophyta > Magnoliopsida > Poales > Poaceae > Poa > Poa pratensis. The sequence goes on from CAMZMU010000052.1 coordinate 37,770,597, forward strand.
GACGTGGGCCCGTCGCGGGGTCGCGCTCTCGCTGCTGGGGCTCACCGGCGCCCTCGCCAGCAGCGCCGTCACCGAACTCGCCGTCTTCCTCTCCTGCTCCAGGTCCGTCCCCCCACCCCACACCTCCCATCTCTCTCGCCGTCCCTCCCTACTCGCGCGTATACTTCCGTTCCCCGTGTCAACCGACGGGATCAGCCACCCAAGATCAGGCAACTCCGCCGATCTCGTGCAGATCTTGGACGATGATTTCCTGCCGCTGTCAATGTTAAATTTTGCTCCTTTGTGCGCTCAAACTTCCTGTTGCCTGCCAGGGCTAACTGAATCCTTCTGCTCCCTGTTGCAGCCAGGCGATGGAGAAGGCCACCGAGAGCCAGCAGATAGCGGGCGCGATCGGCGAGCCCATCAAGCGGGGTCCCTGGTACAGCGCCACCATCGCCGTCAGCAAGGCCAGGCGCTCCGTCTCCTGCACTTTCCCAGTGTCGGGGCCCCAGGGCGACGGGATTCTCAAGTTCAAGGCTGTTCGCGCAGGAGGTGGGTGGTGGTGTTGACGTTGCAGATTATGTGGTCAAGTTCTTAGTTTTCTTACAGAGCTGAACTCGATTAGATATATCTTATTATGCTATGAGTTACCCCAATAATTGTTAGACTACTTGCCAGTTTAGCATTATTTATTTTCAAAGACTAAAGCAAACTAATTCTAATATCATAAATGAATATACAGCAGGTATCACCTGTACAGGTCGATTATAAAGACAGCAGTTTTTGTAAGTGATGGACCTCAGAATTAAATAGCTAAATTCTAATGTTTAGTCACAAATTGTGGCATCAAGTCATATTGTGTACTAGTTTTCTTGTGTCATATCAATCACCAATCCGTATTCCCTTGATTTTAGCTTCAAATCGAGTTCCATCGTTCACTGCCTCTAGAAAAAGAAAATGAGGAGTCTTTAATTGATGCATGTCCTGCACATTTAACATTTGGACACTGGATAAGTGCTCAAATATATATTTTACTTTCGTTCTTTGTCTCAATACAGTTTTTGGTAGACTTTGTAGATTGATTCATATTATTGTGGTCTATAATCCACCCTTTGTTATAACACTGTTGATTTGCCCCTTCAGCCAATAGTATCATTTATAGTAGTATAAGCTTTACAGGTTGGTTCACTAAATCAGTACCACTGTAGCCTGTAATGGATATTGGGTACCATATAGGCTCTTTTCAGATGGAAGACGAATACTATGTTTGTAGCCTGACTAATTGATTAACTAATTTTGTTAATGATTATTCTTATACGCGGACTGCTAAAATCCATAGGTTTGTAACATGTTGAAGTAGGGACAAGATGTCAAGATCACAACAACTATCTGAAAGCAAACTGTGATAGTCAAATTAAATATGAGACTGAAGCAATAATGAATACTAGTATGACAACTAACTTATGCATGCATATTTAGTTTAGTTTGTTGCTTGTTTTGTTACACTATTACACTCAGTAATCGCTAAAGAATGAAAATTTATTGTTTATGAGTTCCATTACACAGTGGGTAAATATATGGTGGAAATACGAAGGGTGAGCCATTTGATTTAGGTACAAAAGAAAACTGCATGATTTCATCATTGAACATTGATATATCTCCAGATCAACAATATTCTTAGACAGCATATCCCTGATGATATTCATCATACTTTATTTAGGATAACTGCAGAATGGGTGAGTAAGGCATAGGATTGGTTTGCAAAGTTTGGACTTGGGCCTCGTTTGCTATTTAGCTTTAGCTTTTTGTTGCATTGGATCCGTTTTGGTACTGCAATAGCTGTAAGACGTGATTTTATCCTATTCTTGTACTGATATTAAATAATGAATAGCTTTTGAAGAAAGAGCTGTTGACAAAGTTAACTTTATACATTTAAATAAATGAAGTTGATTCCACAGCACATGACATTGTGCAGTGGTGGTAGAAGAGCACAACTACTTCACCAGGCTAATTTGGTATTGCAGTGCTGTCCAGATTGACCTCTGTATTGTACTATTGCCGATATCTGTTGATAATGAATGTTGATCCCGTTTCTATTTTATGCATGATTTTTCTTGGGACATCAAGTAGATTCAGAAGCACCAGTGAACTAACTGAAAGGAGTTTTTATTAGGAACCGATGCATGCCTATTGAAGGGTCACATATATTGATGTACCAAGACAACCTAATTCTTACTTTGCCTTGCATCTTTTCCTCGCAGATGAATCTTGGTTTTCGTTTCTAAAGCAAAGCGACTGGGAGATACTCATACTGGATGCCATCCTCGATGTTCCTACCAAAGACGGGAAGTGCCAGGCGATCAGGGTAACGGTTCCAAGCGCCACAGCAGCTCCGCCACCACCTGACTGCAGGACGTGCAAGTCCCAGCCAACGCCAATGCCAACGCCGGTAGCAACACCACCTCCATCTCAAGAGAAGTGAATTTCACGTGGAGGTGTTCTTTGGCGTGAAGTCTGGACATAGCTAGTAGCACGGAGTGATTGTTTTGCGTTTCCCTCGTCTCTGCTAGAAATAAAGTATTTGCACGTCAGACCAAGTAAGCAGGGGATATTTTTCTCTGATGTGCTGGCGAATGATACTACTTACGGTAAGTTAGACGAACGTTTCCCAGGGCGGAAACATTACGAAACATCTGTCTCTCACAGAACTAGATCTACCTTAGGACTTGCTAGCAAGGGAGCATTTTGACAAAGAAGCTCATATTCTTTTGGAGGTTCATTCATTATCCGTCGTACTGGAGGAAAAGGCTGGGTTGACTAGCATATCCTCTTGCCGGTTGCAGTAGTTTTGCGAATAGCAATACCGATACTGTGCTGACTTGCTGTGGTGACTACTGTTTCGGATTGGTATCTGGGAATGGACAGTCTTATTAATCAATAAATCTGTGAGCACGTTTGGTTAAAAGCGTCTTTGCCAAACTTTTGCCAGTTTTTTTTTTTCCATTTTTTGGTTATGTATGGAAAGATCGAAATAAAATGACTACAATTTTGGGTTACCTGTCATAGAACCATAAACTTATTGCCAATATTTTGTCGACGTTGTCATCGTGATTAATCTTTGATTGTTGGCCTGTCACTTTTTGGCAAGAAGGTCTGGCTACTGACTTAGAGCATGTCTAGTAGTACCCCTAAACCCCCAAATCCCTGAAAATAACTGTTTTTTTACAGTTTGCACGGAAAAAAACGCGTAGACTAGAACCCTTTAACCCTCAAAAATTTTTAGAGGCCTAACCTGGGAACACCCTACCAACCTGTAGAAGTGGGGGCTAGGGGGCAAAATTGCTGCTGACCTGCACTCGAAGGCGACCACACGCGGGAGGGAATTTCAGCCTCCCCAACCTCCGCGCCACCGCCGCCCCCGCGCGGATCCGGCCCCCGCCCGCCGCCGTCCCCGCGTCCCGCCGGCGTGCCCCGGGCCACGGCCGCCCGCCGCCGCGTCCTTCCCCGGCCCCGTCGCCCGCGCCTCCTCCTCTCCCGCGCGGATCCGCCGCCGCGGCCCGGACGCCCACGCCGCCTCCTTCCCCGGCCCCGGCCGCCACGCCTCCTCCACGAGGCCCCCGCGCCGCCTTCTCCACCGGCCGCCCGCCGCCGCGTCCTTCCCCGGCCCCGTCGCCCGCGCCTCCTCCTCTCCCGCGCGGATCCCGCCGCCGCGGCCCGGACGCCCACGCCGCCTCCTTCCCCGGCCCTGGCCGCTGCGCTGCCTCCTCCGGCCGCTCACGCCGCCGCCTCCTCCCCCAGCGGCTTCCCGCACCGCTCCCGGCCGACCGACGACCCCAAGGTGAGCTTTTTAAAAAAAAATCAGTTTTTAATTGATGATTCATTGGCACTCACATTTTTAAACTATTGTGTAGATGGAGATGAACAACGACGACATGGAGTCGTTGTCCGATTCGTCGGGTTGGTCGTCATCCGACGATTCAGACATCGACGAGTTGTTGCAAGATGACGACGTCGAGATGATGAGCCTCCTCGTCGACGTGCAAGCGTTTGAAGATCTAGTAGAGCACCCACTCATGGTCGGCTCCGGGATGATCTAGTAGAGCACCAGTGGCAGTTGGATGGGCGGCGCCGTGGCGCATGATCTACCTTTGTTTTACTTATCTATGTCCTATTTGATTCGAACAATTATTGTTGTAATTTGCTCCAACATTGTTGTAATAGCTTGAATGATTATTATGTGCTTGAAAGTACTATTCGGTGTTTTAATAATAACTAGAATGATTATTGTTTTATGTCAAATGTGATGAAATTTGTGATATGTCAAATGATGAAATGTGATGAAATTTGTGATATGTCAAATGACAATTTTAAAGGTTGGGGTTGAGGCAAAGACTAGAACCCTCAAATCCAACCCTTATAACGGATACCCTTAAAAGTGCAAAAAAAAAAGGCCAATTCTCGACCCTTAAAATGCTAGAAGGGTTTGAGGGTTGGAGGGTACTACTAGTGATGCTCGTAGCATGCTCGGCGTTGCCATCGAACAGAATCATCAGACTGATCATCGAACCATTGAGTTGCAGACAATGGTTGCTAGCCATGCTGCCAGGAAATGTTGGGCAGTACACGGGATTATTAATCTGGGGAGTGCTTATCTTAATCGGATTTCAGGAAATGGACCGATACTCGTCAAGTGCAAGAAAAATAGTACTACTACTACACACCTTCGAAAAAAATAATCAACATACATCAACGTCGCAATGTGCATATGTTGAGTGCAGTGCGCTCATGACAAAGTAAAAATCATCTAGTAACAGGAAGTGCGTGGCTTATTCCGGGTAGTGCAAGCTTTCAGCAGTTATAGCAATTATTGCCTTGGTGGATCCTGGCTCCTGAGGTCACTTCACCGATCCCGACCGTCACGCTTGCGCTCTTCAACCTTGGAGATGGAGGCGAGGATGGCTCTCTCCGGCTACCCGTGAACACGCCGTCAACAACCGTCCGAACGAGATGGAGCAGTCAGTGTTCGTTGAGAGGCATGAGGACGCCCCGAATCACTTCCGTTTTCATCATACAGGATCGCGGCGCTCGCTTTGGTCGCGTTCCAGCTCCGATCACTCGGCCCGTCCGCGAATCCAGGCACCCCTGCGGAGATCGCTGAGATTTGCCTCACCGGGTAAACATCGCCGCCGTCATGCTTGTGGTGAAGCATGAGAACTACTTCCGCACCCCTCAGGACCTGGACGTCAAGGACGACGATGGAGTGTACACGGTGGTCGAGGTGAAGCGCGTCCGTCGCTGGCCCATTGCCGTCCGCACACCCCTGCTTCCTCTGCCCGACGGCGGTGGCGTGCGTGGGTGTGGTAGTGCTCCTCGCTCGGGTGGGGATCCCGCTCGTTCTCGGCCGGGAGCGTGGGCAATCGGCTCAGGCCCAGGCATTTGCTCCCAGTATCGGGTGCCGCACGCGGGCAGGTCGATGCCGGCCGGCCGTGTTGCGCGGCGTCGGGTGCACCTGCTACATCATCAGAGTTCGATACATTCCCGTCCCGGATGTGCCGGCCGGGCGATGACATGGACAAGGAGGCCCTGCCTTTTTCCGTCATCACTCCGGCCGTGTGGCTTCCGGATCACCGCGCGCCTGCCCCCGCTTCTTCCACGTCCTCGTCCTCGTCGGTGGTGATCCTGGCGAGGAGGCCTCCGGTCTGTCCGCCTCGTCACTGTCTCCGTTGGTGTTGTGGATCGCGTGCATCGAGGCGAGGTCACGGCCGGCACTGCCTCCGTCGACTCGTCCCTCCATGTCCGGTGGTCTGTGATGACAGTGGGCTGGAACGGCGATGCAGCGGTGTCCGATCATGGGCCCGTGGTCCTTATTTTTCCGGACCTTTCTCCGAGGATTACCGGGCCCTTATAGCCTTGGTCTGGGCTAAGGCACAGAACCGGAATAGAGGTTGCGACTTTGCGACCAAGCGCTTGTCTGAAAATAAAAAAGTGTGACGACATTTTGTGATTCTCCCCTCCTCCCCGTGTATTTCTCCCTTTGGAGTTTAGAAACAATTGAAACATAAAAAAAACAACAAGACCGGAGGGGGGACTCCACCCCGGCTTTGTCATTAAGGTAGATATGAGGTCGGCTAGAAGATACTGATAGGGCCTAATCGTTTCAGCTCGTAAGGGTTATTTGATCGATCAGCTCATAAGGGTTATTTGGCCCGGTTTCGGCGGAACCACTCTAGTATCTCAAATATCGTAGAAAATCATTAAATTACAATTGGTTCGTTTAAGTTTGTTGAGGCACTGTTGATTTCTCCCGAATCCGGTTCATTCAACCCGCCCCCCTGAGAATGAGTATCGAGCGGCGTGTAGGGTTACAAACCGAAAACCATTCTAGTCGGTCCAGTAACGTCATCGAAAGACGGTTGCTCCAAAGTTGATGCCGAGTGAACTTCTAGTTTGTAAAAAATTGTGAGAAATTTGTCATACAAACATGTGCCTTTTGAAAAACTTTTTCTCTTAAAAGGGAGTGGCTTTTCCAAACCTCTTACCCTCAGTGCCCTTGCTACATCATAATCTTTGTATACCTAATCCTTGTATATCTACAAAGTTCTTCTTAAAGAAGAATACTCTAAACAAAAAAAATCTAATTGGTGTAGGACAATGGAAAGAAGTTAGACATCTCTTTCCTCTCCCTCGCCGTCTTCCTCTCCCGAGTCAAGCACCACTCCGACCGCCGTACCCTAGACCCGCCGCCGCCACCCCCAGCACCCGCACGCCCGTCGCCGTTCCCGTTCAACCCCCACCGTCGCTGTCCCCCACCGTCTCCACCCGCGTCCGCGACCTCGGGCAGTTCTCTCTGAGGTATGGCCCGTCCGTCGGCTGTCCAGCGATTGCTTCAATCCCAAACCGATTTGAGCAAATCGGCGCGCGCCGGCTAGATCCGCCCCTGGATCTGAGCCTCCCTGGGCCGGGGATCGCGGCCTCGATCCGGATAAGGTTGGGGATTTTTGGGTGCTGGGTTTGTCCCTGGACGTTAGAGTTCATGGAGATCGATCCTTGTACGTACCTGTCTTGGATCGTCGTCTCCATACATGTGCTTACTGAAACTGGTAAAACAAATTAACAAGGAACCTGTTGATGTGTACACATTGCTGGATTTCGAAGCAAAGGGGAAACAATTAAACTTTAGAAGCCTTTTCGTTTACCTGTTGATGTGCAAAGTAAAATAAAGCATAGTATTATGTGTCTTTTCCTATGTAAGAGCATTTGATATTTGTTGCTAAAACAAGGATAAATAAGCACAACTAACATGATTGCAGATATTGCAAATTTTAGTACTATGGCATATGTAGTTTCTGTTTCCATTCCATCGAATTAGGACACATATTGGACTAGCGCATCGATTATACAGTCCTGGATATAGCAAGGGTTTAGGATGTATCGGATCATCTAGTCTCTTGTATTATTCTCACCAATTCGGGTTATAGTTTCTGGTTGTTAGAGTTATATGATTGTTGTTGATAAAACATATGAAATCAATTGGATACTTGTCAATCAATCTGCAAAGTGCAAACTAATTCTCTTAATTGAAATCTTAACTGTTCATAAATTTTATGATTGAAGCTGAAAGTTGCTAGTTTAGTACATACATGTATGACACCATTGAAGCCAGTCAGCATATATATTTTTGCTTTGCCTGCCTTTTGAATTTCAACATTCATAATTCTTTACTAACGGTTGGTCCCAGACAGCTTGTTCAAGATGCCAAACGAAGAGAAAAGGCTGGTCAGGATTCCAAATGCAGATGCCCAGATTTCTGCACTGCGCAAGGAGTGGGATGATGCTCGGTGTCCAATATGCATGGACCATCCCCACAATGCTGTCCTTTTGTTGTGCAGCTCCCATGACAAAGGATGCAGATCCTACATCTGTGATACGAGCTATAGACACTCGAATTGCCTAGACAGGTTCAGGAAAATGAAAGTGAATCAGATGGACAGTTCACCACAGCCAAGCTCTTCCTTGCCCAGCGATACGAGTAGTCAAAATGTTGCGCGGAGATCCCGTGTTGGTCTCAACAGAGGGAGCCGCTCCAGGCTGTTAATGGATGTACCTGAATTCCGTGAAGATCTCAGTCATCAACATGTCGTTCACGGCTCTGCGGCCGTGGTTGGACAGCAGGAAGGAGCCAACTATAATCAAGATCCAGATGTAACATTGGAAGCTCTTCAGGGAGAAGGAAATGGGCCAGTGGAGTCAGCTGAAGCCTCCAACTCCAACCAGTTGATGTGCCCACTGTGTAGGGGTGCTGTGAAGGGGTGGGAGATCATCAAAGACGCCAGACAATATTGGGACGCGAAGCCAAGAGCCTGCTCGCGGGAAGCCTGTGCGTTTTCTGGTACCTATGGCGTGCTCCGTAGGCACGCCAGGAGGGTTCATCCCACAACAAGGCCCGCTGACGTGGACCCGTCAAGGCGTCGTGCGTGGCACCGCCTGGAGCACCAGCGGGAGTATGGTGACATACTGAGCGCCATCAGGTCGGCTATGCCCGGGGCAGTGATGCTTGGAGACTACGCTATTGAAAGTGGTGATATGCTGTCAGACCACCGAGACGGTGGTGGGCCAAGTGAACCAACTGGCTCTCTGTTGACAACATTCCTTCTGTTCCACATGATGAGCAGCAGCCCTGGGAGATCAGGAGACGAGCCGAGAGTATCGTCGAGAGGCCTGAGAAGGCAGAGGCGTCGCTACCTGTGGGGAGAGAACCTGCTGGGTCTCCAGTACGACGACGAGGACGCCGAGGAGGACGAAGAGGTCCAGAGGCCGAGGAGCCGCCGGAGGTTCGTGAGGTCAAGGTCGGAGGAGCGGCGCTGACACAGCAACCATGGTAACTACAATCCTTCATCTGTCGTGTGAAGTTTTTTACCCATGACTTGACGACTCCCCCTTCCGTGTCTCTTTGCCGTGCCAGCAGAGATGCGGGCGATGGTGCTGCTGCGAATGGTTTAAAGCATTGATTAAACCCTGTCAGCTCCATCTTCTGGCCTCCTGTGTGGTGATGTACCGAGATCAACAAAAAGAAATTGCCATCCTTGGGGCACCCACTGGAAACGTGATGGGTGCCTGCGCTCGCTGTCGTAACTGGAGCTGCTCGTGATGTGGGTACTCGGTGTGTTACCTGTTTCTGAGTTTGTTGTATAGTGTGTTGGAAGATTAGAATTTATCAAATCCAGGCATGTGTTTGAATATCTTTGTTCAGTTTAAGCAGGCAGGGATCACATTTTCCCCTGATGGCTATGTGTATGCTGGTTATTCTATCCGTTCCAAATTAACAGTAAGCAACTTGTGTTCCTGTTTAAGTCTTCAGAATGCGTGCTGATGATGATTTTGTGGTCGCTCGATTAGAAGAGGCAGTCTTGGTCATATATCTTTGAATATTAGTCGTATAGTTAGCAATCGCTATAGTTTTCTTGTAGAAATATTAAGACATGAACAACTGGTATTATTGTGTAACCATTAACTCTAAAAAAATTAGGTTCAGGGAGAAGTTATTGTAACAGACACAAATTGGAAACAATATGTCAAATCCCGGACATGATGTTTTGGCTCACGGGTGATGAACCGTTGTACAAATGTATTTTTAACGCATTTTAAAATATTAAAAAATTCAAACAAAAATTTGGGATGTTCATATGAAAAATCGAAAAACCATTTTGTATGACCGGTATAATAAAGAGAATAAAATGTTACGTGCAGTCATTTTAAACAACGGTGATTTGTCTTTTTACACCAATCACACAAAATGTGTTTTCATCCCACGTTTTTTCTTCTACAAACATTGAATATTCATATGTACACCCGAAATTTTTGTTTGAGATTTTAAAATTAGCTTTTTGTATAGTGGATTTCCCTCAAATCCCTACGTTCCTATCTCTACGACTCATATTTATTGGTAAAATTGTCAACAAATTGGTATACACCTTATATTTCAGAATTTTCCTACAAAAGTTATAAGCCTTAAATCAAGAAATGGAGGGAGCATTATATGAATCCAAATTCTTGTTTGCTCAAGCTTCTATCAGACATGGGTAAATCCTACACAATACCGAAAGGAGAATAAGCTCACAGGAAAATCAAATTCACAACCTGCATGCTATATCCAGTGGCAGATCATCTCCCGGTATGTTTAAACCGTTCTTGTCAATCAAAAACATTCCCATCAGCAGACATACAACCAAACGGATGCATGACAGAAGTCATCATAATATCGTACGTAACCATCTATAAAACTATTTTACTCCTGACGGAAACTACATATACACGTTTACCGACGACTATATATGTCTGGTCCATACAACGTACAAACATTCTATAGCATATGTAAGTTAATTTGTGCAGCCGTGCCCCACTTGTTGGATCAAGCCTTCAATTCAACATATGGTTGTCACCGCCTCGTCGAAATTTTGCGCTTTGGCCAAGATTCATCCTGATTAGTTCCAAGGCTCGTGGAGGTTTATACTCTCCATGCTCGCCTCTATGTCTCCCTGCACATGGAAATGGGCATGGTCAGAGAATGTGTCATGGCAATAGGAGGAGGAGCTGCAGGGTACAGGTTCGATGTAAACGACGGCGACCAGACAGTTTTGGGGGGAAATTCACCATATATTTTTCATTTAATTTTTTAAGCTTTTATGTTTCTAAATTTGACTAGTCAAGGACATATTCCCTTGAAATAGTGCAGTAAACAATATAAACCTTATCTGCTTGCATATTAGTTTTCTTACTTTTTGTCTAACAACTAAATAAGGCTATGGGTGTATTACTCTCAGATATTTTCTGGTCCTATGTAGTAATGCTACATCAATCTGAAGAATGGCTATAAGGAAAATGTCCATGCACTGCCCATGACTCGCTTAAAATAGTAAGATCACAAAGGTATACTCACCATTCCTACGAGTATTACCGAGTAGTAGTTTATTATTCAACTTTAAAGAAAAAGATGTACGTACCATTGACTTCAAGTCATCTGTTCCAAAGTAAGATAGTCTGGCTTCATGCAACGAGTCTGCGTTTATTCCCTTCCGTGCACAGCGTGTATTTTCCTTTTTTCGTAAAAGTCAAAATCATCCAGAATTGATGTTCCGTGTTGATACGCCTTGAAAATTTTCAGCACTTCCAGACCCTGGGGCAGGCCAATCTACATAGAAGGAGCAGAAGGGTCATATCAAAATAAATCTACACCATAAGAAAGTAAAGTTAAGTTGCAACAATGCATATGACATGAAATAAATTTGATATCAGGTAATATTGATAAATATAAATAAGAAAAGCACTGTAATGCACTTGATCCAGTGCGCAATTATGTGCAGTTAAATTGCCCCGAGCTCCGCTGAGGCACCACACATATGCAATACGTCTCTGATATCGCTTAATGAGTTATCAGGAAGTATCTGTGGATTTTGATTTTCTATTTTTTTGTTCTTTTTATTTGCCGAATCTTTGTGTTGGAAAGGTTGGTGAGAGGGCGAGCTAAAATATCGGCAATTGTTGCCTGTCCTAACTGAATATTAGTTGCCAGTCAAGCTTAAATTTCTTTCCAGTTAAGAACCAACTTTATCATTGCATTTATCCCAACAAGCTAATGCATATGCAACATGTATCTCATTTTGTTACGCCTGTCATGTATTGTTTGACAAGTAGGACTAAGCTGTTCAAACAGAGTGGACACTTAGTTCAGGTCAACTTGGTGCTACTAGGATTTTGCTACATTACTTCAGCTCTACCAAAGTTTCCCTCCTGTTCTTTATTAAAAGAAACTCAAAGTGTAAGAGCAGTGACAGTGCATGGGAGAAAGAGTAAGAAAGGAGGCCGTAGCATGTTAGACGGGTCCAGGTGATATAATATTAAGCACACACGACCACCTTCCTTCATAGGAGGAAACTACATCCAGCTACTCTAAAATCAGCCAAAGTAGTCACTTTCTCTTGAACAAATGAATTCTTACATTTTCATTAAATTATCTAATGGACAATTAGGAGCAAATTTGATTTATCATTTCTACAGAAGAAGGACGAATCATGGTACCTCTTGAGTATCCCTACTAAAAGTAACAGGCCTGTTGTCATTGTTTTCTAGAGTGATATGCTTGAAGAGCCGATTTGGAATGTCCTTTACAATGTGCCAAGCTACAGGGAAAAAGCCACTCCATTTATTTTGTTGCCAGAAGTCCATGGTCTTTTTGAAATCAACAGGGCCTAGCATCTCAGCCATTCCGACAAACTGCCCACTGGTATTAACCTGAAACAGGGAATACAATAAAATGACCTATTTTGAAATTTTTCAAGTTTGCTAAGATAGCAATACAATGAACAATATATTGGACGATTTTATTCAAAATCTAATGAGGATCCTTCAGTGAATTAAACGCATCTATCTTAGATAAAACCATCGCTTAATCTGATGGCAAGCCCGCTAGGGTCACAGTCAAGGGGAAATTGACTTAAAAAGGAATACAGTACACATTTCATATAACGAAGCAGTCTATTTATTAACAAACAAAACAAAGGGTATGGTGCACATCAACATCATGCTTCTAAGTGGCAACTCAATCTCACTAAAGATTATTTTTAAGGAACAATCTCATCGAATGAACTGGCTATCATGCACTGCTATGATTACTTAACTATCTCACTTGAACATATAACTTATCAGATCTAGGGCTGTTAAATGCTTTTGCTTTTTCAAACTAGAAAACAATAAACAATTAGAAGAAGGGCATTTGATCCTTACTGACCGAAAATAATAAGAAGACTGGACATTTTGTGCCCTTTTCCTTTGTCAAAGCCTGAGCATCATGAAAAGCAGCATCCAGCTTATTGTTCCCATTTGGTGTACTTGCCCAAACATTGTACTTAATACCTTTATGAATATCATCTTCACTATATGATTTTATCATGAAGAACTTGGCATGTTCATACTGAACTGAGAAGTCTGATCTATTAAATTGGTCTCTACGGACCAAAGGGCTCAAGATATCTTTCTTCGTAGTCGGTGTTGATGTGTTGTTCAATTTGTTTGCACGGGGACCACAAACTTGGTCTCTTATATCTTCAGAATTTCTCAATGGGTTTTCTTTCTTGCTATTTCTACAGTAGTTAGTGTTGTTTACAGCTCTGTTAGCCACCCGTGGTCTTGTGCCATTATGTCTGGTTGTGGTCATCCTGACTTGCTGATTACTAAGAAGACCATGGGCCAAATTGTCACCAGGGTGCCCGCTCCCACGAGAAGCACCTTGCTGGTAGCCTCTTGGGTGCCCACTCCCACGAGAAGCATCTTGCTGGTAGCTTGAAAATCGACGTACCTCAGCATCATGGCACCTTTGACCAGAATACAAATGTACTTTGTCTCGGTTGCGCCAACGTTGAGATAGTTCGGAAATGTCATCACCGCAACCTTGTCTACTTGAGAAAGAACGAGCGTCAGCACCATATTGCTGACATTGTCTTGAGTATGATACACCATTAGACTTTTGAGTAGACAGAGAAGGGATTTCATCACCATAACTCTGTCTACTTGAGAACGGGGGGACTTCAGCGCTATATTGCCACTGATTTGAGCGCCAAATGCCATTAAACTTCTGATTCGACAGAGAAGGGATTTCATCGCCATAACCTTGTCTACTTGAGAGCGAGGGAGTTTCATTACCATAATGCCACTGACTTGAGCGTGAAAGCACCCCATTGCCATTGCACGTCCGACGAGACAGAGAAGGGATCTCATCACCATACGACAGTCCTCTAGGTAGTGAAGACCCCCGGCCCCCATTTCCCCCATTTTCAAAGCACCATCGACTTGAAAATGAAGTAGTCTCATCCAGACAATGGGTCCCTCTGGGCAAATCAACTATCTGCATCAATGAGAATTTGTCATTAAGGAACACCTCCGTACACACAAAAAGGTTTAATCATTTACTACATATGTCAGATGCACAACAATGTATACATTTTTTTTTTCCATTCTGGTACAACTAATGGACCACAGATATACCTCATTGCGGGGTTCACTAGATTGACCATTGTAGTTTGAGAAGGCAGTAGATCGATCCGATCCATTGTAGTGATGAGCTGAATGCCTATCTAAGCTAAAATCAACTTTAGCTGCTTCTGGATATGATCTTCTCATGTGAGGCTCACTAGAATATGGCATGAGATAGTCATCTCTTGGCCGAAAGACATTGCTTCTGGTTCTTGCCATTGCATGCCCTGATGCATCTAGATTGTCTGACCTTGTTTCCAGTAAAGAAGAACTCTCCCAAGAACTGCTTGATAGAGAAAAGTAAGGCTGCTGCCTATCATATTCTCTTCGTGGTGACATTGCTTCCATGGAATATGCATGTGACCCAATGTCAGTAGCATACTTGCATTCCGAAGACTGCGCTTGATAATCCTGAGAAGGGAGGAGATGTTGTATCTTGATGAACAAAATCATTAAGTTTTGTATAGAGAATGTTATCGACAAATTGCATGCCTTCACTAAAACGTAATTTACTTAGCAAATACATGTTGAACAAGTGATCCATAGTTCTGTTCATGTTTATCAAGTGACAATCTGAAGCACATGCATAAATGCAGGAACAGTACACACTTAAGACCTATGAGAATGTGAGTGCATTCGGCTCATGAACTAAACTAAGTGTTCAAACTGACAAAAGCAAGCTTCAATGTTAAATCATGTTGATTAAAAGTACAATGTCTTTTGGTAATAAGTACAATGTCTCTTGAGGTTATGCTTGAGTAACTGAAGCTTTAATATATGTATTTGGTCAGTTGGACTAAAGAAAATATTTTATTTCAGAAACATACACTCCTTGTGATGACGATCATGATAACTGAAGATATAAATACACTCATACCAGAAGGGACAAAGTCCTGTGTGCGTGAGGAAGAAAATTGGCATCATCTTCACTTTTCATGCTGTCCCCTGCAGAACGAGAAAGAAATCACCATGTCCACAGAATAAGAACAAGAAACAAAAAAGATTGCCTTGAGTCAATCAGAATTAGGCTCCTCTGAGAGGACGCTCCTCTGAGAGGACACGTACATTGCCGATGCGAGGTAATGTCATCTCGCTCAGCAAGCACATCATTCCTGACGCTGTTTCTGGTGCAACTGCGAGTATCTTTTTCTGTCTGTGGTGTTGCTGCCGCAGAGGCAGGCGAACCAAAAGCTTCCTTCATCTGCAAAATGGAAATCAGGAAGTCAATGCAAGAACTGATGATGACATGTTTATTTACCAGTTGGGCAAGTGCCAAGGGCGTGGTATTAAGTATGCCATGAACAGCTATTTTACCCTTAGTTTTCTTATGCATATAGAAACTTTCCTAGCAACCAATGCATGTACGTTTATACAAGCCCTACTGCTAGTGTTTATACACGTCAGTCATTTGTCGGATAAAGCTCTTACGTTTCAAATGACCAAGCCCTGACACAGCACAGATCAGAAAAATACAGCCCTTGTGATGCTGAGCAATGATAGCTGGAAAAAAAATAGACTCGTACCAGAAGCGACAAAGCCCTGTTTGCGTGATGAAGGAAATCAGCATCCTCTTCACTTTTCGAAGAGTCCCCTGCAGAAGGAGAAACAAATTGCCGCGCCGTCAGATTAAGAAGAAGCAAAAAGATTGCCTAGAAGATTCAATTAAAGTCAGGTTGGTTTGTAAGGGAAGCAAGGTGGCAGGAGACATACATGGCTGCTGCGAGCAAACGGCATCTGGCTCAGCAAGCACATCATCATTCCTGATGCTGTTTCCGGTGCAAGTGGAAGCGGCGTGCTCTGTTCCTGGTGTCGTGCCCACAGAGGCGGGCGGATCGAGAGTTTCCTTCATCTGCAACATACAAAAGTAGTAAAGAAGTGATTTTTCAAGAACTAGTGACAACACGATTGATACCTAACCATGCTAGGTCATCTGTGAACCGCTGCAGCTCGGCCATTCCTGGGGGGGGGGGGGGGGGGGGGGCAGCTATAGGAAATGACACGAACAACTAATTTACCCTTTTGTTTTTTTTACATGTCGATTCTTTTACTGGCAATCAAACGCCCTACTACCAAGTAGACATTGCATTGCTGAGTGTCAGCCATCATTTCGGATGCCACATTTTGACAAGTTATTTTTGCGAGGAGAAAGATAAGCACATTATTACAAGTTGACACCACCACCAACCACTCCCAGGAATACGTATTAAATGACCAGACCCTGACAGACAATGTGCAGAAAGCATTGTTGTTCTCCAGCCGGTCATCATTCCGGACTGGATTCGACGTACATGCAAAAGATTTCTCCTCGAAAAATAAACAAACAAATAAATGCGTAATCCTCCTCGCCAAGCTGATCGACATAACATTCGCAAAAAAAACTAGTAGGAATCGAGCCCTGGAAACCCTAGTATGGGCGGACGGATGGATTTGGCCGCCGCGCCGCGCCACGCGTCGGGACGAACCCACCCGCGGCGACGCACTGGAGGGGACTGAAAGGAACGGCGGCGGCGAGGAAACTGGGGAGGAGAAAAAGAAGTGGCGCGACGATGCATCCATCGAGGGAGGGAGAGAGGGGCAGGGTTGGCTAGCTTACCGGTGGGAGGAGAGTAGCAGCCGGTCGATCCGGCGGCGATTGCGAGGGATTTGGGGAAGGAAATCCGCGATAAGAGCGAGAGAGGAGGAAGACGGAGTGGCAGGCAGAGTGCGCCCCTGCGGTTCTTCTTCCCGTGCACGAGACCGGAGCCCGGCCCGGCCCGGCCCAGGCCACTCTCGGCATTGGGCTTCCAGTTGGACTTGGACATACCTCGCAAAAGAAAATATGATGCTAAAAAAAACTTTTTTGCTCAAAAAATATAATGTTTTTTTATAAAACGTATAAATAGATTAATATCAAGATGAGAAAATTATTAGTAAATAAGGAGAAAGAATGAACTCCAAGGCTATAAGGGGTGATTCTACCGATCCTCATCGCTATGTCGAGAAGAACCCAATGATGATGGACTCCTGATACATCCAAAATGCATCTACTTTTTCAAACACTTTGCTTCATAATTTGTTCCGGAATTTTCCCATATTTGAATAAAACTGCTGAATGTGACGCTGTTTTTAGCAAAGTCTCCTTTCTGGCTATTTTTGCAGGAAATAAAATCGGGAAAAATACCATGTCATTTTCTATGGAAAAAGAGGACATCGTGCAAAGGATGGACACGAGGGAGTGTCGGAGGGCCAAAAGGGGGTGCCCCACGCGGCCCCTGTACCTGGCCGCGTGGGCCCACCCTAAATAGGCCTCGGGCACCGCCTCGCCTTCGGTCTTCAACGTACCCCCTCATATACGGAAAAACGCTGGACCTAGAAGGGGAGGAGCTTTCGCGAAACACACCGCCGCCGCCACCACGATCTTCGTTTCGCGGACAGATTGATCCAGGATTTCTCCTCCGGTGGAGGGATCCGGAGGCCGTCTTCACCGCCATCTTCACCGCCTTCATCTCCATCGACCATGAGCTTCCTCTCCATCACCATGTGTGAGTAGTCCGCTGTAGGCACATGAGGTGGATGGGGATTGGATGAGATTGATCATGTAATGCTACCCGTTGTTCGAGATTTTAGGGGTTTATCTTGAGGATACTTTTGTATTGTGTTGATGCACTTATGCTATGTTTAATGCTTGCTACTAGGGCCCGAGTGGCATGATTCAGTACTGAACTTATATTGCCTCATCATATATTTGAGTTTGGTATTTATCTGCAAAGTGTATCACCTGCTTTTATGTTGAACCTGCGAACCCTAAAAGTGATATATAGGAAAAACAAGGGGAGATGTTTTAGTTTGAAGATTCTATGTGTTCATGAAGTGTTAATGCATTGTTCCAGTCTATTCGAAAGGGTAGACCTTAATTACCCGTAGTTCCAAGTTGGCCCGGTGAAATGGGCAGGTAGGACAATAGATGTTGTGCAAATTCTCTTGGTTAGTACGCACAACTAATTATGGAACACATACCTACATATATCGGAGTTAGAGATATGTCCCATGGCTAGCTATATACTATTATATGATCAATCTTATTCATGCAACACCCCGCTTGTCGAGGTATTGGTAACGCGGAACTACTAGAAGTATTCATACGTACCGTAGAGGAGGTGGGGAAGAACGTGGAGGGTTCCAGTGACGGGATTGCACACACGATTTTACCCAGCTTCGGATCTCACGACGGTGGCGAGATCCTACGTGCTGCTATAATTCACTCAAGGCAAATATGTGTACAGGTTACAATGAGGTTGTATGCGTTGCCCTAAGGCTGCTGGAAGGCTGGCTTATAAAGGCGCCAAGCCTTCCCCTACAAGGAAAGCCTTAACCGACCTAGATCACGAGTCCTAGACTAACACGGTAACAAACCCTAACTTGCTCCCTAAGGCGAACGCAGCCAGGCCTTCGTCTTGGACTTCACTAAGCCAGCCCAGAGCTTATCCTTGCGCCTAAGCCCATGAGGCCTTCTCCATTAAGCCCTCCGGCTTTATCTGATGGGCCTCCTGGTGGGCCAGGTTTTATCCACCGTGGCAGGTATACCCGTTCGGCATAACCTCCACAGTAGTCCCCGGAAAGGTTTAAGTTCTTCGTTTGCCGTCTTTGTGAAACACGGGCTTTCGCCTTTGTGCAAGGCGGACAGAAGAGCTTGGAGCATTCCAAAATGAGACATTCAGTCTGCCTTAAGGATTAAGCCGAACTCTCCTGCACTTTGAACAATCTGGCAGAAAGATTCTGTCAGCGTCGAGTCTTGTCATGACGTCACCGCAGTCAAAGCCAGTCCACGACAGTCTGGACAGCAGAGAGACGTTGTGCCGCCATTACTGCTATTTTTCCGCACACGATCTCCGAGGCGTGCGGGGAAGATGCCCACTATCTGACCGTTGCGGGACGCGTGGCGAAAATCACGCGAGCGTTATCTCACCGCACTAATCGCGGCGCACGGCCCCCATAAAAGGGAACTGATTTTTCCATCGGTCATTTCCCTGTTCATCGTCCTCCTCGCACCCATCCCTCCGAACTCCGGCGAGCTCCACCACCACCACCTGCGCACCCACCCATGGAGAGCTCCGATGCAACCACGGGAGCGGCGACGGCGGCGGCGGAGGACAAGATCTGGCCATGAGGGATCGAGCACCGCGGATGCATCTGCATCTCGCGGCGGCGGCGACAAGTTCTGCGGCCACCTCCATCGAAGCAGAGAAGAATGCCCAGCCCTCCGATGAGGGCGATGCGGCGGAGGCAGAGGAGAGGGAGAGGAAGCATCATCCCGCAACTGGGCAGCTTCCACCATCACCGACGCGGACCTCACGCAGCTGGAAAAGGAGGGCATCCTCCCACCAAGGAGAACTGCCACTGGCGGTCAGCGTACGGCCACCCTGCTCCAGATCCCGCCGGCGATGAACGAGTGCTCCTCGTCTCACATCTCCTCCGCGGTTTGTCTTTGCCTCCGCATCCTTTTTTCCAATCAGTCTTAGACTACTATGGCCTTCAGCCTCATAGCGTAGGCCCCAATAGTATCTTGTACATAGCTGGCTTTATGGCTTTATTCGAAGGATACCTAGGCATAGAGCCCAGCTTAGAATTCTTCAAGTACTGCTTTACCTGCAAGCGCCAAACAGAGAAGGAAGAACTGCTTTCCTTAGGAACAGTTAGCATCAACCTTCGTAGAGGCAGAGACTGGTATCCTAAGGCGCCAAAAATAGATTCCATTAAAGGCTGGAATAGCTCCTTCTTCTACTGCAAAGACATGGCGCCAGTAGGCAAAGACATAGGACTTCCTCGCTTTTCTCCTTTGCCTGCGGAGCCCGCCTTTCTTGGGGCGAGAAACCACTGAAGGTCCTTCCTGACAACCTCCGTCGCATGCAAAGGCGGATTGAGTACTTGACAAAGACTGCTGTGCCCAAACTCACGGGCGCAGACACCATCCTATGTGGTTGTCAAGGCGAATCCAGCCTTTGAAAGATCGCAAAGGACTCATGTGCCACTACACGGACCAGAAGAAAGATCCCCTCCGTGTTAGTGAGAGTGACCTTACGCAAGACGCCCTTGTGTATCGCTTTAAGAGGATTGCCAAGGAAAGGATCCAGCTGACAGAGCAGCGTCCTATGTACACAGCCGCCAACCCAGCTCCAAAGGTAAGGCATTTACCACTACTGTTTTTATACTTCCACAATGTTTGCCTTACTAACACCACTTTTGATTTCAGCTCGCCCTTTTGCCGGATAATCTGCTGGCTCCTTTGTTTTACGTGCCTGAAGCGGCACCCGAGCCCCAAAGACTCGGAAACGAAAGGCTTCAGGAGCCACTGCAGCAACTTCAGCAGCAGAAAGGCGGAAGCGTGAGAAAGCCATCCCTGCTAACGCCGAAGTGCTCGACATTGAGGACGATGAAGATGCGGCCTTTAATGCTCCAGTACAGAAGTAAGCCGAACCTCAATTTCTTTAGTAAGGCGAACAATGTCTATGAATGTTATCTTATTTTGTATGTGATTTGCAGGATCAAACCAACTGCGCCCTTAAGAGGAAGAAAGTAATTTCTCCAGGCAAAGAAGACTGAGCCCTCTCCAGCCATCGCTCCCCCCACTCCCTCCGTTCAACAAGAGACAGCCCCAGGCCCATCTGAAGATCATCATATAGATCTGGACTCAGCCGTCTTACCTGATAAGACGGAAACTGAAAAGTTGGCCAGGGCTGCCGCTGCTGGGAAGGCGGCGGTACTTCAGTCAGAGGAGCCGAACGAGCCCATTACTCGTGAGGCTATCCGCAACATGGTGAAGCAAGAGCTCTTTGACGACGAGGGGTACATCTTACCCAACATCGCCGCCATGCTTGCCGATGAGAAGGAGCGCAACGAGCCGCCTCCGAAGCTAAGGCCAGTTGGTCAAACATTGACCATATTAAATCTGGAAGACAATTGTGACGAGCTGTACGTCACAATGAAGAAGAGCTACAAAGCCTTGAAGGCCATGATGCAGGTAAACATTCCGTCTTTATGTACATACTAGTCCCCGGGCATTACGTTGTGCTTTGACTAAGCCGACGTAATGGCCTTTCTTTAATGTGATAAAGACTCAGTCCCCAAGCCCATTGTAGCCATACCTTATCTTTACCTTTCTTACTTACTACTACCCTTGCCTTAGCAGAGCAGTGAGCAACTTACATGCGATCTATGGTACTCACTGAGTAACCAAAGGCAAGTGCTCAAGCAAGCCGTCGCCGAAAATAAGGCGAACAAAGGTAAATGTTGTTCTTTCACATGCAATGTGACTTTAGTTCATTTTAAGACATAAGATGCTCAACACATGCAATGTGTGTTTGCGCAGCTGTTGTGGCGAAGGCAAAACAGATCGTCAGCGAGACTGGCGATATAGAAGTGGTAAGGCGGGAAAATGCCGCCTTGTTTAAGCAACTGGAGGAGAACCGAAAGACGGCCGAGGCCAATCTTAAAGCCGTCCAAGACAGCGCCGCTGAAGGGCAGAACGCACTGAAGGCAGAACTTTTGAAACTGCAGCGACAGGCTGAAAAGGATGGGCTCCTAATCCAGAGCTTACAAGGTCGTCTTGAACGCCAAGCTGATGAGAGCACCGCCATTGACGAGAAACTGCTAAGTGAGTCTCTCTTCCTTTACTTCTCGCACTTTCTGTCACTTTTCGCCTTTATTCAAACAGTTCAGTGCGCCTTAATTTTTTCCATTCCTCCCTTCCTCAGTTCCAGCTGGATTTGGGGAAAGGCTTACCTCTGAGACGCGCCTGGAGCTTATCTTGGAGTGTGGCGAGATTGTGTCAGGGCTGTATGCTGCGGGAAGAGACGTTGTTGCCAACATCTTCCCAAAACAGCTGCCCCAAGTGACAAACACCAGCAACTTGCTGCCACTTCTTCAGAACTGCGTCCCAGAGGTGGTGGAGCGTCTTCGCTCAGCAGCTAGAGGCGGAGCAAAACTTGCTCTAGGACTTGTTCGCGGCCACTACCCCGAAGTCAACATGTGGCGCGTTATCAAGTGTTTCCCAGCCAAGGACAGAGACGGCAACGAGCTCGTCAAAGAAAAGGTCTATGCCTCTGTCTCTGGCTTTGCCTCAGCCGTTGCTGAGATGGTAGACTTGTCTATCTTCTTCTCCAAGAAGCCTGTGCCTCCCCGTCCTGACGACGTGTCTGATGACGAAGCCGAAGCCCCCACCACTGGCAATGGCGATGAGTCAGAAGACGGAAATGAAGAAGAAGAAGAAGGCGAGTCTGAAGCTACGCTGGATCCATCCAAGTCCCCTGTGTCTTCGCCTCCTCAGTCCCCTGCATAAGATGCAGGAAAAACTTTGCATTAAGCGTGTCATGAAAGATGGCACAAAAGACTTGTTAAGTTATGTTTTGTAATGGCAGGAGCCTTTTATCTGTTGAACATGTTTGTTTTGCACGCATGCACTTATTTTTAAAAGGCTTGCAAACTATGCTCCTTATCCGTCTTCAAGTTTTCTGGCTTATATGCTTTAGCCTTTTCGTATGCTGGCAGAACCTAAAGCACGGAACACTTCGCTGGCAACAGGGTTAGTAACCAAACTGTTTAAACACAGAAACGGCGCCGGCTTTTGGTGCGTAAAGCATCTACTAAGACAAGCCAGCATATATGCGATCAGATAAATACTCTTAGACGGATGCAATTTTAATTTTTGTAAGGCCTTAAGGCAAAAGCATCATGTGAGTAACCACAAGCACGAAGCCAATTCGGGTTAACATTGATATTTTTATCGAAATATATGATCAAATGGAAATAAAAGACGGCGAGAACTCATGCATAAAAATAATTGAGGGAACCAAAGACTTTTATTTCATAATCATATATGGTGTGATTACAATAGAATTGCTAAGTGTAAAAAGGACGTAGCTGCTCAATGTTCCAAGGACGTTTCGTCTCCTTGAGCTGCTTCTTCGTTCCTTTTCCTTTTGCGGCCTCTTTTCTTTTTCTTCTCGATATCACGGAGGTCCACAAGATAATATGCCCCGTTCTTAAGCGCTTTGCTGATAACGAAGGGTCCTTCCCATATGGGAGATAGTTTGTGCTCCTTTTGCTGAACAAGGCGAAGCACCAAATCGCCTTCTCGAAACGATCTCCGTCTTACCTTGCGACTGTGGTAACGCCGCATGTTCTGCTGATAAATGGCGGAGCGCTGAAGCGCTATCTCACGCTCTTCTTCGAGAAGGTCTAAGCCATCCTGTCTGGCTTCTTCTGCGTCTGCTTCAACGTAGGCTGTTACACGAGGTGTGTCGTGCAGGACATCTGTTGGGAGTACCGCTTCAGCGCCATATATGAGAAAGAAAGGGGTATAGCCTGTTGCGCTGCTTGGAGTTGTGCGTATGCTCCATAAGACAGCAGGTAATTCTTCTACCCACGCTCCAGCTGCTCTATGCAAAGGCACTTAATCTTGGCTTTATTCCCTGTAGATTATACTGTTGGTTCGCTCAACTTGGCCATTCGATTGTGGATGAGCCACAGATGCTAAGTCCAAACGAATACCAACTTCACCACAGTACTTTGCCAGTTCTCCTACGGCGAAGTTTGTCCCATTGTCCGTAATGATACTGTGGGGGACGCCAAATCTCGTTATAACTCAATGACGAACTTCTTGGCTGTTGCCCCATCAAGCTTTTTTATGGGCTTAGCTTCAACCCACTTGGTGTATTTATCCACCGCAACTAAGAGATGTTTGACGCCGCCTCGCGCAGTCCTGAATGGACCTACCATGTCCAGTCCCCAGACCGCAAATGGCCACGTGATTGGATGGTGCGCAATTCCTGGGCTGGCATCTTTGGCTGTCTTGCATACTTTTGGCATCCAACGCATTTCTTGACGAGTTCTTCTGCATCTTGCTTTGCTGTGAGCCAGTAGAATCCATGTCTAAAAGCTTTGGCGACAATTGCTCGGCAGAGGCATGATGACCACAACATCCACCATGGATCTCTTCTAGTATCTCCTGTCCTTCTTCCGGCGAAACGCATCGTTGATATACACCTGTGGTACTCCGCTTGTATAGCTCTCCATTTATTATTGTGTATGCCTTAGCTCTGCGCACAACTTGCCGCCTTAAGACTTCATCCTCTGGCTCTTCCTTGTTAAGGAGGAAATTTATGTAGGGCTGTGTCCAGTCTGGCTTACCAGCATGACGGAAACAGATGCGAAGCCATGGGGTCATCCTCATCTCCGCCTTTAATAGACGGCACGTACAGGTGCTCCAAAAATATATCGGAGGGCACCTTCGATCTTTTCGAGCCCATTCTGGCTAAGGCGTCCGCTGCTTCATTTTCCTCCCTTTTGATATGCTTGACTTCTAAGCCGATAAAACACCGACCAAACTCGTCTACCGTGCGTCGGTATTCAGCCATTGTAGGGCTCTTCGCGTCCCATGCCCCTTCTAACTGTTGAACAACGAGGTCTGAATCGCCATAGCACAAAAGACGGCTAATGCCCAAATCCTTTGCGACGTGCAATCCATGCAACAGAGCCTCGTATTCTGCAACATTATTAGTGGCATTGAAGTGTATCTGCAAGACATAGCACATCTTGTCTCCTTTAGGGTTCTTCAGTACCACGCCAGCTCCCGATCCCTGCAACATTTTGGAGCCATCAAAGTGCATAACCCAATATTCTTCGTCAGGGAGGGGAAGTTCATCCATTGCTTCGTCCAGTCTGCGATGAAATCAGCTAAGGACTGGGATTTGATGGCTGTACGTGGCTTGTACTGGATATCGAAGGCTGCCAATTCAATTCCCCACTTAGCCACACGTCCAGTGGCATCGGTGTTGTTTATAATGTCACCCAATGGCGCCTTACTGACTACCGTGATTGGGTGCTCTTGGAAATAATGGCGTAATTTTCTGGCTGCGAAGAAAACTCCATAAGCCAGCTTCTGATAGTGAGGGTATCGTTGTTTGGATTCGGAGAAGACTTCGCTGATATAATATACCGGCCTTTGTTCCGGTAGCTCCTTTCCTTCTCCTTTCGTTCAACAACAACCACTGCACTAATAACTAGGTTGGTAGCCGCCATGTAAAGTAGCATCGGCTCTTGTGGTAGAGGAGACGCTAATATTGGTGCTGAAACTAAGGCGTCTTTTAACTGTGCTAAGGCTGCATCTGCCTCTTCAGTCCAGACGAACGTCTTAGTTTTCTTCAACAACCTGTATAGGGGTAAAGCTTTATCCCCAAGCCTACTAATAAATCGGCTTACAGCTGCTGCAGATCCTGCGAGCCTTTGGACATCTTTAAGACAAGTAGGCTTTTTGATGTCCATGATAGCTCGAATCTTTTCTGGGTTAACCTCAAGACCTCTTTCTGAAACAATGAAGCCTAAAAGTTTTCCTGCTGGGACGCCAAAAAAGCATTTTCCCGGATTTAGCTTCATGTTATATTTTCTCAAGTTATCAAAGGTTTCTTGAAGGTCAACGATGAGATCGCCGCGTTTTCGCGACATAACGGCAATGTCATCGACATAAGCGTGAACATTGCGGCCTATTTGATCGTGTAGGCAACGTTGTATGCACCGTTGGTACGTTGAGCCAGCGTTTTTAAGCCCAAAGGCATAGTTATGTAGCAAAACGTTCCGAAAGGTGTGATGAAGGAAGTCTTAATTTGGTCAGACTCCTTCATCTTAATTTGGTGGTAGCCAGAGTAAGCGTCCAAAAAGCATAGTAATTCAGAACCTGATACAGCATCTACGACCTGATCAATTCGCGGCAATGCGAAGGGGTCTTTAGGACAGGCTTTGTTTAAGCCGGTGAAATCTATGCACATGCGCAAGTCTTTCACGTCCTTCTTAGGTACTAATACAGGATTTGCTAGCCAATCTGTGTGGATAACCTCTCTAATGAAATTAGCGGCACTAAGCCGAGCTACCTCTTTTCCTATTGCTTTCTTCTTCTCTGGACCAAAGCGACGAAGACCTTGTTTTACTGGCTTGGCACCTTTGGCGACATTAAGGCTGTGCTCGGCAAGTTCCCGGGGTACTCCTGGCATGTCTGATGGTGACCATGCAAAAATATCCCGTTGCTCACGGAGGAACTTGACGAGCGCGCCTTCCTATGCGTCACTGAGGTCCGCGCCTATGTTGTCGTCTTGCTTGCATCGGCGTTGTCCAGCGATCTTCTTCGAGTTTGAGCTGGCCTTGAAAGTGACATCCGAGGCGCAAGGAGGCTTCTTACCATCCGGCATTTCATTGGTGTTAACTTCTTTCTTGTACTGCTCAGCTCTTCTTGCTGATGACGCTTCTGCTAAGATGGCGTTTCCTGCTCGCATTCCTTCGCCTTCTTGAAGTCGCCATTGACCGTGATGACGCCGTTTGGTCCAGGTATTTGAGCTTGCTGTAGATGTAACACGGGCGTGCCATGAATTTGGCAAAGGCTGGGCGGCCAAAGATTGCGTGATACGCACTTTTGAATTCCACCACCTCAAAGGCAACTTCCTCAGTCCTATAGTTTGTTTCGTCACCGAAGGTGACGTCTAAGACGATTGTTCCCATAGAACTGGCCTGCCTGCCTGGCACTATGCCGTGAAACTTGACTGTGCTATGTTTAGCTGTGTCTCAGAAAGGCGCATGCGCTTTAAGGTTTCAAGATAGAGGATGTTGATGCTACTCCCTCCATCCATAAGCACCTTAGAAAGCCTGCATTGCTGCACAATTGGGTTTACAACGAGCGCGTAATTCCCTGGGTTCTGTGGAATATGATCAGGATGATCGTTGCGGTCCCATGTAATGGGGTGCTCGGACCAGTTGAGATACTGGGGAACCGCTGGCATAGTGGCATTGAGTTCCCTCCAGGCTGCCTTTTCCTTTTTGGCCGAAGGAGTGGCAAGGAAAGTAACAAGGCTTGTTTCGACCCTTGGAAACTTGTTGCTCCTCTTGTGCTTTGGCTCCTGATCTTCCGGCTCCGAAGCACTTTCCTCGTTGTCCTTCTGCTCTTTCTTGTCTTTACGGTTCTTGCGCTTGAACTGTTTTGCCTTGAAGCCAGCGTCCGGATCCTTCTTGATATCATCGTTAAGGCGGCACTGCCTGTTGGTATGGGTGCATTTGCCAAGCTTGCTATGATGGGCACAAGGTTCATCTTTGATGTCGTCATAGGTGATTTTAATGGGTCTTGACCCTTGACTGTCATCGCTCTTCTTCTGCCATCTGCTAGCCCCGCTCTGGCCACCCTTCTTATTGGCAAAGGCTACCTCCTTTGATGGTCCTGGCGCATCGTTGGCTTCTTCTTTTTCCGGCTTTGATTGTTGTTTCGCTTTTCCGGGTTAACAGCTATGTCCATGCGCAGATCGCCGTCGTCAGCTCGAGCGTCGTCTTCTGCTGCAGCGTAATTGTTCGCGCTGTCTAAGAGCTCGCCGAGGTGTTTGATGTTTTGGCTGGCTAACATATATCTCATCATGTTGCCTTTCTTCAGGCTGTTCATAAAAGCATGTATGGCCTGGATCTCAGAAACGTCTTCGCATGCATTCTTTGTCTCTGTCCATCGAGCTATGAAAGCTCTGCTTGACTCCCCCTCCACTTGAGCGCACTTTAGTAGATCTGAGTAAGCCTTTGGACGTTTGTATGTGCATGAGAAGTGTTGCATGAATGTTTTCTGCATGTCTTGCCAATTGTGGATACTCTTTTCTGGCAAAGTGTCGATCCAACCGGGCCGTTCCCTCCAACATGAGTGGAAGAAAACGTACAGCTGCGTTGTAATCACCGTCATTAATACCAACGGCGTGGATGTAATCAGGCAGCCATATGTCCGGTTTGTCAATGCCATTGTACTTGTCCACAATTTTCTTGACATTGCCTAGCGAGGATGGGAGTTGCACCTTGCGAATCGCCGGTCCAAAGCACACAGGGCCCAGGTAAGACTCCTCTTTGGCCGCTTTAATCTCATCGAGACGGATGCGGGCGTCTGAGATATGAGTGTTTTCCCTGGCTGGCCCTTTGTTGGATTGGCTACGCCTTGGCTCCTCCTGACGGCTTTGGCGATGAGGGGAGCGGGAGCGAGATCGCCTTTGAGGCGGATCTCTGTTGCCCTACTTCCTTCGTCTCTTGCCCGTGCTGCGGGCGGAGGTGGCATGTTAAGCCGGTCACTCCCACGCCGTGCGTCCTTCCCCTTGTCTTGATCTCTTTCACGGCGAGGCGGATCACTTCTTATGGCGTGTGTTATCCTGTTGCCGGTGGTCGTCCTTGCCTTTGTCACTATGGCGATTGGACCCAGTCTTTGACTCATCCCTGTGTTTGTCAGGAACTTTGTCCTTCCTAGGCTCTTTACCCTTATTGCCATGGCTACTGGAACCAGCTGGTTCCTCTGGATCTCCACCGCCGGCAACGGCTGTCTTGCAAAGACGCGTGTGTCCGCCAGTTTTGAGTTTGAGTCCGCCTTAGCCTGCTGCTCTACCGCCTTTTCGATGAGCATTTTAGAATAATGGTGGCGCTCTTCAATTGGAACTGCTTCGTCTCCCATGATTTCCCTGGCCGCCTCTAGGTTTTTGGCCGGGGTGGAGAAGAATATGACTCCATCAGGGTTAACTCTGAAAGAGTATTTCTGCCAAGGCTTTAAAGGCTTTTGGGCAGAAGTCTTCTCGAAGTTTCCCTGCAGATCCCGATGCAGAAGAGGGTCACGTATACTTCGTATTTTGCGGAATTTCTCAACATCGCGCTCACGCTGGTACTCTTCCTCTTCTAGAGCCTTTCCAACTAGGATTAACTCTTTTTCCTTGTTCAGGAGGGACAACTTATACTTGATGTTGACTTCAGTCTCAGCCAGGAGCGCTTTCCGTCTTTCCTCAAGTTCAACGCGGTTGGATTTGGTCCCAAAGGTGTTTTGAGAAGCTCCAATGCGCGCATGTGTTCCTCCTTTGACCGCTCCAGGTCTTCTTCAATAGGCGCAGCCGGGGGAGGCCTTTTAGGGTCCAGCACATCCTCTGGCTTTTCCGCCTTGTCACCAATGTGTTTGATGCTAGAGGAAACTTCAGCCTCGTCTGGCTTAGCCGCGGCCGCACCATCCTTCAGAGCTATCTGTGCCGGGAAAGTCATTAAGACTTCGTTTGGATCGGATGAGCCATAGCCTCGCGCGGCAACCTGTGCTGCGAAGTCTTCCTCCTTATGCTCATCGAGATCTGAATCTTCCGCCATTGGAGCGGTGCCATCAGATCCGGCTTCTGAGTCTGCTCCTGTCTGTAAGGCAGGTAATATTGACTCAGGGTCAGATTCGGCCGGCTTAGGGCCAGATGCGTCAATGACACCGACAAAGCGAGAGGCGGGCTCCATAAGCTCATAAGAGCTGGAGTCAGAATCGCTTTGGGTATCAGAGTCACTCAGATCGCGATAGACAAAGGCCTGATCCGATCTGTGTTGTTGCTCGATTGCATAATCGATGGGGTGGTGGGTGGGCCAAAAGGCGGCGGATCCCCTGGGGAATCCATACGCCTCAGCCGTAAAACCCATGAAGATGTTGATGGTGCCGAAGGGGACGACGAAGCTTGACACCAGTGCGTCGTTTGCTGACGTAGGATCCGTCGTCTTCGATGCACCCAAAGTTGTTGATGATGCGGGCGCGACCAACCGCCATAGTCTTGCCGATCTCGCCCAATGCTCCCGCCTGAAACAAAACTCCCGACGCCTTGGGCCCCACGGTGGGCGCCAACTGTCGAGGTATTGGTAACGCGGAACTACTAGAAGTATTCATACGTACCGTAGAGGAGGTGGGGAAGAACGTGGAGGGTTCCAGTGACGGGATTGCACACACGATTTTACCCAGCTTCGGATCTCACGACGGTGGCGAGATCCTACGTGCTGCTATAATTCACTCAAGGCAAATATGTGTACAGGTTACAATGAGGTTGTATGCGTTGCCCTAAGGCTGCTGGAAGGCTGGCTTATAAAGGCGCCAAGCCTTCCCCTACAAGGAAAGCCTTAACCGACCTAGATCACGAGTCCTAGACTAACACGGTAACAAACCCTAACTTGCTCCCTAAGGCGAACGCAGCCAGGCCTTCGTCTTGGACTTCACTAAGCCAGCCCAGAGCTTATCCTTGCGCCTAAGCCCATGAGGCCTTCTCCATTAAGCCCTCCGGCTTTATCTGATGGGCCTCCCTGGTGGGCCAGGTTTTATCCACCGTGGCAGGTATACCCATTCGGCATAACCTCACACCGCTGTCACCTCATGGCTACGTTTTAATCCTCTGAGTTACACCTTAACTTTTCCGGTGAAAACTGGGAAACACTTGTTTACTGCTGCTGTTATACTTGTTATTTGAATCATACTACTGCCATAACTACTGCTGCTGCAAGTTCATTGATATACAGGTGTGGTTGAGAGTGACGGCTCAATTGCCAAAGTCTTATTGATATTCTTGTGTTCCCATCATGTCGAACTATAAATTTGGGTAATACTTCCCAACGAAGATTTCAGCGATCCCCTACACTTGTGGGCATTAAGACATTTTCTGGCGCCGTTGCCGGGGAACCTAGCTTTATCGGTAAGACAACTTGTTATCATATTATTTGCTGCATTTTCTTGTTCCTAACCATGGGTAAGGAAAAGATTACTCCGAAGGAAGTGAGGCCTTCAACTACTCGCAGAGGTACGGATTTGCCAAGTAGGCCAAACTTTTCACCTAATGTTGCTTCTGCTGTTGCTCTTAAGAGAAAAGGAAGAGTTTTATCTAGTTCACCTTTGTCTAAAATGTTTACTAGTAATGAAAGTAATTTAATATGCAGTAGCATAGACAAAGAAGTGACACCTGAAACACCTGAAACATTTGAAACATCTGAGATGACTGAAACACCTGAAAATCTTGAATCTCCTATTATTGAAAATGTGGAATCTGAGCTGGAAGATAATGAATATTGTGATGATGAGATGGAAACTTCCTCTGAGGAAGAGGCTGCATTTGCTATGGCTTTTTTGGGTTCGGGTTTGATAAATTGGATAAACTTGATAGCTATAAAAATTCTCCTCTTGATGATTTTTTCCCTGTTACTGAGAAAATGAATGCTCCAGCTATTAAAATTAAAGATAAAGATTATGAGTTTAGTGTTGATCCTGAAATAATTGAAAAGGCTGAGAAGTATAAGTTTCCTTTCGAACACATTGCTGTTTTGCATGACTTATCTGTGTTATTTGGGAAAGATGAAATTAACCAACGCTACTATTTCTTAAAGTTGTTTCCTTTCACTTTGGGAGGAAGTGCTAAAACTTGGTATAATCGTTTAGAACCTAGATGTATTACTAGCAAGGAAGAATGTTTGCAAGTATTCTATAACAAATATTTCCCTGCTGATAAGATTCATGGTCTAACTATTGAGATTAGCAACTTTTCACAGAAAGAGAAGGAGGATTTACCCCAAGCTTGGGGGAGGTATAGTAAGATGGTTAGGAAATGTCCTACCCATGGCTTCAAGAGTAATGAGATACTTGATATATTTTACAATGGACTAACCGAAAGCACTAGAGGTTATCTTGATGGTATTGCAGGTAATGTTTTCAGGGAAAGGACCGTTGATGAAGCAACCGAGCTATTGGAAACTTTCTCAAGAAACTATGAAGACTGGAATATTGAAGAGATATTTCCGGAAAAGAAAGGAGGTATGCTCAAATTAGACAAAGAGACAATGAAAGAAGCTTCAAAGGACATTAAAGAGAAGGGAATTAAAACCTCTCATCTCAAGGAATTATCTGAAATGGGTGTTAAACTTCCTGATGATCAACCATGTTTTCCAATTCAAGTCAATGTTATTAGCCCCACGAAAGGTAATGAAAAGGTAACATCTCCTATTGAGGTATCTTATATGAATGATTTTGCTTATCGTCACAATCCTGAGGAGCATAATATTAGAATGATGATTATGGAGAATTCTCACAAAATTAAATCTCTTCGTGAAAGTTTACATGCTAATGTGGGAGAGGTAAAAAGAATTGTTAAACATTGTGAGATGATGAATAATCAAGTTGAACAAATGATTTCTCTTCAAAATCAATTGTATGAAAGTCTTATTGTGAAGGAACAGGTTTGTGGAGTTAATACTAGGGGAGATGCAAGTACGCAGGATCCTGACTATCCTGAAGACCATCCCAAGAGGAAAGAGCAAGAGGCTCGAAAGAAGAAACTTTCTGCAGGCAAATCTCCCAATGAAAACCCGGATAATGATGATTCTGAAGAACAAAATAATGATACTTCTATTTCTGACGCTGAGACTGAAATAATAATAATGAAAAGAAGAACCACAAGAGGAAGAGAATGTTAAAGAACCTGAAGCTACTGAAAAGGAAGACCCTCAACCATCTACTGAGAAGAACAAAAGGAAGAACCATCCAAATCAATAGAAAGGTAAAGAAAGGGATCCATGGGTACAAAGACCCATACCATATCCTCAAGAGGTAATAAAAACTTTAGATGATGCTAGATTTGAGAAATTCTTTGAGTTGATTAAATCTTTGTGTTTACAAATTCCTCTTGTTGATGCTATTAAAATTCCTCCATATTCAAATACATGAAAGATATTGTCACTAATAAAAGAAAGATTTCTACTGATGCAATTACTGCTATGCTTGCTGATTATTCCTTTAAAGGGAAAATGCCTGAAAAGCGTGGAGATCCTGGTATACCAACTATTCCTTGTCATATTAAAGAAACTATATGAAATATGCACTATGTGATTTAGGAGCTGGTGTGAGTGTTATGCCTTTCTCTTTATATAAGAAACTTAACCTAAACAAATTGGTTCCAACTGAAGTTTCATTACAAATGGCTGATAAATCAACTGTTGTGCCTATTGGAATATGTGAGGATGTTCCTATCTCTATTGCTAATGTGTTAATTCCTATAGACTTTGTTATATTAGAAATGCCTGAGGATGATAATCTATCTATTATTCTTGGAAGACCCTTTTTAAACACTGCAGGAGTTGTGATAAATTGCACTGAAAGCAAAGTGACATTCAATGTCAAGGGAAATGAGCATATTATTTATTCCCCAAGAAGAAAGTTGTTACAATGGTAAGTCAAAGTGTGAATTCCATTAAAAGAAATACTCTTGTCGTTGGAAGCTTTGAAATTCCACTTCCACCTCCTGAACCAAAATATGCTATCATGATGGTTGGAACTATTCCAATCAAATATGAGGTGTCTTGAAATCTTTCTTTATCTTTATGAATAAAAGAATCATTTGTTATATCTTTTACATATTTTTAATGAGACTTGATCAACCTCATTACTAATGTGAAAATGATACAAACTTGATTCCCACAAATTTACATTGCATTTCAATTCTATTTATTTAGAGTTTTTGAGTTTATTGTCTAGACATGATTATTTCAAAGTTCAGAAATACCAGAAACTGTAGTTTGAAAAATTCTGTTCAGAAAATTTTCTCGAAAAATTCCAGAAAAATTAGGAGGTAAGTTATTATACCAGAGGAACTAACAGCCAAAAGGGGGACACCAGAGGGCCACCAGGCCCAGAATAGGGTGTCCCACGCGGCCACTGTACCTGGCCACGTGGGACCCACTGTTTTGGCCCACGGAGGGAGTTAGGTGAGGGGTCTATGCTCATCTCCTTCCCCTCGACAGAAAAACAGCTCCAGGTATTTTCCCCAAATTTGCCCGTGCTCCTTTCCTGCTATCCTTGGATCTCCAAGTTTAGGGCAGATTTTTCAAATCTGTTTGGTGGGATTGCTCATTGGTATGTGACTCCTCCACCCATCCAATTATTTTTTGTTCTTGTGCATCTTGTATGAAGTATTTTGCTGCACTTGGTGTCACCTATTATGCTTGGGAAATCCATAGATTTAAGTTTTCTTGTTGATATTGATGCATGATATTGATGTGGAGACTAGTTATGGATCGCTCAATGTTGTTTTAGAGTGTTACATCTTGATTTTTGATGAATATTGTTTATGGGCAGCAAGGTACCATGTTCAACAAGGGCAAGGCATTGATAGGGATGAGCTCAAGACCAAGAAGAAGTCCATGCAAAGTCTCCCTCAACCTTGATGACCAACATCTTTGGGAGGATTCCGCATACTTTGTGGGAGAGAAGTTGAAGATACACGCAACGAGATGGCAAGATCCCCATGTTCTTGAACAGTGGGGGATTCAAGAGGACTTCGACATCTTCGCTGCTACAACTGGGCTACTTCGGTTTTCTCAGAACCCACAAGATACATACGAGGAACTCTCACGAGAATTCCTCTCTACATTCAGATTTGAGGGTCCTGAGCTCCACAGACGTAGTAAGAAAAGTAAGGCACCCCCTCCTACCTTTGTTTGCAAATTTACTATGAGAGGGGAGCGTCTCATTATGTCTCTAGAGGAATTTTGCAATGCCATTGGTGTGGCAACCACGGGGAGTTGGGATGAAACCGGTGCTGATTCTAAACCTGAACTTGTTGCATTTTGGCACTCTATCACGTTAGCTCTCATGATAGGTTGAATAGGGGAAAATTTACTCATATACAGCACCCAAGTTTGAGGTACTTTGCGTTGTTTCTCGCAAGAGGATTTCTTGCTAGGGACAACAATTCTGCTTGCACTGGACCGATTGTTTATCTACTAAAATGTGCAAAAGAAAACACATTGTGTGGGTACAACTTGGGAGTTATTCTGCTAGATCATTGCACACCGCTGTGAGTAGGAATATCACCGATGAAACCCCTATTTATGCTGGTGCTATTGCTACTTTAGTGTATAAGTACATTAAAAATGAGAGAGGATATGATGATAACATGGGTACTCGTGTGGGAAGGTCAAATTTACTTGATTTTACTTTGACTACTCACATGGAAATAAGTGTGAAGTATGGGGAGGATTATTTCTATACATATTTGAGCACTAATGGGCAGCGAGTGCCCATTAGGCTCCCCTGTACTGACCTTTTCGACAGGAATACCGAAAAGTGGAAGGTAGAGGAGGTGCCGCCACAAGAGGAGCCACAAGCTCCGGAGGTACAAGGCTACCAACCTCAAGAGATGCCACCATACCCGGGCATGCAAGGATACCCACATGGTTACTACCCTGGAAGTGGAAGTGGTGTATACGGCCACTATCCAGGATACTAGCTTGATCGCAAGCTTGGGGAGTGCTTCTCTTCCTCTCCATTCGTTGTTTTATATCACTGTTGCATTGTTATGTTTAGTTTCTTATTCTGAAAATCACAAAACACAAAAAGATTTCATTTGTTTCTTTTGGTTATTTGCTTCTGATCATTGTCTTATGCATCAAAAAACCAAAAAGAACAAAAATATTTTCGTTTTCTTGAAACAAACGCAAAAACAGAAGTGCTGAAATTGCTGAAATCTGCTCACTGTTTCATTTTTCATTTATTCCCTGTAACTCCGATTGAGCTAAAAATTTAACCACTGCTGCAAAATATCATGACCCACACACCTGTAATTTATGAGATTTTTCTGAGGTGTCTAGGTAGGGTAAAAACAGTACTGTATGCAGTGACATTTTATGGCAGATTTGAGTTTTATTGCGCAGTTCAAGTTGGGAGAGGAGAACAACGATGATAAGTTGATGTGCATGAAGTGGATGAAAGGTATGACACATTTGCCGTGCTTATGTAGACTTTTTAATAACAGCAAGTGAGCACATCATGGTTTCTTTAACATCTAGGGAAGTGGTAGCAAATGTTTATCTTCTCCATGTTCTAGTATGTTATATGATGATGCAAGTGAGATATTATTTAGTGACAATACTTGGCTGTGTGTTGAATAATTGTAGCTCTAAACAAAGGTCTACGCATCCCATTGTGCTTGCTAAACTTGCCAACCAAAAAGAGTAAAAGTTTTTCAAATGTTAAACATGAAGTCATATGCTTGACAGGCTTAGTGGTTTGGAACTAGCTGAAATGTGCTGACACATGGAAAGCTTTTAACATTGCACTAAAATATATTTAGTTGATATCATGTGCTTTGGTCTATGGATGGCTATCATTGCGAAATAAAGGAGGAAACTTAGTAAGTTTGATGAGTGAGAATAATTGGCTAGAGAGACGCCTGGGCCGCCAACCTAAGCCATGCATCATTCATGGTGGAAATTTGCAGCGCACCATAGTGAACATTCTATGACGCACATCATAATAAAAAGCTACACAAATAGTAAATAAAAGAGTGCTGAGATTGTTCATTGTCTGTTTGTCTTGCTGTTGGGACATGGGTTTGTCTAGGTCCTGGGACAAGAGGTACCCCAGTTGACGCTCTTGATGACGCTTTTATTACTTGCAATGACTGAAAAATTCAAACTTGCTTAGTGGCCCGAGTTGAGTAGTCATGGTGTAGGTACTCGTATTCATGGGGCATGAGGTTTTTAACCATGAGTTGGTCAAGCATATGAGTCATAATAGGGAACACAAAATGGTTTGTTAAAAATGAGAGCAAGGTTGTAAGCACAATGATTTCACTAGTCAACAAAAGAGGGAATCAAAAGATCTCAAAAATCTTGACATGATTCAATCATTAGCGATGCAAAAACCTTTATTTATTTCTACAGTTGAGCAAACTCATCCAAGTATTGACATTGCATGTTATTTCCCTTGCAGCAAATATAAATGCTTTAACATTGATTAGATATACCTTTGCTAGCATCTTGATTATTTGTTACTGAAGCTATGAATTGAATGTTTGTTGGTATTAAACAATGCTTTAACATTGATTAGATATACCTTTGCTAACATCTTGATTATTTGTTACTGAAGCTATGCAAAGCAAAGTTCTTGTCAAAGTCTTTTTCATCGCTTCTGCACTACGTTTTGAGTTGTTCGAGGACAAACAACGAGCTAAGCTTGGGGAGTTGATGCATAAAAAATGCATCTACTTTTCCAAGCACTTTGCTTCATAATTTGCTCCGGAATCTTCCCATATTTGAATAAAACTGCTGAATCTGACGCTGTTTTTAGAAAAGTCTCTTTTCTGGCTATTTTTGCAGGAAATAAAATCGGGGAAAAATACCATGTCATTTTCTATGGAAAAGGAGGACAGCGTGCAAAGGATGGACACGAGGGAGTGCCGGAGGGCCAAAAGGGGGTGCCCCACGCGGCCCCTGTACCTGGCCGCGTGGGCCCACCCCAAATGGGCCTCGGGCACCGCCTCGCCTTCGGTCTTCGACGTACCCCCTCATATATACGGAAAAACACTGGACCTAGAAGGGGAGGAGCTTTCGCGAAACACACCGCCGCTGCCACCACGATCTTCGTTTTGGGGACAGATTGATCCAGGATTTCTCCTCTGGTGGAGGATCCGGAGGCCGTCTTCACCGCCATCTTCACCGCCTTCATCTCCATCGACCATGAGCTTCCTCTCCATCACCATGTGTGAGTAGTCCGCTGTAGGCACATGAGGTGGATGGGGATTGGATGAGATTGATCATGTAATGCTACCCGTTGTTTGAGATTTTAGGGGTTTATCTTGAGGATACTTTTGTATTGTGTTGATGCACTTATGCTATGTTTAATGCTTGCTACTAGGGCCCGAGTGGCATGATTCAGTACTGAAGTTATATTGCCTCATCATATATTTGAGTTTGGTATTTATCTGCAAAGTGTATCACCTGCTTTTATGTTGAACCTGCAAACCCTAAAAGTGACATATAGGAAAACAAGGGGGAGATGTTTTAGTTTGAGGATTCTATGTGTTCATGAAGTGTTAATGCATTGTTCCAGTCTATTCGAAAGGGTAGACCTTAATTACCCGTAGTTCCAAGTTGGCCCCGGTGAAATGGGCAGGTAGGACAATAGATGTTGTGCAAATTCTCTTGGTTAGTACGCACAACTAATTATGGAACACATACCTACTATATCGGAGTTAGAGATATGTCCCATGGCTAGCTATACTATTATATGATCAATCTTATTCATGCAACACCCCGCTGTCACCTCATGCCTACGTTTTAATCCTCTGAGTTACACCTTCACTTTTCCGGTGAAAACTGGGAAACACTTATTTACTGCTGTTGTTCTACTTGTTACTTGAATCATACTACTGCCATAACTACTGCTGCTGCAAGTTCATTGATATACATGTGTGGTTGAGAGTGACGCCTCAATTGCCAAAGTCTTATTGATATTCTTGTGTTCACATCGTGTCGAACTATAAATTTGGGTAATACTTCCCAACGAAGATTTCAGCGATCCCCTACACTTGTGGGCAAATACTCCGGACTCCGTCCAGGGTGGAAGTAGGAAGGTGGGCACCGTGAATTTCCCTGCAACCATTTTAGGTCATAGCAAATAAATAAAAAATGTACAAATTAGCCCAAGGTTCTGATGAAATTCTAATCGTCGGCCCTATATCCTAGGTTCGCCGTTGACTCTACCATCCAACTACTATGATATCCTCCAAATCATACGGTGTGCTAAGTCGCGGTCACTTTCGGGTAATATTTTGTTACGTACAAAAGCCAAGATGGTCAACCATAATACGAGGTTTCGGTTCAGGATACCAGCTATATGGTAGCCTACAGTAAAGTGTTGGGTATCCTCCTCATCTCGGATGTGAGGAGTTGATCATCCTTTTTCTTCCAGATGGCCGAAACAGGTGCGTAATCCCACTAATCTTGAATGTTGCACATGAGGGACGAGTTTTGTTAAGCCTCTTATCCAGCCGCCACGTGGAGTGATAAAATATTAGGTTAGCCTCCATGGGAGAAGAAATAAATAAAACCAAGAGAAAAGACAAGGAGAAGACATTGAAGAAAGCGATTCAAATCAATCACCGTATGTTCCCCCACAAAGTTGTGAAATTTGGTGCCACTGCCTTATCTCTTTCAAGATGTGATTCCACCGCTAAGAGATTGTGATATCTTTATCTATGAGATCCTCTAGTATTATTTAGAGATTGTTTTGGTATCCCACACTTGATAATACTGGGAAAAATTGCTCTTCACTTTAACAACCTTTACATGTAAAGTCAGGTGTTTCTATGTTGATATTTGCTGCTACAATTTTGGGCTCATAGAAGGTATAGTACTTGTATTGTACTATCTCCTTGTTGAAATCGGCTACTACTTGTACAACATGGATATTGTTTGCATTACTTTTCCTAATTTAAGGCTGAATATATTGTCTTCGTATATATGTTGGATCCACTTTTTCTGTGATTGAGCAACCATCCTTGAAATTAGTGCATGAGTAGTGCGAAAGTTATACACTGACTCTGAGGTGTATTTTAAAAAGCATTAAGTGTTCTAGTTCTCAGTCACAAAGATAAATATTACACTCCTTACTATCAACATCTTACTCATCGAGACAAAAAGAAGTCGTAGGAAAAACGGAGATAATATTAAACTCCAGGTACATGTGGCCTATGTGTGCATTTTGCGGGTTTTCATCCAAGTACATATGGGCTACCTATTCATTTTGCGGGTTTTCATCCAAGTAAATTTGCAGAGAATTCGAGCACGATGACCTCAACCTCTATCCACCACTCACACCAATATCCTTGAGGTTTTACGGTATGTTGAAATATCTTGTTAATTACGTGCCTGAGCCAAGATACATCATGGTCAATTATAACCGGAGGTCCCGAGTTCTGGACCTACTAGGTGTACCCAAAAGAAAGAAATATGACACTCCACACAATCAACATCTTACACATGATAGAACCTACCCCAGTTACGATCGATGTAATAAACATGACATATCACACACCACCTCTTACGATCGACGTCCGAGACACATGAGATAACCGGATATCACTACCTCTCACCATCGATCGGCTTGAGCTTTCAGATGCATATGCAACTCGATCGATTCCTGCCACTCGATCCAGAGCGAGATTCTCAAGTGATTACTACACATCAGTATGTGTGGACCAAGCTAATAGGTGGTCTTAGTACCTTATTGCAGCTAGCGCTGGTTCACATCCATGTAGTACAAGGAAAGACCACCACCATGACTCTTGTTCACTGATCGTCCCCCTTGTGTTTGTTGCATAGTGCGCTTGCTGCTCAATCACTGGAAAATTGAGTGATTGCAAAAGTGCATCCTGCTCCTGTGCAGAATATTTCACGGAGGACCATTTCATCATTCATAAGTCCCTTTCCAATGAAATTTCCTCCCCTCTCCTCACTTTTACAAATAAGCAGCCAAGCTAGAGATGAGGCCGTTGTGATGAAAAAAAGGGGGTTTAGATCCATAAAACATTAAAATTAGAACGACTTTGCCCTAGAAAATGTGGAAGAGCTATGATGAGAAAAAAAATATGATTAAGTAATCCATTTAATTGAAAACATAGCATGTACAAGATTGATATAGATAATGAAGTAATTTGCAATACAAGAGTGTACCACAATACTATGATTTAAATATTCAAACATGCTCGACGGCCGTATCGACAAATCCAACATTTTGCCGAATGAACTAGTTTACGGCCGGTTTCACTCATTGAACAAGTTTTTGAACTCGCAGCTCCACTTGGGGAATTTATGACAAGTTGATGGGAAACAAGGGTTTTAAACTTTTCGATGATGCACAACCCAATCTGCCTATGCAGTGAGTGACAGGCTGACAGCTCGTGATGTGAGATCTGGAATGGCCTTTGTGATTTGCTGGGGTCTCTCCAAGGTGGCCCTCTTGTTGCTGGGCCTGGGATCCTTCCCAGATTCATTGCTTAGTGGTGTCTTCCTATGATCCTATCTACCTGGTAAGGCCGGTATTGATACAACCCACACCCAGCTAATTAGCCAACGCTAATTAGTTCTAAAAAAACCAAACGCTAATTAGTTCTAAAAAAAGCAAACGCTAATTAGCCCCAAACCGAATGATTGACCCTGCTGCTCTATACACGCAGTCACCATTTATGATGCTTAATTTGACAATCATTCACATTTTGGAGAGAGATTTGTTTGTGTTTCTTAGCTCATGGATTTCATCGGAGACACTACAGCTTGCGATTCTTCGATACCGTTGGAATGAGCTATATTACTATGACATGTCAGAATAATGCAGAGCAAATGGAAGTTGTGTATTCATTGATTCTATAGAGATGTGTGGATTTGTTTGAACTGAAACTTTTGCATCACTTTTATGTAAATTAGTGATCGATCATAGGAGCTAGTTAGCTCAAAGAGATCGCTACGATATGGGCTGGTGGCATACATATATGTACCTAATTAGCAACTATGCCATAATTATTGGAGTGCCTAACCTTCATAATGAACTCCCTTTTCTTCTTCTTGAAAACACATGGCCGGAGGAGTAGTTGAATTAAGCAAGTATGAAAAGTTTGAAATATTTTCAGTTCTTGCAGCTAGGTGTGATGAGAGGAATCAAACTTCCTCATTTCCTATATGCAGAGGTGTAAGAACTAGTACTAACGAACTTAAGCTAGAAGTTTTTTTAGTCATTGACTTTGGGTTAATTGCTGAGGAATCTTGACAGGGCCGGCCACCAGGTGGTAGTAGTGGTGAGTGAGATCTGATTCTGATTTAACTTCCCAGAGCACCAGGAGCCAATTGGATGGTGACCCAGATCCAGTAGCTAGTAGTGCATATTGCAGGCAGGGCCAGACAGCCAAAGGACAAGAGGCAGGGAATTCCACAGCCCACACCACCCTGCTCTGTTTCCCAAGTGAATTCTTGGCTCCTTGAAAGGGACACCACTGCGCATCTCCACTGCCTCATTGATCCCCTCTCAAATGTAAATGCAAACTTGAGAGATAGAAATTTTATTATATCATTAATATGAGTTAGAAATATCAAATAGGAAAAGGATATAGATATACATAGAATTAAATATAACCTTTACTTCAATTATTTCAGATTATTGTATTTGAAATTATAAATTTTGTGGGGTACTTTTTAGTTTTTAGGAAAAGAACATTTTTGAAATATCAAATATGTCTTTGTTCATGATTGACATCAGAGCAATTTACTCTAACTCGTCCACACCTACGGATTAGTCGGTATTTTGTACAGTACCTCAACTATGAATCTATTATTTTGGAGAATTTGTGAGCTAATGGTTTATAAATTACTATTGACAGCGAACAAAAAAAAACTGTAAATTGTAATTGTGAAACGAGACCAAGATATATTGCACTAGTACTCAAGTATATTCATCCACACTCTCAAGAGAGAAGAGTTACACAAATAAAATGAAGTAGAAGAAAATAAAAAGGGTATTGTTACAAGATGGTCAATGACAAGAGCCTCATCTTTCATCGCCAGGCAAGCTAACTGTGCTGTACACCAGTGACCATGCTCCCTTAGCTGCAGTAATAAAATTCCCGGCCCTAAGGGCTCACTTCACTCACCCACTGACGAGAGGGCTCCACTTGTCCTTTTTTTATCCTAAGTATATAACTTCCCACTAATTAACCTAACAATTAACATTTTTTCCACACACTCATACAAAGAACAAATCAAC
Organism: Poa pratensis; assembly: GCA_947311845.1. Classification (NCBI taxonomy): domain Eukaryota; kingdom Viridiplantae; phylum Streptophyta; class Magnoliopsida; order Poales; family Poaceae; genus Poa; species Poa pratensis. The sequence continues at coordinate 37,812,985 of CAMZMU010000052.1, forward strand.
ATTTAACGAAGCAATCAAAGGGATGATGGTTCTGATGCATGCGCCATGCACGCACCCTGTCAATCTGTGGTTAGTCACCGTGCCGGCGATGGTGGTTAGCTCAGAAGATGACTGAGATGCACCGGCGGTGGCAGGCTCCGGCGGCCCGCTTGGCAGGTTTGGTCTCCTCTCTCCACACCTGGCCGAGGTCCTTGGCGATGCGGACGGCGTCGGCGGAGGCGCCGGAGAGGCCGCGGCGGGTGAAGCCGACGGAGTAGAGCCCCGACTGGCCCTTCCACCCGTGGGGGAACGCCGTCTTGGGGTACCCGTCCTTTCCGAAGAATCCGTCGGTGGTCTGGAGCCACTGCGGCACGTTGCTTTTGTAGCCGGTGGCCATCACCACGGCGTCGATTTCGAGGGTCGTGCCGTCGGTGAGCTCGGCGCTGTTCTTGGTGAACCGGGCGACTCCCGGTACGACGGCGATGTCGCCAGACTTGATCTTAGCCATGGCGCCGGTATCGAGGACTGGGGTGCGTCCTTGGATGTTCTTGAGGGTGAGCGGGCCGATGGCAGGGCGGCGGATGCCGAACGCGGCGAGGTTGCCAAGGATGAGCCAGGAGAAGAACACCACGAGCTTGTCCACGAACCAGAGCGGGAACCACGCCATGAGCATGGTGGCGAGCTCGAACGTGGACCTGCCGCAGACCTCGCGGGGCAGCACGTGCACGGCGTCGCGCACGACCATGGACGGGAACGCGCCGTGGTCGCAGAGGTCGAGGGAGACCTCCATCCCGGAGTTTCCGCAGCCAACGACGAGCACGCTCTTGCCGCGGTACTTCTCGCCGGACTTGTACTCAGAAACGTGGGCCACCTCGCCGGCGAAGGCCCCCAGGCCGGGGATGTCGGGCACCACGCTCTCAGCGTTCTCGCCCGTGGCGACCACGAGCCACCGGCCAATGTACTCCATCTCGCCGGCGGCGGCGGAGGAGGAGTGCACGCGCCATAGGCCGGATGTCTCGTCGTACCGGGCGCACTGCACTGTGCTGCCGAACTCCGGCTTGACGTCAAAGGTGGCGGCGTAGGTCTCAAGGTATTCGATGAACTGGCGGCGGGTGGGGTACTCCGGGTAGTAGGCCGGGAAGGGCATCCTGGGGAGCTGGCAGAACTGCTTGGGGAGGTGGAGCTTGAGGCGGTCGTACGTTCGCTTCTGCCAGAGGGAGGCGATGCAGTCCTCGCGCTCGAGGACGACGAAAGGCACGCCCTGCTCCCGGAGGCTGGCCGCGACGGCGAGCCCCGAGGGGCCGGCGCCGACGATGATGGGACCGTTCACCCACACGCAGCGAGGGGAGAAGAGGCTGTCCATGCGATCACTGGGAAGAAGCACCATGGTTGGAAGCTTTGCTGTTGGTTGCTTGGCCTGCTAGCTTCTTGGGAATGTTTGATGATGAGTGAGAAGGCTGTTGTTGTAGCTGCTGCTGCTGCTGTTGATGTTTGCAAGTGTTGTGTGTGTTGGTGGTTTGGAGAGGGGGTAGGGGTGTTATATAGGGGGAGGGTGTGTGTGAATTCTGAAGCTAAGGGGAGTGATGGAGTGGTGATGATGGGAATCATGGAGGACATATTATTTAGGGAGATTGATAGGATCTAGGTTCCTTTTTTCAAAACTTGTAATTAATTACTCATTCTTCTAGTAGTACTCATTCTAATAGATGAGAGGGGATTAAGAGAGAAATTCGATTTGATTGGGATTTTGTTTTATAGACTGCTCTGATGAAGGTGATGCAAGAGATTCTATGTAGCCATAGCGGGTGAGGACAAATGCAGGGATGCCCATGGAGAACATGACTCATGAGGCCACCACCTCAACCGCCCCTTGTTTCCAGCTTGAGTCCGTTGAAGAGGGTTGGACGACCTGCCGCCGCTGCGGCCGCCGCGCGCTTATCTGCTCTGCACTACGCATCGAGATCTGTGCTCGCTAATTAATCATCTGGTACAACGGTTTTGGTTAGTCTTTTGTGTCATTAACTAGGACAGTCATCTACATGTGTGGAGCTATGCTTGCTCTATTCAACTTTGGTTGTATCATTGTTACTATTCACTCTAGTGAGGTTTCAGGAGAGCCGTAAACATTTTCGCAAGGAGAATGGTAAACATCGATCATAGCAGTTTAACCTCGCTCTCAACCGGAGCATACTACTAATTAGGTGTGTAATTACATAGTGTTTTAGATCAGAACAAAGTGGGTGAAGAAAGAATCAACACAATCCGAGGAAAGCGTGTGTGGGACCCACATGGCAGCCGCGCCATAGGCCCCCTGCATTGGCGGATCCACAGGGTGGCCAGGGTGGGCCGCGGACCACCCTGGAATTTGAGAAGGCCCATATACCATGTATTAAAAAAGCCAGGAGGAGACACTCGCATGTCTGTCCGCGAAAAAAAAGGAATTGACGCACAGAACGCTCCCTCGTTTCCCTTCTGTCTTCGTCTCTGTTCGCTGCATCGCTCCATCGCAGGTCCAGTCGCCGGCTCGCCGCCACACCAGTGCGCCACCGCCGTGCGTCGCACTTCCTCCTTCGTCCCTTCCCCGTATGGTCGTCGGTCTCTGGTACTCGTCGTCGCCGCCACGCTCGGCGCTCGCCCCAGTATTCCATAACCCTAGCGGCGGAGAAGGGCGGCTGACGCCCGGCGGCGCAGTCCCGGGCTCCCGCGGCGTCCGTTCCTGCAGTCTTTAGCTTCCCGCCGCCGCCGCCGCGCTGCCCGCCGGCGGGGAGTAGGCCAGCAGCGGAGCAGCCAGCACGTCCCAATTTCAGCTAGGTACAACTTCAGTCTTCAACCGATCGATCCCCAATTTCACAGATTATTGAGCCTGATTTAGATTATTGAGTCTGATTTACATATTGTTTGTAAGTTGAAACTTATTGATTATTGAGCCTGATGTATTGCACACATTTGCTGTAGAATTGTTCAAAATGAAGAGGACCGGAGACATTGCTTCTCTTTTCCTGAAACATGCGGCAAAGAAGATGGCTTCTTCTCCGGGGACTCCTTCTCCAGCGGCAGATTTGGCAGAAGAGCAAATTGAAGAAGTTAGTCTTCTTTTGAGCTTTTGTATCCCCTCTTTTATGTAAAATTCAGACTTCCTCCTGAATTATTATATGTTGAAAGACTCTATTAGCTTTTGTTCAATTATGTGCTATCATGCTGACATTTTCGTCTTAGTGTTGTAACAATTTTATGAAGCCGGACCACCCTGCGTCAAAATCCTGGATCCGCCAATGGCCCCCTGGTTCGCCACTTATGCCTTTCATGATTGTCTTGTGTTGGTTCTATTCGTCTTCTATAAATAGGAAACACGTGATTTTTTTTCTCTCAAAAAAATTGGGTCCGGACCGTTTTATCCTGTAGCATGTAAAAATACAAAAAGAGTGATTACAGTCTTCCAATATTTAATCACAGAAAAATGAGATTTCATGAAAAACTTATAATCATGGAAATTGTAAAGGAAACAATACAAGAAACAACAAAAGTCATAGATAACCGAGCATAAAGATGAGAAAAATAAATGGCTGAAGTTTATTATCATACTGTAATGTCTATGTCATGCAACATTAAACCAACATGCATGCTCGTAAGCCAATAAATCATATTATGATAATTTTGGCCTATTTTAGTTTAAATCCTTAACATATGAGACTTGCATGATTCACACTATAAAAAGAGCGAATTTATCACCTGGTCCCATAATGTGAAAGTAAAAGTATCAATCCTCGGGATAGATAGCTAAAACTAATTATTCTCTTAAACTACATTTTCATAATTCTAATTCATCAGGAAATTAATATTATTTTTAAATGGTGTTAGACAACAAACAAAAATAGTGAAGTGTAGCGTAGCAAAGTAATAGTGAGTAGTTGAAATTATGAAGAAGAAAGGACCAGGGTTTACATGATCTCTAAATCTGGTGGCCGACTAGTAGAAAATGGGCCTATGGTCCCGGTTCGGTTGGGCCTTCAGTCCCGGTTGCCCAACCGGGACTGGCCAATCGGGACCAATGCTGGTCCCGGTTGGGCCACGAACCGGGACCAATGGTTGTCCACGTGGCCTGGTCTGGCTGCTCGTGGGGGGAGACTCATTGGTCCCGGTTCTTAATACGAACCGGGACCAATGAGTGTTTTTTTTTGGTATTTAGGGTTTAGGATTCGATCTCGCCGGTGCCCCCTCTCGCCGGTGCCCCCTCTCCTTCTCGCCGGTGCCTCCTCTCCCTCTCGCCGGTGCCCCTCTCCCTCTCGCCGGTGCCCCCTCTCGCCGGTGCCCCTCTCCTTCTCGCCGGTGCCTCCTCTCCCTCTCGCCGGTGCCCCCTCTCCATCTCGCCGGTGCCTCCGTCGTCTCCCCCTTCTTCGCATCGCCGACGTGCTCTCCATCATTTCCGTACGCATATTATACGCTCTACTATATACACAGTACATGTTGATGCATATATAATTAATATTCGATCTCTTGCGAGAATACAACTATTTAATTACATGGAGATAGATCAAGCCATCAAGGCTTATGTAGTTCATCGTCCGAAGCATAATGTTCTCCCGTTTCATCGATGACCTCCCTAAGCAGAAATCTTGAATTGCTCCTACGCGCAGTTGTGGGTCGATCTTCTCCCACATTTTGCTAAAAGCAGTTGTTCTCCGCTCAGTGGTCAACTCGCGAATGAACTCGCAAACGTAGAATCCACATAAATTACTCCCCGGTGGCTGCTGCGGACTTTTCACCGTTTTATAAGTTAGCTCATCTTTGAATGGACCTTCTACCTTCTGTTTGAAAATTGTCCAACACCTGCTTTGGCAAAGAAAATGAACAAAGGAGTTATTAATTACTTGACATCAGGGAACGAATGAAAGAGGGCGATATAATGCGATAATGATTGAAATTACTTGTTGAGCATTTTTTTCATGTCGGACCACAACGCTTGGTCCCAACTTAATGAGTCATGGACTTCAACTGTGGACTTGTCAGGTTGAATGCTTAGCAGAATCCAGTGGAACCTGCGGACGTTTACATAAAGCAGACATGCATAGCTCATCAATTACACTTAACATCGAGAAAGCCAAATAAAAATATGTACAAGACAGAAACACTCACCTGAAGTTGTAAGGAAATAATATTTCCGTACAGAAATGTTGCATGGTTAAAAAGGTGGTCAGGTCATGCTCCACGTCTTTGGGGTGATTGACTAACGTATGTGAATTCACGATATATGGGTCAACGAACCCAACCTCAAAACTTTAGATCATTTGCATTCCAGCATCTTCTTTCTGCATAATAGCGTACAGAAGGATATATATATATATATATATATATATATATATATATATATATATATATATAGGCAGGATAATATAATACAGGCAATGAACGAGCTGAGCTAGAGACTTAATTACGAAAATAAATCACTTACAGACAATAGCAAGAGAGGATAGATTTGTCGAGGGAGCGCTTTTGGAATAACTGGAACAGTTCAGTCAGTTGAACCTGTATAGTGTAACGTTTGAAGAAATGCTCCACTCTAACGTCCAGCGGAAACCACTCTTTCGCGTCCTTCTTTGATGTGTGCACCAAGTACCAGGTATGCAGATTTCGCATATGTGTTGATAGACCCGTCATCTCCTCATTACTGACCATAGGCTCCCCTTGGACATATTTCCGTGCCATCTCTAACATTGGCGCATGTTCATAGCCTAAAAGTTGACCAAGGCTCATACCCAAGGCGGTAGCCTGTTCCTTGGCCTGAGATACAGTGACACCAAGTTCTTTAGCAGCAGCTATGGCTCTGGGGTCCAATAATTCCAGGTCTTTATCCATAGCGACTCTGAAGTCCTTGTCGACATCGGAACACACTATGAGCGGGGGGACCGATTGATTTTTCTGCTGTCCGAGCTGGGCAATTTGTTTCCCGCTTTTTGCACTTCTTCCCTTGTTCTGCTCAGACTGGGCACGTGCTAGCTTAGTAAGTTCACGACCATAGTCAGATGGCAGATTCATCGATATTGGGATGGCTGCTCAAGGAAGGACTTTCTCCACTTTTTGGATTTTTCATCGTATACCGGCTTCTGCTCGGGCTTTTTTGGTGCAAAAAAAGCCTTATTGTAGGCAACCACCTCCGCGGCGTTTTCCGCTACAGTCCTGTCATAAGGTCTAATGGGAAGATTCTTATGAGGTACTGTTGGGAGGGGCGACCTTTTACGTTTCGGTGATCGCTTACCCCTCATAGTACGAGCGGTGGGCGGAAACGGCTGACGCGGCGGCGGAGACGGCTGCGCTGGAGACTGGTGAGGCGGTGAAGAGGACTGTTGCGCTGGAGAATGCTGAGGCGGTGAAGAGGACTGTTGCGCTGGAGACTGGTGAGGAGTCGATGGCCTTGGCTGCCAGTTCGGAAGCACGATGAATTCCTTTGGCCATAGAATGGTCGCTTTCTTGGCTTCTCCAAGTTCAAGCACCTCCCCATCTTCACCTGCAGGGTGTTGCAGCTTCAGCTCCTCATAATCTTTCATCACTTCATCCACCGCGACAACAGCGTAGCCATTTGGAACCGGAGAGAAATGGTAAGTTGGATTAGGTCCAATTGGTACGACATAGCCGACCGCCACCTTCACGGTTAAGTTAAAAACTTTCACATGCATCTCACAAGGTGTGCTCTCCGTGATATCATCCACTGGGTAGCGACGAAGTGGAGCCACTGCATCATCATTACCATCCTGGAGCTCCGTGGAAGCCACGCTGCTTTTCCGATTCGATGGGCCACCGGTACCATCGCATGCAGCTTCTACCATGTGCCGTTGAGATTGGCCGCTAGTACCTTGCTGGCTAAGCACGGCAATTTGTTCCTTCTGCCGCTTTAATTCTTCTTCTATATTAAGCAGCCGGTCTGCAGCAGCGCGTGCTTCCATTGCCTCCCTTTCCTTTCTCCTCTGATGGCTTCTATCAGGAAATTTCTTCCTGTGCTCGGGAATCGCAATTGTCTTGGGCTTGGAGCCAGGTACGCCTCGTAACCGTCCGTCGTGTTCCTTATTCCCAAGGGCGCGTGTGAGCTCGTCATCCTCTCTATCGGGAATGAACCGTCCCTCTTCAACATCCTTTACTGCTTTTCTAATTTCTTGGATGGGTAGTAGGGGATTATCTTTGTGTCTTCTGTTATATATGCACTTCCCTTCTGCGTCCAACGTGCCCCCATGCCCGTAAAACCAATTTCTTGCCCGTTCGATCCACTTGAGTGGCTCTGGAGTGATCCCATTAGCCAGCAGGTCCGCCTCAAGTTTCTCCCACTTAGGCATGCTACCAGCGTAGCCACCAGGCCCCATAGTATGGTGGTACATCTTTAGAGCAGCATTTGCCGCATTTTTTGCAGACTTTTCCAGAGCTTCCTCTGATTTCTTGTACGCCACAAATTCTTCCCAGTAGTCCTTTATCTTCTCATACCCTTTATCGAAGTCTGGAGTCTTATTTTTCTTGACAAACAGTTTGTTCAATCTTTTCTTCCAGTTCTTGAATAGCTCGGCCATCTTCTTAAGTGCCCAGTCCTTGACTTTTTGCTCCATGATTTTCCGGGCAATCTTTTCTGCCTCATCTGGATCCTCCTCATCTGAATCCACCTCTGGCGCCGGCAGGGTGAAATTAACCATGAGCTTTCTCCAAAGTCTTTCTTTGCCCTCATCGCTGACATATAGCTGTCCTTTCTCGTTTGGCCGATGCCATTCTCGAACGGTGATCGGGATGAAGTCCCTAACAAGAACTCCGCATTGCTTTACCATTTTATTTTTAACACCAGGGGGAGCAGTCGGTGTGCCGTCTTCAGCGACTCTTTCGATCGTGTACCTTTCTTGGTCGCCCAACTTTTTGGCTGGGCCTCGTTTTGTCCTTACAGAAGATTTGCTCGATCCGGAGGGCTAAAAGAAGAAAGAGCGTTAATATATGTATATACACATCAGAGACTTAATTAATACAATCTTCGGCTTCATTAATATATGTATATGCACCTCGCCGGAGTTTAATGTTCCACCGGAGCCTTCGGCTTCTCCCTCGTCGGCTTCTCCCTCGCTGACTTCTCCCTCACCCCGGCCGTCGGGTTCTACCTCACCGGAGCCGTCTCTTCGGTTGAGAGACTCATCTCCCTCACCGGAGTTGTTCAAAAACTCCGTGGTGACATCGACAATATCTTCCGGCCCGCGGATTATATCCTGGAGGATATTTTCCTGATCTTCGTCTCGTTCCATAGTTTCTGCAAATTAAGAACAATGCACAAAACTTGTTTTAGTCCAGAAGCTTAATAACCAAGTTTTAGCTACTGACTAAGTTCCGAAGTATCTAGAAGGCAACACAATTGGATTTGACTCAAAATGATCTACCAAATTCTCTACACATTTGTTTTAGTCCAGAAACTTAATAACCAAGTTTTAGCTACTGACTAAGTTCTTTTACTCTAAAATTAAATCCTTTTAGGGTTACACAGTGTTGATTATTTGTGAACTAACCCAATTGGATTCAACTAAATTAGATTAACCAAATGACAATTAAAATTGTTATAGTACAGAAGTGGCTACAATCTTTATTTGAATACCTAATTAATGCTGTTGCTTAATTAATTCTACAAAAATTAGGGGTGCTAGGCTACTGCAATACAAAGTTAACACAATTGGATTCATAATTTTTGGATTACTAGACTATCAGAAACAAACACCTTTACATAATTAACGTTCTCTACTATTCTAAATACCCAACAATAAATATTAATCTAAACAGGGTGAAACTAATTTAGTTGCACACACATTTTCATAAGCAATCCAGAGAATTTTGGTTTGAATTATTTGGACTTATAAATCTCGAGTTATTGATTTTCAAACATGCCTACAGGTTTCAAAATTTCTGCTAATTAATAAATTCGGAAGAGGAGGGAAAAAATAAATGGGCTGAGAAGTTCCCAGCCCACTGGGCCTGGCCCAGTTTTTTTTTTTTCCACGAACGAAAATGGTTAAAACGCTGACGGGTGGGACCCACCCGTCAGCGGCTAACTCGAGATAACAGGGTGCTCCGGCGGCTGTTTCCGGCGGCGCCGCCGAGCCAGAGACGGTGACCAGCGGCAATGGCTCACCTAGGGGCCTGGAGGTGCGGTGGACGGCGGAGGCGAGTGCACGGGCACGCGTGGAGGCCGGCGACGTGCGGCACGGGCACGCGTGGAGGCCGGCGACGTGCGGCACGGGCGGCCGGCGTGGGGGCACGCGGCGCGGGCGTCGAGGGCTCCGCGAACGTCGACGGTGGCGGCGTGGGTCGGCGGCGTGGGGCGCGGCGTGGGTCGGCGGCGGGGCAGCCTGACGGCGTAAATTCGCTCCGGCGTCGCTGCAGGGTCCTCCGGCGTAGCTGCGGTCCTTAGGCGTTTCTGCGAAATGAATCGGGGAAGAAGGGGAAGGAGTTAAAGTAGTAGGGGGTCTTTGGTCCCGGTTTCTGGCAAGAACCGGGACCAATGCCTCTTTGGTCCCGGTTCTTTCCAGCAACCGGGACCAAAGAGTGGGCAGTTAATGCCAGATCGCGGCGCGCGTCTATGGACTCATTGGTCCCGGTTCTTGCTAGAAACCGGGACCAAAGAGTCCTTTTTCAAAATTATTTCGAACTTTTCAGTTCTGAAATTTTGTTCCCGTTTTTTTTTCTTATTTAGGTGTTTGGATATGAATTTCAAATGGTTTTGAATCTGAAAAGACTTTCAACATGAAAAGTTTTTAAATTTGAATAAATAATCCAAAACCATTTTCTGTTTTCTGAAATAATTATTCTAACTATACAAACTATTAACCATTTTGCCATTTTCAATTAAAAATATATTAACTTTATTGCATATTTTGAATTGACAAAATTTCAACGTGAAAAGTGTTTGAATTTGTATAAATAATCCAAAATCAATTTTACATTATTATTGTCATTATTACACATGATACAACGTCTCACAAGCGCTTGAAAGAAACACACCCCTGATCCAACATCACCAACATTATTCTCCACGTCGGGCTCGTGGGCATACGGCGGGATAGACTCCTGCGGTTGCGCCCAAGCGCGCTCTGCCGAGCACGCTCGACCTCGTCCAGAAGGCGCTGCGGCGGGCGTGGCGGATCCATCTCGTGGAGACGATGCGTTCGTGGCTAGGAATGGTGGATTAGAGTTTACCCCGTCGGCGACAATATATAAAGACCTCCAGGGCAGCGCTGGGGGAGGACACGTGCCCAGGGAAGCGCTGGGGGAGGACACGTGTCGTGACCGCAAAGCCCGTCTTTAGTCCCGGTTGGTGTTACCAACCGGGACTAAAGAAGCACACGGATCGTGTGTTTCTTTCAAGTGCTTGTGAGCCGTTGGATCAGGGGTGTGTTTCTTTTGAGGGATTGTGAGCTGTTGGATCAGCAGTATCACGACCACTTCGTGAGCCACATGACCCGGTTGGTGTTACCAACCGGGACTAAAGAAGCACACGGATCGTGTGTTTCTTTCAAGCGCTTGTGAGACGTTGGATCAGGGGTGTGTTTCTTTTGAGGGATTGTGAGATGTTGGATCAGCAGTATCACGACCACTTCGTGAGCCACATGACCCGGTTGGTGTTACCAACCGGGACTAAAGAAGCACACGTACCCTATATATAGCCGCCCTCCTCAGACAGGTTACTCACTCACACAAAACATTCCAGCGTCACTCGGAGAGGCATCTTTGGGCAACCAGCGGCAAGACGTCTCTGATGACCTGCGACCGTTCCAAACGGTTGCAGATCATCAGAGATGTGTTGCCGGACGGTTGTAGATCATCAGAGACGTCTTGCCGCTGCTTGGATCGAAGTGGCGCTCAAACACAAAACATTCCAGCGTCACTCGGAGAGGCATCTTTGGGCAACCAGTGGCAAGACGTCTCTGATGACCTGCGACCGTTCCAAACGGTTGCAGATCATCAGAGATGTGTTGCCGGACGGTTGTAGATCATCAGAGACGTCTTGCCGCTGCTTGGATCGAAGTGGCGCTCAAACACAAAACATTCCAGCGTCACTCGGAGAGGCATCTTTGGGCAACCAGTGGCAAGACGTCTCTGATGACCTGCGACCGTTCCAAACGGTTGCAGATCATCAGAGACGTCTTGCCGGACGGTTGTAGATCATCAGAGACGTCTTACCGCTGCTTGGATCGAAGTGGCGCTCAAACTCACGAGCCACCGTCGGGCTGTATGCAGGGGGAACTGTGTTTGGACGGTCGAAGCTGAGGTTTGAGAGGTTCCCACGGGAGGTGTGGGAGCCGACAACCACCTACCACGCGTGTTTCACCGGTCGTCATGCAATTAATTAACAGAAAACAAAAAAGAAAACTCACTCGTGTATTATGGTTTTCACCACATAAAGGTTTAATACATTACTACACATCACATAAAGGTTTAATACATTACATTGATTTACATCGCTTCAGCCGTAACCATGGAGCATCTTCATTATTTAACGGGATGCTTGGGTCAGTTCTCACTGTGAAGGGCGGAATTTCATCAAACTTATCATAATCTGCTGACATGTCTGTCTTGCCCTCGACTCCCACGATGTTTCTTTTCCCTGAAAGAACTACGTGACGCTTTGGCTCATTGTCTGATGTATTCGTTTGCTTGTTTTTTCTTTTTTTCGGTCTGGAGGACATGTCCTTCACATAGAAAACCTGAGCCACATCATTGGCTAGGACGAATGGTTCGTTCTTGTAACAACCAAGATTCTTGAGATTCACTGTTGTCATCCCGTACAGCTGGTCTACCTTTATCCCTTCTCCATTCATGTTGACCCAACTGCACCGAAACAAAGGGACCTTAAAAGTAGGTCCATAGTCAAGTTCCCATATCTCCTCTATGCGACCATAGTATGTGTCCTTTTGCCCATCGTCGTTTGTTGCATCAAAGCGGACACCACTGTTCTGGTTGGTGCTCTTTTTATCTTGGGCGATCGTGTAAAATGTATTCCCATTTATCTCGTACCCTTGGAAATTCAATACAGTCGAAGATGGTGACGCGGCCAACAAGTAGAGCTGATCTCCGACAGTGGTGTCATTCATGAGCTGTAATCGCAACCAACTGCCGAAGGTCTCCATGTGTTTTTCTTTAATCCAGGAGTCATCCTTCCCCGGGTTCTTGGAGCGTACATAATTCTTGTGTTCCTCGATATACGGAGCCACGAAGGTGGAACTTTGTAGAACTGTGTAGTGTGCTTGAGTTAAAGAATGCCCGTCCCTACATATCAGTGCTTTCTTTCCTAGCGTGCCTTTTCCACTCAGTCTCCCCTCATGTCGCGATTCAGGAACACCAATCGGCTTAAGGTCAGGAATAAAGTCAACACAGAACTCAATGACCTCTTCTGTTCCATAGCCCCTTGAGATGCTTCCTTCTGGCCTAGCACGGTTATGAACATATTTCTTCAAGACTCCCATGAACCTCTCGAAGGGGAACATATTGTGTAGAAATACAGGACCGAGAATGGCAATCTCGTCGCGTAGGTGAACCAGGAGATGCGTCATAATATTGAAGAATGATGGGGGGAACACCAACTCGAAGCTGACAAGACATTGGACCACAGCCTTCTGTAAACTTGGTAGAGTTACTGGATCGATGACCTTCTGAGATATTGCATTGAGGAATGCACATAGCTTCACAATGGGTACTCGAACATTTTCCGGTAGAAGCCCCCTCAATGCAACCGGAAGCAACTGCGTCATAATCACGTGGCAATCATGAGACTTCAGGTTCTGGAATTTTTTCTTTGCCATATTTATTATTCCCTTTATATTTGACGAGAAGCCAGCCGGGACCTTGATACTGCTCAGGCATTCAAAAAAGATTTCCTTCTCTGCTTTGGTAAGAGCGTAGCTGCTTAAGTATTGACGCCCTTTATCCGTCTGCTTGTTGTATGGGTCTTTCATACGTTGCTGGTCTGCCCGTGCTTCCGGTGTATCTTTTGTCTTCCCATACACGCCCAGGAAGCCTAGCAGGTTCACGCAAAGATTCTTCGTCACGTGCATCACGTCGATTGAAGACCGGACCTCTAGGACTTTCCAATAGGGTAGCTCCCAGAATATAGAGCACTTTTTCCACAAGGGTACGCGCTTGTTAGCGTCATTCGGAACAGATAGACTGCCAGGACCCTTTCCAAAGATTACTTCTAAATCCTTGACCTTGTCATATATAACATCACCATCAGGGAGGTTAGGCTTCTTGCGGCCATCTGCCTCACCGTTGAAATGCTTGCCGGGCTTTCTTACGGCATGACCGTTCGGAAGAAATCGACGATGCCCCAGGTACACATTCTTGTTTCCCAAATGTATACTTTCAGTCTTATCTAAACAGTGCGTGCATGCATTGTATCCCTTGTTTGACTGTCCTGAAATGTTACTAAGAGCAGGCCAATCATTGATGGTTACGAACAGCAACGCTCGTAGGTCAAATTCCTGTTGTTTGTGCTCATCCCACACACGTACACCTGGTTCGGACCACAACTGCAAAAGTTCATCAACTAATGGCCGTAGGTACACATCAATGTCGTTGCCGGGTTGCTTCGGGCCTTGGATGAGCACTGGCATCATAATGAACTTCCGCTTCATGCACAACCAAGGAGGAAGGTTGTAGATACATAGAGTCACGGGCCAAGTGCTATGACTGGAGCTCTGTTCCCCAAAAGGATTAAAGCCATCTGTACTTAGACCAAATCTTAAGTTCCTTGCGTCATCTGAAAATGTCGGGAACTCTCTGTCGATTTTTCTCCACTGGGACCCATCGGCGGGGTGTCTCAACTTCCCGTCTTTCTTACGCTCTTCTTTGTGCCATCGCAACAACCTGGCATGCTCTTTGTTTCTGAACAGACGTTTCAACCGTGGTATTATAGGAGCATACCACATCACCTTAGCAGGAACCCTCTTCCGGGGGGGCTCGTCATCGCCCTCAACATCACCAGGGTCATCTTGTCTTATCTTGTACCGCAGTGCATTGCATACCGGGCATTTATCCATGTTCTCGTACTCACCGCGGTACAGGATGCAGTCATTAATGCATGCATGTATCTTCTGCACATCTAATCCTAGAGGGCAGATAGCCTTCTTTGCTTCGTATGTAGTCTCGGGCAATTCGTTATCCTTTGGAAGCTTCGGCTTCATTATTTTCAGTAACTTCTCAAATCCCTTGTCAGAACAACCAGTCTCTGCCTTCCATTTCAGCAGTTCCAGTGTGGTACCGAGCTTTGTGCTGCCATCTTCGCAGTTTGGGTACAGCAACTTTTTGTGATCCTCAAGCATGGCCTCCAACTTTAGCTTCTCCTTTTCTGTATCGCATTCTCGCTTTGCATCAGAAATGACCCCACCAAGACCATCAGCGGGCTCATCTGATGCCCGATGTTCACCTCTTTCTTCTTCAACGTCTTCCATAACAGTATCACCGCATTCCTCAGGGAACATAGGATAGTTGTCATCATCCTCCTCTTCTTCATTGTCTTCCATCGTAACCCCTCTTTCTCCGTGCTTGGTCCAACAATTATAGCTGGGCATGAAACCTTTCCGAATCACGTGGTCTTGAATGGTTCTCGGGTCAGGGTACTCCCTGACGTTCCGACACTTCTCACATGGACAAGGCATAAAATTATTCACTTTGTTTGCCTCAGCCACATCGAGAAATTTATGCAGGCCTGCAATAAACTCGGAACTGCGTCGTTCGCCGTACATCCATCGCATCCGTGCATCCATCTGCATCATATATATAATTAAGTTTATCAAATACCATTACAATAACATCTTGAATAGTGAAATGACCACGGTGCGGGTCGGGCATAGTTGCTAACCACGGTGCGGGTCGGGAATAGAGAAATTTATGCAGGCCTGCAATATTTCTGTATCAATTACAGATGAAAAGGATATAGTTGCTAACCTCGGTGCGGGTCGGGCATTTCATCGAACACATCTTGTGCGTGGCAAAGAGAAAAAAAACTAGCACCTCCACTTCCCACCAATCCAGGAAAAAAAAACAGAGGAGAGAGGGGGGGGGCAACAATATATAGGCAGGGGAGGGGTATTGGTCCCGGTTCTTGGCACGAACCGGGACCAAAGCTCCGCGGCATGCCACGTGGTCCGGCTCTGGAGCTTTGGTCCCGGTTCTTGGCATGAACCGGGACCAATGCCCCCAACCGAACCGGGACCAATGCCCCACCGGGCCATGGCAGCTCGAACCGGGACCAGTGCCAGGCACTGGTCCGGTTTTTGCCTGAACCGGGGCTAATGGAAAACAGTACTCCGGACGAAAAGTCCTTTTTTACTAGTGGCACAGATAAATCATAGATATAATATGATAAGTACAAGATGCACCTTGTATGTTTGTCCAGTTGTTTGGTAGCATTCATATGCGGATCACGTCCTATATCAAACAAACTCATGATCCACATAAGTATATGCATTCCTAATACTCCCTTAAGTAGTGGGTTGTTCACAAGTTCAGAATTAAATACAAGACAACGTAGTGCACTAAGTTTCTTGACATGTAGTTGAAATAAGCGCTACTAAACTAGTATATTTTTGTCACTGAATTTTGAAAACCATTCCTTTTTTTATCCCTAGGGGGGGGGTTCTCAAAAGTTAAACACCATAGCATGAAGAGCAAAGAACAATATGTACCTAGAAATACAAACACAACAAACATGAATAAGATCGCATCGGAATAAATCATCTCATAAGTGTAAGGTCCACCATAGAAAAATAACATAAACATCATGTAGGATAGCTTATACACTATAAAGAATGATATTACATAGTGTGAAATGATCGAACTACTGTCATAAACCCAGCATGCGATGGAAAGCTCCTCTTCATGGTGGATGGCTTCGAGAAGACAATGGCAGTGAAGGAGATACGACCAGATATAATTTTCATAGTGCCCCCTCCAATTCTCCTCTCGCGACATACTACACAACCCCAATTTTATGTTGTCTCGATCAGACTCACCTATGTCGCCAAAGATCTTCAAGGCTACAAATAGAGGGTTTTAGGTCAAAAAAACTTATCAACAACTATAGTTGGCTGGAATGCCCGTTGGAGTGAAAAATTTACTAGAAAACAAAGCACCATTTTTTAACAATAAAAAAATCACTCCAGTTGTTGCTATTAAAGTGGATCCAGCATTCGAATCAATGACCAGCCTCCAGGTGGGCAACCACTTTACAGTGCAGCGCCAGGCAGCGTCCCATATGCACGTACACGTACACACTGCATGCACCATGCACGCACGCTCACTCACGCCAGCTCACTCAGTCACTCGCCACCTTTTGCTTTTGCTACCTAAGCTTTGTTTTAATTAACCATGAAATTCCCCACTGGCCTATCTAGCTCAGCGCGTAACTTTCTCTCCTTCCAATAAACTAGAAAATCTGCAGGCCAATTTGTTGTGTTTGGCATGGGCATCTCTATATTACGTAAGAGGTTTACACGGTTTACGATGCACGTAACGCCCTTTTCAGAACGAATATATGTACTCTAATTTCGCTTAAAATGATGTGTGAAATATCTGGTCGTTCCACCGCGTATGTTTGATTGATCGCGGCCGATCGGGTTTCTTAACTTTTTGTTAAATTATTAATGTATTGTTTTCACGTGACACTTTATAAAACGATTATGCGGAGCCACAAATTAATTTGGCATGCCCAATTGCATGGCATGCTTCCACTATATTGTATAAATCACATTCTGAATGTTATCGACAATGCTAGGTTCCACGCCTTCTACTGCGAATTGTGTCTTTCGAATTGAAATACTTAGTTGGCCAGGTTTTCTTAAGCATGGATCAACCTAGCCTAGCCAGGGTATTAGACTATGGATCCTCTCTTTTGTTTGTCTAAAATCATTTTGTTTCTTCCTTTAGTTTCGTCGTATATCCATCGACAATAATTATTTTAATCTCCAATGTTTAACGTTATTATAGATACATTTTATTATTTGCAAAATTACAAGTGTCAAAATTGAACTAGAACTTGCTAAGCAGCTTCTTCAAACTGTGTTCTTTTGAACTTGCAAAACCTGTGTGCTCTACCGTCCTAGCTAGCAAGGAACAAAAAAAAACATTAGCTTGGACGCACAAAGGATGATCTTCTGAAGTGGATCCATATTTTCTTTCAAAAGATAATTAAAGCAACATAAAAGGATCCAAAATTCTGCATGTCCAAGCATCTTCCTAAATTGGCCACATCGATCAATCCCAAAAACAAAGTCTCGTCACTAATCAAGCCACTTACATCTCTCCCATACCGTGCGTATATGACTATGTCATCATCATTATCTGCAATCTCAAACTTTAGCTAATTAATATAGGGCCCAATTTACTTTCTTGATATCTATAGTTAACTATTAAAGTGTATATTTGTTTTATTGCTAGCTTTATTTGGCGCGTTTAGGAGTACTGCCACTCTGCCCATACCTAACGTAGCATTTTTGTGCCTTTTCATCTTTGTTCTCATCCTTGAAGCCAAAGCTTGCACCTAATATTCTCACCCTTGCCATTCTTTCAGGTTTCTACAGATTCTTCCGCGTTCAAGAAGAAAAATTATTAGCACGAAACTGTGTACCCACACTAATTAGCTCAACTCTATATTTAGAATGGAAAACAAGAAAGAGCCCGTTGACAATTTTTCCTTTACAGATCATGCGCAAGCTAGGAGCGAGGCATTGTTGTGTGCATACTTGCAACACATGGTATCTTCACTTTTCGCCTCTAAAAATGTACAACTTTTATATGTTCTACACTGGCATGAGCGAAAATACAGTTGTTCATATGATCCAAGGTTAATAAGTTACTATTATTTGTGAAGCAAAACCTTAGTTTCCTTCGCGCCATTAAAATGGTATATTGTGAAGACTTGCGAGCAATTTTCTCATCTGAATATAAATAAAACATGAGTGCAATCATAAGGTTGGTGTGCTGAAGATCTTTCCACAGGTGTCGATCAAGCTAAGTTATGGTTCATGAACTTGTATTGATCAACATGCTTAATTTACTTTGAGATAGGGCCCATGTAGTACGCACGATCAATCTTAATAGAGAAAGGTACCCAAAATTAACAAAATGCGACGTAGGTTACACTTTCGGCCTAAACACATAGTTACAACAGATTGACTCAATCAAGGTAAGTACCTCCTAGCCTCTTATCTCTCTTATCTCAATTTGTTATAGCTTAGGTTCTTGTAAAAGGTGAAGGTGTAGAAATATATAGATGAAACCCAATGCATAAGCATATGCATGCATGTCGATGCAACAAATAAAATGCATGAATATATTTTAACCAATGTAATGTGAGAGGGGATCATGTGCAAGGGACCTAGTTTCCCTAAACTCACACTCCTTTCTATGACTCAAAAGGAGAGGTACATCATGCATCTATGTATGGACAACAAGCCAGCTCTTCATTCTAGGGAGCTATAGCCGCCCCTTTTGCAAGCCCTAGAAGTAGGAACACGTAGAGCTAACCCTTGCCAATGGCATGACCATTATATACCTCATCTGACACCTCATCGATCCATGCATGACACTCTGCAAATTGGCAAGTTGATGCAATATCAACATTATTATCAGTTAGCTGCTTGGTTGCCTCGTCTATCTTCAGCTGGGCATGGGAAGTGATCCCTCACACACGCAGCCAGCGTGGGTTTTGATCTGCATGCCCTAGGTGTATGGAACCGATAAAACAAGATGGTTTAAACAAGGCAAAGGCTTGTACTGCACAATGTGTGTGCACAGCTAGCTCAGCGTGGTCGGTTACTGCCTCAGATATCGTGTTTAAATTGGTGATTGCTATGCTTAGCCTTTTGAGCTAGCCGTCCTTAAAGCTTGTGTGAAGGTATGTATATTAGTAAACCTAGCAAACTATGGTTTTAGCGCCGTTGATGAGAGTTCCAACCACGTGCTAAAGACCTTTGGCATGATTGTCGAGAATCGCCGACCTATAAGGATAGAAGTATATGTTACTCAATCGATGAAGCTTTCTACTCTGGGAACATCATTAGGTAATTCCATTCAATCTTGGAATCCGAGAGGATTTCGATCGATTCCCTGAAAATTAACTAGTACTAAATACATAAATAGGTGACACTGATATTGGTATTATTTATTTGGATGTTTAATATTCACACCAAAATGTTAAATCAAACTATAAACTTACAATGTAGAGAGTATTTTTCCCCAAAACACAACGATTGTATTATTACACGAAATGAAGATTTTTCATGTATAAAATAATCGAAGTTTGAGACGTTTGACTGCATGCAATGTAGCTCGACATCTACTTACAAACATACACACTATTATTTTGTATGTCATCTCCTAGGTAACGAAATCTTGACATCAATCAAGAAAAGCGAGTTCAACTTCTTTCAGTCATCAAATTAAGCTCCTATGGAAATTGCTACGTGCTTTCCCTAGTATGGCTATGAGATTAGCTCCAAAGTCTGAATCGCCGATGAAAGAGCCCCTATCATAATAGTACAATCCTCTCTTTGGAGCCTTTTCATAGCCAAAGGTACAATCATACCAACTATTTTTATTCAGGGACTTCGTGATATGCATTTGTTGTTTTTTATGTTGAACCTTTACAAGGGAAACATTTGTAAAGCTTTGCTCAATATTCCGTGGGGCATCAAGAATGAATTAGTATGATTGCATACTAATTCTACTCCTGATTAGATGAGGGAACTGACCTTTTTCATGGATTACTAACTACGTACTCTCAAAGAACGTCCCCATCACACCTTAAGTTGGCTGGGTTTGAAATATTTGATAGCACAGTAGGTCTCTATCACGTCTATGAGTTTGATGCATTGAAAACTATCATTAGCTAATGATGATTGTGGTGAACAACACTCGTAGTTCAAATTCAATGTATGCGTGTACACATCATTATTTTTCTGAAGTTATCCAAAATAATACTTTATAATTTGAAGGTAACTGGTAGTTGAGAATATAGATGGTATTGGAAAACCTGGAAATTCATTCCACATATATGAATATATCAGCTCGAGTTAACCATCACTCTAAAAAAAATCAACAAGACATAAGAGTTGTATAGTTAATCAGTACACCTAAAGTTTGATGATTTGGCAAAAAAAACTATTTTAGAGTAAAATCTATGATGGTTCACTGTCTAATTTTGAAAGGAGATTTCAAGATAGAAGTTCCCAATATTTTGCAAGCGGGGCGGGAAACACTCACATGTATAATTATTGAGATATATTGCAAAAGGAGATTTCAAAGATATAAATACCCAGTATTTTGTTTCGAAAGGAGGAGGCACGCAGAGGCAACGTTAGAGCCAATTGATTCAGGTTAAAGAACCGGCCAAGTACTAGTATTAAATAAAATAGACATGGCCTTTCGTATCACACCTCTACATCTAGAGGAACCTAGACGTGAGGGGAGGTGTCAAAATATATTGTTTAGCTCTTTCCACAGTCGGACTTTTGCTTAAATCAGCTAGTGATGCAATTAATAAGGAGGTATGTAGACATGTAGGTTTGTGCAGCTTCAGGTGAGGAGGCGAGTCCACACATCTATGTGCAAAATCACAGGAAGAATATGAACAGGGAAAGGAAAAAGAACTAAATGTAGTGGCTACGAACTAGTCGGTCCAAACATAATAATTTTTTAATGCACTCAATTTACATGATAAGTTTTACAATATCTCATTAACTAGTTTTACAGTATGGATTTTTAGGGCACCTGCTAAAGTTGCTCTAAGGATACAAGATTCAGATATGAAATCCATTTTGTGAAAGTTGGTGCAATCTGTTTGAGATCAGTTTATTCGTCTTCTTCTTGCTCACACACAAGAGTACCATTATTCCCGGTCAATTGGGAAAGTGTCGTTATTTAACTGTTAATCCATGAGGTGTACACATACAAACGGATCGCGCGCCCACATATAGCTACACTCCCAGCTGAGTCATCACGCAGCTCAGCTAGCATACTTTTTCTAGACTCAACATGTAATTTTATATTCCCTTACAATAGCACCAGTAATATTCAACTACTCCTTAATTAAGCTTGCTAGTTGAGCATTTGACGCGCGCCATGTGATCTGGTAATAATGGCATATGCACTATGCAAATAATTTAGTCAACCAGCTAATTGTTGAGTCATGCATGCATGAACATTCATGGAGAGAGAGAGATAGCTTAATGGTTTAGTTTGTATTACTCCTAATGATCATCTCACAACCAAGATCGGTATTGATCATACAGTGGCATCCATCCAACTTGGTCTGAAATTGGTCACAGTTGGGTCATGCCCCTTGCATATATTTGATACTCACATATATATCTACGCAAGTCCCATCAGATCTTAAGATATAGGGAAATTTTCACTTTTAGGAGATTTTTTGTTAGTACCTAATTGAGGGGGTTGAGTTTGATGATCATTGGAATGTTCTTTCGGTTGTTTAGATTCTAGCTAGCTGCAGGGACAATTATTGTCATTCTTGATCATTTAATTCATCTAATATGCCGTCTATTTTTCCGTCGATGATGCAAAAGTGGTCTCTTTAAATTTTTCTTTTATCTACCATACACCGAATGGGTGATATATAAAGTTTTAATCTAGGGAACTATGCTGGATTGAGATTTTTAGTAGAATTCTTTGGAAGTTCAACTAAAAACTTCATATGACCACCCAACAGAGAAATAACCATACAATGAATACAATCTACATGCTTGTCCATTCTACTGAGTTTTCATACTAAGCGTGCGGCAAGTAATAGTTTTGTTGGACATAATTTTATTTTGACGTTAGAAATTTGTAATTCAATGATCTTTTAGAATTCAAAATTCAATGAGAAGTCTAACTTGAAAAACATATATGTAAATGACTGGCCGATATCAAAATATTCTGAAATATGAAAATGAATTTGAAAATAATGTAGCTATAATTTTGGAAAATACAAAAAATTGGAATTTAGAAGGAGAAAATTCATAAGAGACAAACACTAATAATTAAAATATTCATAATGATAATAATAGTAGTAAGAATAACAACAATTATAATAATATACCAACAATAACTCCTTTCTTCTAATGACGAAACTAACAGTCCTTCATGAAAATTGAAACAACGAGAATATTAAATATTCACAATCTATCTCATTTAGGATGTGTTAAGAGTCACTTTTTATTGGCATCCATTTTGTATCGCAGCACTAACGTTGTTTGAAAGTTAAATCATGGGAAAAAACTGTGTGTCTTATATTCCTGGACAGGGGATGTAACTGATCATTGACTATGGGTTGCGATGAGAAATTATTTTGAAGATGCAACTGGTTAATTAACGGATAAGCAAGCAACAACACCCACATTAAGGGCAAGCACATGGCATCATGCATGGGGTTCCAAGAATCATTTCACCCGAAGTACATTCACAAGCTCAATGCCCCAACATTTAGGTAGAGCCTCCCCCAAATCACACACTAGGACCATGCCGGCCATCCACAAACCCATATGTTTCCCTTCTTGATTAGATGACCTCACCCTTGACTGAAACTTGTCTCTTTCCCCGAGACGTTTGACTCGCACCAACTGTTTCAATGGTCGGTTATAACGGTTTAACCACCATGTGTTAGTTAATAATTAAACATCTCTCCTCATTTATCAGTTTCAGCTAGCCCCACCATCATTCTGTGGTTTTAGAATTATTTTAGGCCTGGTTCAGAGCAAGAAGCGAGAAAAAAAGTACAATCTGACACAAATTTAGTTCAGTTCGGCGCTGAACTGAACCAGTGTGTTTAGTTTATTTGGGTCATATGGAGCTAGAAGATCTCAGTCAGATTATGAGGTGCAGTGGCAGGTTTGTCATGTGGTAGCCTCTGATGAGTCATGGCCTCCACGTACCAGCATTAACTGATACAATTGCATGCATGTTCAATTTCACAGATGTGTATTTACAGAAGTTTGTTGCATGACACAAGTATGGAGGAAGTTATATTCAGACATTTACCATAAAAATATGCGTCTGGAATTATGGAAATTTTATTTATAGTGGCAGCATGGATTCCATTCAGAGTAAATTTGGCATTGAAAAAGTGACGCCGATTTTATTCTGATAATGATGCCTGCTAAATAATGCAAATGTATATTCTAGAGGGATATGGAACTGAATTGGTTCGGGCAAAATATCAACTACTTGTAGGCGCACCACATGGTGAGCATATATTGGTATTGAGATAACGAGTCGTATTTAGTAGTAGATACACAGAGTTATTTTATTGAATCCTATTCTTCCGGTGTTCATCATGAACCTGTGGTCTTTGATATCATAGGATATAAGTGTTTGTTTAAGTAGGTCAATGCACTTGGTAGGATTCTCATGTGCTTGGTTCATTCCCTCTTTCCCTAATTGGGAAATGCACAAACTAATGTGCGAGATACGAACTCAAAATGTGCTCCAGAAGCTATGTGCACAAATCTAAGATCAGATCTAGGTGCAATATATCTACTGCAATTTGCATGGAATTCGGGTTCAAAGTCCAACCTAGGGCTAAGAGAGAACAGATGATGCATGCATCCTATCTTGGAGCTAGCTACAAAATCCAGAAGAGATTGAGTCTGAAAACTCAATTCAGTTACACGAAAATCCACACCATGCATGTATCTGTCGAAGATCAGTTAAATCCCCAAACTGGGTTCACCGTAGAGTGCATCTGTATGTAACACAATTCTTATGCATGGTATCATGTTAAATTTTCTGAAAACTTTTCTCGATGTATCCAGTATTACAACTTCACAGATATTCAAGAAGAATAAATATAAAGATAACTGCACTACCATCAACAGCTGGAAGCACACTGTATATATTCATGGTGGAATTCCCACTTAACCTGATCCCAGTTTCTTCGTAGTATATTCCGTCACTTGATCACCCTAGATTCTAGCTTTTTCTGTGAAGATCATCGTAGTTTCATCTTAGGTCAATGAGACGACACATCGAGATGGGAGTCATACACTTGTATGTAGATCGTGAACAGACCGGTCGGAAATATTACAGATGTGACTGATGCCAAGAACATCATCCACCGAATATCACTCGAAACAAATGACAGCCGATGATGACCGGCTGAGCATATGTCGAATTATGATGATCATTATCGTATATACACACGAAAATTTCAACAGGAGATGACAACTATGTGTGATCAATGTGAGCCGTTGGAACAAAAGTCTCCAGTGTATCAAATCAGACACACAAAGCTAGAGAAGTTGTGCCCTCCAGTAGTAGTGGAGGAACAAGAAAAGTGATAAGAGAATACAGAACAGAGAGGTCTGGTGATCTAGCTGGTCTCCAAAGATAGAGGCATATCATGATAAGCAAATCACTTGTACAATAGCATTTGTCCCCTGTCAATGCATAAGGTCAGTGTCAGCTGGTATCCAAAACTGAGAAGCTGCTGGTTGACAGTGTGTTTGCGGTGAAGATTAGTGTCTAGAACAATTGTTAGTGCTCCAGCACTAGCTAGTATCCCCATGGCCTAACCGCAGCCAGCACACGAAACATATCATCACCATCTTCAGTTTTCTCTTCCAAGCTTAGAGAAAACGATGATGCCGATTCCAGCCACTGTCCAAATCCTGCACAAGATCTACAAGCGCCATGTTGTTTCTCCTTTGACCAGCACAAATCCATGTGACAGAGAGCAAGCAAGAATCCTGTCACTAACCCGGCACTAACACGGGCACCACGGACGGATGGATGTGCGCCATGTGTGCACCGGTGGCCAGGTGGACGGCCCAGATGGAGAAAGAGATTCTGTTGCGCATATAGTACTGCCACCATCAGTTTTCCATGTGACCGAGTCGGCTATAAGTAAGTAGTAGGAATATTAAAGCCCCAACTGATTATTCCTTATACGGAGTATCTTTTAATTCTGTGAGAGTCTCAGCACAAGGATTTGGCAGGATGAGATCGCCAGTAGAAGGGATCATATCCTTAATTATTATCTAGTTATGTTTGTTCACTGATAAAAATATGGGAGGAAATGATCCATGCGTGACCGGCCGGCCCATGCATTCTGTCAGTAATCTGAAAGCAGAGCACATTGATTTGTTCCATCTTGATTTGTTCTAATCTCACAACGGCCTGGCTCGTGATGTCTAAAAATTTGAGGATGAGAATATATGCATATGTTGACGGCCGGTTTGGTCAGCATCTGAATCCGTCTGGTCAAATTTGTCCAGGAAGATCGAGTTGAATCTTGCTAGTTTCTGGATGTGTAGTCAAAATCACCGGCAGATAGTCACTAGCTCAGATGTTCAGCCGACCAATGTTTCATTCCAAGTTTCCAACCCACGCATTACAGCATGTAGGCTTGATTTGAATGCATGACACTGCATATTTCATTACCTTATAAATTTGCATTAACGAGTGAACTAAATATGAATAGGGACGAGAATCTCTAATTTCAAGCACGACCTTCTAAAGTTTGATGTCGATTTTTTATATTCTTTTTTTGTTTTTCCCCGGTGTCGTCCTAATATGACAGCTGATACAAGAAAGTGGGTGTAATATCTATCCATAAAATCACACTACTCGTGGGAGTTGTTTCCCTTAAAAACAATAATATATACAAACAAAATTTCATGCGTGTAACGCTTTAAGAACAAAAAAAATTACATGTACAAAAAAGTTCATGTATCTTAAAAACAAATGAGAAAAATAATAGTATAGTGAAATCAAAATAAAAAAGTAACAAATAAAATTTAGTAGAAACCAAAATAAACATGGGGGGGGGGGGGGGTGAAATATTCATGAAATTTGGAAAATAATCATGTATTCCAGAACAAATATGCATGTTCACCAAATGAAATGTTCGCTTATCTATTATTAATAATCTTTTTTTTCAAAAACTTTAATATAGGGTCCCTAAGGAAATTCACATATATCCCCATTAATGTTTAATACAAACATTAAAAATATACATGTAATTTTTGGAGAAATTCCATGAAAATCAAAATAAACAAAAAGTAAATATTATCCAAGAAAGTGAAACAAATAACAAAATCAATAATATTAAAACAAACATAAACGTAAATGAACAAAATAAATAAAGAAAAGAAAAGGAGAGAGAATAAACAAAGTGAAAAAAGAGGAGAAGCCTAGTAGCCATCCATATTCTCCGCAGTAAGCAACGAAGAGGAAAGTCTTAGTTCAAGTTGGGCCCACAAGTTTCAAAGTAATTTTGCGGAAAGATAAAAAAAAGTAATTGTGTGGGTAATCAGGGGACAAGTTCCAGTTTTTTTTAGCAAAACCTAAATATCTGAAACTATTTATTTGTTGAAGAATATCCTTGTCACGGCTGCTCAAGGATAGAATTTTTGTTCCTCGGTAACATATTTTGGAGCAATACCATTCCAGATGTTATCTGGGCCATTTGGCGAACCCATCTTGTATAGTTGAATAACACAGGCCATATCAGCTCATCAACGAGAAACGCTTTAAAGAGGCTTTACAGACCTACCAAGGCCCACCACTGAGTCTAAGCCCAAGGGAACATACCAATTGACCAAAAACCTTCACACATATTGTTATTCTCCAACAAAATACTTTAAATCAGCCACAAGCTAAAATGATAATCTGTACCGAATTATTAGTTTTGGATTTTTCATTGTGGAGTGAAATGAGTTAAACGGATACACTCAAACTTGTATGTAAATGCAATTCAGAAGAAAAAACTAGAATATCTTCTAATTCGGAACAAAGTACAAGATCAATCCAATATGCTGAAAAGGATACAAATATACACTCCAACTATTCAAGTGTAAATAAGAATATTACATCACAACAGCACAAATTACAACATCAGATTGAAGCAATTTTCCCAATCCTCGCAATAAAATCCGTCGGCTCCGAGCTAGGGGAAGATCTTCCTACTCAACCCTGCAGGCACAGCCGCACAGAGCTAACAATGAGATCTAGCAATGCAATACTTAGAGCATCTCCAGTCATGGTCCCTAAACTGCTCCCAAATGAATTTTTTTGCGTCCGGGCTGGTTTATTTCGTGGGGACCAACGTCTGCACGTCCGGCACACCCAAACTCACCCATATGTGGGGGGAGTTTGTGGAGAATTAGCATGCCCGGACGCACGCCCGGGCGCATGTTGGACCTCCTTTTTGGCATGTTGGACCACCTTTTTCCTTTCTTGTCCTTCAATCATTGTTCTCTCTCCCTTTCCACCAATCACATGCAAATGGTCCCACAGTTTGGGGTGACATTTGGGGGCAATGGTTGTAGGAGGCCAATTTTTAGAGGTGTATGCGGACAGCCATCCGGGCGTTTCGGGGCTGGCTATGGGGACCTCGCTTGGAGATGCTCTTACATCCGTTAGACAAGGTCCAATAAATCAATATCACCATGTATAAGAATTTTTTGTTTGCAATTGAAATCCAACGAGTTTGTGCTCAAGCTTGTTTAGACAAGGTATAGTACCTACACGATACTGAGTATTTGTCGCGAGTGGCTATTTTACAATGAGGAGTGTTCACCGATTAGTTTACACCATGTTGAGGTCACTCTGTAGAGCTGGAAATGACATCTCAGCTGTATTTCACATTTCTATATGGTATTATGACTGTCAGATTGCATCACATAATATGGTGATACTGAATCAAGATCAATAAAATATGCACAAGAGTAGCTAGGTCAACTCGACTCATATCTCGAGGTATAAGTTCGTAATATTTCCACATCATCTGCCCTGTCAATTCTACATGTCCTTAAGAAAATTGGCATGTATAATACACCGAGATACGGGACTCTTCTGTGCATAACGCATAAGTTCACACTAGATAAACACACCACCAAAATATTCAGATGATAACTTTTAAGTATATGAATGGAAGAATTCCCATGTTTCGACCTTTTCATAGCATGATGATTCATGAATAAGGATTTCAATTTGCTACACAACTAGCTAGACCTTGGCATCCTCAAAACAATGGATACCCAACTGAGAACTGGGCAATAGCCCAGTGACGCAGCCGAGCAGGGTTCAACCCCTGTCAGGGCTCGGGAGTGAATATCTTATGGTTGCCCACCCCTGCTTCCCTCGTCTGGCTCACCAAGTGGATGCTCTGAAACGTCTGCCTTTGATGGTGCTCGTGCAAATGCCGCAACATATCTTTCTCAGATTAAAGAGGAAGCTATCCGATGGACCCAAGCAGGTGCTTTAGGTGTTTTCCAGCCTTGCTTTAGGGCAGTAAAACTTTTTCTGCCTTTTTCAATATATTAAAACGCAAGCTTTGCATTTCTTGGAAAGAATATGGTTCGAACTAGCAATGTAACAAGTTTCCTATGAATAAAAGGAAAAAAGTCCAAGCTCTGATTTTCTTAAGGAAAGTTTTCAGAAACATACAGACAATATAGCTAAATGTGCGCAGAGAAAAATAAAGTATCCTTGAATCGTTTGGGAACATTCATAGTTCAGTGGAAGCTAACGTAAAATCAATGATCTGCTATTCACCACATAAGAATCATATGCTCAACTCTAAGTAGGAAATGTCAAAAGACATTATGGAATCACTGGAGAGGTGAAAAATTGCCACAGCTAGCATCAGATTTCACAGGTAGAGTAAGGACTCGACATTGCTGACCTGGTTGAGAAGTGAAGGTACAGAAGACTAGTGAGTTATCACTCATCAGAGATTTAGAGTGTATGTGCAGCTATGTTCCCTAAACAATCTCCTTTTCAGCATCAACATCATAATCTGGAAGACTCCGCAGTACCTAATCAAGAGTAGTAATGGCTGTCAAGATCTCAGGGAAAGGAATATCAGTTTACAAGAAAGCAAATTGATTAGTATTTCTACCTCATATAAGTACCACGAGATGTAGGCATCAGTAGCAGCATACTGAAGTTGCTGTTTTGAGAGGACATGAGACTCCCAGTTTCCCATCCGGATGTTGCTGGGCTTCGGCAACTGTAAACAGGAAGAAGCAGGCGATAAATAGAATCAGAGCATAGTTTTATGTTTGCATCAAAATATGGGTCAGCAACCAACATAATTTCAGTGAATCATTTATTGAAAAAAATCGTTTCTTTCATAGGCCTCAAAGTGTTTTGTCTACTAAATAATACTCCCTCCGTATCGAAATATAAGACTTTCTAGCCTTTTTGGATTTGTCCAAATTCGCTACAAAATGAGTGAATCAACACACTAAAACATGTGTGCATACGTACGAACTAGGACAAACACAAAAAGGCTAGAAAGTCTTACATTTTTATACGGAGGAAGTAACTAAGTAGTGTTATTTAGCGAACCATACATTGACATGAAACATAAAATAAAACACAAACATGAGTAAAGGCCTGAGGTGAAGACTCGTGTTTCTTTCCAATTCTAATTGAAATGGGCAATGAGAGGAGTACTTAATAGCTAATACAATAGAAATTTACAGTACCTCTTTAGATGTGATCATTTCTGTTAAGGCAGCAAGACTCCATCTTCTTTGAGGCCCAGCTAACTTGACATTTGCAATGATTGACAGATCCATCAATGGTTGTACACGGACATCATAATCATTGAACATTTTCCTTGCATCGTTGTCTATACATACTCCAACCTGCATAGACAAGAAAACTGTGTCTTGGATGGCCGAAATAGGGGAATCCTTGTGTGCAAAATGAGCATTCAGTCGCAAGGCAGACTCATTATGATGGAAACATAATTACTCACTTTAACGGAGGAACTATCCTCCAGGAGAGACTTCAGTATAGGAGGTACTCCAGAGTGAATGATATGCATGAGATAGCAGTGAGTTTTGTCCAAGCATAATTGCATTAGAGCGACTTTACATGGTGGCTCTCCTGCAAAGCCCACATTCCATACCAGTGGTTATTGCCATCAGATTCCGTTATTTACAGGAGTTAACTTATAAAGCATTCTATCAGAGAACCATCATTTTCCAGTCTGAGCAATGCAACTAAAGGCTAGGTTATGCAGAACGGCAAACCTCTTCGTGGAAAGGGCCTCCATTCGAGATCGAACCCAAGGGAGACCTGGCCAGAGGCCTTCATTCTTTCAACTTTGCGTACGATTTCCGCCGTGGCTTTCTCCACTTCGGAACGCGTCCGGCAGTACACTATCTTGCCGCTGAATGCTATCTGCTGGAGCCTCGCCTTCTCGTTCCCTAAAGCGCAAGATCAAATGGGGACATGATTATGATGCCAATTCCACAAGAGGATTAATACAGATAGACTACAGCTAAGTACCGGTTTACACAAATCGACCAGCCAACCCATCCATATGGATACCTAGTACTGTCAGTGACGAACTGGTCCCTGGCAGAGTAGCCCAGAAATAATCAGAGCTGCCATTCTACCAAAACTGGTGGCTTTCCTTTCAAGTGATGCAACTGCGGCACCAAGAACACTAATCCTTGCATGAACATTTGCGTGGTGTACAATTTATCAGTTTTCAAGCAGTTTCCATGTCCGACGCAATTTGGAACCGTGGAACGATGCGTTCTTGCCCCAGCTCCAAGAAGCAAGAAATGGGGAAAGGGAAGGAACAAATCGGGGAGGCTCACCTCGGCAAGTGGGAGGCGGGAGGACCGACGACGGAGACGCGGCCGCTGGGACAGAGATATGTCGGGGGCGAAATGGGGCGGCTGGCCTGACCGGGGCGGCGGCGTTGGACCAGTCGGGGAGGCGTCGGCGCTTGCCGGACTCGGCGGCGTAGGCGGCCTCGATTGCCTGGAGCTCCGCCTCGGCCGCGTCGTCCCAGTAGAAATCGTCTTCTTCGGCGGCGCAGGGACTATCGAGAGGCGCGCAGGGTTCCATGGCGGACGGATCGGCGGCGGACTCGCCGGCCGGCGCTGGCGGTGGGGGAAGGGAAAAAGGTTCGATTTTTCCTTCTCAAATTTTGTTTTGTTTTTGGTTTGTCGATTTTAAAGCCGTGCGGAACATATTAAGGTCGAGTACAAAGAGAACAAGTTTTTTTTTTTTGCACTTACAAAGAGAACAAGTTAGAGATTAGGAAACAAACACTGCATGATTTCCAAAACAAAATACTCCGTTGCCACTAATACATCAAGGGTGTGCAAATTTTCAAAACATGGTCGAGTACAAAAAGTCCATTCTAAATTGGGTTTGAGACTGGGTGTAATAGAGGGTGCGTTGTAAGCCGCTTGGCGATGTATCGTGTTGGGTATGTGAATTTTCAGCCTTCTTGGCGTTGTACGGCCCTCTTTCCATTTCTATTATGAATATAATACGGTCTTTCAAGGCATATTAACGAAAAACTAATTTTACCGGAGCTAAGGCACCGAGACGAAGGACAATCATCCAATTTGCCAAAGTGTTATCAAGCCGTCTTCACTAATCATTGCCAAAGCCTTGTAGCGTCTCAACGTTGGTCGACAAAAATAGCAGCATTGCAGCAATATTGTAGTTGTGTTAGCAATATTCCGAGTTAGTGTATCAAAATCTACTGTTCAAATCAGACGATCTTAACTAAGTTTTTAGTCATTATTATATAGTACAATAGTATAAGTAAGGTTTTTTCGATAAATTTCCACGGCGACTCTCGTGGTATCTTCTACTTAATCATAAACACATGTCTCGGCATTTGTTGGTTTATAAACTTTAAATGTTGCTTTTGTCATCAACATGAACCAATTTATTATTCAGATTCACTACATGAACCAGTTTATATCTTACTCGCAAAAGAACAGATTGAATCATAGAGCAGTCCATTGATAATATCCGTTAATGTAAAAGAAATAATTAATTCATCCCTTGGGCAAGCTCTGCCTCTTCTTCATCCTCCTTCACTTGCAGCATTGTCAATGCCGATGCGCCCTTACCGAACATCTTACCCCTCATCACCATGTATTCTGGCCACGTTACGGCACAAAACGCAGCTTTGCTCCCAGGCAGAATCGCAGCTTGGAGTGGAGCCACCTTCATGTCTTTCGGAGGCCCAAGAAAGTAAGGCACGGAGACACGCTCATGATCCTTGTTCACGACGGCCCGGTGAAGCACACTATGGAAGCGGCCGTTGGTTAGGACCTGAAAGAGATCGCTGATTGTGACGACGAGCGCCCCCGGCAGGGCCGGCACGGTCACCCACCGCTCGGGGCCCCGGCGGAGCAGCTGCAGCCCCGGCACGAGGCTCTGCACGATGAAGGTGAAGAAACCTGAATCCGTGTGGGGCGCAAGCCCGATCGCACGCTCCGGTTCAGGGCACTTCGGGTACCTGGATGTAAAACAAATAGGGGATGACAATGTGTTAGGCCAACATAAAGTTGGTTGATTAATACCCCTTCGGTTTGAAATTACTAAACTTTTAGTTTTTTTATTCGTACGTTTCTAAATGTACATTTTAATTTTCTGATGAACTTATTTTAGTCTGTATATGTACAAATTAAAGAAAACTAAAGTTGTTATATTTAGGGAGGGAGTACTAAGGTATTGTGGTACATGTTTAGGTGCATGGTGGCCGTCATGGTGTCGCGGATCTCGCGCTCCACTTCGCCACCGGCGATCTGATCAGCGGTAAGCCCAAGCGCCTTGTAGAACATGTCGAGAACCTTATTGCCGAGAGCCCTCATCTCCTTGTGGAATTCCTCCATCACATCGCTGGGTACAACGTGCATGAAAGCCAGACATCAGCAGTCCACTCACGGCAACACACGTTATATATGCAGATGGATATGACGCACGCACGTACCAGAAACTCAGGTACTCGTCGCCGCCGTCGGGCCAGACCCGTCGGAACTCCGAGCGGACGTCGTCGGCGGAGAAGGTGTAGCCCTCGGACCACATCAGCTTGGAGAAGTAGAGCGCGTAGGGCGGCACGCCGTAGCCGTTCTTGAGGCCTCCGCGCGCAGCACGCTCCTTCTCCTGAGACGGGCGCGCGAACAACAGCATGATCTGCTCTGCCACGCGCGCCAGGAGCTCGGTCGACACGCCGTGCCCGACGAGCAGGAACCCACCCCAGTCTTCCGCCGCCCGCGCCACGGCGGCGATGGCACCGTCCGAGGCGTCGGCCAGATCAACCACCGGCACAACATCCGACTGATCGGACACCACCGGGTACTCCTTCTCCTCCGTCCACACGTGCGACTCCGGGACGTGCTTCGCGGCGAGGAAGTCCAAGGTGGCGGCGGCGGCATTCTGGACGGGCGACATGGTTTGCTGCGAGCTTGGACGATTGGTTCTAGTGTAGTGATCACATGAATAGGCAAATATAAACACACAGCGTATGCATTTCCATGTGAGGCCAGCATGCATGCTCCACAGGCCACAGCTAATGTGATCTCGTCTTTTTGTTCATAAAAGTTGAAATCCACGTCATTAGAGAGATATCAGCAACAAAAAGCCAATTCAAAAAGTGAGATCTTTTGGCAAAATTTGTACTACATTAATTGCCACAAACGTTTTTATGCAAGTAATTAAATCTCCTAGCGCCCGGCCGTTGGTTCAGGAGGTCACGATGCCCAAGATCATTGAGTTGGAGACCGGAACAAAATCAAGAATTAGGCCCAAGACGAAACGTCATACGGCCCAACAAACAAAGGCCCTAAAGTTTTCATCGATGTTGAGGAGAGACAAACATACACAAGAGAGGATTAGAGATCTGAAGGACGGGGGAAGGGAAGTGAGTTCTCTGCCAGATCCGAGGGAAGAAGGTATCGTCGACTACTCGTCGAGTCGTCGTCCATGGGTGGCGCTCTCCAGAGGCGTCGCCGGAGAATCCGAGACCTGCGTAAGCCTCCTTCTTGCTAATAGCGGCCTCAGCTCGATGTTTTCTTCTCCAATCGAGGAAAAAGTGTTTAACTTTTTAGCACGAGGAAGCAACGGGGAATTTCAGTTCTTCATAGGTTAATTTCTCAGGAAAAAAAAAGAAACGTTAATTTTGGGACGATGTCTCAGGGGATTTGGGGCCTGTTCTGCTTTTCGTCTATTCATCCATTCATTCTGGCTACCATAACCATCCTTCTTTTGTCGCAGGTTGGAGTATAGCCTCGACTGGTAAAAAAAGGGATTGCACCTTCGAGAAGATGTCATTCATGATTCTCGAGCTGGCAAAACAATGACAAGTTCAATCCCAGATCTTTCTGTTAAAAGAAAGGCTTTACCTGTCGGGAAGATGACAATGATGATATCCAAGCTCGCGAAATTATAATATGTTCTATTCCAGATCTTCCCGAGGTACCGCGACATTGAATTCTTATGATTTACATCACCGCTACTTCTCCTGTCGGACTAATCCCTTGGACTATCCTATCGCTAGCTCTATATATTCATTTCTAGACAGAGAAAAGAAAGATCTTTTTGGCCATATACTGTATTACACTCTTACTGAATTAGTAGTAATGAGAACTTCAGCTACTGATAACATCTGTGCATTACTGAGTTTATGTAGTGCAGTGCGCCCTCTGCAATCATGTGCAGAGCTACCATTGGTACAATGTTACTCCGTGTGGTTCTACTGTTTTTGTTTCTCCAATTGAAGTGACGGCTTTACAATCTCAGTGTTTGATCGTTTGTCCAATTCTTGTGCGTGCAGGACATACTGTTTCATATACATTCCCTGATGCCAATGCGTGAAGCTGCTCGTGCTGCTTGCCTATCTCGCTCTTTCTTACATTCCTGGAAATGTCATCCGAATCTCGTCTTTACTAAGGATACAATTGGTTTGAAGAAAACTTCATGCGGAGAGAATTTCCACCACAAAATTCACCGCATTCTCAGTAACCACGTAGGAGTTAGCCTGAGAGCATTCAAACTTGACTATTTTGGCATGGGCGGGTTTGATGGAACTAGTTATCTTAACACATGGCTTCAGATTGCTCTTAAACCAGGGATTGAAGAACTCACCCTAGTGCTGTGTCAAACAAAGAGAATATACAACTTCCCATGCTCACTTTTATCTGATAGTGTTCGTAACTCACTCCAGTACCTTAAACTTCGTCATTGTGCCCTCCGTCCCACAGTTGAACTTGGCCCCTTGACAAGCCTAACAAGTCTGCATCTGTGCTTTGTGAGCATTACATGGGATGAGCTAGAGTGCTTTCTTTCCAACTCTCTCTCTTTGGAGCAATTAAAGCTTACTAACTGCATGGAGATTACTTGCCTGAAGTTACCTTGTGCCCTGAAGCAGCTCAGCAGCCTTACTATTCTCGGATCCTCGAGCCTTAAAGTGATAGAGAGCAAAGCTCCAAATCTCTAGTTTTTACGTGAGAGGACACTGGGTGGACTTCTCGCTACTGGAAACATTTCAAATGAGGAAACTCGACGTGGGCCAGCAAAACTTTATCCGTGATGCTCGTGCCAAGTTGCCATCCATTATGCCAAATCTTGAAACTCTTGTCATAGGATCAAGGCGCGAGGTATGTATGTGCTGTTGTAGGATAGCGATTCATACGGATTACAAGTCATGCCTGGTGTGTATAGTGTATCTGATACATGGCATTTTTTGTGCAGGTGGTTGATGCGCCAATGCTGCCTACCACATTCCTCTACCTTAAGCACCTGAGCATTGAAATGGTATCGGGATGCTCTACCTCTCGGCAGTATGACTACTTTTCTCTGGTTTCTTTCCTTGACGCGTCTCCTGCATTGGAGACTTTGATAATAGAAGTAAGCCGCTGGCGATTTTTCGTTCATTTCATCCTGCAAAACAATACTATTTGTCCGGTTCCATTTGATTGAATCGTATTATCTTCTTCGTTGTCAGACGCTTCAGCTACGCATGGTGAACGAATCGATTTTTGTGGATCCACAAATGAGGCACATGCGTGAAAACCACCATGGCTGCCTGCCTGCCTCAAGAGTGTGAAGATCAGTCATTTAAACAGTGCAAAGAGTTTGGTTGAACTAATATGTTATATTCTCAAGAATGCAGTGTCGCTTGAGCATCTTACATTGGACCCACTTTATGGGAATAGGTGTTATCATGGTAAGTATGAACATTGTGCTCCCACGACTAAAGAGGCTCTAATGGAAGCCCGGAGAGCGCTCTCGTCTATCCGAACATACGTTGAGAAGGAAGTTCCATCGACAGTCCAATTAACTGTTCTGGAGCCTTGCAGTCGTTGCCACGCTATAGGACACTGAGCAAGACTGCTCCTATCATCGTATTCATGCTATTTGTTTCCAGTAAACTTTAGGCAAACCCTGCTTTGTTTCTTGAACTATGTTATTGTTGTGGCCCAATGTACAATAAACATTAATTTAGTCTTGGATGGACCATCCTTTGTTTCTGAACCTTTTCAAGGATCCTTTGTTTCTGAACTAAACAACATGTTAATGATAAGTTTTTGTAACGTGACATGCTGCTTCCTATGGGAGATAAGCGGATAGTTTAAGCATGCATGTATTTGGTTAGATGTTGAATTTTTTCGCTGAATGATGTGCTGCGATTTCTTTCTGGATTTATTTGACTTTTTTTTACCATATTCAGCTTTTGTAGTGTGACATGCTGGTTCGTTGTCCACGGAGATAAGCTGACGTTCGTTTTTATTTGGTCCAATGTTTTAATGATATAGTTGTAAGATGTGTCATGATTCATTTGTTTATCAAAATAGTAGACCTGCACGTGCAATGCATGTACAACATTAGGAAAAATCATCAAAAAGGTTGACCCCATTTATCAAGGTAAACAAACAATATAACAAAATTGTCATGATGCGGCTGGGTGTGGCGTGCAGGGCAGACCGGCAGAAGGCGTCGCCCGCTCCGCCTCAGTGGCTGAGGCCTCCGACACGCTCTCTGCCACCTTCGTCAAACGCGCAAAAATAATGTATAGTGGCAGGTAGATTTGATATGTTGAGTTGCTCAACATCGACAGAACAATCCGAGTCGTTGGTAGGATAGTAAGCACGTAAGATTTAATGTACAAGTAGAAGGAGTAATCATCTTATTCAAGTTTACAAGCCATCCTTACATTTACAGTACTGTTTGTAGTGAGGGAGACCCCTGTTTTGGAAAGGATATATTACATGAGCCGCAATACTACTTGGTACATTTGTTCAAACCAATTGTGCATTCCAACTGTTGCATAGCTTCATTAGCAATTCACCATCCGGTTAAACTATGTGCGCTACTACTATTATATTACACAAGCTAACCATCGGAAGACAGGACAAGCCCATGTAACTCTTTCTAATCGTTCATAGGATGCACAATATTAAACAAACACACATACTTTACTGCATCCTCAATGTCCTCGCTTGTTGTGTTGTCGACTTGGGGACCCTTTAGCAGGTTGGAGCTGATCAATGTGGATGATGACCGCGAGCATGTCGCTGAACAGCAGCTCCTGGGGCATCGCCATGAACATGACCCGGCGCCAGAGTGCCGTCAACCAACGATCTGATGTACACCGTCAAGGCCATGATAACGAGCTTGGCCTAGTCATCACCTGGGCATGTGATAGAACCAGCTTGGCCTTGTGGTGGCACTTTAACTAATGGAGAAAATTTGCAGTGAGTTGCTATGCACAACATACGCTCAATATGATAAATCAACTATTGTGTAATGCAACCGAAAATAATTACCCTTTGTGGAGCAAGAACACAAGTCTGAACCTATACAAATTGTAATCCAATTTTATGCCGAATTTCTGATCATATGGATCTTCGTAGTATGTATTGTGATGTGCTTCTGGTTAAAATAGGAAAAACAAAAGAGGAGATTTAGAAAAGGCAGCGTAAGTGTATAAAACTGATGAATCAGTAATTGTGTGCGATCAACAGTTCAATACAGAGTACAAACACACGATAGTAGTCTTCCGAAGTTTATGGTTTTTTATAATAACAAAAGCCTCATCGAGTGGCTATCATCTTGTAAAATATGCTTATACGGGAATACCAAGAACTCTATGACATTACAGATGCTTTAGGTCTAATAGGGTGAACTGAAACTGTAGTGATGTTGATTACATAATTATTTTCTTGTCTCTAGAAATATAGGAGAATTGGTAGTATCACCAGTATTCTGATACGAAGTTGAATAACAGTAGTGTTGTTGTGAGGGAGAACGATACCCCTGTTGGGGGGCGTCGGTTACGTGTTATAGGCACAGGAAAAGCCCCTGTGGTGGCGTGTTACAACAGGAGTCCGTATAGGGTAGAGTACTACTCTATACCTATACGGATACATGAGTTGTACAATATTATGTCTAACACCCCCTTTAATCTGAACCTTGGAAAGGTTGAGATTACGCCTAAATTCCTCGAGTTTCTTAGGACACAAAACCTTTGTAAACCCATCAGCTATCTGATCTTTACTAGATATGAACCTGACATCCAACTGTTTGTTTGCAACTCTTTCACGAACAAAATAAAAATCAATCTCAATGTGTTTGGTTCTGGCATGAAACACCGGATTTGCTGATAGGAACGTTGCACCAAGATTATCACACCACAAGCATGGTTTCTCCTTCAAAGATACACCAAGTTCTCGTACAAGGGCTTCGACCCAAATTAGTTCAGCCGTAGCATTAGCTAGAGCTTTGTACTCAGCCTCTGTGGTAGAACGTGACACTGTAGGCTGTTTTCTGGCACACCATGATATAAGATTAGGGCCAAAGAAAATAGCAAAACCTCCTGTGGAACGTCTGTCGTCCAAATCACCTGCCCAGTCTGCATCAGAGAATGCACTAAGAAGTGTAGAAGAGGACTTCTGGAAAGTAAGTCCATCTGTAATTGTACCATGTATATACCGAAGTATCCTTTTAACCGCTATCCAGTGAGCAGCAGTAAGAGCATGAAGATACTGGCATACCTTATTAACAGAGAATGATAAGTCAGGTCGTGTCAATGTCAAATATTGGAGAGCACCTACAATACTCCTGTAGCGAGAACTGTCCTCAGGGCCAAGGGGCAAGCCAGCAGTGAGAGATAAATTATCAGTACTTGAGAGAGGTGTAGGGCAGGGCGTGCAACCACTCATACCAACCCGAGCCAAAAGATCGGTAGCATATTTCTCTTGATTTAAGAGCAAGCCATAATTCTGTTTATGAACCTCAAGACCCAAGAAAAAATGAAGTTCACCTAGATCCTTGAGAGCAAATTCAGTACTCAAGTTATGAAGAAGAGCTTGCACGGCTGCGTCGGAGGAGCTGGTCACAATTATATCATCAACATATATGAGGAGAAACATCGTGATACCTGCCTTGTCAAAGAGGAATAAGGATGTGTCGGCCTTGGAAGGTGTAAAACCAAGGGAGTGTAACTTCAGACTAAGACGAGAGTACCACACTCGAGGAGCCTATTTCAATCCATAGATAGCTTTGTCAAGTTTACAGACATAATTGGGAGTAGCGGAAGACTGAAAACCAGGTGGTTGTCGCATGTAGACCTCCTCTTTCAGAACACCATGTAAGAACGCATTCTTGACATCTAGCTACCGTAAACTCCAACCTCTAGATACGGATATAGAAAGAACAAGACGAATTGTAGCAGGCTTAACAACAGGACTAAATGTATCCTCATAATCAATGCCATATCGTTGCTTGAAGCCTTTTGCAACCAACCGTGCTTTATACCTATCAATCGTTCCATCAGCATGTTTCTTGATTTGGTAAACCCATTTGCAATCAATTACATTTTTGTTGGAACTTGGTGGTACAAGATGCCATGTGTTGTTGGCAATAAGCGCATCATATTCATCTTGCATAGCACATTTCCAGTGATCATTAGTGAGTGCCTCATGCAGATTCTCTGGTTCTCCTGTAGATGTTAACAAACACCAACAAATAGTGCCATCCGTTTTAATTTTTGGCTGACGTATACCTTGCTGGAGATGGGTGCGTGGACCAGACACATTGGGTGCAGCAGAAGGAGCATACACATAAGATCCCATATCCTGTTGCGCATGTGGTTCCTCACACGAAGCGGGCGAATCAGCAAGTGGAGGGCTGTCGCCATCAGCATTGTCACCTGTCGATCTGTCAGCAGAGTGTGCAGGGGACCCGTCCGTGGGTAGAGAGGACCCGACCGAGGATTGGCCAGCGGGCGTCAGAGGCGAACTGCGCCCACGCGGGGAATCTGCAGACCGAGGCTCATCATCATTATTACCTGGAGACCAGGGCGACGTGGCGGCCGAAGATTAGCGCGCAGAGACCGGCCCAGGTGTGGCGGAGCCAGGTGTTGACAGGGAGAGAGCCGAGGCCGATTCTTCCCAGGAATCAGCGTCGGGATCAGAACTTTGGCCTGACTCGGTTTCTTTGCTTGGTTCATCATCGGATGCACTGTTTTCAGTGTTTTCTTCAGGATTTGAACTAGGTGTTGCACTGGAGCTTGACGAAGGTGCTGCAGCTGGTTCCTGCAAGGGATCAACAACAGGAACAACTTGCAAATAATGTTCATTAGTGTGTACACCCCTATCATGTGATGAAGGAGATAAAATCTCGGAAGGGAGTAAAAGAGTTTCTTCACGAAGACGACGGCCGGCATTAGGATGAAGTGCAACAAGCGGGAAAACATGCTCATCGAACACAACATCACGAGAAACATAAACACAACCAGTAGTAACATCAAGACATTTAACACCCTTGTGCATTGGACTATAACCAAGGAAAACACACCGTTTGGAGAGAAAAGATAGTTTCTGTTTGTTGTAGGGACGAAGGTTTGGCCAGCACGCGCAGCCAAAAACTCGAAGGGAGTCATAGTTGGGTGTGATATTGAGAAGCTTGTGGGTGGGTGTGTCGAAATTGAGAACTTTGGTGGGTAGCAAGTTTATGAGAAAAGTGGCCGTAAGGAAAGCATCATCCCAATATTTTAAAGGCATGGAAGCATTGGCAAGTAGAGCAAAACCAACTTTAACAATGTGACGGTGTTTACGCTCAGCGGAACCGTTTTGTTGATGAGCATGGGGGAATGGAACATGATAAGTGATGCCCACTTTTTGGAAGAAGCCATTTAATTTTTCATACTCACCACCCCAATCAGTTTGCATGGTAACAATCTTTCTATCAAACTTACGCTCAACAAATTGTTGAAAATTAAGAAACACTTGATACACCTCCGAGCGGTTCTTAAGCAAATAAATCCATGTAAATTTACTAAAATCATCAATGAAGCTTACATAATATGAATGTTTGCCCGCAGAAAGAGGTGTTGGACCCCATACATCAGAAAAGACTTGTTCCAAAGGAACAGTAGACACACTAGTGGAAATATGATAGGGCAACTGATGGCTCTTTGCCTGTTGACATGGATCACATATGTAAGAATTTATTTTTGGAGTATAAGAAAGATTGTTTTTCCTAAGAATTTGCTGAACAATAAACGACGAAGGATGCCCTAAATGACGATGCCACGTGGATGAGGAAGGCTTGACGATGACGAGTGCATGCTTGGAGGACCCCGTTGACACAGGAACGAGGGGTATAGGCCACCATGACAAGGACCTTTCCTGATCCTTAATCAAGAAAAAGAATGGGTGAATTTCAATAAAACCATTGTTGTCAAGGGCAATTTTATGAGCTGAAAGCAAATTCATGGATGAACTAGGGACATGCAAAATATTGTGAAGTTGTAAAGAACTACTAGGGGTGTGCAAAACTGAATGACCAATATGTGCAATTTCCATACCTTGTCCACTAGCATTGTGAACTTGATCACGCCCTTGATAGTTGTCATGAACTTGGAGCTTGTTGAGCTGTCCTGTGACATGGTTCGTGGCGCCTGTGTCCATGTACCAATTGGTGTCTACACCGTATGCACCCTTGTTGTCATTGGATGGCTCATCATCATCATCATCACCATAGCGCCACCAACAATCGCTCGCAAGGTGACCCTCCTTTTTGCAAAACTGGCATGTAACTCCTTCCTGCCATGGAGTGGCAACACAACCACGCTTACCACGCCCCCCTTTGGGACGGCGCCCTGATCTGGCCGCCCACGGTTGTTCTGCTGGGGCTGCCTTGGCTGCTGCTGAACCTGTTGTGGAGGAGGGCGCTGTTGTGGGTATGGTGGCGGTTGGGGCTGCTGGGGTTGCTGCTGGTACGGGGCAGAAGGCTGCGGGTAGTACTGTGGTGTTGGTGGCTGCTGGTAGTGCGACGGCTGCTGGTAGTGCTGCGGCTGTTGATATGGTGGCTGAGATGCATAGGGCAGCGGTAGAAGAGGTGGGTGAACCGGCAGCGAGTGAGAGGGACCAGACCAGTATGCAGGAGCAGGATAGCGAGGAACAACATTAACAGAAGATGTGAAAGTACCGGTTCCTTGGCCAGATGCAATGAACATGTTTTCACGATACTCGTAAGACAGCAGCTGAGAGCACATATCATTAAGCGAGGTGGAAGGATTTGCATTGATGGAAGCAACTAGGGGATTGAAGGTACCGTCAAGACCATTCAGAATATAGTCACGAAGCTCATCGTCATCCACCTTTTTCCCGGCAGCAGCAAGTTCAGAGGCAAAACCTTTCATGGTAGTGATGAATTTCTGGGCAGTCATATCGAGTTTCTTGGTGTTAATCAGGGCACCACGAAGGTTGGAAACCCTAGCCTTGGATTGTGTAGAGAAGAGGTTGTTGATGGCCGACCACACTTCCGAGGCGTGTTCAAGACCATAGGTGTGGGCAAGGATATCTTCAGAGAAGGAGTTCACAACGTAACTCACCACTTGTTGATCTCGGATGACCCAGGCTTCATAGGCAGGGTTAGCAACCATGCGTGTCTTCTTGTCATCATATTCTACCTCCAGAAGCTCAGACGGCGGCAGATCGGAACCCTCCAGGAGCCCCATAACCCGCGCACCACGGAGGGTAGGCAGCACCTGCGCCCTCCATGAGAGAAAGTTGTCTCGAGTGAGCCTTGTTGCCAGCGGCGCACCGATGGTGGCCGAGGCGGACGGTGTCGAGGAGGACGCCATCAGATCGTGAGGGAGGGAAGGGTTGGGTTATTTTGTGTGAGATCGATCAAAGGATCAGGAGCTTTTGGAGATCGTGGAGAGACTTGAGTTCCTGGTTTGAGGGAGGAGATTGAAGAACCGGCGGCGGCAGATCAGTACTGGCGGCGGCGGCTAGAAGGGAAGAGGGAGGCTCTTGATACCATGTTGTTGTGAGGGAGAACGATACCCCTGTTGGGGGGCGTCGGTTACGTGTTATAGGCACAGGAAAAGCCCCTGTGGTGACATGTTACAATAGGAGTCCGTATAGGGTAGAGTACTACTCTATACCTATACGGATACATGAGTTGTACAATATGAT
Organism: Poa pratensis; assembly: GCA_947311845.1. NCBI lineage: Eukaryota > Viridiplantae > Streptophyta > Magnoliopsida > Poales > Poaceae > Poa > Poa pratensis. Next base: position 37,856,220 of record CAMZMU010000052.1, read on the forward strand.
GTCTAACAAGTAGAAACTGGAACACAATGTACTCGCACACATGTAGAGGCTTTAACGGGGAATTTATCAACTATTTGCCTTTAAAATTTGAAATCAGATAATTCGTCAAACACCCTCAACGATTTGCCTTTAAAGGCTTTAACCTGAATGTTAAACTTTATAAAAAATAGACAAAATGTTAAAGAATATTTTTTTGCTGGCTAGAACCTTGTTACTAAGAAGTAAACATGTTGCATATGGACGCGGGCGGTGGGATGGTTCTAGAGCTGTAGAGGTGCCCGACCCCCTTCTACAGACTCCTAATTCAAACCCCAACCAAATCGTCGTTGATGAAGAGAAAAACATACAAAGAGAGGGGAGGTCGGGAGGGTTCTCACCTTGAGGAATCACATGCAGAGCCCAGCTCCATACTGTATAGACCCATGAACATAGCTTCCCCTTGCTGTCAAGCTCGTCTGAGGCTGCTGGAAAGATTCACATCAACTTGGGAGTCAAATTACATAACAAAATACATAATGCGTATTACCGATTTACAACTAAAACATGCTTTTCCACATAAAGAAGGTCGGAATTGCATCTGCAAGATCCGATTGACCGAAGTGAAATCCTGAAACCAATGAACACACACGAGCTGACCTGAATCACCTAAATGAGAGCTCACAAGGACCAACATACTTACCATCAACCCCAGTGGAGACTTTTTTATCCCGAGCTCCAGTGCTCCCTCCAATTTTTTTTAATGAAAATGGTATTTATGGGTTTCAACAAAATCTGAAAGTAAATCTAGGATTAGCCAATAGTATATCCCACGAACATGTAAAATTTCAACTCTAAATACTTTGTATTTTAGGCTACGATAAAACGACAAATCTTTCTAAATACTAAGCTCCCTAGTATTGGAGCCCTCTCCTTCTCCCACATGTCAACATCATGGTAGACCTCACATAGTTCACATTATTTATTTATAGTTCATAGTTCTATATTCAGTTTGAAAAAAATATTGGATATATACATATGTTTGTACTTATCGGCTAAATTTTTGGTGAAATAAAAAGGATTCCCATCTATAAAAAAACAAAATTGTGGTGGTAAAAAAAGAAAAAAAAACTCCCTAGGATTGGAGCCCTCTCTTTCTCCCACATGTCAACATCATGGTAGACCCCACATATCTCACATTATTTATTTATAGTTCATAGTTTTATATTTAGTTTGAAAAAAATATTGGATCTATACATATGTTTGTACTTATCGGCTAAATTTTTTGTGAAATAAAAAGGATTCCCATTTATAAAAAAAAATTGTGGTGGTAAAAAAAGAAAAAATAGCTCTATTTTCCCTCAAAAATACTCTTTTTGGGTAGACTAAAATACAAAAAAATCTTCTAGAGTGTGTGCAATACGTACACATAGTTGTATGTTTTGTTTCAAAAACTTACAACCTAAACATGTCGTTTTGATTTTTTACAAGGAGATGCGGTGAGTCCAGAGCTACTGGTGCCACCCGACAACGCTCTCTCTTATCTCTGCCGCCGGCGTCCACCATAGCGTCGTGCGGCCTGTGCCACACGATACAATTTCTCTCCCTTCGTCTCTCTCGAGTCGTATTCTACCGAAAACGACTTTATGTTTGGTGGTGTACTCCTAATCTTACTACAACAAAATAAATGTGTCCTTTCTCTACTCTTCAATATTTATGTGAGGATGTATGAGTAATCGTGTTATAAAATAGTGAATCAGTGATACTATTTTATCTATCTATCGTTGATACTAAATTTTATTTATGTCTCGCTAAATTTCTGTTTCTTCATCTATCATTGTCCGTATTAGGATAGACGCGGCAACGCGCGTGTTTTCCTTCTAGTTGTGGATCTAAATATGCCTAGTTTCAAAGCTCTAAGTTTCACCAGCTTTTATCATTTTTGTGCAGCTTAAAATATAAAGTATTTGAAGTTGAAATCTTACACACTCGTGGGATATAATATTGGTTACATCCATATTTATTTTTAGATTTTTTAAAACTCATAAATATGATTTTCAATATTTTAAAGTTGGAGCATGCACTGGAGCTCGGGAGCAAAGAACACTTTCCCCCATCAACCCCCGTCTCGCATGGACTGCTTGTTTCTTCCATCGGGAGTCCCTCTAGGCACAACCCAATCCCGGACCTCGGAAGAAAGGAACTCGCTGCCCACTACAAAAGACAAGGTGTGCGGAAGATGTGCAGAGAGTGAGCGAAGACCGCGCACCGATTTGGACCAGGGCAGCTGGTCTGGCGTGCAGTGCGGCGGGCAGCACTGAGAGCAAGTCGGCATTGCCCTGCTGCAGCCGGCGTCTAGCAGGACGGCGGAGGAGGAAGCGGCAGCACCGCGACGGTGTTCTGGTGCTGGTTCTTGTTGGCGCCACCGCCATCCGACCCGCGCTCATGTGCCAACGTAGTCGTGGGCGCCCTGGCCGCCGTGGTGACGGTAGTGGGCGCAGCGGCGTTCTGCTGCTGCTGTTGCTTGTTGGCGCCACCGCAATCCCGCTCACGCGCCCGTAGTTTCTGCCTGCATCGAGCGCCACCACCGGCCACTGCTCTCTGCTCCTCCCTCCCCGCAGCCGACCGCCTCTTTTACCTCTAGCTCCATCCGCGCCGCCATGGAGCTCCTCCCCGCCCAGCTTTTGCCCCGCCTTGTGGCCAGCAGCCCGAACGGCGACATGCAAATAACAGGTTGCGGCACCACCGGCGGGGCCGTTCGGACGGAAGGAAGCCGACGAGCACACTTTCCTATTTGTTAGTGAGGCGGGCGGAAGGAAGGTGATCCTCCGCCTGGTTCCTCAACGCATGGACCGGCGGCTCCCCTTGGTTCCTAACGCCCTAGCTGCTTTGGTGGAGCGTTGTTTCTTTAATTTGTTAAGGCGGTCTAGTATGTCTGTTTCACGGCTATCTTTAACAGGTGTGTTCCATCGACAACGTCAGCTGGTGGTGTTGTAGCTGCACAGGCTAGCCATCACTCCCCTCCCGCGTCTTCATGTCAACCCCGTTCAGCGTTGGCGGCCACGACTGGCGTATCAAGTGCTACCCAAACGGAGACGATGAGCAGACCAAGGACTACATCTCCCTCTACCTCCGCCACGCCCAGACGGGCGACGGCGTGGCTGATCTAAACGTACCTTTATGACAAGTCATCCAAGCCAAAAAAAAAGTACCACTACCTACCAGTAACTCAGAAAACATGTTCATGTCGCTCAGGCGATACCAACACAGATATCGCCCGCAGCTGCGGCCCCTGCAACGAGGCTGGATCCAGCTGGCCACCTCACTAAACCTGACCACCATTTTTTTGACACCTCACTAATCCCACGTATCCTTGTTCTATTTTGTTTTCTTTTTTATTTTCTTTCCATTTTTCAGTTTTTTTATTCTTCGTTTAGTTTCTTATATGGTTCAACTTTAAACTTAGGTATGTATTAGTTGAATGCCCGTGCGTTGCTACGGGTTAAATATTTTTATTAGCTCGAATACGGAGATCATATTCTGATTCATTTGGGACATCAAATAACTCATCTGTTGCATCTTTAACTTGAACAAGGCATCCAACACTGCTTAAGTGACATTTCGAACCACCATGTGATCCTTCGTAGTATCGTTGACGAGGTTATACTCTGCGGGTACAGCGTAAGGTTACCAGGTGCACGTGATGATCAAAGAAGGCCAAGTTTAATCGAAGCCCACAAAGGAAGGCCCAAGACGAAGAGTGCTTTCCAAGCTATATTAAGTTATAGTCGGTTGAGACTCTCCATACATGTAACCTTGGTCGGTTATGTATCCTGAGACCCAGCCTCCTATATAAAGGCTGGGAGGGTAATCGATCAAAGAGGAGCAATCCATAACCACCAAAACCCTGACGAGATCAGCAACTCGCCGGATCCTTGTAACCTCATATTCACAACATCAAATACATACATGCAGGAAGTAGGGGTTTTACCTCACTCGAGGGCCCTGAACCTGGGTAAATCCCGCTTGTCAGCCGTCGATTCCACTAACACTACGTGTTCTCTACCACACAATCAACCCTAGGTATAGCAACCATGGGACTTGCCGAGGGCACACCTTGACAATTGGCGCCGTCTGTGGGAAAAGGTAGTGTTGGGCTCACGGTTTCGCCGGTTTCATCATCAAACGGCCACTCGCCGATGGCATCTACACAAGGTAATTCACCTGCTACATCATCGAACGGCAAATCGCCGATCATGGCTGCAAACGGCAACTCGTCGACAAGATCGACTAGCACCAACTCAAGAGGCGATCACTCGCCAATCTCTCCAAGGAGGCTCGCGCCGCACTCGATGGAAGCTCAACAAGCCTTTGCTGGACTCGAATCAGGTTTGGATATTATAGTTGGAGAATTTAACTTCTTTGTCGATAAAGATGGTGTGCAGGACCTGCTGGATCCACTCGACATGGAGACACCCGACGACGTTTCGACTGCAACACCATCCATCTTGGCGGCGACGTCATCACAGATCGTTCCGATCCAATCGCCAAGCGACTCTGCAACATCCATGAACTCGCAGGAGTTCCGCGACGAGGTAGCCAAAAGACTTGGGAGGAGCGAGATCGAATCTGCGTACCGCCCAAACAACTCAACCGAGTCACTCGACAACATCGTCGACTGCAACAACGTCATGAGGAACGAGGAGGACATAGACGACAACATATACCTTGCCGATCTCAACAGCCCAGAAATCCATGCCAGCCACGAGATATTCACCTGCGACGCAAACAGGCTGGACAAAACACTCGAGGACCTACTCGATTGCAGCGGAAACCCCAGCAAACAAAGCAACTCCAACATGAGCCTGGACGACGACGCCGAATCCATAATGCGCGTCAACAACACGTGGACAGAAGATCGGGTGATGCCTTATCAGGTTTACACCGCGAGTACCGCAGAAACGTCAACAGCTGCAGCATGTCGTCGACCTACAGAATACCCTTGCACAGTCACTATGCCTGACGGAACAACCACGTTAACCATCACGGCAGAGATGGCAGAGAAAGTGAGCGAAATAATCGAAAGCTGCACAATGCTACCAACAAACGCAACCCCAGAAGAGGCATTGACCTTACAGTACTTCCAGTGGCAAGAATCAATACGGCTGAAAAACTACAGACCAGTACTCAAGGAACGCAAAAAGCAGGCCAGCATATCGAGTGCCAGACGAAGAGCGGTATCTGTGAGTTCAACAGGCAGAAACGACCCCGCAAACAGGTCGCGAGTCATAAACCACGGAGACGCAGATCGTGCAGCGGTCACTCGAAACCTGGATCCAGCCTTTATGGCAGTCGACGCGGAAGGAGTCCCCATACCTACTGAACTAGGCGGGGCGCTGATGACATTAGGCACCTACCTCAGAACAATCGAACCTCCTATAGGAGACCCAAAAAGGGATCAGCACCTCCAGTTGTACAAGCAACTGGCGATAGCAGCAAAAGCCATACAGCCACCACAAGCAACACCAAGGAGAAATACAGATCGGGACCGCCGCAGTCGAAGCCATCGAGGAGGGAGCAGTCGAAAAAGCTCGCGCCGTCGATGCTCCAGCAGGAGCCGCTCAAGGAGATCATACAACAGCAGCTCAGACTCGGAAGCAGAAATCGGACCCTACGGAGCGCTGTGCTTCACTCGACGAATCCGGGAGGCTCGAATGCCAAAGAAATTCTCATTAGCTTCCACGCCTAAATTCAACTGCAAACAAGAGCCATCAGGCTGGCTAGAAGACTACAGGCTGGCAGTCGGATGTCAGCGCGGCACTACAACCACAGCTATGCAGTACATACAACTCATGATGGAGGGAACAACTCGCGATTGGCTCAAATCGCTGCCCGAATCATACTACGATTCGTAGGAGCACTTCAGAGATGATTTCATCAAATACTTCGAACCTCTGTGCGAGCGCCCCAAAACTTTTGAGGAACTTCGAACCTGCAAGCAAAAGTCAGATGAATCTCAGAGATCATATATACGGCGATGGACCGCCATCTGCAACTCAGTAGGCAACGTATCGGAAGATAGGCCAATCGATGCCTTCAAGAACGGGCTCTGGAGAGAAGACTTCGAAGAGACGCTTGGTCGAGAAAATCCAAGGTCAATGGCGGCACTCATGGTACTCGCAACAAAGTGGGTGGATGGAGAAGACTCTGTACGAGGCACTCGACCCGCGTCTTCACATGAAAACCACGAGAGTGGTAGTCGAGACCGCAGAGATAGCTACAGAGATGATCGGAGGCGCAAACACAAGCATCGTTATCACGATGATGATCACCCAAGCATCATCGCGGCAGGCTTTGTCCAGCCACGGGACAACCGCGACCAGGCTGACAGACGACCCGACGATCACCGTGACAGTCGAGACCGTCATACAGATGATCGCCACGACAGTCGAGATCGCTATGGAGACAACAGACGCGACAACCGCGATAGCTACAAGAAGCCAGAATGGCGCATGCAAGCAGACAAAGAGCCTGAGCGCTTAGTCGAAAAAAGGATGGACGATTACTGCAGATTCCATCTGTATAAAGGGGACGACGGTAAGCTACGCTCTAACCATTCACTGAGAAATTACAGGGAATTCGATCAACTCGCGATTGAACACATACTGCGACTGCAAAGAGATGGGCGCGCACCTAGTCAACTGACGCAAACGCCATCGACTGCGCCGCAAGCACAACCTGTTCAGGTATATCCAGCGCCGCAACAAGTACAACAAACACATGTATATTCCGTACCACCGCAACCACAGCCTACTCAGGAGTATTCTGCACTAACACAAGCGCAACCGACGCCAGTATACATGGTACCAGCACAACCCAATACGGGAACACAAATGGCAGCAGCCGTGCACCAGATGCAGCGAGGAGATGAGCAAAAATATTCCGTAACCCGCGGGCAGATGAACATGATCCAGCGAGGACGTCCCTCCAATAGAGAGCAAAAGTTACACACTCGACACGTCAATATGGCGGTCATGGCACCCCCTGCTGTCCCAGATTTTTTGAAAGGACCAGAAACTCCGATTGTCTTCAATTGAGAAGATCATCCACCCGCAGTATATCGACCAGGGCACGCAGCCTTGGTACTCGACGCTCAAATTGGAGGCTACGTCATGACCAAGGTTTTCATGGACGGAGGTAGCGGACTCAACATAATCTTTGCGGATACGCTACGCAGGATGAACAAATCAGTCGAAAACCTACCAAAATCCACAAGTACCTTCCACGGTATCGTTCCAGGCAAAGCAATACTCCCACAGGGTACAATACAATTTGATATTACATTTGGAGATCCTACTCACTTCAGAACCGAGTCGATTGAGTTCGAACTGGTCGACTGGAAGTCACAGTACCATGCAATACTTGGGCGCCCCGCTTTCGCTCGATTCATGACTGTCCCACACTACGCCTACCTCCAGCTCAAAATGCCAGGGCCGAAAGGAGTCATCACAGTCGACGGAAATTTTCAAAGGTCAGATTCATGCGACCGTGACTTCAACAAAATCTCTGAGATGTACGGGATGGAGCAGTCCCTCGCCGAACTCGAGATCTCTAACGACCACACACTTATGCCAGAACACAAGAGGCTAGCATACGACAGTGAATTCAATGCCACCAATGACACAAGGAAGCACCAGGTGCATCCGACTGATCCCTCAAAAACGGTCAACGTATCATCGAGTCTTACTAGCGAACAGGAAAGCGCGCTCGTCGAATTCCTCCGTGAAAACTGGGAAATATTTGCATGGTGCCCAGCTGATATGCCAGGTATTCCCAGGGAATTCGCCGAGCACTCTCTACAACTCAAGCCAGGTTCTAGACCAGTCAAGCAAACTATGCGCCGTGTCTCCGATCCCAAAAGAGGCGCAATCGAGGCAGAAGTTGACAGGTTACTTGCTGCGAAGTTCATCGAGAAATCAAAAAGGCAGACTGGGTTGCTAACCCTGTACTGGTCGAAAAGAAGCACTCGGACACCCTGCGGATGTGTGTGGATTTTACCGCCCTGAACAAATGCTGTCCAAAAGATCACTTCCCATTGCCACGAATTGACCAGATCATCGACTCAACAGCAGGATGCGCTCGGTTATCATTTTTGGATGCATACTCCGGATACCATCAAATTCGGATGAAGGAAGAAGACGAAGACAAAACGGCATTCATAACCCCACTCGGGGTCTACTGCTACACAACCATGCCTTTCGGGCTCAAAAACGCAGGTGCAACCTACCAGCGCATGATGCAAAACTGTCTACAAGAACAGATAGGACGCAATGTTCAGGTCTACGTCGACGACATCGTCATCAAGACTGAAAAGGAGGACACGCTAATCAGTGATCTACGAGACATTCAAGAACCTCAATCGATACAACATCAAGCTTAACCCAAAGAAATGCACCTTCGGTGTCCCGGCTGGACAACTTTTGGGTTACTTGATATCTGCACGCGGAATCGAAGCAGACCCAGAAAAGATACTGGCCATACTCACAATGAAGAGACCCACCAAACTCCATGAGGTACAGCAGCTAGCTGGTCGAGTAGCAGCACTCAGTCGATTCATCAGCAAACTAGGCGAAAAAGCACTTCCATTTTACAAATTGATGAAGAAAGCAGACAAGTTCGAGTGGACGGACGAAGCCGAAGCAGTTTCCTCGAACTCAAAAAGATGCTCACAAGTCCTCCAATCCTCGTAGCACCCAAGGAAAATGAGCCACTCTACCTATACATCTCAGCCACCAATCGAGTGGTCAGCACCGTGCTGGTAGTCGACCGCATGGAAGGACACAATCAAAGCATACAGAGACCAGTATATTACGTAAGTGAAGTTCTCTCCCCGTCCAAACAGCGGTACCCGCAATATCAGAAATTGGCATACGCCGTGTTCATGACATCCAGGAAGCTGGCGCACTACTTCACAGAACACCCGATAACGGTGATCAATAAATCAGCGATTGGAGACGTCCAGACAAACCCAACGCAACAGGGCGAGTAGCAAAATGGCTCATCGAGTTGGGACCACTCGGAATCAAGTATGAGCACCCAAAGGCCATCAAGGCACAAGTCCTACCCGACTTTCACACCGAGTGGATGAAGCTCAATTACCAGGGGTACCTGATGTGTCAAATTCCTGGACCATGTACTTTGACGGGTCCAAAAAGAATGAAGGAGCGGGAGCAGGCGTCATACTCATATCACCAAAAGGCGATAAACTGCGCTATGTCTTGCAAATGGGTTTCGAGTTCCCATCAAACAACGAGGCCGAGTACGAAGGTCTAATCCATGGCATGCGCATGGCAAAAGCCATGGGATGCACTCGACTAATGATTTATGGCGACTCTAACTTAGTTGTGCAGCAAACAATGAAGGCCTGTGACGCAATCGCAGACAACATGATCGCCTACCGGATTTGTACAACATAATGGAGGGCAGCTTCGATGGCTGCGAACTGCGGCACATAGGGAGAGAAAGCAACGAAGAGGCTGACAAACTAGCCAACATTGCTTCCACAAAGGCACCAGTACCACCAGGTGTTTCTCGAACGAATAGAGTATAGGTCAATCGACAAACGACCTCGACCACGACAGCAGCTACAGACAAGAACAAAGCGCCAAGCACAGAGGATCCTCCGATTGAGGTACTTCTCATTGAGCCAATATGGACTCAACCTTTCCTCGCATACATACTTCGCAATGAACTACCAGAAGATACAAACGAGGCCAGACGCTCACTCGACGAGCAAAAGCATACACCATCATAAACGGTGAGTTGTACAAACGCAGCACTTCAGGTATGTTCCAAAGATGCATTGCACTCGAAGATGGCAAAGACCTCCTTCGGGATATTCATGCAGGTACCTGCGGGCACCACGCGGGAGTCGATCACTCGTAGCCAAAGCCTTCCGAGCAGGGTTTTACTGGCCTACAGCGTTAAGGGACGCAGAGGACATAGTCAAAAGGTGCATCGGTTGTCAGAAGTTTGCTTCCAAGCCACATGCACCGCATCCGCGCTAAAAACCATACCATTGGCATGGCCTTTTGGGGACTTGACATGGTGGGACCACTGAAAAAATCATCGAAAGGCGGTCATACTCACTTACTAGTGGCAGTCGATAAGTTCACAAAATGGATCGAAGCTATCCCCATCACAAGCTCGACAGCTTCTACGGCGGTTCGTTTCATACAATCGATTATGTATCGATTTGGAGTAATGGACAACATCATAACTGATAACGGCACCAACTTCACGGCGGAAGAGTTCAAATCCTTTTGCAAGGAGCAAAACATCAAACTAAACTACGCCTCTGTGGCGTATCCACAATCCAATGGACAAGTCGAAAAAGCCAATGGACTCGTATGCAGCGGCATTAAAAAGAGACTCTTAGTGCCACTCAAAAGGGCCGCGGGTGCATGGGTTGATGAACTCCCATCAGTACTATGGAGCCTAAGGACCACCCCAAACGCCTCTACGCAGTACACACCGTTCTTCATGGTCTATGGTGCGGAAGCAGTGTTACCTTCCGACGTCAAGTTTAACGCACCATGGGTGGAAGCGTATGAAGAAAGTGACGCAAACAAGGCACTCGAAGACGCAGCCGATTTGCTGGAAGAAGCACGCAATACGGCCTTGGCGTGAACGGCCGTTTATCAACAAGATCTCCCCAACTACCATAGTCGTCAATTGCGCACACGATCCTTCATGGTGGGAGACTTGGTGCTGCGGGAGAAGCAGAAGAAAGTCTACAAACTCGCATCACCATGGGAAGGACCTTACATCATCACAGAAGTCATCGAAGGTGGAGCCTATCGACTGAAGAACGCGAAGACAGGGGAAGTAGCATCAAACCCATGGAACGTGGCGCACCTGCGTCGGTTCTATGCATAGATCTCCTAGTCTCATATGTAATAGCGCATAATGTCGGAAGAACCAGAAGGTTTCAGACGCACTCTTTTCCTTACCAGGGTACCAAAAGGGACTGGAAGGTTTTTAATGAGGCGGCTTGCTGGTCGAACACATATTTTGGAATAAAGATATATGTTCCTCCATATTTCTCATACATGTCTTTTATTATTTACCCCACTCAACACTCGGGGGCTGGAGCATAAAAGCATAGGCATCAAAACTTTAATTCAAATACTCGCAAGCACAAGATTCGCAGCCCACTCGATAGACTCGGGGGCTGAATACCACAACCACTAAAGGCAAAACAACCCCTCTTGACAGACTCAGAAGCTGGGCCAAACGGATAACTCAACCCCACTCGATATGCTCGAGGGCTGGGTCAAACAGACAACTCAACCCCACTCGATATGCTTGGGGGCTGGGGCAAACAGCGAACACAAACCTACTCGATAGACTTGGAGGCTGGCATAAAACACAAAAGCATTTAACAGCACATGTAGAAAGGACTATTTAAATTCGGGGGCTGCCCCGATTACACCACGTCCGGTCAAATCAAAGTTGAAACGGCGCCTTCTGCGGTCAAAACTCTAAACAGTGGGCCCACACAAACATGTCTTGTCAAAAAACAGCGAGCGCATGCCTAAGATGTCATGAATGACGTCAGGTGTGAAGATAGCATACACATTCGATTAAAGGATTCAAGATTACAATCGACAAAGGATTCGACTGGCAAAAGTACTCCCATGGGAGCGTATCAAAATTTCTCGTAATTATAAAAAGGAATAAAAGCTATTGAGATTATTCTTTACTTCAAAATGAAATAAAGCACAATCTCGGGGGCTACTCCCATAGGAGCGCTGTCGTGCTCCCATGAGTTTCAAAAAGCAAAAATATTTCGATTGACAAAAGCAACACAGAGAAATGATTTGAGATTGTCCTCTATTGCAAGACAATAAACCACAATCTCGGGGGCTACTCCCATGGGAGCGCTGTTGCGCTCCCATAGATTTCCAAAAAAGGTAAGAAATTCACTCGACTACAGACTCGACTAAATGCATTAAATATTTCACAAACCAAAGAATCATACTTCATAAATTCCCGGACTATGCCAATCGCAGATGTTCCGGATGCTACATACGCAAATGCAAAGGTAAGACCCGCCGATTAATCGAGCTAGGCCGAGGGACGCTCCAACAGTGTTTTCCCTTGAATTTTTCCGTGTCAACAGACATGATGAAAATCCTGACGGACGCGTTAGGTATCAAAAGTTAAACTGCAGAACGAGTCAGTAAGACCTACAACGGCCTGAGTCGAGTCTGTCCAGTATGTTCCAGGTTCGAGTCCGGGGACTCGAATCTGATTGAAGGCTAGTATGGTTTTGCCCGAATGTGCGGTTAACTGAGCTCGATTTTCGAGTGAATCAGGCCTACTATGTCAAAATCGCTAGGCAAAAGTTTCAAAAGTGTTCCAGGTTCGAGTCCGGGGACTCGAATCTGATTGAAGGCTAGTATGGTTTCGCCCGAATGTGGGGTTAACTGAGCTCGATTTTCGAGTGAATCAGGCCTACTAAGTCATAATCCCTAGGCAAAATCTTTCGATTGTGTTCCAGGCTCGAGTCCGGGGACTCGAGTCTGACTGAAGACTAGTAAGGTTTCGCCCGAATGTGCGGTTAACTGAGCTCAATTTTCGAGTGAATCAGGCCTACTATGTCAATATCCCTAGGCAAAAGTTTCAAAAGTGTTCCAGGTTCGAGTCCGGGGACTCGAATCTGATTGAAGGCTAGTATGGTTTCGCCCGAATGTGGGGTTAACTGAGCTTGATTTTCGAGTGAATCAGGCCTACTAAGTCATAATCCATAGGCAAAATCTTTCGATTGTGTTCCAGGCTCGAGTCCGGGGACTCGAGTCTGACTGAAGACTAGTAAGGTTTCGCCCGAATGTGCGGCTAACTGAGCTCGATTTTCGAGTGAATCAGGCCTACTATGTCAATATCCCTTGGCTTGTATACACATGCAATTGAAATGAATTGAGACTAGAAGAACTACATCGGATCAGGAGTACAAAAACAAAAACTACGACGTGCACGATGAAGTGAGCACATGCTCGATTATTCGAGTCAAGCAAGTACTCGGGGGCTAATGACGAGATTATACTCTGTGGGTACCCCAGCGTAAGGGTACCTGGTGCACGTGATGATCAAATAAGGCCAAGTTTAATCGAAGCCCACGAAGGAAGGCCCAAGACAAAGAGTGCTTTCCAAGCTAGATTAAGTTATAGTCGGTTGAGACTCTCCATACATGTAACCTTGGTCGGTTATGTATCCCGAGACCCAGCCTCCTATATAAAGGCTGGGAGGGTGATCGATCAAAGAGGAGCAATCCATAGCCACCAAAACCCCAACGAGATCAGCAACTCGCTGGATCCTTGTAACCCTCATATTCACAACATCAAATACAGACAGGCAGGAAGTAGGGTTTTACCTCACTCGAGAGCCCTGAACCTGGGTAAATCCCGCTTGTCAGCTGTCGATTCCACTAATACTACGCGTTCTCTACCACATAATCAACCCTAGGTATAGCAACTATGGGACTTGCCGAGGGCACACCTTGACAATCGTCGAACCTTATGGCCTCCTATGTCCACTGCCGTTCTTTTTTTAGTCCCCATGCAGTCCCATATCAATCGTTGGCAGATGTGAGTAGGTTCGGTTTCTTCCGGGAAGAATTTTCGTACAGCTGAAAAAAAAAATTTAACTTAGTAAACACTGGGGGTCAATAAATTTAATAAATACAAGAAGCAATGGTTCTCTGATATGTAAACAAATGCCTGCTACTATGCTTGCCCTGTATAGTGGCGTATTTTGTGGATGAGGCAAGCAGACAAGACTTTGAGAAATTCTATTCTGTAGCAAGCATGGTTAACAACTGACTGACTTCCTTGGCTGCAATCAGATCTTAGTTTATGATAACAAAAGATAACAATCAGTTTTACCCTCAAGAGATAACAGAAAAATCAAGCATACATTAATTTGAAGACAAGCACATATGTGGCCTTTTTCAAGACTGCATTTGAAATTAAAATAGTGTGGTGCATGATAACTGAAAAAGAAAGATAAGCGCCGGTCTAGATTGTGACAAGCAGATTGTACCATAAGTTCCATCATCTTCTCTCCTCCATTATCGTTTCTTATTCTCCTTTCCGATAACCATCTCAAAATCCAACTGGGTGACATCCACCCTTCTCCCATTCGGAGGGTAAACATTACAGCTTCTGTGCAGACCACCTAAAGACCAGATCAAAATCAAGGTGAGTAATACCCTGGAGTCATTACACATTAGTATTGTTTGGTAAACAATAACTGAACATTGATGTTTGAGAGAGAACCTGAGCTATTGGCCAAATACGTTGCTGAAATCAAGATTAAAATGAAAAAAAATAAAACTTGCTCCCAGAAACAGGCTTTCAGTTTATGGTATTTACAGAGACTACAAGGGAATTTTTGCAACCGATTACAGATGTTGTTGCATGCTTATTATCATTGTCCAATTCAGAAAATAAATATATTAAAAATTTAAATGCTGGCCTACAATAACACCAATTCACACCTTCAGCTCTGCTCCTGATGCTCAGTTCACCTTCTTAGCAATCTTTTTCAGATCAGTGCCACGCATCCGGTTCATTTTTCTTGAGTGAATCTCTTAAGATATCACCACGAGACTGAAAGAGTAACATAGATTAATTTAATTGAAGGTTAGCACTGATATGAGGGAGCAGTATGAACTTGATTAGGGTAAAAAATTAGAAGTACCAAACAAATTGATCTCAGCTGAATGAATATAATCAGTGTCATTTGTGAGGAGTTGATAAAGCGGCACGTGCTGCGGATGGAGCGCCACGGCCAGATGTAGTAGTCATGGAAGTAGTAATTGCACGGTAGCCAAACACTCGATTTGCCAAAGCGGAGGCTTCCTTGGCTAAGAGGACGACAACAACTCAAACGAGGTCAATGGGCTCGGCGCTGCCACCCAAAGAGCATGAAGACGACGACCTTGTCCCTGCCACACACATGGGAGATAAACGGTGTCCTCTTGCCACCATGGGCGGGGCAAGACGAAGCACGCAGCTACAATGACACTCCACCAATATAGCTGAACCTCGAGGCCAACGATGTCCTCAGTGACGCCATAGGTGGAAGGAAGACCACGCCTGCAGCTGCCATGAGGCTCCGGCCGTATAACTGAATCTCGAGCAGGGACACGTTCGTGCTCACGTTGCTCGCACCATAGAAGCCTTCTACGCGCTGCTTTGCAAGGAACGGAAAATCCAGTAACCATTATTCACTGCATAAATTAATCTACTTAGGAGGGATAGCCATGAAAAGAAACAACAATAAAACTATGCCACTCGTCGTTTCGAGGCACTGAAATTGTGGTACCGCAAGTATTGCCAGATGCTAATGAAGGTTCACATATTTTTAGTTCTCTTCTTTCTTTGAATTTGAACATGAGTTCAGCCTATCTACAGAAAATCATGCTTTAGTCATGAAAAGCAATTTGACGCCATCACCAACGGATACCTTCGCAATATATGGTACTCATTGGTCGTTGTCGAGCCGATGAGTGGAGGTTGCAGCAAGCTGAAGGTCGAGGTCAATTCTGGCGTTAACGTCGGCAGTTAACTGAAGGGCGAGTCAACCGGACGCGGACACACTCCTGGTAGATCACGGAGACGATCGGGGAGAGACAGGGTGAGCAGGCTTGACATCATCGATCTTGAGTACTTGGTCTCGCCGGCG
This sequence comes from Poa pratensis, assembly GCA_947311845.1. Taxonomy (NCBI): domain Eukaryota; kingdom Viridiplantae; phylum Streptophyta; class Magnoliopsida; order Poales; family Poaceae; genus Poa; species Poa pratensis. Next base: position 37,871,946 of record CAMZMU010000052.1, read on the forward strand.
AATGATCAGGATGCGGGAGGTGACGAACAGCAAGGCCGGTGCTTGTGGATTCAGTGGCCGATCGGCCGTTCCTCTTGCCGGAGGAAGGAGGCGCCGCCATAGGAGATCATGCCGAGTGGTGTTAGAGAAGAACGAACCCTAGATGTGGCTTATGTCCTGTACGGGATCTGTGTTTGCTCTCGGAGAGGCGGCGACCTTTTTTTCGGGAGGAGGAGAGGCAGCGACGTGAAGGTGGGTCGAGGGCCAGCAGGTTTTCGATGGGCTTGGCCCATACGTTTGCGCGCTCGCGGGACGATCGATCGAGCCAGAGGAAGGCAGCGAACCACGGGAAGTTACACGACCAACTCTCATTTAATAGTAAAGATTCTGCATGATTATCTTGTTCCATTTAGCTTAACCACTATAGGAAAGTTGTAGTATCCAAAATACTCGACTATGGAAAGTGAATACTCGATATTCTAGCTATTTGCCAAGTGTTACAATCGGCAAAAAACACTCGGCAAACACTATGTTGACAAACTTGTGTTTGTCAAGTATCAAATCTCGAGATGGCAGCAAACCATTTTCCAAGCATTACATTGAAACAGAATGGACATGTGGCATTAATCATTTGCCGAGTGCTGGCCACGGGACCAGAAGCCAGGCACGTGTCCTCGTTTTGCCGAGTGTATTTTCGAAAGGAAGGGTATTTGTTTGACAAGTGTATTTCAGATACTCGGCATATCACATCTACATAACCATGCATGCCTCTGACAACCCATTTCAATGCCGGAAAGATCTCCCTGTCATCACATTCATCAACCAAACGATCATGAGTCGCCGAATCCGAGTTAGACGAGATGCAAAGGCCATGCATGAGCCGGAGGGCTGCGCTTCCCTGGAAATGTTGTCGCCAGGCATGAATAGTGGCACAATGCCCCCACCCGGCTCAAATCGAGCAACCCGCCACATTTGGAGAACGATCACAATAGAGGAGCCAAACAGTGTGGTGATGCATACCTTAATGTACACAATAAGTTACACATACCTAAACTCCAACAGGTTCATTTGTATCATTGTATGCGTGCATGAACTCTATGTGTTCATTTTAGCTAGCGGGCTACCTTTTTCACATGCATGTGCCGTGATTTTACCTCATATGTTTTTTACCAGACTTCCATCTGGATATGTAAAATGTATTGTAATAAATTATATATCAAGTTGGGATGGATGATTGCATTTCTCTTCTTTGATGAGGTTCCTGAACGGGGAAAAACAGGATTTGCAGCTGCGAGCGCCGCTGCTCATCGTCCTTAATTCTTAGCCATAGTAGCCGGTCCTTGTTCAAGGCTGGTGTACTGCTGAGCTGAAGCCGAGTGGCGGTGAGGGTAGCAGCAAGTTTGGGAAGAGAACCCTGCGTTTAGTAGGATAGTACATATAATTCTAATAAAAGTTTCACATCACATGGGAGACAAGGCGTAGTTGACACTCGTTATTGTTTTCCGAGTTTGCAGGACTATCTTTACGTTTGCCATTGTAGATATTGTTTAGCAATTGGGATTTTAGTTCGTTTTAGTGCGTCAATTCAAAGGTATGGAGAATTGTGCACAAAATCCAAAGAAAACCGCTTACCTTCAATCAAACGAAATTTCAACAGCGTTCTGCATTACTGACTGAGAAATGGAGGAGCCTGCTTACTGAACAGTATCTTTATTCAAGTTCAGCCAACCATTAGTTGTTCATAATTCGACCAGAGATGCTACGTTGGAAAAAGAAGGGAGGAAGAAGGAAACCTGTCACCATCGCAATAACATGAGAAACTGAGCCTTGAACTCATCCATCTGGTCCTGCAAGAGCAGAGAGACGGACGCCTGTACCCCATGGCCGTCCTTGGCGTGCATCAGCGCCACTTGACCGTCGTCGTTCATCCTGGCATTCTCCGTCCGCCATGGTTTTCCCCACCCGAAGTCGGCGACCTCGTATGCCCTAAATCGCGTGGAGCCTGACACGTGCATTAGACGGTCCACGTCGACTGTGAGCAACGACGTCGCGAAATCCAACCCGGCCATGGGGTCCTTGGTCATCTTACCGACCTCATCCGAGATCGCCGATGCGGCAGCCGCCAAGGCGTCCTCGGCCCGGAGCTCCCGCGCAGGGAGCCTTGCGAGGCAACCTGTGAGGCATGCGCCGATGTACCCTGTGTCGACAGGAGGCTTAAGGCGGCTACGGACATCGGCAAAGAAGAAGAAGAACACGTCGTCGTCCATGGCGAAAGGCTTGCACCGTGCGAAGCATGTCCATGCGAGCGCGGCGATGATGGCGAACGTGGAGGGTGGACGAGGCAGGGGCAGGGGCACCCCGTTAGATTTGGCGAGATGATGGGTGATTCGCTGCCTGATGCGTTCGATGTCCAGCTCCTGCAAGGTGAATGTCCAACGCCGGCTGAACGGTCTATGGTCATCTCCTGGTATCTCCTGCGTGTGACAACAGAGAGGCAAGTTCGGTGCGCGCCTGCGCAAGACGCTTCTTGCAAGCTCGCCGCCACCAGGAACGTTGACGAGCGAGCGGTCGAACGTGGGCGCCGGCGCCGCCACCGTGTCGCCCCGGCACGCCGTCGCCCACGCCTCCACGAACCTCCACAACGACCGCCCATCAGCGACGGCGTGGTGCACCGTCACACCCAGAGCCATGCCCGTGCCGCCTTCGAAACGCGTGGCCTGCACGGCCAGCACGCGGGCTGGCAGCCTGCTCATGTCCACCTCCGGCACGAGCAGCCTGAGCACGCTCACGTCGTGCTCCACGTCGCGGCAGAAGCGCCGGACGTCGCCATCGCACTCCGCGACCACGAACTTGACACCATCAGAGACGGAGCAGGTGATGCCGACGTCGCCGGTGTCTTTGAGGTGGACGAGCTTGCCGGCGAGCGGCGCGAACCTGCCCAGGGTCGCAGCGAGGGAGGAGCGGAGAGATTCAACAACGGCGTCGAAATCCGGTGTGGCAGCGGCACCATCGAAGTCGAACAGAAGAACGTGCTGTAGCACCGGGAAAAAACTGACCCACTGCGCTTCTAGCGCGGTGAGCTTGATCGGCTCCGATGATGGCGTGTTGGTCGACGGCACGGGGACATAGCTGGCGTCGATAACCCTCACCAGAGACATGATCGAGGGATGGCGTGGGATGAGAGCTCATCGATGGCCTTTATGAACTAGATACTGTAGGAACTTGTAGGTGCGTCTTTGCCCTTTTACGATTTCAGGCAAGTCGTAGAGACGTGCTTGCTACTATAGTATAGCATCTCGATGGGACAGTTGTTGATATAAAAGAGCATCGTGGTACGCGTGTTAGCTATATATAAGTTACATAAGCATATCCAAGTGTATCCATGATAGCTGATTTAAGAACTTGATGTACTACTTCATCCATTCAAATTCACTAATTTCAATGGTGAAAACCGATGCAACCGTGGCCAACCAAACATACAAGAACAATACCACAATAAGGGTCAACACCAAACACCACTCACATATCTATCTTGTATGATATTTATTTGTTGATTCCACACAGATTCCTATCGAGATTTGGACATGAAATGAATATCACATGCCCTCTATAACAAGCCGAATAGATTGGGTTGATCGAGGATTGACTAAGGCCATGAATATGCAACTCCAGTACCGGGAGCTTGACAAGGTGGATCATTGAAATCCTGGGCATGTTATACTTCATGGGCTGGCCTACTACGGGTAGCTGGGCCGGCCAGTTAATATTCGTGGGCCGGCCTGTCATCATACGTGCTCCGTTCTAAAATTGTGCAAATGTTTGCGCCTCCAACAGTTGTGGCTACAACGAGCACGGCGAGTGCTACATCGACCACAACACCTTGACCACGACATCATGATTGACTATCTTTTTGTTTGGGATATTTTACGTCCATCGTACTGCATATTTTAGGATGTAGTATTAAACGGATCCAACGGATGATACAATTTGGGCTATATTTAGGCCCAAGGACAACTTGGTAATTTGTTATTTATTCTAATTTTTTGTCAATTAAGACTAGCGAACGAGGAGTCGAGGAAGCCGTCGCCGCCGCCGTTGGCCTATGCGCGGAGCTCCTGATCTATAGTCAGCTAGCTCCTCATCACGCTCGGCCTGTTGACTTTCACTTCTCACCGATGAACCCATCAGGGTGAGCGATCACACAATTTATCGTCAACCTCCTACAAGGAATATGCGGTGGACGGCATCGAGTCCAACACTTTATCCGTCCGGCCGGCGCACGTTGGGGATGGTCAACTTAGACAAGTTCTTCAACGACGTGTTGGGCGTGAAGGAAGACATCTCCTTCCTTGAGAGCATGGACCGTAACGATGAGAGCATGGACGCCGGCGCCGTGAAGTCCCTCCGCTTCTACATGGACGATGAAGTCGAGCAGGTCCTCCTCCGTGCCAAGACCACAGCATTCCACTGCCGCGTCCATTACCGCCAGCCTCCTCAACACTTTCGACATGGTCCACACTTGTAGCTTGACATGCGGCCGGATCGGTCGGCGCGAGGTGGCGCTCAGCATGAGGAATGGCGATGGACGGCGGCGGCGAGCTAGGCAGTACAAGCAGCTGCAGTAAAATAAACCTTTTGTTTTCAGGGTGCAGTTTCGTCAAGCACACACATGGTCTGGTCGCTTGTGATCAAGTACTTGTTGAGATGGTGTCCACTGTGCAAGGCTCCCGACCTCCTAGGAAGACTCATTTTGAAGCTGGAGCCCACCCGTGGGGAATTGCTGCGAATCGCTTGGACCCGAAGCTCATTCCCCCCTCCTCGGCAGATGCAGAACGTCGACATAACCTGACCCTCTACACCAACTGGGCGGTGTCGCCGAAGAAAATGTAATAGTCGGTAGTGTGGATATATAGTTCTTTACTTTAGAGAAGTGGTTGGTTGTTCTTATGCTTTGGCACAAGGTTGCGTGGACCTTGTACGCAATAAGGCACTGGATGCTGTAAACTTGATACTCGAGCGCCCGGCGCTCTGTTTCATGAAAATGGAACGGCGGCGACCCCTATTTTTCTACCATGAATGACAGCGTCTACAAAACTCATCGGCAAGCTCTCGTGTTGCGATGCGCCTTGAGCCGTCTTGTTGGCCAGTGGGTGGGCTTGGCTGTCCGCCCCACACAGCCGCCAGTTCTTTCGTCAGCTGGTGTCGTCAGTCGTGACCATGTCATCTTTATACCTACAATGATTGAGCTGAGCATGGGAGATGTGTCATCCTTCTCGACCATGCATTACGATGCTTCTTTTGCACAAATATTATACAAGGACTAGGTTTTCTTTCGTGGAAGTTAAGATACGTCAACTGGTAATACAAGTTGCTTAGTGGACCAAATGCGTCTGATGATACGTACAAGTGTCTCTCGTTCAGCGTCAAGATGCCGGCGCCTGCGTCGGTTGGCTTCTGCGGCTCTACAACAAGGTTGGCTGAGCTTCCTGCTTCGGTGCGTAGTGTGCGTGGTGGCGCCATGGTCGTCGTGTTTGGAGTGGCCTGTGCGTGTGTTCGTGTGTGTTTGTTCTTCATTTCGTTGATCTTGTACACGACTCCCTTTCAAAAAAAAAGTGTCTATATAAGGGACGTCCCTTACAACTTTACAAGTGATGCACACACAAGCACACACACGTGCATGCAGTTCAGTGCAGCAACACTTGTAGTAATGGAGCCCCTCGTGCTGCTCGCTGCCCTTTCCTTGTTCCTAGCCGCCGCAGTAGCGCTCCGGCGTTGCATCAGCCGGATCCGTGCTCGGACGACCGTCCACCGCGTCGTCGACGCCTCAGTTGCCCACCGCGCTTTCAACGACAACCCCGAGGGGCTGAAGAACCGGCCATCTGGGATGTTCCCCGTGGCCGCGGCCACCGGGCACGGCGGCCAGCGGAACGAGAACGTGACCTCGGTGAGGTACGCGGGCGCTCCGGTGCAACCTCACCGCCGAGAGCCTCCACCCGTCGCGCATCGCCTCCCTCGGCCCGCTGCAGCAGGAGGCCGCCAAGGCCCTCGTCGCCGACCTGTCCGCCCGTGTCCAGGACGCCGGCGGTGAGGCGGTGGAGGTGCGCGCACACATCCGTGCGGCCGTGTACGCGCTGGCGGCGCGCCAGTGCTTCGGCGATGGCCTCGAACCGGGCCTCGTGCGCGATATGGAGCTCGCGCTACGGGAGCTCTCCGCCGCTATTGGGGAGCTCACCCCCGTGTACGACGGCACGTGGCTCACTCAGCTCGTCTACTGGAGGCCGCTTCGGCACCTGCTGGGCTTCCTGGAGCGGCAGACCAAGCTGTACATCCCTCTCATCGAGGCGCGGCGGAAGGTTGTCCGGCCTCCATACAACGGCGACGTGCGTCCTTACGTCGACTCGCTCCTTGATGCCCGTGTCCCCAACGCCAGCGTCGGCGGCCGACGCGAGCTCCGAAACGACGAGCTCATCGTCCTCGTGGCGGAGTTCGTCGGCGCCACTTACGGTTCGGCGGTGGCATGCCTCGAGTGGACACTGGCCCACCTCGTGATGCAACCGGAGGTCCAGAACAAGCTACGTCGCGAGATCCTCGACGGCGGGGAGCTTTCCGTCAAGAGCCTGCGTACGATGCCGTACCTGAACGCCGTCGTGCTCGAGAGCCTCCGTATGTACCCGCCGGTGCCGATCCTCCTGCGCAGCGCCCACGGCAAGGCCGCCAAAGCGCTTGGCGCGACCACCCCAATGCCAGCGGACGACATGAGGGTGATGTTTGATCTGGGCGCGATCGGCAGGGACAGCAAGGTGTGGACGAACCCGGACGAGTTCCGGCCGGAGCGGTTCCTGCCCGGGGGAGAGGCGGAGGACGTCGGCCCGACGCCAGGCCGGAAGGAGATCAGGATGATGCCCTTCGGTGCGGCGCACAGGGTCTGCCCGGGCATAACCATGGGGATGATGCACATCAAATGGTTTCTTGCCGCGCTAGTGCGCGAGTTCGAGTGGGCGCCTGCAGAGGATCGCACCGGCGGCGGCGGCGGCGTCGACCTGACAGAGCACAACGGGTTCTTCAAGGTGATGAAGAAGCCACTCTGCGCGCGTGTCACACGACGCCGCAGTTGACCCACATCCACATGCATGCATGGCACTCAAACCTTCAAAGAGCTAGCTAATTAGGTGCCGTTTTCATTTCGATGGAGTGCTAAGTGGAGCGTCCCAATAATCAAGCATGTCGTTACGATCCGAAGTTTCTTTGCGTTGGGGATAGATGTGTTATGTTCGTTCTGCATTTGAAAGAAGGTGTGCTATATTTTCGGTTTTGCTAATTCTCAGTCGACTGCTTAGCCGTCCACCTTGATCGATTGATCGCTAATTTTCACCGAGCGACGTCTGGTACAAACCATCGTGGGCCGTTTCAGACTAACTTGAAATTGTGTTGGGCTGACTTTACCTCGTCCGTACTTGTTTCCTGGGCCGTGAGCATCTGCCATAGTTTTTTTTTTTTTTGCGAAACACAGTACAACGCAAGCGCTCATATACACGCGCACACACTCACCCCTATGAACGCACGCACGCACACCCTACCCCTATGAGCACCTCCGAGAGACTGAGTCGGCGGGTCGAGTCTTGAGATTGACGAAGTCACCACGGGCGCCTCGCTGTCGACGGGAACGTCGCCTCCCACTGAAGAATATTCCGCCTTAAATGAGAAACACCAGCGTCAAACCTGGGGTTTGAACTCTGGTGGGCTAGGGGTACAACCACCCAACTAACCATCTTGCCACAGGCAAGTTCTCCCCATCTGCCATAGTTTTCCTTTGCTCCTTTTGTTCCTGTTACTTATTTCTCATTGCTTTTTTTTGTTTGATCTGTATTCTCATTGCTCGTTACCTGCATGGGTACGAAAAAGTTTTCCTTTTTCACGGCGGCATGAAATATTGTTTCTAGTTATTTCGTCCTATTTTTTTTGTTATGTTTTGTTTTGCTTTTTTGATTTTGTGTGTGATACTTTAAATATTTCCATTCGTGATAATGTTTTTTTTCAAATTAGAATGATTTCCTTGTCCTTGTCGTGCTAGGCCTTTTTGTGTGTTGTTATTTACTTTCGGTTTTGCTAATTCTCATGCGCATGAGAACTAAGTTAGCGCTCAATCGCATGCTAGACCATTGGATCTCGTTTGTGCTCTGTGATTCGTGCTTTTCGTGTTTGGTTGTGGTGTGGCATGTTTTCGTTTTTTCCCCTGTGGGCCCTAGAGAGACCCGTTAATTTTTTTTTGTTGCTTATGTTTTTGGGTCGTTTTTTTGGGCATGTTTCTTTTTTTGGGTGCGGTTCTTTCTTTTTTTATTTCGTTGGTTGATCTCTTTTTTGTTTGTGGTGTTTTTTTAATGCATCTGGTCAGAATTTTTTAAAGATTTTTAGTCGCGAAATAATGCTGAGTTCACCAGAGGTCACCACTTGTTTGTGAGAGTGTTTGTGAGAGACTCGGCCACAATCGTTGTTGGGGTTTGGTCTCTATTTTTTAGATTTTTTTAGTTTTGTGTTTTTTGTGAACAGTGAGTATTTTAGACAGTTACTAATGTGATAATAATTTAATTCTGTGGCATATCTAATATTTGTATGTTTAATCCAACTTGTAGCTTTTGAATTTTTGGGGGAAAAGATGGACATGATTTTGTGGTGTGTGTATCTTGTGCAAATTGTCGGCGAGATTTCGAATTCTTTTCTAACGCTGATAGCATGTTGTAACTTCACTTGCAGCTTCTTTTCCTTTGTTCTAATTTTTAATAGTTGTTGATAGCCAGTTTTGCAACTGACATTTTCTCTACCCTGATAGCTAGTTGGAACTGCAGTTGCAACATGATATTCCTCTAACCCTAATATTCAGTTGCAACTAAAATTGCAGCTAAGATTTCTCTACCCTGATAGCCAGTTGTAGATGTACTTGCAACTGAGATTCTTCTGTCATTGATAGACAGTTCCACTTGCACTTGCGACTAAGATTTCTCTACCTGATAGAAAACTGCAACTGCACTTGCAACTATGTATCGTCTAATGTGGTTTTTTTCGCATGACTTTGAAAGCTGGTTGCAACTACACTTGCAATTGGAATTTTTTATTTTTTCATTATTATTTTTATGTTTTATTTAATTATTATTATTTCCTTTTTCTGAACTGAGTTGCAACTGCACTTGCAACTGAAATTCGTCAACCCTGGCGGCCAGTTGCAACTGCACCTGCAACTGAGATTTTTTGTTTTTATTATTTTAATGAGATTCGTCAACCCTGACGGACAGTTCCAACTGCACTTGCAACTGAGATTTTTTGTTTTTTATTATTTTAATTATTAATTTCAAAGTTTATTTATTATTATTATTATTTGGTTTTTTTACAGAGTTGCACCTGCACTTGAATAGCTAGTTGCAACTGCAATTGCAACTGAGATTTCTCTATCCTGACAGCTAGTTGCAACTGTATTTGCAACTGAGATTTTCTCAACTTCATAGGCCAGTTGCAACTCAATTGCAATTGACTTTTCGTATGTTATTTATATTTATATTCTTAGTTTTTAAATATTATTATCATTTTTAACAGAGTTGCAACTGCTTCTCTGAAAATTTGATATTTTTTAGTCAACTTACCGCTGCACTTGCAACTAGTTTCCTCCGACCCCCTGACAGCCAGTTGCAACTTCACTTGCTATTGTGATTCTTCCGACCCACTAATAGCCAGTTTTGCAACTACACTTGCAACTGTGATTCCTCTCACCCTGATAGCTAGTTGCAACGCACTTGCAACTGGGATTTAGTTTTAATTAGTATTTTTTATTGTTTTTTCTGAACTGAGTTTCAACTGCACTTGTAACTGAGTTTTTTTTGACCCAGTGGCAACTACAATTACAACTGAGTTTCTTTTAGCCAATTGCAACTACATGTGCATCTGAGTTTTTGCAGGTAGTTGTAACTGCACTTCCAATTGAGTCTTTCTTGACGCTATATATCGGTCGCAATTGAGATTTTGTTCCCTTAGAAGTACAAGTTGGGCCTTTACTGTACAAAACCCACCAAAAGGGCGATTCCTATTTGACGCATATTGCGTCCGCAACACGTACCTCTGTTGCTCGACTCCGCAGTTGGGCGGCCCAGGTAGTATATTTTTTGTCATGTTTTTTCCTTTGCAATTTTCTTTTTCCGTTTTTGGTTCCTTTTTCGGTTTGTTTGTTCGTTTTTAATGTTCATTTTTGTTCAAATGTGAATATTTTTCAAATTTGAAAACTATTCACCTGTGAAATTTGTTCAAATTTATAAATTGTTCACATGTGCAAATTGTTCATATTTGATGAACGTTCATATTTTGAAAACCCTTCACATTTAAAATTGTTCGGAATTTGAAATTTGTTCACATATAAAAATCGTTCATATTTTGAAATTGTTCAGATCTAAAGTTGTTCCGATTGTGATTTAGAGCCGTTCGGATTCTCGTTTAAGATCAACTTAATGTCAGCTTAGTTGGTTGGTCCTGGACTCCTGGTCGCTCCTAGCTAAGCAATTCTGCAGTTCGGTTTTTCATTTTCCTGTGTTTTTTCCGGCAGCGCAGTTGGGCTGGCCCACTGTAACATCCCAAAATTATTAACAAGTTTTATCAATTCCAAAAATGGGAGCCAACAATTTTTTTTGTTAAATTATGTGTGTTGATCTCATATTCTTGCTTGTGTTGCTAAGTCTTCTTGTTTGTGTGTGGTTTGCTCTATTTAAAAACAAGAAGAAAGGAAGAGAATTAAAAAGAAAAGAAAAGCAAGAAAATAAAGTGACAAGTGTCACATAAAATTCTCCAAGTGAGGATCTCATTTTGTTTCCAACAAAATTTAGTGGAGTGGTATTGCAAACCCTCCCATTTCATCCTTACTACTTGTCTCTCTCAAATATTATTTTCAAACTAGTTTTAAAAATTCAAAAGTAAACAAAGTAAAAATAAATTAAAATGCCTTAAGTAAAACACTATAAAGGAAAATGTTTCAAAACATTTTATTATTTTATGCCAATTTTTGTGGAGCTTCTGTACATTATGGGAAGGCCCCACAAATTTTGCCAAATTTTTCTAAATTGATTTAGTGCCTCAAATTAAATCAAGAAGTGCTTCTGGTTTTAAACAGAAGGACTAAACCGTAAATAAGAGAAAGAAGAAGGAAAACAAGCAGAGCACAGGAGCCAGGGGGGTTTTTGCAAAACCGTCGTCGTCTCCTACCTCCCCTAGCTCACTGTCGCCGTGCGTGTCGCCACGGCCGCAGCTCGCTCTTCGCCGTTCCCCGGCACCCCAGGGCCCCCTTGCCCGCGTCCACCCTCGCCCCCGAGCCTCTGCATCCTCTGCGGGCAGAGGAGACCCTCTCCCCTCGCCTTAACGCCGTTGTCCCCCGATGCTCGCCGCGGAGGAGTTGGATGGCGACCGGCCAAATTGGCCCAGCCCGCGGCGCCTCGACACGCGATCCGCTACGTCGCGAACCCTAGCCCACGCCCGGACCCCCCAGACACCGCGCGCCGGCCTCTCCCGCCCTCTGGACGCCGCTGGACCGCGACCACCGTGCGCCGCCGTCGCGCCTATTTAAACTCGAGCCGCACCTCGCATTTCCCCACGCCCCACTGCCTCTCCCTTGCTGCACCACACTCACCTCCACTCGCCCGTGCACCACCACGAGGGCGGAGCCGCTGCTGCGAGCTCGCTGCTGCTCGTGCCCGTGCTCGACAACCCGAGGTAGGCGACGACACGGCTGTGCCGTGCTGCTGCTTCCCTCTCCCTTCTCTGGCCCGTACCCTCTTCCCCTTTGGACACCGCGCTCACCCACCTCTTTTTCCCTCTGGATCGTGCCCAGAATCGCCGAACAGACGCTCGCTAGAGTTCGGGAAGTTGCCGTGGAGCAGAGCACCTCGCCATCGACGAACCAGCCCTCCCCAGCAAGTACCACTCCGCCAGGACGTTCGCCCAAGTCTCCGCCGTCGATCTGCACCCTCTCCGCCATCCCTAGCCCTCTCAGGTGAGCGATTCGTGTTGCTCGCCGTCGCTGGAGCCACGGCGCCGCCCAGATATGGTCGTCGCCGATGGATTCGTCGCGGACCGTTGGATCTCCATCCAACGGTAGCTTACCGTTTCGAATAGAAAAGAAATAGAGAGAGAGACTGACGAGCGGGCCCCGCTCGTCAGGGTTTTATTAATTTCCCTGCGTGCGCTGAGCCGCTGACCAGTGGGTCCCCCATGTCATACTTTTAAACATTATCCACACTGAGCACATTTTCTATTTTTAGTTTCAGAAGAATTTCAGTACTGATATCAACTTTAAAAATCAATATATTGAGATTTAAGAATCCAAATAAATCAAACTCAATTGTTCTGGAAAGCTTATGAAATTGTTGAACCAACCCAATTGGTCTCATGTCATTTAATTAAATAATTAAAAAGTATTATTGAAAATGCCACAGAAGGTTTAAAATCTAAACTTGTTTGTTTCTGATACTCTGTTAGTCGAATTAATTCCAAACCAATTTTGCTAGCTTAGTACTGCCTTGTATTAGCTCCTCTAATTTTGGTAGAATTAATTAAGCAATATTAATTGTTGACTTTAAGATAAACCCTTCTAGATTAAAAAAAAATATATGTTTATTGGTTGACCGAAATGGGCTAGGATCAATTTTTTAGCTCAAATATAGCCATTTTTACTTACCCCTAAAAGTATTTAATTTTTGGAACAACAGAACTTATTTGGTAGCCAAAACTTGATTATTAAGCTACTGGATTCAAACCAATGTGTAGGGAGTTTGGTAACTCCAAATGATCCAATTCAAATTGGGTTGTCTTCTACACATCAGTAGCTTTCTATAGAAATTTAGTTTGTATTTTTGTGACCAACATAACTCAAGTTGTGGAATTAAACTTGTTTAACAAGTTTCTGCCATAATTTGGACTTAAACAAATAATGTTTATTTCAAATGTTTTGAAATCAATTTATATTGTTTGATGTATCCAGTGGCTATTTAGAGCATTTAGGATTGTGATACTGTGATGTTGTGATGTTGTTTGAATAGTTTAGTGATTGCTTGTATTTGTTTGTTTATCGATTAGACGAGAACGTTGCTGGATTTATCGAGGACGGGGAATTTGTTGAACCTGAAGATCAAGATCAAGGCCACTTTGCCGAGCAAGGCAAGCTACTCTCTGAGCTTGCACCTAAACATATATGCATCTACTTTGATCAAATGAATTACTCTTAAAACCATTGGTTTACAAAACCTTTTCAAAAAGTGATGGAAATTATTTTGCCACCTTATGTAGTAGTTATATGAAACTTTATGATGGGAAACAATGTTGTTTATTCAAAACTCCTTTGGAAATACTTGTGTGGCTATGGAATGCCGGGATGTCGGTATTGAAGTGGAGAAATGAAGGATGTTGATGTTTATGAAAAATGCACATTGTCCTAGTACTATGACAACCAATCTTAATCTGTGCGACCACATTTACCCCCATATGGGAACGGGGCTTAGTCATATAATTTGCTCTTATTAGTATGGGATACCTCATCAATGGAGATGACTCCGCTATGCATGAGGGGATGGTTTGTGAACTCCCCTGACCTGGGTCCTCGCTCAAACTCTATGGAAAGATAAGGAGGAGGATTGAAGACTTCATCAATGTGGTCGCCGGGAAAAACATATGAGTCCTCACACTTAGGGTTGCCGATGGGGACCGGACTGAGTGTTGGTGGGAATTATCATATGGGTAGGATCCTATACTAGCATGAGCAAAGGAGAGGCTAGGGTCGGTGGCTCAACTTCGCATACACCTTATATGGCGGGACGTGGCTGACACGATGAGTTACCGGATGGAAGTGGGTTAAAAGCGTACTACCTCTGCAGAGGGTCAAAACTATTCGAATAGCCGAGTCCTCAGATATGGACAATTGGGAAGCTATCCTAAGATCATGTGCAAGTTTTTGAAAATATTTGAGTTTTAAAAAGGAAAGTGAAGTGGAGAATGTGGTTGTACCTATACCAATAGATCAGTATGAGGTGTTGGTAAAAGTGGACCATGACAGACTATGGTCGGAAAAAGGTGGAGTTTTGGAGAAACCGATAAAATGATGGTCTTTATTCAAAATGGTTATAAAAACTCTTCTTACCTCTTTTAACAAGGATATAGAGATGTTGTGCATACTCATGTTGGGGTAGTTTGCGAGTACATTCAAATGTACTCATATTGGTTTCGTCCCTGGCTATTGTCCTAGCCAGACTACGAGGAGGAGCACTACGCCGAGCAGGAGTATGGTGACTTCTATGCGAACTAAGGATCTCCACAAGTCAGCTGCCTGTCGGGTCGTCGTCGTTAGAATGATGTCTACTACGCCGTAGCTTCCGCTGATATTTTGGTTTGGCCCATGAAGGCACCTATGTAAGAACTTGGTCTAAATGACCATTTATGTAAGACTTTTATTCGGTACTGTAATGGATGTAAACTTTGGTATCCAATTCGGATTATGTGCAACGACAGACTGATCACGGGATCGTTGTGTTAAGCATAATCGGGTATTTCGGACAGCTAGTCCGGGGTCCCCACAGACTTGGTATCAGAGCCATCCTGACTTTAGGAAACCTTAGTTAGCATGGTCGTTTGTCAAATGTTACAAAAAGATGAATTTCTAAAGAAAAAGGAAAGAAGTATTTTTGAAAACTGCTTATCTCCAATCCCTTACTTATACAAAATTTACTCTCATTAAAATATCATATTTTCTTTGTATCCTTAAAATTGTGCACACTTCTCTTTAAACTTAAATTTGACTCACTTGTTGCCCACTACATTTAAAATTTGGTACACTCGTCAGCTACTAACTTAAAATTTGCTTAAAAATTTGTAGATGGCACTCCACTGGACCGAGTTCGTTCAGTTGGAGAAGGATAGCAAGCTGACGTTCGAGAGTGACTTGTTCGAGTTGAGCAAGCTGTTAGGTCGCCCCGCTCCAGAGTTTGAGGGAGCTCAGATTGATGTTCACGGTGTCGGAAGGCTGAGCTGGCTCATCAGGTCGTCAGTTCGCAGGAACATCAAGTCTCCCAGTTCCAGGACGCTCGTCTTCACCACCAAGGAGGCCACCTGGGTTGACGGTCTCTGTACTGCTACACAGAGGATGCTAGCCCGACTTTGTGAGGAGCACAAGGCGGAGTTAGTAGACTCCCGTTTCCGGTTCTACGGGAGGCGCAACTGCGACGGACACCCTACTCCTTCCCCTTGCCACCCGATGTTTGGGAGCTACATCATGGACATGGAGCTCTTACTTCAGCACACTCAGGATGATCTGTTGCGCACTAGGATTCAGCTTCGCTTTGACCGCGAGTCGCTCGTTGAGCTTCGCGAGAGTGAGGAGAAGCTGCTGGAGGAGAAGGTCGCTCTTCTCGGAAGAGGGCCCAGCTGAGGAGGACCATCTGAAGCTCCGCAAAAGGTGGCGGAGCAGGACCAGCTGATCGAGGATCTAGAGCACCATACTGACGAGATGGAGGAGGAGGGCGAGATCTCCGCAAGGAGAACAACGCTTTCCTCAGTGACGATGATGACTTTGTGGAGGAGATGGACTGTGAGGAGGAGATGATGAGGAGGAGTTAGTTGACGAGGAGGAGGAGCCACTCGAGGCAGTTCTCGAGGACGAGGAGGAGGATCCCGAGGAGCCACTCTACCAGTCAGATGCTGACGTGTTAGAGCTGGAGGTTCCACCTCAGTAGGCGAGTGACTTGATCACTACCGCAGGATTAGGTTGACCCTATCACTAGTCGAGTGAAGTAGTGGTTCTTTTGGAAACCAGATGCTATGTATCTTAGATGTAAGGTGATGTTGTAAGCTTGAGTTGTTGTGAACTCCTTGATGTGATGTTTGTGAAATATAAGTATGTTTGTCTTGTTAATCTGTGTAAATATTTTCATATAATCCTTAAATTAATCAACCACTTGCGAAATCGTCTTTCCCTTAGTCGAACTTTTCTTGCCTTGCCTCTTATACCCGGTGTGCTTCAGGATGCCGCCCCGTCGTGCGGAAGGATCAGCACCACCACCGGACCCAACCCCCCCCAACTTCTCGCGCTTATCATGGAGGAACGTGAAAATGCCCGGCAGAGCGCCAGCTCATCTCACTGCCTTACAACAACTCGCAGCCGCTACAACAACAACAACAACAACAACAATGGTGGTAATGGCAATGGCAATGAGAACCAGCGATCCACCTTAGGCGATTTCCAGAAACCAACCCACCTACCTTCTCCAAGGGACTTCACCCACTGGAAGCCGATGATTGGCTTCGCACCATCGACAACAATCTCAAGTTGCTGCTGTGGGAGAAATGAAAAGTGCTGTATGCAACCCACTATCTCGCTGGACCTGCAAGAGCTTGGTGGGAAACTACCAAGCTCTCCAGCAGCTGATCATGTCATCAACTGGGCTGAGTTCAGGAGAATTCGCAAGAAGCACATTCTATGGACTCATTGAAGGAAGAAGGATGAATTCCGCAAGCTGAGGCAGGGAAGTAGAGATGTGGTCGGTTATCTTGAGAGTTTACCGACTTATCTCGGTATGCTCCTGATGACACCGACAAAGAGAGAAGAAGATGGAGCGTTTCATGAGTGGACT
Organism: Poa pratensis; assembly: GCA_947311845.1. Lineage (NCBI taxonomy): Eukaryota > Viridiplantae > Streptophyta > Magnoliopsida > Poales > Poaceae > Poa > Poa pratensis. The sequence goes on from CAMZMU010000052.1 coordinate 37,888,568, forward strand.
TCATGATGAACTGCAGTGTGCTTGGTTATCCATGACTTCCGTGATCTGGAGTCACTTGTGGACAAAGCCATCCAGCTGGAGACCAAGCGCAAGTCTATGTTGAAGGTCGCAAGAGGAGGATGAATGCTCAGGAAGGTTCGAGCAGTCAGAAGCCTCGTATCTTTCAGCAAAACCCCAAACCTGCCTATCGACCACCCCAAGCTCCACGCCCCAATTTCCCTAACCGCCCAAACAACTTCAACCGCCCCAATGACAATAACCGTCCCAGAGGAAACTTCAACAACTTCAACCCCAATGCCAATGTTGTCTGCTTTGAATGTGGCAACAAAGGTCACTACTCCAAGGAATGCCCCAATCCCAAGAGGAATGTTCAGCGCCCCAATGCGCCGAACAATGGTCAAGGCCGCAATGGAAATGGTAATGGCAAGAATGCCGCACCCCGCGGAAATGCTGTTGTCAAGGGTCGTCTGCACCACATCAATGCTGAAGAAGCTCAAGATGCGCCGGATGTTGTGCTGGGTACGTTCCTTGTCAACTCAGTACCTGCAACTGTTCTGTTTGATTCTGGTGCAACACATTCATTTGTTACCGAGGAGTTTGTTGCTAAGGGAGGTTTAGTAGAAGGCTTCCTAACTAAAACCTTGAGTATACAAATCCCTGGTTCCACCCTAGAAACCAAGAGATTTTGTCCAAATACTGCCATAGAGATTTCAGGCGAAAAATTTGCAGCCGACCTAATTGTTTTAGGAACCCAAGGCATAGATGTCATACTCGGTATGAATTGGCTAGCCAAGTACCATGGTCGAATTGACTGTGCCAGAAGAGCTGTATCCATCACCACCGACAAAGAAGTAGAAGTGGAGTATGTGTCTGAACCCAATCACTCCCAACCAGGCTGCCATGAGAGCATAGCTCGACCCACCCTAGATGAGATCCGTGTTGTTCACCTATTCCGAGATGTTTTCCCTGAGGAATTACCTGGTATGCCGCCAGACCGGGAAATTGAGTTCATAATTGAGCTTATCCCAGGAACAGCCCCAATATCCCAAAGGCCTTATCGGATGAATCCGGAAGAACTGGTTGAGTTGAAGAAGCAGTTGGCAGATATGCTCAGCAAAGGACTTGTTCGTCCAAGCGCTTCACCCTGGGGATCACCTATTTTTGTGGACAAGAGAGACGGTACCACACGACTGTGTGTGGATTATCGCAGGCTAAATGACGTGACCATTAAAAACAAGTACCCCTTCCCAAGATCGAGGATCTGTTCGATCAGATGAACGGAGCCCGAGTCTTTTCAAAGATCGATCTTCGGACAGGTTACCATCAGTTGAAGATCGAGAGACAGACATTCCCAAGACCGCCTTCACCACTCGTTACGGTTTGTTTGAATACACGTGATGTCCTTTGGTCTGACCAATGCCCCAGCCTATTTCATGAATCTCATGAACAAGATTTTCATGGAGTACCTCGACAAGTTCGTGGTAGTTTCCTTGATGACATCCTTATTTATTCCAAGACCGAAGAAGAACATGCTGAACACCTGCGTCTAGTTTTGGAGACCCTCCGAGAGCACCAGCTGTATGCCAAGCTTAGCAAGTGTGAGTTTTGGCTCAATGAAGTGGCATTTCTCGGACATATAGTATCTGCTGGAGGAATTTCTGTTGACCCAGAGAAGATCCAAGCCATTATTGACTGGTTATCCCCAACCAGTGTGACTGAAATCCGAAGCTTTCTCGGACTCGCCGGTTATTACCGCAAGTTCGTTGAAGGATTTTCCAGTATAGCCAAGCCTTGACCCAACTGTTGAAGAAGGACAAGAAATTTGAATGGACTCAGAAGTGCGAAGATAGTTTCCAAGAGTTGAAGAAGAGACTAACCTCCACCCCAATCCTGGTTATGCCAGACGTCACCCAGAGTTTCGACGTGTATTGCGATGCATCACGCCTCGGACTTGGTTGCGTTCTGATGCAAGAAGGCAAAGTTGTGTCGTATCTGTCCCGGCAGTTGCGACCGCATGAAGAGAATTACCCAACCCATGACCTGGAATTAGCTGCTGTTGTCTTGCTCTTAAAAAGTGGCGTCCCTATCTTGCGGGACATCGCTGTGAGATCTATACGGATCATAAGAGCTTGAAGTATATTTTCACCCAGAAGGAGTTGAACCTGCGACAGAGGAGATGGATGGAATTAATCAAGGATTATGATATTGGAATCCACTATCACCCCGGAAAGGCTAATGTAGTTGCCGATGCCCTTAGTCGCAAACCCTGTACCTGAATGCCCTGATCCAAGCCGAACAACCAGCCTTGTTCAAAGAGTTCGAAGATTTTGGACTAGAACTTGTTAGCCATGGATATCTCGCCAATTTGGAGTTAGCCCCAACCCTGATGGATCAAATCAAAGAAGCCCAAAAAGGTCATGAAAGCATTGAAGGAATTAGGAAGAAGATCTCCCTCAGCAAAGCACCCGGTTTTACCGAAGATGCTGAAGGAGTGCTGAAATTCAATGATCGTATCTGTGTGCCCAATGTCACGGAACTTAAGGAGTTAATCCTGAAGGAAGCCCATGAGACCCCTTATTCAATCCACCCCGGCGGAACCAAATGTACCAAGACCTTCGAGAAAGATTTTGGTGGCATGGAATGAAGAGAGATTGGTTCTTTGTAGCCAAGTGTGATATCTGTCAGCGAGTCAAGGCTGAACATCAGCGCCCGCTGGATTGCTTCAACCTTTGAAAATTCCCGAGTGGAATGGGATGAGATTGGAATGGATTTTATTACCGGACTTCCAAGATCCAACCGAGGCCATGATTCAATCTGGGTCATCGTTGATCGATTGACCAAGGTTGCTCATTTTATACCTGTCAAGACCCCATACCGGAGCTCAGTTAGCAGACTTGTATATTTCCAGAATAGTAAGCCTGCATGGTGTGCCTAAGAAGATTGTATCTGATAGAGGTACGCAATTCACCTCAAGATTCTGGAAATCCCTTCATGAAGCCCTCGGAACCAAGTTAGCATTTAGCACAGCTTATCATCCCCAGACCGATGGCCAAACTGAGCGAGTGAACCAGATATTGGAGGACATGCTTCGCGCATGTGTTCTATCCTATGGTTCCAAGTGGGAAGATTGTCTTCCGTTTGCAGAGTTCTCATACAACAATAGTTATCAGTCCAGTCTGCAAATGGCCCCTTTTGAAGCCCTTTACGGCAAGAAGTGTCGTACACCCTGAATTGGTCCGATACCGGAGAAAGCAAATTGTTCGGTCCAGATACCCTCCGTGAAGCTGAAGAGCAAGTTCAGCTTATTCGTGAACGCCTCAAAACTGCCCAATCCCGTCAGAAGAGTTACGCTGACACCAAGCGCCGTGACCTCACTTTCAGTATCGGAGATTATGTTTATCTCCGAGTGACACCCCTCAAAGGAATGCAACGTTTCCATGTCAAGGAAAGTTAGCGCCAAGGTATATTGGACCCTTCAAGATCATCGCTCGTCGAGGAGAAGTATCCTATCAGCTGGAATTGCCACCGGAGTTAGGAGATTATCATGATGTCTTCCACATTTCCTTGCTCCGGAAGTGTCTTGAAGTTCCTGACCAGCCTGATGTTTTCAAAAACATCGACCACCTCTCCATCGACCTGAACCAAGATTTGACTTATCGCGAGAGACCCCTCAAGATTCTCGAAGAAGATGTTCGTGTTACCCGAAGACGTGCGATCAAGTTTTACAAAGTCCAGTGGACTAACCACTCTGAAGAAGAAGCAACTTGGGAACGTGAAGATTATCTTAGGAGCGAATTCCCAGGCCTCTTTAGTACCTAAGCCTAGCAAATCTCGGGACGAGATTTATTTTAAGGAGGGAAGGATTGTAACATCCCAAAATTATTAACAAGTATTATTAATTCCAAAAATGGGAGCCAACAAAAACTTTTGTTAAATTATGTGTGTTGATCTCATATTCTTGCTTGTGTTGCTATCTTCTTGTTTGTGTGTTTTGCTCTATTTAAAAACAAGAAGAAAAGAAGAGAATAAAAAAAAGAAAACAAGAAAATAAAGTGGCAAGTGCCACACAAATTCTCCAAGTGAGGATCTCATTTTGTTTCCAACAAAATTTAGTGGAGTGGTATTGCAAACCCTCCCATTTCATCCTTACTACTTATCTCTCTCAAATATATTTTCAAACTAGTTTTAAAAATTCAAAAGTAAACAAAGTAAAAATAAATTAAAATGCCTTAATTAAAACACTATAAAAGAAAATGTTTCAAAACATTTTATTATTTTATGCCAATTTTTGTGGAGCTTCTGTACATTATGGGAAGGCCCCACAAATTTTGCCAAATTTTTATAAATTGATTTAGTGCCTCAAATTAAATCAAGAAATGCTTCTGGATTAAACAGAAGGACTAAAGTAAATAAGAGAAAGAAGAAGGAAAAAAGCAGAGCACAGGAGCCAGGGGGTTTTTGCAAAACCGTCATCGTCCTACCTCCCCTAGCTCACTGTCGCCGTCGCCGGCCGCAGCTCGTCGCCGTTCCCAGGCCCCCCAGGGCCCCCTTGCCCGCGTCACCCTCGCCCCCGTGCCTCTGCACCTCTGCGGGCAGAGGAGACCCTCTCCCCTCGCCTTAACGCCGTTGTCCCCCGATGCTCCCGCGGAGGAGTTGGACGGCGCCGGCCAAAATTGGCCCAGCCACGGCACCTCGACACGCGATCCGCTACGACGCGAACCCTAGCCCACGCCCGGACCCCCCAGACACCGCGCGCCCCTCTCCCGCCCTCTGGACGCCGCTGGACCGCGACCACCGTGCGCCGCCGTCGCGCCTATTTAAACTCGAGCCGCACCTCGCATTTTCCCCACGCCCCACTGCCTCTCCCTTGCTGCACCACACTCACCTCCACTCGCCCGTGCACCACCACGAGGGCGGAGCCGCTGCTGCGAGCTCGCTGCTGCTCGTGCCCGTGCTCGACAGCCCGAGGTAGGCGACGACACGGCTGTGCCGTGCTGCTGCTCCCTCTCCTTCTCTGGCCCGTACCCTCTTCCCCTTTGGACACCGCGCTCACCCACCTCTTTTTCCCTCTGGATCGTGCCCAGAATCGCCGAACAGACGCTCGCCGGAGTTCGGGAAGTTGCCGTGGAAGCAGAGCACCTCGCCGTCGACGAACCAGCCCTCCCCAGCAAGTACCACTCCGCCAGGACGTTCGCCCAGCCTCCGCCGTCGATCTGCACCCTCTCCGCCGTCCCTAGCCCTCTCAGGTGAGCGATTCGTGTTGCTCGCCGTCGCCGGAGCCACGGCGCCGCCCAGATATGGTCGTCGCCGATGGATTCGTCGCGGACCGTTGGATCTCCATCCAACGGTAGCTTACCGTTTCGATAGAAAAGAAAGAGAGAGAGACTGACGAGCGGGCCCCGCTCGTCAGGGTTTTATTAATTTCCCTGCGTGCGCTGTGCCGCTGACCAGTGGGTCCCCCATGTCATACTTTTAAACATTATCCACACTGAGCACATTTTCTTTTTTATTTCAGAAGAATTTCAGTACTGACAATTTAAAAATCAATAACTTGAGATTTAGAATCCAAATAAATCAAACTCAATTGTTCTGGAAAGCTTATGAAATTGTTTAACCAACCCAATTGGTCTCATGTCATTTAATAAATAATTAAAAAATTATTGAAAATGCCACAGAAGGTTTAAAATCTAAACTTGTTTGTTTCTGATACTCTGTTAGTCCAAATAATTCCAAACCAATTTTTCTAGCTTAGTACTGCCTTGTATTAGCTCCCCTAATTTTGGTAGAATTAATTAAGCAATATTAATTGTTGACTTTAAGATAAACCCTTCTGGACTAAAACAAACAAATATGTTTATTGGTTGACCAAATGGTTAGGACCAATTTTGTTAGCTCACATATAGCCATGTTTACTTACCCCTAAAAGGATTTAATTTTTGGAACAACAGAACTTATTTGGTAACCAAAACTTGATTATTAAGCTACTGGATTCAAACCAATGTGTAGGGAGTTTGGTAACTCCAAATGATCCAATTCAAATTGGGTTGTCTTCTACACATCAGTAGCTTTCTATAGAAATTTAGTTTGTATTTTTGTGACCAACAGAACTCAAGTTGTGGAATTAAACTGTTTAACAAGTTTCTGCCATAATTTGGACTTAAACAATAATGTTTAATTCAATTGTTTTGAAATCAATTGTATTGTTTGATGTATCCAGTGGCTATTTAGAGCATTTAGGATTGTGATACTGTGATGTTGTGATGTTGTTTGAATAGTTTAGTGATTGCTTGTATTTGTTTGTTTATCGATTAGACGAGAACGTTGCTGGATTTATCGAGGAGGGGAATTTGTTGAACCTGAAGATCAAGATCAAGTCCACTTTGCCGAGCAAGGCAAGCTACTCTCTGAGCTTGCACCTAAAAATATATGCATCTACTTTGATCAAATGATTTACTCTTAAAACCAATGGTTTACAAAACCTTTTCAAAAGTGTATGGAAATTATTTTGCCACCCTATGTAGTAGTTATATGAAACTTTAGGATGGAAAACAATGTTGTTTATTCAAAACTCCTTTGGAAATACTTGTGTGGCTATGGAATGCCGGATGTCGGTATTGAAGTGGAGAAATGAAGGATGTTGATGTTTATGAAAAATGCACAGTGTCCTAGTACTATGACAACCAATCTTAATCTGTGCGACCACATTACCCCCATATGGGAACGGGGCTTAGTCATATAATTTGCTCTTATTAGTATGGGATACCTCATCGACGGAGATGACTCCGTTATGCATGAGGGGATGGTTTGTGAACTCCCCTGACCTGGGTCCTCGCTCAAACTCTATGGAAAGATAAGGAGGAGGATTGAAGACTTCATAAATGTGGTCGCCGGGAAAAACATATGAGTCCTCACACTTAGGGTTGCCGACGGGGACCGGACTGAGTGTTGGTGGGAATTATCATATGGGTAGGATCCTATACTAGCATGAGCAAAGGAGAGGCTAGGGTCGGTGGCTCAACTTCGCATACACCTTGTATGGCGGGACGTGGCTGACACGATGAGTTACCGGATGGATGTGGGTTAAAAGCGTACTACCTCTGCAGAGGGTCAAAACTATTCGAATAGCCGAGTCCTCGGATATGGACAATTGGGAAGCTGTCCTAAGATCATGTGCAAGTTTTTGAAAATATTTGAGTTTTAAAAAGGAAAGTGAAGTGGAGAATGTGGTTGTACCTATACCAATAGATCGGTATGAGGTGTTGGTAAAAGTGGACCATGACAGACTATGGTCGGAAAAAGGTGGAGTTTTGGAGAAACCGATAAAATGATGGTCTTTATTCAAAATGGTTATAAAAACTCTTCTTACCTCTTTTAACAAGGATATAGAGATGTTATAAGAAAATAAAAGTTTGAAAAGTTAAAAATAAAACTAGTGCATACTCATGTTGGGGTAGTTTGCGAGTACATTCAAATGTACTCATATTGGTTTCGTCCCTGGCTATTGTCCTAGCCAGACTACGAGGAGGAGCACTACGCCGAGCAGGAGTATGGTGACTTCTATGCGAACTAAGGATCTCCACAAGTCAGCTGCCTGTCGGGTCGTCGTCGTTAGAATGATGTCTACTACGCCGTAGCTTCCGCTGATATTTTGGTTTGGCCCATGAAGGCACCTATGTAAGAACTTGGTCTAAATGACCATTTATGTAAGACTTGTTATTTCGGTACTGTAATGAATGTAAACTTTGGTATCCAATTCGGATTATGTGCAACGACAGAGTGATCACGGGATCGTTGTGTTAAGTATAATCGGGTATTTCGGACAGCTAGTCCGGGGTCCCCACACCCACCTAGAGTCTGGATAACGCGAAAACAAAACAGGAGAAACAAACAAAAAGCCCAACAGAAAAGAAAGCCCAACAACAAAGATGACAGGGGTTGCTGGACCGAATTCGCGCGTGCTGACGTCACGCGACTGAGAATTATGTTAATTCTCAGTCTCATGAGACTTAGAGAGACCCTTATATTTTCCCAAAACATACTGTCGTCTATAGCATATATAGTTTTAAATAGCCCGCTATACTCTCGGCTATTTTTTTTTGAGCATGTTACCGCCAAATAAATTCGTGTAAAATTTTCTGCTATAGTCCAACTTAGCTCCCATTAATTTAACCTCCATATAGCTCCTTTTGAGGGTTGTTACTATTTGGTATATCCTGCTATTTAAAACATGGGTACAGACATCCCTGAATATTTTAAAATACATCGAGATCCTTGGGCCAATTGACTCTTTCCTGTGAGCGGGGCGATGACACCCTCTCCATCGTCGGAGCCAGTCAATAATTTATTATCTTGAACGTAAAGTCATAAAGGCCATGATCCTGCGCCATGGAGATCATATGCGGATCCATCCCCACGTTTTCAATGTCGTCGCCCTATTGGGGCGGCGTGGTGATGGCGGAACATGCGGCCACCACATACTCCCTTGTGCCGGACGGAGTCCATCATCACCACCTCCTCCAGGACCGGCACAATGCAGTAAAGCTGGTCCGATGGTCTTTTCATCACCTCCGACACCGACTAGGGCGGTGACCCAGAGGCATGCAAATTCCTCGAAAGCATCTGCGGTCGTCCAGGGCCAGACGTCGTCGTCACCTCCGATATGCTGTTCCTCAAGCTTGCAGCTTTAGATTAGGATTAAAAAATATTAGAATTTGAAGAATATTACAAAAATCTTTAGAAATGAAAAAGAAGAAGAAAGGAAACTACCTGATGGTCCGGCAAACATAGCGCATAGGTTGTGCGGCGCCGTTAGGCGACATGTATAAGCGCCAGGTTTTGTCATCCAAGTCCAAGGCCTGCTACTACTCCTTTTCGCAGCCCAAATCTATACCATCACGGCAGCAACTTCATAAAAAACCATCACGGCAGCAACTTAATACCCCGATTCAATATGCACAGGCAGGAACTTACCTGGGTTTCCATCTTCACAAGAAACCCTGGTACGGTCGAACACGCATGCGCTCTGAAGAAGACACAACTTCATAAAAAAAACTCTGTATTTTTAATTACTGCCTCTCTTGTTGGCATCGTCAAATCAAGTGGCCGTTGGGCTTTGGCTGTCACACATGCTGGTCGAGGTTAGAAAAAAACAAAACAAAAAACTTTCGGAGCTCGACGATCCTTTGTTGAGCCGATCCTGAGCAAATCACTAAAGCTCGTGAGCCGAGGTCGAGCTGAAAATTTGGTTCGGCCGGGGCTACAAAAAAAAAAAAATCCCAGACCGTGCTGCAAATTTAGAGTCCGGGGCATGTTTTTTAGTATAACTAGCCAAGTGGCCCTCGCAAATGCGAGAGCAGCATCTTAGGTGCATTGAACGTGTTTGAGAAATAGGTTTACAGTTATATAAATTTTAAAATTATTTAAGTCTAAACAATATATCACATTCCTTTAGAATACCATGTTAAGTAGATATCCAATGGTTTGTAATTAAGTATGAATCATTTTAATTTAGGGAAAATAGACATCATAAAATCACCTAAAAGCCATATCATCATATTCTAGAACTTATTTTATTCTCTATTTTTACCTAATTTCATTATCTTATCATGCTATCCCCACTCTTCAACGCCCCGCCGTGTATTTTTTTCATATAACATGACTATGCCAACTTGACAACAAATTTATTTCCTTATAATAAATCATGTTCATTATATGTTTTCAATAAATAATCTTTTATAATCTTATGAGCTCAGTATATATATCTAGACCATTGGGCTAATTTTTTCATTTTAAATTGGTAGTCATAATTATAGGAAATTCTTAATATTTCTAATAGTATGGATCCAATTATCTGAGTAGTAATCTTTTCTAGTCATAAATATTCTAGAATACCCTTTCTAAATTCTCATAAATGCATGTTAAAGATCCGTGTTGTTGGTGCCAAAGATAAAACCTTCTTTGTCACTTTATCTCAGAACAATCTAGCACGCTGAAACTGATACTACTACCTTTGCATCATCATTTTGCCTAATTATGGATAATCAAACATCTGCTCCATGCACACATCTTGTGCTTGATATCCCTCTTGGTTTGATGCTATGTGATATTATGTCCTTACGATTATAACTTCGAGAAGAAATCAAATTTCAACTCCAGTTGTTCACATGATCTTTATCTTTATAAGACTTCAAGAGTTTATTGACGGGAAATAAACGACCTGGTGGAATTATTTTTGATAGACTATCAGCTAGAGTGTGTTATCGTTGTATTATTCTTCAAGAATATATCTATGGTTAATACTTAAATCTCTTTTTCTTAACATCAAATTATATGCATGAATCGAGACCGATAGCTATCAAAGTAACCATGGATCGTATACTCATATATACCTGAAACCATGCATGTGTGTTTCTAGTGGAGTTCACATAAAGCACATGGTATCGGTCGATCAGCCAGGTGTAGCTCCGGCCGGATTATAATACACATATTTTTTATCTGGCTCAAAGAATAAAATTGTTGAAGTGTGCGTGTGCATGGAAACGTGGGGAAACGGGGAGTTACATATGCACGCACCTCATGTATATATTTACATGGATCGTTGGCCAGCACTGTGTATGTCGCTAGCTGCCGCACGCCTTGGAGCAGGGTACGGCTGCGTCTGCTCTTTTTTTCGTTGATCGGTTCAATGTCACGGCGGGTATTACGCTAGATCTCTTTTTTGTTGCCTAGAGAATTAGGTCGTGTTATCTCTAAGTTTTTCCGTAAGCACCATACGATATGTGTTGTAACGTGTTCGTGCTGTGCACGTGAATATCAACGTGTTGGTGTTGTGTACGTAAATATTTTGTTACCATCTCTCTTTAAATCTCAGCCATTAGTTATATATCTAACTGTCTGAGTAATTCTAATGATGTGGCTTAACGTGGTGCTTCTATTAGCTAACTCATTTTACTTTTAGTATATATATATATATATATATATATATATATATATATATAATAGATAGATAATCTGGCTGAACTATTTTTATGTCCCACATACTAGAAAACAACGGCTTATTTTTAGCATGTCTCCATTTTTGGGATTTGATAGAGTTGCTCTTAAGGCGGCATAATTATCCTTGGACCGGCATGCAGCGAATATATGCAAAATAGTCATTTTCACGTACTTCTCGGAAGTGTTAAAAGATGTCCAGCTTATATATTTTTTTAGATAAAGAGTATATATTAATATCGCGAAGATACCAATTACACCCAACCTCTACAACAACGCGTTGCCCTATCGGCCACACGGATGCACACAACCCAGAATAAGAAGAAGAATTACAAAAAAGAATAGTCCCGCTACAGTGATCTAATCCTTGTTATAGCAACTCTAACCCCACCGAAACAGTACCGGAAATCCATCTCCAAAAGCGACGCCTCCAAGAAGGAAACAGTGCTCAAGCGCCGTCGTCGCCCTGATCATCGATCATAGGTTTTCACCCTGAAAGAGGTCCACACTCACGAAAGCAATGCCTTCAACAAGGACATTGCCAGACACAACCAATTAAGGCCAGACCTTGAATTTTCACCCTGAAAGTTTAGACACTGGAATTCTCCTGTGCTGCCGCCCCCACTTGCCGTTGCTGCTCCTCCAAGTTTCGAATCACCAAGCCAATCCCTCATCGCCACCATGACTCGAACCACCATTACTAGTTCTTCAAATCTCAGCTTCCATGTCATTCTCCGCACTCTGACTTCACCATGGAACAAAAAGACATGTCCACGATGGCAACCAACTGCAGAGCTTCGCAACGCTCCCTCTGAAACCAAACAGTCAGAAAAACATGGTTGCGCGCGACCGAATCCCACCCGATCCGTGAATCTCCAGGCTTGAGTTCCCAATGGAGTTCGCCGACGGAGACTTCCGGAACTCGACACTCCGGCCAGATCAATGAAGACGGGTATCAAGTATATCTTCGTCTTGGCGTGAGAGGAATCCAAGGACCGCCACCATTATTCAAATTGAGCTGGCAGCCCCCACGCCACCCGCCGGTAACCTGCAAGATTTGCCGCTTCAGCAGCAGAGCAGGGTCGACCCTCAACCGGATCCGGCCCAACCACGCTGCGAGGAGGAAACGAGGGCTCCATGAAGAATCCCAGATCAAAATCTAGGGTTTCGGCCATGACAAGCCCAGCCCCATCTCCGCTGGCCATGGCGCCGCCGGGAAAGGCCTCCACCTCCACCCCGACCAGGGGCGCCGCCCTTATCGCTGCTCGGCGACGCTCCGCCCAATTCCGCCCCAGCAGGTTCGGACGGACACCTCCGGCAACCCCCGCCCCCAGGCCACCGTCGGCGGCTGGGCCCGCCGCCGCCGCCGCCGCCGCGGTGAGGGCCGGCGGCAGCGGCGGCGTGAGAGGCAGGAGGCGAGGTCTTCTGGCGGCGCTGGCCGGTCGCCCCTGGCGTCGCCCTGGGAGCGACGCGAAGGGAACGTTTCGTTTCGTTTCCAATCAACGCCATGTCCAGCTTATATGTGGACCAAACTAAATGAGATGAGGAGAAATACGAACCGGGTTGGACTTTTGTGTCCAGCGCAGAAGAATAATAATCTGCACTCAGTTTAGCTATATATCCTGCTCCGTTTCTCAAGAATTCCAGTAGGCAGCGAGAGATGGCGTTTTCACTTGGAGTTACTGGTAGCCAGCTCCGAGCTCGCGGTCTGGTCGTCTTCCTCCAGATGATGGCGCTGCTCGTCTGCGTCGTGATCATGAGCACTTGAGCAGCAGCTACACCTGCCATGGCGCCGGCCGATGTGAGTGATTAACCACTGACCAGCTAGGCAGCATAACAGATTGCGTTTCCATTTAATTACTACTAATTGTTTTGCATGCAGCCCTGATGTCGATCCGGGAGGAGAAGCCGCCGCACACTGAGATACCCGCGAAGTGCTTTGTGCCGCCATGCCATTAAGCTACGGTGTAATCTGAAGCTCAATCTCCAAGAGTCCAAGTAGTGCTACTTCTGCTGAAGCTCTGTATCTCCCTTCGTTTACGTGTGTACTCTCTCTACTGAATAATGAATAAAAACCTTTATGAACGTGTGGATTGCTTTGTTTGTTCTTCTTTGAGTGAAGTCCAAACTGTAGGTCTATTCCCTAGCTGTTCCTAATCAAACAAGTACACCTCATATGCAATTGTTGACGCGACGTCTGAGTTGCCCGGCCGTATCCAATTCTTGACCAGCCTCCAAGACCCCAATCAAGCTGCAGGATAAGATCTCACTGTCTATATAAACCTGGGCGATGACCCAGCTGATTCCACAAGCAAAAGAAGGAAAGCTCACCTAAGTTCACAAGGTTAACAAGTACTCCTAGTATATATAGTAGATATGGCTTCTTCGGTTGGAGTCAGTTTCAGAGCTCGCGGTCTGCTCGTGTTCATCCAGGCCATGCTCCTCGTCTCCGTGGTGATCATGTACGCTGCTGCTACACCAGCCATGGCAGCCGGCGCAGCCGGCGGCCGATGTTCTAAAAAAATACTATTTATTCTTAATTGGTTCATGTGCTAATGTCTTTGATGCGTTTCATTCGATTGTTCTATGTGTTGCATGCAGTTCTGCTGCCCTTCTTCCGCGAGGAGAAGCCGCCAATAGCACTCAAACCTGCTCCTTGCCTCCTCCCGCCATGCCACAAGAACTAATTAAGCAGGCGTGCAAGCTAGTCTCCCTAGCGCAGTTAAATAATCCATGGAGAAGCATGAACAAAACACGTGCTATGTGTGTATCTGATGTGTTATGCATGCATGCGTACGTGATCCTTTTAAGCATGATATAATATATGTAATATGTGCACCTGAATACCTAAAAAAATCAGTGTAACAATATGCTTATGAATAAACTATTTTTCATGCGAAAATTTATTTTTTACCATGAGGCGGCTTATTTGCTTGTACTAATTAAGAGATCGGGTGTAGACATGTAGTGAACTATGAATTCAGTTATGTAACCCAAATCCCCGTGATTCACGATTATTTGGATCCTCTGCTTCCTTTTTTTTTTGAAACGAGGCAAAAACTTTGCCTTTTATATTGATATAGGAGAAGCAAAGCTTGATATGGCCGAAGCCAAAAGAAAAAGAACCATACATGTTAGGGCCTACTAAACAGGAGAAAAGTATCCCCGTGAGGATCCAGATCAACCTACTCCGTCGAGTCTCTCTGAAATATCAACTTCCACTCACTTTCATTTCGCTCCAGCCCGCTGATGTACATCATGAACACGTTCTGTATGGCTTCCATCTCTGTTAGTTTCTTCTCTTCATGCGCTAATCCCCTTACCATATCTATGATTATCACCTTCCCTCCAGCATTTTTGGAAGGGATGGCTTCCTTGCAACGTTGAAGTATCTTGACGCAGGAGGCATGATCCCAGTCATGTAAAATGTTCTAGAAAAATGCAGAAACAATTTGAAGAAACATGTAAGCAATTTACTGAAAGACAAAAGAACGAAACAATTCACTATAAGCCAGTGATCATGGACTTGGAGATCGGAACAAAATCAAGAATTAGGCCCAAGACGAAACGCCATACGGCCCAACAGACAAAGGCCCTAATGTTTTCATCGATGTGTATCTACCAGTAACTCGGAAAAAAATGCTCCCTATAGCTCAGGCGATACCAAACCAGATATCGCCCGCAGCTGCTACCCATGAAACGAGAGTAGAGTTCTGCCTCAAGCTGGATCGAGCTGGCCACCTCACTGTTCCTGACCGTTGTTTGGGGTTGTGTACTTGTGTGTTTTCTCCCACCTCTCATTGTTCCATTTTGTTTTCTTTCTTACCGTCTATCTTTTTCAGTTTTTTCTTCTTAGTTTAGTTTCTTAATTATGGTTCAACTTTTAACTTAGGTATGTATTTTGCATGTTTTCTTTTTTGTTCCACTAGCAGGGTGGCCCTCGCATTTGCGAGGGCATCTTCTTTAGTGTGTTCAATATGTTTACGAACTAACTTTCTATTTTCATACATAGTGGAAAGACGAAAATATAAATCATAACACATTAATTTTATAACTGTCGTGGGTATTATTGTAAATAGATATCGCAAGCATGGAATTTTTTAATTTACGGTGGATGAGGCATCCTCATCAGTCATATTTCTTTCTGCATGTTTGCAAATTTCAATTATGTCTTGCATTAAATTTTAGGAATCATAAACGAAATTAAGTTCTTAGCAAACAAAAACCCAATAGGAGCTAATTAAAAGAGTACTTATTGAAATCATAGGAACACCACAGGAACTCATTGCACATAATAATTTTGTAAAAGGTTATAATCACAATTTAATATTTCCAATTGAGTCTAATTTATAGAATTGATTTTTTTGTCTACATAGGAAAAATGGCTACAGATAATTTCTGATAGAAATCAAATATTACGGCTGACATATCCCAAGAACAACTCATTTTTCTCGGTTTTTGGAAAGGAATGCGGTTGGGGAAACTCCTACAACGGTTTTTGTTTTTGAAATAA
This sequence comes from Poa pratensis, assembly GCA_947311845.1. Classification (NCBI taxonomy): domain Eukaryota; kingdom Viridiplantae; phylum Streptophyta; class Magnoliopsida; order Poales; family Poaceae; genus Poa; species Poa pratensis. The sequence continues at coordinate 37,904,073 of CAMZMU010000052.1, forward strand.
TAAGAACCCAAATTTGCGTCCGTGAGGACTTGAAGGTGAGTGGATGGTTTGTACATCCACTTCCCTAACCAAGTGAGGTGCGCTCACTTCTTAACTCATTTTCTCTGTATTCATGGTTCAGCTTGATCCTTCAAAGTATAGAATCATTGAATGATGTCTGATATCATGTTGAACTGTATACATGAAATCCTTGAATTACGATGAGATTAATTTATATTATTAAACTATACACTTTAGGAATATCTATCCCCCTTGGTAAAATTAATGTGATCTACTCACGAATATATTTTTACTGCACAACAAAATCATATCCAGTTGTTTACTATTGCTAAGGCACTCATTAGACATGATTACTTTTTAAAAGCTTATATTCAAAGCAAATTTTATTTCCAATTGAGTGTGGTCTATAGAAATAATTTTTAAAATTGGAGTTCTCAAAATTGGAATCATAGGTCCATAGGAAATTCCGAAGAAATAAAATTTCATAATTACTCTTGAGTTATTTCCAGTGATAATGGTAACGGAACAGTTCTGATAGAAAATCAAATAGTATATGTGACATATCCTGAGAGGCTGAGAACAACATTTTGTTGTTATCCAAAGTTCAGTCATTGGATGATATTTTATATCATGTTGAACTATACTCCTGAAATCGTTCGTTTGTGATTAGTTTAAGTCATATTATTAAACTTTATACACTTTAGGAAGGAATATAAATTGTTACAATTATTGTGATATATCGACATTCTTAATATCTATAGTTACCTGTGTGATTAACTTTTTATTCTAAATCATGCAGACATAAATACACCACGTTCTATTTAGGATTCCTAGTTTATTTTCTTAATCAGCCGCTGCGTGGTTGAAAAATATGTATTCAGTTTTAAAGAAAAAGGAGCCATGCTCTTTACAGGAAGAGGAAAGGTCAATGCAAAATGTCTACAATCTTGTGGGCTGCTATAGGAACCTGGAAGCAAGCGATACGCCGAACATCCGACGGAACCGCCAGTCTCCGTGACTTGCATGTCGAGGAAGATCGCGTCCTTCCTCTTTTTCTTTTTCTTTTTCTTTTTCTTTTTCTTTTTCTTTCCTTTTTCTTTTTGAGATGCGTTTCCTTTAATTTTTTCCAGCGATTTGTCTGAGTAGATTTTGAAAAATCCCTGAATTGTGCAATCGTTAGCTGGCCGTACATGCATGTATGTCTGCGTTTTTTTTTGAACAGATTAGTAACCTTTATTAATCACGCAATTGGCCAGAGTAAATTAGTAGGTGATAAAAAAAAAGTATGTTTCCTTATTAATATGGACGGGATCTGTTTGAGTCAGGATATCCATCGCAAATATCTCAAAAAAGGATATCCATCGCAAAACTATTTAGACATGTCAAACGTAACCTTCACCGTTACATCTCTACTATATAATATTGCTTGAGCTGATGGTACGTCGTGGTCGTTTTGTGTTTTAGCCCCTCAGAAATCAAGTAATCAACCCGCAGTACATAACTTATCCCGAACAGTTTTTTCCACAAAACCCCTAAACAATTAGAAAATCAACCGAACGCTATTTTCGTTCCCGAGTCAACGCCTCGATCGAATCAACTGAACTAGTCGTTAATCGACTGTGGTGTGTTCTTCTTTCTGACCCTGTACATGTGTGCAGGACGCGGCGACGAAGCTGGCGGATCTCTGTAGTCCGCGTTCACTCATGTCAATTCTTCACATAGCCGACATAAATGACAAAGCCACATCCCAATACAAGATTAGTTCTCTGATCACTTCATATATTGAGTTGCTGAGTTGGAATTATATACCTCTCGCGCTATTTGACACCCAGGGTGTAGAATAAGTTATTCTACACCCACCCCTATCTTCTGAACCGTAAATGATGTTTACGTCACGTAAATTTTGTATTACGTCGTAAGTCATAGAGAGTATAAGAAAATATTGACATGGCATAAAAAATATATTTACGTGGCGTTACAAAAAAATGACAAAAATGCACATTTTATGCTGTTTTTTATGAGTTTTACGTTATTTTCACATATATTTTGCAATTTTATGTCAATTTTTTCTGTTATAGGTCAACATGAACGTAAATATGTATATACGTAACATAATTTTTTTTATGTGATGACGTAAAAAAATCGTGGGTGCAAATAGGGTTTCTGGACTACAAGAACTAGGTTCAGACTTTGTATGGTCGTTTTGTATGGTCTCACTGAACATGGTGCTATTAGGTGAGCTGAGTTAGGAGTCTTCCTATTCATAATATTTACGGTGGGTCATTGAGCAAAATCCTTATACATGCAAAAAAGCAAAACATGTGCATCTACTTCTCACATTATATATACTGTAAATGGTTCTAGGTAATAGCATAATTAGGAGAAGCAGGTAACAACTAACTGCTAAAAAATGTTTTCTTAAAGGAGACTACATTGCCATGTTGATTCATTTATTCGAACATATTGGAGATATACCACTGTAGTATTCCCTGAAAACAAAATACTATCTTGGACATATATTAGATTATGGTACTATATATGGACGGAGTAGCAAATTAAGGTGTTGCAGGTTGTTTGCTGCTTTGTGTAGCATGGCGAGCGTGCATAGTAGTTAGTTTTTGCTGGAGAGGGTGCGCGTGGAGAGCGCAGCACCATACCCTCGATCGTGATCCCTGGCCCGAAGGCCAGCATGACACCCCACTCCGGCAGAAGTTCCTTGCGGGGGCGCAGCTCGTCGAGCACGAAGACGATGGTTGCGCCGCTCATGTTACCGTAATCGCGGAGCACGTGTCGGCTGGCCGCGAGCTTCCCTGGCTCCAGCTTGAGCACGGTGTCTATGTTGTCCAGGATCGGACGCCCACCTGGGTGCACCGCCCAGAATAGGTCGTTCCAGCTTGACAAGGGAGCATCATCGCTGCTGCTGCTGCCGCTGAAGGCGTCGGCGAGGCATCGCTCGATGTTCCGTCCGATAAGTGTGGGCACCTGGATGCCGAGGTGGAACCATGGAAGTCCAGGCCGGCACCCGAGACCTGCATGCCCAGCACGTGCTCGGTCCTTGGTATGGTTGTCTGCGTGGCGGAGACCATCTCGAACAGCGGGCGCTCGCCTTCGTCATAGGGGCCTGCGCCGACAATGATGGCGCCGGCGCGCGCCGTCTCCGAACAGGGTGTGGCCGACGAGGTTGCTCCCGTCGGGGCCGCCGAAGCAGACTATGGTGATCTCGGAGCAGGCCACGAGGACGCGCGCGCCGCGGTTGTTCTCGGCGAGCTGCTTGGCGAGGTGAAGCGCCCTGCCGCCGCCGTAGCAGCCGTGGAGGCTGAGTATGGTGCGGCAGACGGTGGGGCGGAGGCCGAGGAGCGAGGCGAGCTGGAGGTCGGCGCTGGGGGCCTGGCAGGCGGAGTAGGTGCTGAAGACGAGGTGGGTGATGTCGGCTGCCGGGCGGCCCCACTCGGCGATGGCCTTGGTGGCGGCGGAGTGGGCCAGCTTGGGGACGGCGGTGGCGACCATGTCTACGCGAGCATCGAGGGATGGCAGCTCCCTGTCGATGAACTCGGGATGGGCGCCGAGTGTTTCCTCGGTGAGGTGGAAGTGCCGTTTCTGGATGCCAGTTTTCTCGCCTGCAAGGAAAAGAATATAGAAATGTTTTGGCGAACTGTTTTAGCTTTTGAAAACATATGATATTGTGGTGGTATATATGGAAGGAGTAGCTTATAAAGTTATTAGGAAATTTATGTGTTTACAAATTTGCTTTAGCTTTTCTTTGAGTTCAGTGAGGTGGTCGCTGTTGGTCGAGCGGAAGAGGGTGTCGGCTAACTCGTCCTGGGGAAGTACGACGCCGGTCGGGTTGGCAGTGCCGATGGCGAGCATGGCCGCAGGGCCTTCGCCGTGCTGCTGCATGCTCCGGTGCATCGCACCGTCGCCGTTGGCTTTTGCCATGGCCCACACGTATCTACTTAGTACCTACTTGTGTGTGTGTGGGTGTGACTTGGATCTTCAACCAGCGCTATGCGTCCAAGGGGCTTCGCTGGGCTCAGGATTTATAGCTCCATGGCTGAGCGGAAATTCGTATATGCTCCCGAGCTCTAGTGATCCCGCCCGTTTCAAAAAATTAAAAAAATATTTAAAAGTTTCAAAAAATTATGAAAAAAATCATGCATGTTCCTACTCGTGCAAAATATCGATGCAAAATACTTTATGATTGGAGCTACACAAAAAAGACAAAAGTTAAAATTTTGAAACTTAATATTGTTCACTATACTCAGATCTGCACATTTCTCTTTTTTGTGTAGATCAAATCGTAAAGCATTTTGCATTGAGATTTTGCACGTTTGTAGGAAATATTAGTAGGAACATACATGTTTTGTTTCATAATGTTTTGAAATTTTTAAATATGTTTTTACATTTTTTGAAACGGACAAGATCACTGGAGCTCAGGAACACCAAATCTGCACTCCATGGCTGAGCTAATAACAACCCCGACCCATATATAAGTCAGAGCAGTAATTAGTCTACATATATTCAAAGTTCGGGTACTCCATCCGTTCTAAATTAGACGACTTTAATTTGTCTATATGACTATATGTGAATGTATTTAGACATGTTATATGTATAAAATCCCTTTATCTAAAAAAAATCTTATATGTATAAAATGAGTATTATGATGGTTTCCGGACAATCCAGATGTTTGAAGGGGATGTATTTAGACATCTTATATGTATTCTAAATTTGAAGTCATCTAATTTGTAATAGAGTGAGTATTATGATGGTTGCTGGACAATCTAGATGTTTGAAGGGGATGTGAGAGTCCAGGTAGCTGTTTTCTATATGGGCAGTGTCCAGACTGTCCGTCCGGACGGTTTCAGGGAGATATGGGGTCTGACTATAACTTTTCTTAATATTGACAATATGCTTGACTCGCCATGTGTATAAATTTGTGTTCAATTTTAATCAGTCCGAAAAAATCCATGTCCTACACACTACGGGAAACCCACGATACGCCGACGGCTGGAAGCCGTCAGCGTAGGCACGTCTGCCGTCGACGTAGGCCTACGCCGACGGCCGTCGGTGTCGTATCGCCGTCGGCGTAGCAGCACGTCGGCGTAGACGAATAACCATCGGCGACGTCACTATGGGACCCACAAAACGGAAGACGTCCGTCTCCGTCTGCTCCATCCATACGCCGATGGCAGTGCCGTCGGCCTAGAGCGCCACGTGGAGTGATCTGGTGCGCCTGGGAAGTTCTCTACGCCGACGGCATTATCCTTGACCATTTGGTCCTTCCAGAGCGACGTGGCAGCATCCTGTGCGCCTGGGAGGAGCTCTACGCCGACGGCAATGCCGTCGGCGTATATGTGACCATATTTGCAATTTTTATGCTGATTGTTGCTGCTTGTTTCTAGTTCATTTTAAATACAATTAAAATATCACAAAATATAAAACAACACAGATACATCACATGAAACATCACATAGATATCAAAATGATACAAACATGATTCAAATTCATACAAACATTCATACAAACTCCAAATGGCACAAACATAGTTCGCATTCACACCAGGAACACCCGAACTAATCCTACATCTCGTGAGAGGTCGAGCCACCCATGTCTGACATCTTGGTCAATCACCTGCATTGAGAAAGGGTAAACTTTTAAGCATAAAAGACATGATCCAATTAAGAAGCATGAAGACGTAATGCAATTAATAAGCATGTTGAAAGACTAAGCATGTTGAAAAGTAAATACTACGCAAAAGGACATAAAAGACCCTCACCCCTAATCATTACTCTCATAGTTAAGTCCTGGGTTCTCATCATCACTATCAACATCACTATCACTTTGTAACTTGATAGAAAATCACTACGTCACCACTTGTTTGTGCATTGTCCTCGCGGTTCTCAAGACCTTGTATGCCAAAGTCCCCAAAGGTTTGTTCCTCTTGATAGAAAATCTCCTCGTATGTTTTAGGATCAATGTTGTTGTAATCTTCTTCGGATGGCATGGGTAGCTTACCATGTGACGATACATGGAATCATGAATCCCTTGTATCGGATCGGATCCCAGGTCCCCAAATATTGGTGACGTGAAATGGAAAACAATAATAATATATGCTCAAACTATTTACGAAAACATATCTAACACGGCTACCAAGGGCACATGACTATTCTTCTTGATAAGCATATATAGTCATAAAGCTCTAGCCCGACCTTTAAATTCCATTATACATTCAACCTTTGGAACGAAAGTAGACGTCTGACTTAATCAGCAATTCAGCGCTTACACATACGGTTGCGGGTTGCCTGTACTGGTACTATTTTGTTTAATAAGTGAGGAATGGTATGAATTGTTGCACAAGGGAACTTTGGACTGAAAAAACAAATCTTAACTTATGAATTGTTGCACAAGCTGTGGCTATATAGATCCCCAATTTTAATGGTTTGGTTAGATTACATCTTAATTACTAATTATATTTGCGGGGATGTTTGGGCAAATGTTTTAATCATAATAAGTATGTTTCTGTCGAAGTACATTAACATAGGTTCACCCACACAATACTTATCGAAATAATGAAAATTTATCATAATACCTATGGGATTGTGCGAGAGCTACTATACTTCCTATTCATACCAATTGATTGAATATTTTAAAAACTAAATCATGTTTTAATCATAACATGCTATTATGATTTTTTCTATACTACTATTAAAAGAGCAAACATGTTGGGATACTTTAAATCTGTACCGTTCAAATATCTGATCGACGCTCCAGATCGCTCCAATGTTTGACAACTCAACAATGTCCGATTTTTCCCGTTTTACCCTCCCACCAAATCACATAATACTACTAAATTGCCACCGTACCGGTTTGTTCAATCCAACGTGAAACATTATCTTTGTTTTTGTCTCACCGTCCATCGCCCCTTTGTATATCGCCGTTCTAGCACCGGACACGGCGGCACCGAGATGGGGAAGAAGCTGGGCGGGGAGGAGCAGAGAGCAGTGGTCGTTGGCGCCGCTCGATGCAGGCAGAAACTCCGGCGCGGCGGAGGACGGTAGCGCTGCCTCCCTCGCCTTCCGCGCTACCTCCATCGCCTTCCCGCTCGGCAGACGGGCGACGGTGACCGGGACAGGCTGGGGAGGTGGCGCGGGGCACGCGGAAGGTGGAAGGCGCGCGGCCGGCGCGGGGCGCAGCAGGCGCAGGCGGGAGGCAGGCGCAGAGCTCCCCACCCCATGGCCACGGCCCTCTGCCCTGCGCGCCACACCCCGCCGCAAATACGACTCCTCCAGCATGCCCCCATCCGTTACCAGCTGGCTCCCCGGGCGAGCCCCTCCCTACCCCTGTCTCGCCGCCCCTCTCCCGCCGCTGGGTCGCCTCCCCAGCGTATCCCTAGCCAGCGCCGACAAGCGTGGTCACCACCGTGCGTCCCCGCCTCCCCATCTTTTGTGTGGACGGTGAGCGCGGCCTCACCCGCGCGACGCTGCCTCCCTTCGTCCTCCTTTATCATGGTCTGCTGCTCCAGATTACCGGCGAGGACCACCCGAGCTGCTCCCCCTTTCAACCCTGAATAAAGCCCCTACGGTCACCTGCAGCTCGTCAATTTCCCTCACATGAATTAAAGGATTGAAGGTGCGATCACTAAATCTGAACTTTCTGTTTGGAATATGTACCTCTGCACCGCTAACTTGTTTGCAATGATTGCCATGTAATTGGATTGTAGTCTAAGCTAATTGGATTTCTCATCTTTGCTGGAAACGTGTACACGAGAGCGGAGGAGCAATTGGTTTGAATAGCTTAGTTCTCAAGACAATCTGATCTGTACTTAGGACAATGTTCTAGGCTAGATGGCAGGAACTACGCACATCCAGATCCAGTAAGAACATGAGGATTCAGTATAGATATTTTGTCTGTACCTTAAGCAGTTGTTGTAGGTAAATGGTTGATATGAAAATATAATTGTTTTGTCTGCAAGTTTTGGCTCTGCTTTTTCAACTACCACAATTATATAAAGTGAAAATGATTAATTGATTTGGAAGGCCGTCATATTGGACTATCTGTATGCCAACGCTGATGAGGGGATATAGGATCACCAGTTTTAAGATATATGAATGTCTAGAAAAGTCTTGGAAGATCAATTTTCTGCTTGAGATCTATTTCGAAGTACCGTTGTGTTTTTGTGTTGATTAATTGTTACAACTGGTGATCAAGTAGCATTGCAGAGTAATGCATGAATGCACCGACACTCCTCTTCACCATATTTATGCCAACACTGAAAGAAGAAATTACGGGTTTGTGAAACTGCAAATGGTAGCTTCTTTGTTTGACATACTTGATAAGATCTGATCCACTGAAAGTGGCTGTTTCAGAACAGACACTGTCAATGGAATTGTGAGGGCAGGTAGGAACCTACCAGTATTATATTTCTGGTCCCTTTCCATTACAAAAGTTATCGGTTAAGTTCACTTTCTTTACATCCATGGTTACGTTTCTACCATTCCAGATGTTTGGGTTTCTACTGTACTTCTCGGAATACCAAGGAAAGGTCCTTAGAACACTATCAATTCCAAAGGTTTTTACATCCATCAATCCTTTAGTTGTCATGAATTTAAGTTCGTACGATGTAAATATGCAGCAGCTACATGAAACAGCCCAGGTTTTCCCCTTCTCTTTGATCTGTTAATCTGGTGATGAATTTACAAGAGTTTATATATGATAATTTCGACAGATAATTACTCTTCCAACTAAAGGTACTGTGGATTTGAGGTGTGTGTGCAGATGCTAAGTACTTCCAACATTGCAAGAGACTGATTTGTGGTCAATTTCCTACGAGGACTGTGGAAAATTTGCAATACACATACTAGACTTTCATCATTATATATAAGTGCTTCCAATTTGTATACACTATAGAAGTAATGGCTAGAAAACTCTGCTTCTGTGATCAAGTTGGTGTAAGACATAGTTGCCAAGATAAGACATAGTTGTATTTTTAATATTATTTACTGTTGCAATCAGACAAAACACAATGCAAAAGTCAATCATATCTACGAAGTGGTAAAATTCATCACATCTTGTGGTTGGACATCTCTAATTTGTGTGCAAATTAGAGAGGTGCCACCTTTTCCCATATATATGGTCATTGATTCATAAAGAAAATATTGTTCGATGGTGTTAAAATTGAAAGAAAAAATCAAAAAAGAAACTTTGAAAATAGAGTTTTAAACAGGAAAAGATTCACTCATAATCAAGCTTTGATTTTTTTTCCTAAAAAAACTATGTCACAGAGAAGAGTCATTACACATTTTTTATTTTTTCACACCTATTTGATTGTGTTTAAAACGGGGTCAAAACTTCATCATGACAATTCAAACAAAGGTGTGGAATATTTGAAATTTATTCACATCTACCGGATAGAATCATACTAGGGTATCTTGTAATGACAAAGCCAGAGTTCACTTATAGTTCAAATTTGAATTGGATTTAGAAATTGACTGAAAATATATAATCAGGTAAGTTGGATGAGGTACGACAAGGCTATGAAGAACTCTAATGATGCTCCCCCAAGGCACGCCGACGAACGGGGTTGGTCGGCGAGGTGCCAGTCAACATCGCGAGGAGCGGTGGTGCCCTGAAGTGGAAGTCGATGTCCCATGGGAGACAAAATCTCTACTAAGGTTCATACAGACTCTGATGATGCCCTAGAACTTACGATAGTTCGATCAGCGATGCGTTTACGACGACACTTCGGCATGCCTCCGACAAGACTCCATGAACGGAGTTAATGGCAGATGTGAATGGCTGTGTTTGAGGAGCCAGTGATGCCCTGTTGAGGTCAACCGAGCTTCGTTCGAACTCCCATACTGGCCTACGACAACGCAGGTGGCCGAGGGTGACCGTTGATGCCCAACGATGGTCCACTAGCCGTTGGCAGGTCTCCGGCAATACTCCTTCAAGATTTTGGCAAGAAGGATCGGCAAGTCCCTCGGCGCGCGTAGCGGCAAAGGGTTGTGTGGCCGGTGATTTGTTTGGCCTGCCATCCCTATTCTCCCACTCTCTCAAAAGAGGGGAGTGGGTGTGTGATGGAACTAACAAGTGCATTCTCATGAGGGAGAAGGCATCTTACAAGAATATTCTAAGCAATATTCTTCATAGTTGATGGAGGGAAAATCTCTAGAAGATTAGCCTCCAATAACTTCGGGGCTGCCTATTCCTACTCCTACTCCTATAGAGTTTCTACATCACAGGCGTACTAACTATTTCCTCTAATTGCTTAAATACCCCTAGGTCATGCCACCCGTCTTTTTTCGGTGGGTTAAACGCATTGTGTCTCCTCATGAGAAAGTGTAAAGTGACAAAAAAATCAGAGTATGTTAAAAGCAACTGTCATCAGAACGATATAGGGTACCATATTAGACAATCTAATTTTATACAAAAATGTGTAGTATGAAAAAATTACCATTGAATACCTTGACTGGGATATTGCTCCGAATCACGACGCAATTGGGTAACGGCTAGATTTGTGTGGGCAACATGCCTCATGGAGACCAACTCCCCTCTCTAAATGACAAAACAATAAGCATATATTCTCAAATCATTCACGAAATCCATATCTAGCACGGCTGCTAGGAAAACATCACTATTCTTCTAGATAAACATAGTCATTAAGCTTTAATCTGACCACTAAATTCGAACTGTCCATTCAAATTTTGGAATGAAAGTAGACAGCTGACTTAATCAGCAAAATCAGCGAGACACATACACTCACCTGTACTAGTACTATTTTGTTGACACAAGTGAGGACACAATTGCATGAAGCACCTGGAGGCCCATGGCCTCCTCACCATGCCATGGCGCGACCCTCCCTCTGACCGCGCCACCACGTGGTGAGGGACCCACGGAGCGCCACCGACCATCGTCTTTTCGCCTATTTATTGCCCCCGACGCGAAAACTCTAAAACAATCAATCATATTCCAGAAAGAGTCCCGCAGTGCCGCCGCCATCGAAACCTAGTTTCGGGGGTCAGAAGGTCCTGTTCCGGCACCTTGCCGGGACGGGGATCGACCCCCGGAGCCTTCTCCATCGACGCCACCGCCTCCATCATGCTCCGTGAGTAGTTCCCCCATGGACTACGCGTTCTAGCTGTAGCTAGTTGGTACTCTATCTCTCCCATGTACTTCAATACAATGATCTCATGAGCTGCCTTACATGATTGAGATCCATCTGATATAATCGGTGTTGTGTTTGTTGGGATCCGATGAATTGTTACATTATGATCAGTCTATCTATAAGTTTGTGAAGTTATGGTTGCTGCAATCTTGTTGTGTTTAATGCTTGTCACTAGTGCACGACTGGCATGATCTTAGATTTAGCTCTATAATTATTGTTTAGATTGTATCTACAAGTTGTTTGCACATGTCTCTGTCCGGAACCCGAGTCCCCAGAGTGACAGCAACTGGGATAACTGGAGAGGATGATTTAGATAAGAGGATCACATGTTTTCACTAAGTGCTAATGCTTTGGTCCGGTGCTCTATTAAAAGGTGTACCTTAATTACCAGTAGATTCCCTTGAGGCCCCGCTGCAAACGGGCTGGTAGGACAAAAGATGTTGTGCAAGTTTCTCATTGCGAGCACGTATGACTATATATGGAAAACAGGCCTGCGTATGATTAATAGACTAGATGTTCTGTCTTAATGCTATTTCAATTCTATCAATTGCCCAACTGTAATTTGTTCACCCAACACTTGTTATTGGAGAGTTACCACTAGTGTAGATAGCATGGAACCCCGGTCCATCTGTCATCATCAAATAATCATTCGGTCATATATGCAATTAGAAGTAGTATCAACTATTTTCTGGTGCCATTGCCTCTGTGTTACTGCTACTGCTGCTGTGTTACTGTTACTATTGCTCTCATATTACTGCTCCTTTCACATCACCCCTGTTACTAGTGCTTTTTCCAGGTGCAGCTGAATTGACAACTCCGCTGTTAAGGCTTATAAGTATTCTTTGTCTCCTCTTGTGTCGAATCAATAAATTTGGCTTTTACTTCCCTCGAAGATTGTTGCGATCCCCTATACTTGTGGGTATCAATTATCTTTGGTATTGCATGTCATATTGAGAAGCTAAAACACATGTCATGGAAATGGATTAGATTAGATCTATAATTATGAAATCCAATAATTTTTTAAACTGCTCCAGTTATTGTTTTTTAGCACAAAAGCTATATATAGACTTTGCTTTCTACCTCTTATCATGGAAGTTCACACGTCCATATCACAAATCTGCACAATTAGACAACACAATTATTCTCTCATGAAATCCGAGCCACAAATTACATCTGCAACTATCAGAGGACGTACGTGATGCCTCGACCATAACCTCGAACATTTCATCAAATTAGTACAGAAATAGATAAATATATACAAATTGATGATGAAAAACAAGCTTTATGTGCACTGAAAATTATATTGTACACATCATACAAGAAGAAGAAAGAGAGAAAATATAAGCTCAAGGAGTAACCGTAAAAGTGAGTTGTGTGTAAACATGTTTGACTCCTAAGCCTCACAATTACATCAGATAAATATGATGTACTGTTAATGATAATTTGAAGAAATTTAGATCTTTGGAGATCTACCTTTTTTGAACCTTGCAAAGTTGTCTTCTTGTCAGTAGTAAGTGACATGAATGGTACACCGATGAGGTTGTCCTCAACTTCATATATCCTTAACTAATAGATCATATGGTGCGATGTATTCCAAACCTTAGAATGACAAAATAAAATAATATAGTATATGAGAAGCACATTAGTAGCATGTTTTTAGGCTTTGAAAATAAATCACTAGGATGTCCTTCACTATCCAATTCTGTATCCAGCTGAAGAAAATAGTTTATCTATGCTGCGTAAATGAATGAAACATTGGAGACTAAAATAACATGTCTCACGACAAGGTTGAAGGTGAAGATTGCAGTGAAAACATCGTGAAGAAGTTATTGTTGGAAGATATATTCATGGCAGTGTAATCGAGCCATAAAGATCATAAAAAAACTAAGTGGAATCGAGCCATAAAGTACAAACATTTCGTAGTTTTATATTACCGTGTGAAAAGATCCCACATATATACCTCACTACAAATAAATAGCTACCCGCGTAATCTGCATGGATCAGCAAGCTGGTTATATAGTTTAAAAGGCGAGAGTACATGTCCATTTAACTGGAGCATAAATTCGAAGCACAAAATTTTACAAACGCAATACAGAAGAAGGTTCTTATCGTTTATCACCATGGCATAAAGTTGAAACACGAAATTTTACGAATGCGCACCGCATGAACCGGGACTAATTTAGCCGGGACAAAAGGGCCAAATGGGAAGGCTCTTTTTCTACTAGTGTAAACGAACATGTGCTCCATGTATTTACCGATTTGTAATACTGATGCATGGGCAAACATTTCAGTGGAACTTTTTTTACTTTGCTAGGCAATAAAATTGTGTCTATATATGTGTTAGTGCATACCCAGGTGCGGAGCTGGGCCCCGGACAACCCAGGGCCATGGCTAGGGCCTGATAATTTTTGCTTACCACTATGTCGGAAATATCTAATCTGGCGATGTGTGTACCTTTCTCTCAAAAAAGAAAAGATCTACGGCACTTCTTATCAAAACAAAATACAAAGCTCGTACTGATTTTTGAAGAAAAAAACTATTGCAAAGCAACCAATCTAGCAAATTTTGTGATTTTCATATATTGATGAGACCCAATTTCATTGCAATTTGTTACAGAAAACATGTTCAAGTAATTTTATCCATCATTGTCAACATGATTTGTACCCCCATACTACTATGTTTCATTTACTTGTTCATCAGTCGAGCTGCAATTCAATAATAATTATGTAATTAAAAAAATTCATCCACAAAACTTTTTTACAAAAAAGTTATAACCTTCAAGGATTTGTTCTGGGGGCTTCGCCCAATCCTGGCTGGACACTGTGAATAAGCCGGACAATGTCGTCCTTATCGGGAAATAAGTGTCCTACTTATAATGAGAAACTTATGTTCATGGATAGTTAGTTAGGAAGTAACAATCAAAATCGAATTATAAGGGACAGAACTTTTCCCCTCCGCAGCTCTCCCTACGCTACAGTTCTCGTGAGAGTCTTCCGCTGTTAACCGGGCCGCCGACGGCCGCTCCGCCGGAATAGCTGGCCGGAGTTGGTCTAGGATCGGTGCCGGAGTAGTCTAGGGTTAGATCTGTAGGTTGTCTTTGTTTTCTTGGCTGTATGCCGTTGTTTGGGCGTATGCCCGGTAGAGGTGGCGGCGCCATGGATCTCTGCTGCCGGATCTTTGGCTTCGTAGGGCTGCTTGACTCTTTGCTTCTGCTCCAATGGCTGGAGCGAGGCTTAGGGTTGAGCGGCACCGCTTCCTGTCTCAATAACTCGGTGGCTGCAGGTTTCTTCGCTCACTTTCGCGGCGATGAGAAGGGGTTCCTGTCCGGCCATGGTGGTGAGGGGGTGTCCCAGATCAACGCGGCGACGTGTCTTGCTTCTTCTCTCCTGGCCGGCCTTGGTGGCGAGGAGGAGCGAAGAGGTAGTAGGCCGCTTTTGTTCCTGTGGTGGAGGCTCTGCCTTGTTCGGCGGCGCAGCTCGATGTGGAAGAATTCTCTTTTGCAGCTCTCCCTGGCCGGCCGTGGTGGCGAGGAGGGTGGAGATGTCGGAGAGTTGTCCTTCTGCACTGATCTTCGTCGACGCTTGCCTACGCGGTGCTATCCTCAACGAGCGAAACACACGACGCCCTCGTCTGGCGCCGTGAATCTTGGCCAATATGGTGGCTCATCTTCAACCTCCATCTCGGAGGCCATTTCCTGGATCCTGCGTCGGAGCTCGACGCTGCAGTGTTGCCAAGTGGCTTGTCCCCGGCGGCAGTGCGGTGGCCGACGGCAGCAGTTCTTCGTCGGACGCGGGCCCTCGAGCACTCTGGTCCCGATTCTCGGCGGCGACGCCTGGAGATCGCCGGCGGTTGGTGGCGGCGGCACTCAGGCACTTGATTGCGTGTTCTTCATTTCTGCTAGGGTGCTTTTTGCAAATAGAGAGGCCCTTTCTCCAAATTTCTGGATTCTTTGTGCGAGTGTTGTAAAGGGGCCTTTTTGTAAATTTTACCCGCCACGTGGTTGAATGGAAGTGATCGGGGTCTTTCTAGACCCCTCCTCTTGTACAAAAAAAAAATCGAATTATTGCAAATTAGTTGACAGTATGTTCTGCAGAACGGTAGGATGGATCACCGATCAACATTATTGTTGTCGCCTTCATGCGAGACCTATGCAAATTACTACTCCAGTATAGTGGTCACCTTCATGCGACTTTGTAGTTGTCAAAAAGAATTCATGAGACTGTGTACTCGCGCACTTACCTTTTGAAAATCTGGAATTTAACTCGTTGCTTCTGAGATTCGTGTTTTGTAGCCCGAGCTACATGTAGGTCGTTTATTTCAAAAATTCAAAACCTGCATTTTTATGTTTCAAAAAATTCGAAAAAAAACACCAATGTACTTTCTTTGTTCTACATTAGATGACTTTATTTTGTTTACATGTAGATATATATACACTTGTAACATGTCTAGATATATCCATATTTAGATAAAAAAAAAGTCATCTAAATTGGAACGGAGGTAGTAGATAGTACTATAATCAACAAGTGTACAAATTTTCAACTCGGAATTTTGTTATTTTTAGGCTGGACAAAAAAAACAAATGGGTAGATTTGTGTGGTGTGTGTGGTGAATAGTACATAGTTTCTAAATTTGAAATGTTGCCATCTTTGTCTTTTTTTTTTGTGGCCAAGAATACTACGAATTTTGGATTGAAAATTTGCATAGGGATATATCTCAAAATTATCTACACGTAGAATTTTTTGTTTCAAAATTTTTGACACTGAAAATGCCAATTTTGTATTCTTAAAAAACGAGATCATGTAGCTCGAGCTTCATTAACACTTTCTGGTTGCTTTTCCACTAAACCATTGAAGTGAAATTGCGTCCTCATGAGAACTGAGCCAAGGATTTTTTTTTGCCTCGAGTCCATAGCTCCTCCCTGACTTAAAACCGGAAGGACTAATTTTTTACCACCACTCGGCATTATTCACTCCTCCACAATGTCGAAAATATGTTGCACTTTAGTTAATTATGCTTACCAGGAAGCTAATTATTTCCCCAGGCTTGCCCTTCTAGCTCCATGCACGTGTCGGGAAAATAGGAGACTGGGTTTTTGTTTCGTCCAATTCTGAAAATATTTCCTTCAGTAATATCTGGAATAGAAAAACAGCAGAAAACAGGAACTGGCACTGTGGCATCTTGTTAATAGGTTAGTCCCAGAAAATGCATAAAAATGATATGAAGTGTATATAAAACATGTGACACTGATATATAAAACAAGCATTATAGATACGTTTGAGACGTATCAAGCATCCCCAAGCTTAGTTACTACTTGTTCTCGAGTAGGTAAACGATAAAAACAAAATAATTTCGGAAGTGACATGCTACCAACATAAACTTGATCTAATAATGATGTAAGGCATGTGAGCTGAGATCAAATCATTCAAAGCAAATGTCTATAATTGATATTAAATAAGAGATAATAAACCAAGATAGTTAAACAAGCTAAAAGTTTTCATGAACTATTGCTTTAAACACATTTTAAGTATCAAGTGTAGGAGTTCTATCCTTCAAGTCCAAGCATCAAGCAATTTTTCATAACATAGAAGGATTCAGTCAAGTAAAAATAAACATGAACGTCATGAATCAACTGTTTCGAAGCCCACTCAACTGTTGAGCGTAAGCATTTGGTATTGGCACCAGGATGTTATGGCTAAGAGAACATTAATGTGGGTTTGGAAGGCCAATGGAAGAAAGTCTCACAAAGCTATAAGTGATCATCAGACAAGAGAAAGTCTTATAATCGAAGCTATGTAAGGAGTAGTGATTGCCATGCAACGAATGCACATAGAGCTATATGTGTATGAAACCTCTCCAATGGAACTAGTGGGGGTGCATCCAACTTGGTTGCTCATGAAGACCTAGAGCTCTTTTGAAGAAGCTCATCATTGGAATATACAACCCAAGTTCTATAGTGTAAATTCCCTACATAGTTATACTAGTAAAATATGAAAACTCTCTCACATGGAGTATATGTGCTAAACATGAGCACAAATGTGGATAAAGGATAGTAATGTTGCCCCTTTTTTCTTTATTCTTTTTTTTCTCTTTTTTATATTTTTTCTTTTTCTGTTTCTCTTTTCGATGGCCTCCATGACTCTTTTCATTTTTAGGGGCAACATCCTAATATGACAACACACTTTTTGGTACAAATAACTCATAATGAACAAAACATGATGTATCAAACTGTATGTCTCTGCCAGTGTAGCAGGATGTGCAATGATCTAGCATAACATGGGTAAACCAAACATCAGCTGTATAGAATCATGCAAAGCAATGTAAAAATGATAAATGACAACAAGTCATGTAATGTAAGATGGAAGTTGCATGGCAATATATCTCGGAACAGCTATGGAAATACTGTGGTAGGTAGGTATGGTGGCTGTTTTGAGGAAAATGTATGGGCTTATGTGTAGGAGGATGATGACGTGAAAGTCACACGTTCGTTGGGAACCCCAAGAGGAAGGTATGATGAGTGCAGCAGCAAGTTTTCCCTCAGTATGAAACCGAGGTTATCGAACCAGTAGGAGATGAAGACACTTCTGAAGGTGTCAACGGCGCCAGAAAAAGTGGTGTTGGTGGAGTGCTTCCTCTTCCTAGCAATGGTGCCAGAAAGAGTGCGGTGTCGTAGGGGAGGTCATGGCGGTTGACTTGGAACTTACACACAAAACAACCAAAATACTTTGCCCCAACTTAACAGTGAGGTTGTCAATCTCACCGGCTTGCTAAAAACAAAGGATTAGACGTATAGTGTGGAAAATGATGTTTGTTTGCAGAGAATGAAAGAAAATGGTAATTGCAGAAGGTTGTATTTCAGATGTAAAAGAATGGACCGGGGTCCACAGTTCACTAGTGGTGTCTCTCCATAATAAATAACTAACATGCTGGGTAAACAAATTACAGCTGGGCAATAGACAATATTCATAAGTGCATAACATGCATGTGCAAGTTGTGGTGTCTACTATGAGATTCATTTGGGCATTACAACAAAGTACACAGACCGCTATCCAGCATGCATCTGTGCCTAAATAGTCCACCTTCAGGTTAGCGTCCGCACCCCTTCCAGTATTTATTATGTAAAGTGCATAATGTAAACAACACATTCATCCTTAGACAAAGCATCATTAGCTTACCCCTAGTGGCAACAGCACATCCACAACCTTAGGGGTTGTTGTCACTCCCCAGATTAAATGGAGACTAAACCCATTATCTAGCATAAATACTCCCTCTTGGAGTCACAAGCATCCACTTGGCCAGAGTATCAACAAGTAACGGAGAGCATGCAAGATCATAAAAGACATAGACATAGTATTCAGTATTCAACTTGACATAGTATCAATATTCATCGGATCCCAGCAAACACAACATGTAGCATTACAATAAGATGATCTTGATCATGATAGGCAGCTCACAAGATCTAAACATGATGACACAAGCGGAGAAGACAACCATCTAGCTACTGCTATGGACCCATAGTCCAATGATGAACTACTCACACATAACTCTAGAGGCAGGCATGGCGATGTAGAGCCCTCCGGTGATGATTCCCCTCTCCGACATGGTGCCGAGAAGAGCTTCAGAACCCTCCCGAGTTAGGGTTGATGGCGGCGGCGGCTCTAGAACTTTTCGTGGAATATGACTCGGGTACTTAGGGTTTTCCCGAGGAAGGCAATTTATAGGCGAAGGGGCAACGTCGGTGGAGGCCCGTGGCGTCCTCACCACGTGGCGGCGCGGCAGGAGGTGGGACCCCGCCACCAGTTGGTGAGGGCGGCCCACGGCCCCCCTTCGTCTCCCCTTCGGACTCCGTGTACGTGTCAGGAAAATAGGAACTTTGGCTTTTGTTTCGTCCAATTCCGAGAATATTTCCATAACAACTTTTCTGAAACCAAAAACAGCAGAAAACAGGAACTGGCACTGAGGCATCTTGTTAATAGGTTAGTCCCAGAAAATGCATAAAATGATATAAAGTGTGAATAAAACATGTAGCAATTGGCATAATATAAGCATGGAACATCAGAAATTATAGATACGTTGGAGACGTATCAAGCATCCCCAAGCTTAGTTCTACTCGTCCTCGAGTAGGTAAAACGATAACAACAAAATAATTTCTGAGGAGACATGCTTCACACAATCTTGATCAAATAATATTGCAATGCTCATGTCATGAATGAAGTGACTCAGAGCAATGGTCTATAGTTTGCTAACAAATAGATAAAGAGTAAACAATTGAATCATATAAGCAAAAACTTTTCATGAATAGTACTTTCAGGACAAGCATAAAAAAGCTTTGCATAAGAGTTAACTCATAAGGAAATAGATTCTAAATAAAGGCATTGAAGCAACACATAGGAAGATTTAAGTTTCAGCTATTGCTTTCAACTTTCAACATGTATATGTCATGGATATTGTCAACACAAAGTAATATAAGAATTGATGCACACAAAGTTCACACAAGTGTTTGCTTCTGAGATAGAAAGGAGTAGGTAAACTGACTAAACATAAAGTAAAAGAAATGCCCTTCGCAGAGGGAAGCAAGGATTAAATCATGTGCTAGAGCTTTTTAGGTTTTTGAAATCATAAAGAGAGCATAAAGTAATGAGAGGTGTTTGTTGTTGTCAACGAATGGCAGTGGGCACTCTATCCCCCTTATCACCCAGACTTTCAAGAGCGGCTCCCATGAAGGACGTTATTTCTACCCAAGGGTAGATCATCCCTCTTCTCTTTTGTTTACACATGCATACTTATAAATTGGTCCGATACTCCTCCCAACCTTTTCTTACACAAGCCATGGCTAACCGAATCCTCGGGTGCCTTCCAACAATCACATACCATGGAGGAGTGCCTATTTGATAGAGTTTAACATTTTGGAAATTTGCTTTTGATAAATCATTAGCAAACATGTGAAGAGAATCAAGTGGTTAAACATGTGAAGAGAAACTAATGAAAGATGCGTACATATATGAGGATCACGCGTGAATTTGTTCAGAATTTTTCTGGAATTTATACAGCTCAAAACGGTGGACAGTAAAAAATCTGTCCCTGCGCAGACATTCAAATCTAGCATCATCTAATCATTAGAGACTCTTCTTGGCACAAGAATTCAAAAAAGTAAAGATACTACGGAGTGGTTACAGAAGTAGACAAGCTCCTTGACTCAAAAAGCAAAGAAAAATTTCAGAAATAAAACATGGGTTGTCTCCCAAGAGCTCTTTTCTTTAATGCCTTTTAGCTAGGCTTGATAGTTTTAATGATGCTCTCATGAAAATAGAAAATGAAGCAAAAGGAGCAAGAAGCAAATTCAAAACACATTTAAGTCTAACCCACTTCCTATGCATAGGAATCTTGTACACAAATAAATTCACAAAGAACAAGGTGACAAGCATAGGAAGATAAAACAAGAGTAACTTCAAAACTTTCAGCATATAGAGAGGTGTTTTAGTACCATGATAATTTCTACAACCATGTTTTCCTCTCTCATAATAATTTTCAGTAGCATCATGAATAAACTCAACAATATAACCATCACATAAAGCATGCTTTTCATGATCTACAAACACATAATTTTTATCAAGCTCAAAAATGTTGGGATTAAAACTTTCAAACCCACTTTTAACCATTTTATAACAAGATGACTGATCAATCTCAAAAGATATGGGACTCCTAGATAAAGTCAAGACTTCTCCAATCCCATTTTCATTAGTCGTACAATTAATATTATCAAGTAACATAGGACCATCATCTAGAGCTTTATCATAAACATTTTCTAGACAAACTTTCTCATTACCATGTACTTCTTAATTAGGCACAAATAAAGGATTATCATAAGATTTATCAAAATAGCATGGATTATCATAGATAACAGGAGCATAATTATTCTCACAAGTTTTACTCATAGTAAATATTTCAAGAGAATCCACAGGAACATAACATTCATCCTCCTTTGGTAAGCATGGAGGGCAATCAAATAATGTAAGAGATAAAGAGTTACTCTCATTAGTAGGTAGGCATGGGTAGCTAATCCATTCTTCCTCCTTTTGTTCATCACTCTCCTCCTCTTTTTCATCAAATGAGCTTTCAGGTTCAACAATTTCTTCTTTCACAGGTTCCTGCAAAGAATTAGTCTCTTCTTTATGAGAAAACTTACTCTTAAAATGTTCAGTAATATAACAATTTTCATCCTTATAGTTATCAAAACAATATTTAAGTATAGAGAGACTTTCAGATTTATAAGGGGCATCAACTATATGCTCAAGATAAGAACTAATTTCTAGGGAACCCTTAAAGGCAATAAATTCTTCAATCCTTTCTACCTCATAAGCATTATAGTAACCTTTAACATAAGAAGCTAAGGTTTTTATCATTAAAAGCACATTGGAAAGGAAAATGCTTAAACTTCACATGACAACCAGATTCATCACAACAAAAAGATTTGCCAAATATAAAGCATAAATTTTTAGCATACATCTCCAGTTGATTTAGTAATTCCCATAAGTATATCCCTTTATCTGACAAGCGGTAATTCATATAATATTTTTGTTCACCCTCCGTGGACCCGCCTTGCCAACAAGATCTAGCTCTAGTTTCATGGAGATAATCCATAGCACAAGTTTTTGGATTTTCGGTTTTTCAAAATTTTATGGATTTTTGGGTATATAGGAAAAATAAAACAAGACAAAAATAAACTAGAAAAAAGTAAACTAAGCAAAACACAACTAAACAGAAATAAACTAAGCACAAATAAACTAGACAAAAGTACACTAGACAAAATAAAATAAAATAAACACAGAGAGACAAGTAGAGTGTACTCCCCAGGTGAACTTATGAGTAGAGCTATGCTCCCCGGCAACGGCGCCAAAAAATAGTCTTGATAACCCACAAGTATAGGGGATCGCAACAGTCTTCGAGGGAAGTAAAACCAAAATTTATTGATTCAACACAAGGGGAGACAAAGAATACTTATAAGCCTTAACATCGGAGTTGTCAATTCAGCTGCACCTGGAAAAGCACTAGTAACAGGGGTGATGTGAAAGCAGCAGTAATATGAGAGCAATAGTAACCGTAACACAGTAGCAGTAGCAGTAACACTGAGGCAATGTCACCAGAAAATAGTTGATACTACTTCTAATGGCATATAGGACCGAATGATTATTTGATGATGATAGATGGACCGGGGTTCCCAACTATCTACATTAGTGGTAACTCTCCAACACAAGTGTTGGGTGAACAAATTAAAGTTGGGCAATTGATAGAATTGAAATAGCATTAAGACAGAACATCTAGTCAATTAATCATACGTAGGCATGTTTTCCATATATAGTCATACGTGCTCGCAATGAGAAACTTGCACAACATCTTTTGTCCTACCAGCCCGTTTGCAGCGGGCCTCAAGGGAATCTACTGTAATTAAGGTACTCCTTTTAATAGAGCACCGGAGCAAAGCATTAGCACTTAGTGAAAACATGTGATCCTCATATCTAAACCATCCCCTCCAATTATCCCAGTTGCTGTCACTCTGGGGCCTCGGGTTTCGGACAGAGACATGTGCAAACAACTTGTAGATACAATCTAAGCAATAATTATAGAGCTTAAATCTAAGATCATGCCACTCGTGCACTAGTGACAAGCATTAAACACAACAAGATTGCAGCAACAATAACTTCACAAACTTATAGATAGACTGATCATAATGTAACAATTTATCGGATCCCAACAAACACAACACCGATTACATCAGATGGATCTCAATCATGTAAGGCAGCTCATGAGATCATTGTATTGAAGTACATGGGAGAGAGAGTACCAACTATCTACAGCTAGAACCCCTAGTCCATGGGGGAACTTCTCACGGAGCATGATGGAGGCGGTTGTGTCGATGGAGAAGGCTCCGAGGGTCGATCCCTGTCCCGCAAGGCGCCGGAACAGGACCTTCTGACCCCCGAAACTAGGTTTCGATGGCGGCGGCGCTGCGGGACTCTTTCTGGAATATGATTGATTGTTTTAGGGTTTTCGCGTCGGGGGCAATAAATAGGCGAAAGGAAGATGGTCAGTGGCGCTCCGTGGGTCCCTCACCACGTGGCGGCGCGGTCAGAGGGGGGACGCGCCATGGCATGGTGAGGAGGCCGTGGGCCTCCCCCGGGCTTGCCCTTCTGGCTCTGTGTACGTGTCGGGAAAATAGGAGGCTGGGCTTTTGTTTCGTCCAATTCTGAGAATATTTCCTTAAGTAATTATCCGGAATAGAAAAATAGCAGAAAACAGGAACTGGCACTGTGACATCTTTTTAATAGGTTAGTCCCAGAAAATGCATAAAAATGGTATGAAGTGTATATAAAACATGTGACATTGATATATAAAACAAGCATGAAACATCAGAAATTATAGATACGTTTGAGACATATCAATAATACAGTTTTATTAACCACTATACATGCCTTGAGCGATAATTTATTAAGTAGTTGTCTCATAAATCTACTGTCACTCGGGAGAGCGTGTTAAAATCCAATGCATTAGGAGAATGGATCACATAATTAATTAAACTTCAGTGATTATTAAGGAATGCAAAAGTGGGAGGCATTTGGAAACCAACTACTGTATCACACACATGTCGGTGACATTCCCGTTCAAAATTTAAACCATTTAAGAACAAATTAATTGTGTAGAATTAACACTAAATAAACAATTGATTAAAGATGCTAGATAGGTATATTTAGTGGAAAACTAAGAATACTGTGACGAGTTTGTGAAATTTGACGACACGGAATTATAAAATTTACTCTTCTCAGAAGTCTAAAATCTTCGGGTGATAATTCCGGAAAACATGTGTATATAAATTAATTTAATGTCTTGGTTTACAAAATTCGAGTTTAAGTTTTCTTTCAACCAATAAATTATGTGTTTCGTAAGAAACTATAAGGTTCTATATTATACTAATCCTATTTTTGTAATAACTTTCCATGCATTCATGATTTGTGAACTTCAAATCTTAAAAGGAGAAGTTCTGCAATATTTTGTCTCGGAAATATATGATACCCATAAAAATGTTTGCGAACATTCTATGGTGAAGTTAAATGTTCATGCTATAATACGCTAGCTGATTGTTTTCATGTTTAAAACACATACACTTGAATGCCCCAACTGATATTGTACTCCATGTTTTGTAAAATACAATGCCACTATCTTAATTAGTTCCATATATGACGAAATAAAAACCAACTAATTAATAGTACGATTGTTTCTGTGAAGAATCTCTTGTCTTTTGTGATAATTAAACATACTGAATCTGTTGTCTCTTTCTCTATGGTTGCATGCAATATTCGCACTAATGAGCACAACTGTATGAGGTAGAAACCTGATCAATTATTTTCAGAAAGCGATAGTGCTCATGGTTTATAATCTAAAAAAAACTGAACACAAATTGTTTGGAATAACAAAACATATTGTGTGGTAATATGTCCATGCATGGTTGCTAAATTTGATTGTGTTCATATAACCTGCAAACAGGATAATGGGCCGTTTATTTATTCATATTTTGTCATATTGGTTAGGGGTATTATAGTATTTACTTGAAGTAGACATTCTGATGGCATACACATGTCGATAAATAACTTTTCTTTTCTCTCATATCTTTTTTCTTACCATCTTATTGGGTGTATATATGATGCACGTAGTTAAACTATAAGTCCGTACATGTTGTGAACTAAGCGACAATATTTTTGAATAGTACCCCTTACACAACATGATAATAGGTCGTTTATATATTTTCTTATCATCATAATGGAGTATGTTTTAGGTCTTGTAAATGTTGTCTAGATTAGCAACAAAAAGAGTAGACATGTGCACTAAAACGTGTCTATATACATAAGTGTACATACATAAGTGTACATGAAATCAAAGTTCAGATATTTGACAATACAGCCGACAGAAGGGAAACCCTAGCCGCCTCCGGGTCGCTCCCAGGCGACCCGAGGCGTCCGCGCTGCCGCCGGCAGAAGCCCGCCCCAAACGCCCCCTCAGCCCCCGCCGCCGCCGCCGGAGGAGGCCGTCCCACGGCGGACGGCGGCGGCGGGGAGCCTTCCTCGGTCGAATCTTCCCCAAAACCCAAATCCACGACCTTTTCGCCCCCGTCTCCTCCTGGCCGCCGTGCCGGCGCCGCCCCGTCGCGGCTTGCGGGCGAGGCTCTGGAGCGGCTGCCGCCCCAAGCCTCCTTCGCCTCCCTGCTCCCCCATTCGTGTTGTGCGACGTCGACCGGCCGGACCGCTCTTGCCGATGCGCGCGGCGGTTCTGGGCCGTCGGGCCCTTGCTGCCTTTGGCCTGGTGTTCTCGCGCGAGGCCGTGGTCCTGGGCGCCTCCGTCCTCCGCGCTCCGGCGGTCCGGCCGTCGATCCCGGCTCCTGGAGCGAGGCTCTGCATCTGCTGGCCTCCGTTCCGAGGATGCTCTGCTTCGTGTTGCGGTGCTGCTCCTCGCAACAAGCGTGCAGCCCCTCGGCCGCCGAGCGCGACGCCTCTCCCGGAAGTGTCATGATGTGGCCGCTGAGTTCTAGGTGAGGTGCTCCTGTTTCCCCTCTTGGCTTCTCTTCCGAGCCTCCACGGCGACGCTTTGGCGTCGTGTCCCTTGGTGAAGGCGTGGACAGGGATGCACCTCCCTCCGATTTGTTTCCGGCGAAAGCTTACGGTGATGGCGCTTCCGTGTCGCCATTATCCTTCCTGAAGGCGTCGTGTTGGAACCATCTGACTCGTGTGCGCCCTCGTGTGCTGCCCCTGTTGTGTGGCCGCAGCTTCTTCCTCTCCGGCGCCCGTGTCGCCCATGCAGTTTGGCCTGCTGCCTGGTGTTCGTCTCTCTTTAGTGCTCCGGCGAGCTACCTTCACCTATTTCCTATGCTTCGTCCTCTCCTTCCTGCCACATTTGTCCCTCCAATGCCGGGTTAGCGAGTTCTTGGTTCATCTATACGGTTGTCATCCGTGAAGTGCTCTCCCTCCTTCGAGGCTTCCTTCCCAAGAAGGGCGAGTGGAAGGCGTTTTTCCCGGACTCCATCCGTTTCGGCTGAACCTCCTCGCTCTCTTGCTTCGGTCTTCCCTTCCTTGGGGCTTCTTTCCCCCAATGAGCGAGTGGATTTCGTCGACAGGAGCGGCAACCACACAGTCAGGCCCGACTGACTTGATGCGGAGGGGTGACATCTGGCATACCAGAGTTCTTCGTGCCTGGTGTGTGTGCTACGTGGTTCTTTCTCTAGTCCGAAGCCGGGTTAACAAGTTCTTGGCCCATGTCCTTGGCTGTTCGCATCTTCTAGCAGCGGGTTTCCCTTCTCTAGGGCTTCCTCCCCTAGAGAGCGAGCGGAGGGCGCTTGCTAGGACGGCATCCTTGGTCTCAGCCCTCCTTGTTCTCTTTCCATGGTCCTCCCTCCTTCCGGGATTCCTTTCCTTGAAGGGCTAGCAAGTGCGGCAACCAAACAAGCCACATTCGGATGGTTTGATGAAGATTGAAGATGTTGATCTACTTTCAGCCCACGTCCAGCAAGCTTGGATCCAAGGTGCTGTATCTTGTTTTTGTTTTGCTGTAGGTTTGAACCGTGTGTGGAGTGGTTCTTCTTGGTCTTTCTATAGTCCCTCGTTCTTGCTTTCCCTAGCTTTTTGTAGCTATTTGTGTTCTCTCTTCCCCAGTACCCCCTGTAATTGCTATTCTGTTGTAAGAACATGGCCCGCCAGGCTCTTTCGATAAAATATAACAACCGGTGGGGAGCAATCCCCCTGCGTCTTCCTCAAAAAAAAATACATAAGTGTACATAAGAATGTGAAAATATGATAAAACATCTTATATCGTGAAACGTAGGGACTAGGGAGTACATTAGTACTACTCGTTCCTCTATAAAAGCCCTTGGTAACCCTGGAGGGCAGAGAACACCAAGTACGTACATCCACGCTTACATTGGCAGCGAAGCTAACCAAACTAGAAACATGACGCTGAAACTATTGGCCGAAGTGAGCCCACAGGAGTTGCTTGTAGCTCTCGCCGAGCTCCAGAACAACTTTATCGGCTACGTCAAGTCCATGTCGCTCAAGTGCGTCGTCGATCTAGGCATCCCGGACGCCATCCACCGCCGCGGCGGCACCGCCACCGTCACCGACATCGCCACCGACACCAAGGTACATCCGGCCAAAGTCGCCGACCTCCAGCGCGTGCTAGATCGACACAGATTATCAGTAGCAACAATTTTAAAGCAGTAGCAGTAGTGAAATAATAGCAGCAGTGTAATAAAGACAGCAGTAGTGATTATAGCAGACAGCAGGATTAAAATACTGTAGGCACAGGGATGGATGAACGGGCGCTGCATGGATAAGATAATTCATGTAATAATCAAGACAAGGCATTTGCAAATAAATAATAATACGGTATCCAAGTACTAAGCAACCATAGGCATGTGTTCCGTAATTAGTCGTACGTGCTCGCAATGAGAAACTTGCACAACATCTTCTGTCCTACCAGCCCGTTTGTAGCGGGGCCTCAAGGGAATCTACTGGTAATTAAGGTACTCCTTTTAATAGAGTACCGGAGCAAAGCATTAACACTCCGTGAACACATGTGATCCTCACATCACAGCCATCCCCTCCGGTTGTCCCAATTTCTGTCACTTTGGGGCCTCGGGTTCCGGACAACAATATGTGTATACAACTTGCAGGTAAGATCTTAAAACAATGAATATCATCATGAATCAATAACATGTTTAGATCTGAAATCATGGCACTCGGGCCCTAAGTGACAAGCATTAAGCATAACAAGTTGCAACAATGTCATAAAATACTAACAACGGATACTAGGTACCATGCCCTGACAATCTTATAGCTATTACATGAATGATTTCATCCAATCCCTTCCATCCCCTTCAGCCTACAGCGGGGAATTACTCACACATAGATGGGGGAATCATGGATGGTCGATGGAGAGGCGTCGGTGATGATGATGGCGATGATCTCCTCCAATTCCACGTCCCGGCGAAGTGCCAGAACGGAGTTTCTGATCCCGAAATAGGGTTTTCGATGGCGACGGCGCTCTGGAGGTTTTCTGGAATTATGGTCGAACCTCCCATCGTTTTTAGGTCAAGGGGGTTAAGTACTCCAGAGGGGGACTCAGGGACGTGGCCGAGTCGGCCTCCCCATAGGGTGGCGCGGCCTAGGGCCCACCGCGCCGCCGTGTGGGGAGGGCGGCTCGCTGCCCCCCTCCGTCTCCTCTTCTGGCTCCGTGGGTTTCTTGGTAAAATAGGGGCTTTGCAATTATTTCTGCAAAAAACAAGACACCAGGGCAATTCTGCAGAAAACAGCGTTAGTCCGTGTTAGTTGTATTTAAAACACACAAATTAGAGGTAAAACAACAGCAAAAGTGTTCGGGAAAGTAGGTACGTCTTGGACGTATCAACTCCCCCCAAGCTTAGCTTATTGCTTGTGCTCAAGCAATTCAGTTAACAACTGAGTGCGATAAAAAAACTTTCACGAACACATTTGCTTCATATGATGTAAATATCCTCACTATATGGACAAGTGCTTAGGCAATTTCATAATAAGATACATGCAAATAATGTCACCTGATAGTTATGTCAATCATGAAAAGATACCAACATACTAATAATAAGCAACATGAAACATATCTATCAGCAGGATTGCAATGCTCATAATAAGATAGGATAAGGTGGTATCTCGCTTGCCCGTATTTGTACAGCAAAACATAAATGCCCAGGCACCTCTGAAGTTCAAGGGAAGACTAGAAGTAAAGATTATTAAAGATAAAAGCATCAAAGTTATACCACAGTTAACCGCATTCTGGGACAAGCACATTGCACTAAGAATGACAATTATGCTCTCGAGAAGGTGCTTAAAGAAAGGATGGTGACTCAACATAAAAGTAAAAGATTGGCCCTTCGCAGAGGGAAGCAGGGATTATCATGTGCTAGAGCTTTTTATTTTTTAAACAGAAGTAAAATTGTTTTGCGAGGTGGTTGTTCCTGTCAACGAATGGCAATAGAGTTCTTGTTATCTTCCATACTAAACAAGTTGAGAGCGGTTCCGAAATGTTGATATTAATCATTTATAGCATGCACTTTATATATTGTTTGACACTCCTCCCAACCTTTGATTACACAAACCATGGCTAACCGAATCCTCGGGTGCCTACCAACAATCACATACCATGGAGGAGTGCCTATTTTGAAATTTACTTTTTGAATGTTATAATGGTCTAACCAGCTCTTTCCAAAATTAGTGACAAGCAGATGAAGCATGCAAGTCGGGGTACTTAATTTAGTGTGGAAGATAACAAACCCAACTACTACTTCCTCATGAGCTAAAAAAAGTGTCACAAAATGAGAAGCAATTTGAAGGTTTTTAAAGGTAGCACATGAAAATTTACTTGAATGGTTTGAAATGCCATGCATAGGTATTTATGGTGGACGCTTTGGAATAACTTGGTTTTCAGGGATTTGGAAGCACGAGCAGCATTCCCGCTCAGTACAAGTGGAGGCAAGCAATAGACTGGGAAGCGACAATCAAGAGAGCAATAACCGTCATAATCGTGCTTGCGAGAAAACAAAATTAACGGGGGCATAAAAGTGATACAAGTACTCTGAGGCAAAGTAAATCATCGAGGCTTATCGACTTTTTTGTTTTCAGTCGTATGCGTGCGTGAGCATGTGCCAAGTCAATTCAAATGAATTATTCAGAGGAGGATACCACAATGTCATACCTATTTATGAATAGAACAATACAAGCAAACATCTATGACATGCCACTCACTATTAATAAATTGGAACTAACCATAAGAGAACATGAACTACTAAGCATCCATTAAATGACATATACCTCACATGAACCAACTAAGCATGCTCACATGGATGAGTATATGTACAAAAATGAAAACAAATAGAGTTCATACCAGCCTCTCACCCAACTCGAATTGTCGTAGATCGTCATTATTGCTTTTCACTTGTGTGGCTCGAATAATATGAAATGAAAACCAAGCTCCGTGGAACCACCGGAGACCACTGAACTTTACAGCAAGCTTTACAAAACCGAAGAAGAACGACAAATATTTTTGGTGTTTTCGAAATTAAAACAAGAACAAAAGGAAACAAGCAAACAAGGCAAAATATTTTTGGATTTTTTTTAATAAAAAACCCGAAATTAAATAATTAAGCAAACTAATACTAAATACTAAAGAAACAAGTGAAGAGAAACAACGATTTTTTTTTGGTCTTTTTGTGTTTTGGAAAGCAAATCAAAAGAAGAAACAGCAAAAAGGAAGAAAGAAAATAAAAACATGAATATACAAAGTACCGGCAGGAAATGATATGTAAATGTGTGTGATGTCGGTATACCTCGCCCCAAGCTTAGGCTTTTGTCCTAAGTGCAGATCAACCCCAGCGAGGGTAGGGGTTCCATGTCGGTGGATCATACATGGCGTGATCGCAATCAGGCCCCTGTGCAGAAGAAGAAGCTGAAGGCTCCATATACCTAGAGTGCTGGTGTGAAGAACCTGCTGCGTCGGAGGACAGGTCGAGGGGATCCTCGGCCTCCTCCATGCCGTCCCCTGCATGATGGCCATGTCTCTCCATGTACTCCTCAAATTCATCCTCTGTGAGCGACCAACTTCTCCACTCTCATCTGAGAAACTTCTCCCTTGACAGATCTCCTTGTATAGGTCCAATAGTGGCGTCGGCAGCCCCCTTATCTTCCCTCGTGATCCCCACTGTGGCACCTTAATGGCTGTACAAAAATCATCAAAAGAAATACTGACAGCCTTATTGTAGATGTTATATCGAACCATGGGATTAGGTAGGGACCAATCGAATTCAAAATCCTGCACCACTGACATGGTTAGTTTTGCATATTGGTAAGGTTCACCAACAACAAAATCTCCTAATCCTGCATTAGAGATTAGAGTTTGAACATCCTGCAGAATTCCTGCACTTCTCATGAATTCGGTGCATGGGTAAAAGGAGGGGAATACACCCTCTTCACGGTGGACTCTCATGACTTCATGCACCTCCAATTCATGTTGGTTGAGTTGGTGTTCATTCACCTCCATTCTCTGAAATTTTTAACAAACGTTATAAAAGTTGATTTTGAGACATATAAATGAGGGGAACTACTATAGGAACTTGCTAGAGTACTAAACATGCATCAAAACTAATTATTACAACTTAGAACAAGCATGCAAACTCACTTAACATGTCACCTACAGCAGCAAAATACTCAAGATATACTCAACTAAACAAAATTCTACTTGGATATTCGGAGGAGTCACATACCGGAGAACAAATGCCCCAAATCTGAGCAGCAAAGATGGGCTGAGCAAAGAGATCGAAAATCGCGAGCAAGAACAGCAAGAACTCGGGTTTGAACAATGGTGGAGTGTTTTTTCGTGAGAGTGAGTGAGGTGGTAGGTGGCTGAGTGAGTGGAGGGCCAGGTGGGGCCCTCCCCATACCAGGCGCGCCCACATGCCTGGCCGCGCCACCATGTGGGGAGCTGGCATGGTGGGTCCCTGGTCAGCTCCAGGCACTCCCACGTTGCATTTTGAAAAATAGGACCAGTGGTATAATTTTTATAAATTTTTGAAAACTTTTAAAACGCACATTTTCTGGTGTTAAAATAATAGTTCAGGGCAGAAAAAGGTTTTCAAAAATTTAAACACAACTAAACTTTTGCAAAACAAGTATACTACAAAGGGTAAAACAAAGAGGAAAGAAATGTTGTTTAGTTCCTTCATGCATTTAAAATGTATTTGTTAACAAGGTTGATCAAGTCTTGCCACCAAATAAATTTTATATGACATAAGAAGAATTAAACCTCATAAAACAATCATGTTACCTTGAATTGTATTGATATGGATCCAATCATAATATTTTGATATCCCTCTTGATGATCATATATAGGGCAATCAATACTTCCCACTTTGATAGCTCTCAAATTAGAAATTGTATTAACTCCAAGTACTTTATCAATTTCTTGGGGAAATAAACAGTATGCTCTTTGTCATTCACATTAAAAGTTACTTTTCCTTTGTTGCAATCAATAACAGCACCTGCAGTATTAAGAAAAGGTCTCCCAAGAATAATAGACATATTATCATCTTCAGGCATTTCAAGCACAACAAAATCAGTCAAGATTAGACAGTTATTAGCAACTTGAACAGGGACATCCTCACAAATGCCAACAGGAACAGCAGTAGATTTATCAGCCATTTGCAAAGATATATCAGTTGGTATCAATTTATCCAAATAAAGTCTCTTATAAAGAGAGAAAGGCATAACACTAACTCCTGCTCCCAAATCACATAGAGCAGTTCTAACATAATTATTCTTGATGGAACAAGGAATAGTTGGTATACCTGGATCTCCCAGCTTCTTTGGAACCTTGCCATTGAAAGAGTAATTAGCAAGCATAGTGGAAATCTCCTCATTGGGAATTTTCCTTTTGTTAGAAACAATATCTTTCATATACTTTGAATAAGGAGGCAATTTAATAGCATCAGTCAAAGGGATTTGCAAGAACAAAGGTTTCATCCAATCACAAAATTTATTATAGTGTTCTTCTTCCTTTGATTTGAGCTTCTTAACAGGAAAAGGCATTTGCTTTTGAACCCAAGGTTCTCTTTCATTACCATGTTTCTTAGCAATGAAATCTTCTTTAGTGTACTTTTTATTTTTAGCATGCTTTTCAGGTTCCTCTTCAACCTCTTCTTTATCAGAAGCATCATTCTTATCATTATCATTTCATGTTCATTACCACTTTCAGTTTCAGCATCAGAAATAGATATACTATTAGGATCATTAGCAGGTTCAGAAGATTCTACAACAGTTTTATGTTTCTTCTTCTTTTTCTTAGAAGGAGCACTAGTTTCTTTAGTTCGTTGAGAATCTTGTTCAACTCTTTTGGGATGCCCCTCAGGATATAAAGGATCCTGAGTGGAAACACCACCTCTAGTTGTTACTTCATAAGCATGCTTTTTTTTAGAAGTATTAACTAACATGTCATTTTGCACTTTAGTGAGTTGATCAATTTGAGTTTGAACCATATGAAAATGTTTAAGCATCTTAACATCATTGGAGGTTCTCTCCACAATATCATGCAATTTACTAATAGCTTGAGAATTTTCCATTAAATGATTCTCCACTCTCATATTAAAGTTATCTTGCTTAACAACATAATTATCAAATTCATCTAAGCATTGATCAGGAGGTTTAGAGTAAGGAATATCTCCCTCATTAAAGCGTTGAAGAGAGTGTACCTCAATTGTAGATGAATGGGGAATTGGCTTACATAAATCTTCTATAGGTGGTAGATTCTTCACATCTTCGATTTAATACCCTTCTCTTAAGAGATTTCTTGGCTTCCCTCATCTTTCATCATTTAATTCAATCATACCCCTCTTCTTCAATATTGGTGTTGGAGTCGGTTCAGGTGTAGTCCAATCATCATGATTTTGGCTTATTTTAGCCATTAATTCTTCAGCTTCGTCTGGGTTCTTTTC
The DNA here is from genome assembly GCA_947311845.1 of Poa pratensis. Classification (NCBI taxonomy): domain Eukaryota; kingdom Viridiplantae; phylum Streptophyta; class Magnoliopsida; order Poales; family Poaceae; genus Poa; species Poa pratensis. The sequence continues at coordinate 37,937,783 of CAMZMU010000052.1, forward strand.
CTGAAAACACAACCAGCACAACTATCCAGGTATGCCCTAGATTCAATGGTTAGTCCACTATAAAATATATCAAGAAGGTCATGCTTTTCCAAATCATGCCCAGGCCGAGCCCTAATAGAGAGCAAAACCTTGCCCAAGCTTCAGGCAGTTTCTCTCCATCATCCTGATCAAAATTATAAATTTTCTGCAAAGCAACATGTTGAGCACTAGCAGGAAAATATTTCTGAAAGAAAACATTAAGCAAACCAGTAGGACTATCAATAGAATCAGGAGGCAAATTATTATACCAAGTTTTAGCATCATCCTTTAATGAGAAAGGAAAAATTTAGCAACAAAGTAACTACGCTTCTTGATATCATCAGAAAACAAGCTACTCAAAGTAGAGAGCTCATTCATGTGTCTACACACTTTCTTTTTCAGTACCACGAAAAGGTGCTTTCTCAACAATAGATATATGAGATAAATCAAGAGAGAAATCATAATCCTTATCTTTAATGTTTATGGGAGAGTGGCAAACTTAGGATCAGGAGACAGTTTATATCTAACAGCATGTTGTGCAAGAAGGCTTTTAATACCACTTGCACTAGTAGTAGCATGACATTTATCAATAAAGTCATCATCAAGTTCCACATAAGTTCATCAAGATCATCACTAGAGTGTTCTACAGACTCAGGTGAACCAACAGGTGTAAAAGGATTTTCATTAGGTGTTTCATCATTTTCAAGTTGTTTAGACTTAGCAATAGCAGCATCTAAAAGAGGACCTAATGGAATACTCTCATCAAGCACAGTTGAAGCATCATCAAAATTTCAGAAGTAATTTCAGATTCAGCAGAAGTACCAACACGTGAAGCTTGTGGTGGTGTAACAAGTTGACTCATCACAGATGGTGAATCAAGAGCAGAGGTACTAGAGTCGTACCTTTCTTGTAGTGGATAATATACGACCTTCTCAATAGGAGCTTTACCCATGATGAATATTGCAGCGAACAATATCAATATCAGGTGAGCTTACAAATAAAGCTATGCTCCCCGGCAACGGCGCCAGAAAATAGTCTTGATGACCCACAAGTATAGGGGATCGCAACAGTCTTCGAGGGAAGTAAAACCCAAATTTATTGATTCGACACAAGGGGAGCCAAAGAATATTTATAAGCCTTAACAGCGGAGTTGTCAATTCAGCTGCACCTGGAAATAGACTTGCTCGACACAGATTATCAGTAGCAACAGTTTTAAGCAGTAGCAGTAGTGAAATAATAGCAGCAGTAATAAAGACAGCAGTAGTGATTATAGCAGACAGGATTAAAATACTGTAGGCATAGGGATGGATGAACGGGCGCTGCATGGATAAGATAATTCATGTAATAATCAAGACAAGGCATTTGCAGATAAATAATAAACGTATCCAAGTACTAAGTAACCATAGGCATGTGTTCCGTATTAGTCGTACGTGCTCGCAATGAGAAACTTGCACAACATCTTCTGTCCTACCAGCCCGTTTGCAGCGGGGCCTCAAGGGAATCTACTGGTAATTAAGGTACTCCTTTTAATAGAGTACCGGAGCAAAGCATTAACACTCCGTGAACACATGTGATCCTCACATCACAGCCATCCCCTCCGGTTGTCCCAATTTCTGTCACTTTGGGGCCTCGGGTTCCGGACAACAATATGTGTATACAACTTGCAGGTAAGATCTTAAAACAATGAATATCATCATGAATCAATAACATGTTCAGATCTGAAATCATGGCACTCGGGCCCTAGTGACAAGCATTAAGCATAACAAGTTGCAACAATGTCATAAAGTACTAACAACGGATACTAGGCACCATGCCCTAACAATCTTATAGCTATTACATGAATGATCTCATCCAATCCCTTCCATCCCCTTCAGCCTACAGCGGGAATTACTCACACATGGATGGGGGAATCATGGATGGTCGATGGAGAGGCGTCGGTGATGATGATGGCGATGATCTCCTCCAATTCCCCGTCCCGGCGAAGTGCCAGAACGAGTTTCTGGTCCCGAAATAGGGTTTTCGATGGCGGCGGCGCTCTGGAGGTTTTCTGGAATTATGGTCGAACCCCCGTCGTTTTTAGGTCAAGGGGGTTAAGTACTCCAGAGGGGGACTCGGGGACGTGGCCGAGTCGGCCTCCCCATAGGGTGGCGCGGCCCAGGGCCCACCGCGCGCCATGGGGAGGGCGGCTCGCTGCCCCCTCTCTCCTTTCTGGCTCCGTGGGTTTCTTGGTAAAATAGGGGCTTTGCAATTATTTCCACGGATTTTCTAGAAAGTTGACTTTCTGCACAAAAACAAGACACCAGGGCAATTCTGCTGAAAACAGCGTTAGTCCGTGTTAGTTGTATTCAAAACACACAAATTAGAGGTAAAACAACAGCAAAAGTGTTCGGGAAAGTAGATACGTTTTGGACGTATCAATGGGCATATCTCATATGTCGGTTTTTAGCCACTCTGGGCGTTTACCGACATCAGATGTCAACAGCCTGAGCTGTATTGACATGGGAATTTCTCATATGTTGGTTTTTGCCACTTTGGGCGTTTACCGACATCAGATGTCAACAGCCTGAGCTGGATTGACATGGGCATATCTCATATGTCGGTTTTTGCCACTTTGGGCGTTTACCGACATCAGATGTCAACAGCCTGAGCTGGATTTACATGGGCATATCTCATATGTCGGTTTTTGCCACTTGGGGCGTTTACCGACATCAGATGTCGACAGCCTGAGCTGGCTTGACACGGGCATATCTCATATGTCGGTTTTTGCCACTTTGGACGTTTACCGACATCAAATGTCAACAGGCTGAGCTGGATTGACATGGGCATATCTCATATGTCGGTTTTTGCCACTTTGGGCGTTTACCGACATTGGATGTCATCTGCCTGAGCTGAATTTTTTTTATTATAGAAAACACAAAAGACTTTTGCGTTTCATTATTTTGGAAAGATAGAGTTTGTTACATCCTCCGAAGAGGTTACATCATATTATCAAAAACTAAGAGACTTAATGGACATCCCATTCCTGTGGGATAATGGCGCGCAGACCCAATGCGCCTGCTCTTGCCCAAAGATTAGCATCGTCTTTAATCTTGGCAATCAGGGAGTCACAAGAGGGGGTTGCAGCGTCGAATACGCAGTCATTGCGGTGTTTCCAAGTCATCCAGGGGATCAGCAAGGTTGCCGAAGCAAGGCCTTTGTGCATCTGTTTAGGAGTGCACTGGCGTGCAGCATGCCACCACTCCACCAAGGTCCCTTCTCCGGCAGGAACATGGCAGGTTAGGCGAAGCCATGAGAGGATCTCATGCCATATCTGCTTGGTGAAGGAGCACCCTAATAGCAGGTGCTGTATCGTCTCGGGGGCTTGGTCATAAAGTGGGCAGCGGGGCGGGTGTTGCAGCCCACGACGTGCCAAGCGATCAGCAGTCCAACATCGCCCAAGGTTTGCGAGCCAGTGGAAAAATCTCACATGGGGTGGTGCCCAGTTCTTCCAAGTGAGCTTCCAAGCCGGGCATGTGGTCGAGCCATGGAAGGTGGCGAGATAGGCAGACTCCGCTGTGTACTTGCCTATAGCTGTCCAGAGCCAATGCAGGCGGTCAGGCTCGGCGGAGAGGGTGATGCCCTCAACCGCTCGCCACAGCAGCAAGTATTGGCCGATCTCCTGGAGACCCAGGTTGCCGTGGATGTCGACTGCCCATTAATGTTCCAGCAGACCGTCCGCCACGGTTCTTGCCTTGCGTCGTCGCTTGGGGACCAGGGTGTAAAGCTGTGGCGCGATAACAGAGATTGATTTCCCGTGAAGCCATTTGTCCTCCCAAAATCGTGCACGCTGTCCGTTGCCGAGGATCATTGTGGTGGATGCGAAGAAGAAGGCATGTTCCTCTTGCGTGAATTGGAGGTCGAGACCACTCCAGGCCCTGTTGTCGTCCATGTTACTGAACCAGAGCCATCGGTGCGCAAAGCCAAGCCCGTGCGCTGCAGATCTCGAACACCGAAGCCACCGAGCTGTATGGGGCGACACACGCACGGCCAATTAACATGGCAATTGCCGCCATTGGCGTCAGCACGTGCAGCCCATAGGAACCCTCTTTGGATCTTCTCTAGCAGCTTTAGGACCCTCTTGGACGGCGCCAGCACGAGTAGTTGATGGATGGGGATCGCGCTCAAGACGAACTTGATAAAGGCGAGGTGGCCAGCCTTGTTCATGAGGTGCGCCTTCCACGTCGGAAGTTTGCCGGCAGTTCTGTCGACGAGGGGCTGCAGCTGTGCGGCGGTGGGGCGTCGGATTGTGAGCGGGATGCCAAGGTAAGTGATTGGCAGGTCCACAATTGGGCACCCCAGAGCAGCAATTAGGGGTGCAGCCTGGATGGTGTTGCACCGGATCATTGTTGCTGTACTCTTCAGGAAGTTGACTCGCAAGCCTGTCGCGCGACCAAAGAGATGCAGAATATCCTTGATCGCAAGCGTGTCCTCCGTCGTTGGGTGACAAAATAAGATGACGTCGTCAGCATATAGTGAGATCACGGGGATGGCACGGCGGGGATGTAGTTGCTGCAGCACATTGAGCTCGATTGCGCGTCGAAAAAGGCGCCCCAGGGTGTCAACGGCTAGCACAAATAGCTGTGGAGAGAGGGGTCACCCTGGCGCAAGCCGCGGCGGTGCCAAATAGGTGGCCCGGGAACGCCATTCAGGAGGACCTTGGTGCTTGCCGAAGATAGTAGAATGGCGATCCATCCCAGGAACCGCTCACTGAACCCGTAGCGTCATAGAACCTCGAAGAGGAATGGCCATGAAACTGAGTCGAAGGCTTTGGCCAGGTCCAGTTTCAGGAGGACTCGAGGAGCGCCCAATTGGTGCAGCAGGCGTGCCGATTGCCGGACAAGCACGAAATTGTCGTGCAAACTGCGCCCCGGGATGAATGCATTCTGGACGGGCTGACGAGCTCGTTCAGTTTCGGCGTAAGACGGAGAGATAGCACCTTGGCGAAGATCTTCGCCACTAGGTGGATAAGGCTTATAGGCCGGTAATCTGTCAAACTCGCCGCATCCTCGCGTTTCGGCTGCAGTGTAAGCAGCGCCTGGTTCAGGCGACAAAAACCGCGCCCTCGCAACTCGTACAGCTGTTGGAATGCACTGACAAAGTCGTGTTTGACGACAGGCCAGCAGGAGCGGAGGAATTCAGCGGTGAAGCCGTCAGGTCCTGGCGCTTTGTGTGCTGGTAGTCGTTTAACAGCTTGCCAAATTTCATCTTCACCGAAGGGGGCATCCAGGCCATCAAGATCAACTGGCTGAATCAGATCCTCTAGATCGATGGCACACTCACGTGGAAGATCAGTGCCAAGCAAGGAGTCATAATGCTCAAAAGCTGCTGCAGCCATGTCACTTGGATCGGTGAGAAATGCCCCATTTACGCTCAGGTTGTGGATCCTGGTTTTGTGCTTGCGATAGGTGCATTGACGGTGGAAGAAGGACGTGTTTGCATCGCCGTCTTTCATGAATGCGACACGCGCGCGCTGGCGAGCGAGTGTACGCTCTAGCGAGGCAAGTCCCAGGTAGGACTGCTTGATCAGCCGGCGGAACCAGTCCTCATGCGGCGTGAGTTGTCGAGTTTCCTGGGCAGCATCAAAATGCAGCAGCAGCTCGCGTGAAATCGCGAGTTGATCCCTGATGTTTCCCACGGAGCGCGCGCTCCAGCTCATGAGCTTGCGGGCAGTGGCCTGCATACGGCGCATGATACGACGGAAAGGATCCATGTCGTCCACGGAAGTCCATGCTTCCGCGATCGTCTCTTGATACCCGTCAATGCGCGTCCAGTACTCCTCGAAGTGGAAACGCCGTTGGGCTTGGGGGATGGGCGAGCAGTCAAGTATAAGAGGACTGTGATCAGAGACCACCGAGGCCAAACAATGAAGGTGGCACTCGCCATGTTGCTCTTCGCAATCCGAGGTGCAAAAGACTCGATCCAGAAGTACCAAGGTCGGAGGATTCTGTCCGTTGGACCAAGTGTATCGCCGCCCATTGAGATAGACTTCTTTGAGGAACAAGACGTTGATGACCTGTCAGACGCGTCCCATCATCCTCCAGTTTAGATTCCCATTGTTTTTGTCTTCGTCGCGGTAGATCAAATTGAAATCACCACACAACATCCACGGTCCGGCGCAGCTAGCACGGACGTCGCGAAGTTCTTGTAAGAACGTGATCTTATCATCGTCGAGTTGCGGTCCATAGACAACAGTTAACCACCAAGGTGCATTGGCACTGGAGGGTGTCGAGACCTGGGCAGACAACGTATTTGTGGTGAATGTTTGGTTGGTGATTGTGACCAAGTTGCTCTTCCATGCAAGCAGGATACCGCCGCGGGTGCCAATCGCAGGCAGGTAGACATAGTCGTCAAAATCCGAGCCCAAAGCTTCGAGGATAGTGGACAAGTAGATAGAATCCATCTTCGTTTCTTGAAAGCACACGATGGAAGCATCGGTGGTTACAATGAGCGATCTGATCGCGATGCGTCTTGCGCGAGAATTAAGTCCGCGCACATTCCAGATAATTATTTTGAGGCCGTGATCCATAAGAACGGTGTCGACGTATGCTGCGTAGCATCGCAGCTAAGCCTCGATCGGGCTTCCAGCAATCACCGTAGTAATGGGTGCAATAGTGGGATCGGATGGCAGCTCGCGACCAATCAACTTGGCCATCGCCTGAAGGACGGAGAAGGTGATGGGCGTGGCGAAAACACCATCATATGCCTTCATGGCTTCCTCAGTGATTATGTCGTCTACGCCGACGATGCCCAGGGTGCGTAGGAGCTGCACTTGAGCTCGGCGCTCCGCAGTTGGCCGCGTGGTAGTTTTTGCACCCGGCGTAGAAGTTGTTGCGTTCTGTGTAGCAGAGCGGCCACGTCGGGGGGCTGTGAAGTTCAGCTGTTGACGTTGTTTGCGTCCAGGCGTGGGAAGCACTGGGCAGAGTGGCTTAGTGGCCGCGGCCAGGAATTCGCCCAAAGTCAGCGAACGTGGCACAGGCGCAGCAGACTTTGCACGTTGCCGGTGCATTGTGACTGGTGGCGAGGCGAAGCGCGCGGCGTCACGGATTGGGGTCACGGCGGGCAGGCCGGTTGTTGCTGCTGTCACGTTCGTGCCGGCCACTGATGGCGAGGTTGGCGTGATGATGCTCGAAGCAGCTGCGGCGGAAGGCATGTCCGGCATGGTGGACCTCTGCATAATGCGGACGTGATCATTGGCTTCTGGAGAGTAGGTGGGCGCGGCATTTGGGGTTGGCGGCGCCTACCCTCTCGCCGTGGCTGCAGCGTTGGTGCATGCAAGATCGTCAAGAGCTGAGGGAGCGGGAGAACTTGCTTCAGGCTGCGAGTCTGGCACTTCCGTGGCCGTGGACTGGGTTTCCTGATCCTCACTGGAAGCTGGATGGCTCGCTTCAGGCTGCGAGTCTGGAACCTCAGTGTCCGTGGACTGGGCATCCTGATCCTTGGGCTCACTTGGTTTGGAGGCAAGCGGGTCATCACTGAGGCCACTGTCTCCCTGCATGTCAGGCGACGGAGGAGTGGAAGCAGCCTTGTCCAAAGAGCATGAGCCAGCCGTCGAGGTCGAATGTTCAACTGTCTGTTGAGGCTCGGTCGACCTGGGGTCTGCGGCGGCTGCTGCTTTGGCGAGAGCTGCTTCGATTCGTGCACGCTTTTTCTTCCCCCCACGTTTTCCTCTTGTGGCTCTACGATGAGGGAGGTGGACCTTGTGCTGACTTGTGGGCTTGGGCTGCCAGACTTGCACCGGCGGCGTCGATGTCTTGGTGGCGCGGGAGTCTGTCCAGCCGGAGATGCCAGTCAGGCCATCTGCGCGCTGGCGGCCCTTGGGATGCGACCAGATCATGGCCAGGGCGTCCACTGCCGTGCCGTCCGCACGTCCACCAGGAGTGGTTGTGCGGCGACGTTTCTGGCCTCGACGGCGTTGGTGGTTACGACCCGCAGCGGGGCCGTTTCCATTATCAGCGTTGCCGCCGCCATCTGGTTCACCACCAGGGCCGAAGTTGGCATCGGGAGCACGGCCGTCAACGCCGTGGTCAAGCTTTGCTCGAGCGACGACAATGTGGATGGGGTACATGAGTATCCTGATGCCAAGCGTTCCAGGGAGCTGCTCGACGATCTCCAAGACTGCCTCAGGGCGGATGGACGCCGGATCATGTGTGCGCCCGCTGAGACGGAACTTGGTGAGGTCCGCGCGGGAGCGCGTTTGTGGGTGAAGGCGCTCGATCCAGACACTCGGGCCCAGGATGTGCTCCGCAGTCGCCAGATGCCAAGCATGGGCGGGGATGCCGTGGAGCTCAAGCTCGACACGGTGTTCGAACCCGCCGGAACCGGCGTGTGCCAACTTGCACCAGGGGCGGAGCGACAGAGCGAAGCGGGGGCAGCGAACGAAGTGATCGCCGTTCATGCGGCTCATGGTGGCGCGGGAGTTGAAGACGATGAGGAAATCTTCAGGATGGTGCATGTGGACGGTGAAGTCGTCGCCGACGAGCTTGAACGTGCGGTAGAGGACCTCCGCGATGTTGGCGGCTGACACATGCGGCCTGGTGCCCGTGATGGTGGCCACCATCGCACACGCGAGTGTCTCCTCCGCGGCCTCCATCTCGACGGTGCGTGACAGGATGACGTGCGCTGGTTCAGCAGCGGCCATCCGCGCGGCCGGAGTCGGAGGCGTGGGTAGAGGTGGCGGGGTGGTGCGTGGGGAAGCAGCTAGGGGCGCACGGCCGGAGTTCCTGTGATAGTCGTCGCAGCCGCGGGATTCATGGCCGGAGATGAGACAACGCCGGCAGCGGACATCATTGGTGCAGTCGCGAACCCGGTGGCGGTGATCGAGGCAGCGGAAGCACAACCCGGCGAGTTCCTCGGGGGAGGGGCTGCGCTGGCGCTGTGGGGGAGGGCTCGGAGCGGTTGCTCGGGGCGGTGCCGGTAGCGGCGGCGGGGCTGCTGGAACCCGTCCGCATCCACCAAGGGCTCACACGAGATGCGATGCACCTCCGAACGTGGACCTAGGCGAGCGGAGGCGGGGATCCGAGTGGCGGCCGTCGCAGGGCCAGGCGCCGTTGGTGCGGGCGGCGCAGGACGGGGAGGGGCCGGGGGAGTGTAACAGCCCCAAACTTGAGAACCTGAAAACCTGTTTAAAATTTTCGCTTTGGTGTTTAATTGCATCATGGCATCCATATTAAATTGATGGGCAACACACTAAATGGTTTAGCACCATTTGAAAACCACAATGCAAACTTGTTTCAACAAACTTCCATGTAATATTTTGCACTTGCTCTAATTTACCAAAGGAGCAACATTTTGAATTTAGCAAAATGCCCTAATCCAAACCTATATGAACAAACGTGGTTCATAACCTTTTATTTTGTCACACCAAAATTCGTGGAGCTTCTACAAGCTAAGGGGAGCCTCCCCAAATTTTGTCATATTTCTCTAAAATAAGTTAGTGCCTTAATTAAATCTAGAAAGGAGCTACTAACTTTCTTTTAAAAGGGGAAAGGACCTATCCATGTTGGAAACAAAAGTGCAGGGGTTTTGTGTAAGTTGGAAAATAAAGAAAAAGGAGAAAACCCCCAACCAGCCCACTCCCTCTCCCTCACTCTCTTCTCCATATTTTTCCTCTCCCCAAGAGCTCCAAAAGCTAACTCCCATGGCCGAGCTCGCCGCCGTTGATTGAGGAGTCCCCGAGCGAAACGAAGACCGCCAATAGCTCCGCCTCGACGTCCTCAACCACTCCACCGAAGGAATCGAGCCGGGAAGATTCCAATCGAGCTCGCCGTCCACTACTTCCCCCGCGGTTCCCGGAGCTTTCCCGAGCGATTCCGGCCATCTCCACCCACTCTCAAGCACCCCACGAGTTCAGGGTGAGCAAGCCTTCCAAATGCACCCCCATTCTCCCTTCCTCCCCCTCCATTTCGTGGATTCACCGTAGCTCTAGTTCGCTTTCGTCGCATTGACAAATCCGGTGTCCAACCCGGAAATTTCCGGAACTGAACCCAGAATCACCCAGTACCAGACCCGGAATTGTCCGGAATCTATACCGGGTTAAGCAAAACGGTACTAGACTCGACCATTTTCGCCCGGTTCATACCCGGAAATGACCCGGAATTAAACCCGGTGCCAGACCCGGTATAAAACCCAGAATTTTCCGGATTTTAATCCGGATGCTCCCTGAAACATGTTTTAACACTAGTAAAATTATTTCCAGTTCCTTCTAACTTGATTACAAGTTTGTTTAACCCTCTACACCCTGCATTCTTCACATGATCATGTCATATCATCTACAACTTAAATCCTAGGGTCTCAACTACGTTAATCAACAAGTAAAGATGATTCCTTACTTAACTCCACGGTGTATTCGAGGTGTATCCCCACTAAGCACCCAAACTCCGTTTAAATTGAATAGTTGAATCATCCTCCTCTCGGGGATTTAAATTGACATGTCATCATGTGTTTGTGCATTGCATCTGCTAAAGTTTGTGTGGTGATTGATTGTTCTTCCATTGCTATGCCTCGATAGATCAAGCAGCCGGGGTTACTCCACAATACCCCGAAGATCCGTACTACCAGCACGTTGAGCAAGGCAAGCGTAATCCCCCCTCTGAGCATATCTTATCCTATTTTCCGCAATTATTTTCTCCACTATAATATTGCATCCGGTTCTAAATGTCTTTTGCTTGGAGTAGAGTATCCTACTAGTTGCATTAGAAATCTGTTGCCAATATCTGTTTCCCCTCCTATTACCATAGGTTTGCATTGTTGGCCTGATATAACTATTATGCTATGCAAGTGCTTAGCCATGCTTAGTGAATTGCCTAGTGGTACTATGGTGGTACATGCTGGAAACAGGTGTTGACTTGTGACAGTGCTGTTGATGATGGAGAAATTGTGGTGATGGATAATAAGATGCTTAAAGGTGGGATGAGAGGCCACTGTGGTTGTGGTGTTTTGTCTCGTTCTCGCCGCCTAGGTGCGAGTTCTATACCTCTTGAACCAAGACTGAGCGTGCAACCATGCGTGAGGCATATGCATTCGCAGTGCAGGAACCCTCATAGACTAAATAACTCGAGCGGGGCTAGCCAGGGTCCTCTAGTTCGGGCTTCCATTTGCGCGTGCGTGATGATGGTGGTATGAACTGGGATGAGGATTGTGGTATTAGGAAAGTAAGTGTCCGCGGGACAGGGGGTTGGAGGAGTCACCAAACCTGTCCTACCGGCACTGATGATCCTGGAAAGTCCTTAACGAGGGAGAAGTCGACACCGCTCCCACCCAGCCAGCTTTCCAAGGAAGAGAGCTAATGATCAGGTAGTGGGCCGGACGGTACGCGTGGCAAACATTTGTACACCCCTGCAGGGTTAAATCTTTTCGAAAAGCCGTGTCCGCGGTTATGGACGACTTGGGAAGTGAAGGTAAGATCATAGAATAACTTTAACGGAATGATTAAAAACTAGGTACTAGAGGTACCACTCACAAATGCAAGGTGAGCTTCCTCGAGGGTGATTCGGGGAGGTGCCTTTGATGAACAGGTACAATGGTTGATGTTGAGTAAGGTGATGAAAGAAAGAGTACTTCTTACCTCTTTTGGAAATATTCTGATTAGTCGATGCCATTGAGTTATGTTTTCATAAATAAAATCAGCTTTATGCAAAACAGCCATATAACTTTGGAAGCCTCATCGAGCATATATTAGCTCTTAATCTTGCGAGTTCGTCGAACTCAACGTCATTTGTTTTGTTTCAGAGGAGGACTTCACCGATCTCGAGGTGGGTTCTTTGTGGACGTCGACGAGTAGTCTGGGGTTCCCAGGTGGCAGCTTGGGACATGCTGGAACAGCTGGCGCTGTGATGTTTATCTGTAAGCCTCTTAGGCCATATTTTGGTTCTTGTTGTTTAGAACAACACACTTCGCTTCCGCATGTTGTAATGTTGGATCGGTGACCTCTGGTTGTCATTTGCTATCTTTCTCTATTATAAGAGTTGAACTATATGATTTGTGTCGTAGAGTCTGTGATGTGCCAGTTGTTCCACAAGTCTTGATCTCTCTCTTATGCTTTGATAGTGTGCCTGCTGGTATCGGATAACCGGAGACACAGTATCACTGTATAGCAGTCGGGTCGGGCGCCACAGGGAGTCCACGCGGCGTCGCTGTAGGAGCGCGCAGAGGACTCGCCGTCCGACATTGCCCATCGCCGATCGCCAAGGGAGACGCGGTCACCTGAGCGGGAGGAGGAGGAACCAGGGAGGCCATGGTGGGGTGGAGGTGTGGGCGAGGAGGAGGGCTGCCGGCGGGGATCGATGGCGGCGGGCTGGTGGCGGCTGGGCTAGGTTAGGAGGGAGGGAGCGTAATCATCGGAGCGATAGGTCTGGCCTGCCTGAGCTGAATTGACATGGGCATATCTCATATGTTGCCTTTGTCAAACCAACATAAACGGTGATTCGGAGATATCGCACGATGCCATGATACCTTGGCCAACCGAGATAAACAACGATCTATAGATATTGCACGATGCCATGATACTTTGGCAAACCGACATAAACGGCGATCTGGAATATGGTGTGATGCCGTGATACTGTGGCAAACCGAAATAAACGGCGATTTGGAGAATACCGATAATGCCATGATATCTTGGGTGATTTGAGATAACCAATATAACCCTGATCTTGGTGATGAATATTATCTCAATAAAACCGATACCACCTTTCAACGTTAGTTCAAGCACATATATTCTGAATATCTAATGGAACAGCAACTCTACTTAACAGAAGAAACTAACTATAGCATATGACAGAAATTAAATCTAACAGCAATACTATGCACAAAGATGCAGACTCGGTTTCAACCGAGTCCCCGAGTTACTTTTCTTATCCTGGAGAGACTGCAAAACTGAATTTCCGGCCAGTCCCCCGGTCACGACATCTCGTTCCCGGGAGAACAACTAAGCAAGGTACGCAGGGGCAGTCCCCGAGTACCGTTCAAGATTAACCGAACGCCATGCATCCTTAATATATTGTAAATACTCACGTAGCTATCTTGGTGCCGGGTAGATGTCATTGTTGAGGTTGATGAAGTGCGTGAAGTCGAACTCCAATCCTGGGAATTGCCGAGATCCCGCCTGGATTCCGCCCGGGTGCTACCATCCTGTACACCGAGACCTTCCGCTTGAAGCCGACCTGCATAGATGCTCCCGCGAGCAGCCGACATAGGGATTCCAGACCTCTGCCAAGATGCGCTCGTGAGCATCGGATACCGGCCCAGCCAACACATGCATTTTGGCTCACCTGCCGAGTCATGCCACGAGCATCGAATGCCGGCCTGCCCGACATAGGAATCCCGGCCCACCTGGTGTCGGGGAAGCAGAGCTGGACGAGGCTGAGGCCTCCTAGATTGATTCGCGCGGCAGCAGGCCACGCAGCAGCCGAGCAGTGCTGTCGACCAGGCAGCCGACCATGCGCGCGGATAGAGCAGCTGGACGGGCGAGCAGCCGGCCATGCATGCATGATGCACGGCAGCTGGCCACACGCGCACGTACTAACGATCCAGCTGCCTGCCTACCTGCTTGCTTGCTTTGCTCCAGCTGCCTGGGTGCTTGCTTAGATGCTGTTGATGCAGAGTGACGAAGGGCGGCCGCAGAAGCTCGATGCAGCCGCGGTGAGGACAGCTAGCGGGAGGACGAACGACGTGGAGGAGATGCTGGGCGCGGATGCGGATGCGCGGAGAAGACCGAGCCGTGGCCAGCCTGCACTGACCTGGACGGAGGAGACGCGGCTGAAGCACGGCCAGCGAGTCGGCGAGGCGGGGCGAGGCAGGCGCAGACGAAGCAGGGGCAGAGCTGGGATCTGCTGATGACGTCCGTTGACGAAGGTCACGCCAGCCTATGCTTGCCGCGGCAAGCTAGAGCTCGGAGGGTAATGACGATGTCGAGTCCCCGAGCTGATGAAGAAGGTCCCGTCCGAATTTGATCCAGCAAGCGCCACTGCCAGCCCCACGGTGGACGCCAACTGTCATCGTATGAAACAACAGATGCCCAGGGGTAGGCTTAAGGTTGGGGCTGATGGACGCTAGAGGATTCGGGGAGGGATAGCGCGCAGGATTGCGCACACAGACAAACAGATTAACACGGGGATTTACCCTGCTTCGGGGCTCTCGTGAGAGATAACATCCCTACTGCAGTATCTAGCCTATTTGGTGTATTCTCCTCTCTGCATATGGTTGGTACAAGTGCTCCATGAGCTGAGTGTAGGTTGCCTCAGAGAGGTCTTAGCTAGGAGGAGCTCCATGTGAGTGGGGGGAGAAGAAGAGAGCGAGCCCGCGCAGGGGTGCCTTCCGTGGAGTGCTTCCCCCTGGTGCCCTTTATATAGGGAGAGCCCAAGGGACAAGGGGGACAAGCAGACCAAAAGTACTATGCACTGTACACTGTACATACACTGTAGCTGAGGTGACTACGGTGGTCTTGTCGCACCGTAGACGCGTCATAGCTGTCTTGTACCGTGCACTGTAGCCACGATTGGCCCTGTCCTGTCCGTGTCCTTGGTCTTTTCTTTATGCGCCTGGGGGTAGCTGGTTGGTGTAGCGGTTGACTTGAGTGTCGAGGTAGTAGCCGAAATAGAAGTGGTAGCCGAGGCAGTGTCGAGGCAGAGTTCCGTCCCGGGTCTCGGTCGAAGGAGTGCCTGGTGGTGTTGGCGAGGAGCGATCGAAGAACAGATGCCAGCTTCGTGCTACCCGGTACTGATCGACGAAGCGTCCGTAGAACACTGCAGGGAGCAGCCGAGCAATGGCCCACTGGAGATACCTCGGTCGCACGGCGATATGCCGGTTAGGGTAGTGATCGTTCACTGCTGTTGATATCTCGGTCGAATGATGTATGCACCAGCTCGGCCCATCCCGGAATGATCATTGGAGAAGTCGGCCTGGCCGAGCTTGAAGACTCAGTCCAGCGGTGGCCCAATGTCGGCCTCGGCCCAGCGAGGGACATGTCAGCCTCCCTGCCAAACTCAGCCTGCCAGAGGACTCGGCCTGCTCCGAGGTAAATCATAGTCGGCCCGTCCGAGGTGAATCAAAGTCGGCCCGCCGGGATGAATCAAAGTCGGCCCGCCAGGAGGCAAGACCTCGGCTGGACCGAGTTGAGGCAGTGCCGGCCCAGCGGTGGCCCAAGGTCAGCCCGTGCGGGAAAAATAGGAACCCAACCGGGTTAGCAACCCGACATAAGCTGAAGTCGGCTCAGCGGCCATTATTTCGGTCCGGGTTGTGCCAATCTCGGCCCAGGACGCCGTTTTCTCTGTTTTCTTTATCTTTTTAGCTGTTTCTTTGTTGTTTCCTCTACTAACTCCGTAAAACAAATAATTTTGGGTACCCGGGGTTACATCCCCGACTTTCTTGGCTCCCGAGGGCGAGGATTCCGGTGCTGGTGGCCGATTGCGGGTGGGTTTGGTGGTCGGCGACAAGATGCTTCCACTTGCGACTCCGAGCTTCACGGACGGGTAGAACTCCGGGCGAAAGCCTTCCACGGACCTCGGTTTGTGCCCACGACGGCGGCGCCTTCGAGTGTCGTTCCTTTTGTTTGCGTCGTCGTGGTGTTTCTACTTGGTCCGACGTGTGCAGTCTGATGATATCTGGGTGAAAACCTAAGCTCCGTTGGGAGCGGGCGACGGTGACGGACCCATCATTACCTTCTTGGAGGCGTCGTCTGGGAGTTATCGACCCGCGTTGCGGTGGGTTTGCGGAAGCTGGTTGCTAGGGGGTGCGGTAGACCGGGCGGCGGCCCCGGACGTGGTGGTACGTCGAGCGGCGGTCTCGGTCTTCCACGCTACGACGGTTCTTTGAGGCAGAGCCGTTGTCTAGCGGGGGTCTGGGTGGCGACCTGGATGAAGACTGCGTGGGCAGAGGGTTCGTCGACCCGACTGGATCATCTTCGGGCAATGCGAAGGTCGATCTGGTTGCTACGCCAGGGCGGCGCAACAAAATGGCAAACAAGGGACTCGAACCTGGAACCAACAAGCGATGCAAAGCTAGCTCAGCCACTGAGCCAATTACATATTGGTGAATTGTTCTGCATCTTTCCTTTTAATATTTAACGTTCTAGGCGAACGGATGGAGTGTTAGATTACCATCGTTTCTCACTCATTAATCATGAAATTGAGCACCAAATAATTCAAAATTAATTCTAAAAAAATAATAACATTAAATTGAAATATAAATGAATCCATTTTCGTGAAAAATGTATAATTATAGCAAGTAATTTTTTCGATCCGATGGAAATGACCCTTTTTTCCCAACATAGTATGACCAAGTTATGCATTTGAAAAGTATTGTTTTTAACAATTCCGACATATTATTAATATTATGCTTAACAAACATGTCTAAAAAGTGCATTCTAACACCTACAATCAATTTTGCAACAACTGAGTCTCCATTTTCGGTTCTCACGTGCTTCTATGGCCTATCTTACACACTCAATGAGAAAACGCATTAGGTATACCCCATTCGATGCCGGTCCAAAGGGTAGATGATGCATGACACACAAATTATCAGGTTTCGCCAAGAATCTACGATAGAAAACGTTGGGACCGTCCAAAAAGTTGGACTTGATCATAATATTCCTATGTAGGTGTGTAGTAAATTTAAGTAGACACTTTCCGACCTATAAATACATTGCCAGTTTGCCATTATTCACAACAAAATTGAATTAAAAAATAATAGTATGAAAATAAATCCAATATGCAAAATTATATGTATTAATGTCTAATTTGGTCCAGTTAGCCTGGATAAAAAATTGGGGTCATCTCGCAAAATTCGAAAAAAATCACTTGCTTATAAAATGGGTGCCAAGCAAAGACACAACGATTCCATTTGTAAGCAATTGATTTTTTTCGATCTCCTTGAAATGACCATTATTTTTCTCTAGTATAATATAACCAAATTATGCATCTTTGACTAGATTTTTTTGTTTTCCACAAGTATTACATTTTTTTTGCTCAACAAATGTGCCGAAAAAGGACATTCTGTCACATGCAGCAAATCTTGCGACAACTGAAGCTCCATTCGAGGTTCTCACGTACTTGTATGGCCTACCCTTACATAATCAATGGGCAAATCCAATTTTACTCCATTCGATGTCGATCCAAAGGGTAGATGATGCACGGGGTTCGTCAAGAATCTATGTGACATATGTGGACCCACATGAAATACACATAGACATCTAGTTTTATATTTACCACCTTTGAAACATGTGGACCCATATGCAACACTTATAAATTTGTTGCATGTTGTGGGACCCACATGATAGTTCTAGGTCAAACTGTTTAGGGCTGGTGCATGTGGGTCTAGATATATAATAGGTCATATAGGTATGAGTATACCACATTTGTGATTTGGACCCATATGCAACACCCCTACCCGTTTTGACCTATCACATTTGAGACATGTAGACCCACATGCAACACCCCTATCCAGTTTGACCTAGCACATCTAGCACATGTGGAACCACCTGTAACACGCGTAATCATCTAGTGTTATATCTACCACATCTGGTATATGTGGACCACATGCAACACTCCTAGCTCTTTTACATGTTGATGGACCAATATGATAGTTCTAGGTCAAACTGTCTAGGGCTAGATTATGTGGGTCCACATGTCACCCACATGAAATACTCATAGTTATCTAGTTGTATATCTGCTACCTTTGGCACATGTGGACCCACATGCAACACTCTTACCTATGTTGCATGTTATAGGAGCCACATTTTTGTTCTGGCCAAAATTAGGGTTGCTGCATGTGGGTCCAAATATCTAGTAGGCTATATAGGTATGTATCTACCATCTTTAGGACATGTAAACCCACATGCACACAACCCTATCCAATTTGACCTAGCACATCTAGGACACGTGGAACCACGTACAACACTCATAGCCATTTGGTGTTATATCTACCGCCTAGCCACTTCGTCCTAGCATGTGTGAGACATATGGACCCACATAACACTCATAGTTAATTAGTTATATGTACCATATTTGAACATGTGGATTCACATGCAACACTCCTAACTTTGTTGCATGTTGTGGACCCACATTATATTTTTGCTCAAACATGTTGCATGTGGGGCCAGATATCTAGTAGGCCATATATATGTATTTACCACATTTGGGGCATGTGGACCCACATGCAACACCGATATCCAGTTTGACGTAGAACATCTGGCACATGTGGAACCACATGTACACTCGTAATCATTTAGTGGTATATCTATCACGTTTGGTATATGTGGACCACATGCAACACTCCTAGCTTTTTTACATGTTGATGGACCAATATGATAGTTCTAGGTCAAGTTGTATAGGGGTGGATTATGTGGGTCCAAATGTCTACTAGGTTATATAAGTATGTATTTACCTCATTTGAGACATGTGGACCCACATGAAATACTCATAGTTATCTAGTTGTATATGCTCTACCTTTGGGACATGTGGACCCACATACATCACTCTTACCTCTGTTGCATGTTATGTGACCCAAATTATAGTTCTGGTCCAACTCTATAGGGATGTTGCATTTGGGTCTAATGTCTAGTAGGCTATATAGGTATGTATCTACCATCTTTGGGACATGTGGGTCTAAATGTCTAGTAGGCTATGTATGTATGTATCTACCATCTTTGGGACATGTGGACCCACATGCAACACCCCTATCCAATTTGACTTAGCACATCTGGAACCACATACAACACTCATAGCTATATGGTGTTATATCTTCCACCTTTGGTATATGTGGATCCACATGGAACACGCCTAGCCATTTTGTCCTAGCATATGTGAGACATGTGAACCCACATATAACACTCATAGTCATTTAGTTATATGTGTACCACATTTGAACATGTGGATCCACATGCAACACTCCTACCTTTGTTGCATACCCACATTATAGTTTTGGTCAAGATGTGTAGGGTTGTTGCAAGTGGGGCCAGATATCTAGTATGCCATATAGTTATGTATCAACACAACTGGGACATGTGGACCCACATGCAACACCCATATCCAGTTTGACCAAGCACATCTCGCACAGTGGAACCACACGCAACACTCATAGTCATTTGGTCTTATATCTACCATGTTTGGTATATGTGGACCACATAAAACATTCTAGCTCTTTTACATGTTGATGGACCCATATGATAGTTCGAGGTCAAGCTGTCTGCTAGGGCTGGATTATGTGGGTCTAAATATCTACTAGGCTATATAGGTATGTACTTCCTCAATTGAAACATGTGGACCCACATGAAATACTCATAGTCATCTAGTTGTATATCTACTACCTTTGGGACATGTGGACCCACATGCAACACTCTTACCTCTGTTGCATGTTATGGGAACCACACTATAGTTCTGGTCAAACTCTTGCATGTGGGTCCACATGTCTAGTAGGCTATATAGGTATGTATTTACCACCTTTGAAACATATGGACCTAGATGCAACACCCCTATCCAATTTGACCTAGAACATCTAGGACACGTGGAACCACATGCAACACTCATAGCCATATGGTGTTATATCTACCACCTCTGATATATGTGGATTCACATGCAACACGCCTAGCCATTATGGCCAAGCATATGTGAGACATGTGGACCCACATGTAACACTAAGAGTTATTTAGTTATATGTGTGCCACATTTAGGACACGTGGAACTACATGCAACACTCATAGCCATCTGGTGTTATATCAACCACCTTTGATATATGTGTACCACATGCAACACTCCTAACTATGATGCATTGATGGACCCACATGATAGTTCTGGATCAAGTTGTCTAGGGCTCGATTATGTGGGTCCACTAGACATGTGGACCCACATGAAATAATCATAGCCATTTAGTTGTATATCTATGACCTTTGGGACATGTGGGTCCACATGAAATAATCATAGCCATTTAGTTGTATATCTACCACGTTTGGTACATGTGGAGCCACATGCAATACTCCTATATCTTTTGCATATTGTGGGACCCAAATGACAGTCCTATATCAAGTTGTTTAGGGCTAATGCATGTGGGTCTAGATATCAAGTTGTTTAGGGCTGGTGCATGTGGGTCTAGATATCTAGTGGGTACCTACCACATTTGGGACATTTGGACTTATATGCTGATGCATGTAAAATGCATACATGAACTTTGCACTATATCACTCATATTCCAATCATATTTGCATCATATAAGGGTTATACCACTGTTATTTAATGATTTTAGGAAATAAAATAATTGTTTCCTATTTTTATGGAATTAACCCTGCGCAGGCAGAAAACCCTATTTCTTTCCTTTTTTGTTTCAGGGACCTAAACGACGTGATAAAAATCAAGCAAAATACAGGCGTCATTATTTTGGAAGGAGGAAGGCGTAGGAGTGAAGGAATCAAGCAAACGGAGGCCGGAGGGCCAAAAGGGGGTGGTCCACGCGGCCACTGTACCTGGCCGCGTGGGGCCCACCAACTTGGGCCTCGGTGCTTGATACGTCTCAAACGTATCTATAATTTTTGATGTTCCATGCTATTATTATATCAATTGCTACATGTTTTGGTTACACTTTATATCATTTTTATGCATTTTCTGGGACTAACCTATTAACAAGATGCCACAGTGCCAGTTCCAGATTGGCAGCTTCATCTGCTTCATCTGCTTCTCCACCTTTTATTTGCATTAAAGAACTGGTTAGTCCACCCTATAAATAAATAAATAAATAAATAAATAGACACTCCATGGTGAATGTTGGTGGGCATCCGAGGATTCGGTTAGCCATGGTTTGTGGAAAGTAAATGGTTGGAGGAGTGTCACCAATAAGTGCTTGTTACAAGTGCAGTCCTAAAAACTCTCGGAACCGCTCTAAAAGTTAGTTAGCCATGGAAGATGACAAGTACCTGCTATTTGATTTGTTGACACATGTATACACCATTCCTTACAAAACAATATTTTATGCTCTCTATATGCCTTCGGGAACTACAGCTCTAGCACATGATGTTAATCCCTGCTTCCCTCTGCGAAGGGCCATTCTTTTACTTTTATGTTGAGTCAGTTTTCCCAGTTCTTTCTGTCTACTTAAGCAAACATCATTGTCAACTCCAGTATAACAGTTTTTACATAACTTTGTGTTTGGTTGATCATATTCTTTGCATTGACATTATCTATATGATATACATGTTGAAAGTTGAAGCAAAAGCTGAAGCTATTATCTTCCTTTGTGTTGATACAAAAACTTTCATGTTGAGAATTATTGCTGCTGTGAACTAACTATTATGTTAGACTATTATATCTCTAAATGTTTTATAGTGTTATTCATGAAAGTTTGCACTTGTGTGATCACTTATGTTTACTCCTTATTTACTTGCTTGCAAACTATAGACCATTGGCTTGGATCACTTCATTCAGATCATGTGCATTACATTGTTATTTGATCAAAGATTGTGTTGGTAGCATGTCACTTCAAAAATTATCTATTTTTATCATTTACCTACTCGAGGATGAGCAGGAACTAAGCTTGGGGATGCTTGATACGTCTCAAACGTATCTATAATTTTTGATGTTCCATGTTGTTATTATATCAATTGCTACATGTTTTGGTTACACTTTATATCATTTTTATGCATTTTCTGGGACTAACCTATTAACAAGATGCCACAGTGCCAGTTCCCTGTTTTCTGTTGTTTTTGGTTTCAGATAATCAATTAAGGAAATATTCTCGGAATTGGACGAAACAAAAGACATCGTCAATAATATCACGAGGAGATCACGGAGTCCAAAGGGGAGTCGGAGCAGACCCACCAGGGGGCCACACCACACTAGGGCGCGGCCCAGGGCGGGCCCGCGCCCCCCTATGGCGTGGTGGCCCCCCTCGGCCACCGACGCCGCCTCTTTGCCTATATATTCTCCGCGACGCGAAAACCCTATGACGGTCGATCATATTCCACGAAAAGTTTCGTCGCGGCCGTCATCGTCAATCTCAGATCGGAGGAGTTCTGAAGCTCTTCCCGGTACCCTGCCGGAGGGGAGATCATCACCGGAGGGCTCTACATCGCCATGCCTGCCTCCGGAGTGATGCGTGAGTAGTCCACCCCTGGACTACGGGTCCATAGCAGTAGCTAGATGGTTGTCTCTCTATCTTGTGCCTCCATGTTTAGATCTTGTGAGCTGCCTAACATGATCAAGATCATCTTATTGTAATGCTAGATGTTGTGTTTGCTGGGATCCGATGAATATTGATACCATGTTTATTCAAGTTGTTTATCTATGTGCTCTTGATCTTGCATGCTCTCCGTTGCTAGTAGATGCTTTGGCCAAGTAGATGCGTGTGACTCCAAGAGGGGGTATTTATGCTCGATAGTGGGTTCAGTCTCTAGATATCTGGATCAGTGACAGAAAGGTCTAAGATGGTAGATGTGCTGTTGCTACTAGGGATAAAACATTGGTGCAGTGTCCAAGGGCACTTGTATTGATTACATTACACACTTTATTTCATGCAATAATCTGTTGTTAGCAACTTAATACTGAATGGGATGCGGATGCTGCCTTGAAGGTGGATTAGTTAGGCATAGATGTTGTTGGAATAACGGTCTATGTACTTTGTTGTAATGCCCAACTATATTTCATAGTACACATCTTGGCATGTATTGCATTGTTATGCCCTCTCTATTTGTCAATTGTCCAGCTGTAATTTGTTTACCCAACATGCTAGATATCTGTTCTGAGAGAGACACCACTAGTGAACTGTGGACCCTGGTCCAATTTCCTCATACTGTTTACATAACCTGCTGCAATCATCTGTTTCCTGTTACTTGCTGTTTTTCCTGCTGTTTTCCACACCATACGTTTAACTCTTTGTTTCTGCAAGACCGGAGAGATTAACAACCTCTCTGTTTCGTGTTGGGCAAAGTTCTGGTTTGTGTCTGTGCAGATTCCACGTTGGTGCAAGCTCCCTAGCGCCAAGGGGAGTCAACATCAACAACCTTCCGATAGATCATCAAGTCCTACTGGATTGATAACCTTGGGTAGATTTCTAAAGGGAAAACTTCTGCTGTCTACATCATAACCTTACTCTTGGGGTTCACCAACACGTAGCCATCAGGTCTCCATAGCTGTCGATCTTTTCTCCACCGCCTTCGTCTTGACCTAAAAACGCCTATAAAAGAAGTCCCACAGCGTTCTCGAAAACAAGCGCCGCCATATCACAGAAACACGAAAATGGAGATCTGGAGCTGCAGATTGGAGGGGGAAACTCCGGCGGGGCGCTGCCGAGGTGGTCTCCACCTTCTCCAACGACTTCTCCACCGTCTCCATGATGAAGGGGGAGTAGTCCACCCTCTGGACTATGGGTTTGTGGTGGTAACTTATGTATCTCTCCTCTCTTTGAGCTTCACTAATTAGTACCATATGAGCTGTGAACATGATTACGGTCATCTATGTAATTCTTATGGTGGATATTGTGGTATGAGATGATTTGTTATGCATTTACTGTTGTGTTGGAACTTTCATGACTTGTCATACTTTGATAGAATATTGTTCTTTAAGAAGTATGATGTATGTGGGTACGGGATGGCCGATGTGACACGGCATAGGTATTGAGTGACACAGTACCGCCCAACATCCTTTATCTGGGGTAAAAAGAAGTATGATGTGGGAGTGACAGCAACCACCTAGCCTTACGAGGGTGACCTAGCAACACAAATGAGTACTCTTTCAACTATGTGTTTTAGGACATATAGCCGTCATAAAAGCTACCATTAAAAATGACAATTGTGTGTACTTTATCTATAACATGATGATCACCGTAGATGAGAGAGAGAGGATTAAGTGAACCCATGAACCCATGTCCATTGTTCCTATAAGAGAAAACCTTTGTCTTGTCCTCTTGCATTAAGAGGATTGGGACACTTTTACATTCTCGTTTTGTTAATTAAACTTCCATCCATCAAATCAACCACCTTGTTCATTAAACTTGTTTAGTGCATAATCAACTAAAACTTGTGACACTTTAGTTGTAGGGAATAGATAACTTTTCCTTCTTGCTCCTGCGGATCGATACCTTACTTCCACATTGAGAGGTGCTACAGTGATCCCCTGCTCTTGGGGGTAATCAAGTACTTTTCTGGCGCCGTTGCCGGGGAGCGTAGCGCTTAAGTTTCTATTCTTGTGTGCACTAGACTTTATATCTTGCAATCATCTAAGCTTGGGGAGGTTCCTTTAAACTTGTTTGGTTGTGAGTTTCTCATTAGTTTTATATATATAAAACCCATAAAAATTAGAAAATGGAAAACAACAAAAAAATTAGAGAGCTTTATGAAATTTATCTTGAGTTAGGACATGATGTGTTTGAGCAGAAAATTAAAAAATCTATGGAAGTTTGTTTGCATAATAGTGATACCAATGTTATTAGCTGAATTCTTTGAACACTACTATTGCTAATGCTATGGAAAAGCCTAAGCTTGGGGAAGCTAGTTTTTATGAAAAGGATCTTTTGGTTTCCCAGCTTTGAAGGAGAAAAATTGCTTTGATAATACTTTGTCTCCTATATGTGATAACTCTAATGGTGCTTGTAATGTTCTAAATCAACCTACTGAAAGTATCCCTTTTGAAATACCTATGGAAATTGTTGAATTAGTTATGGATGAACGTTATGCAGGGGATGGAACAGTCCATCCACAAGATCACTTGTTGAAACTTACAGAACTTTGTGAGTTGTTTAAGGTTGCAGGTTTATCAAGAGAAGATGTCATGAGGAAATTATTTCCATTTTCACTTAAGGACAAAGCAAAGGAGTGGTATAGGATGCTGGATGATCGTCCTTCGAATTGGAAACAGCTTGAATCTCTCTTTTACTCTAAATTTTGTCCTCTTCATGAAGTGCAACTAGCTAGGAGTTACATTTTCAATTTTTATCCTCATGATAGAGAAAGCATTGCTCAAGCTTGGGGAAGACTGAAAACATTAATACTCAAATGTCCTAACCATGAGCTTCCTAAGGAAATAATTGTCACTAATTTTTATGCAAGGCTTTCAGGTCATTACAAGGATCATCTAGATGCATGTTCAGGAGGTTCTTTCACAAGTAAGAAGGTTGAAGCTAATTGGGATCTTCTTGAAACAATTCAACGCAATACTGAAGATTGGGATAACGACAAAGGTAAAGAATCAGGTATAAACTATGAGTATGCTTGCGTTAAGTCTTTCACTGAAACTGCTAGTTTTCATGAGCTTAGTGCTAAATTTGGTCTTGATTCTCAAATTATGGTTAATTGTTGTAAAACCTTTGCCTCTCATATGAATGTTCCTAAAGAAAATTGGGACAAGTATCACGAACCTTTTAAAGACACTTGCATGGAAAATAAAATTGTTATTAATGATTGCAATAAACATGCTCAAACTTCTGAAAATACTATTTCTTATAAGCATGTTAATTTTTGTGGAGCACTTAGACCTTGTGAAAAGAATCAAATCGAAGAAGAATATTGTATCCATCATAAGAATGAAAAAACTAGAATGTGGAGCAAGGCTCTATATGATCTTGGTGAAAAAGTTTGTGCCATATATCCTTTTGTTTGTGAACTTTGCTATAAAGAGGGGCATTTCAAATTCCAATGCTCAGCCTCTAATAAGGATATTGCGGGAGACTTTTGTGATAACATGATCACTCCTAATCAACATGATGAACTTACATTATTTTTGGGGTGTGAAGAGTTATCAAGAAAAACTTCTTCGTTAGATATGAGTGCTTTTGATATGAATAGCGTGTTACATGGATGTTATCTCTATTGTGTTAATAATTGCCATGCCAACACTTACATACAAAATATTATAAAAGATGGAACTACCTTACCAAAATATGAGAGGACTAATGTTTGTTTTACTCTTATTAATGAAAAAGAGGAAACGTATCCTCCCCTAAGCATGTTGCTCCTATTATAGTTGTTGCTGATGAGTCTGAATTCGATGATGATCCTATGCCTGTTACTTATAGTAGTGATCATGATTTGGAAAAGCATAGTACTTTTGATATTGAAAATCTCTTTGGTACTAATTCTGAAAATGATCATGCTAATAATTATAATCATCCTCATGAAACTTGTCATAGTTATGGGGGGATTACCCAAAACCATCCCTTTAATATACAACTTGTCTATCATGTTCGAGTTCTTTATGATGACCCATGCTATTATGATGAAAGTAATAATGCTCCTTTACTATTTAATGCTACTAGTGAACTTATTGATGATAATGAGGAGTGTTGCTTAAATGTGCTATATGATAATGCTTTAGATGATGGTCCTATGCTTATTGATAATCCTAATGTTTGGAAGTTACTAAATTATGTGAGGATAAAAATGATATACTTGCTGCTTATGATAGTACTCTTACTCATGAGAGTCCTGCATGTTCTTGAATTCTCCTAACTACACCATAGAGGAGAAATTTGCTTATGTTGAGAAATACTTATGTGGTTTGCAATTATCTTTAGTTCCAAATCTTTGTTGCAACCATGATATTAAACTTGATATTGATCTTAACAACTATTTTGAAAGAGGGAAGCATGCTAATAAATTCCAAAATAAATTTAATGATCCTCTTTATGTCCCAAATTATCTAAGTTGGAAGATTCTATTGGTTATATGATTAAATACACTTCTACTACTTGCAACTATTATGAAAGAGGAAGTGATAAGAACCCTCTTTATGCTACTAATAATTATGGGCTGCAAGTAACTATTGTTAATATGCATTGGAAAACTTCTATTCATGTGATTCATTCATATACAAAATGCCAATGCATAGGAAGAAGTTAGACTTCGTTGTTATTACTTTTGTGTTCTGTTTTTCTCTCAACTAGGTTTCAACTTGACTATTATTTTGATCGGATTGAGAGCACAATGGGACCCTGGTATTATGCATGGAACACTTCCCAAAAAGAGGGGCATATCAAAGTTCAAGCTCCCTCATGAGCTTCATCTTCGATAACATCAAGTAAGAAGCCTAGCTATATGGCTATAAAGAAAGCGCTTTGCGGGAGGCAACCCGGTTATTTTTATGTGTGATTTTCTTTGTGTCCTCTTGCTGTATCAAGAGAGTTTGTTTTTAGTTTAGTTTCTGGAGTTTTTAATAAAGTGCCAAGTTTTACCCATTTTGGTCTTGAAAAGTTGCTTATAGCGTTCGGAGATTTTATTCCTGCACGAATCTGTGCACGGTATGATTTTTAATTCTTATTCTGTAACTCCGAATGAGCTCATATTTGAACTGTAGTTGCAAATTTTCATCCTCTGTATGCATGAATTTTTGCGAATTTTTCGGCAAAGTTTGGTAGGGTAGAAAAATACGTTTTGCTGCTGCTGTTTTTCTGGACAGATTCTGTCCCATTTTGTTTTATGCATGTTTTGAACTTTTATCTTGAATCTTTTTGATTCAAATGAGTTTATGAGTAGGCATACAACATTATATACTTTCTGGACATTCATATGATGTTTTGTTTAAGGATTATATGCAGCAAGAAACCTATTTGTTTATCACTACTAATGCACCCCACAGAAAAGAAAATGGGAGAAACGGTGTTTTGAAGTTTTTTCACAGGGATTGGAGGAGATGCACCAAGAGTTATCCAAGGATGGTGAAGACCATAAGCTTGGGGATGTGAAGACAACCCCACTGGACCTACACACTCTCGGTTTGCACACGTCTAACTTCTGTTTTTCGATCGAAACACTTTATCGCATAAACTTGGAGCGTCTTTTTGTTTGTTTTTGTTTGTTATTTTGTGAGACCACCACATTATCATTTATATGAGAAAGAGCTACTGGAAATATGGGTTGAAATATGTTGGATGCTTTTATCATATTGGGAAAAGGGATGTTTGAGTTGATTTTTAATGATACATATAGTTGCATGATTCATGAGCTTGTTTATGAGTAATAATTTGCAAATGCTTTATCAAGAGCTATCACTTATTCATGTTTTGATGCTGAATGTTATTTTACTTAGTTTAACATGGATTAGTTAGTTCTATGGACACTCATGCATGCATCTAGATGGTCAACTTTCTCCCTCTTGCTAGCCCAAACATTCCAACAAGCAAAAACTTGTTTCCAACACCTTCAACCAAAGTTATTCCAGTGAGTCCACCATATCTACCTATGGCTTTATGCTATTCCGAGTATGTATATCATGATATTTGTGTTATCTATACCTCTGAATGAAAATGTTTATGTTATTGATTGTTATGGGAAAAGTTGGTTATATAGCTCTCACGAACTTGATGCACAACTTTATTTTTATTGCATAAATAAAACATGACCCATTGTGATTAATAATATGATGCTAGTGGCTTGATAAATGTCCGAGGTTGGGAGTTAGCCCATATGTGCTGTCACATGCAAAGCTTTCAACATGCTCCTTCATCTCATTTAGTTGATATCATGTACTTTTGTTTATGGATGCCTATCATGGTGAAATAAGGTGGAAATGAAGTAGTTTAAATGAGTTTGTATAAATGGTTAGAGAGACGCCTGGGCCGCTAATCTAAGCCATGCATCATTCATGGTGGAAATTTACTTACATGCTATGGTGAACCGTCTGTGATGCACCTTATAATAAAAAGCTATTCCAATGGTAAATAAAAAGGGTGTTGAGGTTGTTCATCTTGTTTGTTTGTCTTGTCATTTTGATATGGGCTTGTTCCATATCCTGGGACAAGAGGTACCCCAGTTGACGCTCTTGATGATACTATTATTACTTACAATGATATATAACTTGAACTTGCTTTGTTTCCTAAGTTGAGTAATCATGGTGTAGGTACTTGTATTCAAGGGGCATGAGACACCTAACCTTTACTTTATCAAGCACACTACTCATATTTGCTTTCACATTAAACTTTAATCATTCAAGATGCTATGATAGGGGTAATGAGAGCTTGACACCAAGAATTCCACATTGCAATCATTAACTTAAGTAGAAGAGTTTGGAAGTTAGATGAAACTTATGCATGCTTTACCTCTACTCACATATACATCTTTCCAAAGTGTCCACCTTTTATATTCAGATTTTCATCTACACTCTATGACCAATGTAGGATGTTCTTACTTATCATTATGCATACATGTGGTCCATATTACTATCTTCTATGTTACACTTTGTGAACTATCATTGAACATCCTTGCTTGAATACTTGATATCACTTCATAAACTATTTTGCATATTGCTACTCCTTTGAAGAATGAATCATTTGACTCTATGTAGCAGTAGCAATCATCTTTGATATTCATTGTTAGTGCTATATTGCAAAGCCCATGTTAGTTTTATCACCTTCATACTCGAGGACGAGTATTGGTTAAGCTTGGGGATGTTGATGCATGTAAAATGCATACATGAACTTTGCACTATATCACTCATATTCCAATCATATTTGCATCATATAAGGGTTATACCACTGTTATTTAATGATTTTAGGAAATAAAATAATTGTTTCCTATTTTTATGGAATTAACCCTGCGCAGGCAGAAAACCCTATTTCTTTCCTTTTATGTTTCAGGGACCTAAACGACGTCATAAAAATCTGGAAAAATACAGGCGTCATTATTTTGGAAGGAGGAAGACGTAGGAGCGAAGGAATCAAGCAAACGGAGCCGGAAGGCCAAAAGGGGTGGCCCACGCGGCCACTGTACCTGGCACGTGGGGCCCACCAACTTGGGCCTCGGGCTCCGCAGCCGTCGATCTTTTCTCCACCGCCTTCGTCTTGACCTAAAAACGCCTATAAAAGAAGTCCCACGCGTTCTCGAAAACAAGCGCCGCCATATCACAGAAACACGAAAACGGAGATCTGGAGCTGCAGATTGGAGGGGGAAAACTCCGGCGGGGCGCTGCCGGGGTGGTCTCCACCTTCTCCAACGACTTCTCCACCGTCTCCATGATGAAGGGGGAGTAGTCCACCCTCTGGACTATGGGTTTGTGGTGGTAACTTATGTATCTCTCCTCTCTTTGAGCTTCACTAATTAGTACCGTATGAGCTGCTGAACATGATTACGGTCATCTATGTAATTCTTATGGTGGATATTGTGGTATGAGATGATTTGTTATGCATTTACTGTTGTGTTGGAACTTTTATGACTTGTCATACTTTGATAGAATATTGTTCTTTAAGAAGTATGATGTATGTGGGTACGGGATGGCCGATGTGACACGGCATAGGTATTGAGTGACACAGTACCGCCCAACATCCTTTATCTGGGGTAAAAAGGAAAAGTATGATGTGGGAGTGACAGCAACCACGCTAGCCTTACGAGGGTGACCTAGCAACACAAATGAGTACCTCTTTCAACTATGTGTTTTAGGACATATAGCCGTCATAAAAGCTACCATTAAAACATGACAATTGTGTGTACTTTATCTATAACATGATAATCACCGTAGATGAGAGAGAGAGGATTAAGTGAACCCATGAACCCATGTCCATTGTTCCTATAAGAGAAAACCTTTGTCTTGTCCTCTTGCATTGAAGAGGATTGGGACACTTTTACATTCTTGTTTTGTTACATTAAACTTCCATCCATCAAATCAACCACCTTGTTCATTAAACTTGTTTAGTGCATAATCAACTAAAACTTGTGACACTTTAGTTATAGGGAATAGATAACTTTTCCTTCTTGCTCCTGCGGATCGATACCTTACTTCCACATTGAGAGGTGCTACAGTGATCCCCTGCTCTCGGGGGTAATCATATGCAACCCACCCCCCCCCCCTGTCGTTTTGATCTATATCTAGTAGGTATCTATCACATGTGCAACATGTGGACCCACATGCAATGCTCATATCGATGTTGCATGTTGTGGGACCCACATGATATAGTTCTAAATCAAATTGTCTAGAGTGGTGCATTTCGATCAAGATGTTAAGAGGTCTTGTAGATATATATCTACCAATTTTGGGACATGTGGAGCCAATGCAACACTCCTAGACATTTTGGCCTATCACATCAGAGACATGTGGACCCACATGTGATACTAACAATCATTTAGTTCTATATGTATCATATTTGGGACATGTGGACCCATATATAACAGTCCCACCTCTTTGCATGTTATGGGACCCACATTATAGTTCTGGACAAGCCATGTAGGGTTGTTGCATGTGTGTCTAGATATCTATTAGGCCATATAGATACGGTATCTATGACATTTGATACATGTGAATCCACATGCAACACCCCTATCGAGCGGGTAAACCAATTGGGTTTGCTTGTTGATATTATAAGATAGGCTATACAAGCATGTGAGAACCTTAAATTGTTACAAGATTCACTGCACGTGGCAGAATGCCCTTTTCGGCACATTTGATGGGCATAAAAATAATAATATGCTAGACAAAAAAAAAATACTTGTCAAAGATGTCTAATTTGATCATACTATGTTGGGAATAAATACGGGTCATTCCTATCAGGTAAAAAAAATCAATTTCTACAATTATACAGTTTTTCATGAAAATGGGTTCATATATATTTCAATTTTATTTAGTTAAATTTTTAGAATTAATTTCAAATTATTTAGTGCTCAATTTCAATGATTAGTGAATCAAAAAACGATGGAAATATGCCTTCTGTATATGCTCAGCCCTATACGTTTCATTTAATAGACCATTAAATTTTTAGTGAAGAAGATACATACATAGAAATTAAGATAGCTTAGTGGTTATGATGCATTTGCTAGGCTCCTTAGTCTAAGGTTCGAGTCCCCAGTATAACTATTTTACTCCTTTTCAGCTCGTGAGCTGGTCTCGGTCGGCTCGGCTCAAGAAAATACGTGGGTTGGAGTTTAGATATCCGTGGCCCAATTAAATTAAAACGAGATTAGACATTAATAAATGGCAAAAGACCAAACTATCCTTCAAATTTAGGGAGAGGGGTACACGGAAGAACAGCTCGTTAAGCATGCTATATACTCCGTATTAATATGTGCAATCTATCACAAGTGTGCACCTGAAGAGTTGAAGTACCTATGAATTAATAAACCAGTTTTTCATGAGATTTTTTAAATCACTCCGTTCGGAAAAAGATGTCTCAATTTTGATATGTATCTAGCCAAAATTGAGACATCCTTTTGTGAACGGATGGAGTATTTGTTTTCTCAAGGTATCTTATTTATCGTGAACCTAGAGATGGTGTTACTAGATCGGGTGTTATGGACCACAAATATATTTACGAACGTAACCCAAAGTTTCTTTAGATGGATTCACGATTCTTTGGACTGCGCGTCTCCTTCCCTGCCGTTCATGCTCGATCTATAGCTTTGGTGGATAAACATGATTACGCAGTTATTACATCGGACAAGATGAAAATGTAGTAAAATTAATTTATATGTGGATCTCCATTCAACCACAATACTTCGAATGCAACTTCACACGTGCAACATGGTCTATCATTCAAGCTGCATCAGAAAAAATATCGATCCTGAAGTGTTGTTAAATATGTTTGGTAGCTAGCTACGAGTGTTCCCTCTAAATTTATAAGAGCATCTCCACCGGGGCCTCTAAATGTGTGTCCGGCACCCCCAATTGGGCCTCCTTTGGGGGTGCTGGACATGTGTCCGGATAACATTTGGAGGCCGCCCACAACGGCACTCCCCAAAGGCCCACCCCTCAAACGGCCCAAAATTTGAGCAAACTGTCGAACACCTTGCGGGCGCACGAACCGCCGCCGGTTCGTGTGGGCGTGCAACCGCCGCCGCTTGGCAGCAATATCTACCCATCCTCGCGGGTCGAACGTCGATCTCATTCTATTCGTTTGGTACGACATGGCCGAGTGGGGTAAGCCGGAGATGTGGCATGGCGCCACCAGCGAGGAGTCCGGCGGCGAAGGCGCAGTACCGGTGTCGTCATCCTCGAGCGGCAATGGCTCGGATTCTGTTTCTTCCGTCGAGCCATCACCGTCAGAAGTCGAGCAACTCGAGCTCTACTACGGGCTCGACGACATTCCTTCGCCGCGTTCCTCGTCGGACGTGGATACCCCCGACGAGGAGGAGGACGACGACGACAGCGGCCCCAATGCAGTCGCTCCCAACGATGGGAACGAGGCAGCCCCCGCATCTCCGTACGAGGTGTTGAACCCGCATGGAACCCCCTCCGAGGAGGAGGCAGCCGGCGGGGAGGAGAGCGAGGTCGCGCCCGCCGCTAAGGACGCGGCCGTCGATGACAAGGACGAGGACGGCTACGACGGCAACGTCGAGTAGCCGAAGGCCCCCAAGCGTCCTCGCCAAAACGGCGATCACGCGAAAGCTTCGGCCTCCAAGAAGATGAAGAAGAAGGATGCGTAGACCCTAGACTACGCGGAGAGAAGTACGCCGCATGTATTTGTAATTTTCATTTATTCAAACTTCATTCAAACGAGATTTAACAAACTTACAATTTCGAATTTAAACGAGATTTAACAAACTAAACCTAGACTAGGCGGAGAGAAGGGGGCCTATGCAGCTTCTCGCTAACCAATACACGCGCCGGCGAGCAGAAGAGATGCCGCTTCATGGCCGGCCGAAGGAGAGGAAGATGCGAACCAAGCCAAAGAATCATCAAGAGACTTGCATGCCTTGATGATCCGGCGCCGCGATTGTATCTTCCGTTCCCATCGGCTACGGCTTTTAGAAACGTTCCCGCCGGTTCTCCCAGATCAAGGGCTCCGGCCTTGAGGAACGTCCCGTAACCTCGGCTGAGCCGACTGAGGCTTCTGGTTTTGTCGGCGTGTGGTTTTCGATTTACCGCCGTGACATGCGGCGAGGCGCTTGATCGGAAGCCTCTTCGGCTTGCGCCGCCCCTTTCTTCGGTGACAGCGACGCTGTTGCGCAAGATGCAGCCGGTTGTAGAGGCAGATCGGGCAGCTCGGGGTCGTCGTCGTCGTCATTGTTGTCGTCGTCCTCGCCGTCACGCTCGTCGTCCGTTGAGGACAAATCCGGCGTTGGCTCTCATCGACAGCTACGACGGGCGTCGTACTCCTTGTTCACCACGGCGTGCCAGTAGGGCGCCGAGATGGAGTACTTGGGGTCGAGCTTTTGCTCATACAACATCTCCGTCCACTTGCGCCTGAGGAACTCGACGCGGTCCTTCCCGCTGAACCGCGCCGCCACCGGAATGTTGGCGGCGCTCCTCACCCACCTGTCTAGAAGGGTGGCGTCGTCGTCCATCGGCAGCTGGTGGCGGCTGCTCAGCCACGCGGTCTCCAGCGAGAGCACGTAGGGAGGCGCGTTGTCGGCCTCCTCGCGCCACATGCCTCGCTAGAACGCCTTGGCTATCTCTGCCT
The DNA here is from genome assembly GCA_947311845.1 of Poa pratensis. Lineage (NCBI taxonomy): Eukaryota > Viridiplantae > Streptophyta > Magnoliopsida > Poales > Poaceae > Poa > Poa pratensis. The sequence continues at coordinate 37,972,127 of CAMZMU010000052.1, forward strand.
CCTCGTTGCAACGCCGGAGTTCCTCCAGCTGCTCGTGGCGTTGCTCACCGCAACGCCCGTCGCGGCTGCCCGCCATGGCGGCCTATGTTCTTCAGGGAGAGGGAGAAGCGATGGTGTGAGGAGAAAGGGCTGCGCTGCGTCGGGTTTTAAAGACGGACAGAGGAGCGGGTTGGGTGGCTTGCATTAACGCGGCCACCGCTTCGCCTGACCGTGCATTGACGCCGACGAAGCGTCTGCAGGGCGCCGCCGAGGCCAGCCGCTGCGACTCCAGCACGCGTCGCTTCCGTCTGCGCCATTGGAAGCGGCGCGACGTTATTGCGACGCGTCGCTTCGCCTTGCGCCCGCCAGGGGAACGGGCGCGGCGTTATTGCGACGCGTGATGACAAGCGTGTCGCCGTCTCGTCGCCTCGACATTAAACGCGGTTGAACGGCCTCTGCACAGCCTTCATTAACACGGGACGGGCGCGTCGTGTGTATGACGGGCGGGCCAGTGTTGTCAGGGTCATGCCCGAGGCGATGTCCGGCACCTCCAAGAGGGACTCCAAACTTGGAGCCCCGATTGGGGGTGCCGGACACAAAATCGCTCAGGGCGAGGTTTTGGGGAGTGCCGCTGGTGGCCGTTTTTGGTGTCCGGCCCCTCAAAGGGCCTTTGGGGGTCGTTTAGAGGCCCTCGGTGAAGATGCTCTAATGCATATCCTTGCTCGAGCGGCAACACTAATTTGGGCCTCGTGGCTTTGCATCAGTTACATGTATTTAAGAAAAAAGAGGACTACTTCCTCACTGGAGGCCAATTCGTAGACTGTGGACATCCTTCCGATGTAAACATTCTAAGACACAAAATTCGTGCGGGCTATGACGATCGATGACCGAGCAGAAGATTGTGTCTGTCATCCACATGGACTATAGGTATCCTTTGGCAGTTTCCCCAAATGGAAGCATACTGCTGCCGAGAAAGGCTATGACGGTGTTGATCGAAGACCATATATAGAAAATCATGTGCAAGCAAAAATGGGATTAAACAAAAAAAAACCTGACGCCGTTGCCGGGGATCGAACACGGGTCACCCGCGTGACAGGCGGGAATACTTACCACTATACTACAACGACCTTTGTTGAGATAATTTCGGTGTTTGCCTCTCTAGTTATGAGCAAGTTTGCTATGGATGCTCTCTGGTTGGGCCACCGTTGACGCTTCACACAAGCCCACCTACTGGCTACTACGGCCCCTGTTTCTCCAGTTAAGTTCCTGGGAATTTTTTTTCTAGCTGTTCATAGTTTATTGGCTTCTCCATTTATTTATTTTGATATAATGCTTCTCCATGTTCTGGTTTTGTTTCTCCGTTTTTCTAAACTGATATTTTCTTGGTATGTTCTCGGTCAGAGAGAAAGATACAAATTACGATGCATGTTGGAGACGGTGTTTTTTATGGTCACTGGAAGACAGGTGTCCTTCCTATATATACGTAACACATCATGCATGTACTGAACACAAACGTTCCATATCCATCCAACCGAGCAAACAATGGAGATTTTGGCGCTCCTCGCCATCGTCCTCTGCCTAGTCATCTTTCTCCGGCGAAGCACTATGCGGCACCGTGCTCAGACAACGCTCCATGAGAGCGTCGACACCGCCACCGCCCACCACGCGTTGAATGAGAAAGCCAACGCCTTCTTGAACCGCCCTGCTGGGATCATTCCGGTGGTCCTGGCCGTCAGTCTCGGCGGTGAGCGGAACGACCGCATAACCACGGTGGACTACGGCCCGCAGTGGCGCGTGCTCCGGTGCGACCTCACAGCCAAGATCTTCCACCCCTCACGGCTTGGTTCCCTCGTCCCGATCCAACGTGAAGCCATCCAGACCCTTGTTGTCAACCTCTCCGCTCGGGTCTGTGACGGTGCGGTGGTCACCGTCCGCGAACCCATGCATCAATGCGGACGTGTTCGGATGGTGGTGGACGGCCCAGATTTCTCTTTGGTGTCATATGTCCTTGTAAAAATCCGCATTCACGGACGAAATCAGTTGGATAATCAACAATTAATTTCTTCATTGAATGAAGTGTTTTCGATTATTTTGTACTTACGTATGGTACTGGCATTGTATGCATGCTAAGCAATCATCTAGCATTGTGTGTTGTGACTTGTGTGGATCTATTCTTGAGTGGTTACTAACAAGTAAAAATAGAAAAATAAAAAATCGAGTATTGCGTCGTTACCGGAGCAACAATAAAGTGAAGGGAGGAGTATTATGGCAGGAGCAGTGTTGACGGCGACTGCCGGATATGCTGAAATATTGCCCATTATTAGGATGGGCTTTAGGCCCATTTGGAGAGTGGTACGTGAGTTTAGTCTCACATGGCTAGTTTGGAGAGATGTACACCAGTTTATAAGGTGAGTTCTTCTCTACCATGTATGAGGTGTTGGCTGTGAAGAGAAAGGAGGCGTTCTACACGCGCGCTCCTCCTCCTCTGCCGCCCGCCACACCACGGGTTGCGGGAATCTCGCCGAGCCGATGTATTCTTTTTGTCACGCGGGAAAAATGTGAGCGGTCAACTGAAACGTTTTGTCTTAATGGAAATGAATACGAGCTGAAACGTTGACGTTACCAGAATTCATTGAGATTGATTACGGGCGTTTCTGTTGGACCGGTCGCCTCCTCCGGTGCCTATATAAGAGAGGTCGCTCCTCTCCAGAATACACAACAGACAGATTCATCTGCTTGCGCCGTCACCATAGTTCCTCTCTCTGTTGCTGCCTCCAGTGATCACATCCCGTCCACCGCGTACACGGCCGACGGAGAGCAGACCTCCGAAACCCGGCCTCTCCAGATCCTGTACGGGAGAGGGACGATTAGGTTTTTGGGGAGCGTCTCCTACGCGACTGCTCGCCGTTGATCGTCTCCTTCAACTACATCTGCATCAACTACTTCCGCGTCGCCTTCATCATCGCCATGGCCACCGACGCCGACAAGGAGCAAGTTGCTGCTGACAAGAGCATCGCCGACGCCGCCACTGCTTCCGCTGCTGCTGCGGCCAACTGGCCTACTGGAAGGTATAACATGTTTATCCCTCTCCTGATTATTTCCATGTTTCAGTACTAGTCATATGTGTCTAGTACGTCATTTTATCATCAAGTTTCAGTATGTCATTAGCATTGTTTATGCCATGTTCATGATTTATTATTGGATTAATTTAATCGAACAATTGCCTATATTCTCAACAATCCAAAAACCTAATATGTGTAGGCAATTTTCGGTCAATGGTTTTGCTGCTGCACTGAAACCAGCCCCGTTTACGGGGACATATTTTAAGCGTTGGCAAACCAAAACCACCTTATGGCTCACTGCAATGAACGTGTTCTGGGTCGCCGGTGTTACTCCCACTGGAACGATTGCTCCTGAACAGGAGAAGGCGTTCAGGGATGCCACCGTCGTCTTTGTTGGAGCCGTTCTGAGCGTGATCGGAGATAAGTTGGTTGATGCATATTTACATGTGCGGGTTGCCAAGGACTTGTGGGAGGCGCTCGAATCTAAATTCGGCGCAACTGATGCTGGAAGCGAGATGTACACTATAGAGCAGTTCCATGATTACAAGATGGTTGAAAACCGTTCTGTATTGGAACAAGCTCATGAGATACAGTGCATCGCTAAGGAGCTTGAGCTTCTAAGTGTGTGTTACCGGGCAAGTTTGTCGCGGGATGCATAATCGCTAAGCTGCCTAATTCCTGGAGGAACTTTGCTACTACTCTGAAACATCAGAGGCGTGAATTCTCAGTGAGGATGTCATCGGCCATCTGAGTGTGGAGCAGAACTCGAGAGCAAAGGACTCAAACGGAAAAGGGAACGAGGGATCTTCTGTCGCCAATTTTGTACAGAAGAACTCCAACTACCACAAGCCCAAGGGAGACCTAGTGTCCAACAGAATACCGACTTCAAGAAGAAGGGTAAGAAGCCCTTCAACAAGGATAAGAAGAAGGAGCCTGCTTCACATGTGGTTCAGAGGAACATTGGGCTCCCAAGTGCCCAAAGAAGTTCAAGAAACCAGGACAGGACTCCAAGTCTGTCAACATGGTTGTGAGCAACAATGAGAATGGTGCATCGGGTACGGTAATTTGTTTACTGTATTTTCAGTTTTTCAGTCTAACGATTGGTGGATTGACACGGGTGCAAATATTCATGTATGTGCTGACATCTCATTGTTTTCTTCTTATCAGGTCACAGGGAACGGATCCGTACTGATGGGGAATGGCGCAAGTGCTTCTGTTCTTGGTGTTGGCACGGTCGATCTGAAGTTTACTTCGGGAAGGATCGTGCAGCTCAAGAACGTGCAGCATGTCCCCGCCATCAAGAAGAATCTCGTTAGTGGCTCCCTTCTATGTAGAGAAGGGTTTAAGTTGGTATTTGAGTCTAATAAAGTAGTTGTTACGAAATATGGACTATTTGTTGGAAAAGGTTATGAATGCGGAGGCTTGTTCCGCTTTTCCCTCGCTGATTTTTGTAATAAAGTCGTGAACAATATTCATTCGAATGTTAATGAAACAGAAGTTTGGCATTCACGTCTTTGTCACATTGGTTTCGGTTGTATGACGCGGTTAGCAAAATTGAATTTAATCCCGAATTTCACTTTAGCCAAAGGTTCTAAGTGCCTTTCGTGTGTGCAAGCAAAGCAACCTCGCAAGCCCCATAAAGCTGCGAGGAGAGACACTTGGCACCGTTAGAACTCATACATTCTGATCTTTGTGAGATGAATGGCGTGTTGACTAAAGGTGGAAAAAGATACTTCATGACACTATAGATGATTCCACTAGATTTTGCTATATATATATATGTTAAGCACTAAAGATGAGGCTCTACACTACTTTAAAATCTATAAGGCAGAAGTTGAGAATCAACTTGAAAAGAAAATTAAACGAGTCCGGTCAGATCGTGGTGGAGAGTACTTCTCACATGAGTTTGATTCTTTCTGTGCGGAACACGGCATTATTCATGAGAGGACGCCTCCCTATTCACCCCAGTCAAATGGGGTTGCTGAACGGAAAAACCGTACTCTAACAGATTTGGTTAACGCCATGTTAGATACATCGGGTTTATCCAAGGCATGGTGGGGGAGGCTGTATTGACGTCATGTCATGTCCTGAATAAAGTTCCGACAAAAGACAGTGAGATCACTCCCTATGAAAAATGGGAGAAGAGAAAAACGACACTCTCATACTTGCGTACTTGGGGATGCTTGGCGAAAGTCAATGTGCCGATCCCCAAAAAGCGTAAGCTTGGACCAAAGACCGTGGACTGTGTTAATTTGGGCTACGCTAAGAACAGCGTCGGCTATAGATTTCTAGTAGTGAAATCTGAGGTACCTGACGTGAAGGTCGGTACAATTATGGAGTCTAAAGATGCTACATTCTTTGAGGATATTTTTCCTATGAGAGATATGCAAAGCACTTCTAGACAGGAATCTAATGAGACTCCTGAACCTGCCATTCCGATGGAATATTATGAACAAACACATGATGAAAATCCTGAGGATGATGAGGAAACCCTTGGTAGGGGCAAGAGACAGAGGACTGCAAAGTCCTTTGGTGATGATTTCCTTGTGTACCTCGTGGATGATACTCCCACTTCTATTTCAGAGGCTTATGCGTCTCCGGATGCTGATTACTGGAAAGAAGCGGTCCGTAGCGAGATGGACTCCATCATGGCTAACGGAACATGGGAAATTACTGAACGTCCCTATGGCTGTAAACCATTGGGATGTAAGTGGGTGTTCAAAAAGAAGCTTAGGCCCGATGGTACAATTGAAAAGTACAAGGCTAGGCTTGTGGCCAAGGGTTATTCCCAGAAAGAAGAGGAAGATTTCTTCGATACTTATTCACCTGTGGCCAGACTGACCACCATACGAGTATTACTCTCTTTGGCGGCCTCGCATGGTCTTCTCGTCCACCAGATGGATGTTAAGACGGCTTTCCTGAACGGAGAGCTAGACGAGGAAATCTACATGCAACAGCCAGATGGCTTTGTATTAGATGGTCAGGAAGGAAAGGTGTGTAAGTTACTGAAATCTTTATATGGCCTGAAACAAGCACCTAAGCAATGGCATGAGAAGTTCAATACAACTTTAACCTCTGCTGGTTTTGTTGTTAATGAAGCTGACAAATGCGTGTATATCGCCATGGTGGGGGCGAAGGAGTTATACTGTGCTTGTATGTTGATGACATACTGATATTTGGGACCAACCTCAAAGTGATTGAGGAGGTTAAGTCATTTTGTCTCAGAACTTTGAGATGAAAGACCTTGGTGTGGCTGATGTTATTTTGAACATCAAGCTATTGAGAGATAATGAAGGTGGGATTACACTTTTGCAATCCCATTATGTTGAGAAGATTTTGAGTCGCTTTGGATATTCGGACTGCAAAACTTCTCCAACACCATATGATCCTAGTGTGCAGATTCGAAAGTTCACAGGCACAGCTAAGGATCAGCTGAGTACTCTCAAGTCATTGGTTCACTCATGTACCTAGCAAGCGCTACAAGGCCTGACATCATGTTTGCTGTGTGCAAACTGAGCCGGTTTGTTTCCAATCCGGGTGATGTGCATTGGCATGCTGTCGAAAGAATTATGCGCTATCTGAAAGGTACTGAGAACTACGGACTTCACTATTCTGGAAGCCCGTCAGTGCTTGAGGGTATTGTGATGCGAATTGGATCTCTGATGCTGATGAGATGAAAGCCACAACGGGTTATGTGTTTACCCTTGGAGGTGGTGCTGTTTCCTGGAAGTCTTGCAAGCAAACGATCCTGACGAGATCGACAATGGAAGCAGAATTAACAGCATTGGACACATCTGGTGTCGAAGCAGGATGGCTTCGAGATCTGTTGATGGACTTGCCTGTGGTTGAAAAGCCAGTTCCGGCTATCCTTATGAACTGTGACAATCAGACAGTGATTACCAAGGTCAAGAGTTCAAAGGACAACATGCAGTCCAACAAACATATAAGAATGAGATTAAAAGCTGTCAGACATTTGAGAAACTCCGGAGTAATAGCGTTGGATTATATCCAGTCGGCTAAGAATCTGGCAGATCCCTTTACTAAAGGGCTATCACGTGTTGTGATAGAAAATGCATCGAGGGAGATAGGGATGAAACCCACATGAGTTGCCATGGTAGTAACCCAACCTATGTGATCGGAGATCCCGTGAAGTAGGACCTGGAAAACAAGCTAGTGGTTAACTGAGGAGAGTACTTTTACTAACCTACTCCGTTGGAGATGCAATACTCTCGGTAACTGTATGGCAGGTTGACATTTGTCTTAATGTGTTCCAAGGCTTTGTATAAGCAAGATGCTATCCTACAGAGCGATCTTTGGAGGAACACACCTATATGAACCTGACTGCTGGTACAGTCTATGAGATTGGGTTGATCTCTAGTAAGTTCATGAATAGGTCAGGAGTGTGACTAATATGCTCCACCCGAGGGGTCAGCCTTCGGCAGCCTAGTACTAGTAAGACGTTTGGTGAAACTACTTTACGCCAAATTGACAATTCAAGGCATAGTCCATTGTCAGTTGTGAAGGAGTGTAGCTATTCGCTCTAGGTGGAGCTCAACCTTAACAGGTCTCCACTGAAAATACTGGTATATCAAAAACAGTGTTTGGAACAAAGAACATCATGGGTCTTTCGGATCTGGTGGGGGATTGCTAAATATTGCCCATTATTAGGATGGGCTTTAGGCCCATCTAACAATTCGAGATTAATCCCTAAAGCCACATGCTGCCATTAGGAGAGTGGTACGTGAGTTTAGTCCCACATGGCTAGTTTAGAGAGATGTACAACAGTTTATAAGGTGAGCTCTTCTCTACCATGTATGAGGTGTTGGCTGTGAAGAGAAAGGAGGCGTTCCACACGCGCGCTCCTCCTCCTCCGCCGCCCGCCTCGGCACGTCACGACGCGCCGCGGGTTGTGGGAATCTCGCCGAGCCGATGTATTCTTTTTGTCACGCAGGAAAAATGTGAGCGGTCAACTGAAACATTTTGTCTTAATGGAAATGAATACGAGATGAAACGTTTCGTCTTAAGTGCTCTTAAGTACGGACGTTACCAGAATTCATTGGGATACGGGCGTTTCTGTTGGACCGGTCGCCTCCTCCGGTGCCTATATAAGAGAGGTCGCTCCTCTCCAGAATACACAACAGACAGATTCATCTGCTCGCGCCGCCACCATAGTTCCTCTCTCTGTTGCTGTGTCGGGACCCCGAACTAGCTGTCCGAAATACCCGATTATGCTTAACACAACGATCCCGTGATCAGTCTGTCGTTGCACATAATCCGAATTGGATACCAAAGTTTACATCCATTACAATACCGAATTAAAAGTCTTACATAAATGGTCATTTAGACCAAGTCTTACATAGGTGCCTTCATGGGCCAACCCAAAATATCAGCGGAAGCTACGGCATAGTAGACATCGAATCCTAATGACGATGACCCGACAGGCAGCTGACTTATGGAGATCCTTAGTTTGCGTAGAAGTCGCCATACTCCTCCTCGGCATAGTGCTCCTCCTCATAGCCTGTCTAAGACAATAGCCAGGGACGAAACCAATATGAGTACATTTGATTGTACTCGCAAACTACCCCAACATGAGTATGCACTAGTTTAATTTTAATTGCAAACTTTTATTTATTTAAAACATATCTATATCTTTATTGAAAAAGGTAAGAAGAGTTTTATAACTATCTTTTTAAGGAAATCACCATTTTATTTGTTTTCTCCGAAATTCCTCCTTTTTCTGACCATAGCTCGCCATGGTCCATTTATTCTACCAACTCATACCACTCCATTTGGTATAGCTGTGTAACACCATCTCCATTTCAGTTTCTTTTAAACTTAAAGCTTTTCCAAAAACTTGCACATGGTCTTAGGACAGCCTCCCAACTGTCCATATCCGAGGACTCGGCTATTCAAATAGTTTTACACTCTGCAGAGTTAGCACGCCTTTCCCACATCCATCCGGCAGCTCATCGTGTCCGCCACGTCTCGCCATACAGGGTGTATGCGAAGTAAGCCGCCGACCATAGCCTGTCCTTTGCTCATACTAGTATAGGACCCTACCGCTACGAAATTATCAATCTTTCCATCGACACCCAGTCCAGATTCCCCGTCGGGAAACCTAAGTGTGAGGACTCGTAGTTCTGCCCGGCGAGCGAACCCTTCATTCCCCCATCCTCAGATGCCAGGACCCATGTCAGGGGGTAGGTCGCCATGACCATCCCCTCATGGAACGAGGTCATCCATACTAATATGAGCAAATTATATGACTACGCCCTTACCCATATGTGGGTAAATGTGGTCGCACAGGGTATCGGCTGGTTGACGTAAGTACAAAGACACACTGTGTATTTTTCCCAAATAACTCAATTCTCCACTTCTCCACTTCAACACCGACATCTCGGCACATCATAATCCATCCAAGTATTTTCAAAGGAGTTTTGAATAAACAACATTGTTTCCCATACTATAGTTTTATATAAACTATCTCATATTTCTACATAGGGTGGCAAAATAGTTTCCATATACTTTTTGGAAAAGGTTTTATAAATCTTTGCTTTAAAAGTAAAACATGTTATCAAAGTAGATGCATATATTTGGGGTGCAAGCTCAGAGAGTAGCTTGCCTTGCTCGGTAAAGTGACCTTGGTCTTGATCTTCAGGTTCAACAAATTCCCCCTCCTCGATAACTCCAGCAACGTTCTCGTCTAATCGATAAATAAACAAATACAAGCAATCACTAAACTACTCAAGCAAACATCACAACATTACAATCCTAAATGCTCTAAATAGCCACTGCATACAACAAACAACACCATTTGGTTTCAATTTAATTGTATTTACCATTATTTATTTATGTTTCAAATATGGCAGAAATGAGTGGAACATGTTTAATTGCACAACTTGAGTTATGTTTGTCCTAAAAATACAAACTAAAATTCTATAGAGAGCTACTGATGTGTAGAAGACAACACAATTTGATTTGGATTAATTGGAGTTACCAAACTCCCTACACAAATGTTTTAATCCAGTAACTTAATAATCAAGTTTTGACTACCATATAAGTTCTGTTGCTCCTAAAATTAAATCCTTTTAGGAGTGACTAAACATGACTAAATGTGATCTAACAAAATTGGTCCTAAATCATTTGGGTTAACCATTAAACATATTTAATTGTTTTAGTGCAGAAGGGTTCTCTAACTTCAACTTTATACTAAACAATTAACACACACTAGTACAGAACGACACATCGGAAACGGGCCAAAAACCCCTTCGGCAACGGAGAAAGGGTCCGTGTCCCCGCCTCTGTCACTGATGTGAAGGCCTTCATCGGTAACGGAGGCCAAAAACCGTTTACGATGAGGTCTCCATTTGGCAACGGTTGTGCGCAGACCTCCGTTTCCTTAGTTTTCCTTCATCAGATACGGAGTTTGCCATCCACCCGTTTGCACTGAGCATTTCTCATATTTCGGTTACAGGATGCCACGTTTACAAATGCCACTAGATACTTAAAATCTCACAGCACAAGCTCAAATACTAAAATGGTAACAGATTTCATTCATATCACAATGTAACTTTACATTTCCATCACAATTTCACCTTTACAATTGCATCACAAGATGTGATAAACATAAGAGGCAAAATGATAACAGATTTCATCTATACTAAGCCTATCATGTCAAAGGACGGAAAGAATATATGATTTCTTCCCTACATCCTTTTCCACAATCCTCGCAGGTGTCACTCTAGCTATCTCTTCTTATCTCAACTTCTTGAGAGAAGGATATTGAAGCTTTGTACCCTATACATTAGTAAATAGAGTTACAATTGTTAAATACATATGCTAAAACAAATACACTATGAATTTAAGCAAACTGAAACGATATCTTACCTATGTCTTGAGGTGGCTCTTATTGATGAACCGGAGCAGCCAACACACGGCTTGTCAACAAGATATTGCGATGTCAGCAGCTTCATAGGATGCCTGACAACGTTCATCCTTTCCATGGAGGCCACCACCGGCTCTGAATTTTTTATGCAGTGTCACCGAAATCTAATCTAATACGTCACCGGTGTGACATTTCGGCGACACTGTATAAAACACTCTTACATAAAAAGTATTTTATGCAGTGTACCAAAACGTCACAATAGCGACGGTGGATATGTATGGTGGAGTTTGAAAGGGAACAGCTTGATATCCCTAAATGTAAATAATGATTTATGTTAGTTCTGACACTACTAGATAGAACAAACAATTTAACACAATAATATGAAGTATACAGTAGTATATAGTGTGTACTGACCTGTGTATATAATTGGAGGCCATTATGGGAAAGTCAACAAACACTACTCTCTTGAGTAATGTTCGTTGTTTGTTCTGTGTCTCCAACTTTTTTATGCAGTGTCACCAAAATAGACTCATGTTTTCACATGGACTAGTTAGCTAAACTACAACCGGTTGTAAGTGCACAATAGGCAAGTGAACTACATCAAGAAATGATCTAGATAGAACTACCGGATGTGAACTGGACTACTTTCAACAAGTTAGCTAAACTACAACTACTTGAAAGTGCACAATAGGCAAGTTAACTACATCAAGAAATGATCTAGATAGAACTACCGGATGTGAACTGAACTACAATCAACAAGTAAGCTAAACTACAACTAGTTGCAAGTGCACAATAGGCAAGTTAACTACATCAAGAAATGATCTAGATAGAACTACCGGATGTGGATCTGATACCTTCTTCACATCGCCGTTGGATCGATCTAGCAGATCCGGAAGTGGTGGAGGCAGAGGAAGCGGACAGAGCGACGACCTCGCCGTGTCGGGCGAGATGGCGAAGACCTCGCCGTGTCGGGGGACATGGCGAACACCTCGCCGTGTCGGAGTACATGGCGAACACCTCGCCGTGTCGGGGGAGATGGCGAAGACCTCGCCATGATAGCCGTCGTCTGGGTGGAGATGGCGCCGGCGATGGCCGCAACGCCAGGAGGCGCCACCACGAACAGATCTAGCATACTGGGACAGAGTGAGGAAACGAGTGTTAGGTTTTGCTCTGTACGCCCATATATATAGGTAAAACATAGGAAACGGTTCTTTAGAAGGACCGTTTCCTTTGTGTTTCTTCCACTGAGGTGTGGGACCTACGCGCCCACTCTGTGGAATTTCTTCTACTCTCTGAAATAATATTTTCCTAATCTCTACTATATGGAGAAAACCACTTATAGGATTTATTAATATTAGTGATTACTACATTACATACGCAGTATATATTAATAATAATAAAGTAAATTACAGTTGGAGAACTTATAGAACTACTACTAGCTACTTCTTGTTTTTCTTGTGCCCTGCTTCCGCGCAATCCTCGTCCTTCTCACGGCCTCGCTTATTGGGGGCCATTGGAGGTGGTGGCGGCGGCGGCGGTAGCATATCGAAGGCGGTGGCGGTGGCTTTCTTCTCCGTCGCCGGGGCTCCCTTCTTCGGGACCGGCGCCTCCGCCTCGTCCTCCTCGTCGTCCTCCTCCTCCTCCTCCTTCTCCTCTTCGGTTGACTCGTCATCAGAATCAACCTTCGGCGGGCCCAGCATCAAGGTGGGATCATGGAAGTTGGCGTATTCGTCGTCGCTCGTCTCCGGCGTCGGTCCTTCAACGGACTCGTCGCTGACGGGGGGACTGTCCCGTGGCGACTCAGTATGCTCCTGTGTGTCGTTGCTGCGAGGCATCTTCGCTAATCAGTAGGACGGAGCAAGCGAGCGAGAGAGAGAGAGAGAGAGCAGATTCGGTGGCGTCTTGAGCTAGCCAGGATTGGGGTTTTCAAGGAGTAGTGGGCGGTGCCACTACGCCATGGCATTTACTCGCCTCGCTTCGAATTCCAAGATGTAATGTGTCCACATTGGAAACGGACACCCAAAAGTCTCCGTTGCTATAGAGGCACATATCGGAAACGGAGCCAGAATTAAGACCGTTGCCAATACTATGGGTAACGGAGTTAATACTTTCTCCGTTACCTATGTTGACGGGCCAGCCGCGGCCAGGTCAGGTTTGTACGCACTGGCCGCGCGGAAAGCGCGATTCTCCATCGCCTAACGCCTGCCGTTTCCATAGAGGGGTATCCGATGTGTCGTTCTGTACTAGTGACAGCACAATTAATTCTACCAAAATTAGAGAAGCTAATACATCACAGTACTAAGCTAACAAAATTGGTTTGGAATTATTTGGATTAACAGAGTATCAGAAACAAACAAGTTTATATTTTAAACCTTCTGTGGTATTTTTAATACTACACTTTTATTATTTAACTAAATGAATTGAAACCACTTGGGTTGGTTAAACAATTTCATAAGCTTTTCAAAACAGTTGGATTTGATTTATTTGGATGTCAAGATCTCAAGTTATTGAATTTCTAAAATGGGTCCAGTACTGAATTTCCAGAGAGAAATGAATTAGAAAATCCTTCTTCTCTAGATAATGTTTAAATCTATGACAGGTGGGGTCTACAGGTCAGTGTCACAGTGCGCGCGAGGGAAAATAATAAAAACTGATGTGTGGGGTCCACACGTCAGTGACTTCTATTCTAAACGAAACGGTACGCTGCCGTTGGATCAAGATCCAACGGCTCGCGTGCGTCGCAACTCCGGCGACCAAGAACTAGCGGCGCTGCCGCGCTGGCGACGGTGGGAGGGCTCGATTCGCTCACCTCGAGGCTCGGGAGGTGGCGTGGATAATGCCGATCGACGGCGGCAGCTCCGGCGAACCTCTGGGCCAAGTTATGCTTGCTGGGACGGCGTGTATCGTCGGCGGCGAGCCGCTGAACTTCCACGGGCACGGGCAACGCTCCGGCGAGCTTCCTGCGGCGCTTCTGGGCACGAATCAAAGGGGAAAAAGGGTGAGGTGAGTGCGGTGAGCTTGGGCAAACAGAGCAGAGGGTTGAAGGGAGAGAAGAGGCAGCAGCAGCATGGTTGCTTGGTCTCCGCCTACCTCAGGCACGGCGAGGTTGCAGAGGGGCGCTGGCAGCGTGCACGCCCTCCTGGCGGTGCACAGAGGGGAGTGGAGAGGGTGTGGGGTGGTGTGGTGCTTGTGGCGAGGTGTGGGGGTGGTTTTATAGATCAGGGCCGGCGTTTCGTGGACGGGGCGCACGAACGGCGTCCATGGCGCCCCCAAGGCGATCCCTGCTCGATTCCGTGGTGGGTGCTGCGAGGGACGTGTCGTCGTGGTGTCTTCCGGGGTCCGGGCGCGTTCTAGAAGGGCTCGGTCGAGTGTGGCGTGTCGAGGAGCGGAGAGGTGCTCGAATTTGGGCCAGCTTCGCCGAGCTTGCCACGGCGGAGCTGGGCTGGAATCGAGGTGAGGAGAGCACTCGATTGCTCTTCTCTGCGGCGCAACGGCAACAGAGGGCTTGGTGTCGAGGGCAGCACGTCCAGAGAGGGGGGGGCAGGCACGGCGCAGCTGCGCTGCGGCCACGGCGACGAGCACGTGCAGCTACCGCGAGCTAGGGAGAGAGGTTGGGGACGGCATTTTTGCAGAAAACCCCCTGCCTCCTTTTCTCTTTTATTTTCTAGTTTCTTTTTATTTCTAGTAGCTTTTCTGGAATTTAATTGGGGCACTTAACTTATTTAGAAAAATTTGCAAATATTTGTGAGGCTTCTCATAACATGTAGAAGCTCCACAAAATTTGGCATTTCAAAATAAATGTTTTTGGATCATTTTTGTTCATAGGGTTTTAATTATGGTATTTTAGTTTATTTCAAATTGATTTTACTTTAGAATTTAAAACTAGTTCAAAATATTATTTGAGAGGGGAAAGTAGTAAGAATAAAAATGGGAGTGTTTACATCACCACTCCTCTTAATTTTGTTTGAAAGGAGAACAATTCCTCACTTGAACAATTTGTGTGACACACTTGTCACATTATTTTTCTTGCTTTAAGTTTTTATTTTGTTTTCTTTCTTTTCTTCATGTGTTCATTAGGGCAAGCAACACACAAGCAACAAGAATAAATATCACAAGCAACAACATGCAAACAACACATATAAATTAACAAAAGTTTTTGTTGGCCCACATTTTTTGAATAATAATACTGATTTTCATATTCGGATGTTACATGCTGCCTCCGGTGATCCCATCCCGTCCACCGCGTACACGCCCGACGGGAGAGTACACCTCCGAAACCCCGTGTCTCCAGATCCTGTACGGGAGAGGGGCGATTAGGTTTTTGGGGAGCGTCTCCTACGCGACTGCTCGCCGTTGTTCGTCTCCTTCAACTACATCTGCATCAACTACTTCCGCGTCGCCTTCATCATCGTCATGGCCACCGACGCCGACAAGGAGCAAGCTGCTGCTGACAAGAGGATCGCCGACGACGCCACTGCTTCCGCTGCTGCTGCGGCCAACTGGCCCACTAGAGGGTATAACATGTTTATCCCTCTCCTGATTATTTCCATGTTTCCAGTACTAGTCATATGTGTAGATGTTTCTACTATCTGTCTAGTACGTAGTTTTATCATCAAGTTTCAGTATGTCATTAGCACTGTTTATGCCATGTTCATGATTTATTATTGGATTAATTTAATCGAACAATTGCCTATATTCTCAACAGGATACAGATGAGAGCAATCTGCAGCAACGCGCCATGGGAGAAAACAAACAAATCAAGAAAATCACATGAAGATAAAAGGAGAACAAGAATTGCGTCAACCATGTCCAATTCCGTGTTAATGTCTATCCACACATTTCATAAAGCCAAATCTTATTAATACTCCCTCCGTTCCAAATTACTTGACTTAGATTTATCCAAATTCGGATGTATCTAGACACTAAACAAGTATAGATGCATCCGTATTTGGGTAAATCCAAGTTAATTTGGAACGGAGGGAGTACGTTTTAATGATTGTCTATGTCAACATGAATGCTAGTTATCCATGTCATCCATTTTCTTATTCACATTTTTTTTGAACAACACTGTGAGTCCATGAGTGTAACAAAATTAATATGTCACCGAGTAGTAAAATTAAATACTTCACCAGCTACATTACAGTATATTTTTATGGGTAAAATATAACGGAAAATAAAATAATAAGCTGTAGTAGCACGAGTGAACGCGGCGAGGTATAAAAACTGAGTCAAAGCATCCGATCCAGCGAGAAAGCGACCGCGTCCACCGTCACTCCCTTCCCGCGCACGCCACCGTCGCGGCGACGGATTCCGATGGCCGCCGGCAACGCAAGCGGCGGCGGAGGCGGAGGCCGCCACTGGCTGGCGGATGAGGCGCCCGGCTTCCGCGCCGGCATGCTCGAAAAGCTGTGAGCGACCCCATACTCCTCCCTCCCTCACCCCTGTCCCCTTGTCGTCCCCCATGGCTCATCCTGTCCCGACTGGTTCCCGCGCACGATCGTCAACTTGGTAGCTCGAGTTCCCGGCGGGTTCTTAGTTTCCGTCCGGATCCAGCCTCTGCTCTGCCCCGCGGTCGGATCGAATGGGATTCAGCGGATTTGGTCAGGGCTTAGGGTTTCCGCGCAGCCGACGGGGGTTGGTTCACCCATTTGTTTTGATGCGCTTTGGTTCTCCAAAATTGGTAACCCGGCACTGGATGGATCAACTGGGTGCGTGTGCGGGATTCTGTCAGCGAGTACCTAGATGGGTTCGCAACTTGTGCCGGGGCGGCTTAGCTTGGAGTTGAGAGGATGTATTTCTTGATAATTTGGTAGACTGGTTTATAATACGTTTTGTGTGCATTGTCATGAATGAGTTTTTTCTCTGTATTAATGGTTAACTGTGAGTCCGGATCGCAAATACATATGTTGAGCACAGAGTGTGGTTATAATACAAGCTGCTGCATTGATGTATGATCTTAACCCCATTTCTTTCTAATTCTGTACAGAACCATCAGGCTGGCCCCATTGTATCAGCCTAGGTATGAGCCATATTCCCAGGAGGCCCAAATTATCGTTGCCAATTTTGAGGAGGGCGCATTCAAAGGGACCAAGAGTAAGGTGTGTTTATCGGTCGTGGTTTGATGCACAAGTCGATTTTAGCCTTTTCCTGTCATGTTCCATATCAGGAGAAAAATCTAGCGTTTCCATGTTATGTATACACCTATATGTTGGTTTCAAAAAACAAAAAAATACACCTATATGTTTCTGCTAGTTAATCTGCTAACTCAAGGAAGCAACGTTATAAAGCTGCATCAGTTTCTTTTGTTTTACTTGGCTCGCATTTGAGTTTGATTCGTTCTTGTGTCATGCTGTCATTGTTTAATTTGATTTTCAAATGTCCAGGACGAATACATAAAAAATATATCAAACAAGTTGGTCAGCTTTGAGAGAACAAGAAGTGAAGAACTAAAACGACGAACGCAGTCACGTAGCCAATTGCAATGGACTAATGCACCACAGGCTTTACAGGGAGGCAATTCTTCTGTAATGCCAGAGGCGGCTAGTCCAAGGCCAAATTCTCAGCCTATGACACCTAAAACTTCAGGTCTAATAGCAAATGTGGATCGATGTCTAAACTTTCAGCCCAGCACAGCGATTGCTACAATAGGGGAAGATGTCCAGCCTGGTCCGCAGCTGATGAAGTCAGGAGCTAGTCAGAGTCAGATTCAATACCCAGCCAGGCAACCGCAGGCTCTAAATGTTGGTAGGCAGCAGCAGCAACTGACAAGGATGAATCAGCAAACTTTGGGTTCCAAACAAGGCGATGCGTCTAAGATACTGGTCAGTCAGCTTGGAGGACGGAATGTTCTGCAGGATGGTAGGCAGACAAATCTACTACACTCGCCGTTCAAGGCATGTAAAACCGAGCCTATGACCCCACCTCTTCAACAGATTAGTGGTGCTCAACAAAGCTCTTTTGTTCGCCCGAACTCTCAGAGTCCAGGTACTGACAGCTGCTTTATTCATCAAAAACTGTGAACGTCATAAAACTTTATTCAATGTTTGCGTCTGCCTTTTATTTTTTATTTTGCTCAAGTTACAGTGTTTGTTATTTCAGTTACCACGGGGAGGGCTACAGAATGTGACATAATGGAGAAAATGTTTTGCCAGGTGAGAATCTGTTATTTTATATATGTCACCTAATCTTTAGGTATATCCTAGTATGCATTAGTTATGCATAATTTGTTGCGTAAAAACAGTTTAGTCTTCTAAGAATCTTGTAGATATAACAAGTGTCAGTTTTATTGTCCTTGTATGTCGACACATAAGCATTACTAACTGGACGACTGAATCTCAGTACTGAGTTTTTTTTTATGATTGTTTTGTTAAATTCGAACTGCTTAGGCTAATAATGTAGCTGAATATTCCATTGCAGATCAAGTCTTGGAAGGATGCTTACTATTCGCAGTTTGTGGAACTGGGTCAGAGATTTGCTGTTCGAACACTAACAGAGGTCATCTGTCGTTTTCGCATGATGATCTTCGTCCATTGATAATTTGTAGCAACTATCTGTCACTTACACCGTTTGTTCCATCTCCATACAGGAAGAATTGTCGGCACTACCAGTAGCGAAAGCTAATGATCACAGAAACAAAGCAGAATTCGTGAAAGGAATCAGAATTATATTAAAGTTCTTGCTGCTGAGGAAAAGTGATGTGCACGAGGGTTTCAAGTTGGAGTTCCCCAAGTACGAAAGGCACATATATAATTTGCTGCGCTTTATGGAGAAGACTAAAGCTTGCAATGCAAAGGTGAATACAGGATACCAGTTGCAGAATTGTGGTGAGCAGCCTAAAGTCATCAATCTTACTGGCAATGCATCCCCAATCACTGGTGGTAAAAGGTTGGTAACAGTGATAGCTTTGACAAAACTGGAGATATTAAACGATCAACTCTTTTGTTTGATGCAATTCTATGTATTTTCCCCTGAAATATCAAAATATAACTCTAAGAATTACTCCTTCAGATAGCTCCGACTGCTACCTTTGCTTCTGAATCTACAGAACATGTCATCCTTAACGAAGTAAAATGAAGTACTAGTAATCAAATGTTTCATTTCTTCTTAAAGTAGCTTTCATTTTGTAATGACCATTATTGATAACAATTATGCTCACTCTTTCATTATTTAATTTGTTTAGTGTCCATTTTTCAGAAGTAACCTTGAGATATGTGTGTAATGCCCATTTTTTAATATGTTTATCCTTTTTCCATTACAGTAGACAGCAAAAGCAATCTGCGGATGCAACCATTTTGCAGTCAAGGCAAACACCTACGGCTAGAACACCACCAGCTCATCAGCATAACAATCACAACCACTTGTTAGGAACAGCAAGTCCTTCTTCCTCGACCAGTTCACCAGGAACATTGCAGTCTTTGTCTACCAGCATGCTTGAGTTCTTGACCCCCTCACCACTTCAGGCGGAGATAGCAGCTGGTCAAGCAGAGAAACAGGCGCCTGGTGGAGAGAGAACTCCGGTGACTGAGAAGCCCATCGATCGCCTACTTGATGCGGTAAGTGTACCAGATTGCTCAGGTCAGCCGTGGTTCATGAATTGTTGCAACTTGCAACTTCTTATACTGACAGTTCTGTGTTTTTTTTTTGCATGTAACATCAGTTGAGATCTTCATCACCTACCGCGCTACGCACCTCAGCTAATTCAATCTGGTCTGTCCTTAGCATCAGTGACATTGTACCACCTGGGAAAATTGGCACAATTTTGGATTGCAAATCCTCTCAACAGCGGCTGTTTGGTGGATCTAAAAGTGTGAACAAAATGAAGCGTGTTTTTGATACTACATCATCATGCTCTGAATCGCTAGTATCAGGAAGTATTGATAGAAGTTGCATGTCATTTGAGTCCGACACCTCGGACTCTGGATCGAGCGGCGAAATAAGCATCAAGAGGCAGAAAACACAGGTAACATGATTGATCATATCTTGGCAGAATGCTAATGATGCTCTGTTTCTTAGATCCAGTGCCATTTGTTCTCTTATCAGTTGGATCATAATTGATTTTCTGCTTGCCATCACTTCATAACTCTAACATGCTTTGAACATTTCTTGGCAGAATGCTAATGATGCTCTGTTGGAAGAGATTAAATCGGTTAACAGGACACTGATCGATACAGTGATCAGCATATGTGATGACTATAGAGCGGATGGGATTGCCTCCTGCAATGGCGGGACAACGATCAAACTTTCTTACAGCGCCGTGTCATTTTCACCTACCGAGAAATCACTCTTTACAACATCTGAAACGGTAATTTTGCCTTCAGAGTTCAGACACTTGTTGCACCGCATCCCGTAGGGTACCACAATGCATGCACTGACTGACTCTCTGACTGATGCAGTCTCTTGTCTTGCCCACAAAGCTGTTCATTCCCCCAGATTATCCGAGAAGCTCTCCGGTGCTTGTCAATCATGAAGGGAATGACGTGCTAAGGTGAGCTGTGTTCATTCTTTTGTACTACTACTGATCATCCGAATCTGCACCTGCTTCACAATAGCTTCCGCTACCTGCAGGGAGAATTCCTGTGCCAACATCTCGGCCTCAGTGGACGCAGCGTTCCGACACGTTCTTGGTGATGTACCGGAACCACGGTCGATCATGGAGACAGCCAGGGCGTGGGATGCCTGCGTGCGGAAGGCCGTGACGGAGTTTGCGCAGCGGCGCGGCGGAGGGGCGGTCAGCTCCATGCTTGGCCGATGGGAGAGATGCGTTGCAGCATGAGAATAGGATGCCATCCGTGGCTTGTTTGCTGTAGAACAGAACATACAGTAAGGTGAATTCATACTCATTAATTCCATAGACAGTAAGGTGCATTCATAACCATCTTTGGTACAGGCGTAGTGGTAGACATGTGGAGTTCGGTTTGCTAAGTAGATGTAAAATGTTGTTTGGAAGTGATAGATTATAGAATGTTGATCACCAATGGATGGTATTTTTGGAAGACGAAGAATTTGCAACTGTAGACACTGAAACGAGGAACAAGAAAAACGAGCAATTGTACCTTTGTCTAGATATTTCCTGTTCCAATTGAAGAGTTTCCATGTTTTTGAGAATTTTCGTTTCAAACTTATTCTGACAGGAGATAAGAAAACGACCCGCGCTGTGATAGTTTTTTTTTTTGAGAACCAGGGCGGGGAGTTCCCGCATTGCATTATAGAAGAATAGAGTTGATCCAGTTAATTAGGGAAATCGGATCCAAAAACCATACAAAACGCGGAGAAACCGCATACTCCAACTCATGAAACATCGTCTGTGCCTGAAACCAGGGAACCTAAACCCAAGCTAACAGGCGACCTCTCATACCCAACTAAAAGGACCTCTCCAAACACACACGAGCTATCTCCACTAGTGATGCACCGAAGTGCATCCTCCACACATAAGAGCTCATGCATTTGTCACAACTAAAGCTGGCACAGCCTCCCTCACATGTGGTGTGTGCTGCTCCTTGTACATCTGCAGAAAAAATTGCATCTTCTCCTCTATGGCCTCATCGGTGTCCTTCCCTTTGCTCTTGAGCATTGGGGTCTCTCCAAACGCCTCCGCCCGCCTAAACTCGGCGCGCTTGGCTACTGGAATGACACAATCTTTGTTCTTCTTGTCCAGCCGAATGCTTCATCGCTCGCCCAAAGAGGAAAAATCCTCCCGAACATGCTTGTCCTTGGGCATGTCGACAATATCTCGGCAAAGGTCCGCCATCGAGAAAGGCAAGGTCTTCTCCTTTGCCTCAATCGCATCAAATTCGGCCATCACCTTCGCTATCTTCTCCTCCGGGCTAGGGGCATCAGAACCCCTCAACTCCTCCAAAGCCAAAGGCACCAAGGGCACCTGCACCACCGGGAAACATGCTCCGAAGCAGCCATACACGTGGAGGTGGAGTTCCGGTCAAGCACCGAGTTGGTCACACCCCTAGGGGAGTAAGAACCAAAAAGCTCGAGATCACCATCCACACAGCCAGCATTGACATCAGCAAGCGGAGATGTCATAGCCGGCGGCAAGGAAAACCTCTCAAGAGCAGCCGCAGCCCGTTCCACCAAGCTCCCAACACGCTCCATCAACTCCTACACAGCTTCATGCATCTTGAGCTGAGTTATGGCCATCTCCTCAAGTCGATTCGCGACCAAGCCTCACAGCTCCGCCTGCTCTTGTCCAACCCGCAACAGCACTGCCTGGAGGTCGTGCTCGACCGACGACCTGGAGGATGTCACACCAAGGTGCGGCATCGTACGGGCCGGAGCAGGGGGTGCGGCCGCTGTAGCAGGGCGCAATGTCGGTGTAGGCGCGACAGCAGGGGCGGGGCGACGAGGAGCAGGAGAAGGCTTGCAATCCCTTGCACGGTGGCCAGACACACCGCAAGAGAGGCACCTTATAGGGTCGCGGCAGTCGATCTTGCGGTGTCCCTTGGCATGGCACCGGAAGCAGCGACCATGGAGCCAGGCTGGCGGAGGTTGTCGTTGCTTCAAAGCCGCGGACGGGATGGGCGAACGGCGCGACCATTGCGGAATGGCACCATCTCCCATGGCAGCTCACTAGGAGGTGAGGGCTCTGGAGCAGGGGCGCGTCGTACCGGACAACAATCCATCCCGCTGCCCTCGCAGTGCGGCAGGGCAGGAGATGTCTCCAGCCCGCAATCGCTTCCGGCCGGAGAGGAAACGCGAGCAGGGGAGGCCGGGAGAGTCGCCGGGTCCAAAACCGCAGAGGGCGGCGATCCTGGGCGCGCGGGGAGCTGAGAGCTGGAGGGAGAGTAGGCGGGAGAGGCAGCCAAACCTGCAAGGACAACCAGCGGCGGCGGGAGGGGCACCGACCAAGCGGAGAAGCTGCACCCGGGAGTGGCCGCCGTCGTGGAGGAATCAAAGGTGGGGGCTGGGGGGCCTGGTGAGGGCGGAGGGAGACATTTGGGCGACGGGGCCGGAGCGGCGGCCCCCGGGAGAGGCTGATGGTGGGAGGGGGAGGACGGAAACACCTCCGCCATCACGGGAGCCTCACGGGGCAGCCCTCACATGAAGGGCAGAGGGGTGGAGAGAGGACAACGAGGGGGTGTCGGATCTGGAGGCGGTGGGCTGTGATAGTGATAAACGGATGATGAGAACATTTTTTCACTGGTACCTTATTGTGTTGACATTTTTTCACATATATTTTGAACTGCTAGTGTTTTTTATCGGTTGGAAAGTAAAGCTAGTGTTTTTATATGTATGATGACCATCTGATACAAAAACTGCTGCTGCCGAATCCACTAACCCAGCTCGAGTGGGTAATAATGATGCATACAGGAAAGAAACAGACTTGATGTTGACCTGACAACTATAGTCCCACAACCCAAGTCTAGAAAAAACACTTTCTGTGTTAAAGATATTTTTTAATTTGCAAAGGATACTGGCGTTTTTCTTTTGAATATAGATTTCTTGGTAAAAAACCTTCGCCGAATTTTGAATTGTCAAAGCAAGAGCTTTATGTAAGAGTGGAAGCCCCAAAAGGTGAATTAGGAATTTATCTAGTAGGAGATGATAGTCTTTTCCCCTGGAGATGGAAAATTCGTCCACCCGGGTTTATTAATTTACAAATTCTCCCTCAGCTAGTTATCGATTTCTCTATCGATCATGATATACGTAATAACTCAGACATCCATTTCAAATGCATATCCCATTTTTGCGCAGCAAGGTTATGAAAACCCACCATCTGATCCAAACATTCTCTGATACACAATCGCTAATCGACTTTTGTCGTGGGCAATATTGATGCTAGAAAAGAAACGCACCTGATGTTTATCAGATGTTGTATCTGCGGATAACCAAATTGAAACCGAAAACGGAACACAAAGAACCTAACCACAACAGAATTTCCTGATTTTATGATTAGTGGTTGGGTTCAGTTAGCAAAATAGCTAACCACCATAGGTGTTTTTACAAAAAAAATATTATTGATATGTAATTCGTCCTTTATTTCGTACTACTAAACTTGTGACGATTGTGTGCATCCTAGAGCCTGACTATAATGCTTAAATTGTTTTTGGTAATAAAGTTCCCTTTATCAAAAAAAGCAAATTAGCTAACTGAAAACCTTCGGTTAATTCGGTTTAAAAGTTGCATAACAATGTGATCTTATTCTTACATATGGTGCTATATGCATGTTTCATCGCATGGAAATGAAAAGAGGTGTGGATTGCAGAATGCAGACACAATAACATTGTATGGATCTACACGGTTACAATGCGTCGTGTGACGCGCACGGAAAGCGGCTTCTTCATCACCTTGAAGAACCCATCTAGCTCCGTCAGGTCAACGCCGCCGGCACAATCCTCCGCCGGCAGTGCCCACTCAAACTCACGGACGAGCGCAGCCAGGAAGCACTTGATGTTCAGCATCGCCTGGCTCGTGCTGGGGCAATGCCTATGCGCCGCGCCGAACGGCATCATCCTGATCTCCAGAACTCACGGACCAAATCTCCTTCTCGGAATATACGAGGATTGATCTTCCGACTATGATAGCGTCGGAGATTTTGCTGATATATTGCTGACCGAGATAAGGCCAGCTCTCGCACCTCTTCGAGCAGATCAACAACATCTTCTCGAGCTTCTTTTGCCTCGGTTTCTGTATATATTGCAACTCTTGGCGAGTCATACTGTATGTCGGTCGGTAGGACTGCTTCTGCTCCATAGACCAGAAAAATGGCGTATAGCCCGTTGAACGATTCGGTGTGGTCCTGAGACTCCACAATACTGCTGGTATTTCCTCTATCCAACAACCCAGAGTTCGCAGCAGGGGTTCGATCAACCGGGCTTTTATGCCGGCTAACACCAATGCATTTGCTCTTTCCACTTGCCCATTGGACTCCGAATGCGCGACCGATGCTATATCAAGCCGGATTCTCTTTTCAGCACAGAACCGAGCCAACTCTCCCACAACAAAGTTTGTGTCATTATCCGAGATAATGTTGTGAGGGTAACCATATCTCAAAATGATGTCTTTCAAGAAAGACACAGTTGTGTGGCCGTCACATATCCTGATTGGCTTTACCTCGATCCACTTGGTGAACTTGTCCACCATTACCAGCATATGTGTCATGTTACCTCGGGCTGGTTTGAATTCCCCCACCATATCCAGACACCAAACAGCAAAGGGCCAAGTGATGGGAATTGTCTTGAGTGTTGAAGCTGGCATGTGGATCTTGTTAGCAAATCTTTGGCACCCCTCGCATTTTCTGACGATATCTTCTGCCTGATGCAAAGCAGTGGGTCAGTAAAATCCATGCCGGAATACTTTAGCCACCAAGGCCCTTGAGGAAGCATGATGAACACACTCTCCTTGATGAATCTCCAGGAGCATTTCTTGACCTTCCTCCGGTTCAACACAACGTTGCAACACTTCGGTTGCACTTCTCTTGTACAACTCTTTATTGATGATGGTGTATGTCTTGGATCTTCTCTACACCCACCTGGCCCCGGCTTCATCACTTGGCACACTCCCATCAAGCATATATGACATTATAGGCTGTGCCCATTCCGGCACAGGACGAACAGGAAAAACCGGATCATCCACCTCCATTGCTGTGAGATCCTGGCTCAGGGCTCAATAGGATTGATAGGATACTCATGTCAACAAGTTGCAACTTCTTTTCCGGAAGCTCATCTGGAAGGAACTCCGTGGTTAAGCGTGCTTGGCCCGGAGCAGTCCAAGGATGGGTGACCGACCGGGAACTGGTTCCCGGGTGCACACGAGTGAGGACAAAGTGCGCAGAAAAGATTAGTGTTGATCTGTGGGGCCAGTCTGGAGATCCTAGAGAGCTGCCAGGGGTGACAGGCCCGGCCCGGGGGTGGCCGGGGTGTTACAATTTGGTATCAGAGCCGACCTTCGCGGCAACACGGGCGTGTGCGGGTCAGGGGCGCGGACATGTGGAGCATGTGCCGGCACTGGACGCACAGACGTGTACCAAGAGGGGAAGTTCCTGGACTGGGGGCTGACTGACGAGGGCGTCGGTCTTCTAAGAGGGGAAGGATGTGAGATCCTGGCTCAGGGCTCAATAGGATTGATAGGATACTCATGTCAACAAGTTGCAACTTCTTTTCCGGAAGCTCATCTGGAAGGAACTCCGTGGTTAAGCGTGCTTGGCCCGGAGCAGTCCAAGGATGGGTGACCGACCGGGAACTGGTTCCCGGGTGCACACGAGTGAGGACAAAGTGCGCAGAAAAGATTAGTGTTGATCTGTGGGGCCAGTCTGGAGATCCTAGAGAGCTGCCAGGGGTGACAGGCCCGGCCCGGGGGTGGCCGGGGTGTTACAATTGCATCTACCGATATTGCCACCTCCGACATTGGCTGGTCAGTCCCCGAGTTCTGCCAAGCAGTCCCAGGGTTTTTCCCAAATGCACCCGACATCAACGTCCATGGGAACCGCTCTAGCTTCCGGTTTCGCCAGGATAAAGATTGACTCAGACTCGGGCGATGGTTTGATTGGTGGCTTTCTCAGATGCTCCAAGGATATCCCGGGTGGAATTGGATCCCGAGATGAACCTAGCTTGACAGTACATCGGCGGCTTCATTTTCTGCCCGAGGCACATGCTTGAACTCGCAACCTTCAAAGAACCCCGAGATCTTCTGGACATGAAACCGATATAACGTCATGTTGTCGTCTAAAGCGTCCCAATTTCCCGAGACTTGCTGCACCACCAGATCCGAGTCTCCGAAACATTCTATCCGGCGAATCCCAATCTCCTTGGCCACATTGAGCCCATGAACCAGTGTCTCATACTCGGCCACATTGTTAGACGCCGCAAAATGAATTTGCAACACATATCTCAGCTGGTCCTGCTTTGGCGAGGTAAGAACTACCCCGGCACCTAAACCAATTTTTGTCTTGGAGCCATCAAAGTGCATTCTCCAGTAATTGGAGTCAGGCAGTGGTGGCTTATATTGCATCTCGGCCCAATCCACAAAGAAGTCAAGCAGTGCCTGAGATTTAATGACATCTCTTCTTTCATAATGTGGTGTGTAAGGAGACACCTCAATGGCCCACTTAGCTACTCGGCCGATTGCATCTTTGCAACCCATAATTTCCGAGATAGGAGCCTCACACACCACTGTGATTGGATGCTCTTGGAAGTAATGTTTCAACTTCTTGACTGCCATATAGACACCATATGTCATTTTCTGGTACTGAGGATAATTTTGCTTGGACAACGAGATCACCTCACTCAAATAATATACCGGCCTCTGCACGGTTTTGCCATCCTTTTCTCGTTCTACCACCACTACGGCACTCACAACTTGGTTTGTGGCTGCAATGTAGAGCAACATTGGCTCCTCGGGTAAGGGTGCAGCCAATATCGGCGCAGTTGCCAACATCTTTTTTAACTCGATGAATGCCGCATCCGCTTGCAGGGTCCACACAAAATTGTTAGTTTTCTTCATCAATTGGTATAAAGGAAATGCCTTTTCTCCCAATCTACTAACAAACCGACTCAAGGATGCCAAACAACCAGTGAACTTCTGCACATCCTTGGGACATTCCGGTAACCTCATGTTTTCAATAGCCCGGATCTTGGTCGGGTTTGCCTCGATACCTCGGCTCGACACGAGGAAACCGAGTAACTTTCCTGCCGGCACACCGAACGTACATTTATTCGGGTGAAGTTTCATTCGGTATTTTCTTAGGTTTATGAATGTCTCTCTGAGATCATCAATTAGAGTGGATTTCTCTTTAGTTTTGATGACGATGTCATCGACATATACCTGCACATTTTTGCCTATTTGATCATGCAAACATTTTTGCATACATCTCTGGTACGTAGCACCAGCATTTC
The DNA here is from genome assembly GCA_947311845.1 of Poa pratensis. Taxonomy (NCBI): domain Eukaryota; kingdom Viridiplantae; phylum Streptophyta; class Magnoliopsida; order Poales; family Poaceae; genus Poa; species Poa pratensis. Next base: position 37,999,894 of record CAMZMU010000052.1, read on the forward strand.
TCAAACCAAAGGTCATGACATGATAGCAATAAGACCCGTAGGGGGTAATAAAAGTAGTTTTCAATTGATCAACGGGGTTCAGTGGTATCTGTTGAAAACCAGAATACGCATCAACAAAGGATAACGGCTCACACCTGGCTATGGAATCGATCACTTGGTCAATCCGAGGCAGCGGGAATGGATCCTTGGGACATGCCTTGTTTAAGTTGGTGAAATCGATACACATGCGCCACACCTTGGCCACTAATGGTTCATCCTTCTTCTTTTCCACCACGACCGGGTTAGACAACCAGTCCAGGTGCAACGCCTCCATGATGAAACCAGCCGCAAGTAATTTGGCCAGTTCATCACCTATCACTTTTCTTCTCTCATCCGAGAGACGTCGCATGCGTTGCTTCACCGGCTTCATATCCGGCCTGGCGAACAATGAGTGCTCAGCCAACTCCCTCTGAACAACTGGCAGATCCTGATTTGACCATGCAAATATGTCCCGATTCTCACGGAGGAAGTGACTGAGCTCGCCTTCCTATTTCTCGGTCAACTCGGTACCAATGATGATGTTGTGGTCCGGGAATGCCGGGTCAACGTTGATCTTCTTCGTCTCCTTCGGCACCTCGAATGTCGCGGTCAGCTCCGGGTTAGCCATACCCGGCATACCGAGTTGCGCGGACTAGGCCAGCGCCACCACTTCATGGATCTTCTTCTTCTCCGCGGCAATGATCAAAGACTCGGCCAGACAAGAGCCAGCCGAGGCACACTCCAAGGCACGCTTGTAGTCACCCGAGATAGTGATGATGCCGTTAGGACCCAGCAGCTTCGTCTTGAGGTAAGCCACATGGGTAGATATCATGAACTTAGACAGTGCTGGCCTACCGAGCAAAGCATGGTACGGACTTTCGAGGTCCACTACCTCAAACTGGATGCTCTCAGTTCTGCAGTTGTCCTTGGTGCCGAACAAAACATCAACCCGAATCTTGCCCATAGGTGCGCATGAGCCACCCGACACTATGCCATGAAAGGTTGTGCTACTCGGCAGCAGCATGTTTGCCGAGATACCCATCTTCACCATGGTGTCTCGGTACATGATATTAATGGCACTCCCATTGTCAATTAGAACTCGGGTGAACCTGACATTGATGGTGGGCCCGATGAATGTCGGATCCACCACCAGAGCATAACTTCCCGGGGTTGGCATGACCCGGGGATGGTCCTACCTGCTCCAGCAGATCTCTTGCTCAGACCAGTGCATAAACTTTGGCACAGCCGGCATAACTGCGTTCACCTCCAGTGCACGCTGATGCAAGCTCTTCTTATCAGTTGGCTCAGTCACGAATACCACATAGCTCTGATGAGCCTCTCTATACTCCCCCTGGGGATACTCACCCTGGCGACTGGGACCAGCATTGTTGTTGTTGCCTCCGACATTCACCTGATTCACAGGTCTCGGAGCTGCAACCCTCTGAGGAGGTGCATTCACAGGAACAGCATTTGCCCCGGTAAGCGGTAGCGTTTGCCTCGGAGCTGCAGGCCTCTGAGGTGGACCCATCTGATTTCCTCCGGATGCTCCCCCTTCCCTCAGTGTGTGCTGATACCAGCTGCACTGCCGAGTTGAGTGATTTGCCGGCCTGCGGATGTCTTGCATGTGGTAGCTGCAGGGTCCATCTAGCATTGCCTCATAGGTAATAGGCTTCCTCTGGTCACTCCATGGTTTCTTCCCATCCTAATTCTGGCCCCATGTAGGACCGCTGTTCTTCAGACGCTGGCTATTACCGGCATCTGGCTGATCTTGATCCACCGCAGCAACTTGATTCGAACCGTACCGGAAATCCGGTTGGTCCTCTCTCCTCTTGTTCCCGAAATCCTGGCGATCATTTCGCCTGGCTGCCCGAGTCCATTGTTACCCGGGTACCTCCTACTCGGTTCCACCGATTTCAGCAAAGGTTGCATCGGATCTCCGAGTGCATAGCTATCCGCAATCCATATTGTCTCGGCCAAGGTTGTCGGCATTTCCCTCTGCAGCTTCTGCCAGAGCATGGAGCCGTGTCGGCACCCTTGGACAAACCATGAAATGGCCTGCGCTTCAACAACTCCTTAATAGGAATTGCGAACAGTGCTCCACCGAGTCACGTAATCCCGGTCAGTCTCATCATCTCTCTACTTGAACATGGCAAGCTGCTGAGGACGATTGGGTCTCTTGTATGTGCTGGAGAAGTTGCTAACGAAAGCTCCTTCAAAGTCCAACCAGCAGTCGACACTACCCTCTATCAGGTTATTCAGCCATATCCGAGCTGGCCCTTCCAACATCTGCGGAATATACGGCACCGCCCATCGGCGATTTCCTCCCGCAATATGCACCGCCGATACATAATCTATCAGCCAGTCCTCTGGCTTAGTGCTGCCGTCATATGTCTTTGCACTCCGGCTCAACTGGAAGTGAGGCACCGGTGGCTCCCTCATGATCCGGGGTCCAAAGCATGCAGGGCCAGATGGGCATTTTGCTCTTCCAGCATCTCGGACAGGTAGATCCTGTCCAACTTGTAGCGTGCATCATTTGGTGCTAACTGGCGGGGTCCCAACTGGGATCCCAGTGCACCTTCATACCTCTGATACCCGGCTCGCTCCATAGCCGAGTTACCATCATCATATATGTTAGCCACATGGTCAACACCTTGTGGCTGCTGCGGATGCTCGACACTCTGCTGCTGCCAAGGCTGGTTCTGTACCGGATACCGAGGTGGGTGACCTCGGCCAGGCGGGTTAACCTTCCCGACATTCGGGTTGTCCGGACCGAGATTGCTCTTACCTCGGCTGGCATTGGCCTGCCCGGCTAACTGCTTTCCGGCATACTCCGGATCATATGTCTACATCTGCTTATTCTTACCGGAGTTTACACTCCGGTCACGACCTCCACCGCCATGCGGTGATGAAGCTTGCCCCTTAGATTTTTCACTGGCTGCCCTAGCCGAGTGAACAACCTGGGACCCACCAGCATATGTGTTAGCCTTACAAAAGGCCTCATTCTGCCGCGTAGCAACACCTACTAGCTCATTAACTCGGTCTTGTTGTTTGCGGAGAGCTTCTCCGGTTAAACCAGATAACTCGGCTCTTGCTGCCTCGGCAGCTCTAAGAGTCTTAGCAGGGGAACTATACTTCGGCTTTCCAGCCGACATGTGACTAGGAGTCTTACTAGAACTAGATCTACCATCTCTAGCAATCTTGGCATTGAGGCATTTGCCCCTTTTACACACATCATCTATGCGACTAGGCTGAGTAGCTACCGGAGTAAAACCATGAGCTTGATTGTACTCACGAAGGGTCATCTGGAACTCTCTTCGCATCTCGGCCATCTCCAGAGCCTCTTGATGCAGGCTCCGACGCTGCGCCTCTAGCTCTGCCTCTGCCTGGGCAGCATCTGCACCAGTTGCTACCGGCACAGCCAGCTTCTCGATTAGCTCCTCGAGAGGAGCTGGTCTGACCAGCACATTGGATGTACCGGCCCGGAGGTGCACCTCTCCTTCAAGCGGCGGTTTCGCCGTTCTGGCGGATTTAGCGGCAGGTTCGCCGGCATTCCCTTTACCGGCACCTCCTTTGCCGACACCATCGGCAGATCCGGTCATCATGACCTCTGCACAGCTCTCGGGGCGAGTGATACACCGGCCGCGAGCCGCACAGACAGCAGGGGATCCTCGTCCACAAGCACATGCTCGGGGTACTTGCAGACAAACTCGGTGGCGACGTAGGTCTCGAACGTGCCGAAGTTGATGAGGCAGCCGTTCGTCGGGAACGGCCTGCTGCCAAAGCATCCCGCGTTGTCGCTGATGAAGTTCAGCGTGCCGAGTCTGCAGACGAGGCCGCTGGCAACGCGCTCGCCGGAGTCGATGATGGAACCCGTCCGGATGATCACACCAGCCAGCGCCGCTGCTCGCCCCACGGTGGGCGCCAACTGTCATGGTGGTATCACGACAGATGCCATAGGATGGCTAAAGGTGGGGCCGATGGACGCTGGTGGCACCGGGGAGGGATAGCGCGCTAAGAAGCGCACACAGAGAACACACAAGAACACACCGATCTACCCAGGTTCAGGGCCCTCGTGAGGAGGTAAGACCCCTACTCATGCATGTCTCTCTCTGTATATCTCAATATCAAGTGTACAAGCTGCTCCTCGAGCTGTATGATCTCAACAATGGAGATAAACCTAAGGAAGAAGATGAAGCTATGGGGGGAAAGTCTCAATGCATCGTCCCTCACGCAGGAGGGGGTGTGGCCCTATTTATAGGTAAAACCTAGCGGTGAGATGCACGCACAGCACTGTAGCCACGCGCAACGGTATGTCATAATTGTACCCTCTGCACTGGACATGACATGGCCTGCCCATACCTTGTACCCTATTCCCACGCATGCCTGTGGTCTGCGGGGTAGGTGTGAGCAGTCACCTCGTACCCGCAGCTCGCCCCTGACATGCTCACGTGTCAGGCAGGACGTGACCTCTGCATCATACCGTTCTGCCACGCCCCCCGTGTCAGGCGGGAGGTGACAGAACCATTGACTGCTATCCGATACTAGGTGCCTCTTCTCCTTTAACCCAGCATGGATATGCCAGATTCTCTTCCCTTGCTTATTCTCCCCTGCACATAAGATAAAACACCACGATACCGACATTCATATGTCGGTCATTATATGCCGGTCAGTATATGTCGGTCAACAATGCCGGTTGGCACCAGCATTGTATCTCGGTCCCTTCTGGGTCTAGTTATGTCGGTTAACTCCAACCTCATATCCCGGCCCCCTCTGAGCCCGGGTATGTCGGGTTTTATTGTACCCCAGTTCACTATTGGACACACTTTATACCATACCTTGACCCTACCCGGGGTAGCCCCCCGACACTCATGAAGTTAACTTTTCATTTTTATTTATTTTTTACAGGAAACCAAAAGCTCCCAACAAGGTTACGCAGTTTTTACTAGTGTATTTTAATATGAACAAGTACATGGTTTTAGGATTTCATCTACTCAGTATGTCTTCGCCCTTCAATTTTAATAGAACAACGATACATGTTATGCTATTTCGGTTACTTAAATTTTCTTTGAGAGGCGTGGTCTTGTTTTGAGATGATCTAAGCTTGTGCAATACCATAGTTAGTTCATGCCAAAATTATGAGTGAACCCATCGACCAAATTCGCGAACATTCTCTAAAACATGTGAACTTTTTAACTCCACGAACGTACACTTTTTATCTTGTGAAATATATTTTCGAACTCATGAACATACTTCTTCGAATTTAAATTTTTCTATGCTGAGAATTTTTCACATTTGAATATTTGTTAATCCATACATTTTAAAGTGTGAACAAGTTTTAAAAATGAACGTTTTCAAATATAAATAATTTCAAAATATGAATATTTTTTCAGTCTATTTACCCTAAATACACATTATGTTTGTTTCCATACATGGACATTTGAAATTCTAGGCTCATGGCGCGAAAACCGTTAAGTGATGTAGTCAACACCATGAAACACCGTGACGTCTATTTTATTGTTGGATCTAGATAGCAGATTTTTCTTGTTTCCTCATACGGAGATTTGAAACGCCGGGTTGGAGGAGCGAAGGAAAGGGGTCTGAAGTTTAAAAATGCTGGTTCTTTTTGTTTGTGGATACAAATATTTGAATTATATATAGGCTCGAAGAGCAAAGTCAAATAGTTAACGTGCTCAATTTCTTCTACCATTTCTTGCCAAAGCGACACATGAGAAACCATGACATCTACAAAAAGAAAACATGACGCGTAGTCCCCGGGCAAGAATCCCCGCAACCTCGAAGACCTCTGTTACAGCGGAGGATCCCTGCCCGTCCATGACAAGTGTGCACGAAGGACATTAGGCAAGAGATTTTCTCCTTAACTCACAAACCAAAACCATTTGCACTATTTTTTGTTCAGAAGAAGATATGACCAAGCGAAACAGCCGTCCAGAGGGACGCAACTAGGGATGAAAACGGAACGGAATCTTTCCGACTTTTCCGTGGAAAAACGAAAACGGAATGGAAATACGGAAATGGAAACGGAATTTTGCGGAACGGAAACGGAAACTTTCATGCGGAAACGGAAACGGAACAACATATTCCGGCGGAACAACCACGAAAACGGAACTTTCCGTTTCCGGTAATACGGAACTTTCCGTTTTTGCTGTGCGGTGCTTCCAATTCCAGCAGGACCGGTAATTCCATTGGAAACATTTAGGCACACTATATTATATAATCGTGATATCTCGTTATATTATATTTTATTTTAGAAACATGACAAATTTGTTAGTTTTATTGAGTTTTATTGCGTTATTCAAGGGATCTCTTGGTTCCGGCAAACATCCGCTGTCTGTTCTGTGTCCGCACCGTATTCGGTTCTATTTCCGACAATATTTGTTTCCGTATTTGTTTCCGCAAAAGAAAATGAAAATAAATGTGGCACTACTCAGTTCCGTCCGTATTCGCTCAGTTTTCATCCCTAAACGCAACGCTAGCAATGCAGGAGAAACACGACTCCCGTGTAGTAGGGCCCAGTAGGTGCTGACGTGGAAACGGTAAAGAGCCTAATCCAAGCCCGCCACGCGTCTCCCATGCCCATTCCGCTCGTCGGCAGCAGCAGCTGAGTTTTTTTTTGAGCTATTTTTTTTTTTTTTGAATTTGTTTTTTTTGAGCTATTGCAGCAGCCGAGTTCATCGCCCGTCGCCGCCGGTTAAAGCGCCCACCGGCCACCACCGATCCGTCGTCCCCAACCTTGCGACCACTCCGCTTAGCTTTCCTCTACCCCGCCTCCGGAAGATGGATCAGTATCTCGTCTCTTGGCGAATTGCCCAGACCTTCTTGCGGGCAACCGATCGCTCCTCAGCCACCCCGCCGGCGGCCCCGGCGTCCCACTGGTGCTACAACTGCGACCGCTTCGTGCGCGCCGCCGCCACTGCCGCCGAGGTAGACGACGCCGGGGTGGTGTGCCCCGTCTGCGACGGCACATTCCTCGAGGAGACGGACGCGCCGACCGCCTACCGCCGCCGACGCGCCGCTCCGCTCCGCAGGACCCGCCGAACCGGCGTTCCCCCATGGGGGGGACCCTCGTCGGCGTACAACTAGGACATCGTGCTCCCTCCCTACGCCGACGACAACGTCCAGGTCACGGCCACGGGCGGAGGCGCCAGCATTCCCGGAGCCTGGCCCCTGCCTGATGGCATGTCGGACTTCCGCATGAGGTCCGGCTTCGAGGGGCTCCTCGACCAGCTCGCCCAGATCGAGGCTGTCGGATTCGGGCACCCTTGCGACGACAACCCGCCGGCGGCGTCCAAGGCCGCCGTGGAGTCCATGCCCACCGTGCTCATCGCCGCGCGCCACGTCGGGCACGACGCCCACGACTGCGCCGTCTGCAAGGAGGCATTCGAGCTGGGCGCCGAGGCCCGGGAGATGCCCTGCGGCCACATGTACCACCAGGACTGCATCCTGCCGTGGCTCGCGCTGCGGAACTCGTGCCCCGTGTGCCGCCGTCAGCTGCCCACGGGGGTTGAGGAGGCTGCGTGCTTCGGACACGCGCGTTCTACCAGTACTGCTCCAGCATCCTCCTCGAGGTCAGAGCAGCGCTCGGGTTTCACCCACCGGTTGCGGAGCCGCAGCACAAGCTGGACGTCGCAAGATGACCATGCCGATGGGATCGCTAGGTGATGAACTGATGACTACATACATCGTTGGGGGATATGACACTAGGTGTCGCAGCAGTTTTATTTTTGTTTGATCTTCTGTATATTATCTCCGACTATGCTAACTAAATTAAAATAATCAAGTATGGTTGTATGTTGGCAGTCTTTGAATAAATATCTATTTGTTTATTTGGAATTCATGTAGGTTTCCGTATGCATGATTTGCATTATTGTGATTCGTAAGAATGAATATTTTATTGAATATGTTAATTATTGAATTATATGTTCTAACTTGCAAGAAAATTATTCGTGAATGTTTTTCTTTTCGTGCATGTTGTATGTATGTGTTGCATTGTTGTAATTAGTAGATTGGTGCGCCTGTTTGGTGGAATTAGTTTTTTTTTAACTATTTTTAAAAGTAGTGAAGATCTCAAAAAATGTTCAAATACGAAGGGAGTTTATGTTTCAAAATTGTTTAGGTTTGGAAGGTTGTTCAAAGTGAGAAGTTGTTCGAAGTTTTTTTTTCTTAGTTTGTGAAATGGTTCGATTTGAAATGCATTTAAATATGTTGAGATTTTATGTACCGTGCATGCGTGGTAAAATTGGAAGTTGGAAATTTCACATTTCAAACTTGTGCAATCTTGGAATTTAGTAAAATGCAAAGAAATGTTGAGGATAAAATTGTTTAGGTTTCGAAATTTGTTCAAATTTTGACAGCTTTTTCAAATTCGCTGCTTTCTTTACGTTCGTAAAATGATCAGTTTTGGAAAGCAGTTCAATGTTTGAAATATTCAAATTTGGTGATACAGTTGAAGTTACTATTTTTGTAGCATTTAGTAGTTTTTGGAAGTTATTTAAACGCCCTAAAACAATATCTGTAAAGTGTTGGGAAATATGAAAAGCATTTTAAATTATTTTTTTATTCGTTTACATTTATTTTTTTGAGGGAAGTTTACAATGTATTATGTTTAAAAATTTAAGGTTGGAATTGATTTGGAAAAGGTCCCAAAGTATTTGGAGTGAATACTCCAATTTTTGTTTTTTTTCAAATTGTGATGAATTATGGAAAATGGAAAAAAACAGAGAGGAAAAAAAAAAGGGCCGGAGCCAGCTGCTAAGCAGCCAGCCCGGCCCATCAGGCATCCCACCTTGCCGGCCTAGCCCACCACAACGTCGGCGTGACGTCACATACGGGAGGAGCTGCTGCGGCGGTGACGCGGACGCCGGCGACGATTTACGGCGACGCAGGGAGCGGGAGTGGGCTCATCGTCCGCGCGTCGTCGCGGGGTACCCGAAGCTGGCGGCTCCGCCCTTTTTTGGTCGCCGGAGCGGCCGGTGCGCCGTGTGGAGGCGGCGGCGGGCTGCGGGCGTGCCGGCGTCGATTCCGGCGACTCCGCGACGCTCCGACACGAAATCGTCCGCGAGGAGGGGTAGGCGGCGACGGCGGAGCCCGCGGTGTGCGGCGATCTGAGGGAGGAGGCCTGGAGCGGTGGCGAGGCGCGGCGGCGGCGACGGCGGCGTGCGGCCGCGTGCGCGAGAGAGAAGGAGAGGGATCGATCTGCGGTCCATTTTGCATGGAGGCCCTTAGTGTTTTCGGAAATTCCTCTCAGGTCCCTGACTGCGTGAAACTGTGGACTGCGGGTTTGTTTTCTGGGTTTGTTAAGGGGTTTTTTGCAAATCCGTCACAGCCGTGTGGTGAGAGCCGTGCAATCGGCAGCGGACGGCCGGGATCGAGGCACTGTAGAACACTGTAGATTTCTACAGCGACTACTGTAGCATCTACAGTAGGAGGGGCGCTCCCAGGGCGAGAATCTGCACTCCTTTTATATAGTTAGTTATGTGAGTTATGTGAATTCAGAGAGGAAACATAAAGATTATTCGGGAGAGCCTCATTCACATGATTTGCCCCCGCTGGCCTGCTAGTCTTCCGGAAGTTGCAAGCACAACGCCAAAGCCGCAGCTTATCTGCCGCATACTTATTAGAGTTATTGGAACAGAAAATTACAACCCATATATATGTAACAACTACGGTGCACACTGGCTTTATTGTAATGAAAAGATTACAACACATGATAAGAAGAAACTAGGGTGCACACGAGCCTGTGCACGAATCACAAACGAGAAGGCAAACACGTACAGCCCTAGTAACTGGAAACGCAAATTTTGATTGCACCGCACATGATTAATTATGCCGCAGCAGATTTAATCAGGACTGCGCCAGTTTCGCAGAAACGGGCGCATGCTTCATCGCAGCGTTCTTTTTTTTTTGCGAAACACGGTACAACGCAGACGCTCATATACACGCGCACACACTCATCCTTATGAACGCACGCACGCACACCCTACTCCTATGAGCACCTCCGAGAGACCGAGTCGGCGGGTCGAGTCTTGAGATTGACGAAGTCACCACGGCACCTGGCTGTCGACGAGAACGTCGTCTCCCACTGAAGAATATTCCACCTTAAATGAGAAACACCAACGTCAAATCTGAGGTTTAAACTCTGGTGGGCTGGGGGTACAACCACTCTCCTAACCATCTTGCCACAGGCAAGTTCTCTTCATCGCAGCGTTCCACGGCGGCATGTTTCGTCGCATAAGTGCCATCAACTGGCGCAAACATACATAGAACACCTTGTTAATTAGTTTTGCCCGAACTAATCATCTTTTCTCTAACGAGTTACAAATAATTGTTTCACATCCATATTTACTTTATGCATGGTATTACAGTAAATCCTGATTTTAGACAGTTAAAACAAGCTATAGACTTGAGAAATATACTAGTAGTATATGAGTTCTCTTGATTTACTTACTGGTATTGATGATGTCACAAATGGAGGACCTGCATCCAGAAGTGCACACCTCAACGCCTTTTCGTTCTCCTGCAAAAATACAGTCAGCCTTGTTGGTAATTTACAAGTACATCTAACAAAATCGTCTGTGTTGGAGACAAATATATATAGATCAAACAAGATTACCGGAGTTGCCGAAACAACGGCACATCTTCCTGCAATAATATTCCTCTCCAGGGCCATGCATGCAGGTCTCGATGCAACCTCGGCACCAATCATCACCAAGCTTACGACTACCTCCGCAAAAGGTGCCTTCTACTTGAAGAACCAGTACCAAGATGAATACTCCCACCACCATGGAACTGCTCCAAGCACCATTTTTCGCCGCTCCCATACTTCAACTTACAGAAAAGGAGAGATGTCTAGTAGTACTATTATCTTGAAGAACTGCTTGGGTAGGTTAAGAAGTAGGGAGGGGGATCGGAGGATATATAAAGATGGTCGGTGTTTACATGCATGTTCTCGCGTGTTCCAGGCCGGCCGTGATGGACAAATTTAACGAATTTGACCCATTTTTGAATTCATTTCACAAAATGAACCCAATTTCAAATTATTTCACAATCTAACCCTTTTTCACGGTGCCCGACCCCGGGGCGTCATGCTCTACTGTACAACACCCCGTCCAAAGGCGTCATCGATCCTTCCACGTTGGACTAGAAGGCCCCACAGAAAAATGTACGGCGCCCCAGGCCAGGGCGCCATGCTACTGACCTTGGCGCCCCGGTTTAGGGCGTCATGCTACTGTTTTCAATAAACAAAAAGAATAAGTACGGTCTAGCATAGACACAGTACGTGTAGTCTGCTCTGGCCCGGTGGACTGACCGCTCATCTTTCTTTCCCTAGGTCGTGAGTTCAAATCCTATTTCTGTACTATTTTTTTAATTTTTCCAGAAAGTTATGTATTTCGTTTTTGTAACATCCTGAAAATTTGGAAATTTTGAAAAATTTAAAACCATGCATTCATTCATCATCATCTTGTCATCATTAAATTTCAAACGAAAATTTTAAAAATATAAAACTCAAAATAAAACACCTATTTTGAAATATTATTAAAAAGGGCCTAAGTGTGCCCTAAACAATACTTTGATTTTATTAAATATTTTTTGTGTCCAAAGGACAACCAGAATGTTCCATTTTGGAAAAGCTTTCCAAAACCTATTTTGAATATTTTAGAAAAATATTGTGTAAAAGTTTGAATTTTAAATTGAACACAAAGTTTTAGAACAGAAGAGAGAAAAGGAGAAAACAAAAGAAAAGAAAAAAGTTAGCCGGGCCAGCCCGAGCCGGCCCAATGCTTACCTCCCGCTTCAGCAACGCGCAGCAGCCCAGCTTCAGCCCGCGCGGCCGGCCTTCTCCTCCCTCTCGCTGACCGTCCGGGCCCACACGTCAGCGTCGTCTTCAACAACCGCCCGGACGCCCCGCGCCCACGAACCGCGACGCCGTCGTCCACTCCGCGCACGCCCCCACTCGCCCACGTCTTGAAACAGCGCCAGTGAGCTCGCCCATTAAATCCCCTCGCCCTCCTCTTCCTTTCCCCTCTCCTCCCTCTCCAAATCGTGCTCCCAGGCTGCTGAATTTCGTCGCCGGAGTTCACCTCGGCCGCCGCCGTTCGTGGACGATTCCGGTGACCACCGTCAACCTTTCTCCCTCTCGTCTCTCCCCTGACATAGTCGTCCTCCCGCGCATCCCCTGACATCCTCTGGCGGCCGCAGGAACACGGGGACGACGAGCCCGTGCTCGACCCGACGCCGCCGTCCGCCGACGCAACTCCGGCGCAGGATTCCCGCCGCACCAGAACGGCCCGCCTTCCTCGACCACTCCTACGACCTCGCCTCATCCTCATCAGTCTCCAGGTATCCACGCCGTAGCTCGTCCCCTCCGTTCCGTCGAGCTCGCGCGAGAGGATCACCAGCAGCTCGCTGCCGTCTCCGCGTTCGTAGTCTGAAGCTTTCCCGTGTTTCTTCAGTTACCGTCGCTCGCAGTCTTCTTCAAAGTTCAGTTCTCCATCTTAACACCAAATGTTACGCAGCCCAGTGGCTAGGGCCTCGCTTCTCTCCCAGCAGATCCCAGGTTCGAGTCCTGGCTAGGGCGCCTTTCTATTTTATTTTATTTTATCGAATTTCGGACAGGAATTACTGCAACTTGTAAAAATCATAACAATTAATCTACTAGGCCAAATTTAACAAATTATATACCGTTGGAAAGCTCTAGACTTGTAGTTTACTGCAACTTGTAAAAATAGGTTTGAGTCCAGGCTAGGGCGCCTTTCTATTTTTTTTATTTTATCGAATTTCGGACAGGAATTACTGCAACTTGTAAAAATCATAACAATTAATCTACTAGGCCAAATTTAACAAATTATATACCGTTGGAAAGCTCTAGACTTGTAGTTTATTGTTGCATCATTAGTTTTTCATGTTGCATCTGTTAAATTTGGTCAAAATGCAGAGAGCCATTTCGGTCATTAAATTCAAAACTTGAGTTTTAAAAATGTTTTTGAAATGAATCCTTTTTCTAAATGACAAGATTTAACTCCTCTGTCCAGAGAGACTATCACACTATTTTATGGATTAATAAAAATCCAAAAGTAACATTTTTGCTTGTAAAACCCTCTAGTGTTCAAAATGCTTTTAAATAATAACAACGCATTAAAAAATTGCTCATGTCATCATGCATCTTGTAGCAACCAGAGAACTAATGAAGTGGCTTAGTCCATTTAACTATGTTGTTTGCATTCTTACATGCATACCATATTTCCTTGTTTGTGCATATGTGTTGGATGGTGCTTGATTGTGAATTATCCGTTCTTTTTAGATTGTGCGGAGTGCCTAGCCATTTGTGACTATTGTTCTTCCCCTGCTTGTGGCCAAGGCAAGTGACACCATGAAAGTCCTACTACTTTTACTACTATGCACTTAGTGTTTTCAGTAGTATGCATGATAGGCTTGTCGTTGAAATCTTAGATTATGCTATGCTCCTATTAGTGTGTAGCCACCCCCCACCGAGAGCTTTGTATTATGGAACTTGGTAATTAAGATGCTTAGCCATGCTATGAAAAATATTTTGATTAGTTGGATAGTGATGAAAATTAATAACTAATCAATGAACTACCTGGGTGCTGGTTAGAGAACCATGGTGGGTGACTACTCAGGGGGTCCATGTCTATGATTCATGTCTATGGTAATCGCCCTTGGTGGAAGTGCACAATTGTGGAAAGTCACCCAGGCTTAAAGAGATTGTAGACTCTCCTTGTTCAGTAGCTTCTAGTGCAGCCACATGTCATATGGGCTCTGTCTTGATCAATTAGGTTGTGAGACCCTGGTTCTGTCGTGACCAGCAGATGTAGAGGGTGATAGGTTGAAGTGGGTCCGACGTTGATTCCGGGGAATTACTTCTGAAGGATCTCGTCTCGGTCTTCTCTTTTCCATTGCATAATTGAGTGCCATGGAGGATGGAATGATTGGGTCTTGTGGTGAAAGTGCACACCCTCTCGAGAGTTAAAACTAAGTATACTTAGCCGCGTCCCCGGTTATGGACATTTTTGAGCAACTAGACAGGGAAGCTGTTGAAGATCTCCTCGTCCCAATTTCTAAATTAAAACTTGAGGGTGAACAAGGGATGGGAGCTCACTGTTGTCTATCAGTGGTGCTTGCCATGAGTAGTTGTCAAAGGTGTTCACTGATGTCTATCAGTGATACTCTTTGTCTATGATGAAAATTGTTTTACAAATGATAAGATAAAACTGGCTTTATGCAAATCAGCCTCAAAACTTCACTTAGCCAAATATTCATGTAGAATATAGGTTGCCATTTATATCCACATAAGTGTCATCTTGCCATCACAATTCAATTGTGCTGACCCATATAGTTGAGATGTAACTCACCGTTGTAGGTCCGTCAGACGATGAGTAAGGTTTCGACAGAGTTTCGAGTCTACAACCAACATGCTTGCCTGTGGCACATGAAGATGATGGGCTCATTGTATCATTTGTTTTCCGCTGTGTGTTTACTTTGGTTTGAGCTAGCCTTCAGCTATGCATCTTGTACCGAATCTTTTAAATTCTAGATCATCGTGTAATATACTTTGATACAATGGTATGGTATTGCATCTCAAACTGTGTGTGCTAGCAAGTCGATCTAGGGACTAACACGTTACACGGGAAATCCCAACTTTTGTTAAAAGGTGGGAGTTCTACAGTTTTTCACTTATGCAACATATACAGTTTATTTCCTCGGGAATTGGATTGAGTAGAGCCTAATTTTTCTACAAACCAGCCTTAATGCTGATTGTATTGGTACTGTGTTCAGTTTATAAAGTGAAAATATTCTCCAAAAAAAAAACGTTCAAGAGAGGAGAGAAAAAATAAACTGCACATATATGTCACACAGGTGAAAATAAAAACATAAAAAGTCGGAAAATAAAAATTTGTACGTAACAGGATTCGAACTCACGACCCTAAGCAGAGTATACACAGAACAGACCAACATACCACTGGGTAGCGCATTCGGTAAGTAATGAATTAATCCCGCACAGTATACACCCATACGAGAAACGACCATGACGCCTTGGCTAAAGGCGTTATGCTAGAAGGCACGACGCCCCGGGTTGGGGCGCCATGCTGTTTAGATGCCGGCCCGACGTGTCCAACGTGGCAGGGTTAACGACGTATTGGGGCGGGGCGTTGTATAGTAGAGTACGGCGCCCCCGGGCCGGGCGCCGTGAAAAATGGTCAGATCGTGAATTAATTTGAATTTAGATCCATTTTGTGAAATGAATTCAAAAAAGGTCAATTTTGTCGAAATTGCCCCGTGATGTGTCGGAGTGACTGACACCTACACCCTTTGAAAATTATAAACAGATGTGTATGTATATCCACTCTGCGTTGTTCCAAAAAAAAAGCCTTCCGAAGTTACACGATGCATGCCACCCGTTGCATACTCAGGTGCATGCACACTTACTTTAATCTGTGAACACCAAGACAGAGGAGTCTCCAATGCTTAAATTTCATCTAGGTAGTAAGCTAGGCCCCATCGCTTATGCTATAGCCGATTAAAACTTCCGCAATGCTTAAGGGCGAGCTGGGCCTCAAATCGAGTTTCTCCTACCGATGGCGGTGAACTCCAGGCTCGAACTAGGCGCATCCCTCGCCGCTGGGTAGCCGCTGGACCTCCTCACGGTCGTCGCCGCGGATTCCTCCATGCATGGTCCTCCTCTACGCTGGGTCTGCCCACAAGGAGCTCCAGACGAGGCCCTTGGCCCTGATTGCCTTTGCGTTTTGAGCATAGAACCAGTGGATAGCAGCCGTGCTGGCCGGTATGTGTTTCTCTCCCAACATGTTAAGGATTTTTAATGGCTTGGAGGATCTAAAGTTGTGGTCTGCCCATGTGTTCATCCTCGGCGATGTTTTTTTCTTGCAGAAGCTGAAATTATTTTTGGTCTAGTTGTATGTTCGTCATCATCTTGGGTTGAAGAAATTTGCAGTTATCTTGAGACGGCGCTTCCTCGAGCTCGTGGAAGAAGAACCGCAGCCACGTGATACGGAGAGAGAGGAGAGAGAGAAAGAATTCTTTTCTTTTTTTCCCTTATGGCTCGGCCATACCGGTGTGGGCGGGTCTTATGTCTTTTATGCTATGATCGAGTGCTATGTATAAGGTCGGGTATTAAGACAAATTTATCGCTTATGGCCCTCGCTATTTCTACGTTGGACTGTTGGAGTATGCCTGAAGTTGAAAGATGAGAGGGTCTTCAGCGGTGCCGCCCCCAAATCTTATACGTGTTTGTTGCGTTTTACTCCCTCCGTTTAAAAATATAAGTCTTTACACCTACTTTCCACACACATGTATCTAGACATTCCTCTAGCGTCTTGTATATCGTTCAATTGTTTATGCTGGTGGAATTATTTTTTGTTAGTGTTGTTTGTTTACTTTATTGATGGTCTCTCGTCTAATAAAACACTTGGGCAAAATCGCGTCGGCACGCCACAACCCCAACATCCATTGGGTCGCATCGAGTTTGGGCCAACAGGCCGAGCCAGCTCGACATGTAGTTGCTTCTTTGTTCCCGTTTTGTTTTTCCTTTTGGTTTCCTTTTGTTTTTGTTTCCATACTTTCAAATTAATATTTTTCCAAAAAATATATATAAAATCATGGTTTTTATGTTTAGAGTTGAACATTGTTTGAGTTTAAAATTTTGTTCATATTTCAAAATTGTTCAAATACGAAAATTCTTCTTACATTTTGAAAATTGTTTATATTTGAAAAATATTCATATTCTAAATTGTTTAAACAATGTTCATGACGACAACTAGGGGTAGAATGGAGGTTGATACAAAAAAGAGAAAAGGAAAATAGAAAAAAAACAGAGAAGAAATAAAGAAAAGAAAAACGCAAGATGGGCCGGCCTAGCCGCGCTCTTCAGGTGGCGCGACCATCTAGCTCCATTGCTGGGCGATATATAGGATACGGCGTATAGGACCTCATCCTGAAGCCTCCTCGGCACTTAGCGCGCGACCCACGAAGCCTAGCTCCGCTAGAGGCAGCTTCCAACTAGCCCAGTTTTTTAGATAAAGCTCTTTTATTACTTAAAAAGTTTAAGCATTACACCCAGCCTCTCCATAGCTAAGATGCACATAGCCACTCCAACTAGCCCAGTTAGCAATTTTGTTTTTCCTGTAAAAAAAGAGAAGTAGACATCTCTTGAATAAGATTCAGCAGACCCAATCTTTCCTAGATCTCCATAACCCTGGGGCATTGGAAAAATCCATGGAGGATATCTTCACAAGTAAATTTCACACATCGGCAGACACTGCTAGTGATGATATGCCTATTTGCCATGCCGGCCATCGATCGCCTCGTTGGTTCCATGGCAACACCATCCTCCTCATCGTCAGTCCTCCTAGAAGGTTATCCGCCGGAGTTAAAGAAGATGAAGAAGGATTGGGCGGAGCTGCCGCGTGACGCGCTGGTGCTGGTGCTCGAGAAGCTGCACCATGTGGACGTACTCCGGGGGCCCGAGGCGGTGCGCTGCAGCTGGCACCGTGCAGCGTGGGATGAGCCGGCGTTGTGGCGTCGCATCGACTTCCGCCACCGCCGCGTCGATGACTCAACCCGTTGGTCCCTCCGCCTGATGGCGTACGCGGCCGTTCGGCGAAGCCAGGGGAGCTATGTGGCGTTCTGGGGCGACGGTACCGTGGACGAACGGGTCATGTCTCTCCTGGTGGACTCGTGAGTCTTTCTTCTTCACTTCACAACTCGTTTTACTCTTTTTTTATAAAGGGATTTTATTACTTAAAAGTTTTAAGTATTACACCCGGTCTCTGCAAAGCTAAGATGCACACAGTCACAAGTTTACCAGGATCCAGAACAGCATAAAATTAAATAGGCGAATTACATATCAAAATGAGAAATTGTAGATCCGCTTAGGGTGGTGGTAGATCAATCCAGAGACTATGTTGCATCCATGCCGGGAGAATAACTCCCTGGCTACAGCCTCGACGCCACCTCTAAAAATAAATCTGGGTGTTCCACACGCTGCAGTGCGGACCATGCTCGAAGCGTAGCTGTACACCGATAGATAACCTGCATAAGAGAAGCATTTTTATCGTTAAACACCTTGTCATTTCTACATAGCCACAACGACCAAATAATGGTAATCGCGCCCATCCTACTGAATCCACTCCATTTAACCAGTTGCCAAAAATATTTGCAACGGACCGCGGAGGATATAAGGTAGAACCTATCTGAATGGCTGACCATATAGACCTGGATAACTCGCATTGGAAGAATAAGTGAGTGATAGTCTCGTCATGATGACAGAAGACACACTTTGTACTTCCGTGCCAATTGCGCTTGACAAGGTTATCTTTTGTAAGAATTACTCCTCGACGGAGATACCACGCAAATACCTTAATTTTTAGTGCTATCTTCGTCTTCCAATTTTTTTTATTAGCCCTGCTATCGACCGGAACTTCAGAAAGAATTAAAGTTCTATACATCGAATCAACCGAGAATTTACCATTCTTAGTAAGATTCCATTGAAATTTATCTGCGCCTTCCGACAATTGTGGATTGATTCCAATCGAATGAGCAAAGCATTCCAGGATGCTTGTCTTGCTCCAAATAAACTTCTTATGAACGAAACATCCGGTGGGTAGGAACCCAACACCTTCGCGATCATGTCGCTTTTGTTTCGTACAATAGAATATAGAGCCAGGTATTGTTCACGGAGAGTCGATTGGCCTAGCCATTTATCCTCCCAGAAACGAATTTTCGATCCATCCCTACTTGAAAAAGATCCATGTGGGAAAAGGAACTTCTTTGTTGCCATGAGGCCAGCCCAGAAGTGTGAATCACCAGGCTTTCATTGAAACCTGGGAAACAGCTTGATCTCCCACATACTTTCCCCTAAGTAGGGTTTGCCAAACTCCATCTTCAGAGAGGAGTTTGAAGAGCCATTTACCAAGCAAAGCTCTATTCTTGACCTCAAGGTCAGGAATTCCGAGCCCACCTTGGTCTTTAGGGCAGCAAACCACACTCCATTTGATCAGTCGATATTTTTTTCTTCTCACAATACTCTTGCCAAAAGAATCTAGACCGGAAGTTATCCAATCGTTTCAAGACTCTTTTGAGTAATTGGAAGAAAGAAATCATATACAGTAACATGCTCGTTAGTACCGCGTTTATGAGAACCAATCTTCCACCCAGGCATAAGATTTTGCCTTTCCAACTATTTAAGCGTATTTGAAGTCTTTCCTCCACCTTTTTCCATTCAGCATTTGTGAGTCTCCGATAATGAATTGGAATACCCAGATAGTTAATAGGAAATTGATCTTGCTCGCAGCCAAAAAGCTCCGCGTACAAGGCGGCGTCTTCTTGAGCCTCGCCGAAGCAAAACAATTAACTTTTATGAAAATTTATCTTCAGACCCAAAAGTTGCTTGAAGGCTGATAGAATCAGCTTAAGGTTACGAGCTTTTTCGATGTCATGTTCCATACAAAGAATCGTATTATCCGCGTATTGAAGAATTAGTAAACCACAATCTACAAGATGTGGAATCACTCCTTCAAACTGGGCCCTCAGATTTAGCGCGTTCAATTAAGATAGCCAACATATCCGCCACTATATTAAATAGTACTGGCGATAATGGGTCACCTTGTCTAAATCCTTTTTTCGTTTGAAAGTATTTGACAGTGTCATCGTTGACTTTAATGGCTACACTTTCCCTCGAAACAAAGCTATTTACTAGCGCGCACCACTCAGGAGAAAAACCTTTCATTCTGAGTGTTAAAATTGGGGGAGAATTTCACTTCCCCGGCCTCTGCCCCAACTAGGGATGCACACAACCTTTTAGACATGAGTATCAGGATTTTTATCTTACTTAATAACCAAGCCTGGTCTGCAAGATAAATTGCATGAGTATCAGGAAGGCCTGATCCTCAAGTATAAATAGGAAACTAAATTCGCGTCCTGTGGACTTGAACCTAGATGTTGGGCTTGTAAATCTACTCCCCCAACCAGTTGAGCTAAGCTCGTTTTGCTAGACAAGCTATTTCTTTCTTTCTGTAAGTATATGTTATCGTTATTACTGTACAACACATTATTTGTTGAAACAAATATGATATGCTTTAATTATCCCGCAGGGCGCTCTCCCTGAAGAGTCTCCGCATCATTGGTTATGAAAGAATCAACGATAGGCTCCTCAGCCGCGACATAGCAAATTTTACTATGCTTGAGGAGCTAGAGATATCAAGTTGTGACCCCAGAAGGTTCTCGTCGACATGCATAGTCGTGGGAAACTCTTGCCCACGACTGAAGAAGTTTCGACTGAGCAGCCCGGCCTTCTTCCAATGGACGCCACTATCGATCAATCATCAAGTTGATAGTAAAGTCGATAGTGAAGTCGAGGGGATCACTAGGATGCGTGGGCTGCGCGTGCTGCAGCTTTTCGCTCAAACTATCAGCACAAGTGATTTGGCCTCCATCCTCGACAGTTGTGTGCAACTACAATCTCTCGACATCCGCCATTGTTTCAACGTCAAGATGAGCGATGGTATGATGGCACGGTGCTCTAGGTTTGAGACGCTGAGACTCCCCTTTGACCCAACTGACGATTACGATCTTGAATTTTGTGATCGAGATATGAACCAAGCTAGGTATTATTTTCAGCACCGCTTTGGAGGAGAATAAAATAGTGCACCGTAATAAGATAAATTCACATCAGTAACTTGTTCACAAAAGAAAATTTGGTCCCTTCAGACGTTTGTATGGATTTGACCCCTGTTGTGTGGTTAATTAGTTACTTAGTTATAGCCTGGAATTTGTAGGATGAGACATTTAGATAGTCAACTATGTTATACTAGCTGAATGCCCGTGCGTTGCCACGGGTTGTTAATTTTTTTTTTTTTTTGCAAATCTAACATATAAAGTCAGCCTAAATGCATCTTGCTTAATCGAAGAGGCGTGGACAACAGTGACCTGATAGCCGTTGCTCTAATATTCAGAAAAAATGGAAAGAAAAACAATCAAGTAGCATAAGCCGATGCGTACAAATATGTAGGGTAACATCTCAAATATTCATTATTCTCAAATATTTTAATTATTTATATTTCATAGCAATAACAACCCTAATTTCTGATGAAACACATCTTCCTTGCCTCGGAATCCTGTAACAAAGTGGCTTACCCAAGTCAGCACATCATTAATTCACCAAAAATATAAAATAGGTAACTCTACATGCCAATCAGAAGGGTGAAAGAGCAGAACCATGATATAAGGTGATACTCCTTTATAGATTATAAAGGTCATAATGTACTGCCAATATCATTGTTTTCGCTAGTAACCTTCATAACTTGGAGGCGGCAACTGAATTTTTCATTTCTTTCACTATCTGATTACAAATAATAACACCCGTTGAAAAGATAAAAAAATTAATTACCTTCTAACTGGTAAGATATAGTATAGTACTCGATAACTCACAATCTAGAACTGTAAGGTCCGAAAAGAAGGAAGCACTCTCAGGTTTGTCTACAAATTACAAAAATGTGCAGCACTCCAATGTACCTAAGAGGGGAGCTTGTCATATACCTTCCTGGATTATTAAGATGTCACTTGTTTCTCTCCAATGTAGTTTCACTAAACACCATAAGCAAATACACTGTAGAGAAGGGAGTCAATCCTGCAAGGCATGAGATGTATTATGTATTCCTTGTCCCCTGGTGTCACAGGAGATTTTCATGAACTAAGAGGATAGAAGAACATCCACGGAATTATTTGGAGACAGAACAAATTCGGAACTTCCATACATAACTACAATGGAATCCAAAATCCATTGTTGGAATTGACATAGAATTACATACTTATATTGTTCAGTACATATGTCTCAGCTAAGTTGTTAAGCTAGCTCTGGATAATAGTACAATAGTGTAGTGCCATGATCTTAAAGAACGAAGAAGAGGCCAGGCCGCCTAATTAACTGAATTAGCAAGTGTAACTCACCAATCTTATCTTTATACATCAATATTCAGTAGAAGGACGGCGCATGCAGTGCATTCTTCTCCTCTAATTGGCACATCTCCAGGTCACGTTCAGGTTCAGGCCTCCCATATGCAGTCTCCAGTCCAATCCAGGGGACACATGCCATTGAACTCCGGCAGGGGCAGCCGCCTGCATATTAGAGAGAGAAAATTGTGCATCTCGTCGATCCGCCGCCGTCAACGGCACCGCTAGCTCCCATGTCCAGTCCTCCACCATCGTCTCGTCTCCCGCGTGAGTCCAGCCAACCACGGCTTCTCCCACACTCCGGCGAGCCAGCTAGCCCGCCAATCGAGGCAGCGACGACGGCCGCGTGGGGTGCAGCGCCAGCTACCCCTCCAATCGAGGCGTCGACGACCTTGAAGCTCCCGTCGCCATTTGTTCACCGGGAGCAGCGTGCGCAGCTGGAGAAGGGTGAGAAGACCAAGGCATACCGGCGTCGGCGTGGCCGCCGCGTAGCGCAGGTCGGCGACCTCTCCGCCGAGATCGCCGCTGCAACGCCCCTGCTGCTCACGCGAAAATAACTTTTCATTGCTGGGCTTTCCTGGACTGCGGGTTGAGTTTTGGATTTCATAAGGGGTAAAGCGCAAAAACACCACGACGTACGCGTACCATGTCGTTAAGACATATTATAGTAGAGATTTACTAATTGGAGGCACCAATGGAGCTTCCACGTTAATCCTCAACAACTAAGAAAATTAACCATCCCATTTCTCCGGTACTTCTCCACGATCGTCCGATGAAGTAGATAAGAGTCCTCACATCGTTATATCCCACCTGTACGCATAAAAACCTTTTCCATCAGCCTGGAAAAAAAACTTTTCACGTAAAAAAAAACCTTCAGCCGTCCTCTACCTCTCTCCCTCACGCACGCCCTACAGAACTGCTTCTCATAGATTCTGGCACCTCGCCTCTACAGCCCCACGTCCACGTGAGCATGATCGATCTGATTCATGCTGCCGTTCTTCCTCATCCTAACCCTTCTATACTTCAAACTCCATTGAAGCTGCAATTGATCGGAAGAGAAGGCAAGATTCAAACCCACTTATCACAGATCCTCTTCTCTCTAACCTTCAAATATTATCATCGTGGAGTGTGACTACACTGCAATCCTATCTCTTTCCAGGACAATCAGTTCTCAAGATGATTTACAGACGGAGGAGAAGGTGTACGTTGTCATCGGCTCTCCTGGAATCAGCACAATCTCACAAAATCCACATCGCACGTCCTCCTCCAACTTCAGGAATAAGTCTGTCCGTTGAAAGTTGACCTCCGGCCAAGGCTCACTACATGTGAAGAACTGAAGATGTGTAGACCGAGGAACGAAGATGATTGAATCTTTAATTTTTGGGTAATGGAAAAGCAATCTAAATTCTTATGGTTTACTTGGCGTAGTTTTGGGGATCAGTTCAAGGCTAAGCTAAGAATATATCAGTGAATGTCCGGGCGGCCGACAACTATGGCGAACTTGACGACCGCATCACCTGACATTGAGTAGATGACAACGGTGCATAGGTGAGTGCATTCTGAAGGGAAAAAGGATGTGGCATGCCATCCAAGTTCTCCAAGAAAATTGAACTATATCGTTGCAAGTAATATTGATGATTTATTTTACTTTGCAGACTTGCTAACGCTCAGTTTATTCTATGCAGGGGATTCTCAGTAATGACTTCTGCGTACAAAAGCTGACTATTCTGAATTCATGGAAATATTAGTTTCAAGCATTATAATTGCAGGTAGTGGTTACCAACATTTGTTTCGTTGTTTTCCTCCTTTTTGTGTATATTACTGTTTTTTTTTTTTTTGCCTCAGTTTAAGCTATGTACAGCTGGGGAATTAGATTGGTAAAACTGTTTTAAATCAGGGTTCCAATTCATGTTTGCTGTATGCATTACAAGATTCTCATTTTATGCACCATATCAAAGATTCCGAGCTGTAAAATAAGTGCTTATGATTTAAGATTATTCTGACAGTCTGTTTTAAAGCGAATGACCCTATTTTACAGGGCTTTCGTAAAGAAAAAATCATAGAGTGCGGGTGTACTATTAAATATTGTTTTCCATACAAGTATTAACGCCACAACAAGTAAACCCTACAAATGATAGTATGGTGCTTCACCAATTATTTCCAGCAATGATAGGCCAATGATGTAAATTCAATTGGCTGGTAGTGTGCACTAATCAGTTCATTATACTATCACACACAATGATACGTGAACAATATCAATTTGTTTGGCGTAGGTAGTCAAACTATACGAGATCCTTAATTATATGACCACCGTGTTCTTAGTCCATGCCATGTTTGCACATGCTAAAATTAGTGGTTACTCAGTGGATACAAGATTGTCGTATTTTAAGTACAGACTCTGAATCCTTTGTTATAGTTCAGTTATCCAATACAGCCAAAGGCCTGAGGAGGCTGGTATGTTATGGCATTGTCCTTCAATTAGGAAACTGTCCTTCAATGTTTGAGATCAATTCTATTATTTGTTTATGAAAATTTTGCTCCAGCTCCAAATTATGTAAGAATGGTATGTTTCATGGTACGCAGGTCTTTGTCGATTAACTGTATCTCAACTAAGTAATTTGTTTAGGTTTCTTCTGCTGTCAATGCGGTAGTTTCTTTGTTTTCTATCAATTTAATACTGTATAAATTACTCACATATATAATCCTAGAAGTATTTCACCATGTAATTCTTTGGTACTAAGACCTAATGCCTCTAGATGACAGTGTCTAAAATACTAGAACCTGAACAATAATTAGCTCTAAAAGACTAGAAATTCTGCATGCTTGATGTAAACATTAAAAACTAATGATATTTTTTCCACGTGTTAGATGATTATCTAATGATAAAATCTGCAATCAGGACACAACTACGGTTCCAGGAATCTTTCAACCAATCACCCGTAAACTGAAGCTCTTGGCATCACGGTCAGACAACACAACTAGGGGAATGTGCTGACAAGTTTCAGGGTAAGTCTCATGTATTGTACCTTTTTTGTGTTTCTTTTTTCCTTGCTGGGTGTAACAATAAATTTGTAAATGTAACTAATCAATAATATAAGAAGATGTAAGGTTCATAGTCATGTATGTTTTCCCTTAACAAAATCATACCGCATGAGATTAGTGTAGTGGGGATGTAAGTTTTTGTGAAACTATCGTGGTGATCTGATTGAATCCTTATGAATATTAAAATACAAAACATAGAATTTTTTTTTTGAATTAAAAGGGTTTTTTCCCCGATTTCCATTAATAGAAACCAGATTAGTATTCAAATTAGAAGTTTTACTACATTATATGTTAATATTAAGTATTAAAAAGCAGCCCGTGCGAATGCACGGGTTGACGACTAGTTCTACAAATTCTGATTGCTGAAACACAAATAAGCGTACCATTCCTATGATTGGCCAGCTTAAAGCAAGTCGCACGGTACCATGTACTTATAAAACTATAAAAAGAGAGCTCTCTCGATGTTGAAACAATGACCATATGGAGCAAGACCGGATGCGATGTAACAATTTTGCGGTAAAAATGCATGCGTGTAGATTTCGAAATGAAGTATACTCTGTCTCATGTTTACAAATATGATTTACTCAATTTTATTCGACAAAAGTACTAGTTCGCTGCCCCCCGTCGAATAGGGCCACAGGTCGTCGTATATGTAAGTACATGTATCATACTAGAAGAGTTAGGCGCGCTTTGCCGCGCCCCTTTGTACAGTGGCAAAAAATAAAAATTAATGTTCACGATTAAAAATCGTCTTAAATGCGATAAGTTGTGGCGAACACACACTTACTATTCGAGAAATTGATCTCAGAAGTCAACGAAATCGCTTCATTGCTCATCACGCCGACCAGTGCAAATTTCTTATCTTCGGCCAAAACCTCAGGCATTGTGCCTTCTTCGTCTCGGTCGTCATGGAGTGGGCATTTGTGCCTTCTTCGTCTCAGCCGTCATGGAGTGGTGTACAGTGGCAGCGCAACCGAGTGCAAGCTGGAATTCAGGCTGAAACTGGTAGATGACCAAACAGTTGCAAAAGAGAAGGTTGTGAGAAACGACAATGGTATGACCAGAAAAGCTTGGACGGCTCGCATGCGCCTTCACCATCTGCGATGGGTGATCCTCACAAAATAGTGGTTGTTAGGGAGCACGAGCGGCAAGAATGTTGGTGCTCCGGCTTGGTCGGTGGCCATTTCGCTATCGGAGGTGATAACTGGATGGGAAGAACTGTGGCGCCAACGCCGTGCAAGCCTGGGACAACAGCGTGGAGGACCGGTCCGACATGAAGCGAGGTGTCGCTGCTGACTCGTGAGGGTCTGAGAGGCGGTGCAGGATGGACTGAGACCAACGACATCCTTCTTAGCCACACAAAATCAACATGTATACCCCACCAAACTTAGAAAGCGGTGCTAACACCGACTATTGGTAAAGAAAAATCACTCACTTACAAGTGGGGTCACCACGTTCACACCTAGGAGCAACAACATCCCTCTGTCTATAATGATCTTAGTACTTTAAAGAAGAAAATCACACTCACTTATAGGTGGGGCCACCCACATTCACACCAAATAGTAACCACAAACTTATATTTTTTAGAGCTTGCTCACTTATATGTGGGACCACCCATGTTCATACCTAGAACCAATCAGAAGTTTAGTTCTTTATTTTATATATATCGAAATGATATATCAGATTTCAGATTTAGCAAATAAAGCATACAACTAATGTACCTATTGTATGTGCTCTATAATTTTTTGTAAAAATAATGTATTTTTATTTATGCTACACAAAAATAGAAATAGAAATTTTAAGTGGGAATTGAATGGACATATTTTCTTTTTCATACCATAATTTTCTCTTTTCTGTAGTTGGAAATACCAATTTTTCACCGAAATTTGGCAATATATTCAGCCCATGTGTATGTATGCAACAATTTCTTTTTTCTAGGTGTGAACTATAAAGTGTGTATGTACCAACAATATTTTAATAAGGTGTAGTGGGGTCCATCGTGTGATGTGGTGTCACTACCCTATTGGAGGAGATAAGAAGCAAGGAGAGGCCAAGGATTCTAGTAGGATTGATATATGTAGAGAATAGAATTTTAAGTGGGAATTGAATGGACATATTTTTCTTTTTCATACCATAATTTTCTCTTTTCTGTAGTTGGAAATACCAATTTTTCACCGAAAATTTGGCAAATATATTCAGCCCATGTGTATGTATGCAACAATTTATTTTTTCTATGTGTGAACTATAAAGTGTGTATGTACCCAACAATATTTTAATAAGGTGTGAACTATAAAATAAGATATAGTGGGGTCCATCTTGTGGTGTGGTGTCACTACCCTATTGAAGGAGATAAGAAGCAAGGAGAGGGCAAGGATTCTAGTAGGATTGATATATGTAGAGATAGCATAAGGATGCTGGTTGCGTTGCATGATCCTATTCACTGAATCTTGATCTGCGCTGCTGCTGCTGCTTAAGGCGGACTCCCGTAGCAATGCATGCCCGGGCGGAACAATCCCGGGCACGGGACATCGGCTCTTGGAGCAGGTTGAAGTACTATGGGTGGCTTCTCCTCACCAATGAATGGAAGTAGAACTGCAACGAATTGAAAAAGATATACTTTCAAGATAAACCACATAAACTCGCAACCAATCTCAGAAAGTTTTTTCCATTTCTCAAAACTCTGTACATAAACCTCTATTCTCTATCTAATTGGCGGATACGACCGTTTTAACCTAAAAAAACTCAGAAATCCACTTATTTACCGTTAACAAAGTATTTCTGTAAATCAACTGGTACAACATCTTTTTTTCTCGTTTTGAAAAGAAATTTCACAGTGCCTGCGAACCGCACGAAAACTAATTGTTTACACAACCCTTTGCTCGAAAAGAATATAAGTAAGCAGAATAGGAAGAAGAGGGGCATTAGCACTCACTTCGAACGCCTTCGCACCTATGGGTATTGCTTATGCTGACCACGCATATCAGCATCAGGACTTGAATACACACAAGCAAGGCACGAACACTGACACTCGAGGCCATCTCTGATCAAGCTATATAGCAAGGTCTACACTTGCTTATCCTTGCAAAAGAATGGTTGGGAGTCGGCTGGTAATTATACTGGCATGTAGATAATATTTCCTACGCATTGATAGTGACTTGTAGCAAATGTTATCTCTTGATCGAGATTGCTCACTTGCGGGTGATCGACAATGCGCGATCTCCGGTATATCACAATTGAAAAAAGCAAAAAATAAAGGTACTCCGGACCACAAAATTGTTGGTTTAGCTCCTGTCCACGAGTAACTTCCGACGGCCGGAAACGAAGACAATCCGGCGAAATAAGCACATACACAACAAGGCAGCCAAGCACCTTGATCGATTCTCCTACTAGCCTACTAGCTATTACACGCACGTAACAAGGTCGCCGGAAACGCACACACAAAGATGACCGGTCAACTCTATAATCTAATTGGGTTGCGTCTCTCGATATGCGCCTCAACAACCAGTGATGGTTCCATCTGTTAATACTTATAGGCACCCTCTTGCAATGATTGACCTGCTATGAAAGCGTTGACATGCGTCATCCTTTCTCGCAGCGAACATTTTCCAGAGTTATATTGGTTTCGCAGTTGCTGTGTTGTTATACATACTTCTCATTTCAGCTAAAAAATGGATTGGTCTATTGCAACGCTAAAGGTGGTTAAATTAGTAATATAATTCCAACCGTTATGCTAGCTCTAGTATATTAATATATCCATTCTCTAATGCAACATTTTCATTTCTTTTCCCCCTTCCGGGAGAAGCAAATAACATGGGCCACACAAGGTGCATTTATCTTAAGATAATACAATCTGCTTCTCTATGGAAATGTTTGCAGGGCACAAATTGAGATTTATAGGACAGAGACATGTCGGAAATCAAATGATTTACTTCCTGGTCCTGGCTGGCACACACGCAAATCGCTGCGACTGACTCAACTTTGTTTTAGTCAACCGTGTAATTTAAGCCGTTCCACCTCTACAAATGGGGCTTGTCCCATCTTTAGCCGAAGACCGAGCTAACAGCACATTCTCCTTCGATTGTACATTGAGAAGTGCTGACAAGCGTCATCCTTTCTTGCAAGGTTTGTGCCTCTGCCATTATTTTCTTATGAGTTTTCTGCCGGTTTAACAACCTGCTAGTTAGAACCGTTACTATTTGATCTTCACATGGCCTATTTTACTGGTTAATCGGCGCTTGTGTTATGCCTAAGATCAAGCTAGCAACGCTTTCTCCCTTCCGCTCCGCTGACAGGAGTATTCTCCTTTTGTCGCCACAGTCCATTTTTGCAAGGTTGATGCCTTTACCATTACTATGTTTCGAGTTTTCTGCTGATTTCCTATCTACAGACAGTTGGTGCCCTCAGCATAGCTCTCTTCTTAGTCCACTTCTTCTCTAACAACCTGGTACATAATTTCGTGCCTATTTGCTATTCACAGATCTGTGTTTCACTGGAAAATCTGCACTTTTTCTATGTGTGTCACAATATTTCTGCTGCATGGCACAATAGTGACAGAGGAAATGATTAACTGCTAACTATTCTTGGTTATGAATGAATCTGTTCTGCACAAGCTCCACTTTTTGGTTGGTAGAGGTTAACCAGGAGAAAAAAAATTAAATTATCCATTTCTTCATGCTTGTTCTAGTGGTAAAATAAAAGTATGTAATTTCTCTCTTGCACCAGTTTCCTTCCGTTCTTGTACCAGGAAAAAAGGAACATGGATCAAGCAAGTGTGTTGCCAAGGATTTTTGCGTACCATTTATTGGAGGAGACGACAAATGGGTTCTCTGAGGATCGGGAGCTTGGTAGGGGCTCATACGGAAAAGTCTATCTGGTACGGTTAATATTGTTTCGGATCACTGTTTGATACAATTAGAGAAGGGCAACGTTGCTGAACTGAGAGACACTGCAAATTATTTGTTTAGCAAAATTTTAATGAGGGAAACAAAGTAGTTTTGATTGTTTTCTAGAGGTGCAATGACATTCATCACACAGAAATCATGCTTGCGTATGCCAAGACAGATGTTCCAATATTTTGCAAATTCGTATGCTACTACTACCAATCTTGCTATTTGTTTATTTATTAATTCATTTATTTCCATACTTGATCTTGAACTGTTCTGTGCTCTTTTGTCATACAACAAAAACCATATAGCTTAGAGGATTTAGGCCACTAAATTCGATAAAGTATTGTTTCCTATTTAGAAATTAATACATTTATTGCTATAAATTAGCAGAAATTAAACCAAGCATATGACATATTGAATAGGGAATACATAAGAATGGGGAAAAGATTGCTGTCAAAATGCTACATCCAATGATGGGACTTGACGATGGGCAATTTGAGAAGGAGTATCACAACCTTGAACAGCTCCGACACCAGAATATTGTTCGGCTAGTTGGATATTGCAATGAAACTAGTCGAGAGTTTGTGTCATTCGAAGGAAAAAGAGTTCTTAGTGAAGTGACACACCGAGCTCTTTGCTTTGAATATATGCAAAATAAAAGCCTAGACAATTGTCTTTCTGGTATGGTACATGGTTCTCTCCTTGTATTAGTAGTATGTGATAATCTTTTTATAAGATTTTCTTAAATATTATTTCTTTGTTTCTGCAGATGAATCTAGTGGACATGATTGGCACACACGCTATGCAATAATTAAAGGAATATGCAAAGGATTGCAATACCTTCACGAGGAAATGAAGCCTCCAATATTTCATTTGGATTTAAAACCAGCCAATGTACTGCTGGATGAGAATAGGGTCACAAAAATTGCAGACTTTGGATTGTCGACTCTCATGGGATCAGAGCGGACGTGTATAACAACAAGTCCTATAGGCACGATGTAAGCTGAATTTCGCACGTGAATTGAATCTTTACCTAATAAATCAATTGTTATGTTTCTATTAGATGCATGACATTCATTCTACTAATATAATGTTGTGTCATGCAGTGGGTACTTACCACCAGAATATATAAATCAGCATGTAATTTCAAATAAATTCGACATATTTAGCTTAGGTGTCATAATCATAAAGATAATGGCAGGACCTCTGGGCTACTCGCGAAGTGCTGAAATATCTTCCCAGGAATTTATTGATCTTATAATGGTTCCTTTGTCAACCCTAGATATGTATGTTTAATGAATCGTAATGTTTATATTCACAATTACCAGGTCCATGAAAATTGGAGGAATAGGCTACAAACATCATCAATGGTTGCGTTAGAGTCATATTGCGAGCAAATAAAGAGATGTGTCACAATAGCCTTAACTTGTGTTAAGGTGGATCGGCATCAAAGACCGACAATAGGGGATATTGTTAATGAGATGAATGTGGATATTGGTAATGAGCTGAATGTGGATATTGTTAATGAGCTGAATAGTAAGTTTCCTGATACGGCACGAAATACCCCAGGGTCATCGATGAATCAGGTGGGATCACTTATGGCACAATTGCGTGTTTTGCTATTGTCTTAGATGTGTTATGAATTGATATTTTAAAGTAAAGCCTTTTCGAAAAAACAAATTGAGCTTGCAAAAATAAACACTTGGAGGGTCATCCAACCTTACATCCTTAAAACTGGTAAGCAAGGACCAAGGATGATTGAAATGTTGTATAGTAACACTGTTTTTTGTTTCCGTCTTGGATTCGGAGACACTATTTTCTTGAGGAAAACGACTTGCTTGTCGGATAGGGGTATCCCATATTCAAATTATTGGTTACTTTAAGCACGCAAACGAAGGTGTATTGTTACAATCCCGGAGAAATGATTAGCTTTTCATGTCCCAAATTATAAATTATATTTTCACATTGAGAATATTTAAAGTACATTTTGCATATTTGCTAATCCAAATGACCTATGTGTGGTGTCCCATACGAAATGGATGGTTGTTCGACCCTCCAAATATGCAGAGAAGACAACAAACTCATATAACAAAAGAAGAAGAAGAAAGAGAGAGTGAAGGACTAAACAACGCAGAGAATCTATTTGGCGCGATTATCGACGATTTCAAGTTGGATAAAATGGCGAGGTACATGGGCAAACCAAAGACTAGGGAAGACCGAGCACGAGAGGCCTTGATTTTGATGAATGAGGACCATAAGGATGGCAAGGCTTCCACGTACGTTAATGGTATCCCCTCACCCTTATTTGGAAATACACTAGGCACGCTATGCCTCGTCTATAACGCAACCGGCCAGACCCTCTACCTAGTCGCCAACCATGACTGGATTGGTCACATCGGCAAAGTTCCTTATCCTACGGAGATTGGCAATGGCCAGTGGGCTGCCTTCCGTCATTCCAACTCATGGCCTCAAGGTTCAATGGCCGCCGTTGTGTATCGTGGGAAAAATAAAGATGGCGAGGACCAGGATTACCTGCTTTCCTGGACTGCCCCGCTGCAGTACATTAACCGCAACAAGGTATGCTTCATCCTAGTCATTGTTAATTAGCCTCATAGTTGTCCTTGTTAATAAGCTCAACTTACTCACGTCAATGCATATACAATTTTACTAGTGTAATATATGGGGGATACAGATTAACTGACGCATGCATACAGTGTTATTGCGAGATTGGTGGTGTCGACAACTTCCAAAACCGTTGGCCTAGTATAAAGAAGAAACTCGGCGATTCTGGTTATCCTTCGAAGGCCAAGTCTGATGGGTGCGAGATCGAAGCGAAAATCGACAGAGGCCTAATCCCTAAGTTCACTGCAATAATCAGCTACCGCTGATCAACCATGTCCAGCACTGTGTGATCTCTGGATTGTGAGGGGTGATAGTCTCTTATTACGATCACCCGGCCTGATTGCAACTGTAACTCCAAATAGCCCAAGCACGTGGCTCGACAGAGATGCAACGTTTTGTGATTCAGCCAGTTGAGAACTGCAGTTCATCTGATTTGACTGAGGAATCGGGCCAGATTTCGTTGCCGCGGGTAACAACCTTACACCTACTGAATTAGTCAGTTGTCGCTGATCGGTTATGCCCAGGGCCTCTATAGACCAACACATGGTCAATTAAATCCGCTTGTGATGGCTGATCGGTGGTATTGTTATGGTCATCACATCTGAATGCATCGTTAATCCTAACCTGTAACTCTAGATAGCTATGTCATAATCGACTATTCTTCAGGGAAATTGGTTAGAGGACACTGTTATTTTCCCACCGTGCCTTCATTTTGGTGAACTAGGATGGATGATAAGGACTGCAAGCTTAGGCTGCCAACCATGGGCACGCCATGCCATGGCTGGCATGGTCACCTGTGGGTGGCCCGGCGGATCTAGGCGACCAGCGCCGGGGTTAGGTCTGAGGCGGGGGAGAGCGTGACGGAAGGGTGACCGGACTCCAGAGATAAGGGTGTGGAGGAGGCCTGACCTGCGCCGGCGTTGACCTCTGACCGCCGCCTTCGTCGCCTCCAAGTCCCGGTCTTCTTTCGGGAGCTGGAGGAAGCGTTCAAGCGTTACGGAGAGTTTAGGGTTGGTTAGTCATTAGCTGAAAAGTTCAGTAAATCTGGTCTTTTATTTTTCCGATACACACTATACTACAACGCAGCCCTTTACGTACACGAGAATACACTCACTAAGAACGCCCACGTACATCATAATCCTATGAATATTTTTGAAAGACTGAGTCGGCGGTCAGGTGTTGAGATTGACAAAGTTATCACGAGTGTATTAAATGAATGTAGCCTCTCACTAAAGGATATTTCGCCTAAATTAGAAGTACCAGTCTCAAGTCTGTAGCTTAAACTCTAATGCGTTAGACACAACCACCCTCTTAACCATCCTAACAGGTTCTTTCGGTTGTTTAGCTACTCGTAGGATTCACAGGATAGTGAATAAAAGTACTATACATGCTAAATCTTAATGTTTCCATCGTTTAAAAAAAGTAGTGTTTCCATAAAAGACAAGCTGGTCATGTCAAGATTTTTTTTTAAATATATTCCAGCGTAATTGTCAAAAATAGCACCTTCAAAACAATTGCTAAAAATAATGTGAAAAAGCAATATGTGTACTTCGTGTCAACTCAGCTAGCCGGAATCCACCTTCTGCCTCTTCAGTCGGTGGAGAGTCCCATGCACTGACACTTGGTGTGAACTTAGTCGATAGAAAATCTGCGGCAGGGTACCTTCCACCAACACATTTGGCCTAAGTGACTTTTTGTCATCTGAGTTGGCGCGAAGTACAGTGGCCGCTTTCATATGCCGGCAGGGATATTCTTCTTGACAAAAAAAAATTCGGAGGGGACATTATTGATAATTACGCTGGGAACGGGACCATGGTAGAAAAAAATCGTCATCTCAACGTTGCCCTGTTACTTTGAAACGGGTACATAGGATGACACGTCTACCTCGTCAAACATTCCGCCCAACTCCTGGTCGAAACACGTTGTTGCAAGCCAGTAGTAGTACGCACTAGTGATGGATCGATCGCGACGTCTGGCGTGCGCATTTTTTTAATAACTAACCCCAAAAAGGGTGTGAGTTTTATATCGCGTAAATACTAGAAGAAGACTGCAAAGTCCATTATCCTTTACTTTAAAATGAAAAGTCTATTTTCCTTCAGGTAAAGAAAAGGACTACTTACGCTAAAGAAAAATGAGCTACTTTCGCCCGACTAAGGTCCAATTCTTTTTGGCCGCTTCTCTAATAAGTAAAGTTTTTTTAGGAAAGTCGCCCCAAAATTTAGCAAAACCTTATAAACCAGAAATCTGATGTTGAGTTTGAATTCCCTCTTAAATTTTAGGGACGGTTTCCCCAAAAAGCTGGAGAAGCCGTCAAAAAATTAGACCTAATAATAAATGGACGACGTGAGACTTTGACCATCAGCTTGCACGAGAACTCCATTGCCACGGACCAGGCACAAGCTCGATCGGCAGACCAGCAAGAGCCCTAGCTACGAAAGAGTCGCGGGTTTCGAATTAATAGATCCTTCGAATTAAGATGCCCCATCCCAAAGTCACGTCCGTCGAACATACTTCTGCCGTCACTGTGTATGTGGCCGGCCGGTTAAACCTAAGCGTGCGGTACGTAGGATGACACACGTCTACTTCGTCAAACATTCCGCCCAGTCCATGCATGCATTGTCGGAACGCGCTCTTGCATTTTTTTTTGCAGGTCGAGCACGTTATTGCTAATAGCCTAATATAGTACGCAGTACAACCAGTGATCTGTGATGGATCGATCGTGACGTTTGGTGTGCGCAGTTTTTGTAACCCGCAAAAAAAGTCACTAGTAGAGAAAAGCTTATAGATAGGTGACTTTCTGTGGCGCACCAATTTCCGTGCGCCACAGAAATATGGTGCGTCACAGAAAGTCACATTTCTGTGGCGCACTAAACCACATGTCCCGCAGAAATTAGACTTTCTGTGGCGCACCAAGCCTGGTGTGGCATAGAAAGTCACATTTCTGTGGCGCACCACACAGATTTTTTTTTCAAATCTCACCCCCTGTGGTTGTAGGAAGTAAAGGAAAATGATAAAAAATTTAATAAATAAAATCCTTTGACATGTAATTAGGTTTGAGTGTCTAGTAGGTATAGAAATTTTAAAATATGAATTTTGACCTTTTCGGCAACAAATGAAAAAAAAATCTTGTAACGGCCATAACTTTTGCATACG
The DNA here is from genome assembly GCA_947311845.1 of Poa pratensis. Taxonomy (NCBI): domain Eukaryota; kingdom Viridiplantae; phylum Streptophyta; class Magnoliopsida; order Poales; family Poaceae; genus Poa; species Poa pratensis. The sequence continues at coordinate 38,035,614 of CAMZMU010000052.1, forward strand.
ACGTCGAAATAATGCGTTTTATATGCCAAAAAAACTAGAGAAAATCCGAGTTCGAATTCACTAGGGTTTACCTTGTCAGCAATTCTCAGATTCTCCAAATTCCAAAAAAAAAATTATTTCAAACAGACGATTTTTCGTCGCAAAATCAAAAAAAAATTCTAACAGTCCAAAAAAAGACACAGAAATGTATAACAAAGAAGATTGTTGATTTTTTTTGGATTTTTTGAAGTGTTTTGAATTTTTTTGGTTTTTTTTTGAATTTTTTGAATATTTTAGGTTTTTTGAAAAAAAAATATCTTTTGAATCTCCTTTTGAAACTTTAGAAGTTTTTAAAAATCTGAAATTTGAAAACACACATTTATAACACATACATAACATATACACATGTAAGATTTAAGAGGGTTCATATGATATATGTATCAGTAAGAACTTGAGTAGCACAAGGGTAGGTGAAGTGGGTGGAACTTAGAAGTTAAGCGTGCTAGGGTTGGAGCAATTTGAGGATGGGTGACTTATGCATGTAAAATGCATACATGAACTTTGCACTATATCACTCATATTTCAATCATATTTGCATCATATAAGGGTTATACCACTGTTATTTAACGATTTTAGGAAATAAAATAATTGTTTCCTATTTTTATGGAATTAACCCTGCAGAAAACCCTATTTCTTTCCTTTTATGTTTCAGGGACCTAAACGACGTCATAAAAATCTGGAAAAATACTGGCGTCATTATTTTGGAAGGAGGAAGACGTAGGAGCGAAGGAATCAAGCAAACGGAGGCCGGAGGGCCAAAAGGGGTGGCCCACGCGGCCACTGTTCCTAGCCGCGTGGGGCCCACCAACTTGGCCCTCGAGGCTCCGCAGCCGTCCATCTTTACTCCACCGCCTTCGTCTTGACCTAAAAATGCCTATAAAAGAAGTCCCACGGTGTTCTCGAAAACAAGCGCCGCCATATCATAGAAACACGAAAACGAAGATCTGGAGCTACAGATTTGGGGGGGAAACTCCGGTGGGGCGCTGCCCGGCGTGGTCTCCATCTTCTCCATCGACATCTCCACCATCTCCATGATGAAGAGGGAGTAATCCACCTCTGTACTATGGGTTTGTGGAAGTAACTTATGTATCTCTCCTCTCTTTGAGCTTCACTAATTAGTACCGTATGAGCTGCTGAATATGATTACGGTCATATATGTAATTCCTATGTGGTGGATCTTTTGTGAGTTAATATATGTTGAGATTGCAAATGTTTGTTTCAGTTATGAATATAGATGCATATTATGCACCCCGTTCTTATCTATTTGTTATGATCAAGCATGTTTATGAGGGCGTGTGTGGGGTGATGTGTGCATTAGTTGGAGTAACGGGGGGGGGGGTGGTGAGTGGGGTAAGTTGACAACTGTAATATCGCGATCCACTTGGGTGTTTTACCTTACTTTGTTGCCTCACTAGGGATAAACAAAAATACCATGCTACAAGGGTTGAGGGTGACCAAGCTTCTTCCTGTGACTAAATCTAGCATGTTCTTATTTTCACTTCATGTCATGATACTTAAAGCTATACTCTGAGTTATCTTAATTAGTAAGGTGTTATGATTTAGTTCGCATCTTGGGGAGTATAAGTGAGATTAATAACCAAAAGATCTCTATGTTAGAACGTGATGCCCATATAATTAGTAACTTGATATCAAACTTTGTGTTGCAATCTCATATGTCAACTCTATGTGTCCATTGTCTGCCACACCATTAAAAGAGAGAGTGCATTTGTGAAACCATGAACCCCGGTCCATTTTTAATCATAAGAAACACCTTTCCAACCACTTTTACCACTTTTCCATTTTTGCAATTATTAAATCCGAAAATACAAAAACACTTTTCCCTCTTGCATTCATCATAACCCCCCCCCCCCCAATATCATTTATCATTGTTATCATCATCCTTGCACATTCATTCACCACCATTGCATATTTATTTCTTGTTTGCATTGCATATTTATCTTGATATCATTCAAACACCTTGTGCTTGACAACCACAGGTGAGGTTGAGGACCAAAACAATTAACCTTGTTTTGTAGGTGACCAAAAGAAGGATAGGAAAATAAATTTTTCATTACTGATTCCCCAAGAGTTCGATATTAAACCCTCGAGTCACCCTCGTGGGGAAAACACGTCTTCCACTTACTACACACTCTGCACTTGGAGTCTCAACCTAACCCATTTACTTTTGACGCAGGTAACTACGCACCGGAGATCAAGACTGTTTTCTGGCGCCGTAGATCAACCTCTTCAAGGGCCATCAAGACTGTTTTCTGGAGCCGTTGCCGGGGAATCATAGCTGCGAAGGTTTATCCAAGGAGATCACAACAAAGTCAACATCACCAACTTGTGCTAACACCTAAGCTTGGGGAGGTTGCACCTACGTGAGCATCATCTTATCCATCTTTACCTTCAAAGCAAAATTATTTGTTTTGCCATTGTCTTACATTGTCTTGCATTTGTAATTCGGTTTGCATTTGTGAGACTCATTTTACTTTCAGTTTTGCATAAAAAATTAAAAAACACATAAAATATGTTAAAACTATGGGAACTTACTATGAATATCGATCAACCAAAGAAGGAAATAGAATGCTTGAATTACTTGAACATCTCAATGATATGGCTATTGAGTTTTGTGAATTACATGATGTCACTTGCTGCTTTAGAAAAGACTATAAACACTCTCCCTATCAATGTAAGTATAATAGTGATCCTATTATTGCTGCTTATCAAGAGTGTAAATTTGCATGCCATGATATAGAACAAGTTGAGAAATATATTGCTTATGTTGCAGCCCATGAGATAGACTTTCTTATTGATAAATTTGTTGCAACTAGTCATGAAGCTCGTGTAATGAAAGGACACATTTCTATTCTTCTCCAAATTTGCAAAAAAGAATTTAGTGATAATGTTTATGTTAAAGAAAGAATTCTTGCTTCCATGGAAAGTACTAATATTTTGCAGGAAGAGGATGATGAAAACATAAGCTTGGAAGAGGAAGTATGTGAAGAGGAGATTGAAATGGATATGTTCCAACCTAAGCTTGGGGAAGAGTTGGATCTCCCAACTTCACCTTCAACAAATGATAGTAACACTCAAACTAAAAAAATCTTTTGTTATTTATGAGAACCCATGTTATGATGAGTGTGAAACTAAAAATTTATGGTCCTATAGGATAACCCATGCTATTATGATGAAACTAATAATGCTCCTTTACTTTTTAATAATTCTACTAGTGAACTTATGGATGATAATGAGGAGTGTTGCTTAAATATGCTATATGATAATGCTTTAAATGATGGTCCTATGCTTATTGATAATCCTACATGTTTAGAAGTTGTTACTAATTTATGTGAGGATAAAAATGATATACTTGCTGTTTGTGAAAATACTCTTACTAATGTGAGTCCTACTTTGTTCCTGAATTCTCCTAATTACACCATAAAGGAGAAATTTGCCTATGTTGAGAAATACTTATGTGGTGTGCAATTATCTCTAGTTCCAAATAATTGTTGCAGCCATGATATTAAACTTAATATTGATCTTAATAACTATTTTGAAAGAGGGAAGCATGCTACTGAATTCCAAAATAAATTTAATGATCCTCTTTATTTTCCTAAATTATCTAAGTTAAATGATTCTTGTGGTTATATGGTTGAATTTATTTCTACTACTAGCAACTATTATGAAAGAGGAGGTGATAAGAACTGTAGAACCCCCACCTTTTAACAAAGGTTGGGATTCCCTGTGTAACGTGCTAGTCCCTGGATCGACTTGCTAGCACACACAGTTTGAGATGCAATACCATAACATTGTATCAAAGTATATTACACGATGATTCAGAATTTAAAAGATTCGATACAAGGTGCATAGCCGAAGGCTAGCTCAAACCAAAGTAAACATACAGCGGAAAGCAAAAGATACAATGAGCCCATCATCTTCATGTGCCACAGGCAAGCATGTTGGTTGTAGACTCGAAACCCTGTCGCAACCTTACTCATCGTCTGACGGACCTGCAACGGTGAGTTACAGCCCAACTATATGGGTCAGCACAATTGAATTGTGATGGCAAGATGACACTTATGTGGATATAAATGGCAACCTAAATTCTACATGAATATTTGGCTAAGTGGGGTTTTGAGGCTGATTTGCATAAAGCCGGTTTTATCCTATCATTTGTAAAACAATTTTCATCTTAGACAAAGAGTACCACTGATAGAAAACAGTGAACACCTTTGACAACTACTCATGGCAAGCACCACTGATAGAAAACAGTGAGCCCCCATCCCTTGTTCACCCTCAAGTTTTAATTTAGAAATTGGGATGAGGAGATCTTCAACAGCTTCCCGTCTAGTTGCTCAAAATTGTCCATAACCGGGGACACGGCTAAGTATACTCAATTTTTACTCTCGAGAGGGTGTGCACTTTCACCACAAGACCCAATCATTCCCTCCTCCATTGCAACCAATTATGAAATGGAAAAGAGAAGACTGAGACGAGATATTTTGGAAGAACTTTCCCACCCATACCGGCCTGACGCGCTTCACATATAAACCTCTACCACCACCTGTCAAGCCGGGATGAGTCCGCTAAACTTACTCCAACAAGACAGAGCCCATATGACATGTGGCTGCACTAGAAGCTACTGAACAAGGAGAGTCTACAATCTCTTTTAGCCTGGGTGACTTTCCACAAGTGTGCACTTCCACCAAGGGCAAATTACCATAGACATGAACCATAGACATGGACCCCCTGAGTAGTCACCCACCTTGGTCCACCAACCAGGACCCAGGTAGTTCATTGATTAGTTATTAATTTTTATCACTATTGAACTAATCAAAACATTTTTCATAGCATGACTATACTAAGTTCCATACTACAAGCTCTGGGTGGGGGTTGGCTACACACTAATAGGAGCATAGCATAGTATAATATTCAGTATCAAGCCTACCATGCATACTACTGAAAACACTAGATGCATAGTAGTAAAAGTAGTAGGATTTTATGGTGTCACTTGCCTTGGCCAACTGAAGAGTTGAAGTTACACTCTTCACAACACGTGAGACACTCCGTACAATCTAAACATAGAGATAACACAATAGTAAACAAACAATTCAACAACATCATTACATACAAAACAATCATGCGCATAGGGTCTTCACAAACTTTGGTCGAGGATTATCACATAATTCAATGTGCAAAAAGAATTAATGTGATTAGGTTTAGGGTTTTCCATTGTGCTTAAAGGTTGGTCAAGCAATTAAGTATGAACATCATGAATGTCATACATAAGTTACTGTGGTGTTCCTTAGGTTTCAAAGAGGTTGGTCTTAATCATGCGGATCACTTAAGGGATTTTGGAAAATGCTTAACACATTTTAAAACAAGGATTTTTGCATACAATATTTTAGTAAGATCTTAAACACTAAACTTAATAATTTCAGTTGGCAAACCATTCTAAATAAGGGTTTTGGTCTTTCTGGTCAGAGGCAACTATTTGGGTCACTTTTGAAAAAAAACCAAATTTAAATAATTTGTAGGATTTAAACTATATCCAAAATACTCCAATTGATCTCTTGTTTTTAAATTGTTTAAAAAGTATTCAAAGATATTTCTGAAAGTGACTAAGTTATTCTACATAACCTAAGGTTTTCAAAAATATTTTATTTGCAAATTTTGGACTTATAGAAATGAAGTTATGCAAATATACTCAAATCTCTCATTTGAAATTTGAATGTTTTAAACTTTTCCAAAACAGAGAACTAATGAGTCTAAAAGATTCTACAAGTCCAGAGCTTTTCAAAAATATAAAGTTTGTTAAATTTGGCCAAACCAATAAAAAGTTGTGAAGGTTCTAAGTTACAGGGGCTTTTCTGGAAAATGACCATTTTAATTCAATTCGGAATAATTCCAGAAAATGGTTGGGTGACGTGGCATGCTGTGATTGGCCCATACCGGTTCAGTTAAGTGATCTAATTGGAACCGTCTGATCAAGATCTGACGGTCCAGGTCCTATTAACCAAAGGCGGGCGGCGCCTGTGTGCCGGAGCAACTCCGGCTGCGGCGGCGACATGGCCAGCGAGCACGGGCCCGAGGAAAAGGAGGGGGAGGGCAGCGGCGTTGGTACCTGGCGGTGGAGGGCGACGAGGCGAGGTCGGCTGCGAGGTAGAGGACGGCGGGGATGCTCGGGCGTGTCGGTATTCCTCGCCGGAGTAGGGGGGCGGACGGCGGCTTCGGGTCGTGGACGGGCTCGACGCCAGGAGGTGAGTTGGGGGATAGGACCTGGTTCAAAACGTGCGCACGGGTGGGGAGTCCGTGAGTGCAGACAAGAGAGGGAGGGGTGGCCGCTGCTCACCATAATCGCCGGTGGACGGCGACGACCCGAGGTGGAACGGCGGCTCGAAATGGGGCAGCCTGGCGGCGTATCTGGGGCACGTGCATGGGGGAAAGGAGGAGCGGGGTCGAGGGGTTTTAAGGACGCTGGGGGAGTGCCGTTGCGAGGTTCGGGCGAGCGGGGCGCGTGGGGGGAGTGGCGACGGCGGGTTCGTGCGCGTGGGGCGCGGGCGACGGTTGAAGACGACCCCGACAGGTGGTCCCCACCTGTCGGTGAGAGAGGGAGCGCGTGGATGGGCTGGGCTGGTGACGCGCGGGCGGTAGATAGGACGGCTGCTTGCTGGGCTCGGCACAGTATCGTTTTTTTTTTTGTCCTTTTCCTTTTCTTTTTTTTCTTTTTTTCTTATTTCTTTTATATCTTTTGTTTACAAATCCAACTCATTTCAAACAAATTTCTAGAAATTTTGTGAATTCAAAACATTTCCTTTAAACATATAAACAACCATTTCCAAAACTTTTCAAATTTGAAAAGATTCAAAATAACGCATAAAGGTTTATTTGAACCTTTATGTGATTTTATAAAATAGGATCTTATAAATTCTTTTTGAACTTAGAATTTAATCTAATAATTTAGGATGAGTAATATCATTCAACATGATAAACTTAATAAATTAATTTTGGTACAAAACATTTTATTTAAAAGGGTTTGGTAAATCATTTTAAATACAAATAATCATTTCATGTATCAAAATAAATGTTTTACTTCAAAATCCTTAAATCTTAAAATAGAAGGTAAAGAATATTTAAAATACATTTCCAAATCATATTTCAAAAATATTGTATAATTGTTCGATAATTTTGAAAAATGGGTTTTAATAAAATCATTTGTGGTTTTAAAGGAAATCTAGGAAATTTACCACAAATACAAATTTTGAAAAAGAGTTACCAGGAATCATTTCAAAATCATATGAAAGAGTTAAAAACTAAATTTTGAAAATATAGTATGTTTAAATAACCCAAAACAATTTATAAATAGGGTTTATTAAGTAATCGAAAGCAATATATTGGATTCCATTTCAACTTCGAGTAATTTATTTTATTCAAACAAAAGTTTCAGTTTTTAGTGATTTTTAAAACATTCCAAAAATCTGGGATGTTACAGAACCTAACCTTCTCTTCATCTGTGCATCCTATGGTCACTAGATTCTTATTCACCGAGCGTAGCCAGTCATCAGCTACAACGGGTTCTGAGGCACTAGTGAATGTGGCTGGTCTCAGCCTCAGGAATCGGGTGAGCATGTCCACTTGAGGTGGTGGTGGGTTGTTGTTGTTGTTGTTTGCTAAGATCTGGGTCATCACTTGCATGAGCTGGGTCATCACTTGCTGTATCCCATCGTTGTTGTTGTTCCCATCGTTGTTATTGTTGTTTTCACGGCGAGGAGGCATCTGTGGGTTTAGCATAGATGAGAATCAAGATAGAAAGGTCTAAAGAGAATATTCCTACCCACCAGCAGATCAAGGCAACTCATATCAACCAACAACATCTACTCCCTCCGTTCCATAATATAAGATGTTTAGATGTTACACATGTTGTCTAGATTCATACAAAAAAGAGTGTGCATGTATACTAAAACATGTCTACATACATATGTGTGCATGTGAATTTAGCAAAAAACTAAAACATCTTATATTGTGGAACGGAGGGAGTAGCAAGCAACAAAATCAAACAATCCTTTCCTTACAAAGACAAACTTTTGATAAATTTGATTTAAACAACTAAGGTGGTTTGGAAAATCAAACGTATCGACATCGCCATACCACAGGGTTGGTATGGTCAATATTTGAATCATAATAAATACTAAATGATAAATGTTGGTCAACCTAATCTCGATAACACCTTCTAAGGTGCAGCTTTCTTGAATTGAGCAAGGTACTTCTTTGTACTGCCAGTCTTACGCTTCTTAATGGCTTCTAATTCTCCTTCCACTTCCTTCAGGCGGTCTTGGGTTAAACGGAGTCTCGCATTTAGGACTGTTCCTAGAATACCAATCGCGTTCCATGCTGCGCTCTTGCAGGAGTCGAAGAAACTGGGATAGTGTTCTGTAGCGGAGAAGATATGGTATCCTTTTCCCTTTATGTCATCTTCCTTGTTCTTGTACAAGTGGGCTTGTACATGCCATGCTTCTTGTCCATCCTTCATGTAGAGATATCCTTTGTAGATAGTATCCCTTCAAGATCTAGTCCCCTCATGATGTTCCTTAATGCCATGGGAAAATCGGTCTCACTCTCCATTTTCATGGTCCTAGTAGGTCCTTTCTCAAAGAAGTTGGTCATCTACATAAGGGTTTTAAGAGAGTTGAAAAATGATTAGATAAGTGTTACAAGGAGGCGATTTTTTCAAAATTAATAAAAGAGAAATGTATAATAAAGTTTTTTGTATGAAATAGCTCAAAATAGAATTTTATTTCATACGGTTTTTCCTATAACCTAATCCAACCTAGGGCCACGAATCTACAGGCAACACAGTGCTCTGATACCTCTGTAGAACCCCCACCTTTTAACAAAGGTTGGGATTCCCTGTGTAACGTGCTAGTCCCTGGATCGACTTGCTAGCACACACAGTTTGAGATGCAATACCATAACATTGTATCAAAGTATATTACACGATGATCCAGAATTTAAAAGATTCGATACAAGGTGCATAGCCGAAGGCTAGCTCAAACCAAAGTAAACACACAGCGGAAAGCAAAAGATACAGTGAGCCCATCATCTTCATGTGCCACAGGCAAGCATGTTGGTTGTAGACTCGAAACCCTGTCGCAACCTTACTCATCGTCTGACGGATCTGCAACGGTGAGTTACAGCCCAACTATATGGGTCAGCACAATAGAATTGTGATGGCAAGATGACATTATGTGGATATAAATGGCAACCTAAATTCTACATGAATATTTGGCTAAGTGGGGTCTTGAGGCTGATTTGCATAAAGCCGGTTTTATCCTATCATTTGTAAAACAATTTTCATCTTAGACAAAGAGTACCACTGATAGAAAACAGTGAACACCTTTGACAACTACTCATGGCAAGCACCACTGATAGAAAACAGTGAGCCCCCATCCCTTGTTCACCCTCAAGTTTTAATTTAGAAATTGGGATGAGGAGATCTTCAACAGCTTCCCGGTCTAGTTGCTCAAATTGTCCATAACCGGGGACACGGCTAAGTATACTCAGTTTTTACTCTCGAGATGGTGTGCACTTTCACCACAAGACCCAATCATTCCCTCCTCCATTGCAACCAATTATGAAATCGAAAAGAGAAGACTGAGACGAGATATTTTGGAAGAACTTTCCCATCCCATACCGGCCTGACGCGCTTCACATATAAACCTCTACCACCACCTGTCAAGCCGGGATGAGTCCGCTCAACTTACTCCATCAAGACAGAGCCCATATGACATGTGGCTGCACTAGAAGCTACTGAACAAGGAGAGTCTACAATCTCTTTTAGCCTGGGTGACTTTCCACAAGTGTGCACTTCCACCAAGGGCAAATTACCATAGACATGAACCATAGACATGGACCCCCTGAGTAGTCACCCACCTTGGTCCACCAACCAGGACGCAGGTAGTTCATTGATTAGTTATTAATTTTTATCACTATTGAACTAATCAAAACATTTTTCATAGCATGACTATACTAAGTTCCATACTACAAGCTCTGGGTGGGGGTTGGCTACACACTAATAGGAGCATAGCATAGTATAATATTCAGTATCAAGCCTATCATGCATATTACTGAAAACACTAGATGCATAGTAGTAAAAGTAGTAGGACTTTATGGTGTCACTTGCCTTGGCCAACTGAAGAGTTGAAGTTACACTCTTCACAACACGTGAGACACTCCGTACAATCTAAACATAGAGATAACACAATAGTAAACAAACAATTCAACAACATCATTACATACAAAACAATCATGCGCATAGGGTCTTCACAAACTTTGGTCGAGGATATCACATAATTCAATGTGCAAAAAGAATTAATGTGATTTGGTTTAGGGTTTTCCATTGTGCTTAAAGGTTGGTCAAGCAATTAAGTATGAACATCATGAATGTCATACATAAGTTGCTGTGGTGTTCCTTAGGTTCAAGAGGTTGGTCTTAATCATGCGGATCACTTAAGGGATTTTGGAAAATGCTTAACACATTTTAAAACAAGGATTTTTGCATACAATATTTTAGTAAGATCTTAAACACTAAACTAATAATTTCAGTTGGCAAACCATTCTAAATAAGGGTTTTGGTCTTTCTGGTCAGAGGCAACTATTTGGGTCACTTTTGAAAAAGAAACCAAATTTAAATAATTTGTAGGATTTAAACTATATCCAAAATACTCCAATTGAGTCTCTTTTTTTAAATTGTTTAAAAAGTATTCAAAGATATTTCTGAAAGTGACTAAGTTATTCTACATAACCTAAGGTTTTCAAAAATATTTTATTTGCAAATTTTGGACTTATAGAAATGAAGTTATGCAAATATACTCAAATCTCTCATTTGAAATTTGAATGTTTTAAACTTTTCCAAAACAGAGAACTAATGAGTCTAAAAGATTCTACAAGTCCAGAGCTTTTCAAAAATATAAAGTTTGTTAAATTTGGCCAAACTAATAAAAAGTTGTGAAGGTTCTAAGTTACAGGGGCTTTTCTGGAAAATGACCATTTAATTCAATTCGGAATAATTCCAGAAAATGGTTGGGTGACGTGGCGTGGCTGTGATTGGCCCGTACCGGTTCAGTTATGTGATCTAATTGGAACCGTCTGATCAAGATCTGACGGTCCAGGTCCTATTGACCAAAGGCGGGCGGCGCTGTGTGCCGGAGCAACTCCGGCCGCGGCGGCGACATGGCCAGCGAGCACGGGCCCGAGGAAAAGGAGGGGGAGGGCAGCGGCATTGGTACCTGGCGGTGGAGGGCGACGAGGCGAGGTCGGCTGCGAGGTAGAGGATGGCGGGGATGCTCGAGCGTGTCGGCTATTCCTCGCCGGAGGAGGGGGCGGACGGCGGCTTCGGGTCGTGGACGGGCTCGACGCCAGGAGGCGAGTTGGGGGCTGGGACCTGGTTCAAAACGTGCGCACGGGTGAGGGAGTCCGTGAGTGCAGACAAAGAGAGGAGGGGTGCCGCTGCTCACCGTAATCGCCGGTGGACGGCGACGACCCGAGGTGAGAACGCGGCTCGAAATGGGGTAGCCTGGCGGCGTATCTGGCGCGCGCGTGCATGGGGGGAAAAGGAGGAGCGGGGTCGAGGGGTTTTAAGGACGCTGGGGAGTGCCGTTGCGAGGTTCGGGCGAGTGGGGCGCGTGGGGGGAGTGGCGACGGCAGGTTCGTGCGCGTGGGGCGCGGGCGACGGTTGAAGACGACCCCGACAGGTGGTCCCCACCTGTCGGTGAGAGAGGGAGCGCGTGGATGGGCTGGGCTGGTGACCCGTGGGCGGTAGATAGGACGGCTGCTTGCTGGGCTCGGCACAGTATTTTTTTTTTGTCCTTTTCCTTTTTTTTCTTATTTCTTTTATATCTTTTGTTTTACAAATCCAACTCATTTCAAACAAATTTCTAGAAATTTTGTGAATTCAAAACCTTTCCTTTAAACATATAAACAACCATTTCCAAAACTTTTCAAATTTGAAAAGATTCAAAATAACGCATAAAGGTTTATTTGAACCTTTATGTCATTTATATAAAATAGGATCTTATAAATTCTTTTTGAACTTAGAATTTAATCTAATAATTTAGGATGAGTAATATCATTCAACATGATAAACTTAATAAATTAATTTTGGTACAAAACATTTTATTTAAAAGGGTTGGTAAATCATTTTAAATACAAATAATCATTTCAAGTATCAAAATAAATGTTTTACTTCAAAATCCTTAAATCTTAAAATAGAAGGTAAAGAATTATTTAAAATACATTTCCAAATATTTCAAAAATATTGTATAATTGTTTGATAATTTTGAAAAATGGGTTTTAATAAAATCATTTGTGGTTTTAAAGGAAATCTAGGAAATTTACCACAAATACAAATTTTGAAAAAGAGTTACCAGGAATCATTTCAAAATCATATGAAAGAGTTAAAAACTAATTTTTGAAAATAGAGTATGTTTAAATAACCCAAAACAATTTATAAATAGGGTTTATTAAGTAATCGAAAGCAATATATTGGATTCCATTTCAACTTCGAGTAATTTATTTTATTCAAACAAAAGTTTCAGTTTTTAGGGATTTTTAAAACATTCCAAAAATCTGGGATGTTACAAGAACCCTCTTTATGTTACTAATAATTATATGCTGCAATTAAATATTGTTAATATGCATTGGGAAACTTCTATTTATGGTGATTCATTCATATACAAAATGCCGATGCATAGAAAGAAAGTTAGACTTCGTTGTTATTACTTTTGTGTTTTGTTTTTCTCTCAACTAGGGTTCAACTTGACTATTATTTTCATTGGCTTGAGAGCACCATGGAATCCTGGTATTATGCATGAAACACTTCCCAATGAAGAGGGGCACATCAAGTTCAAGCTCCCTCATGAGTTTCATCTTCAATAAACAACAAGTAAGATGCCTAGATATATGGCTATAAGAAGCGCTTTGCGGGAGGCAACCCGGTTATTTTTATGTGTGATTTTCTTTGTGTCCTCTTGCTGTAACAAGAGAGTTTGTTTTAGTTTAGTTTCTGGAATTTTGAATAAAGTGCCAAGTTTTACCCTTTTTGGTTGAGAAAGTTGCTTATAGCGTTCGGAGATTTTATTTCTGCACGAATCTGTGCACGGTATGATTTTTAATTCTTATTCTGTAACTCCGAATGAGCTCATATTTGAACTGTAGTTGAAACTTTTCATCCTCTGCATGCATAAAATTTTTCGGAATTTTTCGGCAAAGTTTGGTAGGGTAGAAAAATAAGTTTTGCTGCTGCTGTTTTTCTGGACAGATTCGGTCCCATTTTGTTTTATGCATGTTTTGAACTTTTATCTTGAATCTTTTGATTAAAATGAGTTTATGAGTATGCATACAATATTATATACTTCTGGACATTCATATGATGTTTTTTTAAGGATTATATGCAGCAAGAAACCTATTTGTTTATCACTACTAATGCACCCCACAGAAAAAAAAGGGAGAAACGATGTTTTGAACTTTTTTCACAGGGATTGGAGGAGATGTACCAAGAGCTATGAAAGTATGGTGAAGACCATAAGCTTGGTGATGTGAAGACAACCCCACTGGACCTACACACTCTCGGTTTGCACACGTCTAACTTCTGTTTTTCGATCGAAACACTTTATCGCATAAACTTGGAGCGTCTTTTTGTTTGTTTTTGGTTTGATTGTATTTTGTGAGACCACCACACTATCATTTTATGAGAAAGAGCTACTGGAAATATTGGTTGAAATATGTTGGATGCTTTTATTGTATTGGGAAAAGGGATGTTTGAGTTGATTTTTAATGATACATATAGTTGCATGATTCATGAGCTTGTCAATGAGTAATAATTTGCAAATGTTTTATCAAGAGCTATCACTTATTCATGTTTTGATGCTGAAAGTTATTTTACTTTGTTTAACATGGATTAGTTAGTTCTATGGACACTCATGCATGCATCCAGATGGTCAACTTTCTCCCTCTTGCTAGCCAAAAACTCAAACAAGTAAAAACTTGTTTCCAACACCTTCAACCAAAGTTATTCCAGTGAGTCCACCATATCTACCTAATGGCTTTATGCTATTCCGAGTATGTTTATCATGATATTTTTGTTATCTATACTCTGAATGAAAATGTTTATGTTATTGATTGTTATGGGAAAAGTTGGTTATATAGCTCTCTCGTACTTGATGCACAACTTTATTTTTATTGCATAAATAAAACATGACCCATTGTGATTAAGATTATGATGTTAGTGGCTTGATAAATGTCCGAGGTTGGGAGTTACCCATATGTGCTGTCACATGCAAAGCTTTCAACATGCTCCTTCATCTCATTTAGTTGATACATGTACTTTTGTTTATGGATGCCTATCATGGTGAAATGAGGTGGAAATGAATTAATTTAAATGAGTTTGTATAAATGGTTACAGAGATGCCTGGGCCGCTAATCTAAGCCATGCATCATTCATGGTGGAAATTTACTTACATGCTATGGTGAACCGTCTGTGATGCACCTTATACTAAAAAGTTATTCCAATGGTAAATAAAAAGGGTGTTGAGGTTGTTCATCTTGTTTGTTTGTCTTGTCATTTTGATATGGGCTTGTTCCATATCCTGGGACAAGAGGTACCCCAGTTGACGCTCTTGATGATACTATTATTACTTTACAATGATATATAACTTGAACTTGCTTTGTCTCCTAAGTTGAGTAACTCATGGTGTAGGTACTTGTATTCAAGGGGCATGAGACACCTAACCTTTACTTTGTCAAGCACACTACTCATATTTGCTTTCACATTAAACTTTAATCATCCAAGATGCTATGATAGGGGTAATGAGAGCTTGACACCAGAATTCCACATTGCAATCATTAACTTAAGTAGAAGAGTTTGCAAGTTAGATGAAACTTATGCATGCTTTACCTCTACTCACATATACATCTTTCCAAAGTGTCCACCTTTTATATTCAGATTTTCATCTACACTCTATGACCAATGTAGGATGTTCTTACTTATCATTATGCATACATGTGGTCCATATTACTATCTTCTATGTTACACTTTTTGAAATTATCATTGAACATCCTTGCTTGGATACTTGATATCACTTCATAAACTATTTTGCATATTGCTACTCCTTTGAAGAATGAATCATTTGACTCTATGTAGTAGTAGCAATCATCTTTGATATTCATTGTTAGTGCTATATTGCAAAGACCATGTTAGTTTTATCACCTTCATACTCGAGGACGAGTTTTGGTTAAGCTTGGGAATGTTGATGCATGTAAAATGCATACATGAACTTTGCACTATATCACTCATATTCCAATCATATTTGCATCATATAAGGGTTATACCACTGTTATTTAATGATTTTAGGAAATAAAATAATTGTTTCCTATTTTTATGGAATTAACCCTGCGCATGCAGAAAACCCTATTTCTTTCCTTTTATGTTTCAGGGACCTAAACGACGTCATAAAAATCTAGAAAATACAGGCGTCATTATTTTGGAATGAGGAAGACGTAGGAGCGAAGGAATCAAGTAAACGGAGGCCGGAGGGCCAAAAGGGAGTGGCCCACGCGGTCACTGTACCTGGCCGCTTGGGCCCACTAACTTCGCCCTCGAGGCTCCGCAGCCGTCGATCTTTGCTCCACCGTCTTCGTCTTGATCTAAAAACGCCTATAAAAGAAGTCCCACGGCGTTCTCGAAAACAAGCGCCGCCATATCACAGAAACACGAAAACGAAGATCTGGAGCTGCAGATTGGAAGGGGAAAACTCCGGCGGTGCGCTGCCGGCGTGGTCTCCATCTTCTCCATCGACATCTCCACCATCTCCATGATGAAGAGGGAGTAATCCACCTCTGGACTATGAGTTTGTGGAAGTAACTTATGTATCTCTCCTCTCTTTGAGCTTCACTAATTAGTACCGTATGAGCTGCTGAACATGATTACGGTCATATATGTAATTCCTATGTGGTGGATCTTTTTGTGAGTTAATATATGTTGAGATTGCAAATGTTTGTTTCAGTTATGAATATAGATGCATATTATGTACCCCGTTCTTATCTACTTGTTATGATCAACATGTTTATGAGGGTGTGTGTGGGGTGATGTGTGCATTAGTTGGAGTAACGGGGGGTGGTGAGTGCGGTAAGTTGACAATTGTAATATCGCGATCCACTTGGGTGTTTTACCTTACTTTGTTACCTCACTAGGGATAAACAAAAATACCATGCTACAAGGGTTGAGGTGACCAAGCTTCTTCCTGTGACTAGATCTAGCATGTTCTTATTTTCACTTCATGTCATGATACTTAAAGCTATACTCTGAGTTAACTTAATTAGTAAGGTGTTATGATTTAGTTCGCATCTTGGGGAGTAAGTGAGATTAATAACCAAAAGATCTCTATGTTAGGACGTGATGCCAATATAATTAGTAACTTGATATCAAACTTTGTGTTGCAATCTCATATGTCAACTCTATATGTCCATTGTCTGCCACACCATTAAAAGAGAGAGTGCATTTGTGAAACCATGAACCCCGGTCCATTTTTAATCATAAGAAACACCTTTCCAACCACTTTTACCACTTTTTCATTTTCTGCAATTATTAAATCCGAAAATACAAAAACACTTTTCCATCTTGCAGTCATCATTAAAAAAACCCCAAAAATATCATTATCATTGTTATCATCATCCTTGCACATTCATTCACCACCATTGCATATTTATTTCTTGTTTGCATTGCATATTTATCTTGATATCATTCATACACCTTGTACTTGACAACCACAGGTGAGGTTGAGGACTAAAACAATTAACCTTGTTTTGTCGGTGATCAAAAGAATGATAGGAAGATAAATCTTTCACTACTGATTCCCCGAGAGTTCGATATTAAACTCTCGAGTCACCCTCGTGAGGAAAACACGTCTTCCACTTACTACACACTCTGCACTTGGAGTCTCAACCTAACCCATTTACTTTTGACGCAGGTAACTACGCACCGGAGATCAAGACTGTTTTCTGGCGCCGTAGATCAACCTCTTCAAGGGCCATCAGTGACCTAGCGGGAAGGTATCAGTTAAAATAATTCAAATAATTAGGATTTTTCATATTATTTCATATTTTGATTTTTCTAAAAATTTTTGAAACTTTTTATTTTTTTTTGAATTTTTTGAGGATTCTGTGGCGCACCATGCCAGGTGCGCCACAGAAATGTGAGAATTCCGTGGCGCACCTAGCCCGTGCGCCACAGAAAAAAATTAGTGGCGAGAATTCTGTGTCGCACCAACAATTTGGTGGGTGCGCCACAGAATTCCAAAAAGGTGCGCCACAGAAAGGCGTTTTCCCACTAGTGGGTGTGCGTTTATATCGTGCAAATGCTGGAAGAAAGTCGCCAACTACACCGCTGCCGACCACTGCTGCTACGTCTACAATCGTTGAGTACGTGTGTCGTATTTCTCCTAGTTGGATCAACATGTTTCCTGTTTACATGTTCTGTGATATGCTGCTACTGTTCATGTTGATTAGTACATCTAGTATGTTTGTGTTTCACATGTTAGTAGTTGCGATTGTCATGTTTAATATTCTGGAATTAATCATGAAATTATTGTCTAATTATCCAACAAACACAACAACAATGCGCCCAAACACGATAGCAAACCGCAAATTGAGGGCTACACTTAGAGACCTCGAAGGATCAATGAAAACAGAGAAGGCTTTCGACTTCCATCTCTTCGTCTGACCAAGCAAGTTGGACACCTTATCATTGTCCATCTGGTTGACACCCGCCAAGGCCCCTCAAAGAGAGGGAGAGGCCTCACACAGGAACGGGCCCCTTGGTTCTATCTACGTCAAGAACAAATTGAGATCACATCGGCCCGTCGCCACGATAAACCGAGAGAGCCCGAGTTACGAAAAGAGTCAGGTTTCGAATTAATAGATCCCTCAACCGGTCATGGATACAATAAGTCACCATCATGAAACTCAAAAGTCACTCTTTCCTTAAGCAGAAGTCACAAGCCATTGTTGTAACAAGTATACTAACAAAAAAACAAGTATACTAAACAACTGTAGAAAGTAAAACAAGTAATATTAAACTAAAATCGGCACGCTAATCAGCCCTTGACTCGGTTCCGTGGAATTGAAAATCCCCATGGATTCCTCGTGGTCATGTGTGAAGCCTCCTTCCACCGTCCATCACCAGCCGGAACACCAAGAAAAATCCAATCTTTGCTCGACGCGTGAGAGGGAGACCAGCCGATCCATCCGTCTTCGTCCCCCACCCTGCTAGGAGTATATAGCAGCGGTGGCGCTCCGCCCACCGTGATCGATCCCCAGCCACCAATCCCCTCCGTCTCCCCATCAGCTCCCCGCTGCGGCGCTTGTCCCCTTCCTCCTCTCCCCACACCCCAATTCTGGCCCCAATTCTTGTTCCGTTCCGGCTGCGGTGGTCGAGGGAAGAAAGAAAATCTGGTGGACTCGCCGGCCTTATCCCCTTCCGTCCACACGTTCCCCGCCTCCCGATTGCGGGGCTGGAAACCTCTAGCGACCGTGGTCTGTGCCGCGAGTCGTTTATAGGCTAGTAGAACGCCAGCGGAGAGGCTGCCCTGTCCACGCATCACCCAGGCGTGACGGCCACCACCAACGGTGCGGGTGAAGAGCCCGGTTCACCATATACCCAGAGCTCAGCTCCTATCTATCTATCGCCGCCGCCGCGGAGATTACGAGGTTTTGGAAGCGAATTTGTGTCCAAGGCTCTATCTCTCTGCGGAGGATTGATTAAAGTACGGATCTTTGAGTCCGAGGGGCACGAAGAAGATGTCGGTGCTATCGGATCTGCTGGCGGGGGTCTTCCGGGAGCCCACGCT
Organism: Poa pratensis; assembly: GCA_947311845.1. NCBI lineage: Eukaryota > Viridiplantae > Streptophyta > Magnoliopsida > Poales > Poaceae > Poa > Poa pratensis. The sequence goes on from CAMZMU010000052.1 coordinate 38,054,552, forward strand.
GGCCGGGGTGGCCGGGAGCTGGCCACCCTCGCCGCGCCGCTCTGGCTCGCCGCCATCGTCGGCTGCTCGTCGGCTGGGCCTGGCGCCCGCGCTGGGCCGCCGCAGTCGTCCCCTCCAGCAGGTGCACGTCGCGGCGGCACACACACCTGCGCTGCCGTCGCCGCCGCTGCAGGCCGTGGCTGTCGCCAACGAATCTGCCGTCATGCCAAGGTGAGGAGTTGGTTCTTGGATGTCGAAATCTTGAGACCAATTAGGATTCGACGTCTCTGGTACGGTTATACTGAATTCTGTGTTGGTTGGTGTGTGCTGTAGGGCTAAGGATGTGGCTCTGGCGGCGCGGGTGGACGACGAGCTGGCGGTGAACACCGCGGACCTGATGCACCTCCGCAGGGTCGTCGAGGAGAAGGACGGCGGCCCGGCCTGGATACACATGATGGACCGGTCGCTGCCCAATATGCGCTATCAGGCGTGGAGGAGAGACCCTGAGGTGTGTACTCTTCAGAGCTTCTCACCTTGAATTCAGTTCAGTGTTAGTTTGAATGAATGTAGGGTTGAAGAAATTCTGATTTTGTGAATGGTCTTTCAAAATGGATTTAGACATAGGTTTGGATGTTTGGACTGCCTTAGGATTCAAGAACATAATTGCGTGTGTGAACTTCTATATCAGGTGGATGTACTGTTTTTGATTGATGATGATGATGATGAGCTATAGACTTGTGAGATTAGGCGTAGTTGCAATTATCGGTGCTAAGACAAGGAGTGTGCTATAGCTCAGGATTTTAATTGGTTGGTCCTTTTGTTTCGTTTCCAGAATGGCCCGCCGCAGTATCGCAGCAGCACTATCTTTGAAGACGCTTCATCGGATGTTGTTAGGGATTTCTTCTGGGACGACGAGTTCCGGACGAAGAACACTTGGGACGACATGCTGCTGGAGCACGATGCGCTGGAGGAGTGCACAGAGACTGGAACGATGGTTGTTCGCTGGGTCAGGAAGGTGAGCTTTTTCTGTGATATCTTTGGCAATCTTTGTGGAAAGTATTGTCAAACTATATCTTTTTGCTTACACTGGATGCTTTGCTTGTGCAGTTCCCATTCTTCTGCAGCAACCGGGAATACATCATTGGTCGCAGGATATGGGCATCTGGAAAGACGTACTACTGCGTAACCAAGGTATGTGATGAAAGAGTATTAGCTTTATCTGTTAAGATGCTAAACTAGAGTACCCATTCATGAGCTCTGATACTTGACTTCTTATCATAGTTTTCTCAGAGGCGGATTGGTTATGTCTAGTTTATGGATAGGAGTTGCTTACGTAATCTAGGTGATTTAGATCATTAAGATTATACCTGTATTTTTTTCAGAGCGTGCCTCGTCCCTCTGTTCCAAGGAGCAGCAAACCTCGCCGTGTGGACCTTTACTACTCTAGTTGGTGCATCCGTCCAGGTATTATAGCAGTTCCTTCATAAGTTCCTCGTCAATAATAGATTTTGCGAGGCCTGTGAATTTACAGTTCTTATTTCTTACATCAGTTGCATCAAGAAATGGAGCGATGACGGCATGTGAGGTGCTCTTGTTTCATCACGAAGACATGGGTATTCCATGGGGGATGGCGAAGCTCGGTGTGCAGCAGGGGATGTGGGGCTGCGTGAAAAGGATAGAACCTGGCTTGAGGGCGTACCAAGCAGCAAGGGCCGCTGGCGAGCCCATGTCGAAATATGCTGCGATGGCGCACGTCAACACAAAGTTTGTCGCCGACGAGCTCACCACCTCAGAAGGCAACGATGAGGCCGGTTCAAGCAGCAGCAACAAGAACGCTCTGGCCGAGAAGCCGAAGCACTGGGCCGGGAACATACCCAAAGTATTCCTTATCGGTGGCGCAGTTGCCCTTGCCTGCTCCTTTGATCATGGGCTACTGACCAAGGCTGTCATATTCGGTACAGCGAGGAGGTTTGCAGGACCGGGAAGAAGATAGGAACCGGAAAACATCAACGACCCATGCCGTGCCTATCGTCATCGTGATGCTAATGCACACTGTGTTCCGATGCATTCATGGTGTGTTTCGGTCTGGGAACGCCCATGTTTGCAGGTGAAGGCGAGTCTGTCAGTGTCCGATCGTTTGGAGAAGGAAAAACAAAATGAAGCATCTTTTAAAAGCAGGCGTGTACATACTGCTGTAGCTGCAGTTTGTGCGGCTCATAGCTAGCAAGAGTAGGGTAGTCTGGTAGACCATGATAATGATTTATGAGACAGTTGGATGTTGAGACGATGCCATCAGATGATGTACAATGTATCAAGGCTCATGTTCTGGAGATGCTATATAAAATATAGTGCTTTTTGCTAGCTAATATTACCAAGAATTTCTTGTTTTTCTGGGTGATGACATTGTTTCTACCCATGGTTTGGTGGTGACATGTTGCATGTTCTTCAGAGGCATATGTGTCCAATTGGATTGTCCGTGTAGAACCCCACCTTTTAACAAAGGTTGGGATTTCCCTGTGTAACGTGTTTGTCGGGGGGCTGCCCCCGGGTAGGGCAAAGATGATGAGTTATGAGCAGTTAAGGTCTAACCAGATCAAGAGCCGGCTAAGTTATCCGGGTCGGATCTCAAGGCGATTCGGTCAGTCCTACTTCAAGCCAGTGAAAGAAAAGACCAAAGGGGATCCGGTGAGGTTTAACCGGATCCAGGAAAGAAGAGCCGGCTAAGTTATCCGGGTCGGTCAGGAAGGACCCGGGTAGGGCAACTCGGATGATGCACAGGGGCCAAGTAATGTCAGTAAAAGTCACGGGCACTGTAAGGTTGCTGACCGGGGCTCAGAAGACAGCAAGGTGCTGCCACAGGTTTTCCGGGTCACAAGCCCCTAGGCGCTGACTCGGCCTATTCGGGAAAGGGGCAGTGGCTAGGCTACTGTGGTCTACACTGCCTTAAGCTCAAAGAGGAAAGATAAGCCTGTGGTGAACAGAGGGTGAGCTGGGCTGAGTGACAGTGGCCAGTGTTTGTCCTGTTCTCCTTGTCCATGCCATTGTCCTCTGCGGCCAGGGGCAAAAGGGTAATTCGGTTACTGTATATAGGCAACACCACCTCCTTCTGTGGGGAGGATCGACCATTGTGAGCATCTTTCCCCCCCAAGCTTCATCTTCTACCTAGAGCCCGTTCCTTTGTTCATCATACAGCTCAAGGAGCGCTCTGTACTTGTAAACACTTGAGATATAAGAGAGTAGGCTAGAGCTGCAGTAGGGGTGTTACCTCCACAAGAGGGCCCCGAAGCAGGGTACATCGTGGTGTTCTTCGCTGTTCTTGGTTTGCTTTGTTCTTGTTGATTCCTGCGAGGTTCTTGTTTGGTCTTCATGCGTGCTTCGTAGGCGCGCAAACCCTCCCCGGTTCCCCCAACGCCCAAGCGAGCCCACACTTAAGCCATACCCATGGCATCTGCCGTGACACCACCACGACAGTTGGCGCCCACCGTGGGGCAAGCATTGGCGTTGGCTGGGGTTTCCATCCGGACGGGCTCCGTCACTGGTGCCGGCGAGCGGGTCCTCTCCGGGCTCGTGTGCAAGCTCGGCGAGTTCAACTTCATCAGCGACAACGCGGGGTGCTTCTCCAACAAGCCCTTCCCCGCGGATGGCTTCCTCATGACGCTGGGCAGCTTCGTCACCTACGTCGCCACCGAGCCAGTTCGCGAGTACCCGGCGCAGGTGCTCGTGGCTGCAGATCCTCCTCTTTCCGCGCAGCTCGCGGAGGGCGTAGCGCTCGCCCTGGGAGCAGCGTGGAGGTCATGGTGGCTGCCGCAAACGCTGCTGCAGGCAAAGGAGGTGCCAGCACGAGCGTGCCAGAGGAGCTGGCCACGCCAGTCGATCCGGATGACATGCCGACTCGGACAGCTAAGTTCCCTAAGGAGAAACCCGATCCGGTTGGTCCCCTTGGCACGTCAAGCAGGGGTGCTTCCTTAGAGGGTATCTTGGAAAAGCTAGCTCGGCCAGTGGCTCCTGGAGCAAATGTTGATCTTACTGTAGCTCAGCTAGAGGCAGAGCGCCTGAGGTTGCAAAAAGAGGCTCGGTTAGTGATAGAGTCTAGGCAAGAGTTTGATAGAGACCTGAGAGAATACAATGCTGCCAATGGTATCACAGATGGCTTTACTCCTGTAGTGCACCGCTCGCGCAAGAAAGCCGAGCTACGTAACAGAGGCAAGGACCTCAACGACGAGTTGGCTAGAGCTGCAGGTTCGAGCTCAAGTAAAGCCACTAGTCATAGGTCCGGAACAGGCAAGCCGGTTTATAGCTCCCCGGCTAAGAATCTTAGGGCTGCAGCAGCAGCGCGAGCTGAATTAAGTAACCTGACCGGGGATGCTTGGCGCAAGCAGGCGGAGAGAGTGAATGAGCTAGTGGATGTGTGCAACAGGCAGAATGAGGCCTACAGGAAAGCTAATCCGGATGCTGGTGGTTCCCGGGTAGTTGTCTCGGTTAGGGCTGCTAGCCAGAAGTCTAAGGGGCAAGCGTCCTCTCCGCATGTTGGGATTGACCGAGCCCAAAGTGTGAACTCGGGTAAGAGCAAGCAGCTGCAAACTTATGATGCGGTATACGCAAGCAAGCAACTTGCAGCCCAAGGAAAAGGCGGACAAGGCAGAAACAGTGGTGGTCAAGGCAATCCGGGTACTGGAAGGGAGAATTCGGCTGGCCGAGGTCAACCGCCTCGCCACCCCGGACAGCAAATGATGGCACAGGTGCAGCAGCAGAGTGGTGGCCAGGTGGGCTACCGTTATGACGATGGCAATTCGGCTATGGCGCGAGCCGGATACCAGACGTATGACAATGCACTGGCGTCGAGACTGGGGCCTCGGATGTTGGATCCGGATGATCAGCGTCTCAAATTGGACAGAATCTACCAGTCCGAGAAGCTGGAAGAGCAGGGCCCACCGGGTCCACCATGCTTTGGACCTCGGATAATGAATGAGCCAAGTGTGCCTTTGTTTCAGCTCGGCCGCAACACGAAGCCGTATAATGGGAGCACCAAGCCACAGGATTGGCTGACGGACTATGTATCATCAGTGCACATTGCGGGGGGCAATCGCCGATGGGCGGTCCGGTATCTCCCGCATATGTTAGAAGGTCCAGCCCGGATCTGGTTGAATAACTTGCCGCCGGGTAGTATCAATTGTTGGATGGATTTGGAACAGGCGTTTAACAGCAACTTCTCCAGCACCTACAAGAGGCCAAACCGACCTCAGCTCCTGGCTGCGTGCAAGCAGGAAGAGAGGGAGACAGACCGAGAGTATTTGACTCGGTGGAGCAACATGCGCAATTCTTGCGAAGGTGTAGTGGAGGAGCAGGCCATTTCATGGTTTGCACAGGGATGCAGGCATGGTACACCACTTTGGCAGAAACTCCAAAGAGATATGCCGAAAACCCTGGCAGATATGATCCGGATAGCAGACACGTATGCGCTGGGTGATCCAACACAGCCCGCATTGGATGCAGTGGGAGCAAACAGGAGGCAACCAGTTAATAACCGAGTTGGACCATTAAGGCCTAGTGACCGACATGAATTCGGTTACAAGAGAAGAGATCCGGATTACAGATACGGTTCTGATCAAGTTGCTGCGGTAAACATGGATCAACCCGGTGGAGGAGATGCGCAGAGGCAGAAAACTGATGGTCCAGCTTGGAGGCCGAATCAAGGTGCTTGGCCGAAGAAAGTGTGGGAGGGACCAAGTCCACCTCTGACTTTTGAGTCCAGATTAGATGGGCCTTGCTGTTATCACACCACCGATCCGCGCAAACCGGCTAATCATTCGACCCGGAACTGTAGTTGGCATCACCGCATTCAGGCGGAAGGTCAAAGAGGACCACCTCAAAGAGGTGCTCCTAGACCGAATTTCAGGCCAAACATGCCGCTAACCGGAGCCAATGCGACCCCGGTCAACGCTGGAACTCCAAGGCCAGCAGCAACGAAGCCGGTTAACCTGGTGAACATGGGAGGCAGTGACAATGGTGATGGCCCAAGTAGGCAAGGTGGATACCCTGGGAATGATTACAAGGAAGCACATCAGAGTTATGTGGTTTTCGTGACCGAGCCAACTGACAAGAAAAGTCAGTTGAGACGAGCAAAGGAGGTGAATGCCGTGATGCCAGCAGTTCCAAAGTACTTGAACTGGTCTGAGCAGGAGATCACTTGGAGCAGGGCGGATAACCCAAGGATCATGCCAAGCCCAGGGAACTATGCACTGGTGGTGGATCCAACTTTGGTTGGACCCAAGCTGAACGTGAAATTTAGCCGAGTCTTGGTCGACAATGGCAGTGCCATAAACATCATGTATCGGGACACAATGATCAAGTTGGGTATTTCGCCGAATCAGTTGCAACAGAGCAGCTGTACTTTCCATGGCATAGTACCCGGGGTATCTTGTTCCCCCATGGGTAAGATCTGGGTAGATGTGTTGTTCGGTACCAGGGACAATCACAGGCTTGAGAGTCTCGAGTTCGAGGTGGTGGATTTGGAAAGCCCATACCATGCTCTGCTTGGCAGGCCAGCATTAGCCAAGTTCATGATATCTACTCATGTGGCCTACCTCAAGATGAAAATGCCTGGCCCGAATGGTGTTATCACCGTTGCGGGAGACTACAAGAAGGCCATACAGTGTGCTACAGTTGGTTCCAACTTAGCCGAATCACTGGTGATACAAGCTGAAAAGAGCAAGATGCACGAGGTGGTGGCAATGGCGAAGTCGGCTCAGTTAGGCGTGCTGGCCATGACCAACCCGGATGGCGGCGCAACCTTTGAAGTGCCCAAGGAGACAAAGAAGATCCCCATTGACCCGGAGAACCCAGAGCGCATGGCCATCATTGGAGCCGGTTTGGGCGAGAAATAGGAAAGCGCGCTCTGCCATTTCCTCCGTGAGAATCGGGATATCTTTGCATGGTCGGCTAAGGACCTGCCTGGTGTTCCGAGGGAATTGGCAGAGCACTCTTTGTTTGTCAGGCCAGAAGTAAAACCGGTTAAGCAACCGACTAGGCGTCTCTCAGAAGATAGAAGAAAAGTGGTGCTCGATGAGCTGGCTAAGCTACTGGCAGCCGGATTCATTATGGAGGTGCTGCATCCAGACTGGATATCCAATCCGGTTCTGGTAGAGAAGAAGAAGGACGAACCAGCTGTGGTCAAGGTGTGGCGCATGTGTATAGACTTCACCAATCTGAACAAGGCGTGTCCGAAGGATCCATTTCCTTTACCTCGGATTGATCAAGTGATCGATTCCACTGCTGGGTGTGAGTTGTTGTCTTTTATTGATGCGTACTCTGGTTTTCACCAGATACCACTGAACCCTAAAGATCAAATAAAGACTGCTTTTATTACCCCGTATGGGGCGTATTGCTATCGTGTCATGTGTTTCGGTTTGAGAAATGCCGGTGCTACTTATCAGAGATGTATGCAGAAATGCCTACACTCCCAGATGGGCAAAAATGTGCAGGTCTATGTCGATGATATTGTTATCAAAACTAAAGAGAAACATACTCTCCTCGGGGATCTCGAGGAGACATTTGTGAACTTGAGAAAATATCGGTTGAAATTGAATCCGGATAAATGCACCTTTGGTGTCCCGGCTGGAAAGTTGCTTGGCTTCCTTGTATCAAGCCGAGGCATTGAAGTTAACCCGGCTAAGATCCGAGCCATAGAAAACATGAAATTGCCTAAGTGTCTAAAAGATGTGCAAAAATTCACCGGGTGCTTAGCCTCATTAAGCCGGTTTGTGAGTCGGTTAGGAGAGAAAGCTTTGCCCTTATATCAATTGATGAGAAAGAGCACCGGGTTCACATGGACCCCACAGGCAGATTCGGCTTTCAATGAGTTGAAAAAGATGTTGTCCACTGCTCCAGTTTTGGCATCACCTTTGCCGAGTGAACCGATGTTGCTTTACATTGCGGCCACTAACCGGGTCGTAAGTGTGGTTATTGTGGTAGAAAGAGAGGAAGAGGGCAAATCCGTGCAGAGGCCGGTGTACTATTTGAGTGAGGTGATCTCAACTTCGAAGCAAAATTATCCTCACTACCAGAAGATGACATATGGTGTGTACCTGGCGGTCAAGAAATTGAAACATTACTTCCAAGAGCACCCGATTACAGTGGTGTGTGAAGCTCCAATTGCGGAGATCATTGGGTGCAAAGATGCAACTGGCCGAGTTGCCAAATGGGCGATAGAAGTGTCTCCTTACACACCGCATTATGAGAGAAGAGACGCTATCAAGTCTCAGGCTTTGCCGGATTTCCTTTGTGACTGGGCTGAGATGCAATATGAGCCACCTAAACCGGATTACAATTACTGGAGGTTGCACTTTGACGGTTCCAAATGCAAAATCGGGCTAGGTGCTGGAGTGGTGCTCACATCACCAAAACAGGATCAATTGCGATATGTATTGCAGATTCATTTCTCAGCGTCAAACAATGTAGCCGAGTATGAGGCACTGATCCATGGGCTTAATGTGGCTCGGGACATCGGCGTTCGCCGAATTGAATGTTTCGGTGATTCGGATTTGGTCGTACAGCAATCTTCTGGAAATTGGGATGCTCTTGATGCCAATATGGCACTGTATCGGTTTCATGTTCAGAAAATTTCGGGATTTTTTGAAGGCTGTGAATACAAGCATATACCTCGGCTGGAAAACCAAGCTGCAGATGTTCTGTCAAAACTCGGGTCGTCTAGGGAGGCAATCCCACCCGGAATATCCTTGAATCATCTAAGGGTCCCTTCAATCAAACCGTCGCCTGATTCCGAGTCGATTTTTATTCCCAAGCAAGAATCCGAAGCTATTCCTATGAATGTTGACGTTGAGTATATCGAGGAAGACCCGGGGACTGCATGCCCGGACTCGGGGACTGCTCACGCAGATTCGGAAAATGCTAACCGAGTCTTGGGAAAGAGGAGTAGAGATGATGATGCTAACCGGATTGTGGGGAATGGACAGAAGCTGATAGAAGAGATAATGGCGGCCAAACCTGTGGAAGAAAATGAGCACTTGTTCCCTTTGCATCCAGTACCAGAGTGGGCTGAAGAGATCATGAAGTTCATCGAGGAAGGAAGCTTGCCAAGCGATGAGACCAAGGCTAGGCGTGTCCAGAGGAGATCCAAGGCTTATACCATCATCAACAAGGAGTTATACAAAAGAAGTGTAACCGAGGTGTTGCAGCGCTGCGTGGAGCCAGCAGAGGGCAAGGAGATGCTCCTAGAGATACACCAAGGTGAATGTGGACATCATTGCAGTACAAGAGCCCTGGTGGCTAAAGTGTTCCGGCATGGATTTTATTGGCCCACTGCTCATGCAGATGCGGAGGACATAGTCCGCAGGTGTGAAGGATGCCAGAGATTTGCTAAGCAAACACACTTACCCGCATCGGCACTGAAGACAATTCCTATTACTTGGCCATTTGCGGTGTGGTGTTTGGATATGGTGGGAGATTTCAAGCCGGCTAGGGGCAACATGACACATATGCTGGTGATGGTGGATAAGTTCACCAAGTGGATAGAGGTGAAACCAATACGGAAAGTGGATGGCCGTTCGGCTGTAATCTTCTTGAAAGAAATCATTTTGAGATACGGATACCCTCATAGCATCATCTCGGATAACGGCACAAACTTTGCTGTCGGAGAGTTTGCCCGATTCTGCATGAATAAGGGGATCCGGTTAGACATAGCCTCAGTGGCACATCCAGAGTCCAATGGGCAAGTGGAAAGATCAAATGCTCTAGTGTTAGCCGGCATCAAGGCTCGTCTCATTGAACCATTGTTGAAAACTCCAGGGTGCTGGATAGATGAAATCCCATCAGTTCTATGGGGTCTAAGGACTACACCGAATCGGTCGACAGGCTATACGCCATTCTTTCTGGTGTATGGGGCAGAAGCTGTCCTACCCACTGACATAGAATATGATGCACCAAGGGTGGCAATGTACACTGAAACCGAGGCAAAGGAGGCCCGGGAAGATGCAGTGGATCTGCTAGAGGAAGCAAGAGAGTTGGCCCTGTCTCGGACAGCAATATACCAGCAAAATCTCAGGCGTTATCATAGCCGGAAAATCAGTCCTCGAGTGTTTCATGAGGGTGATCTAGTGCTGAGGCTGGTGCAGCGCAGCAAAGGCCGACACAAATTGTCACCTCCATGGGAGGGACCATTCATTGTGAGCAGGGCTATGCACAATGACTCGTACTATCTTATAGATGTACAGGAACCAAGGGAGGATGGCTTGGACAGACCCGGACAGGAAACCAAGCGACCTTGGAATGTAGCTCTGCTTCGACCCTTCTACTCTTAAAGGGCGCAATGTATGTATTTCAATTTATCATGAATGAAATCGCAGTAATCCGAGTCTGGACTCGGGGACTGCTTCGTCCTTATGCGTGTGTTGTTTATTACGGCTTTGTTTGTTGCCGTTCATGTGCCGAATCGCTTTGAACCTTGTTCTGAGTTTCAGTAATGTATGTTGTGTTGTTGATCTCGTGACTCGACTGACAAACACCAAAATGGTAGTCAAGAGCAGAGATGAGGAATATGGGAAACATGAAAATGGACACGGGGACTCGGTCCAAAACCGATTCGGCACATGTCGTTTACTAACCCCTGTTATTTATTTTTTCGTTTATGTTGAATGATTCTAAACCACAACTCGCATGTTTCAAGTACTGTATGCTATGATTCCTATCTTGTGACTCGACTGTCAAAACACCCAAAGAGGTAGACAAGAGCAAAGATTTGGCAAAAGTAGTAAACAAGAAAACAGACTCGGGGACTCGGTTTAAGATGATCCAACATAAACCTTGTCCGGATCACGTTAAGCATGATAAGCATAGTCTCGAAAGAACTTAAAATAGTCTATTACATCTGCTCCCGGCATACCGGGGATTTAATGTTTTTGTTAAGTACTTCAGGGGGCAGCGGACTCGGTCGCGGCAGACTCGGTCATAGGAGTTTCAGTTGCGGGAACTTCTGTGGGAGGAGCTTCGGTTAGCGGAGCTTCGGGCGCGCGAACCTCGGTTACGGGTATTTCGGTGGAAGTGGACGCGGTTACGAGAGGTTCTGTTGCTGGAGCAGATTCGGAAGATGGTGGCGCTCCGGAAGTAATCTTGACTGGAGAGCTTGAAGGATGGGCGGATTCGGAAATTTCCGGATCGCGTGAAGCCTGTTTAGTAATCACAGTCAAGTTAGTGGCTGAAATCACAAAAGACTCGGTTGGAGTTTGTTCGGTGAGCTTGGCCGAGTCGGAGGCTGGTACCTTGCTGGATTTTTCTTCATCAGACTCGCCCTCTGAGTCGGCATATTCTTCAGCGGAGGCGTCGTCTGATTCCTCTTCTTCAGTGTCTTCTCCATCCGAGTAGACTGGAGCCTCCAGATCAAGATGCTTGGTGCGTGCAAATTCGGCCATGAAGTTGGCGGCTTCTTCACGGATCTTGATCCGGATAGGGTCTGTAGCCCATGAAGAACCCTCGCGAAAGGAGCGCACTTTGGCAAGGTCAATCAGCTCGTACCAGGACATGATGAATAACAAAGCTGCGTCAGCACCAGCGCGGGCAGACGAAGACCTCCACTGTTTTAACCGGGTCATTGCTTGATCCAGGTCTCTGATCAGCTCCTCCACGGGCACAACTTGCCGCGCTTCAGGAAACAAGATTCGGTGAGCCTTGAGACTTGCATTAAGCAGACCAATGTGGGAATCCTTCAGAGGAGCAATCCGAGCCTTAAGTGCTGTAATATGATCTTCGATGTCCCATGTCTCGGATAGGGGAGCCTCGGTTAATTTAGCTCTCTCAGCTCGGGCGTTTCGCACAGCCTTGGCGGCTTGAAGCCGAATGCTGGTAAACTCTCCTACAAACAAATAAGCTAATACTGAGTTCAGCAAGAAGGAACACAATCATATGTATCGGTTAAGAGCAGAAAGAAAAAAGGGGATTCGGTGAACTTACGATCCATGTCATCGTTAAGGCTAGCAAGTTGAGCCAGCCATTTCGCACTGGCCGCTTGGTGAGCAGCCAGTTCTTCTTTAGCAGCTTTCAGTTCAGCTTCAGACTCGGCCACTGTGGTTTGAATCTGCTTATCCATTTCGGCTCGCCTCTGTAGCCCGGCGTGCAAAGTGTCTCGCTCCTTCTGAATTGTATCTTTCTCCTTTTGGAGCGTGTCTCTCTCCCTCCGCAGTGCATCCCGCTCTCCTTTAACTTTGTTCTTCACTTTTTCAACCCGGTCAAGCTCCCGCTGGACTCGGGCTACCTCTGATTTTTCCTCGGATAAAGCACGCTTTGCTCTTCCTCTTTGCTATTCATCTTGAGGACCAAGGCATCAAATGATTTTTGGAGCTTGTGGTACTGGTTGGCAAGCTGCTTAAAGAGGTCGCTGCGAGTGCCCGTGCTTTCCTGAAAGAAAGTAGATAGCGTCAAAAGAGACTCGGGGACTGATACCCGAGACAAGGTGGAGCCAAAACAAATCTCGGAGATTGGCCGAGACTGACCGAATCGGTTAAAAAGAAACCCGGGGACTGGGGGTCTCACAGTTTTTTCAGTTAAGAAAAAGATCATGATCAAATTTTTTAAAAGATTCAAGCCGAATGACTTTCTTACTCCAAAGAGTATCAGTCGTTCGACCCGAATCTCGGGGACTGGGTGTATACTATTTGATCATGACGAACTAAAAGCAAGATTCGGCAAACTTACCTCGAAGACTTGGTGCGATGCAGTAAACGCAACCTTCACTGAATGAAGAGATTGCATCATTCGGCTAGGACCAGCAGGGTGCGGCGTTGCAGCGGAAAAGCCTGGTGCAAGGTCCACGGCGTTCCAGGCCTCAATAAAGTCATTGGCAGTGCTGAGCTTAGGCTTGGCTTGGCCGGATTGAATGGCAGAGGAGGTAGCGGTGGTTTGCTTGACAGCAATCACTTGCTTATCCGGAGTGGAGGAAGTTGTGCCAAAGACAACTTGAGTCGGCTTGGGTGGAGGTGATGCACCCGGGGTCTGTCTCTGATGTTGCGGTTTCTGTGGTTTCTCGGAAGTTTGTTGCTGTTGTTGCTGCTGTTGCTGCTCTTCAGGGGTTACTTGTGGTTGTTGCTGCCTCGGTTTCTTCTTCTTCTGCTGCTGCTCTTGGCTCAGTGCAGATTGAGTTGCAGGAGCAGGACGGGAATCCGGCTTAGGTGTGGACTTAACCGATGTCTTAGCCTTTTCCTTCTCCAGCTCCTTCAAAGGACGTGGCCAGCTTGAATCTCGGATTGGAGCCGAGGTTTCCTCACTCTCCAAGTCGATAACCGGCTCTGAGATGGGAGTCGGCTGGGGAATATTGGTAGTTGGGACACGCGTGGGTGAGGTGGCAGTTCGGTCAGGAGACTGGGTTTCCATGGCCGTATCCAATGGAGGAATGGGAGAAGAGATGGATGAATGAGTCTGCGCGGTGATGAGGACATCACTGCATAAAGCAAAGCAAACAGTTAACTCGGATAGATATGACTCGGTTAATAGAGGAAGAAAGCAAATAAAGTTCGGTCAATGTTACCCCTTGGTGGTGGGCATCGGTTTGACACGGCTCGGCTTGTCGCCGGATTTCTTTCTTCGCTTGGTCTCTGGGGCATTTGTCTCGGGCGCCTCAGCGCGTTTCCGAGATGTCTCTTGGGTATCATCTTTGGCTGGAACATAAGGTGGTGGTAACCATGAAATCGGAATAGCATTGATGGGTTCTAAGATGCAGCAATCTTCATCTTCCTCGTCGGAAAGGTTGTGAGTGTTTGATTGCTTACCCTTGCGGACTGGCTTGGCACGGGGAATGGGCAAATAGTCATCCGTATCCGGATCTTCTTCGCCCTCGCGCGGCGGGCTGAGATCCGGTGTCCATGCCTTGGTGGAGAGATCTCCGTCTTCAGTAAGTTGGCGATCAAACAGCTACAAAGAAGGTAATGCGAATCCGGATCAGGCCGCGGTTATGCGGATGAAGTAGGTTGGGTTCGGAGAGTGGTGAGCTAACCTGTGGAGGAAGTTTTTCCCGGTAGAATGGCTTTACACCCCACCGCCATTTGTCCGACATCTCATTGACAGCAATGGCGTTTACCCGTCTGAAGACGGAAGCTTTGTTAAGCTCGTGCTTGCTGATCCGGGTAGGATCTAGTGCGCCACGCATGTGGCATATCTTGTGGTCACGCCTTTGAAGAGGGCTGACCCGGCGAGAGATGAAGGTCCGGAGGAGGTCGTCAGAGATCATGCCATTCTTCAAAAAATCCTCCAGAGCGGTGTGCACTGTCTGGAGTTCAGCAATCGTTTCAGCCGGATTGTAACCGAAGTTCAGCTCGGCTCTGGGCGGCTCCATCCTGAATTCGGGCAGATTAAGAGCGTCATGGCCCTCAGCGCTCTTTATGTAAAACCAGGTCCTTTGCCATTTCTTCACCGTGTCTAGGCCGGTGACTCGGGGAAAGGCGGATCCCTGCCGTGGCGTGATGCTAACCGAACCGCAAGCGGTCAGCTCTTTCGGCTTGGTACCGGGATGGTGTGCTTGCGAAGGTGGAAGTACTTTGCCCATATATCCACACTCGGCCAAAGACCGAGATAGCCTTCGCAGAAGGAAGAGAAAGCTGATAAAGAGACGAAGGCGTTCGCCGGGAGGTGGTGAAGCTGTAATCCGAAGAAGTCCAGAAAGGCCCGGAAGAAGTCACTGGCAGGTAACCCGAGCCCGCGCTCGAAGTGTGCTATGAATACCACGCGTTCACCGGGTTCGGGCGCCGGTGAGTTCTTTTCCGGGTCGGCGGCAGATGGCTTGGGGCGTTATGCGTCGGGTGGCTCGTAGCCATTCCAAGTCATTTTTGGTAACATCAGATCCTTCCCATCGGCCAGGGGGAAGTTTGGCCATAACCGAATCGGTCCTGCAGCAAAGAGTCGGATAACCGGGTCAGGAAATTCGGAATCCATGGGACCAAAGAAGAATCGGATAACATTAAAGCCGAATCGATCTATGGTGACTCGGCTAATCCTATCCCGGGTAGGGCTAACCGGGTCCGGTGGAGAAGGTGAAGCGGTTGGAAGTCGCAAACATCTTTCCGCAAGTTTCTAGGGTTGGGAAGATCTACAGCGGTGGTAAAAAAGAAAGAAAATCACGGGTAAAAACATGGTTGAACTGCTCCAACGGGGACAGGTGTATCTAGGCCAGTCTATTGCGGAACTTGGACAGAAAATTTGCGGAGTGTGCTACGGCAGGAACACGGGCTTAGATACGCATCAATCTACCAAGAACAGGTGTGTGTATTCCGAGAGTATGAACTCGTCACGGTGGCTATGGCGAGAGGAGGAAGAACTTACAGTGCGAGTCGCTCGAAGGAGGAGTTCGACGGAGAAACGTCGGAGATGGGCGCGAGGCGCGGCTCCGATGGTCTTGCTCTGGTACGCTGTGCGTCCCTGGCGCGGCAACCTTGAATGGCGAGGTTGCGGCGGCGTCGATGGAGCGGGTTAGTGGAGTTGAGAGGAAGAAGAAGGGGAAAAACCACCGCGCCCTCTTTATAGCCTCCAGCGGTAACTGCCCCCCACTACCGCGCGGTTACCGGAGCACGGTTAGATCCCTTGCGTCGCGGAACTCTGTGGCAGCTGCTGTGGCCGTGTATTTCAAGCACTCGTGGCCACGCCGCAGAATTGGAAGCGGTGGAGCGGATCCTATGTGCCGGTCAACGGAGAAAACGAGGAGACGTGGTCTTCTGGTCAAACACACTCGAGTACCCGGTGGATCCGGATAACGAGCTGACAACCCGGGTTATACGGCTTTGCACAGGCTTTTCCTGCCAAATGTCCCGGAAAATTCGGTGACAGCTAGAGGTGATCCGGTTAGTGATGTTGGTTTAGAATCTGGAACGGCCCTTCAGCCGATGCCGTAGGACCGCACCAGCTTCGGGGACTACTGTCGGGGGGCTGCCCCCGGGTAGGGCAAAGATGATGTTATGAGCAGTTAAGGTCTAACCGGATCAAGAGCCGGCTAAGTTATCCGGGTCGGATCTCAAGGCGATTCGGTCAGTCCTACTTCAAGCCAGTGAAAGAAAAGACCAAAGGGGATCCGGTGAGGTTTAACCGGATCCAGGAAAGAAGAGCCGGCTAAGTTATCCGGGTCGGTCAGGAAGGACCCGGGTAGGGCAACTCGGATGATGCACAGGGGCCAAGTAATGTCAGTAAAAGTCACGGGCACTGTAAGGTTACTGACCGGGGCTCAGAAGACAGCAAGGTGCTGCCACAGGTTTTCCGGGTCACAAGCCCCTAGGCGCTGACTCGGCCTATTCGGGAAAGGGGCAGTGGCTAGGCTACTGTGGTCTACACTGCCTTAAGCTCAAAGAGGAAAGATAAGCCTGTGGTGAACAGAGGGTGAGCTGGGCTGAGTGACAGTGGCCAGTGTTTGTCCTGTTCTCCTTGTCCATGCCATTGTCCTCTGCGGCCAGGGGCAAAAGGGTAATTCGGTTACTGTATATAGGCAACACCACCTCCTTCTGTGGGGAGGATCGACCATTGTGAGCATCATTTCCCCCCCAAGCTTCATCTTCTACCTAGAGCCCGTTCCTTTGTTCATCATACAGCTCAAGGAGCGCTCTGTACTTGTAAACACTTGAGATATAAGAGAGTAGGCTAGAGCTGCAGTAGGGGTGTTACCTCCACAAGAGGGCCCCGAAGCAGGGTACATCGTGGTGTTCTTCGCTGTTCTTGGTTTGCTTTGTTCTTGTTGATTCCTGCGAGGTTCTTGTTTGGTCTTCATGCGTGCTTCGTAGGCGCGCAAACCCTCCCCGGTTCCCCCAACGCCCAAGCGAGCCCACACTTAAGCCATACCCATGGCATCTGCCGTGACACCACCACGACAGTGTTAGTCTCTGGATCGACTTGCTAGCACACATAGTTTGAGATGCAATACCATAACATTGTATCAAAGTATATTACACGATGATCCAGAATTTAAAAGATTCGATACAAGGTGCATAGCCAAAGGCTAGCTCAAACCAAAGTAAACACACGGCGGAAAGCAAAAGATACAGTGAGCCCATCATCTTCATGTGCCACAGGCAAGCATGTTGGTTGTAGACTCGAAACCCTGTCGCGACCTCACTCATCGTCTGACGGACCTGCAACGGTGAGTTACAGCCCAACTATATGGGTTAGCACAATTGAATTGTGATGGCAACATGACACTTATGTGGATATAATGGCAACCTATATTCTACATGAATATTTGGCTAAGTGGAGTTTTGAGTCTGTTTTTCATAAAGCCAGTTTTATCCTATCATTTATAAAACAATTTTCATCATAGACAAAGAGTACCACTGATAGACATCAGTGAACATCTTTGACAACTACTCATGGCAAGCACCACTGATAGACATCAGTGAGCTCCCATCCCTTGTTCACCCATCAAGTTTTAATTAAGAAATTGGGATGAGGAGATCTTCAACAGCTTCCCAGTCTAGTTGCTCAAAATTGTCCATAACCGGGGACACGGCTAAGTATACTTAGTTTAAACTCTCGAGAGGGTGTGCACTTTCACCACAAGACCCAATCATTCCCTCCTCCATTGCAACCAATTATGAAATGGAAAAGAGAAGACTGAGAGGACATATTTCGGAAGAACTTTCCCCCCCATAATGGCCTGACGCGCTTCACATATAAACCCCTACCACCACCTGTCAAGCCGGGATGAGTCCGCGCAACTTACTCCATCAAGACAGAGCCCATATGACATGTGGCTGCACTAGAAGCTACTAAACAAGAAGAGTCTACAATCTCTTTAAGCCTGGGTGACTTTCCACAATTGTGCACTTCCACCAAGGGCAAATTACCATAGACACGAACCATAGACATGGACCCCCTGAGTAGTCACCCACCATGGTTCTCCAACCAGCACCCAGGTAGTTCATTGATTAGTTATTAATTTTTATCACTATCCAACTAATTAAAACATTTTTCATAGCATGGCTAAGCATCTCAATTACCAAGTTCCATACTACAAAGCTCTGGGTGGGGGATGGCTACACACTAATAGGAGCACAGCATAATATAGTATCAGCAATAAGTCTATCATGCATACTACTGAAATCACTAAGTGCATAGTAGTAAAAGTAGTAGGACTTTTATGGTGTCACTTGCCTTGGTCAACTGAAGAGTTGAAGTTACAATCTTCACAACACGTGAAACACTCCGCACAATCTAAAAGACAACAAACATACAACAATTCAATACACATGCACATTACAAAAACAATGCTATGCATGTATGGATGCAAACAACATTATTAAAAGTGTAGTACACTTTATTAGTTCTCTGGTTTCTAAATGATGCATGAAGAAATGAGCAAAGTTTAATGCATTGTTATTATTTGAAAACATTTTTGAAACACTAGAGCGTTTTCAAGTAAATTTGATTACCTTTGAACTTTTATTAAATAGATAAAATAGCGTGTTAGGCTCTCTGGATAGAGGAGTTGATTTTTGACATTTATCAAAAGGATTCATTTCAAAATAATTTTTAAAACTCAAGTTTTCAATTAAATGGCCGAAATATCCCTCTGTAATTTGATTAATTTAATAGATGCAAAATGGAAAACTAATGATGCTAAATTAAACTACAAGTTCATAGCTTTCCAACGGTATAAAGTTTGCTAAATTTGGACTTATGGTTTGAAAGTTATGAATTTTTTAAATTTGGTTTGATTTCTGTCTATTTAAACAAATTTCAGAAAACCGGATTAATCTCGGCCGTCCGATCTAACTTAAACGGATGCGCCAGATCCACCCGTACCGGTTCGCGATCTAAACAGACGAGAGCCGTCCGATCGGGTTCTAACGGTCCAGGTCCGTTTGACCTAGAATGGGCGGCGCCGGTGTGCCGGAGTGGCTCCGGTGGCGGTGGCGCCATTACCGGCGTGCACGGGCTCGACGAAAAAGGGGGCAGGGGATGTGGCGTTCTTACCCGAGGCTAGAGGAGGTCGAGGTGAGTTCGACCGCGTGGTCGAGAGCGGTGGGGGTGCTCCGGGGCGTCGGCAATCCCTCGCCGGAGTCGAGGAGGCGGACGGTGGCGTCGTGTCCAGGACGGACTCGACGTCTCCGTGGTCCTGCGGTCACGCGAATGCGTCAGGGAGGTGCGCTGGGGGACGGCGAGGTCGAGGGGAGGGGCTCGGGGGCGTGGAGAGGGCGGTGCTCACCGGAATCGTCTGGCGACGGCGGCGACAGAGGCGGCTTCCGGCGACGGCCTGGCGGCGTGGGTGGTGCGCGCTTGCTGGGGAAAATGGAGAGGAGGGGATGGGGTTTTAAAGGTGCGGGTCTGCGCGCCGTTGCGAGCTTCGGGGGAGTGGGGAGCGTGGGCGAGGTGGAGCGCGTCCGTGCGCGTCGTGGGCGCTGCGGCGGTTTCGGCCGGAGGTTGGGGAAGGTGAGGGCTGACGGGTGGGGCCCGCCAGTCGGTGAGAGAAGGGGGTTTGCGGGGCTGGACTGGTTGTTAGGCCGCTACGTGTGGCGCGCGCGGCATGTAAGTGCTGGGCCGGCTCGGCTGGCCCGGCTAAAACTCTTTTTTTTTGTTCTTTTCCTTTTCTGTTTTTCTGTTTTCAAAACTTTGATTCAAAAGTTTTCAGAAAAAATATTTTAAAATATGTTTTGGAAAGCTTGTTTGGAGAAGAACCAAATTGTAGTCCTTAGGACACAAAAATAATTTGATGGATTTAAAATATTGTGTGGGGTTTAAAAATACCCTTTTGTGAATATTTAAAATTTAGATTATAAAGTTTGAAAGTTTTATAGTTTAAATGAAATGCAATGATGGGATGAAGTATGCATGCATGCTTTCGGAGTTTGAAATTTTGGGATGTTACAAATCTAACCCCCTTAAGATGAATCTCGCCCTCGAGATTCGGATGGGATAGCAAAGAGGTGTGGGTGGTCTTCACGAAGATCTTCTTCTCGTTCCCAAGTGGCTTCTTCTTCGGTGTGGTGATTCCACTGAACCTTGCAAAGCATGATTGTCTTGGTACGGGTAAGTCTTTCGGCTGTTTCCAAGATCTTGATAGGTTTTTCTTCGTAAGTGAGATCACTCTCGAGCTGGACTTCCTCCAAAGGTACCGTGTCCTTCAATGAGGTTTCTGCCATTTCTGGGTGACACTTCTTCAACTGACTCACGTGAAACACATTGTGTACTGCTGACAGTACTCCTGGAAGTTCTAACTCATAAGCTACTTCTCCTCTGCGAGAGAGGATTTTGTATGGTCCAATGAATCGTGGTGCTAACTTTCCTTTGATTCCAAATCTCTTCACACCACGCAGTGGGGAAACTCTGAGATAAGCCCTATCTCCGATCTCATACGTAACTTCCCTACGCTTAGAATCTGCGTAGCTCTTCTGCCTAGACTGAGCTATCTTTAGTCTATCCTTAATCAATCTGACTTTCTCTTCGGCCTCTTGAATGATGTCTGGTCCAAACAAACTGCGCTCTCCGACACCGCTCCATAACAATGGGGTGGTGCATTTCCTTCCATACAAGGCCTCAAATGGTGCC
Organism: Poa pratensis; assembly: GCA_947311845.1. NCBI lineage: Eukaryota > Viridiplantae > Streptophyta > Magnoliopsida > Poales > Poaceae > Poa > Poa pratensis. The sequence goes on from CAMZMU010000052.1 coordinate 38,075,051, forward strand.
ATCTCAATGCTGGCCTGGTAACTATTGTTATATGAAAACTCGGCATATGGCAGATTATCATCCCAACTAGACCCATAATCTAACGCACATGCTCTCAGCATATCCTCCAGGATTTGGTTCACTCTTTCTGTTTGTCCATCAGTTTGTGGGTGGAAGGCAGTGCTGAACTCTAGCCTTGTCCCTAGGGACTCATGTAGTTGCTTCCAAAAATGTGATGTGAATTGTGTTCCTCTGTCGGAAACAATGCTCTTCGGCACACCGTGCAGACACACAATCCTATTGATGTACAACTTTGCTAACTTAGCACTGGTGTAAGTGGTCTTTACGGGAATAAAGTGAGCCACCTTGGTCAAACGATCCACTACTACCCATATAGAGTCATATCCGGACTTGGTTCTGGGTAAACCCGTGATAAAATCCATCCCTATCTTGTCCCACTTCCATTCAGGCACAGGCAGGGTTGTAGTAGTCCAGCTGGTTTCTGATGTTCTGCTTTAACTTTGTTACACACGTCGCATAATGCGATGTGCTTAGCTATGTCTTTCTTCAGGTTACTCCACCAAAATCTACCCTTTATATCCATGTACATCTTTGTATTGCCAGGGTGGATAGAGTATGGTGAATCATGAGCCTCTTGCAGAATTAGGTCCCTAAGCTCTGCGTCACAGGGTACACAAATACGATTTTCGAACCATAGGGTTCCTTGTTCATCCTTGCGGAACCCTTTGCTTTATCTTTGCTCATGTTAACTCTGATTTCTTCCATCTCCTTGTCGGTCTTTTGTGCTTCTCTGATCCTATCCATCAAAGTGGGCTGAACTTCTAGTGATGCCACATATCCTTCTGACACTACTTCCAATCTTAGCTCCTTAAACTGTTCACACAAGTCCTCGGGTAATTCTCCCGCCGTGAGGCCATTTACATAAACCTTACGACTTAAGGCGTCGGCCACTACATTAGCCTTGCCAGGGTGGTACTGTAGACTTAGGTCATAATCCTTGATTAGTTCTAACCACCTTCTCTGTCTCAAGTTCAGCTCCTTCTGAGTGAAAATATACTTCAAACTCTTGTGGTCAGTGAACACTTCACAACGCTTTCCCATCAGGTAATGCCTCCAAGTCTTCAATGCATGTACCACTGCTGCCAACTCAAGATCGTGTGGGATAATTGCCCTCATGCTTCTTGAGTTGCCTTGAGGCATAAGATACTACCTTGCCTGTCTGCATCAAGACGCATCCTAAACCTTGGCGAGAGGCATCACAGTAAACCTGGAAATCTTTCTCCAGATCAGGTAGGCATAGGACTGGGGCTGACACTAATCGTTTCTTCAACTCTTGGAAGCTACTTCACAAGCTTCTGTCCATTCAAACTTCTTCCCTTTCTTTAGCAATTCTGTCATGGGTTTAGCTATCTTGGAGAAGTTCTCAATGAATCTCCGATAGTACCCTGCCAAACCTAAGAAACTGCGTATCTCTGCTACTGTCTTGGGAGACAACCATTCCATTACTGCTGCGACCTTTGCAGGGTCAACTGCAATACCTTCTCTTGATACTATATGTCCCAAGAATCCAACCTCTTGTAGCCAAAATTCACACTTGCTGAATTTGGCATATAACTTATGCTCTCTGAGCTTCTCCATGACTAGACGTAGGTGTTCTTCATGTTCTTCCTTGTTCTTGGAGTAGATCAGTATGTCATCGATAAAACGACAACAAACTTGTCTAGGAACTCCATGAACACTTTGTTCATCATGTTCATGAAGTAGGCTGGGGCATTGGTCAACCCGAATGGCATGACGGTATACTCGTAGAGTCCATATCTCGTGACGAAGGCTGTTTTTGGAATGTCATGTTCTCTGATCTTTAATTGAAAATATCCTGACCGAAGATCGATCTTAGAGAATACTGTAGCTCCTTCCAACTGGTCAAATAAGTCATTGATCCTCGGTAGAGGGTATTTATTCTTAATGGTCACTTCATTCAGGGAACGATAATCCATGCATAACCTCATACTCTTGTCCTTCTTCTCCACAAACAGAACAGGGGCTCCCCATGAGGACGAACTTGGGCGGATGAACCCCTTTCCTAACTGTTCTTCAAGCTGTGTCTTAAGTTCCTTAAGTTCCTCCACTGACATTGGGTAAGGTCTCTTGGCTATCGGCCTGTGCCGGGTAGTAATTCTATGAGGAACTCTACATCTCTATTTGGTGGCATTCCTGGTAGTTCCTCCGGAAACACGTCCGGGTAATCCTTCACTATAGGTATCTCTTCCATGCTAACCCCCTTAAGAGAATTAAGCTTAGTCTCCTTTGACCCATAGAAGGACTGGTATCTGATCCTTTTCTGCTCGGGGTGGTGAGAATGATTGCTCTGCTAGAACAGTCTATCTGTCCCTATACTGTGCTAGCCAATCCATACCTAGTATGATGTCAAGGCCTTGGTTTTCCAGTACGATCAGTTTAGTGGGGAATTGGTGAGTCCCAATGTCTAGAGTTAGGGGTTTACTCCCTGATTTTGCTAACATCTCCCCCAGGAGAACTCACCCTCATAGGTTTACCCAGGTGTTGGTAGGTAAATTATGTTTATTCGCAAATGCTCTTGAGATGAATGAATGTGATGCTCCAGAATCAAAAAGTACGAGTGCTGGATACGAATTGATCAAGAACTTACCAATCACCAGGTCAGGTTGATCCATGATTCTTCCACGTCCATATGGTTCACATGCCCTTCGGAAATAAGTTGGGTTTGGTTGCCTGATCAGTCTTCTTCTCTGGGCACTCATTGGAGTAGTGTCCCATCTTCTTGCATGAGTAGCATTGCACTTGACTGATGTCCCTCTTCTCTGAAGGGTTGTGACGATGCTGCCCATGGTGGTTTCCATTTCCATTGTGGTTGTGGCCCCGATAGCCTCCATTGGGGTTGTGGCCGTGGTTGTGGTTGTGGTTGTTTCCGCCATGTTGGTGTCCATTGTTAGTATGCTTGTGGAATCCAGAACTTCCACTGCCATCCTGGAAGCCACGCATCTTCTGGGGGTCCAGCATAATTCTTTTCAAAGGTGTGCTTCCTCTTCCTGTTCTCAGCCTGCTTCTGTTTGCTCTCTAAGATAGTGGCCTTGTCGAGCAGGGATTGATAGTTGGGCGTGTAGACAACTGACAGCTGAATAGCTAGTTCATCATTCAGTCCATCCAAGAATCTCTCCCTTCTTTTAGTGTCGCTGTCGACGTCGTCCGGCGCATAGCGTGCCAGATTGTTGAATTCCTCTATGTATGCAGCCACTGTGCGGTTACCCTGTCGCAGGTTGCGGAACTCTCTCTTCTTCAGACTCATCACCCCAGTTGATATGTGGCAGTGCGGAAACCTTCTTGGAATAGTTCCCAAGTGACCTCCTCAATTGGGTGAGTGATCTGAAAGTTGTCCCACCAGCTAGCGGCGGGTCCTTCTAACAAGTGTGCCGCAAACCGAACTTCTCAGCATCAGAACAGCCAATGGTCACCAGATTCTTATTCACTGAGCGTAGCCAGTCATCAGCCATGACGGGCTCTGAGGCACTAGTGAATGTTGCTGGTCTCAGCCTCAGAATCGGGTGAGCATGTCCACTTGAGGTGGTGGTGGTGGGTTGTTGTTGTTGTTGTTGTTGTTGTTGTTGTTGTTGTTGCTAAGATCTGGGTCATCACTTGCATGAGTTGGGTCATCACTTGCTGCATCCCATCGTTGTTGTTCCCATCGTTGTTGTTGTTGTTTTCACGGCGAGGAGGCATCTGTGGGTTTAGCATAGATGAGAATCGAGATAGAAAGGAAAGGAAAATCTACCCATACAAACAATACCATGTAACACATCAAGCAAACAACTCAACACAAGGATTTTAAATCAAAAGTAGTACTTTGATAATCTCAAAAGTGATAAATGAATGAGTTTTGGAAAACAAAAGGGCTAACATGTACTGCCATACCACAAGTTGGTAGATCAATACTCAAATCGAAATGACTACTCGAAGGATAAATGGTGGTCGAACTACTACTGGGGAAACTCTCTGATGGCCTTGAGACAGATGACCTTGCGTGCATGGGACCGAGTGTTGAACGCTGGTTTGTCCTCATCCTCAGGAACAATCCAAATGGTCTGTCCATCCGAGGTCTCTATGGCCCGCTCCTCTGGGTCCTCCTCTTCTGCATCAGCCATCACCTGATCTATCTTGGGGCTTGCGCCTCCACCAGCTTCTTCTTCAGTTCGGCATTCTCCTGTGCTAGCAACTCCCTGCGCTCTATCATCAACTTCATGGTCTTGACAAGAATGTCATCAAACACCTTGACCCCAAGAAGTTCTTCCTCCAGCTTCCGTGGCTCTTCCAACTTCTCAATCCTCTCCAACAACTTCTTGTTGCTTTCCTCTAGTACTTTGTTGGCTTCCAGCAGTTCATTCCTCTTGTTGAGAACGTACGCGTTGGCTAGCTCACAATGCTCAATCTTGGTGTTGGCTTCCTCAAGAGTGTTGATAGCTTGATCCAGAAGTCATCTGGCCCCTCATCAACTCCTCGAGGTCTACCGCGTTGCACTCACGCTCCACCAGATGTTGACGATGTACCGACATGTTCTCATTGTTGGGGAAGAAGTACGGGGTACCATCCATGCGGCGTCTCCCAAAGGTACGGTAAGGGGATCCAGAAGGTATGTAGCAGCGGTACAGTCCGCATATGCGTGCCATGGCTCCTTGCATAGCCACCTGCACGGACATATCCCAGTCAGGGTACCTCTCCTCATAGATCTCCTCCCGAGTCGTGGGGTCGTCAATGCGAGCCGGAATCGTCGTCTCAATCAGCCACCTCTCTATGCCGTACTGCTGGTACAACAGCTGACCCTGGAATATTGGCGGAGGTATCCCCACCAACTGGGCCAGTTCAGCCAGCTGCTGATCAAAGTGCTCAGTCTCTCCGTTTCCAGCCACAATACGGTGCGTGAAGGTAGACATCTACAAAACAATTTTGAGAGAGGAGGTAAAAGATTAGACAAGTGTTATGAGATGAAATTATGAAACAAATAAATGCAAAGTCAAACTCTCTTATAAAGCATTTTCTTTTAAGATAAAATAGTATATAGTTTTTGTCCTATGGTCTTTCCTATGTTCTAAAACCAACCTAGGGTCACGAACCTACAGGCAACACAGTGCTCTGATACCATCTGTAGAACCCCCACCTTTTAACAAAGGTTGGGATTCCCCGTGTAACGTGCTAGTCCCTGGATCGACTTGCTAGCACACACAGTTTGAGATGCAATACCATAACATTGTATCAAAGTATATTACACGATGATCCAGAATTTAAAAGATTCGATACAAGGTGCATAGCCGAAGGCTAGCTCAAACCAAAGTAAACACACAGCGGAAAGCAAATGATATAGTGAGCCCATCATCTTCATGTGCCACAGGCAAGCATGTTGGTTGTAGACTCGAAACCCTGTCGCAACCTCACTCATCGTCTGACGGACCTGCAACGGTGAGTTACAGCCCAACTATATGGGTCAGCACAATTGAATTGTGATGGCAAGATGACACTTATGTGGATATAATGGCAACCTATATTCTACATGAATATTTGGCTAAGTGGAGTTTTGAGGCTGTTTTGCATAAAGCCAGTTTTATCCTATCATTTGTAAAACAATTTTCATCATAGACAAAGAGTACCACTGATAGACATCAGTGAACACCTTTGACAACTACTCATGGCAAGCACCACTGATAGACATCAGTGAGCTCCCATCCCTTGTTCACCCATCAAGTTTTAATTTAGAAATTGGGATGAGGAGATCTTCAACAGCTTCCCGGTCTAGTTGCTCAAAATTGTCCATAACCGGGGACACGGCTAAGTATACTTAGTTTTAACTCTCGAGAGGGTGTGCACTTTCACCACAAGACCCAATCATTCCCTCCTCCATTGCAACCAATTATGAAATGGAAAAGAGAAGACTGAGACGAGATATTTCGGAAGAACTTTCCCACCCATAATGGCCTGACGTGCTTCACCTATAAACCTCTACCACCTGTCAAGCCGGGATGAGTCCGCGCAACTTACTCCATCAAGACAGAGCCCATATGACATGTGGCTGCACTAGAAGCTACTGAACAAGGAGAGTCTACAATCTCTTTAAGCCTGGGTGACTTTCCACAGTTGTGCACTTCCACCAAGGGCAAATTACCATAGACATGAACCATAGACATGGACCCCCTGAGTAGTCACCCACCATGGTTCTCCAACCAGCACCCAGGTAGTTCATTGATTAGTTATTAATTTTTATCACTATCCAACTAATCAAAACATTTTTCATAGCATGGCTAACATCTATTACCAAGTTCCATACTACAAAGCTCTGGGTGGGGGATGGCTACACACTAATAGGAGCACAGCATAATATATATTCAGCAATAAGTCTATCATGCATACTACTGAAATCACTAAGTGCATAGTAGTAAAAGTAGTAGGACTTTTATGGTGTCACTTGCCTTGGCCAACTGAAGAGTTGAAGTTACACTCTTCACAACACGTGAAACACTCCGCACAATCTAAAAGACAACAAACATACAACAATTCAATACACATGCACATTACAAAAACAATGCTATGCATGTATGGATGCAAACAACATTATTAAAAGTGTAGTACACTTTATTAGTTCTCTGGTTTCTAAATGATGCATGAAGAAATGAGCAAAGTTTAATGCATTGTTATTATTTGAAAACATTTTTGAAACACTAGAGCGTTTTCAAGTAAATTTGATTACCTTTGAACTTTTATTAATAGATAAAATAGCGTGTTAGGCTCTCTGGACAGAGGAGTTGATTTTTGACATTTATCAAAAGGATTCATTTCAAAATAATTTTTAAAACTCAAGTTTTCAATTAAATGGCCAAAATATCCCTCTGTAATTTGATTAATTTTAATAGATGCAAAATGGAAAACTAATGATGCTAAATTAAACTACAAGTTCATAGCTTTCCAACGGTATAAAGTTTGCTAAATTTGGACTTATGGTTTGAAAGTTATGAATTTTTGAAATTTGGTTTGATTTCTGTCTATTTAAACAAATTTCAGAAAACCGGATTAATCTTGGCCGTCTGATGTAACTTAAATGGATGCGCCAGATCCACCCGTACCGGTTCGCGATCTAAACAGACGAGAGCCGTCCGATCGGGTTTTAACGGTCCAGGTCCGTTTGACCTAGAATGGGCGGCGCCGGTGTGCCGGAGTGGCTCCGGTGGCGGTGGCGCCATTTCCGGCATGCACGGGCTCGACGGAAAAAGGGGGGCAGGGGATGCGGCATTCTTACCCGAGGCTAGAGGAGGTCGAGGTGAGTTCGACCGCGTGGTCGAGAGCGGTGGGGGTGCTCCGGGGCGTCGGCAATCCCTCGCCGGAGTCGAGGAGGCGGACGGTGGCGTCGTGTCGAGGACGGACTCGACGTCTCCGTGGTCCTACGGTCACGCGAATGCGTCAGGGAGGTGCGCTGGGGGACGGCGAGGTCGAGGGGAGGGGCTCGGGGGCGTGGAGAGGGCGGTGCTCACCGGAATCGTCTGGCGACGGCGGCGACAGAGGCGGCTTCCGGCGACGGCCTGGCGGCGTGGGTGGTGCGCGCTTGCTGGGGAAAATGGAGAGGAGGGGATGGGGTTTTAAAGGTGCGGGTCTGCGCGCCGTTGCGAGCTTCGGGGGAGTGGGGAGCGTGGGCGAGGTGGAGCGCGTCCGTGCGCGTCGTGGGCGCTGCGGCGGTTTCGGCCGGAGGTTGGGGAAGGTGAGGGCTGACGGGTGGGGCCCGCCAGTCGGTGAGAGAAGGGGGTTTGCGGGGCTGGACTGGTTGTTGGGCCGCTACGTGTGGCGCGCGCGGCAGGTAAGTGCTGGGCCGGCTCGGCTGGCCCGGCTAAAACTCTTTTTTTTTTGTTCTTTTCCTTTTCTGTTTTCAAAACTTTGATTCAAAAGTTTTCAGAAAAAATATTTTAAAATATGTTTTGGAAAGCTTGTTTGGAGAAGAACCAAATTGTAGTCCTTAGGACACAAACATAATTTGATGGATTTAAAATATTGTGTGGGGTTTAAAAATACCCTTTTGTGAATATTTAAAATTTAGATTATAAAGTTTGAAAGTTTTATAGTTTAAATGAAATGCAATGATGGGATGAAGTATGCATGCATGCTTTCAGAGTTTGAAAATTTTGGGATGTTACAGTCCGTCTTTAAACCTTTGTAAAATTTAGAACTCATAGTCAGTTGTGTTATGTTGCTGTTCAGTATTTATCCATTTCCAGTGCTTTCATATCACCAAATGCAAACGGGTGATTGAGCTGAGAAATACTAGCAAACTGATCTTGCATCCTTCCTATGATCATGTTATTTGTAACTTGGCAACAATTCCTATTTCTATGCTATATAGAAACAGATAGAAGATCAAATCACCATAATTTCCATTCGATTTTCACCAGCGCTCATTGACGAATAAACTATCACCCGGAACAACGCACGAGCATATATATAATTATATATAAAAAAAAACTGACACCGTTCTCGGCAGAGTTTTCGTTTATCAGACACCCTGAGGTGGCGTCCAAAGAATGCCGATAATGTTGTCACCGCGCATTTATAGGAGCTCCATTTGTAGTGCCCAACAAATTCACGTACCGGGAAACCACTTTCAGCGAAATGATAACACATACGTATACCAAACAGATCCCAGAATATCACCAACAGATTAGCACCAGACACTCAGAACAGCACAGGGCCTGGTTCATGTGATGGACTAGGATAACCGAGAGCTAGCTCACCCAAAACGGAACAGATTGCGAATTGTACTTGGCGTGCTCGTCCTCTTCCCTTTCCCGTTTCACTCTTCCTCTCGAAAGCATTCCCAAAAGCAGCGGTGCCCTGGGTTTTTTTTTTGCTAACACAGACGAATTATATTCCTCAAAGAAAAAGGCGTACAAACGTGGAATACAATCCGAAGGCAAAGGAAGCCCTCCTGTCTAAAACTTTAACATAAACAACCCCGACAAAGAAACAATTAGCACTGAAGTCCCTCAAAGTCGTCTTCTTCATCAAACCTCCGCCTGGCTCCGCCGCCGCCGGAGCAAAGCGACACGAGCCAATCCATGGACGAAAGAAAACTCGTCGCAGCATCATCTGCTTCATCGAACCTCTGGAATAGACGCCTGCGCGAACGCCGGTATCTTTGTCTTTGTGGATCGTCGGCCGGGGCGACGCCCCGCTCTTCTTCGTCCTCGGTTCCCCTTCTTCAGCCACCAGAACCGCTCTCCATACCTCCACCAGCAACAAAAACTTCCAAAGCCCCACCCCATCACGGCACCTCACAGACCCCGAGCCGCCACTGGGGGAGATGGCGGCACAGCGGCGACAGGCCCGAAGGACAGGAACTCCAAAGCGCCGATGAGCCGACATCGCCGAATCGACCACCTGCACGGAGTACACAGACTCCACAACCTCCCCAGCGAATGAATCGCCGAACCGGAGAAGGGAGGGGGAGGACTTATTCACCATCGCCTCCGCCGTCACTCCGACTTGACGACGGCGACAGAGCACAGAAACTACAAAGGTAGTACTAAAACTAGACCTAAAACTACCCGCACGACGAGATCCCAAGGTTCCCCCCACCTCACGATGCCACGATGGCGCCGGAGGCGGAGGAAACCAGCGAAATCGCCGGCGAAAACTCGAGATCGCCCTTTTTTCCGCCTCTATCTACTGTAGCAGGGAGGGGAAAGGGAAGTTCCAATCTTCTCACCAGCAGAGAATGACTTTAGTCAGTAGCGGTGCCCTGGGTTGTGAGGAATAAAACCTTGCGTGACTCGTGTCGTCTCGTCCACACGATGCACGGTCTCTAAGACTCTAACTATGCCGTATGGATGTTACTGGAAGTGTGGTACACGTTGCTGCTATATTGGATTCGACTATCAGCGACGCTCCCAATAGGAAAAAAATAACTTTAAATAATTAAAAAATTACCCAGCGCATACTCAAACATTACATAAATAAAAACTTAAATAAAACAAATAATGATAACTAGGAGACGGTGGCAGTGGAGGACCCCTCGATTTGCCAGCGGAGAGGCTGGAGGAAAACAAGAGGGACTAATGTGGTCTAGGGCTGAGGCTGTCGGTGGATTACCAGAGATTCATTTGACCAATTAGTTTTGTACAGGCACTGGAGATTTACCTGTACCAAATTCACCATCAGACGCAATGATGGGTCACTTATTTACGAGTCACACCGAAACATGCTTTATATGCACCAAAGGGAATCATCAACAGACAGAACTCTGAAGAACGACAGCAGCCAAATGCTTCAACTGATACATATTGTCACATCCCTTCCAGTATAAATAATGTACCAATTACTACTACAAACCGTACGAGATGCAGAATCACTATTGAACAACTGGAGAGGGGAACATTCTTTGGGTAAAAAACGGCTCAGAAAGCATAGCAACAATGAATTACAGTATTACACAGCAATATTAGGACATCTAACAACAAAAGAAACAGACAGCTGGTTCGACAAAACTAGGCGCACATGGGGGCAGCTAAACAGGGGCAGTACAGGCCCAACATCGCTTCCACGGCGACGGCGGTGGCTTAGACCTGCGCCGTGCCCTGGGTGAACTTGGGGTCCTCGCACCGGTACTTGCCGTCAGGGCCGATGCCAAAGCCCTTGGGGTCAGCGAACACGTTCTCTAGCAGCTGGCTCCGTGGGGGGAGCGGGCTCGCGTCCGCAAACTCCACGGCTTCCTCGACGACGTCGTCAATCTTCTTCTCGATGTTCTTCAGCTCCGCCTCCGATGCGAGGTTCTGCTCGATGATGTACTTCTTCAGCTGCGTGATGGGGTCCCTCGCAGCGTAGTGTGATTTCTCATCTATTGACGAGGCCATGAGAGAATTCAGTCAGAGCATGTTGGCACAATAATGATAAATCATGATTAATAGAGTGATCTTTTCCAGGTAAGATAAAGATCAAGAAAAATATCATAGTCAGGTTGAAAATCACAATAAGTTTAGGGTCCAGGTCATGCAAATAGATGCAATCTTATAGCTAACTAATTTGTTTCCACCTATATGACTTCCAACCCAACTGATACAGTTACTGGCTGAGAGAAAATGACTAGGGGATAACTGCATAAGAATTCAATACAGCATAGGACAAATGATTATGACTGAATGTATGTCAAGTTCGTAGGGTTTATCAAGTTGATGTGGAAACACCAAGCTGGCTCTTAATTTTGACCTCATGACATCCTATGAGTCAACGACATCCTATGGCTAGATACTCAAAACTAAGTTGCAGTTCATCAAGTGGCCGATGATCACAAGGACAAACTTATCATCAAGTGGAACTGTAGTAAAGATAAATAGAAGTCCAGGACAGCGGGACATGCTTTTCCATATCCTGCTAATTTTCTTCAGTTTAATGATAAGAGAACTGGTGCCATACATAACTAGAAGTGACTATGAGACAATCTAGTCATACCTATCATGATGTTGACATGTCAGATAAGATGACTGTGATGATGATAAGAACAAAAGAAGTATTTCGTTCAGTATTTTAATTGGCACCACAAAACTGTACTTCCAAACCATATTGTTCTATAAAAGTATCTGATTCTAACAAGATTTTATTAAGTCAAATCACCATAATGACCATCTCATCAGTCAAGTGAAACCCAAATTTATAAGATAAGATAATTTTACTACGCAATTTTTTTTATGCGCTACTATTATCTGACTAAGTGCTGTTGACATATTAGTATCACTAGTTGGGCCATGTAGACCGATCATAGATCCTGCATGTGATCATAAAAAACTCTCTGCAGGTCTCACATTTATGATGTCACTAACAAGAATGACACAACTTGCATGGCTGAAACTCTATGTGATGTATTACTCTCAATCTATAAACATTATTTCACTTCAGGTACCAGGCTAGTTTACAAATAAGGCACAAACGTCCAGATTAAAATATTTTTCTTGCATTTTCAGTTTACATGGCAAGCCCAGGGGAACTAGCAAGCAGGCTACTACATGCAAAAAATAAAAGATAAGTGAAAGCTATAACCAGGAAGGTAATCTTACCAGGCCTCCTGAGCTCATCAGGATCAGCAAGAGAGTGGCCTCTGAACCGGTAAGTTTCACATTCTACTAGAGTTGGTCCTTCACCTCTCCTTGCCCTGCCAATTGCCTCCTTTGCGACTTCCCTGACCTTGAGGACATCCATCCCATCGACATGTACACCAGGCATTCCAAATGCTGGGCCCTTCTTCCAGATCTCAGGATCCGAAGTAGCCCTGATATGCGACATCCCGATCGCCCACAGGTTGTTCTCCACGACAAACACAATAGGAAGCTTCCACAGTTGAGCCATGTTCAGGCACTCAAAGAACTGACCGTTGTTAGCGGTACCATCCCCAAAGAATGCAAGTGTGACATCAAGACCATCAGGGCTAGTCTGCTTGAGCACCTCATGGCGGTACTTAGCAGCGAAGGCAGCACCAGTGGCGACGGGGATGCCCTCTCCAATGAAGGCGAAACCTCCAAGGACATTGTGGGGTTCAGAGAACATGTGCATGGACCCACCCTGTCCACGGCAGCAGCCAGTGGCCTTGCCAAACAGCTCGGCCATGACAGAACGTGCCGGGACACCCTTGGACAGCGCGTGGACATGGTCACGGTACGTGCTGACAACGCAGTCAGGCTGGTTGAGCAGCTTGATAAAACCAGTGGAAACTGCTTCCTGCCCGTTGTAGAGATGGACGAAACCAAACATCTTGCCACGGTAGTACATCTGCGCGCACATGTCCTCGAAGTTACGGCCAAGAACCATGTCCTCGTACAGCTCCAATGCCTCTTCCCGTGTCACTGCCTGCATACAGTGAGACACTTTGAAATAAGAACACATCTGTAACAGCTGAGAAGCTAAATTTTCATGTACAAGCATAACTGGTTCTGAACATGAAAATGCCATGTTGCCAACTTTTTCACACACAAGAATAAGTGGGTCGTTGCAGTTACAACATATGAAGCTAGATCTAAACAGCAAAACAATCCCCAATTCTGAAATTTCATGATCATGCCGAAAAGCCAAGAGCATGCTACCATGTTAGTTGCTAAAAAGTATCCTTGTGGCCACTGGTGCTACCTTTGCTGCATTCAGATCCTAAAGTGATCTTTTGATGCATGGGACGTGCTCCAAGATTACAGGAGAATTCTCAATTGAAGAGTTGGGAGGCTACTGGCTAGCAAATCTGGTTAGTTCAGCTACTATAAAATCTCTTAGAAAAGAGAATTGAGTAAACCTCCCAATCTGAACAAATTTAGTGCAATCCTGCAGTAGTAAATCTAGACCGCCTCCTGAATCTACGAACGGCGGCTCCCAAGATCCAATCGTAAAGCGGTGAAAGCGGCGCAAGATCGTAACTTTACACTCAGGTCAGCCCCCCTGCGAGATCGCTCGGGTCTATGCGGGGCAGAGAGAGAAGGAAACCGAGGGAGAGATGTCTCACCGGCTGGGCGGCGGCGACGGGCGCGGCCTTGAGCACGTCGGAGGAGACGGCCAGCAGGCGCCGCGCCTGTCTTCCGCCGCTTCGACGGAGCGGCCTGGCCGAGTGCGTCGCGGCGGGGAAGGAGGTCGGCGCCCTGTCGGCGCCGGATCTCGCGGCCACCGCCGGCGCCAGGAACTTGGCGGCGGTGAAGGACGCGGCCGCCATCTCCTCTGCCTCTGCCGGTGGTGGGCTCTCCCCGCTGCTTCCAGGCGGCTTGCAATGCGGCGGGCGGAGTGGGGGAGGAGCGGCGGGGGGCGGAGGCGTATAAAGAGAGGAGGAGCGGCCGGCGGAGAGCACGAGGAAGATGAAAGATGAGTTCTTTCTTGGGAGGATCCGCCAAGATGACAGATGGATGGGTTTCTTCGTCCAATTGTCCTAGCTACCACGCCGCCAAGAAAGAAAAAAAATCCAAGGAATTTGACATCGTTCACTAGATGCAAATTCTTGTTGCACCGATGTATAGTAGCAACTATAAAATTTATTCAGAGATTTTTGTTCCTAGTTATGAAAGTGTTATGGTTTCCTTGGTTTATACGTTAGAAACTAGTTTGTTGATCTCACCCCCATCAAGATATTTTTGTTAGTGTCATGTTATAGCTTGTTGTATCATGTCGAGATGATTAGTTCTTGTACATTGTCGCCGTAGAGTTGGGAACCTTTGTGTAGACAAGATGTTAACATGGCGGATATAGAGTTTGTTGGACGTTTGTTTTCACGGCTCGACATGTGCAGAGCATTCGGTTACGTCATCAAACCATTGATCACGCTTGATTTGACACCAAACTAAAGTATGGTGTGTGTTGTGATACTCAAAAGCTATTTGTGACACAGCATGTACAAACTACCAAGCTCTTACGGCCTAAGGAATAACTGAATTTCTCAGCTCACGCCATGAATTGGAAGCCGTATTTACGATATCTCGTGTTTTTAAGATGAATGCTATAAATGCGGCCTCGATTCATTGTGTAAGCTCAAAGATTATGTTACCCCTAAGACCGCAAAAACTCTGCATCTTGAAATAGCTTTACAGTATGGTACCCGGAAAGTGCTTTTAGAACCCAAGCTTTGTGGAGCTCGGTTTTGAAAAAAACAAAATCCGCACATTTTGGTTTCCAACAATGGAGAAAAAAAATACCAGTTGTAGATATTACCTAGATATACAAACGTGCTAACTTTCAAGTCCAAAATTTGTTTTATTCTAGGCCAGATCTAAAAGACAAATTTCTGGATCTAAATACCCGGATTCAAAATTTTGAAATCTGTCAGAATTTGTCTTTGTTGCACAACCCAAAATCCAATGAATTTGAAGTAAAAAACATTCACGTGTGTGTCTCGAGACTACCTACACCTCTGATTTTTTGCACGATTTTTGGAAACTCAAAAATGTGAATTTTCATTAAAAAAATCCAAAAAAAGGAGCTCTGTGGAGCTTGGGAGAAAAATCACCGTCTCGTATGGTACCACTATACTTAGTTTGCCATGGGTTTAGACATCATGATAGTTTTGATGATGCATAACTCTTGCGACCTTCAGGGGTAACATAATGTTTCGGCTCACACCATGGATTGAGGCCACGTTAACTTAAGGCGGGTTCCCCTCTGACATCATTAGACAAACATATTGACCAAGATACTACAATTATAATTTACTTTATGAAATCTACAAAACCAAAATAGAACCATAACACATAATCTATTGCATTCCTAGAGGCGGGTTCGGGCAATCCCCCATAAGTTAGCCAAAATACTCCCAAACCTTCCTTAAAAATCACACCAGTATTGTTTTGCGTCAGGTTTTTTTTAGATTGATGATTCGTTATTGAAATGAGAATGAGTTTGTTTATGACTAGGTTAGATCTAGCCATTGTTTTCGGTTCGGCGTCGATTTTGCGTAGTGTTCATCAAAACAAGCATATTTCTTTCATACAGTCTTTTTTTACGTACGACAGATCAAATTGTTTAGAAAAGACACGGATATGTGAAAGTTTTCGCCAAACAAGGTATGTCGGCCACCCTACCTTCACCCCAAGTATTGACACACGCCTACCCGCTGCAAACACACGCAAGGCTCAAGTGCTCAACATTTAACAAAATGACTAGATCATTTAGGCGCGCGTTGCCGCGCCCGTCTATTAAGAATATAGAATGTCATGAATTGATGAAAACATTCTAAATTTAGTTGAGAAGTTTAATATATTTAAAGTATAGTGTACTTTTGAGTATATTTAATCTGGTATGAACAAATACACACTCAATATTCCTCTCGATACTAAACACACAATTTAGCAATTGTTAATGTAGTTAAAACATCTTTTGTTTATTATCAAGTATAAATTCTTTCCCGATAGTCTTCAAATAAGTAGCAGGCTAGCGTCTCCTATATTTGTCACGTCATATTGATGTTTCAACCAGGCCATCCTTGCAAAGTCTTGTTTTTTCTCAATTAAAAATATACGTAATGACATTCTCAATATAATTATTTGAAAAAGAAGGAAGCGCAAATATTATGACCAGTCATTGCTACAACGAATATAGGTCAACACAAAGCTACATAGAAGTTTCAGGACCAGCAAAAAAATCACAAAGAAGTACTCTTGTCACAACCAGCAACCATACAACACATGATAACACTCTTCGTATGTGATATGTGCATTCTTTTAACTCCCAACAAAATCTAGGAAGTGACCTTTGTTGGGAACATGGCAAGAGAGTTGGATTTATAAAGAGCAACCATATATATTGCAATTTTCAACATGGATTTTTTTACAAACCTGAACAAGTCTTATAGAGTATTTCCTTAACTTTATCCGACATGGAAAATAACATAACAATGCTGTGTGTTAGTGGAAAAGGAATAGAGCGCTGCCGTCAGACGAACTAATAAGTCGCTGCGCAAGGTCGAGGCAGGGGGATGGGCACTGCCACTCATGGGCTACCAAGCTCACAACTGCGACATGTGCCATGGGTGGCGACAATGGCAGCAGCGACACACCTAGTCTTCCTGGAACAAATGTTAATAACAAATTGTTTTGTATATGAAGCTAACACTTGAAACTGAAAATTAGTTTCGGACCATGCAACTAATCTAGCAGCAAAGTTTATAGAGATCATATAAACAAATCAACAAAATATAATGTCGCTAACATTTTATTTTTGCAATCTTGTAAACTTAGTCTCAATTTTATTTTCTTTGTACAAAGACCGATAACTGCAAGATATATCCACTTTTGCCAAAGAAAAAATGTACATGAATACATCTCCTATACGGCTACACAGCAGGGCAGAAGAATGGACTGCATGTAAATTTGAATAAATCAGATTTCCAGTCTATGATACGTTGGCATACATTTATAAATCTCCAAAATACAGTATGTATTGTGAGCAAAGAGCGCGAATGGCATATATATTGACATGGTTAATTGTTCTTATTTTTCCAGAAGAAACTGTCACGAAACTTCACCATGACTCAATGAGAAATTGCTCCAGCAGGTTTGCTTTACTGGAGAATGAACAATCAGCGTGGAGGACCAGCAGCGCTCCACAGAAGCGGGGTCAGAGAGAAACATACGATTTTGCTTGGACGGAGGAGGTGAGACATGCAATGGGACTGGGCCGAGGGCTTCCTCGTCGCTGCCAGCGTCAGCTCTGGTGATACTACGAGCGATGTTCGGTCCTCAAAAAGGGCATCTTGTTAACAGAGAAAGTGGCTTTTGGAATGCGCTTTGCCGGCGGTCAAGACAGACATTCATTCGTAAATACTACGAGCGATATTCGGTCCTAAAAAACGAAGAAGGAAGACAGTACTGTGGCGGGCCGTCGCCGCCAATATCTCTACAATATAATCCGGTTTGACGACATGGTACGCGTACGTCGTGGCCGTTTTGCAACTTAACCCTCAGGAATAGACAAAGCAACCCGCAGTCCCTCATCCGCTTCTCTCCCTCGCACAAACCAGAAAAATTCTCCGTCGCTGGCGACCACATCCTCCCCCCCCCGTGTGCCTCCATGGCTCCCTACCCCGCGACCCACCACTAGCGCGCCGCCATGACAGACCAGCGGAGGGCACGGGGATGGAGCGGCCACACACAAGGAGACCGGCGGCGGCCGCTTGCAAGGAGGTCCAGCTAGACCTCCGCACATCGCCCGCGGCCACGGTGGCTGGCGGTGAGTAGGAGGGAGGCCCGGGTTCTTCTAGCTCATACCCATGTGGCCGGGAGGACGGCAATTTGAGGCGGCCAGGACCTCGGATCCGTGGTTCAACGCCAGCATCTGGTTCTTCCCGTGCAGATGATTTGCTGGTAGGACTTGGGGCTGCAGCATGCTCCGGCGATGGAGAATTCCTAGCACGCCGCCGGAAGCCCCCACAGCACCACCGCTAAGCCGCCGCCGGCAGGCCCCTGCACTTTCCTCGCCCCAGTCCCGCATCCCCATAGTTGGGCGAGAGGGAGATCGATTCTGGGCTTTCTGCAGTGCCATTAAAATATCACGGACCAGACGAGGTCCCAAAATCTTGCTGAAACCAGTGCACCACGAGGGAGTAGGACGCAACGCCGCGGCCGACCCCGTGTTCTCCTCACCGTCGAGGTCGACTCCTTGCGCTTCCCGCGGTCGTCGGAGAAGCCCAAGCCACGACGCCACCGGAGAAGCTTGGAGAGGCATATGGCGTTGGAGAACTTATGGGACATGCTGCTGCAGTTGCCGCTGAACTCCATTGGCCAGCCTTCCTTTCAGTTCAAAGCGTGCCAGACATCAGCCAAACGAATTGCTTCTCTAGCCAGAGATCGATGCGGCCATGCATGCCTCTATTCCGTCTCTCATGAATTTTGGTAGATGCGGCAATGCATGTCATTATTCCCTCGTGAAATTCGGGTTGATTTGATTGATTTGCGCGGCGGCATCAGAAGAACAATGTCGAGGTCTCACGGATGATCATCGCAGCGGGTAATCTCCCAAATGTAATATGATCTAGCAGAGATACATCTTATTCAGATAAGCTTCCCATGGTAAATAATTTTTGATTCCTCGTGGGATTGCAATCACTACTTTGGCTTCGTTTGGCCAATGGCTGGCTAGATGATTTAACCAAGTTCTAGATAATCAGAAGAGAAATATTTGTGCCCTTGAAATCTCCACAATGCGAATGTTTTTATATTCCTCACTCTATTTAACGAAAATCATATTGTCTGGATGCCATGTACAGCAGTGGAAATGTCTTATTTTGATGATTTAAACCTCTATGCAAAATTAAGAGCAAGATCTGCATTTATGGACAACTTCCAAGGGCGGGTTACAGTTCAATATATTTATGCGCCCTCTTACACTGAATTTATTTTATGTTGACACCACCAATAATGTAATTGTATTAGTATGTTCCTTCTGCCATGCTTAATATTTAGCACCAAGCAGTTGATTTTTTTTGGGCAACGGAGCAAAGAGTTATGCTCATTCTTAATGATTCTGTTGCTAGAAGTTTGAAATTAGGGAACC
Source organism: Poa pratensis (assembly GCA_947311845.1). Classification (NCBI taxonomy): domain Eukaryota; kingdom Viridiplantae; phylum Streptophyta; class Magnoliopsida; order Poales; family Poaceae; genus Poa; species Poa pratensis. The sequence goes on from CAMZMU010000052.1 coordinate 38,094,113, forward strand.
AAAACAGCTTAGATGGAACTGGCATGAACAATGCCACTGGCGATGCACAGTTTCTCGTCACTTGAATACTCATAAATCGTAGTAGATCAAAATTAACAGTGAGGAAACAACACTGTTAGGCGAAACAAGAGTGGATCTGAACTGATATTGCGTTAGGAGAAGCTTGGTACATCGGAATAGATGTGTGTATTAGATATACTTAAATTTTTGGTTTTCCTTCTTGGAAGACTACTTTAACACTACATCATGTAATAATCGTGCACTGTAGACCTCCTTTGGTGTCTTGCTTCTTCAAATGGAATCCCTAGATTTCTCCATGTCAACCAAATTCTTTAATGATTTTAACAAGATTTGTTTTTCATAGTAGAACATGTAAGATGACAAAGTGCAAACATATATTTAAGGGTTAATTTAGACCCGTTGCAACGCACGGGCACCTTGCTAGTAGGTTGTAATATCCCTAATATTGGCCCAAAACTGAACACGGGAACGATCCCTTGTGAAAACAAAGAACAGCTCCCATACAACGAGCTTCTCACAAACAAAAACCTATGTGCTGCTGAAAACGGATAGTGCTCCACTGCTCCAGAGTTCAGAGAGGAACAATGGTCTCGAAGCAATTAAGCCCATCCAACTCGAGGGCGAACCGCGGCTTCAACTGCTGCCGCTGGTGCTGCTTGCTAATAATCTTGACAGAAGGACTGTTCGTCTCCTTCTTCTCCACTTGTCCTTTGCTGCAACTAGCATCGGGTTGCTTCTGCATTTGTGGTACGGGGCTCGTCAGGAACTGCAAATTACAAACATGAATAGCAAGAAAAAAAACTAATTATACAAAACTGCAGAACTTGAGGCACAAAAAACGAATAAAAAACACGCGTAAGAGATGTGTGAAGCTTATTATAATCTGCACCTTGTTGATGCTGAAGAATTTGCTGGCCATCTGCGCGGATAAGATGGCCTCTGCGGAGCCCATGAGCTTAAGAGCAGAAAGGAGGTGCTGAACTAATCACCACTTAAACTTGTGTAGGTTTTGATCTGAATCTCACCGCGACTAGCTCTGTTTCGGCTACATGTAGATTTGATCGTACCTATATATAAGCAGTAAGCCCCGGACATTGCTGGGATCGATCTGAGCATACTCCATGGTTGTTTCAATGGCTTGGGATTCCTGGGGATATGGCTAGCTTATCTCTGGTAAGAGAAGGAGCCCTAACTGGTGTCATAGGCTCCACGTAGCTCACTCAACAGTGTTTCCAGCACATGCATCATCTTATCCACACCACAACAACCAAGGGTTGTGCACTTTTTGGCCCTTTTATTTTTGTCGTGGTCGGTGATAGATGATGACTGCAAGGAGAACTGGAATACTGGATGACCTTGAACAAATATCTGGGTCATATGATATTTCCTGAAAATTTGCTACAACTTTATGACTCCACCATGTCACCATGTGAACTAAATTTTGTAACTCCTTTGCCTTTATTATTGTGCCCGAAGCACTGCTTAAATACAAGTACATGGCTAGGTTACAGTATGCAAATATATTCCACGATGGGTTGAATGATATTGATTTGGTATTACGAATGTTGGTGTTTTTTCGCTATATAGAACTATTCAACTTTCCCTCAAAGTCCGTGAGCAGCCAGTGGCGTGGGATCTTTTGATGCTCGTGGTGGTGGGCACCAGACGGTCCATCGCAACGGCCATATCTCGGGCCGGTGAGTAAGATCCATATTTTACTAGTTAGATTTTTTCGTGGTTTAACTATTCGTATCGATTAATTTTTATCACCATGGTGTTCTATTCTTGGTGTTTTTATTTTACACTTGAATCGTCAATTCAAGAATCCATAAATGATAACCGTTTTGTTGTTTTTTTTTTTTTTGCGAGATACAACTGGAGATTACAGCAAGTATGCAAAAAGGACCCACACAAAGAAAGAAATAACACCCAAGTCCTTCTGCTTCGACGCCTCCGACGAAGAAGACGTGCCGCTGGCGCGCCGCCGCCTACTCCTCCCTGCAACCTTGGAACGGGAAGATCCCCCAGACGAACGGGAAGTCAACGAACCTCGAACCCCGAAGAGCCTCCATCCAGCTTCATCTTCCGCGCCGCTTGCATCACCTCCAGCCGCATCAAAAACGTCATCTGGATCCGCCGCCACCGGATCCAGAGGGGGAAGAACCGTGCACGGCAGGCCCGGAAGCCTGCGAGCACGGGCGAGCCACCTGCTTGATGCCGAAGCTCCTGAGAGCGCCGCCACCGGAGAGGAAGAAGGTGACCACAAAACTCCAACCGCCGGCGCCTCCACCCCCAGAACGCCGCCGAGGAGCACCCAACTCGACCCTACGCTATATACACAGCGAGATCCGGGGTTCCCCCACCCTCCCGCCGCCGGAGCGGCAGGCGGAGGGAGGGGGAACCAGCGAGTCGTCGCCGGTGAGGTGGATCGAGAAGGAGGTCCAAGAAATCGCCACCGGATCCAGAGGGGGAAGAACCGTGCACGGCAGGCCCGGAAGCCTGCGAGCACGGGCGAGCCACCTGCTTGATGCCGAAGCTCCTGAGAGCGCCGCCACCGGAGAGGAAGAAGGTGACCACAAAACTCCAACCGCCGGCGCCTCCACCCCCAGAACGCCGCCGAGGAGCACCCAACTCGACCCTACGCTATATACACAGCGAGATCCGGGGTTCCCCCACCCTCCCGCCGTCGGAGCGGCAGGCGGAGGGAGGGGGAACCAGCGAGTCGCCGCCGGTGAGGTGGATCGAGAAGGAGGTCCAAGAAATCGCCCTATTTGCACTGTAGCGGGAGGGAAAAACGAGACGGGCAATCGTTTTGTTGTTTACGAATAGGCTTATGGTTTTGTCTTCTTACTAAAGGTTTAGGCCTCTTTGCTTCATAGGATAGGAAAAATGGAGAAATATAAAAAACATATGATTGCAATGTCATGTACACTCCTACATACTATAGGATTTGGTATGCACCAAAGTATATTTGATTCCATGAAGGGAATTGTGAAACATGAGGTTTGAGTGGATGCTAGATTTCCTATGCGAAGTAGTACAAATGATTTCTTAGGAAAAAATTATATAGGATAATAAAACAATCATGATAGGAAAATTTCATATAAGATTCAGTCTCCAAATATTGTATGCTATTCTTTTGAATCAAAGGAGTATTATATTCTATGAATAAATCAAAATAGAAAAGAGATCAAGTGAATATCAATGAGAATACCCGAGGGGATCCGAGAGTCCCACCGCACACTCTCAGAAAAGAAGACTTAGCGAGGAGTCCCCTTTGCAGCATGTTGGTCAGTGCGATTGTCCGAACATGGAGAACAACGGTGTGTTTCTTGGATGATTTATGATCATTGCATATCACTTAACAAAATGTGCGCGTGAAATGCTCATCGTGATCGATATCGTCGTGCTACTGCGCCGCGAGATCAAGGGGCAAGAGTAGTGTGGGGCGATACCCTCCTAAGATTGTCCACCTGCGAAAGCTACCCGGTGGTAACCCGAGTTGGTGTTCTTCCAATTCCAAGAAGCTGCTACAAACCTCCTTCTCCTGCTTCTTGTTGTTGGTAGTGTCATACTTGTAAAAGCCATTTCCATGGCGCAACATAGCATCCCTTCATCATCAACCCATGCACCCCTGCGCATGTCGAGGGAATAGTGTATATGGCTATCGCCATATAAGCTGTAGCGCAGTGCCCAAACGCACACTTTACTTTCCTGATGATCTTGACCAAACTGCAACTTCGGCGGCAATGTGGCCCCCCAGATATGGAGCTCGATGTTAGGCTGGGCGACGACGTGCACGGCGACGCACAGCTGCCCATGCAGCTCGAAGGTGTCCACCACCGCTAGCATCCTGTCAGGCGCATGGCGACGTTGGTTCCGTCTGACCACCACGTACAGCTTGCCGTCGACGAGGGTAGGCGGCGACCGGCCCCAGCGTATCCCCGTATAGGGGAAGAAGCAGGGGCGGCGCCACCCACCTTCGCCACCCAAAGTGTGCACCTCTATGTACGTCGGAGTCGGACATGACCATCCACCCGGGAAGAAGATACAGAAGAGCTTGTGCTGGCCGGCCGGCGCGCTATACCCCATGGCGAAGAGGTGCCCGATCTCGGACGTGTCCTCGGGAGGCATGACCTGCAGCTTGTCGCCGGTGACGGGGTTACACACGAACACCGGCGCGTCTCGGACGGTGGCGGACGCGAGGACGATGAACCCGTTGCAGACGCTCGTGGGGCGGTACCCGTCAGCCAGGTCGGTTACACGGCGCCACAACGGCTTTGCCGACGTCGACGAGACGCTGTACACCGTGGCCTTCGAGCTTCCGTCCGGCGCAGTGATCTGGCAGACGAGCAAGGCGTCCTCGTCGACGTGGGCGGCCTTGCTGCCGTGGTGCTTGACGAAGGATGGGTCCGTGACGACGGCGCGCCACAGCCTGCAGACGCGGCGGCAGCGGAGGACGGGCCTCGTGGGGAGCTTCAGCAGGATCTCACGCAGGATTTCCTCTGCTATGGAATCCATGGACACCATCGACCGACGAGCTCGATCGGCACCTGGATTGTTGATTTGGGAAAGACAGATTCGCTTGCTTTGATGGATAGTGCCGTGCGTGGCCCCAATGGACTAGCTAGTATAGTAGACTTTGACATGGAGTCACGGACCAACACTGTCGAAATCTAGCCTAGCGTAGTAGTACTCGAAAACTAGGCGACCCCTCGCTCGTCTCGCGACCCACGCCGCCGCCGTCTCTCCCTTCTCGTCCCCTCCCCAGCTCCTCCCTCCGCCGTCGGTGTCCGTGCCGGCCCTTGGCCGGGCGGCGCCGGTGGCGGCGGACCCGAAGGCCTCTCCCCTCCTGGATGTTGGATGGCGCGGGGCAGCCCGGCTCCAGGAGGTGCTCCTCAGCGACCCAGGTCCGGCACGGCGCAGGTTACTCCGGCGTGCAGTGCGGGTGGTGAACGGGGGCGGCGGCGCTGCTCGTTGGTGGCGGAGCACGGTGCTTGAGCTTCGGCCCCGCAGGCCCAGATCCGGGCCCTTCGGGCCCGATCTGGGTCAGGGCGGGCTCTGCTGTGCTGCCACCGGTTGGCCTGCTAAGCGGCTCGCGACGGAGATGACAGCGGTGACGCCATCCTTGCTGCAGCGTGGTGGTGGGAGCTTCACGGGCCTAGCTGGGTCCGGCTGAGCCTATGGACCGATCTTGAGGGTAGCGGCGGTGGCGGCCTACGTGCAGCAACATGGCAGCGTAGACTTTACGAGCCCTCGGCTCGGCCGGGCCTGCTTGGCCTGGTGTATCCCTGCTGCCGTGTCCGGTCGGCACCCGCCGATGGCGGTGGAGGACGTCCTCCAGGTGGCTGCGCTGCTGCCGCCCTCCGTTTCCAATGGCTCGGTATGCTCTTGGCGTAGCGTTCGGTCGGCTACCGTCTTTGGCGGTGGAGGTTGTTCCCTCCCGCGTGGTTGTGATTCTGTCGGACCCTTGTCTATGGCTGCTTCGTCTTGGGCTGGCTGGCCCTGCTACGTTTGCCATGGTGAGACGACGATGGTGGCTTCAAGACCGTGGTGGCGTTTGTTGGTGGGTGGCAAGATTGGTGGAGCGCTACAGATTGTCCGAGGCGTGGTTTTTTTGGGGGTCGGGAGAAATCCCTGTCGTTTTGGCACCGACGCGGTGACGCCTTAGAGTGGCACCATTCCTTCTTGAGGGGCGTCGGGTGTACCTCTTCCCCACTCCTCGGAGCATACCGGGGGAAACCCTAGGTTCGTCCGGGCAGCAGCGTCGTCGTCGTCGCTTTACTTGTTGGAGGTGTTGTTTGGTACGCGGTGATTTAGAGTGCTAGGTTTGTGGTGGGAGTTCGTCGGAGAGGGCGCAGCGGTTGCGGGTCACTTTCGTTTTCGTTGATCCGCCGATGTCGGCTTTTCTTTCTTTTCATTTTCTCTTTCTTTTCTTTTGGGTATGATTGTGCTGTTTGCCCCAGCAGTGGCCTCATTGTTGTATCGGTTGGTTGCTATATTAATATAGCGGGGCGAAAGCCTATTTCTTCAGTACTCAGATATGGTCTCTTCCCTGAACTATATTCCCTCTGTTCCAACTTTAGACGACTTCCATTTATCTACATGTGGATGTATTTATGTTTTGGAGCGGAGGGAGTAGAAAACAAGGCGATCCAATCTAATGTTCAGTTCATGCCGTTTCCTCCACAGCTGCGAACATGCATGTGTTTTGAGGCTGAATTATGATCGTGTGCGGATGGTCAGTCGCATGAATGCACACACGCCGCACCCTAACTCTATAAGAATCTTCGAAAGATTGAATTGACTAGCCGGGTCTTGAGATTAACGAACTCACAATAGACGTCTCGCTAGAGAACGTCGATACTCCGTCGTAAATGCAACACATATACTATATATGTCAAATAATCAGTGGCATGAACTCTAATGTGCTGGATTATATAACAACCCTCCTAATTATCCAACCCTGGTGGGTTTGCAAACACATGGATCTTTTAGAAAGGGGATATTACAAAATAAAAAGATATAAAAACAAGAAGGACATGACTATCTAGCAGGCGACTGCTAACTGGCAAATCCGTACGCACCCACGGGATGAAAAATGGCCCCATTTGCATGCATGCACAAACAAACAGCTGATGTCATTCCGCATTAAATGCAAAATTTGAAAATTTAAAAAGTTTTGTAGCCCAAACCGTTTATCAGATTTAGAATTCGTTTTCACCATTGAGCTAGTCGCGACGAGATCTTCAAAATTAGCTCTCATGTTGATATATTCTGACAACTATTTTTTGGGACCAAAAGTTACCCACCCCCTAACATATAAGTTACCCAGACTTGAATACGTAAGTTACCCACCATATTAAGTTACCCACCATATTAACGATTAGTATTCAGGTTGAAATAGAACCATTTTTTGTTGTTCTTTCAGATTTTTACGAGTTTTAAAATTACCACATCATTTTGGGATGGTAAAATTTATCGTGCATAAGTATTTTGATGACAGCTATCGATTTCACAGTGACAACTATACCTAAAAAAGATGGGCATTGTGTTCATAACTATTATTTAGAGGACATGTTAACTACATCGATTTCGTGGTGGATAACTACATCATGAACACACGTGTAACTCCATCAATATTGACTGGGTGACTATTACCGAGAGAGTATGGTATTTACATTGATTTCGTATTGGATAACTTCATCATAAAAACACATGGCAACTTTATCAGTACTGAGTGGGTAAATCTATCAGTATTGGGTGGTAACTATTACCGACAGAGTAGGGTATAACTATAACGATTTTGTGGTAGGTAACTACATATGAAAACACATGGTTAACTTTATCAGGACTGAGTGGTAACTCTATCAGTATTGGGGTGATAACTATTACCGAGAGAGTATGGTAACTAAATTGATTTTATGGTGGATAACTATTAACTACACATGAAAACACATGAGTCACTTTATCAGTACTGGGTGGGTATCAGTATTGGGTGATTTTGTGCTAGATAACTACACCATGAAAAAACATGGGTAACCTTTTCAGTACTGGGTGAGTAACTACATCAGTATTGAGTGGTAACTATTACCGAGAGAGTATGATAACTACATTGATTGTGTGGTGGATAGCTACACCATGAAACACACATGGATAACTTTATCAGTACTGGGTGGGTAACTCAATCTGTATTGGGTGGTAACTATTACCGAGAGATTAGGGTAACTATAACGATTTTGTGGTGGATAACTACACATGAAAACACATTGGTAACTTTATCAGTACTTGGTTGTAACTCCATCAGTATTCAGGTGGTAACTATTACAGAGAGAGTGTGGTAACTACATTGATTTTGATGGGTAACTCCATCAGTATTATTCGCACGTCGGGTCAGGGATCTTTGGGGTGTCGAGGAAGTAGTTGATGTCGAGGAAGTAGTTGAAGTTGTCATCTCATCGTTGTCTTGTCGATGTTGTGGAAGTAGTCGACGTGGAACCGCAACATCATCATTTTGTCGGTGTCGTGCAAGTAGTCGAAGTAGTTCTAATCGGGTCGTCATGGTAGCAGATCTTGTCGACGTTTGAGGTACACGGCTCGACAACGTCTCTCGGCTCGGTGACGGTCTTGGCGGCGGATAACGGCACGGTAAAACTCACGGGCTCAGCTCAGGCAGGACACGGCAACAGATACCGAAAAGACGCGCACGGCGCACATGGAGCAGCACCGCGACGGGTGGACAAACATGGACGAAGGCGCGGTGCCGGATTCCTTGCGGCATTCCATCGAACACCTTGCGGCTATTGATGACGAAGCTCACACCGGGGACGAAGCAAGGCCAGGGAAGGCACCGGAGGAGGGAGATGGCCCAAGGACGACGACGTGGTGGAGGACGACGGGCTGGAGGTCGACGTGGAGGCGTTGGTTGCCGGGGCAGAGCTTGGCGGCGCCCTGGCCGAAAATGCAGGAGGCGGGAAGACGAGCTCGGCGAGGATGAGCAGGAGGGCATGGCGTCGAGGTCGGCGAGCTGGCCGAAGCTGGAGGCGTTGAGGACGGCGGTGCCGACCTCTGGCCGTGGCGGAGGAGGGCGGGCACGCAAGCACGACTGAGCAGGCATGCGAGCTGGGGCAGGAGCTGCGCGGCGGCGCGGTGGTGGAGGTCGTCGAGGGCGGCGCCGTCAGCCGGATTAGAGGAGCTAGGAGGCGGCGGGCGGAAGCAGGGAGGAGGCGCACCGGCGGGGTGGCCATGGCGACAGAAGGAGGCCTTCGATCCAGAATGCACGAACGAAACCAGCCGCGCTGACTTGGTCGGACGAAATATGCGGAACTGATCACTCGTTCCGGTCAGATCGCCACCGTTCTTGCGCGATCGGACGGCTCGCGGGCGTGCGTACGTTTATGCCAGTGAAGCAAGACCAAGACCTCGGAACGTCGCCGTCATCACACAAACACAAAGCTCACAGATTGTCACGATAAATTTCACACATACATGCAAAAATACGTACAAATCAATTATTTACGTACGCGGCTAAATCATCAAGTAGTGCATGCACAAGTGCTAGCAGCTAGCTGCCTTTAATCTACTCGTGCGTGGCAAAATGGATCAACTAGTGCACGTATAAAAGTGCTAGCAGGATTAAGAAGTAGCAGCTAAACAAAAAAATGTACCACGTGGCAGCATGTGAGTGGATAGTAGAGAAGAATATAGTGCGTAGCTGCTACTAGCTACAGCCAGCAAAGAGAGCAGTGCAGACCGACGCGCTCTTGGGCTGAGGCATGCAGGAGCACGTGGGCCTGTCGGACACGGTGCGGCCAAGGCTGATGCTGACCAGTCAACGACAAGCGCGTCAATTGGACACGACCCGCTCGTTTGCATATCAATGGTTCAGATTGCTGCGTAGAGTTACGCCTCGTATAAGGCGCCTGCTCTTTAGATTTTCCGAAACAAGAAAGGAAAATAATAAACAGATTTGATAAATGGGCCGGCGATGGGCGGGTGGCAGGATTTCCCAAAGCCCAACACGGCACGAGCCTCGTCCCCCCCAACCAACCCACCCGCAGAAGAAGAAGAGGAGAAGATCCGAAGCAGAAGCAGAAGCTCCAAGCCGGAGAAGAACCCTAGCCCTAGCCGCGCCACTCTCCCCTCCACCGACGGCGAAGGTACTGCCCTCTCCCCTCCGCCGCCTCCTCCTCGTTGTCGTTCCAGTTCTGACCCGCTTTTCGTCCCCGCTAGGGTTTGTTTCTCCGGCGCGCGGATCTCGGCGAGGATGAGGCCCGTGTTCGTGGGGAACCTCGACTACGACACCCGACACTCGGAGCTCGACCGCCTCTTCTACCGCTACGGCAGGATCGACCGCATCGACATGAAGTCAGGTCCGCGCCACAACCCTAAATTCCCCATCGTCCTCTCCCCGCCTCCGTTTCATTTATTGTCTTCTACCGCTTCGTGTCTGATTTCATGGTACTCGTACCAAGTTTCCTGGGTAGAGAACTGACAAAAAATGCGCCGGTAGAGGGAGTGTATCTCAATACAGTCTGTGATTAGTTCAGTTGATCAATAGAGAAGACAATCCCGGGGTAACTAATTAGTTTCGATTTGCAATCTGCGAATGTTTTAACTACGGAGGATCGGAATGTTGGTCGTTTTAATCTGTGATGAATCATAAGTTGGTGTATTTTTCTCATGCAAAATTTATTATGGTCACGCCTCTGTTCTCCGCTCTATTGTTTTCTGCTGATCGGATATGCTCACTGGCTCCGCCAATTTGTTTGTCGTTTGGGGGTCTGACATCAAGATGCTAGTGCTGAGATTCTTGGGTACAAAATTGACCAACATGTTTTTCCCGCTATCTATCCTCCACAAGTGGCTCAGTATAGTCTGTAAAATTAGTCCTGACTGATTATTAGAGAATAAAACCGTTCGCTTAAGATTTCAATTTGTCCATGTTTTTTCTGCAACAATCGGATATTAGTCAAATTAATCTGTGTTGAATCATCAGTTGATGTATTTTGCTTGACTAAAACTGCCAGTTAAGCTTCTGTAAAATTTAATGGTGTGGAACACCCTTATATTGTGCTCCATGTCATGTAGACAACAATGCAAGCAATGTATGTATAATAGGCAGCAAAATGTTTAAATGTTTACTCTGGCGCAGGAACTACTGAGGCAAACATACATAGCTCCCCCTGGGGCTCCTCAACTGACCCTCCATTCCTCATCCGGCCACCACTCCCTGCACTTGCCATCCGTTTTCATGATGCACTGTAATCTGTTACCAATGCCAAGCATGTTTTGCCGGGACTGACATCAACCATCATTCTGCGATTCTTGCCATGCCATCAGTTCCATCATGATCATGTTATACCATGCCACGACTAGAAGTATTACCACGCCATCCTCCAGGCATCAACCTGACAACTTGCTATGTGCGCCTGTCTGAATAAGCAATTTTTGTGAGGCTCTTGGTCTATAGAATGGTGAAGCATGTTCAATGTCTCAAGTCACACCTTCTTACTTTGGAACTTTGGGTATAAGTTTTACCACACCATGCTTAACCTCATCATGAATGGAATCTACCGGTAACTGCATTAGAGCTCTTGATACCATCAGATACTGATCAGATATGTGCAGGTGCAGTATTCTTCTGTTTCTCTTAGGCTTGAGCCTGATGTGCTTAATTGTTTGTCCTAATTAAAAATCATGTTGTCATCTAACAGTATGCCACGAAATTCAGTTTCCTTTGGTTCTTACTTGTGGATTCACCTTTTTTAGGATTTGCTTTTGTCTACTTCGAGGATGAGCGTGATGGTGACGATGCCATACGGGCTCTTGATGGTTATCCCTTTGGCCCTGGGAGACGCAGACTTTCAGTGGAATGGTCACGGGTAATTTCTCTTGTTGTTCTTGTTACCCTACTAAACCTTAACACATCAAAGTTTCTCGACTTGTTGCTGGGTATGAATGGTTACTGTTCCTGTAAACCCTACAAAACCTTAACACATCAATGATTCGGCACATCACAGGTGATTACTTGTGCCAACTAATACTGCCTTTAGTTCATTTTTAATTCTTCTCTCGTGATTTATGTAACAGGGTGACCGTGGAACCAGGCGTGATGATCGTGATAGCTATAGTAAACCACCAGTGAACACTAAGCCTACTAAGACATTGTTCGTCATTAACTTTGACCCAATCAACACAAGGGTCACTGATCTTGAAAGGCATTTTGATCCATATGGCAAGATATCAAATGTTCGGATAAGGAAGAACTTTGCGTTTGTACAATTCGAAACACTGGAAGAGGCCTCAAAAGCCCTAGATGCTACTCATTTGACGTAAGTACCACTTTCACCTGTTCCTGAGTTTATTTAATGATTAGAATTTTACTGTTGCCTTTTGATATCTTATTTATGCTATGCACTATAAGTCTGTAAGATTTATTCAAGTGATTGTATAATGGTTAAAGCCATTGGGGGAATGACACTGCCTAATATAGGGTTTTATACCGATTTTTGGTTTTTGAGGAATATATTGTATGCTGTTTTGTACCTGGCCTATAAAGTATCTATGTTTGTTTTAAATAATCTGATTGTGTAACAGTATACCTAATGGTTTATTTTGCTCTCTGCAGCAAGTTACTGGACAGAGTGATTTCTGTTGAGTATGCCTTCAGGGACGATAGTGAACCAGGTGACAGGTATGACAAGCCAAGTAGGGGTGGCGGCTATGGAAGGCAGGATGATAGTTCATATCGCCGGTCTGTTAGTCCAGTCTACCGAAGGTCACGACCTAGTCCTGACTATGGCCGTCCTCCTGTGAGCCCTGTATATGGTTCATATGAAAGGAGCAGGAGTCCTGTTCGTGATCGCTATCGAAGGTAATGCACTTAAGTGTTTGATGTTTGTTAGGTTGCCCTTCGTAGTCCTTTCTGCAGATGCTTCTCGTAGGATGCTGTAACACTTCAAGCTGATTAGTTAGTGCATTGTATTTTGTGTTATATATTAGCATTTACTGCCTGTTTACATCATCTGCTTCCTATGTGTTACTATATGATCCACTTCTGAATTCGGTGGTTAATCTTCAAATTGTTACCGAGCTACTTTGGGGTGATCTTGGATCCCATCTGACACCAGCACTATAGAAATCTTCGTATAAGCTCTGAGTATTCAGTTTTTTTTCAAGAGTATCCAGTTCTTTATTTGTTCACATTATATGTTTCCTGCCGTTTGATGAAATCCTTTTGTTCAATCTCAGCCGATCTCCTGTCCAGCGCTCAAGATCCCCGGCTGCCAACAGAAGAGCTTATGACTGAGAGAGGATTTTCTAGGTTGCAGTGAGGCCGCTCCCGTTTCCATTCTAGCTCTAGCACTAGTAAACAAAAAAGAACTTATGTACCTGTACTGAAGCTTATATCGTTTAGGTGACATGAACTGGTGTACTATAAGTTGGACCTGTACTTCAAGATCTGCTGTGTGTCTATGTCTCAGAGATTTCAGTATGCCATGTGTGCCAATTCCTGTGTGCTTCTTATGTGTTCTCCCAAGTGATTGTGTTGCTCCAGTTTCCTGCTCGCGTTTCTGGGTACAGTTGTGACAGTTCTATATATCTCCTTTTGGTCTCTGTGACTTGAGGATTTCATGGCAGAATCTCATACTACTTTACATGTGTCTTTCACTTTGCATTCTCCACATGTGTCAAATGCAACTAAAATGATGCTCAAAATTGTATATACTACCAATAGTCCACACGGGGGCAGTTACTAACACTTAAATGGCATCTGATGGGACGATATGCATACAAATAACTCAAAAAACTCTTTATGTTCCGTCCTAAAACTTTTTTCTTTGAGTGATCTATTCTTTGAGTATCCATAACTGAGAGGAAACAAATTCGGAAGGCTCCAGTCATACTGAGATATTCACAAAAGAATATTTGTAGCAAGTCAATACTATATGAACTGAATATTTTCCTTTGAGAGAATATATAACACAAAATTGTATGCTACCAATAGTCGCCACATGAGCACTTGCCATCACTGAAATGGTGGAACCTCCTGACATCCCTGAGCACGATCTCCCGCCCAACCATCCTGGACATGAACTTGGCCGCCTCATGGCAGTCGTTGCACACCCTCAGGTTCTTGGCCACCCTGATGGTGGCGCCGGCGGGGGCCCTCAGCAGCCCGAAGGCTATAGCCAGCTTCTCGCTGTGGTACCGGAGCATGGCCGCCTTCTCGGCCTCGCCGACGTCGTGGGGCACGCACGACGTGTCCGGCGCGTACCCCTCCCGCCGCATCTGCTCCCAGAGCTCGTCCATGTGGCGCTCGCCGGGTGCGAGGACTCGCCGGCCATGAACCGGTGGACCGCGCCGTCGAGCTCGATCCAGCTGCACCCGGGCTCCTTGGCGACGCCCCGCTGCCGCATCCTGCCGCGCACCTCCGTGGACTTCTCCCACATCCCGGCCGCGGAGTACATGTTGCAGAGCAGCACGTAGTGGCTCGCCTCGTCGGGCTCCAGCTCGAACAGCCGCTCGGCGGCGATCTCGCCAAGGGTGACGTTCCGGTGCAGCCGGCACGCCCCGAGCATGCTGCTCCACGCCGACACCTGCTGCTGTCCGGGCTCCATGGAGGTGATGATGCCGTAAGCCTCGTCGAGCCTGCCCGCCCGCCCCAGGACGTCGATCACGCAGGCGTGGAGGTCCGGCGTGGGCTCGACGCCGTGGTCCCTCTTCATGCCGTGGAATAGCTCCAGCCCACGGTCCACCAGGCCGGAGTGGCTGCAGGCGGCTAACACGGCGATGAAGGTGACCTCGTTGGGCGTCGCCTCCCCGCTCGCCGCCATCTGGTCGAAGAGCGCCACCGCCTCGTCGCCGAGCCCGTGCATCCCGTAGGCCATGATCAGGACGTTCCAGGTGATGACGTTCCTCCTGGGCAGCCGGTCGAACACCGCCCTGGACAGCGCCAGGCAGCCGCATTTGGCGTACATATCCACCAGCGCGCTGCCCACGGCGATGTCCGAGTCCAGCGCCTGCCTCACCGCGTACCCGTGGATCTCCTTCCCCCTCGCCGGCGCCGCCAGGACCGCGCAGCCCGGGAGGAGCGTCATCAGGGTGATGTTGTTCGGCATGCACCTCTCTTCTTCGCCTTCATCCGTTGATGGCAGCAGCTGCATCTCGCTCACGAGCTGGAAAGCCTCGGCGATGAGGCCCTGCACGACGCAGCCGGTGATGAGGGTGTTCCAGGAGACGACGTCGGGACGGTCGATCATGGCGAAGATCCCGCGCGCCACGTCCATCTTTCCTAGACGCGCGTACATGTCCATGAGCGCGTTCTGCACGAACCGGTTGCCCATCATGTCGAGCTTCACCACGTACCCGTGCACGGCCTCCTTGCCAGCGAACGCCTCCGACCGCGCGCACGCGGGCAGCACGCCGGCCATGGTGGTCTCGCTGGGCGCGTAGCCGGCCTCGCCCTCCACCCGGGAGAAGAGCTCCAGCGCGTCCTCGTCCATGCCGGCCTGCGCGTAGCCGCAGATCATGGCGTTCCACATCCCGAGCTGCCGGCCGGACGCCGGCACCATGTCGAACACCCTCCGCGCGTTCCCCACCTTCTCGTTGCCCGCGTACATATCCACCAGCGCGCTCGCAACGAACGAGTTCGCCGCGAGGTCGTCGTCCTTGAGGACTACGGCGTGCATCTCCCTGCCCACGGAGAGCATCTGCAGCCGCGAGCACGCCGGGAGCGTGCTCGCGAAGGTCACGCCGTCCGGCCGCACGCCTAGCGCCACCATGTCGTAGAGCACCTCCACGGCCTCCCAGCACCGCCCGCCTTGGACTAGCAGGCTGATCATGGTGTTCCATGTGACGACGTTGCCGTCGCCGGCGGAGGCGGCGGTGCGGAAGAGCCTCTGGGCGTCGTCGATGAGGCCGAGGCGCGCGTACATGGAGAGCAGCGCGTTGAATGGGAACCTCTCGCGGCCCTGGTCGAGGAACCCGTTCTTGAGCGCGAAGGCGTGGGCCTCGCGGCCGAGGCGGTGGTCGGCGGCGAGGTGGGAGCAGGCGAGGAGGACGCTGACGAGGGTGAATGAGCTGACGCCGTGGCGGGCCTCGGCGAGCATGGCGCGGAGGGCGTCGAGCGCTTCATCACAGCGGCGGAAGAGGCAGAGCGCGGAGATGAGGGAGTTGTGGGAGACGGCGTCGCGGAGCTCCGGCGGCGTGGCGGCGAAGTGGGAGAGGGCGGCGTCCAGGTCGCCGCAGCGCGCGTAGGCGGTGAGCAGCGCGTTGGCGACGGCCGGGGAGGGCCGGTGGAGGAGCGCGCGGCGGAGGGACGCCGCGTGGAGTGCGCGCGTGGAGCGGGCGTCACGGAGCGCCGCCGCGGACTTGATGGCCGGCGGGAGCGCGAAGTGGTCGATGGAGGCGGAGGAGGCCGCGAGCGAGGAGAGCGCGCGGAGGGCGGCGGCGTGGTGTCCCGCGGCCGTGAGGGAGCGGATGGTGGCGGAGGTAGGAGGCGGGGCCGCCGGTGGGGCCACGGCGGTGGCCATGGATGAGCGAGCTGAGCTCAGTGGATTGGTTTCGGGGCTGAGTGAGGATAAGCCGTCTGTGATTTTTTTTCTCTAGTTTTCATGTTCTTGAATTCAACTTGAAGTCACACAAGTTTTACCAATTTTGATGAAATAGGCCGGAGCCCCGCTATATTGATATAGCAAACACCGATACAACCAACGAGAGATACGACTGGGGCGACAGCCAACACACAACCAAAGAAAGGAAGGAAAAGAAGAAAAGACAACATAGGCGGATTGACTAAGTGAAGAAGACCCGCAACTGCTGCGCCCTCTCCGAAGAATTACCACCACGCTCTTAGCACCGAATCGACGAGTACCAAGCAGCACCTTCAAGAAGGAAGCAACGCTACTGCCGGACCAGCGCACTGGTCCTAGGGTTTCCCCCGGCACATAGGGAAGCAGATGAAGGGTAGCCACGACGCCCTTCAGGAAGGAAAGATGCATCCGAAGATGGCACCGCGTCGGTGTCGGACGAACCGACAAGGATTTCTCCCGAAAAACCCTATCTACAACCCTGGACGATCCGTAGCACAGGAGCCCCGCGAGGACGAGCCTCGACACCACCAGACAAGCCGTCCACCAACATGCGCCAAAACGGTCCCGAAGCCACCATCGCCGTCTCACCGAAGTAGCCGCCACGAGGTCTGCAAGACGTCGTTGAGGTAAGGACCGGGGTCAGCAGTACCGCAGCCGCGCGGGAGGCCGGGAACAACCTCTACCGCCGAGGTGGTAGTCGACCGGACGCGGCAGCAGAACACACCAGTCCCCGTCAGGTCCGGCCGGACCCAGCGGGTCCATAAAGCCCCCACGGGGCACACCAGTCCTAATAGGGTCCGGCCGGACCCTAAATGGGCCCGTGAAGCTCGCCGCCGCGTTGCAACAAGCCGGCCGCCGTCGCCGCTATCCCCAGCATCCTGAACCGCACCTCCATCTCCAGAGCGCATCGCAGGTCAGGTCGGCCCGCCCCGGCCCAGATCGGGCCCAAATGGGCCTGGATCTGGGCGCCACAGCCCGGCCGTCGAGCTCTGCAGTGCGCCGTCACACACTGTCCAACGCCGCCCCGCCTGCACGCGTACGTCGCCGTCGTCCCGCCACCTCCCAGCCGGAGCCGCGCCACCACTGCCCAAGGAGCACCGCCGCTAGAGGGAAGGATCCCCGCCTCCATCCTGGACTAGCGCGGGGAGAGAAAATCCGCCGCCGCCGGCGCCACCCAGGCCGCGCCCGGCGGCCCCTGCCGGCGGCGGCGACTGGCTAGAGAGGAGGGAGAAGGGCCAAGGCCGGGGGAGGTGGAGGGCGCGCCGCCGCCACGGGGGCGACAGACGCGCGAGGGAGGAGAGGGTTTCATCCCCAGGAACCGTTTTACCAATTTTTAGGCTAGGTATATAGGGTTTGATTAATCTTCTGTTAATTTATACTCGAAACTAATATCAAAGGTTCCATCACACTTCCTTCGTGGATGTAGGTACGATTTGCGGTCAATGATAGTTATAAGGATCGTTTTTCGTGATAAATAAGAGAATTCTAATCACTCTCTTTCTTTCTCTCAATTTAGGAAGTAAATAAAAAATAAAACACCAATTATAAAATAATAAGTAATTAATAGACCTCAGTATAGTGGGACGATTCAGTTCAACTTTTTGTTTATCGTATTGTTGATTTGGTTTATCGTATTGTTCGATCTATGGTCATTGAGGCCTCCTAATTAAATGGATCACTAAATTCAAACTAGTTTTTCTAAAGAATCAAAACAATACATTTCCAGTTGTCCTACATGGCAAGGGGCAAGGGCATCGCACGATGGACGTGTCAAATTCAACATTGTTCAGTTAATATTCCAGATCGGTCGATGACAATGTCGAATTCGACATTGATTCTTCACAAGAGGTTTCGGCTTGGGCAAGGTTGATATCTTGACATGCTAGCTAGTGCTTGGGAGTATTCCTATGGACCTCCCACTAAGAAGGTGAAGCTGTTGTAATTGTCATATGTGTTGACTCGGTAGTGTGATGCCACACGATGGCATCAAAGGTACTCCTTCACACAATGTGTCTATTTTGCTTCTTCTATTTTTTTCACACTTGAACCCATCTTTAATAGACCCTAAAGCATTCTAGGAAAATTGACTATACTTCAAGCGGACATGCTCTCCCTAGATGATTATTAGGAAAAAATACCATGTTAATTATAGAGTAATAATAATAACGATGAGCCGATAGCCCAAATAGTTCCTAGTCATCTTATCAATGTTGGCATCAAGTAAAACAATAAATTTTGTGTGTACGCTGCATTTATATCTTATCTACATATGTATATCTTCATTGACATGGACATGACTCATCAACTTAGTGTTGTATAGATAGAGTCGAGCCATGAAATTTCGTAAACACAACCAAAAGTATCCACATATGTTGTGCATAGACCAAACTACAAACATAACACAAAAGATGTTACTAGTGCCAAAAACATGGTCGTGCAAAGTACAAGTAATATGACATGTTTGATCAGGGGTGACACAATGGCCAAGAGCTAGATCTATACAAAGGTGTCACTAACAGGTCGTGTCATCATTTAATTGTAGGGGAAAGCAACACATAACTTTTGAGAGAAAGTTATGCCTATTCACATGTTAAACCAATTCTACGTCATAATGGATATCCGCTTCACTAGATATGTCACGATATGCACCCAAAAGAACCTTTTATGGCTATAAAAACTGCCTATATTAAAAAGATAGCATCAAACACCCTTACCCAATCTCTTCAAACAACCATGGCAACTAGTAGTTTTCCATCATTTTTGTTATACTTTTGTGTATTTTTCATGTGTCATGGATCCATGGCTCAGTTGTTCGGCCAGAGCTCTACTCCATGGCAAAGCTCCCGGCAAGGAGCTTTAGGGGGGTGCAAATTTGATAGGCTACAAGCATTTGAACCAATTCAACAAGCTAGGTCACAAGCAGGACTCACTGAATACTTTGATGAGCAGAATGAG
Source organism: Poa pratensis (assembly GCA_947311845.1). Lineage (NCBI taxonomy): Eukaryota > Viridiplantae > Streptophyta > Magnoliopsida > Poales > Poaceae > Poa > Poa pratensis. The sequence goes on from CAMZMU010000052.1 coordinate 38,113,186, forward strand.
CAATTTCGTTGTACCGGTGTATCCATCATCCGTCGTGTTATCGAGCCTCAAGGTCTCTTGTTACCTCAATATCACAATGCTCCTGGATTGGTGTACATTCTCCAAGGTTGGTGTCTAAATTGAATATAGGAAGTGCATTCTTATACTACACTTAAGATTTTGTATCCACCTAATGTTACACCAACATCCTAGTTGTTCATTCTGAAACAAATTAAACTTCTTTCTTTTAGGTAGCAGTTACACAGGGTTGGATTTCTCGGGATGCCCAGAGACCTTACAAAAACAATTCAGACATTTTGGTCAAGCGAAGTTTGCGGAGGGTCAAAGCAAAAGACAAAAGTTTAACGATGAGCACCAAAAAGTTCACCACTTCAAACAAGGAGATGTTGTTGCATTGCCACCTGGCATAGTACATTGGTGCTACAATGATGGTGATGTGCCGATCGTAGCTGTCTATGTCTTTGATGTAAATAATAATGCTAATCAGCTTGAACCAAAACAAAAGGTAACTACACATGTGTTTATAACCAATGCGCATAGAAGATATTTAGTTTTTTTATAAGTAACTTTCCTATGACGTTTAACATTTATATTAGTTGTACCGTGTTTTTTACTTGATAATATAAAATTTCAGGATTTCTTGCTAGCCGGTTACAATAAGAAAGCGCAACAATTTGGACAAAACATATTAAGTGGATTCAGTGTCCAATTGCTTAGTGAGGCCTTTGGTATCGATCAACAGATGACACAAAGGATCCAAAGTCAAAGTGACCAGAGAGGGGAGATAATTCATGTTAATCAACGCCTTCGTTTCTTGAAGCCTCATCAAGAGCAAGTAGAGAAGCAAGCCTACCTGCCAATTCAACGCCAAGAAGGACAATCAACTCAATACCAGTGAGGACAATCAACTCAATACCAGACAGGTCAATCAATTAGTGGAAGTCACAATGGTTTAGAGGAGAACTTTTGTTCATTAGAAGCAAGGAAGAACATCGAAAACCCCAATCGTGCTGACACATACAACCCACGTGCTGGCTGGATAACACGCCTCACTAGCAATAATTTCCCCATCCTTCACCTTGTGCAAATGAGTGCTACAAGAGTAAATCTCTACCAGGTAAATGTGAAACTACATTTTGCGCAGAATCCTATCGGTATATATTTTATAAACTTCACAACGCAAGTTAAATAATATGACTTTACCAACTAATTGTTATTGCAGAATGCCATCCTTTCACCATTCTGGAACATTAATGCTCACAGTGTCATGTATATGATCAAAGGGCATGCTCGGGTTCAGGTCGTCAATAACCATGGTCAGAATGTATTTGATGGCCTTGTTCGTAGAGGGCAATTGTTAATCATACCACAACACTATGTTGTTCTAGAAAAGGCAGAGCGTGAAGGATGCCAATATATTTCATTCAAGACGAACCCAAATTCCATGGTTAGCAACATTGCAGGGAAGAACTCTATCATCCGTTCTTTGCCGGTCGATGTCATCGCCAATGCATACCATATTTCTAGACAAGAAGCCCGAAACCTTAAAAACAACAGGGGGCAAGAAGTTGGTGCCTTCACTCCTAAGTTGACCCAAACAAGCTGGCAGAGTTACCCAGACAACGATGAGGAGTCATCTTTGACCGACAAGGCGTCCAAGTGAAATAACGAGTGCTCTGAGAACTAGTGGAGTGAAATAAAGACATTACAAGCATACTTGATGGTGTATATGTGCAAATATGAATAAAAAATCTATATCAAGTTACAAATATTTTGTGCAATTAAACTATTCCTGTTTTTTTCTAGTCAACCGCTCCATCTCTCCATCAATTTTTTCATTTTGTGCCTCATTCTCCTGCATACCAATTTGTAATATGGATAAATTGCCATAGACAATTTTTTGGCGGTGGTTTACTTGGTTCTAGTATTTATTTCTGGTCTTACGTGTAAGTTTACTTTTGCTAATTAATGATTCTTGGAAATATTCGTAACTCTTAAATGACTAAATTATGTATCACACGTGATAGTCAATGTTATGCAAATTGAATAGACAAATGCAAAAATTGGCTTGTAAGCTACGCATAAAGGGAAGTTCGGGTTACAACAATTGTACTTAATGATGAAAACCGAGTCAAAACAGAAGGAAGTAAGTCATGCCATGAGTTGTTTTCATATTTTAGGCGGAAGCATAAATGAACATGGAAACACGGAAACAAAATAGAAGCAGACACCGTCAGAGATAATTGATGAAAGAAGTGAGCCCATCACTTGGTAAGGGAAGTGGATGTACAACCTAGCCACACAGGTTCAAGTCCTCACGGAAGCAGATTTGGGTTCGTATTATTTTGCGGAAATAGAAAACGTGTCAAAAGCTTAGAGGGAAACACAACCAAACGAACCCATTCTGTTGCTAAGATGACTACTCATGCTTTTATAAATCTCGTAAAAAGGTATACTGTTGGGCATCAACTCTGCACCAACGTAATAACGAACCTTGTTGCAAACCATGCCACTAGCAATATATTTCAACAAGAACAAACCATGTTTCAGTAACCAGAAACGATAACCTCTGGTGCTTACCGACATCACCATCGGCCAATTCAACAGGAACAAACCGTATGTCTCACCCCAGATGTAAGATCTAGGATTACATGTACATGACAATCCCAACTAATCACAAGACGTTGTCAGACGAAAACGAGGGGGTGAGAACGATGAAAGAAGCACCAAAAGAAATAAAACATGCAAGGAGAAAACAAAGAAAACAGAAGAATGTCTTGGAAGGAACAGGGTATTGTTTTCTTAGGTCGCTGGTTGAAATAGCTTGTCACGCGATGGAAAAAAACATCGAGCATTATATGGAAAGAGAGTGAAGAAAAGGAAAAAAAACATGAAAGAAGTATAAAACCTTCCCCAAAAAACCCGAGGATGAACCGAACATAATTTAGGAAAGAAAACCGGAGAAAAAACCAGCGACCGGGTGAGAGAGACACGTAGTACGCGACGACTCTCCAACGGCCACGACCCGATTCCCATCCACTCCGATCCCCTCTGTATCTCGGTGATGCGGCGCCGGCGCCGCGACTCGCCGACCGCCGCCGCCGCCTCGCCCCCGCCGTTCCTCCTCCACCCCGAGCGCCGCGTCTTCTCCCTCGCTCTTCCCATGGCCGAACCGTCGCCGCCGCCGTCACCGGCCCCGTCCTCCGCCGACCTGGAGAAGCAGCCGAGCCTGGAGTCGACGGCCATGGGGGAGGGGCAGCACGGCGCCTCCGGCTCAAGTCCCCCGCGCCCCGGTCAACCCGCCAATGCGCCTGCTCCTCCTGCCGCAGCAGCTCCGGCTCCCGCATCGGTGAGCTCCTCTGCCGCCATACATACTGCCTGTTAAGATGTAGACCTGTTCCCTTGCGGCATAGGTTTCCTCTCACGCTGCCACGCTACGCTTTGACTGCACAATAAAGACCTGTTCCCTTGCGGCATAGGTTTCCTCTCACGCTGCCACGCTACGCTTTGACTGCACAATAAAGTACAGTATGTTGTACTACCTGTTCAGGATCTGACATTCAATGTCAATTGTACTACCATATTCCCACGTTTCTGCGTAGGCACGGCATTTTTCTGATCCGTCTTCGCGTGCTTATTATGTGGTTTTACATGTGTAGGATAATCCCGGGCAGTTGTTTGATACGAATGGCGGAGTGTCGGAGAGCCTGCCTTCTTCCCATGCGTCGGTTTATTCCGGAAGCAAGGATGGGCATGGGTCGGTTGACGCCGCGGGTGCGTCTCCCAAGCTCAGGAGCCGCAAGAGGAAGAAGGTTCTTGCCGTGTCTTGGGGAGTCAAGGGAAAGAGGGGAAGAGGTAAGAGGCTTGCGAATTTTGAGCCGGGTTATGCAGTTGTACTGAATGCAATCGTGAGGGAACCCGGAAGATCGTTGGAGAGGTGTTTAATTGTGCGTGCATGATGACCCTTTTAGAACGGTAGCGCACACATGGTTTAATATTCCCGATATTGCATATATGAATATAGCATCCAAGTTCATTGGTATAGAGACCACGAGAAAAGAGCGCATGAAGATTCGTAAAGTTAGATCCGCCGCATTCACGATTTATCATAGCTCAAACGGCATTCAGATACCTATCTATCTGAATGGAAAACAGAGGGCTAGTTCATCTCACTCACCCGTGATAATGCTGCTTCGAGTGATGTGGCTCCGAAGAATTTGATGGCCAAGTTCGTTGCTAGCAAAGTACCGGCCTAAATTCCCCAAAATTTTCATGTTCGTTGTTGTTCCCATGTACTCCCTCCGTTCCAAATTAATTGAGTTCCATTTGCCCATATGTGGATGTATCTAGACATGTTATAAGTATAGATACATCCACATTTGAACAAACGGAAATCAATTGATTTGGAACGGAGGGAGTAGTCAACTTGATGCGCCCATTGCTGCCATTTATAAATCATCTTGGAAAACCGCAAAGTACATCAAGAAGTCCACATCTCCTTAACCTTAACCTTAACAAAGCCTTTTGTCCCAAACAAGTTGGGAGACTAGATATGAAACCCTGTCACGAGGACTTCTCAGGAGGTCACCCATCCTGGTACTACTCTCGCCCAAATGGGTTTCATATCCATGGGACTGGCTAGTTTTTACGTTGGCTCGCCAAGCCTATCACAACCCTTAGATATGAAACCTTTCATGAGGACTTTCCAGGAGGTCACCCACCCTAGTACTACTCTCGTGGGTTTCATATCCATGGGACTGGCTAGTTTTTACGCTGGCTCGCCAAGCCTATCACAACCCTCCTCCTTTATCCGGGCTTGGGACCGGCTATGCCTAGAAGACATGGGCGGAGTTCAAGAAGTCCACATCTCGCATGTACAAATTCGTTCAAGTTTGTAAAACATTGAGTCCGAGATGGTGCCAGGCCATCAACCACCTGAGAAGGCGGAGTAGACGATCCAGAATCAGAGAAAATATTACCTGCTACATTTTAATTTGTGCCTTTTTCCTTCACATACGGACCCTGCATCGTATCCTTTGTCCCACCTGTTTCCGCCTCAGTGATTTCATGTTGTCAATCACAGAAAGACCCTGATAACTGTCATTTTTCATGCATACTGATACCTCGTGTGGCAGATGTCACAACCCTGCATACTCTCATGTTCATGCATACTGATGCTGCCGTGGCTTCGGATCTGCAGGTGAAAAGGGTCTGAGTTTGAAGTTTGATATCCAGCAGCTGCCACATGACATGGTTGCCATGCCTTTCAAGAAAGATGTTAAATGTGAGATAGAAACGGATGGTTTGATGCCAAAAATTGAAGCCAAGGTCTTTAGTCCTGCGCCTGAAGATTCAGTTCCTTCATCATTTGGGAGTAACCTTGTTGTTTCTTTAGATGACAAGGCTGGTGAGATCGGTGAAATATCTGAACACAAAACAGGCACGGAGAAAGTGGTTTGTTGCTCACAGGGAGGAGGTATGCTGTCATCTGATAGTGGATCTTGCAAGGAGGAGGCTCTTGGAGACGAGATTCAGTTTTCCAGGATGAATGGATGTCATGAGAATGGGGCTTGGGCCATCAAGATTCTTCTGTTGTCGAATTGGGTTGTCCAAATCATTTGGCACTAGATCTCAATGCATGTAAATCTGTCGTTGACAAACCTCGCTCTGTTGTCTTTGTCGAAAATGTCAAAGATGAAGAATTGGAAAATCAGAAGTCAGAATCATCAAATGTCTCCAGGCGTAGGAATCCAAGAAGATCTGCCTCAGCAAAGAATCCTACTCTTAAGAAACATGATCAAATATACAAAGGAAGCAATAGTAAATGCAAATCTAAGAAGGTCAAGAGTCCATGCTCATTAGTTGAAAGCAACATTATTAAGCATGAACATGACAGTATGAAGAGTTCTGTAATTGGTGAGCAGAAAACTAATGCTCTTGACAATGATCATCAAATATACAAAGGAAGTAATAGTACATGCAAATCTAAGAAGGTCAAGAATCCATGCTCATTAGTTGAAAGCAACATTATTAAGCATGAACATGAAAGTATGAATGGTCCTTCTATAATTGACGAGCAGAAAAATAATGCTCTTGACAATGTGAAATCACCAAGTCGGAAGAAAAATGGTCATTCTGGAGGGAAGGATAAGATGCGGGATCCATTTGTGAAGGGAAAAAGCACGAGTAAAAAGATAGCTGGTGACATTTCCTATGTTTCTGGATTGTCTACTTCACATTCTCAGTTGGTTATTGACCTGGCAGCATCTCATACGAATGAACATAGTAGGTCTCCTCTTATTTGAATTTTATCATTAAATGTTTTTAGCCATCATGTAAGCACCTTCAATAGATTGACATTTTTAATCTATGTAGGTAGTCTAGCTACTGAAGTTCCATTCGAGAACGCTGCCGTTATATCTACTGGAATACCTGGAAATTCTGCTTGCATAACAGATGGAGCATCTGTATCACAACCACCACGTGCTGCATGGGTATGTTGTGATGATTGTCAAAAGTGGCGCTGCATACCAGCTGACTTGGCAGATAACATTGGAAATTGCAGATGGTATAGTTTTTCTTCCTTTTACCTTTCGTTCAGTTTTCGCGGTTGCACCAGTCTGCTAATGTAATTGAGAAACCATGTACTGGAGTTTGATACTGTGTCATTCCACTCTGCTAGGAATCTGATTTTTTTTACTTCTTCTTTTTTGGTTGGATAGTTTTTTGTGGCTTAGCTCTAATATATAGCTACACATATCCGTGTTTGGTCTGTTCTTCTGATAGTTTGTTTTTCTAAGGGTGTTTCTAAGGATTCTCCTACATATTAAGCTTTGAAAAAAATAACGTGGGAGCACCATAGCCTAACATGTTACTCCGCCACTGTTCAAATCTGTGTTTAGGTGTTCGTTTATTTTTGGCTCTTCTATATTGTGTTCATTTGTGATATATTATTGTGCTTGCATGCTAATTTTAATACTTATTCTTATATTGAATATTTAATTAATGCTTCTGATCCATCCTTGTAACTGTGAAGGACTTGCAAAGACAACCAAGACAAGACATTTGCTGCTTGTTCGATACCACAAGAGAAGACGAACTCTGAGATCAATGCTGAGCTGGATCTTTCGGATGCTTCCGCTGATGAAGCTGACAATAAGGGATTGAACTCTAAAGGTTTTGAATTTCGAATGTCTTGTTCATTTTCTTTAGTACAATTTCTAGTAATATAGTGCACTATGCATCTATAATATATGTTTTGTATGATGCTCTTATCAAGGATTACGAGTCGACCTGTCGCAACTTGTCGCTCGGGTACCGACAAGTAGACAAGTCGCGCGACAAGTCGTGACTTGTCGCAACTTGTCGCAACTTGTCGAGGTTTTGAACTTGTCGCTGGGGTACCGACAAGTAGACAAGTCGTGCGACTTGTCGCGACTTGTCGAGCGACACTTAATCCTTGGCTCTTATGCATCTTTTCTGCTGTGTAGCTTCTAAAGCACCATCCTGGACACATGCTAGGATAAACTCATTTCCACATCGTAATCGCAGGAATCAATCCATTGATGAGGTATGTGCTGAACTACTGATTCACTAACTCCTTCCTGTATTGATAATATTAACCTACTTTCTTGTTACAGTGTATTTTTAAGTAATATTCATCTACTTTTCTGTCTACAGTGGTTTTAACTTCTTATAAGCCGGTATAGATTCTCATAGTTATTATTCTATTGGACTCAGTACCTGACATTTTGTCAATCTTAATGTGGATGAGTGTGGTTTGCACTTGGGGGGGGGGGGGGGGGGGGGGGGGGGGGCAGCCCCGGTGCAGTAGCTCCCGCTTGCGCAGGGTCCGGGGAAGGGTCCGACCACTTTGGGTCTTTAGTACGCAGCCTTTCCCTGCATTTCTGCAAGAGGCTGTTTCCAGGACTTGAACCCGTGACCTCATGGTCACAAGGCAGCAGCTGTTACCGCTGCGCCAAGGCTCCCCTTCTGTGGTTTGCACTTGTGAAATAAAAATGACAACAGTTGTACCATACTCACCATGATTTTTGAGTCGCCGACTAATCGCTGATTAGTCGCCGACTAATCACCGAGTCGTCCTGGCGTGGATGAGTTGCACTAGCGACTTGACTCACGGAGGAAGTCGCGCCACGTCACTGGCTCGACGGCGACTTCCTGCGACTATACAGCGACTTCATGCCTCAGGATTTCAGCGACTTGATGAAAGGGAGAGAAAGGGCAGAGCTCAGAGGAGAGGCTCGAGCCGTCGCCGCTCCTCGCGGAGGCTGGGAGTGGTTGCTGGGCCTGGCCGGCGGTTGCTGGGACTGGTTGCTGGGAGAGGGCCGCGGAGGAAGGAGAGGGCCGTGGAGGAAGGAGAGGCTCGCGGAGGCCGGCGGTTGCTGGGAGTGTGCTAGGTTGCTCGGAGGAAGGAGAGGCTCGTGCGGCGGCGCACGTGAGGACGCTCGTGTCTAGGTTTTATCCAGGGGGTGACGCTGGGAGTGGTTGCTGGGCCGGGCTGGGCCTGGCCGGCCTGGCTGCAATAGGTAACAGGCCTATTTGGCGTGCACTGTAGCAGGCGACTTGTGGCGACTATACGAGCTGAGTCGTTGCCTCAAGTCGGCAAGTCACGGGCCGCAGCCTCGGCGACTCGACTTGTTTCAGCGACTCAAAAATCATGATACTCACTTTAAATCAGGGATGGGGAATGGCTATGTTACATAAATTAATTACACAAAAGTGTGGTCAGAAGATTTTTTTTAAATGTTAACATTTCTTACCTTTACTTATAGGATGAATTAATAGTGGAAGTTGGAAACGTTAAGTACACAACTTTTTTACCCTAATTTCCTTATCCAGTTTGTTTTACAATACATTTGTAATTGTTTAATCTGCCCCATCCTCTTCCCAGTAAATACATTCTATCATTTTGCCGTTCTTCTAATTCGTTGTAGATTATACTGTTTGAACCATCACAGATTCTTGATTCACAGGCTTGGTGACCAGTTAACATTTTAAAGGAATAGCTTATTTTGTTTTCATCTTATGCTCTTTTCCATTCAATATTATCAGAGCATGGTATGCAACTGCAAGCCCCCTCAAGATGGCCGAATGGGTGTAGAGATGGCTGTTTGAACAGAATGCTCAATATCGAATGCGAAAAACGTACATGTCCATGTGGGGAGCAATGTTCTAATCAGCAGGTCATCTTTATGCCTTTTCTTTGTTTAATGCATGCTTTTGTATTACATTGGTTTTGATCTTATAAAATATGGGGAACAGTTTCAAAGGCGCAGCTATGCAAAAATTAGCTGGTTCCATTCAGGCAAGAAAGGCTATGGACTGGAGTTGCAAGAAGAAGTATCCGAAGGACGGTTCCTTATTGAATATGTTGGAGAGGTACCAGTTCAAACTGCCTATGCCCTCTATTTTTTCCTCCTTCTCTTGGTGGTGATCGTCCTATGGGATGGGTTGGGTGCATGACTGCATGTGTGGTGTTGCTATATTCCTGGTGGTGGTATTGGTACTTTCCCACATGAGTGTGTGTCTGGTGTTGCTGATCCCACAAAAGGTTTTTTTGTACATGTTTGCTAATACCCTGTTTATATAGACTTATTTGTGTTAACTTTATGCTATTTGTAATATTTAGGTTCATATTGAGGTATACAATTTGATCTACTTCTGAATTAAGCAGCAATAAAAAAAATATGTTCATTTTTTCTAGCGCATATTTTTTCTAGCAAAGGTAAAATGATTCAAAACAATCAGTCCTTTCATGCTATCATCATACAAATACGTCCATGTATGTGCTTATATGCACATCATCCATTTGAACACAAACAACTACCCGCCCACACTTTTAAGCCAAATATACAACTCATCAGGGATATAATCTTCCTTCCTTCGTTCCATTCAAAAAAAAAAAAAAGGTCATGTACCTCGTTTCTTTTCTACAAAATGTTTGTGCTACCTGTAAAGATAACGTTGATTGATTTTGTTTTTATGTTGTTCTCTCAGGTCCTTGATATAACGGCTTATGAATCCCGCCAAAGCTATTATGCTTCTAAGGGGCAGAAGCATTTCTACTTCATGGCACTAAATGGAGGCGAGGTATACCTTTTTGATTTCCTGTCATTACAGTTTGCCCACCAACTCCTTTTCTATTGTATTAGATGTTAACCCTCCATTTCCAGGCTTTCACAGTATTCTCTTATTCTAGATTTCCCTTTATATCCTTCTCCCTTCCTTTTATTAGATGATATCACACACATAAGTACACAATCCTATGTTCCACCCACTTTTCTCAAGTCATTCATCATGGTTCCAATATACAAATAAATCCTTGTTTGAATACTTCCAGGTAATAGATGCCTGCACCAAGGGAAACTTGGGCCGGTTCATCAATCATAGCTGCAGTCCTAATTGTCGTACAGAAAAGGTGAAACTTCAACTTATTTGCTTTTCATGTTTGTATTGTTGCCCCTGTTTCTTGCCCTACCGTTTAAATATCCTGATTTTCTCTGATATTACTTAGTATCTGCTACTCGCACAAAATCAAAATAATGATGGTACTTGAAATAGTATTCTATTGACAATGTGATTTTACTAAAAAAATTCTCCTTGTTTCCTTGAAAATAGTGGATGGTCAACGGAGAAGTTTGCATTGGAATTTTTGCTATGAGGAAAATCAAGAAGGTAATGCTATCATCAAGAAACTTAGCGTCTTTTTAGATGTTATAAACTTAACTGTTTACTCTTAATGATGGTTTGCTCATAAGGAAATGGTGATTTCCTCTCTTTATTATAACTTAAGTAGTACAAATCAAAGTTTCTATTGCATTATCAGACTTTTTCCTGTATTCGCCCATATGTTTATGCTGCATTCATGGATATTTATTGTCTCACAGGGTGAAGAATTAACGTTTGATTACAACTATGTCCGTGTATCTGGTGCTGCTCCTCAAAAATGTTTTTGCGGGACTGCCAAATGCCGGGGCTACATTGGCGGAGACGTATCAGGGTCTGGTATCATTTCCCAAGAAATGCAGAAGCAGAGCATTTTGAACCCATGGTCACTTACAAGGATGCTGAGGAAATGCTAGGAAGTGGCGCAAATCAAAACATTGTTGAGCATGAAACGTCCATCAAAATAGAAGACTCAAATATTTGCCCACCTGCAACCCCAGATTCGAAACCTTACCAACAAACTTCGCCTATCTTATCTGACACTAGTGAACCCAATAATTCCATCGAAGCATGGAGGCCATGCAGCCACACAGATGCCGAAGACGTCACCCGCACACCTGTGCATGTGTCCCGAACTACAGAGAGTCCTTTGCAGCAGTTTCCAGTATATGACACTCAGCCATTAGAGCTTTTGGAGAAGACTCCCAACGCGATTGTTGAATTCACGGCTCCAAATGTGATGAATAGATCAACACCTAGCTCTGACTTGGGGAGCAGCCTAGTACCTGGTTTCCATGTTAAGAAGAAAAACAATCTAAAACATCATGGAAATGTAAAACCACCATGTCTTATTGGCAATGAGCATACTTCGGGAGGTAAAACCTTGTTGCGATTTTTTTTTTTTGCCACCTGACGTGATAGTTTTAATGATGTCTGATGTCTCACGGTATCTGCAGTTGAAGGGAGACTAAACAGCCTGCTGGATAAAGATGGAGGTATCAGCAAGCGAAAAGTATGTACCTTCATCCATTTTATTGTATAACTTCTGACTTGGACTGAATATTTTACCATGGCTTGTCATAGTGACTTGTAAATAGTACGCCAAATTGAAAACAACATATTCCACCATGCACACAGACCAATAAAATAATCAACTAAGTTCAGTATAGACCATTGTTTCCCCTGATCAAAGGTAGCATGCTACTCCACCACAAGTTTACTCTACCAACTTCAGTACATGCATATATGCACTTCAGTATGGAGTGAATTTTGGTCAGCACTATAAGTAGCCTCATAGGTGTGTCAGTAGACCAAATTTTGCATGGAACGAGGCTATTGCTAGGGGATAAGAGGGAAAATGATACCAATAATTTTCATACATGGAAAGATATATGGAAATAGAGTTTCCTGGGCCAACTTTCCTCTATCTTAATGTATATACATGCAGCACTCCTGTATGGTCCGGGAAGAAAAAGTTCCCCAAGGCCAAGGACACATATTGAAACACGGGGAATAATTGTATGCCATTGTTCGTTGAATGTTGGGAAGGCGTAGGAGATTATACCTTGGTTGCCTAACAGTACAGAAGCTATAGTGGTATGAAAGACATTGTATGAAAGACATATTAAACTATAGTGGTGCCAGCATGTCTTGTACAAAAGCTGAAGTATACTGTGTAAAACAGTACCTATGATTGTTTGAGCTTCTAGGATCGTTCAACCTTCTTAGGTTTTAAATGCTTCTTCATTGGCTGTGGTCATGTGGATGGAAAGGCATAGCTTCAACTTGAAAGGCTCTACCTTATATAGTGCAAATATTTGTTTCTCCCTTGTTACATGTTCTAACTAGTGATCCAAACAATGTCTTTTTCTAAACAGGATTCAACAAATGAATATTTGAGGCTTCTGCTTGTGACGGCAGCTGATGGTGATGCTGGGGGCACATCTAAAAGGTTTGGTTAGCAGTTGCCGGTTGTCATGCCTAGCAAGTTTTTTGTTTGCTCTAAATTTTTATTGTTTTATCTCTTTCAGCATAAGGGATCTTGCGTTGATTCTTGAAGCACTTCTGCAAACAAAATCAGGAACCGTCCTCATGGGTATCATCAACACGAATGGTATATTTCCTTGCCTCTCTGCAACTTTCTATGAAGATAAATCTTTAATAATTACAAACTGATTTTTTTGTTCTTATGGCAGGATTGCAAATGCTTCATAATATATTGAAGCAGAATAGAGACCGCTTCATTCGAAGACCCATAATTAGGAAGCTTCTCAAGGTATGACACTGGTTTGATTTTGGCAGTTACTATAATTACCCTGCTGTATGGTTTCAACATAATCACCTTGTATGGTTTCCTGGTGATTTTTTGCTGTGCATTTCTTTTGAGAATCACATTTTTGTCACAGCGTTGTAGAAATAGAGCTTTATTATTCCATCACCTTGTCCTTATGAACAGTGGCATCTTCCTGCAGGTATTAGAGTTTCTAGCTTTGAGGGGAATCCTGACAGCTGAAAAAATAAATGAGAGTCCTCGATGTGCTGAAATGGAAAGGTTAGATTGCTCAAATTTGTTATCTTCTTATTCTACTTTATTTAATACTAATTTAAAGTTTTTTATATCTGGTTGGCCCTTATCTATCTTTTAGGTTCATGTTATATGTTTTTGTATTTTGCTTTGTGTAAGGACTACCTATTCTAGACTACTCCCTCAGTTTTTAATTGTAAGAGGTTTTAGCTTTTGCCTAGATTCACATGTATATACATGTATTTAGACATATTCTAGTTTACATGTTCACTCACTTTAGTGTGTATGCAGTCAACATGTACAATGTCTAAAACGTCTTATATTTACAAATGGAGGGATTACTACATAGGTTTTCCCCAAAAGACAGCAATTGCGTCATTTCTATTGTATGTTATTAGATAATTGAACTTTCTGGTTTCCTAAAGCATCTTGTTGTATGGCCTTGTAATCGCTCATGTCCGAAGTCCTGGTAGACCTATTTCTTATCCCTGCCTTGCGTGAACCATATGCATGTAAAGTTTCTATGAGTTGATATGAGTGAGTTCTTGATTTACAGTTATACGTAGTTATAGTTTTTGGGTACTATGTACCCTTGACCCTGTAGTCTTTTACTAAGCCTTAGCTACTGGATAATGTGCCTGAGAAAAATCTGAATTGCCCTAATAGCTTCTATATTTTGAACCATTTGAAGCTTCGTTTACACAAAATTTAATCACCTTCTTCTGAACCTTCTATTGTTGCAGCTTCAGGGACTCGATGTTGAAGTTGACCCGGCATAGTGACAGACATGTAATGTACTAATTACCATGCATGCTTTTCACTCTCTACTTTGGATATGCATTTGTATGCCGTCTATTTGTTAGAATGCTTAGCTGATCAATGGCCTAATGGATGCAACAAACTGTCTCTCCTCTCCTCTGCTCTCTCTGTTTTGAGAGTCGTCTCCAACTTCTCCTCCTCTTCGCCGGCGCGCTCCTCGCTCCTCTCCGACGGCGCCGCCGCTCGGCGTGGACGCGGATGCGTTGCCTGGCCTGTTTATAGTAGCTGTAGATTAGGTTTAGCCTTTGTGCTAGTGTTTGCCTTTATGGCGTTTTTCCTTCCCTTCGACTGGACGCCGGCGGCTCGCGGCGACGCCGGATCCAGCCCTCTTTGCTTCTGCAAGATCGATTCGCGGTGGATTCCTTGCAGGATCGAGGGAGGGCAGAGCCGATTCAATAAAATCGCTTGCCATACCACCTGCTCTGCAGATCAAGAGATGGAGCGTTGCAATCTTCCTCTGGCCAGCCGTGGTGGCGAGGAGGGGAGGAGATGCTGCGATTCTTCCTCAAGATCGGAGGAGCAGCTTCTGCTGGGGAGGTTCGTGTCACAGGAGATCTGGAACCGCTCCTGCTACATGGCGGAGGAGAAGAGGCAGGCTGCCAAGCTCCAGAGGATTGAGGAGACGGTCTGCATCGTCATCTCGGCGACCTCTGCAATAAAAAGGTTCGTTAATTGCAAGCTCAGTGATGGTGGCGTGGATTTGGGAGGATTCCTTGTAGCTCGTCTTGGTGATGAGGAAAAAGGAGTTCATCCAGTTCGTGCTTGGTCACTGCTGGGTTTGCACCAGGGGAGAAGCGCTGCTTCTCTTGGGAGCTTCCTCACGGCGGCGTTATGCCGTTGCCGTTCATCATGGTCGAAAGGCGACCCCTCCCACCTTCGGCGTCGGCTACGGCTTTCCGGCCGGCGTCTCAAGGACTTCTTCAACCTCCTGGCTGCTATGCCATTTCGGAGGCCCTCTAGCTACGGTGCAGTGTGCTCCCGCCCCCTCGCCCCAAGTGGCATGTTCCCCGGCGACGAGGAAGGTGACTGCCCCGAGCTTTGGATGAATCGCACCGGAGAAGGAGCTGGATCCAATTGCATTCCCAAATTTCTTCTTAGGGTCCTTTGTGCAAATTGTAGGGTCATGGATGTAATTTTCAATTTTCTTGAGGCCTTATCTGTAAACTGTTCCGGTGTTGATTAATATGAAGCTTCTCGGCCCTTTTGGGCCGATCCCCTGTTCAAAAAAAAAAAAGGCCTAATGGATTAAACATAGTCGATCTTCTGGCGTAATCATACATATGGAATGAATAAATGAGATAATCCGTGAGGGAAATTCTACTGTAAAAGAATAGCATAAATAGGTGGATACCAATGAAGTATTTATAGAAAAGAAGAGCGTGCATGAATGTTACCATACTTGTGAGATTATTTTCCTGTTCATTAAACCGTTTAGGTTCCAGTTCTCCAATTATGTCCCGACTTTATAACAGAGATAGCTACTTCTGCAAAGCCTTGTTTAGTCAAAACAAATCCTAGCACTAAGTGAGTTACAGCGCCTTCCAGCACACCCCATTCAAAAAAGGTCTAAGGTTTGCCAGTCCCTGTCTAAAATTCTGTACATTTTCAAATAATTAAACGCAAGATTTGCGTTTTCTAGAAAAAAGAGTCTCGGTCTTGAATCTTTGCTAGTTCTCATTATTTATTATTTCTCTTGCCCAGCCCTGTTTACATTCAGTTTAGGTTTACAATAGGAAATTTGATTTTTTTACTCTGCATACATAGGTTATGTAATTCATGAATTTTCCCAATATGTACTGTGACCTGCTTAATTTTTATGTTAATGTTTAACAGGTTCATCTTATTGCTCGAAAATTCTGTGATAAATGGATCCTTCCTTATATGGATGGACATTCATATTCCTCTAGAAGGAAGCGCAAGAGCCGTTGGGATTATCAACCAGAAAGCCATTATAAAATGGTCAGGTTACAAATTGCGAAAGTACATTCTGGACACGGAGAATTGGATCTTGAGACAAGTTCGATGAGAAATAATAGGTCGCATGGGAATTGGATAACAAAGAGCAGCAACCATAACGATGTTCCCATTATGGGAAGCTCAACAGATGGTGCAGACGATGATGCGCCCCCAGGGTTTGAGCCTCGAAAGCAGGAATGCCCGCAGCCTGCACAAGCTTGTTTACTCTCTGATGGGGATGATGCACCTCCAGGGTTTGAGCCTCGACAGCCTGCACAAGCTTGGTGTTTATTCTCTGGCGGAGTTGCTCCAGGATATTGCCAGGGGAGGTATTTGCCTAACTTGAGTGTTTCATATGGAATTCCGGTCGCTCTTGTTCAGCACTTGGGGACTCCCGAAGCTGAAGGAACCCAGAAATGGAAAGTCGCACCTGGTGTGCCTTTCAATCCCTTTCCACCGGTTGTGGCCCATCCCCGAGGGAGTCCTTGCCCGTCCATTTTGTCAACTCCGACGTCTCGTCCTGATGGAGTATCGTCCACCATGGAACACAAGAGTTCAGGATGTCGAGGAGGAGGCGGGGACAGAGGCGGAAGAGTAGATGGGAGCTGGAGGAACGGGACGAGAACTAGACTTCAGTATGACCATGAAGGAAGGCGGATCCCAAGCAATCATCATAGATTAGAGAAATAACCCGGTCCTCCTGGCTTTGAACCGCAAGTTAGATAGCTGTATACATGGTGATTCTTTCTTTCTTGTCCATCGATCAGAAGTGTAACAGAAACTGTGTTCGCTTCTTGTTATATTTCACAGAAGTTATCATTTAATTGGTTGAATATATAGGTCATTACCATTGCGATTTTCCTTACTAATGTAATGTGTAGGAACAGATGATTTAATTCAAGATCTTACAGGCTAAAAAATGGCTAATTTTGTCAAATGTCATCTTGTTGTATTCTGGCCGTCTGGCTTAAGCTAGTCCATGTTCACTTCAAGAGTACAGCTACGAATGTACTATACTTTAGGATGGAACAAGATAGCTGTTATCTTGTACTATAACGGAAGGTAAATACATGTTATATTATATTGTCAGATTTGTAAGGCCAATTGCCTGTATGACAAGATAGCTATCCTAAATCTGCATCTTCATGATCTCTTGAGATACTAATAATCCTAAGAAGGTACTTCCTCCGATCCGGAATATGATTCGTAACTTGTATACACGTTTTGTACTACCACAGTGCAATCTGTACGACCGTTTTATTGGACCGGAGGGAGTATTTTTTTTGTTCAATAAAAAAACAAATCTTCTTGCTGCAGCAGTACAATCGCCTGTATGCTCATAGGTTTTTGTTACTTGTATTCGTCTTAACTCAGTATCTGTACTATTATCAGTCTAATTAATGTATGCCTAGGGGATCTACGTGGCCGGTTTGCTGATTTCTGACCGAGGCAGACAAGAATCATGCTCTGGGCGGATCTACGTGGCCGGTTTGCTGATTTCTGACCGAGGCAGACAAGAATCATGCTCTGGGCGGATCTACGTGGCCGGTTTGCTTATATTTTACCGAGGTCAAATTTGATTGCATGCTCATTTGGGTAAGGATACTGTACATTCCTATTTTTTTTTGCGAAACACAGTACAACGTAGACACTCACATACACGCGCATACACTCACCCCTATGAACGCACACACACCCCCTATCCCTATGAGCACCTCCGAGAGACTGAGCCGGCGGTTGGGTTTTGAGATTGACGAAGTCACCACGGGCGCCTCGCTATCGACGAGAACGTTGCCTCCCACTGAAGAATATTCCGCCTAAATGAGAAACACCAGCGTCAAACCTGTGGTTTGAACTCTGGTGAGCTGGGGGTACAACCACCCTCCTAACCATCTTGCCACCGATGAACAAGACAAAAGGATGTAAAGTTCCTGGTCTTTTGGGGAATCTAGACAAAGTGGGTGTAGATGAGTTTGGTGATGCTGCTCATGTTGCCATCGTGGTTGATAAACCATTGAAACGGTACAATTTTTTCCCCGTGAATCATAAATTTCATTTAGCAATTATTGTCAATTCCACATTTTAGCAATCCTGAATAAGATAGCATCTAAGAACCTGGTGGAGTGCAAAAAACAGATGCAGTGTGAACCGACTATTTTGTCCTTTCCACCTTGTACTACTAGGTTACTACTCCATGCCTACTCACTGGTAGACATACTTCCTCCGTACCACAATATAAGATGTTTATCTATCTTATACGGACTACATACAGGGTAAAATGAGTTAATCTACACACTAAAACATGTTTGTATGCATCTGCATGTTGTCCGTATAGAATATCTAAGACATCATACTATGGTTTGGAGAGAGAGTATATATTAACTAAAAGTCTAACATGGCAAGGAAGTGTAATAATAATTCCTAATTCACAAGATAAGGCTGTAGTACACATAATGTGAGTCTGTATTACTCAGATCAAATGTTCTTCATCCTGATGCACACGCTTCTTCCTTCCCACCGTGTAGTTGTAGTAGGGAGGTATGCGAGACCTCCATGCAAGAGCCTCAAATTCTCCACGGGGTAGTGTACCGCCATATCCTAACAGAATGTCCTGCACACTGATCTTGGGGACATTCTCATCGGAACCAGACTGATGATACTTGCAAATCACGAAGTACCTGTGGCTCTTCCCCAATCTCCAATAGTACACCGGTTCATCTTCCCGTAAACGAAGATTTGGGTGCTGGTTAAACATAAGGAGATGTGTCTGTTTATATGCTCTCACACATTCAAGAATTGTGCGCCAAAATCGAGCGTTGAAGTTGTCTGGCAGTATCCCAGCAAGGATATGTGCGCTTGTGAAACACTCCCTCTGTTCCAAAGCGATCTCCATGGCCATTGTTGCCAGTTTGGGATGCTCATCAGGATTTGTGCTCCGGAATACAAGCGACTTGAAAAAGTACCAATAGGCTTCTTGAGGCAGATAGTTCAGTCGAAGCGGTTCTGTTGTTCCCAGGCTCACAATCCTATTTGATCTACTGGTGATTATAATTTTGCTCCCACCGCATGGTGTCATGGAGGTTATGGAAGATTTCAGCCTTCTCCATGTCGGCTCGTTAATTTCCTCAGCTATTTCAAGAACAATCAACAATCTTTTTTGAGAAGCACAATTCTGATGTCTGACTTTGATATTGTTTTCTCTCAGGTCGATCACCCCTTCATCCTTGAGATTGCCTTCTGGAAAGTAGAGGATCATCGAGAAGCGACCACGCACGGTCTCATCCCTACAAACGTGCTCAACTATGAGTGCTCTTCCCTACTCTTATTGGACCGACGATCGGAAGTACAGCCAAATCCAGTATAGCAGTGGGACGCAACAAGAAATTCAGGACCCGTTGCCGTTCCGCTTGGCGACCAAACATGCAGTTGTCCAGGATCAAATATGCTCCGTAAGGTTGGCGGAGTATCCGAGGGTACAACTCCAAGAAGAAAATAAACTCCTTCATGCCATCCATGGTGTCTTCAAGGGTATCAACCATCCGTTGCAGCTCTTCCCTCATGTTGTTGTTTGCACCAAACATCGACAACGTTGCTTCTCTGTTGCAGCTACCAGTGCCAGAGAAACAGAGCCGTTTGGCTTGACTGTATTTAGACAACACCAAGGATGAGTGGCTCACCTCCTCCTCGCTGAGGGCTACTTGGAATCTCACGGTATCAAGGACATAGCGTCCTCTGAACATTCCCCGCCTCAGCATCCCGAGCTGACGGAGCATCCCCTGGTTGGTGATTTCCCGACCCTCTGCCTCCTCGACGACGGTGTCGATTCTCAGTAGAACTCTCTCCAGCCTCTGGAGGATCCTGTCGATGCCAGGCTGCTGCTGGAAGTACTTGCTGATCATGAACGTCGCCGACCTGCTGATGAGGTCGCCGACGATCGCGGGGATGAGGATATCCATCGTCCGTGAACCTGTTCGACCCAGAGGCCAGAGCACCAGTGGTGTGTTGGAAGAAGGATAAAATTAGCAATGAATGATGCTAGGTAATGCTGGTTGGTTCCATTTTTGAGTGGAGAAACGGTCCGGGCAGGTGCTATGGATGGAAGGTCTGAATGTGACAGCCTTGCACCTGCATAGTAGCATTAGTAGTTGTATATGATGTGGTGCCCTACCAACTTTGACCTCTAATGGTTTTGCTTATTCTCCATTGGCTCAGTTTCCTTTAGTATCAATCAATCATGATGTTGCGCACTGCTAAGCCTAAATTGCATTGTTCCAAGTCATACAACAATAGTTACTTATGTTCCAAGTCATACAACAATAGTTCCTTATGGGTCACGCTGTTAAATCAGAATCTAAGTTTCCAGTCGAATTTCTCCTTGACGTGTTATGACTCATTTTGGGCTTTGGGAAGCCTGTTTTATGAGGAGTCGTGGTTTAGTAAAGAAAATGATCAGTGGGACAGCTAGCCTTGTTTTGACTGGAGTGTCCAATTTTGACAAGATCGGTTCTTCTACCATTCAGTTGGCAAAAAGGCTGTCTATCCAGAAGGTCCTTTGGGTTTTTTGGGATGACATGACTCTACAGTCAGAAATGTTGACAGCGTTCTTAGTTTCTTAGACACCTGCTAAGGTAATGCGCCTGGGGTCCATGATTCCTTCTTTTCACAGTCAGGTTTAATTTATCCGTCTATTCATTGTGCTATGTGTAAGAGATATGATACCTATCCCTTGTTATATATGTGTAAGAGATGTGATAATTATTCAATTTCGTAACGTGTTGGTACTTGGAACCTAAATGATGTCATGTTTCGCATATGATTTTCCAGATTTTTTATAATTGTGTTTCTATGACCTTTTCCAAAATGTCTTCATGCGTGAAAAGAAATGTACAAACATTCCAATATATAGACAACATGTTTTCATGCATTGTACACTTTCCAAACTCAACAAAATTTATAATCTCAAGAGTCACAGTGTGTACGTTCAAACATGGTTTCAAATTGGATGTTACTCTTTGATTCCCACAATCAAATACATGCACATTCAAACAATTTTGGCATTGGAGGCCATATCAAACTCAGCACGGTTTTGGTATTTTCGCCCCAATTAAACCCTCCACTTGAATACCTAAATCCAAACTAAGGTGGTTACTCTCCTTAGGTTCCTATTTACATGGCATACACATATTTCGAGGTTCAAAGTTGATCATTAATTTGATCAACAAGAACGTAGGTTATGTGCTAGAAAAATTAGTAGTGTCGAATTCGAAACACAAGTTTCCGATATTAGCTTTTATGACACATTCCGAACTTGAAATTACACCAATATTACATTGAAATTTCCTGACTCAAGAGTCAAGTCAGTGAACAAACTGAACAGTGAAAACTCAAGAGTCAAGCCAGTGAAGACTCGAGAGCCAAGTCACATACGGCAGTGAAGACTCACCTCAACTGGGACCGCATCGTAGCAGTCAAGAGGCTCACACTATGCAGTCCTGATCGTCCCAAGAGTAATAACTGGCATCACTTTCTGCTTTTTATCTACCCCTCTTCCATCGAGCCGAGAAGTATCACCATCAAGCAGGTCGACCTCAAATGGAAATCATGTTCTATGCAATTGTAGGTGACCTTGTCAGCAGGTTGGCGTCGTTCGTGATCAGCAAGTACTTTCAGCAGCAGCAGCAGCAGCCTGGCATCGACACGATTCTCCAGAAGCTAGAGAGAGTTGTGCTGAGAATCGACACTGTTGTTGAGGAGGCAGAGGGGCGGCACATCGCCAACCAGGGGATGCTCCGTCAGCTCAAGCAGTTGAGGCAAGGAATGTACAGAGGCCACTACATTCTTGACGCCTTGAGATTTCGAGCCATTGGCGAGGAGCAGGAGGATGGGGAGTCGAGCCACTCATCTTCTGCACTGTCTAAGTTCAGTCCAGCCAAACGGCTCCGTTCTCCCGCGGCACTGGCTGTGGCAGAGAAGCACAGTTGTTTGGTGCAAACAGCAACATACAAGAAGAGCTGCAACAGGTGATCGAAACCCTTGAAGACACCATGGCTGGTATGAAGGAATTTCTATTCTTGTTGAACTTATATCCTCGGATAATCCGCCAAACATACGGCACATATATGCTCTTGGACAATTGTATGTTTGGTCGCCAAATGGAATGGCACCGGGTCCTGAATTTCTTGCTGCGTTCCAGTGCTTCTACAGATTTGGCTGTGCTTCCTATGGTTGGTCCAATAAGAGTAGGGAAGACCACTCTTGTTGAGAATGTCTGCAAGGATGAAAGTGTGCGTGATCGCTTCTCAGTGATACTCTTCTTTCCAGAAGGCTGTCTCAGGGATGAAGGAGTGATCGACCTGAAAGAGAACAATATTGATAGTCTAGTCAAACATCAGTATTGTTCTTCTCAAAACAGATTGTTGGTTATTGTTGAAATAGCTGAGGACATTAACCACAGCACATGGAGAAGGCTGAAATCTTCCATAATCCGCATGACACCATGTGGTGGGAGTAAAATCATTATTACCAGTCGATCAGATAGAATTGTGAGTCTGGGAACAACAGAAGCACTTCGACTGGATTATCTGCCGCAAGAAGCCTATTGGTATTTTTTTTAAGTCACTTGTATTTGAAGCACAAACCCTGACGAGGAACCAAAACTGGCAACAATGGCCATGGAGATCGCTTTGGAACAGAGACAATGCTTCACAAGCGCGCATTTTCTTGCTGGGATACTGCGAGATAACTTCAATGCTCGATTTTGGCGCGCAGTTCTTCACCGTGTGAGAGCATCTATACGGACACATCTCCTTATGTTTGACCAGCACCCAAACCTTCGGCTGCAGGAAGATGAACTGATGTACTATTGGAGAATGGAGAAGAGCCACGGATATTTCTTGATTAGCAGGTATCATCAGTCAGATTCCAGTGAGGAAGTCCCTAGGATCAGGATGCAGGACATTCTCTTTGAATGTGGTGGTACACTACCCCGTGGAGAATTTGAGGCTCTTGTATGGACGTCTCGCCTACCGCCCTACTACAACTACACGATAAGCTGCAAGATTCAAGCACCACAAGTGACAGTGGAAAGGAAGAAGCGCGTGCATCAAGAGGGAGAGCATTTGATTTGAGTAACATGCTGTCCGTGACTCACATCATGTATGCTACTGCCTTGTCCTGCGAATTGGGAAGTATTATTACCTGTATTTAGGAGTCTTGCCAAGTTAGTTAACATTTATGCCTGTTAGCGTGTAGGCACCAGGCATGGAGTCGCCCAATCCTAGTAGTAGTACAAGTGTTTGCAAGTCGAGTACATGTTGTGCTAGTATTTGGGTAAATACTTTCAGACTCAAGGCAATGTTTCCATTCTCAGTTAAAAAAGAGTCCAAGACAAGTTGTTTTCATAAAGTTGAGTGCTTGAGCCCGCATAATATTAATCTGGTTACTATGGGTACTATATAAACCCAAGCCTTGTAATAATCCTTGAAAATGAGAGTAGGGAAAATTGCCACAGAATTTGATGTGTTTCTCAGTTGTGCGTGACTTTGATCCTTACGCGAAAGCCAACAAGTTTCAGTTCCTCTGTCACATTTATTCCAGTGAAAGATTATTTTCTTGATGATATTAAAAAACAGAAAGATAAGCTGGAACGGGAGTAGCTGCATTACCTGAAGCTTAGGTACGGTGAGAAGGAAACTATAGTAGCTGCATTACAAGTTGCATTATCTTTTGACTTCAAATATAAAGGATCTGAAAAACTCAACAGGAGAAAGAGAAAAATGATTTGCCACGAATTTAATCCATATTGTAGTTCCAGCAGCAGCATGCAGCTTCTATAATGCGCAATAGTGCTAGTATGGGTTTGAATAGCCAACTTTTGGGTGATTTATCAAAAAAAAAAAAAACATGTCATCCATTGAGAACTTCGACGGTCTAAAAAAAATGATTATGCCTCCCATACATTACATACCACAAGCTTCAACAAGTAACAGATATTTAAGTGAAACTCATGCTACGAAACATAATTAATAGTGGAGAAGGTGAGAAAGGACAAATTGTCGATAAACAATGCATGTGTTTTTCATGTCAGAATACCTATATGCTATCTTGTTATGAATTCCTAAAACGGTGACTAGACAAGAATTGGCAATCGCAATCATGATTTTCATAATTCAAGAAAAAATATCTATGTCGCAGCTTAGCTGGATTTACCATCAATACCTGTAAGATATGCCTATGGATATGCTAAGAGGACTATGCATTGATAGTTTAGCATCAATAATTCCAGATGAGGTATAATATTTTCCCTTGCACCTAATGCGGAAACTCTGAGTTTATCAGCAAAGGTTGATCATGACAGCAGAAGGCTTCTAAAGAAGAGTCATCTTCAGTGAAAACCCCATCGGAAGAAGTGAGCCTAGCTCACTTGGTTAGGCCAAGTGGATGTACAACCTGGCCACCTAGGTTCAAGTCCCCACGGACGCAGATTTGGGTTCTTATTATTTCAAAAACAAAATAACGGCTGTAGGGACTTCCCCTACCGCATTTCTTAAAAAAAAACCATCAGCTGTTACAGAAAGAACAAGGGCTCATCAGTCAGCACTACAGGGACTACCCCATCCCCATTGGGGAAGCACGGGATCTAACTTGGGTATTTTATAAAAAAAGAAAATGACTAAAAAAAGGATTATGCTCTCCATAAAACGAGCTTGAACAAGTAACCGATATTTAGGTGAAACTCATGCTATGAAACTTTGTTAATAGAGGAGAAGGTGAGAAAGGACACAATAGTCAGTTAACACTGAATTTGTTTCTCATGTCAGATACCTAGATGCCATTGTTCCGAATTGCTAAAACGATGACTAGACAATAACCAATAATCCTCATTCATGAATTAAGAAAGAAAAACCTCAAAGTCGCAGCTAGCTGAACTTACCATCAGTGCTTATAAGGCTATTTACCATGGGTTACTCCAAACGGGTTATATCCCCTGCTAGAATGGTGTGAACAAGTGTAATTTCCGCTGCACCTAATGTAGAAACTGTGAGTTTGGCAAAAACTGCTACTTAAACGCTGCTGGTAAACTTCAAGTTCGTCTGAATATATAGCACAACATTGAACAACATACAGAACCAATACTCTCAAACCAAAGACAACATATGTTGATCATGACTGCTGCAGAAGCCCTCTAAAGACAACTCATCTGTCACTGAAAATCCATCGGCTGTTTCTGAAAGAACAAGGGCTCAGCAGTCAGCACTACAGTGACTTCCCATTGAATGGGGTAGTGGCTGTGTTACCTGGATTCAGGGGCGGCAAAAGAAGATTTCATACGATTGTGCAGTAGCAATCCAACCATCAAGACAGAGGTTGGAGAAGATAATATTTCTTCTGTTATCTGGAACGAAATTATGGCTCCACCCAAGCAGTGTCCGTTTGTTGGCACTTCAAAAATCCCTTGAAAAAATTAGAATCAAGTTAGTATCGCCAAATGTCGTGAGTATATCTTGCCTGAAATTCGTGTTTCCCTTTTCATGCCATAGTCTTTGTAAACCAAAATTTATACACTAGAGATACTGTTTTATTGTTTAGCGATCAGGATTCAACCGAGAAGAGTTGGTGCTTTTTGTAATACGAATGCTGCTAATTAACAAGCACTGACAGTTTTAGCAAACTGGAGAATATTTTGTATATCACTGCAGATCTAGAGTAGAAAAGCAAATCAATTCGATTCCTGGAGCGGATGGGTACCCAAGCACCCAAAAGCCTGACATCACAAGCATGAATGCCTTTGTCAAAAGTTAATCCTCCAGTCAAAAACAGCTCGCTTTGTGGATCATCAATTCAGCATCCAACCACCCTCACCAACCCACACCATGCATAACTTACAAACAAATAATCACAGTAATATTTCATTGCACGACATCAAACAATTTAATTTTAGACTTACCGGTGCAATTTTAGTTGATTACGATTTACAAAAACAAAGGCAGCTAAGAATTAGCAAAAGCATTACAGGTCAAGATCTGCCATAGATTTGCCACGACTAAATGGAGAGGTATGGAATAAAATAAAGATAAAGATAAGAAACGTAAGTTGTGCTGTTTTGATATAGATTGGCAACAAGGCACGCGGTCAGACTAGTGGCAACTAAATTCCAGACGTTAGGTGCACTCAAAAGGTGGCAGGACACCACATTATATGAAGTGTTGATCCAGCTCTAGGCTCATCGTCACCTTGTTGCCAACAACACCACCAGAACTTGATGCCCAACTAGTACCACTCATTGTTGTTCTATCCTCTTCCACTGCAAGTGCTCGAGTTGAGGAGGTTCACAATCAATGGATATCCTCATCTCTGCAATCGTAGGCGACCTTGTCAGCAGGTCGGCGTCGTTCGTGATCAGAAAATACTTCCAGAAACAGCCTGGCATCGACAAGATTCTACAGAGGCTACAGGGTGTTGTGATGAGAATAGAAATCGTCGTGGAGGAGGCAGAGGGGCGGCACATCACCAACCAGGGGATGCTCCGTCAGCTCAAGATGTTGAGGCAAGGCATGTACAGAGGCCGCTACATTCTCGATGCCTTGAGATTCCAAGCTGCCCCTGACGAGGTGGAGGGGGAGGAGGAGATGACCCACACATCATGTGCACTGTCTAAATTCAGTCCAGCCAAACGGCTTCGTTTCTCTCGCACCCTCTCTGGTAGCAGCAACAGAAATGCACTGTTGTTTGGTATAAACAGCAACATGCGAGAAGAGCTGCAACGGATGGTAGACACCCTTGAAGACACCATGGCTGGTATCAAGGAATTTCTTTTCTTCTTGGAGTTGTATCCTCGGATTCACCGCCAGCCTTACGGAGCATATTTGATCTTGGATAATTGCATGTTTGGTCGCCAAACGGAAAGGGAACAGGTTCTGAATTTCTTGCTGTGTCCCAGTGATACTCCAGATTTGGCTGTACTTCCGATCGTTGGTCCAATACGAGCAGGGAAGAGCACTCTTGTTGAGTATGTCTGTAGGGATGAGAGTGTGCGCAACCGCTTCTCGATGATCATTTTCTTTCCTGAGGGCACTCTCAAGGATGAAAGAGTTATTGACCTGAAAGGGAACAATACTAATGCTCTAGTCAGACATCAGAATTGTGCTCCTCAAAGCAGGTTGCTGATTATAGTTGAAATAGCCAACGACATTAATGAGGGCGCATGGAGAAGTCTGAAATATTCCGCAGCCTGCATGGCACCAGGCGGTGGGAGCAAAATCATAATAACCAGCCAGTCAGATAGAATTGTGAATCTGGGAACAACAGAAGCACTTCAACTGGACTTTCTCCCTCCAGAAGCTTATTGGCATTTTTTCAAGTCGCTTGTATTCGGAAGCACAAACCCTGATGACAAGCCAAAACTGGCAACAATTGCCATGGAGATCGCTTTGGAGCAGAAACAATGCTTCACAATCGCACATATCATTGCTGGGATACTGAGAGATAACTACAATTCTCGATTTTGGTGCACAATTCTTGAATGTATGAGAGCATATAAACAGACACTTCTTTTTCTCTGACAAGCACCCGAACCTAAGTTTGCAGGAAGATGAACCGTGTGGAGATTGGCGAGGAGCAGCAAATACTTTTTTGTTTGTGACTATCATCAGTCAGATTCCAGTGGGAAAGTCCCCAAGATCAGTTTCCGGGACATTCTCTTAGGGTGTGGTCGTACACTACCCCGTGGGAAATTTGAGGCTCTTGAATGGAGGTCTCGCATACCACCCTACTACAACTACACGATAACCTGTGAGGTGCAAGCACCACAACCTACGGCGGGCAGGAAGAAGCGTGTATCTCGGGATGAAGACGTTTTATTTGAGTAACACATTGTCTGTGAATCTATAACTACATCATATATGCCACTTATTGTATTGGGAATTAGGATTATTATCGCATTGTCTTAGTTTAGGAGTCTTACGGCTCTTGCCAAGTTAGTTGACATATATTTATGTTAATGTGACACATTGCAGTATAAGTTTGCGCGTCGAGTACACCGTGCTTGTGTGTGGGTAAAGTATTTTCAGAGTCAATGTTGTTTGAGTTGACGGTTATATCAGAGTCGAAGTCAAGAACTAGAAAGTTGAGTATGTATCTTGTTGATCGGGATACTATAGGTACTATATAAAGTTATAAACCCGAGCCTTGTAATATATCTTGAACATGAGGAAAAGAGTAGATAAAATGTCCTAACGGCTTGTGTTTCTCATGTTCATATTGTTTGATCTTGGGTAAAGCCAACAAATTTCAATCCTCCGACACACATATTTTCTGACAAACAGTTTTCTTGCTAGAATTAATATTAAGAAAGATAAGCTGGAACAGGCAAACTGGTGCCATATTTTAGCCTGAGTGGTGTGCTGGTGTAGCAGTGTGGTGCCTGAGCTAGGCTTGGAGATGCAATCGATGAATACCGCAAAACTTAATGCTTTTGTGTTTTTTCCGGAGAAGAAAAACATACCTTCTTAGGATTAAGCATGCAGTCCTAGCCATACAGAGAATTATCCTTCCAGATCGTAGCCATGATCTTGTGTTCCATGGAGTAGGAGTAACCAAACATAGCACCCAGTTCCTCCAAAGCAGAGCATTCAAGTCTGAACCTGCAAAAGTATGATCACCATTCTTACTAGCAGCTACAACAAAGCACCTTCTGTGTGCTCATGTAGCCATAGTCAGGCAGGGAACAAAATGGGCATAATCCAGGTTGTACCTCAAACAAATTGTTGGTTGAAGGCATCATCCAATCTGCACTTACATGAAACATGGAAAAGATACTATGCTTTCTGAGAACATGTTGAGCATAGGGAGGCTATTTTTTACAAGAGGAACAGGGGAGTGATGATAACAGATTCAAATTCTGATCTTCCAAAATTACATTCTTATTGCTAGTTGAGTTGGACACAACGTACAGTTAACATAAATCGCAAACAGAACTGATTCACAAATATGTATTCTTGGAATGCCCCTTGATTTAGACAGGTTGATGACAGTGGCTCCAGTTTTTGCAGACAATACAGGACTCAGAACCGAGAAATTCTATATTGGACATGAATGTCTTGACACAAGAGCAGGCTTGAGGCCTACAGCAGGACTGGAAAGATGCAATCTTTCTGTGTATGTGTAGTGTAGGTTAGTTCAGCACCTGTGTACTCAGGGTCAGCATCTTGTTTGACTCCAACGTAATGCAGTTACCAAGTTTCCTATATTGCACCAAGAAAAGAAAGCAAGATTGCTAGAGGGAAATATGCTAAACCTACAATTTAGCATCATAAGGTACATGTGATGAACCGAGAGATGTATACAGGGTAGGCCGAAATCGATACAATTATACAAGTTGGCCAAATCCTACAGACAACCTTGAAGAAAGATGACTAGGTCTTGCTATCTGAGTTTCTGGACAGAGCAATTCAGTTCTTGGTGGTAGAGTAGGCGGACGGGGCGAAGCAAAGCTAAGAGATGCAGACCCAGATGCCGAGGACGATGAGCGCGGTGCCGAGCGCGGCGGGCTTGGCGCGGGTGTCCTCCCCGAGGAGCGCGGCGGCGACGGCGGTGGCGGCGAAGGTGGTGGCGTTGGTGACGGGCACGGCGACGGAGATGGGGGCGTCGCCGAGGAGGCGGAAGAAGGCGGCGGAGGCGGAGAGGTTGGCGAGGAAGGGCGCCGAGTACTGCCACGTCAGGAGGAGGTCCGCCCACCGCCGGACGGCGCCGGCGCCGGCGGGGAGGGAGCGGGCGCGGCGGTCCCAGACGAGCGCGCCCCGGCGCATCAGCGCGTTGGTGGCGCCCCACACCAGCCCCACCGCCACCATGCTCGCCGCCCACCGCCGCCGCCGTGGCCATGATCGCCGGGATCTGGGTCTGGGTGGCGATGAGCTCTTCGTTCTATTGTCCATTCGCCACACACACACACATTACTTAACTCTTTGCATTTGTATTTTTTTCCTGCAATTTTCTCAGCTCAAAACCTTCATGCTAATTGGGTTCGTAGAGAATTGGTTCTTAAGTCACCATCGGATCATGCGGCAGTACATCAGCCGATGGGGATAAACTAGTGTCCACCCCCGGAGGACGACGGGGCGGGTGGCGATGGTGAGGGTGATGACGCGGAACCCTTGGAGGTTGACATGTTGTCCCAGTAGCGGAGCGGGACGGATAGGCAGACTCAGACTCGTTGTGGCTGAACGTGCGCACTGCCAGCACCTCCATCGTCTCCTCAGTTTAATTGATTTATGTGACTGTCTAAATTTGAGCTGATTCATTGATTGGACAATTTTTATTACCGATCACATGCTTTAGTAATAGAAAATTAAGAGCTATGTACCATCTTTGTATCTAAGTACTACTGTTTCAATTTTTCATTTTTTTTATGTACCTAATGGATCTTTAATAATCGAGTCGACAATATACAATTATCTGACAATCATACCCAATCATAAGCTACTATGACAACACATGCATGCCACCACAACTACTACCACACCCACTATAGAGATAACAACATCGAAATCTCTAACAACATGGGGTATTATTTTCCACTATGATCAGCCTCTTAAGCTACCTATAAGAGATCATTTTTTCTGCAAAGCCTACTATCGATGTGTTGGGTCTCGTTCAGGACACTAGCGTGAGAGCTATGTCAATTTGCCACATGTCCTTTTTCCCTGGAGGTCGAAACTCTGAAGCAACAAACGTATCGATGCTAGATCGTCGTTGTGAACTGAGAAGTCATGTCGCCACCTTCACTGATGGCTGACTGTATACATGGCTATGTTCTTTGGCTCTGCAGCGGTTTAGGACTGAACCGGTTTTCGTGTCGTGAATATGCTACGGCAGGGGCGGAGCCAGGTTTTGAACATAGGGGGCGAAGAAGAAAAATGACGGTATAAGCAATATAAAACTAAAAAATGTGAGAGGGTTGATAAATTGGTATCAAGCTTTGACATTTGCAACTTAAGTGAAATCACTACATTTCATCTAGTAGTACGCACTTAAATGTAGCTCTGCGTCTATAATGAACCTACACCATTTCTTTCCCCGCGTGTGTCGTAGATTTAACGGGACATGAAGTGGTCCGTGTAAATATCCCATCGTTTTGGCGATATAACAACGATTAAATTAGGGCCTAAAGATGGTGTATTTCTCTTTATCTTAACGCGTAGCAGAACTTACAAAAAAATATAAACAAGATTTTCAGGCAATCTCTTGCCTTATGCAATTCTATAATCATTATGAAACAATATGCAAATTGCGAATTGATCTAACGATAACTCGTATTGTTAGTATGTATAACTGCAGCGACAAGATATGTACTGTAGATGTAGTCTATATACCCTAAGGCTCAGGTTTTGCCATAGATGTTTGGTGGCCGGTTGCCGCCTGGTTAGTGGTAGGCAGTGAGGGCAAGCGAGCGGCGGCATCGCCTGAACCAGTCATCGACGGCTCCACAAAGACCTAGCTTGCGGCCGGCGGCGGTACTCAATCGAGTTGGAGCAGAAAGGAACGGTAAGAAGTCGCTGACTCGCTGTAATTCAGGATCAACTGTGTGTTACGCCCATCTTTTTTTTTTGAGGGGTACATGATCCATATTCTCTCGTTACTAGATAAATGCATCGTGATGGGCTAGTTGATTTGGGCTGGGCCACACAAGACGCTGTGCACTTCGACCTTAGCATTCATTTTTCCTATTGGCCGGCCCTCAACGCTAACATAAATCGCTCCGGGTGGGAAAACCACGGACGTCTTATTTATGATCATGTCTCATTCATTCGTTTTTTATTTGTTTCGAGTGTTGGTTTTTCGGGTTTCTTTTTCTGTTTTCTTTTTCCGTTTCCTTTTTATTTTCCGTTTTCCTTTTCTTTTTCTTTCTTATCCTGCTTTGTTTTTATGTTTTCTTTTTCGGTTTTATTTATTGTTTTCCGTTTTTCTGTTTCATTTTTATTTTGAGCTACTTTCTGGTGATTGGCACGGAACTTGTGGTTCCGTCGGAACCGTGGGCTCTGAATTTTGTTAGCCATTGATTAGGAGGTGATTTTTATTGGCCGTTGATTAAGATTCACTTAGTCTTAGGAGACAAACAGCCTGTAATGCTCTAGTTATATTCACTCCGTATGTGTCCCATGTAAAAAAAAACGTCCATTGGCGCGGCGAGTTGGCGGCCGGCGGCGAGGAGTTGGGCGAGGAGCCGACACCAGGCGGCTAGGGAAGCCGCCGCCGCCTCCCTTCTTCTATCGCAGCGAGGTCGGTGACTACGGAGACGCGGAGGGAGCGGGAGGGAGGCCACGGATTGCTCAGCGAGCGGCGTGGTCGGCTAGGGCGTGGTCGCCCGGTGGCTGCTGGTGGTAGTGGTCGACGACGCCATCGCGGACGGATCAGGCGGCGCTGCCCGCTGCTGGCCCCAACCCCTCTTCTGTGGAACAGCGCCGCCGCCCTACTCCGCTTGACCACGAGCTCCTCCTCGCCGAGATCTACGACCTCCTCGAGCAACGATAGGTGGGAAGCCGTGGATCAACGGGACCGAGGTCCCGCCCACGCTCGCGCGCTTGCTCCACTGCTTCTCCCCTGCCGACGGTGGAGCTCGTGCTGCTGCTCTCTGTTGCTGCCTCTGTGAAGAAGAAAGAACCTGTCCAAGCTCGTGCTTCTCTGAAGAAGAAAGAACCTGAGGCTGCTGTCGCAGTGGTTTGGGCCTGCTGAGTAATGATTTTGCATCTTCTACGTAGAGCATCTTCTACCAGCAAGCACCAGCATCAACAAATTGGTGGTAGAATTAGGACCACTACATCTGTGATAGTTAGTCAGAAGTACACATCAGAAAGAAACAGAAGTACACAGCTAATGGCCTGGCATTGTGTGTGTGACATCCCATCAGAAAATGCCAACCACCCTAAAACTTGTATTTTATTTTTCCTTTTTATGTTTTTATTTTTCGCTTATTTTAAACATGGTTCATATTTTGGAAAATAATTTTTTTTAAATGGTTCTGATTTTTGAAGATGGTTCCAAACCAAAAAATGTTTCATTTTAGAATAGGTTCCGAACCGAAAAATGAACAGAATGAAAAAGGGTACCAATTTTTTTAAAAATGTTTCGAACCAAAAAAAATTATTCGATTTTTGAAAATGGTTCTGATTTTTTGAAATGGTTCTGAACTGAAATAATGGTTACTTCTTTAGAATTTGGTTCCGAACCGAAAAATGGTTCCGAATGAAAAAATGGTTCCTTTTTTAAAATGGTTCCGAACCGGAAAAATGGTTCCGATTTTTCCGAAAATGGTTCCGAATCAAAAATATGGTTCCATTTTGAAAATGACTCCAAATTAAGAAATGTTTCCGAATTTAAAATGGTTCAAATTTAAAAATTCCAAATTTAAAAATGGTTTCGAATTTAAAAGGGATCGAAATTAAAAAATGGTTCCAAATTTTAAAATGGTACATTTTCCAAATGGTTCCAAATTTGGAAATGTTTCCATTTTGAATATGGTTCCAAATTTAAAAATGGTTCCAAATAAAAATGGTTCCATTTTGAAAAAGATTCCAAATTAAGGTTCCAAATTTAAAAATGGTTCCATTTTGAAAAATGGTTCCGATTTTTCCGAAAATGGTTCCGAATGAAAAAAAGGTTATGTTTTGTCAAAAATGGTTCCCTTTTTAAATGGTTCCGAATCAAAAAAATGGTTCCGATTTTTGAAAATTATTTCATTTTTAAAATGGTTCCGAAATTAAATTGGTTCTGAATTTAAATTGGTTCCGAATTTAAAAATCGGTTCCATTTTTGAAAATGGTTCCATATTTAAAATTGGGAACCATTTTAAAACTTATTTATTTTTTAAACGGTTCCATTTTTCAAAGAAACAAAAAAGGAAACAAAAACAGAAAAAGAAATGGAAACTGAAACAAAAAAGAAAAATAAACAAAAAAGATAATAAAGAAAAACGAAAACGAAAAAGAAAAACGAAAACATTTTGAAAAGAAACGAAAAAGAAAACATTTTGAAAAGAAACGAAAAAGAAACGAAAAAAAACGAAGCAGGGAGGGAACCCTGTTAGCGCCAACGGGCGGCATAAAGGGGCACCCCTGCAAATCCATAGGGGGGCCGATCCATGGCCGGGGGGTCAGAACCCCCTGTCTCCGCCTACGGTAAAAATGTAGCATGAATGCATGATCATATTACTGGACAGACACACTGACATTTTTCTATAAAGGATCTTTTATTAAACTCGAAAGCTCGCGAGCTATGGTACTGCCAGTACTTTAGGAAGCTAGCAGCTTGCCATATATAGGACCCCACCGGCCAGGCCACGATCGACGACTAGCAGTGGATATGGCAGCGTAGCTACACAGGCAGGCGTCCGCCGCCGCCCAGCAGCTCGGTGTAGACGTCGACCTCGTCGCCGTCCTCCATGTTGAAGTCCGCCGGCGTCTGCCAGCCCTGAAGCCGCTTGTCGTCGACGCAGAACCGACCCGTTCCACGATCCACGGCCGGCACACGGTCGTAGTAGAAATCGAAGAGAGACTGCAGCTTGCCGTTCTTCCGCATGGTGTACGTGACCCGGAACCTGTCGGTGTCCTGCACCTTGATCGTCACGAACCCGTCGTCCTCGCCCGCCTCCTTGACGCGCCGCGTGCCCGGCGTGACCGATGCTGCAGACATGGTGTCGGCGATGACGTCGACCTCGTCGCCGTCCTCCATGTTGAAGTCGGCCGGCGTCTGCCAGCCCTGAACCCGCGTGCCGCAGAAGAAGAACCGGCCGGTGCCGCGGTCGACGGCCGGCACGCGGTTGTAGTAGAAGTCCATGAGTGTCTGCAGCCTGGTGTTCTTCCGCATGCGGTAGGTCACCCTGAACCTGGCGTTGTCCCGCACCTTGATCCTGACGAACCCATAGCCTTCCACCTCCTCCTCCTCCTCCTCCTCCTTGACGACCTGGGTCGCCGGCGTGCCCGACGCAGACATGGCTGTGCCCTGTGCGGTGGGTGATCTGGCGAAGCGGCCCTCTCCGTGCAGCTTGTTATAAAGGGGCGGGGCGTGTGATTTGATGATCAGGGAATCTGTATCGATCAGTACTTGATGGCAAGTCTCTCCGTCACTACGCGGGGATCGAAGCGTCAAGCGATTTGATTGCAGATGATTAGGCTACTTTGATTATTCTGAGGACGGATCGTCGGCTCGATTAATTGGTTTCTTTCTTTTCTTATGAGTCCACTCATCTATTTCTTTCTTATTATTTTTTCTATTGTTTGCTTATGTTTCTATTACATTTTTTATTTCCTTTTACTTTCATCAACTCTCCTTGCCAGTGTCATTTTTACGGATGCCACGCTTTACTTTGACATCATCCATTTGCCACACACATTAACTCTTTGAGCATTTTTATTTTTCTTTGTATAAATTCATTATCAATTTTCTCAGCCCAAACAATTCATGTCAATTGGGGTCGTAACGAATTGGGCCATATGTCAGTTGCTTGGCTATTGAACATTGTTCTCGAGTCAAGTCACCATCGGATCACGCGGCGGCGGCGGTACATGATGGCGATGGAGGTTGACATGTTTTCATGGACCGGCGCATTGGCGCAGTAGCAGACCGCGGTGGATGGGCGGAGGACTCGCCGGGTAAAGGCTAGTCAACCTAATATGTTTATCGACAGGTACTTGGAGAAGCTTGAGGTGACGGAGAAATCCGACAGGTACTTGGAGAAGATTGAGGTGACGAGAGAAACCATAGTCACTGAAGGTATCTGTTGTCCGAAAGTGTGAAGAAACCTATATCGGCGATATGACGGCGCCTACGCTCGACAATCACTTTTTTTATGTGTGTGTGTGTGGGTAGGAAACGCGATCCAAAATTCCAACATGTTAAAATATTTGTAAGGCAGTGATACCCGCCACCCCAATTAGAAAGAACACCCCGGATTGTGGTGTTGAGTAGGCGCTCTAAATGAGTTTGAAAAGCATAGAAAACGGCATCAACATCAGAAGTCCGATAAGAGGGATAAGGAGAGATGGACCCGAGACATGAGAGTGCACCAACTCATTAGGCATGAAAAGAAAGACGATGATATTGACTATATGCATGGTAACTGATTACGGTTGGCACATTGGCATTCGTAACATAGTGAAGTTCCAATATCCGAAGAACATGAAAGATTATTATGCTATCACCAAATTTCACGCCACTAGCGTGATCAGAGTCTCCGTCGTCGGATCAAAATTTGCGATGCATACAATAAGAAAATTACCATATTCTCGATACCATTTAAGCATACAATAAGCTACTCCTCCAGGCCAGGCCGATGGAGCATTTGGAGCTACGCGGAGAATGCGATGGGAAATACCAATATGTTGAAAAATTTGTGAAGGCGATGAAACCCGGTCAACTCAGAATACGACTGAAACTGATTTCTCGTCTTACAAGATGTTAAGGTGAAAATGCAGTGCAATGGGCATATGATATAACCATGATACCAATATAACAATGCAATAAGCTACTCCTCGATCCAGGACGACTGAGCTACGCAGAGGCCGCGCGATCCATCCGCCCGCCTGCGCCGAGCAGCTCGGTGAAGACGTCGACCTCGTCGCCGTCCAGCATGTTAAAGTCGGCCGGCGTATGCCATCCCTGCATCCGTACGCCGTCAACGAGGAACCTGCCTGTGTCACGGTCGACGGTCGGCACGCTGTCATAGTACAAGTCCATGAGAGCCTGCAGCTTGTCGGTCTTCTTCATGCTGTGGTCGACCCTGAACCTGGAGACGTCCTGCACCCTGATCGTGACGCTCTGCCCGTCGTCCTTCTCCTCCTCTCCTTGACGCGCTGGGTCGCCGGCGTGCCCGATGCAGTCATGGTACTGCGGCGGTAGTACTGCTCGGGGAAGACGTCGACCTCGTCGCCGTCTTCCATGTCGAAGTCGGCTGGAGTCTGCCAGGCGTTCATCCGCCTGCCGTCGACGAGGAACAGGCCCGGCACGCGATCGGCAGTTGGCACGCTGTCGTAGTAGAAGTCCATGAGAGCCTGCAACTTGTCGGTGTTCCGCATGGTATAGCTCATCAGCCGCGCGGGGTCTCGCACCCTGATCGTCACAAACGGCATTGCCGGCGAGCCCGATGCAAAGATGGTAGGTGGTGCGGTTGGTGTGGCCGTGTGGGTGGTCTGCGGTGATCTAGCCCTCTCCGCGCCGCTTATTATGAAGGGGCTGGGAGTGATTTGATGATCGGGGAACGAAGCTGTACCGGCGAGCGCTGCTGCACCTTTCGACTGCCGCGGAGTTGATGGCAAGTCTCTCCTCCACTACGCGGGGATCGAAGCGCCAAGCACTCTAACAGCAAGCTCTCAAATAGAGGTTTCTATGCCAATTCTTTTAAGCATTTGCAGGTTCAGCCACGGACCTCCTCGGTTTGGGCAAATGGTTCTCCAATGAAGTGCAAAATATTCCTCTGGCTCGCGTTTCGCCGACGCATCCCCACCAATGAAAGAAGATTCAGACACCAGCTTACTTCCACGCCTTGCTGCCCCGCGTGTCCGCTGGATGAAGATGTTAACCACCTCCTGCTACGCTGTCCGCGTGCGGTGGAGGTGTGGAGCTCTCTCACTAGTTTTGATGTTTCTCACGCCTCCTCAAGCTTCGAAGATGTTTGGCTTGGCTCCTCTTCGCATTTCGCAAAAGCAACTATATGTGCGGCGGTCTCCTGGAATATTTGGAAGCGCATGAATGACCTCGTCTTCAATAACATCGATGTTCCATTGGCCGTCATCCGCCACCGTTGCCTCGAAGATGTCAAGCTTTGGGCTAATAGATGCTCCTCCCCTCTCTAGTTGTAGATTACCTCTGCTCTTGGTGTAATTCTGTAGACCCTCCGTAGCCCTTTCTCTCTGTGCTTGTTTCTCTTTGGTACCCACTCTCTTGTAAAGAACTTGGACTTATGTTGTTTGGCTCTCTTTGATTGAAATAAAGTTCAGGCTGGCAAATGCCCGCCGAAGTTACGGTCAAAAAAAGCGTCAAGCGATTGATTGCAGAGAAATACTGCTCCATCCATCCATTGGCCAAGGCCTTGCATTCGCACGCTTTCCTCCATCCGCGACTCTTCAAATCTTGAATCCAATTTTAACCATACATTTAGCAAACAAAACAAACATAAAGTATGCACTCCAGCCGTATTTGAATACAGGCCACATTACATTTTTTAGGATAACTTTGATCATCAATTTGGCAATGAAATCTGACTTATATGACACACAACCTATGTCATTGGATGCACATTTCAAAAACTTTTCAGTTATATTTTATTAAATACTCCCTCCGTCTCAAAATATAAGACGCCTGACGAGGTTATACCAAACGGGTACCCTACCATGAGGGTACCTGGTGCACGTAATGACTAAAACCCAATTGTCAATAGTCCGATGAAACCCAGCAAGGGAGGCCCAAGACGAAGATTGCTTTCCAAGTTAGGCATAGTCGGTTGTAGTTTTCTTATCTGTAAAAGCCTAGTCGGTTACGTACCCGGGACCCAGCCTCCTATATAAGTGCTGGAGGGCGGCCGATCAAGGACACGCCACACCAGAGCCCTCAAATCCTAGCGAGATCGAACCCTTGCTAGACCCTTGTAACCGCAACATATTCCATCATCAATATAGACAGGCAGGAAGTAGGGGTGTTACCTCGGTCGAGGGCCCTGAACCTGGGTAAATCCTGCTTGTCAGCCGACGATTCTACCTACACTACACGTTCTCTACCTCATAACTCTAGCCCTAGGTATCTTACCATGGGTATTGCTGAGGACACTCCTCGTCAATTGGCGCCGTCTGTGGGAACATGTAGTGTTGGATTCACAGTTTCGCCGGTTCCATCTTCAAACGGCAACTCGCCGACCACATCCGCAAACGACAACTCGCCGGCAAGCTCGACTAACGTCGGATCATCGTGCGATCACTCGCCAGCTTCAAAGATCGCATCACCAAAACGGATCAAGCCGTACTCGACACAAGCTCAAGAGGCCTTTGCCAGCCTCGACTAAGGTTTGGATCTGATTGTTGGAAAGCACAATTTTTTCGTTGATAATTTTGACGTGCAGGACTTGACAGATCCAATCGCGGCTGGGACAGTCGACGCTCCATCGACTACGATTGCATCACCAGCAGCTATGGAAGCCGCTTCGTCACAGATCGATTCGATCTCACCGCTAGCATCACCAGCATCATCTATGTCAACCCGAGAGTTCAACAAACTCATGGCGCAGGAAATCCCAGATGATGAGGTACAATCCACCTATCAAGTTGGCACAGTCGAGCACGCCGAATCACTCGACATGGTTCTCGACTACATGCAAACTGAAGACGCAAACGACAGTATCGGCCTCGCCGATTTCGGCGGCCAGAGATCCAAGCAGATCACGAGCTCCTCTCCAACAACGAAGACAATCCTGAGCAGACACTCGAAGCATACGTCGACACCGACGCCCATATCAGCAAAAGCAACAACTCTGACATGAGCTTGGACGATGAGTTCGAGTCCATGACTAGCATCGACAGCACATACACATGTCCTCCAGTCATACCCCGTCAAGTCTGCGTTGCGTTCAGCGCAGAAGCCTCGGCAGCAGCAGCCAGTCGAAGACGTACGGAATTCCCGTGCACGGTCACCTTACCAGATGGTGTCTCAACACTGACTATCACAGCCGAGATGGCGGCAAAAGTGGATAAAGTCATCAAGCAGTGCACAATGATGCCAGCAGACGCGACTCCAGAGGAGATGATGGCCTACAACTACTGAACTGGCAAGAGACAATGCGCCTAAAGCAGTACAGAGCAGCACTCGAGGAACGCATGAAGCAAGCTAGTATCTCGAGTGTACGAAGAAGGCAGCTATCCCTCGGCTCCACAGGTGGGACAGAGCCCAGGCACCGATCGTGTTTTCCGAACCTTCCAGAAGGAGAAAGATCAGGAATCAGTTGCAACTTAGAACATTCATTCATGACGCTGGACGCAGAAGGAGTGCTGGTACCCAAGACAGCCGAAGGTGTCTTGCTCTCGGTCGGAGCTTACCTAAAAGCAACTGCACCTCCAGCAGGCGACCCAGCAGCAGAAGCACATCAACAACAGTTAAAGGCGCTCGCACTCGTAGCAAAAGGACTCCAGACAGGGAAGAGCAGAGAGCGCATCAGAAGCCGCTCACGTCATACATCGCGAGATCATCGCAGTCGCAGCCCTCACACGAGCAGCGCAAGAAGAGATTCAGGTCGCCGTCGATCAAGGAGCAGATCCAGAAGATCAGACAGCAGCGATTCAGGTGACAATCGAGACACAGGACCCTGCGGAGCTAGATGCTTCACTCGACGCATCTGTGAGGCCCGGATGCCCAAAAAGTTTAGGCTACCAACAACACCAAAGTTTAACTGCAGGCAGGAGCCATCAGGCTGGCTCGAGGATTACAAGCTAGCAGTCGTGTGTCAACGCGGCACAACTACAACAGCGTTGCAATACATACAGTTGATGCTCGAGGGCACAGCCCGCGATTGGCTCAAAGCACTACCCGAAGGATCATATGACTCCTGGATCACTTCCGGGAGGACTTCATCAAGTATTTCGACCCTCTGTGTGAGTGGCCTAAAACATTCGCAGAACTAAGTGCTTGCACACAGAGGTCAGATGAGACGCTCAGAGCATACATCAGGCGATGGACAGCAATCCGCAATTCGGTAGGCACAATCTCCGAAGATAGAGCTATGGATGTCTTCACTCAGGGAGTCTTTCGGAAGGACTTCAGAGAAGCACTCGGTCGCCAAAATCCAAAATCCATGGCCGAGCTCATGAAAATAGCAACCGAGTGGGCAGATGGAGAAGACTCCGTAAGAGCAGAACGCCCAGTCTCCCCGCGCGGTCGTGAGGATCGCCGGGACAGTCGAGATCACCGCGATAGCTACAGAGACGACAGACGACGCAAACGCAAAAACCGTTACAACGATGATGATCGAGTAAAATTCATGGCAACTGGTTTTTCCCAGCCACAAGATAATCAAGCCAGAGATGACAGATGACCAGACGAGCATCTTGACAGACGAAATGACAATCGCCGCGATGGACGAAGCGATGACCGCCGTGACAGTCGAACGGACGATCACCGTGACAATCGAGACCGTGACCAGCGCAGTGGCAACTACAAGAGGCAGGAGTGTCACAGACGCACAGACACGTGACCAGAAAGGACATTCGAAGAGAAGATGGATGACTACTGCAGATTCCACCTATGTAAGGGAGACGATGGAAGGTTAATCTCCAATCACACCATGAGGAATTGTAGGGGGGGGGGGGGGGGATTATGACCCGCGTGATGTGGAATATCTAGAGGAGTAGGAATGACCTTTTTTTTCAAGCAGATGCAACCTACTCTCGATCGGTGGAAGGTCCTCTTTCAAGCTGACATTCTGTTGCATCAACACCGATTGAAAGACTCGATGGTTCAGACCATGATGACTTGGGGGTTACATACTTTTACCTAGATGGCTACTTTCTCTACTTTGTTTGATTTCCTGCCCCCTTAATTTTCTCGCCCCCTCTGTACCTCTTGGACTGGTGTAAGGAAAAACCTCTGGTTTTTTCTATAATAGAAAATCATTACCGTAGGGATTTTTTCCTACGGTTTACCGCTTCAAAAAAATTGTAGGGAGTTTGACCAAATGGCGATGGACTACATGATGAAAGTCAGAAGGGTCGCACCATCGACTGTTCAGCCAGTCCCCGCCGCAGCGCCACCAGCACAGCCAGTCCAGGCACTCCCAGCACCACCACAGCATAGCGCCGGAAGCCAAGTCGCAGGAGCCATACACCACATACCACAAGTAGCAGAAGTAGCAGAAGATCAATACCCGAAGCCTCAGGGACAGATGTACATGATACAAAAAGGGCGTCCCTCCAACAGGCAGCAGAAGTTGCATACTCGACATGTCAACATGGCAGTCATGGCGCCGCCAGCCGTGCCAGAATACCTAAGGGGATCCGAGACTCCAATAACGTTCACACGGGAGGACCACCCACCATCAGTTTATCGACCAGGCCATGCAGCCCTGGTACTCGACGCTCAGATTGGTGGATACGCCATGACCAAGGTCTTCATGGATGGAGGTAGCGGCATCAACATCATCTTCGCTGACACGCTACGCAGGATGAACATGTCAGTCGAAAATCTACCCAAATCCACAAACACTTTTCATGGTATTGTTCCAGGAAAAGCTATTGACCCAGAAGGCACAATACAACTCGACGTTACATTTGGTGATGCAAGCCACTTCAGAACAGAATCGACTGAGTTCGAGGTCGTCGACTGGAAGTCACAGTACCACGCCATATTGGGATGCCCAACGTTTGCTCGATTCATGGTAGTGCCACATTACACATACCTCAAGTTGAAGATGCCAGGACCCAAGGGAGTCATCACAGTCACTGGGAACTTCCAAAGGTCCGACGCTTGCGACAGAGATTTCAGCAAGATCTTAG
Organism: Poa pratensis; assembly: GCA_947311845.1. Classification (NCBI taxonomy): domain Eukaryota; kingdom Viridiplantae; phylum Streptophyta; class Magnoliopsida; order Poales; family Poaceae; genus Poa; species Poa pratensis. The sequence continues at coordinate 38,155,690 of CAMZMU010000052.1, forward strand.
AGATGTTCGGTATGGAGCAAACTTTTGAAGATCTTTCTATCACCAATGACCATACACTCATGCCTGAGCACAAGAAGCAAGCAGTCGACAGGGCATTCAGCGCCACGGATGACATAAGGAAGCACCAAGTCCACTCGACTGATCCATCCAAGACAGTCAGGGTGTCCACAAGCCTACCTCCTGCGTAGGAAAGCGCGCTCGTCGAATTTCTCCGTGAGAACTGGGATATATTTGCATGGTGTCCAGCCGACATGCTAGGTATTCCCAGGAAATTTGCCGAGCACTCTCTTCAACTTACTCCAGGCGCAAGGCCAGTTAAGCAAGCAACACGTCGTGTCACCGGTCCCAAAAGAGAAGCTATAGAGAAGGAAGTCGAGAGGTTACTCAAAGCAAACTTCATTAGAGAAATCAAGAAGTCAGATTGGGTGGCTAACCCTATGCTCATCGAGAATAAGAAAACAACAGCTCTTCGGATGTGCATAGACTTTACGGGGCTTAACAAGTGTTGCCCCAAGGATCACTTTCCACTTCCACGAATCGATCAGATCATCAACTCCACTGCAGGATGTGCGCGTCTATCCTTTCTGGACGCGTACTCGGGGTACCACCAGATACGGATGAAAGTCGAAGACCATGAAAAAACAGCATTCACAACTCCACTCGGAGTATACTGTTATACCACAATGCCCTTCGGGCTCAAGAACGCAGGTGCTACGTACCAGCGTATGATGCAAAACTGCTTGAAGAAGCAAATTGGTCATAATGTCGAAGTATATGTAGACGACATAGTTATCAAGTCGAAGGAGGAAGGCACATTACTCGCAGATCTATGAGAAACCTTCGACAATCTCAAGAGTTACAACATCAAGCTCAACCCAGATAAGTGTATATTCGGTGTCCCAGCCGGAGAACTCTTGGGGTACTTGGTATCAGCACGGGGAATAGAAGCAAATCCCGAGAAGATACAGGCCATACTCACCATGCAAAGGCCTACAAAGCTTTACGAAGTGCAGAAGTTAGCAGGTCGAGTGGCGGCACTCAGTCGCTTCATCACAAGCTAGGCAAAAAGGCATTACCGCTTTATCGACTGATGAAGAAGGCAGACAAGTTCGAGTGGACGGACGAGGCTGAAGCAGCTTTCGTTGATCTCAAGCAACTCCTCACAAATCCTCCAATACTGGCGGCACCCAGAGAAAAAGAACCATTGTACCTATACTTCTCAGCCACCAATCGAGTGGTAAGTACGGTCTTGGTAGTCGAGCGCATGGAGGAGGGAAAAGCTCAAAGTGTGCAAAGACCAGTCTACTACATCAGCGAAGTCCTCTCTGCGTCCAAACAGCGGTACCCGCACTTTCAAAAGCCGGCATACGGTGTTTTCATGACCTCCAGGAAGCTACGCCATTACTTCACGGAGCACCCGATAACAGTTATAAGCAAATCTGCAATTGGAAACATCTTCACAAACCCCGACGCAATTGGGCGAGTAGCAAAGTGGCTCATCGAGCTAGGTCCACTAGGAATCACGTATGATCACCCGAAGGCCATCAAAGCACAAGTCTTACCTGACTTCACAACCGAGTGGATCGAACCTCAACTGCCAGGAGTTCCTGATGTATCTAACTCCTGGACAATGTACTTTGATGGGTCCAAGACGCGTCATACTCATATCACCCAAGGGCGACAAACTCTGCTACGTTTTGCAAATGGATTTCGAGTTCCCGTCCAACAACGAAGCAGAATACGAAGGCCTGATCCACGGCATGCGAATGGCCAAAGCACTAGGATGCACTCGACTAATGATCTATGGTGATTCTAACCTGGTAGTGCAGCAAACGATGAAAGCTTGTGATGCCATAGCTGACAACATGATCGCATATCAAGATCTCTACAACAAGTTGGAGGGTGGATTCGATGGATGCGAACTACGACACATTGGGCGAGAAAGTAACGAAGAAGCAGACAGGTTAGCCAACATCGGTTCAACTAAAGCACAAATTCCACTTGGTGTCTTCTTAGAGCGCATTGAGCACAGCTCCATCAAAGCACAGCGGCCTCCGCCCGCTTCGACTGCTACATCAAAGGGTAAAGCACCCAGTATAGATGATCCACCAGTCGAAGTACTCTTATGCCATGGTGATCTAGTGATACCAGCATGGACTCAACCTTTCTTGGCATACATGCTCCGCGATGAGCTACCCGAAGACACAACAGACGCCCGGCGAGTCACTCGATGATCCAAAGCATACACCATAATTAACGGTAAGTTGTACAAACGCAGTGTCTCAGGTATGTTTCAAAGATGCATCGACTTCGAGGATGGCAAAACAATACTCCGTGATATCCATGCAGGTACCTGTGGGCATCACGCCAGCAGTCGATCACTCGTAGCCAAAGCCTTACGAGCAGGGTTTTACTGGCCAACAACACTCAAAGACGTGGAAGACATAGTCAAAAGGTGCATCGGGTGTCAGAAATTCGTCACCAAACCTCATGCACCCGCATCGGCGTTAAAAACTATACCATTGGCGTGGCCTTTTGCCCAATGGGGGCTCGATATGGTCGGACCACTCATTTTTTTTCGCCTGGAGGACATACTCACCTACTGGTGGCGGTGTGTAACATCCCCAAGTTAAGCTTCTTGTAATTAGTATTTGTTTTGTGCATCATGGGCATCATATGCATGTATTTTGAGTTTGAGAAAAATAAATTCAAAAGAAAAAAAGAAAAAAAATCTAAAGTGGCTTACATCACTTGTTATTTTTGAATGACTTGAAGATATTCAAATTTTCAAAATCCAATGTTGCCAATGGCTTCCTTGTGAAATTCTGAATCTCCTAGGCCTTTTCTGTAATTTTTAAATCTTGCGAAAATGTCCAAAAATCTATTCAGAAGGTTCTGTTTTAAAAGCTGCTACAATTTCTCGAATCCCCAGGGGTTTTCTGCAAAACCTCCAGTCGTCTTCAACCTTCTGACCCGAAGCAGCTCGCTGTCGCGCCCGCGGCCGTCCGTCGCCGTGGATGCACCAAGATCCTCGCCACCGCCGTGCAGGGCCGATAAATCCCTCCTTCGCCGCCAGGAACAAACCCTAGCTGCCTTTTCTTCTCTGTTCATCCCCAAACCCGAAACACTAGCTTCTCGGGTCGCCGGCAATTGCCGCCGCTCCGAGTATCACCAAGCTCCGGCGAGAGGCTTTGAAGCTCCACCGTGCTCTCCTCTTCCTCCTCGTCAACTCGTGCTTGCTGGGAAGCCAGGAGGCCGAAGAACTCCGTCGCCCCTTCCTCCTCTGTCCGCCGCTGGCGACCTCGATTCCGGCCGCCCCCGACCTCGCCTCGCCTCCTAGACCACCCCTTCGTGTTCGTGGTGAGCTGCTGGTCCTCCAGGACCCCTTGGCCCTCTCCCTCTCGCCCTGGCTCGTCTCGCCGCCGTGCTCCTATGTCCACCGCCGCGCGAGCCTTTTTATTTAATTTCAGAAATTCTTTTAATTTATTTAATCTTCGGAAATTCCTAACTTATTCTTTTCAATTCAGAAAAATATACTTAATATGTCAAAATGTTCAGAAAAATAATATCTATCTATTTGAATCAAATCCAGGCATGTTTAAACTAATTTGAACCATGTTTAAAATAGAGGAACTATTTACACTATTTCTTAAATATGGGGTTTGTGAAATTGCATGTTTTAAGCAATCCAACTCCATTTAAATTGTTATACATGTTTAGGTTTACATTTCAATCCTATTAAATATGTCATGTCATTCATGTGTTTGCGCATTGCATCTGCCATATGTTGATTGTTGTTTTCATTTATAGTTTGGTTCTTGGTAATACGTGGATACGAGTACGGATACGAGTTCGAGCTGGCATTCGACAACACCAGACGAATGACGAATACTTGACCCATCAATGATCAAGTCAAGCAGAAGATTTCTGATGATATACTATTTGGTTATCAAACAAGCAAGGCAAGCATAACCTCTTATCGGCACATATATGGTTTCAAAGTATTTCATCCTTGTATTATGCATACGATTCAAATGTGGTTTTGGGTCGTGGCTTTGGGTGTCTCGTGTGTTTCATAGTCTTGTGTCGTGTTACATTAATGAAGGATGACGTGGAAAGGTGGAGTTGTGTCGAACATGACTAAAGGCTTGGATGGGAGGCCACATGGGAACTGTGGTGTTTTTGTTCCATTCTCGCCGACATTAGGACCTGAGTTCTCGTCTTTGGAACCAAGACCAAACGTTCATCCACATGGGGTATTCATTTCCCCCTCGGCTCCATCTTGCCTAGCCTACTCCGGGAGTCACATAGTTCGGGCTTTCCATTTGCGTGTGTGTGAAGAAGATTGGAGGGATGTGAGAGGCTGCTGGGATGGCAGTCGTGTGTGTAGGACGTGGCCGGGATCGAGTGAAGTGAGACTCCGATCTTGATCCCTGCACACAAGCCATAGGAAAGTGAGACTCTGACCGCTGGCCGTGACTCCTGGAAATAGGCGAAGCTTGGGAAGTGTCGTGGCCAACCCTTTTGCCGGCATTCCCCGGAAGAGTGCTAAAGTTCTGGTGCCAGGATTGGTTGGCGCGTGTGGAAAGTTACACCCCTGCAGGGTTAATCTTTCGAAAATCCGTGTCCACGGTTACGGACGACTTGGTACCTTATGTCTGATGATCATAGACAACATGAACCTATCGTAAAACTTGGCAACTAAGTGTGTGTTTAGGATTGCTTCCTCAGGGTTGGATGAGGGGGTGATTCTGGTGGTTGGTGCAGTTGTTAGTTCGGTGGCTCAAGAAGATGGAGGCTTGAAGCTGGTTGTGTCGCTATCTTATCCCTTTTAAAAGTCTACTGATACGAGTTTCTTTCCTCCCTCGATTGGAAAATAAAGGTTGTTTTATGCAAAGGAAACCTCATACATACTCTCTGAATGAGCAGATATATAATAGGTTAATTAAGTCTTGTTGGGTACCTCGAGTACACAGCCTTGCGCAATTGTTTTGGACAGGTGAGTTTCGTGGACATCGACATCGATGAGTAGCTTGGGGTTCCCAGGTGGCAGCCTGGAATCTATGGACTGGGACGTCGCCGTTATGCTTCTGGCCTCTTAGGCCTTTTGCTAGTCTTGCTATGTCTAATAGCATAATTTGCCTTTCGTTGTATTGATGGTTGATAGGTCAGTGACCTTATTTGGTGATATCTGCTTCTTCGCTCGGTTACGAGCTTGATATATTACTTCTTCGTGTTGTAGGGTTATTGTTGTGTTACCGATTATGCAACTGTTGGCCTTTGAGATCCGGGTTAGGCTTATGTCAGATGAAGGTCTGGGATTCGTCTAGCTTGGCTCTTGGGGGTGCTACAGGTTTTGGTATCAGAGCAGGACTGCCTGTAGGAAACCCTTTCTATTGGTCGATGTTGAGTCTAGTGGTTATGAAAACTATTTGAAAGCAAAAACTATTTGCAAAAAAATCTAAGTAGGCTTCTTTTTACTCCTTATCTGATATCGCTCTAATTCTGGGTCATCTTACCTTGTTTTGGTTGAGAAAGATTTAATCTCTCTACCTCTGGTCATTCAAAACTTAGGTGCATCAAGTGCAGGCCGTTCCTCAGCCAAGTTGACCTAGTGTTAAGTTCTAGAGTCTGGTGTGTGTTCCTTACTCTGTCCTCCCTGTTCTTCTGAGAGATCCCTTCCTCCATGATGTCTCCATTTTGTGGTTCTACATCCTCCATTCTAGGCTTTGAGGTTTGTTTTCACCTCAGAAGTCTCCCTTTTCTTTGCTTGGTACTTCCGAAGCTAGGCATGGATTCTGGAAGCTATTCCATGATTACTATATTGTAGTGTCCTTTGCGACACCCCGATAGTAGTTATTCCTTCTCTTGACTTTAACCATTGGACTTGAACCGAAGGTCCAGATTGTGCTGGTTTGAAGTGTGTTGAATCATGTGGTTTATTAACCATGTGAATGCTCACTCTATCAGTACATGATGCTGATCTTTAACCCAAGATCCATTCCTTTGATTCTTGAGTTAAGGTTTTACCTACCTCAGTTCTTCGAGATTGTGGTTTTGTCATGATTGACTTGCGACAACCAAGGTCTTGTCCTTCCTCTACTTTAGCTGGAGGTTCTTTCATGGAACCAAAAGGATCACGACAAGAGTGCTTGATACGTCCAAAACGTATCTACTTTTCCGAACACTTTTGCTGTTGTTTTACCTCTAACTTGTATGATTTGGATGCAACTAACATGGACTAACGCTGTTTTCAGCAGAATTGCCCTGGTGTCTTCTTTTTGTGCAGAAAAGTCAACTTTCGAGAAAAACTCCGAAAACAATTGCGATCGTCATATTTCACCGGAAGACCCACGGAGCCAGAAGGGGAGTCGGAGAGGCCACACCAGGCAGCCACGCCATAGCTGGGCGCGGCTGGGGGTGGGGCCGCGCCCAAGTGTGGCGTGGCCACCTCGGTCGCCCCCCGACGCTCCCCTTTGGACTATATATTGCCCTTGACCTAAATATCGAGGGGGGTTCGACCATATTTCGCGAAACACATCCACGCTCCGCCGCCGCCGCGATCTCTATTCCGGGGATCAGAAGTTCCGTTCTGGCACCCTGCCGGGACGGGGATTCGGAGGAGATCATCACCATCGTCATCACCACCGCCTCTCCATCAACCATCAATGATTCCCCCATCCATGTGTGAGTAGTTCCCTGCTGTAGGCTGAGGGGATGGTAGGGATTGGATGAGATTGTTCATGTAATAAGTTGCCAGATTGTTAGGGCATGGTGCCTAGTATCCATTGTTAGTGCTATTTATCATTGTTGCAACTTGTTGTGCTTAATGCTTGCCACTAGGGCCCGAGTGCCATGATCTCAGATCTGAACATGTTGTTGATGCATGAGAATAATTATGTTTTAGATCATATCTGCAAGTTGTTTTCACCTGTTATTGTCCGGAACCCGAGGCCCCGGAGTGACAGCAACCGGGATAACTGGAGGGGATGGCTTTGACTTGAGGATTACGTGTGTTCACGGAGTGTTAATGCATTGCTCCGGTACTTTATTAAAAGGAGTACCTTAATTGCCAGTAGTTTCCCTTGAGGCCCCGCTGCAAACGGGCTGGCAGGACAGTAGATGTTGTGCAAGTTTCTCATTGCGAGCACGTACGACTATATACGGAACACATGCCTATGTTTGACTAGTACTAGGATGCTTTTATAATTGTTTACCTGCAAATGCCCTGAGTTATGATTATTACATGAGCGCTCTTATCCATGCAACGCCCGTACATCCGTCCCTATGCCTACAGTACTTTTAATCCTGCTGTTTACTGAAATTACTGCTGCTGTCTTTGTTACACTGTTGCTGCTATTACTTTGTTACTACTGCTGTTATATCACCGTTGCTACTGATAATCTGTGTCGAGGAAGTCTACTTTCAGGTGCAGCTGAACTGACAATTCATCTGTTAAGGCTTATATTTATTCTTTGGCTCCCCTTGTGTCGAATCAATAAATTTGGGTTTTACTTCCCTCGAAGACTGTTGCGATCCCCTATACTTGTGGGTCATCAAGACTATTTTCTGGCGCCGTTGCCGGGGAGCATAGCTTTATTTATAAGTTCATCTGGAAGTGATATCCTTTGCTGCAATCCATTTATCATGGGGAAAACTCATGACAAGAAGGTGGCTATTCTGCCATCCACTACAAGGAAAGGTACGGCTCTGAACTCCGCTGCTGCTCTTGATTCACCATCTGTTATTAATCAACTGGTTACACCGCCACACGCACCTGCTTCGCGTGTTGGCACTACTGAATCTGAAACTGTTTCTGATGAATTTGATGATGCTTCTACTGTGCTTAGTGAAACTGGTTCGTTAGGTCCTTTTCTAGATGCTACGATTGCTAGGTCTAGACTTATTGAAAATTCTGAAATGCCTAATGAAAATGTTGTCACACCTGTTGCTTCTCCTGAGTCGAGGGAATTCATCGATGATGATGACCCCGAGGAAGATTATATAGAAGTAGATGAAGCTTTTGCTGAAAAATGCAGGAATCTTGACTCTTCTGCTGATTCTGCCACTATAATGGATTTTCTGAAAAAACACACTGTTAGCTACAAATTGTCTGCTGATCCTGAGTTTGCAACATCTCCTATTCGTATAACTGATAAGGATTATGACTTTTCTGTGGATTTGTCCTTTATATCTGTGGTAGAGAAAGATCCTTTTTGTGGTGCTGAAGATGAAAGTGCTATGGAACATATGAACAAGTTATCTACTTTAAGTAGTTTGTTCTCTGATGATATTAAATTGCGCACCTATTTTGTTACCAAAATTTTTCCTTTCTCTCTGAAAGGCGATGCTAAAGCTTGGTTTGGTAATTTGTCTCCCGGTTGTATTAAAAATCCTTTAGGATTGGTTGATGTTTTCTTCCATAAATATTATCCTGCTAGTGTTCAACATGTTGCTTTGCAGAGAATTTTTAACTTCAAGCAATTGCAGGAAGAAAATATTTCTGAAACTTGGTCAAGGTTTTGTTATTTGCTTAGAGTTCGACCTGGACATGATATACCTAAAAATGAACTTCTTGATATATTTTATAATGGACTAACCGATGAATCTAGGACATTCCTGGATAGTTGTGCTGGTTGTGTTTTCAGGAAACGAACTCCAGATGAAGCTGAGGAATTAATGGCTAAGATTAGCCAAAATTATGAAGATTGGGTTATAGCTGAACCCACTCCCACACCAGAGCCTGCGCCAGTGCCTACACCAAGAAAGAGAGGTGTTATTGAACTTGATAATGAAGGAATGAGAGAAGCCAAGAGGACTCTCAAGGAGAGGGGTATTAAATCTGAAGATGTTAAAAATTTACCTCCAATAGAAGACTTATGTAAGCCGACTCCTCCACCTTCAATTGAGGTACACTCTCTACAATATTTCGATGCTGGTGATATTCCTTATGGTAAGCCTCCTGATCAATGCTTAGATGAACTTGATAATTTTATTGTTAAGCAGGAGCATTTTAATATGAGAGTAGAAAATCATCTGTTAGAAAATTCTCGTATTATTAGTAATTTGCAAGATGTTTTGGTAAGAACTGTAAATGACATTAAAGGTCTAGTTAAACATCTTAGTATGGTTCAAACTCAAATGGAGCAAATTACTAAAGTACAAAAAGACTTGCTAGCTAAAAATTCTAATAGTAATGGAAAACATGCTTTTGGAATAGCAACTAGGAGTGGAGCTTCCACTCAAGATCCTTTGTATCCTGAGGGACATCCTAAAAGAATTGAACAAGATTCTCAATTAGCTGAAAGGCCCAGCTCTCCTTCTAAGAAAAAGAAGAAGAAACATAAACCTGCTGTAGAGTCTTCTGAAACTATTAAGGAAAAAGAACCTGCTAGTGATCCTAATAGTATATCTGTGTCTGATGCTGAAACTGAAAATGGTAATGAACCTGTTAATGATAATGATAGAAACAATGCTAATAATAATGAAGAGGTTGAGAGCGATTCTGATAGTGACACTGAAAATAAAAATTGCACTAAAGAGGATTTTGTAGCTAAGAAACATGGTAAAGAAAGAGAACCTTGGGTGCAAAAATCAATGCCTTTTCCTAATAAGAAACATAAATCCAAGGAAGAAGAACACTACAACAAGTTTTGTGAGTGGATGAAACCTTTGTTTTTGCAAATTCCTTTGACTGATGCTATTAAGCTGCCTCCTTATTCGAAATACATGAAGGATATTGTTTCTAACAAGAGGAAAATTCCTAATGAGGAGATTTCCACCATGCTTGCTAATTACTCTTTCAATGGTAAGGTTCCAAAGAAACTTGGAGATCCAGGTATACCAACTATTCCTTGCTCTATTAAAAATAATTATGTTAGAACTGCACTTTGTGATCTTGGAGCTGGAGTAAGTGTGATGCCTTTCTCTCTTTATAAGAGACTTTATTTAGATAAATTGATACCAACTGATATATCTTTGCAAATGGCTGATAAATCTACTGCTGTTCCTGTTGGTATATGTGAAAATGTTCCTGTTCAAGTTACTACCAACTGTTTGATTTTGACTGACTTTGTTGTGTTGGATATGCCTGAAGATGATAATATGTCCATTATTCTTGGTAGACCTTTTCTTAATACTGCAGGAGCTGTTATTGATTGCAATAAAGGGAAAGTTACTTTTAATGTCAATGACAAAGAGCATACTGTTTATTTTCCCAAGAAGCAAAATGTATTATGTGGAGTTAGCTCAATTGCAAGTTATAAAACTATCAAAGTTGGAAGTATTGATTGTCCTATTTATGACCACCATGAAGGATATGAAAGTATTATGGTTGGGACAATATCTATTCAATATAAGGTAACATAATGGTATCATGTAGTTTAATTCTTTTATGTCAAATAAAATATATTTGGTGGCAAGACTTGATCAACCTTGTTGACAAATACATTTTAGTTGCATAAAATTGTTAAACCACATTCTCTCTTTCTCATCTGTTATACCTTCTGTTATATTGCTGTCTTTATAAATTTTTAGAATGTTGTTTAGTGTGGTTAAAATTTTGCTTAGCTGCTGTTTAGAATTTTAAGTGCCCAGTTTTTGCTCGAAATTGAAAGTTGTCAGAAAAATCTGAAAATTTTACGTAAATTCCTATTTTGAAAAATGCAACGTGGTAGTACCTGGGGCTGACCAGGGGGACCCACCACGCTGCCACGCCATAGCTCGGCGCGGCAGGGGTGGAGGCCGCGCCCCCCTGTGGCGTGGGTCCCACCTGAGCCTCCACAAGGTGAGATTCCTCCCCTTTCTTTCTCTCTCCCGACCAAACTCATATCCATTGTTCAAACTCGTGTTCCTGCTGCTCTTGAGCTCGAATTTTTCGATCTCCTTGCTCAGCCCATTTCAGTTGCTGAAACTTTGCTTGTTTACTCACCGGTATGTGACTCCTTCGATTATCCAAGTAGAATTTTGTTTAGTGTTGTATTTCTAGAGTATTTTGCTGCTGTATGTTGCTGGTTAAGTGAGCTTGCATGCTTGTTCTATGCTTAGATTAATTATCCTTGATGCATGTGTAGCCCTCTTGCAAGTTTCTATAGTAGTTGCCTTGATTTTATAGTTGCAAAATCATTTTTTATGAGACTTGTTGAAAAATTTCAGAGAAGGAAGATGGATGGAGATGTGGTTGGACCAGCTATTGACCCTAATGATTTAGTTGTGGGAGAAGTGATGGAGGTTAATCGTGAAGATTCCGTGCATTCTGCATATTATCCTTGCCAAACCTTCATGGCTGCTGCAGGAATCCTACAAGATTTCAACACACTAATTTCTAATGCAGGATTGGAGAATTTTACCATTGGGGAACCTGCCCAATTTGTTAAACTCACTATGTCTGTAGTACAGGATTTTAGATTTACCTACTCATCTGATAACCCCATGGTCCATTACAAAATTTATAATATTCCTATGGATATCTCTCTGTATGATTTTTGCACAGCTATCAAAGTGCCATATTGGGGATCATATGCGAAGATTAATGGTCAGCCTAGGCATCTTGTAGAACTTTATTCGGAGATCACCAAAAGTAGAGGTTTGTTGAAAGAAGGTGGTAAAATTCGGCTCATTTTATTCCCAGCTATTCGGTATTTCACCCATTTCATTGCCAAGTGTGTTCTAGCTAGGAAAAATGCTAACAAGCTTTCTGTTTATGACTTGGCATTCATTTCTGCTGCTTTGAGAAGTGACAGGACTTATAACTTGGGTGCTTTGATTGCTCATCGCTTATCTACTAATCGCGAAAAGGGTGGTGTTTGTGGTGGCCTCATTGCTTCTAGGCTGTTAGCTTACCATCAGTTGGTTCCGCATCCCTTTGACATAGAGTTGCCTGTTTTTAGACTTGATATTAATTCCATGATCAGGCATCATTCTGTTCCTAGCTGGGCTACTCTCGATAATTTGACTTATAATTTAGTATTTGTTACTAAATCTAGGATTGCATCTAAGACTTCCGAGCGATTGGTTTGTTTGCCTGCACCTGTTTTGTTTAACCTGGATGGCAGGGAAAATTGGGCATTCTCGGAAGAAGACTTGGATGCATACATGAGGGAGCATGGACCCCGGGCCGAGCCGGAGGAGGAGCGGCCTGAGCCGCATGATGAGGGGGCGAGCTCCTCATACCAGTTTGACTATGCAAGCGGAACCTTCCCCGCTTTACAGAGTGGTTCTTACGAACACGCCAGGGACGATGCACCGTCCTGGAGCTATTATCAGCACCCATGATTGTCTCCCAATTAGGCCAAAAGCCTAAGCTTGGGGGGAGGTACGCGTATACTGACAGTTCGCTCATTTCTATATTCGCTCCATGTCAGTTCTTTGTATATCCATATTTCGCTTTCTTTTATTTGTTCTTGCTTGTGGTGTTTATTTTCTCAAAACCCAAAAATACCAAAAATATTTTCGTTGTTTCTCTATGCTTTTATTTTAGTAATTCGAGTTGTAGTTTTATTTTGTCTTTTTGATTTTCGAGTTGATATTCAAAAAACCCAAAAATATTTTCCTTTTTATTTGCTTCTTCCTTGCTTTGTTTTAAAATTCGAAAACACCAAAAATATTTGTTGTTCTTCTTGGTTTTGTATAGTTCTTTTCAGATTCAACAGCCGTCTGTGACTCCACCTGGAGCTTGGTTTTCATTTTATATCATTCAAGTCATGCGAGCGAAGGGCAATAATGACGATATTCGACAACTTGATGTGGTGAGAGGCTGGTATGAACCGTATTTGTTTTCATTTTTGTACACATACCTGTCCATATGATTGCGCTTAGTAGTTATGGTATGGGCTATGTTACTTGATGAATGCTTGATAGCCATGTTTTCTCATGATTAATCCTAATCTCCTGAAGGTGCACCATATGTCATATAGTTATTTGCATGCATTGTTTTATTCGTAGAGTGGTATTGTAGTGTGGTATCCTCCTCTGAATGTTTTACTTGATTCGACTTGGCACATGCTTACACATGTTTATGACTCAAAACAAAAGTCAAGCCTCGACGATCTATTGTGACTCAGAGTTTCTGTATCACTTTTATGCCACTGCTAATTTTATTCTGTCGCAAGTATGATTATGACAGTTGTGCTCTCTTGTTGTCGCTTCCCCGTCTATTGCTAGCCTTCACCTGTACTAAGCGGGAATGCTGCTTGTGCATCCAAAATCCTGAAAACCAAGTTATTCCAAAGAGTCCACTATAAATTCCTATGCATGGTTTTAAACCATTCCAAGTAAATTTCTTCGTGTGCTATCTTTAACTATTCAAAATTGTACAATCCCTTTTTGTGTCACTGCGTGTAGCTCATAAGGATGTGGTAGTAGAACTTGTCATCTTCCATGCTAAATGATTTCCAAGGACAAGTAGCTTCATCTGCTTGTCCACTTTTATTTTTGCAAAAGAGCTGGTTAGTCCACCTATCATTTAATATTAAAATAGACACTCCTCCACGGTGATTGTTGGTCGGCACCCGAGGATTCGGTTAGCCATGGTTTGTGGAAGAAAAGGTTGGGAGGAGTGTCAAAAATCTGTAAGCATGATATAATGCAAACTATATGAATTTTCGGAACCGCTCTAAAAGTTGGTTAGTTATGGAAGATGACAAGAACTCTATCGCGGATTTGTTGACACTTGCAACCACTTCTCAAAATATTATTTTTACACTCTTTATATGCCTTCGGGAACTAACAAGCTCTAGCACACGATTTAATCCCTGCTTCCCTCTGCGAAGGGCCTATCTTTTATTTTAATGTTGAGTCACCATCCTTCTTTAAAGCACTTCTTTGAGAGCATGACTGTCATTCTTAGTGAAATGTGCTTGTCCCAGAATAGGTTAGTAGTGACATAGCTTGATGCTTTTATCTTTGATAAGCTTTATTTCTAGTCTGCCTGTAAACTTCAGAGGTGCCTGGGCATTTATGTTTTGCTGCACACATTCGGGCAAGCGAGATACCACTTTGCCATACCCAATTACGAACATTGCAATCCTGCACTTAGTTATATGCCATGTTGTTTACCTTTAGTATGTTAGAATCTTTTCATGGCTGCATATTTATCAAGCTTTTATCTTATGCATATCTCCTATCATGAGCTAGTAAGTATAATCATAATTCAAGTATGTATACATCATATGAAGCAATTGTGTTCGTAAAAGTTTCTTTATCGCGTTCAGTTTGTCAACTGAATTGCTTGAGGACAAGCAATAAGCTAAGCTTGGGGGGAGTTGATACGTCCAAAACGTATCTACTTTTCCGAACACTTTTGCTGTTGTTTTACCTCTAACTTGTATGATTTGGATGCAACTAACATGGACTAACGCTGTTTTCAGCAGAATTGCCCTGGTGTCTTCTTTTTGTGCAGAAAAGTCAACTTTCGAGAAAAACTCCGAAAACAATTGCGATCGTCATATTTCACCGGAAGACCCACGGAGCCAGAAGGGGAGTCGGAGAGGCCACACCAGGCAGCCACGCCATAGCTGGGCGCGGCTGGGGGTGGGGCCGCGCCCAAGTGTGGCGTGGCCACCTCGGTCGCCCCCGACGCTCCCCTTTGGACTATATATTGCCCTTGACCTAAATATCGAGGGGGGTTCGACCATATTTCGCGAAACACATCCACGCTCCGCCGCCGCCGCGATCTCTATTCCGGGGATCAGAAGTTCCGTTCTGGCACCCTGCCGGGACGGGGATTCGGAGGAGATCATCACCATCGTCATCACCACCGCCTCTCCATCAACCATCAATGATTCCCCCATCCATGTGTGAGTAGTTCCCTGCTGTAGGCTGAGGGGATGGTAGGGATTGGATGAGATTGTTCATGTAATAAGTTGCCAGATTGTTAGGGCATGGTGCCTAGTATCCATTGTTAGTGCTATTTATCATTGTTGCAACTTGTTGTGCTTAATGCTTGCCACTAGGGCCCGAGTGCCATGATCTCAGATCTGAACATGTTGTTGATGCATGAGAATAATTATGTTTTAGATCATATCTGCAAGTTGTTTTCACCTGTTATTGTCCGGAACCCGAGGCCCCGGAGTGACAGCAACCGGGATAACTGGAGGGGATGGCTTTGACTTGAGGATTACGTGTGTTCACGGAGTGTTAATGCATTGCTCCGGTACTTTATTAAAAGGAGTACCTTAATTGCCAGTAGTTTCCCTTGAGGCCCCGCTGCAAACGGGCTGGCAGGACAGTAGATGTTGTGCAAGTTTCTCATTGCGAGCACGTACGACTATATACGGAACACATGCCTATGTTTGACTAGTACTAGGATGCTTTTATAATTGTTTACCTGCAAATGCCCTGAGTTATGATTATTACATGAGCGCTCTTATCCATGCAACGCCCGTACATCCGTCCCTATGCCTACAGTACTTTTAATCCTGCTGTTTACTGAAATTACTGCTGCTGTCTTTGTTACACTGTTGCTGCTATTACTTTGTTACTACTGCTGTTATATCACCGTTGCTACTGATAATCTGTGTCGAGGAAGTCTACTTTCAGGTGCAGCTGAACTGACAATTCATCTGTTAAGGCTTATATTTATTCTTTGGCTCCCCTTGTGTCGAATCAATAAATTTGGGTTTTACTTCCCTCGAAGACTGTTGCGATCCCCTATACTTGTGGTTCATCAGTGCTCTTTATGAGTCTCATTTCTATGCCCGTGACTCTGGCACATCTTTTCCTATCCGGCTCGAGTTATCAGAAATGTTAACTTGTGCATCTACAGCTCAAGATTTTCCTGAGCATGTTCTGCTTTCTTAGATGTAATCCAACCCTCGTCTGCCAGTTGGCAGCCAAGTTGCAAATGTACATTGTTTATTTGTGCATGTTGCTCTTGTGGTCCATTAGCCATTTCACTTCGGGATGTCAGGAGAAACAAACTCCCGTACCTCGTCCATTTCCAGGATCAGGTCAAAGTGTTGTAATCCGCAGATCAAGAGGTTTTATTGCTTCGATCCTGTTCTGTTGTAAAGTATCACACTCTTATAAATCAAAGAGGGCATGCTAAGTAGCATGACCTTATTGATGAAGTGACGCTCTTACACCTCCTTACTCGCGCCTTTCTCTGAGCTGTCGTGCTCAGGAATGCTAGGGTGTGGGTATAGATGTGGCTATCGGATATTCTTAGCAGTTCTTGTTGCTTTGAAATCCATGAACATTTGTTTCTTACTTGTGTGATTGGTTATCCAATTACTAAGTGAAGTTGAATGTGCTGCCAAGTCTATTTGTTCTGGTGCACATCAACGGTCAAAGAGTAAGGTTCATGCCAAAGATCTTAAAGATCACTTCGTTTTGCCTTGAAGGGCAAGACTCCTCTAAACCAAGATATCTCAGTGGTTCGGGATATTCTAGAATGTTTTCTAGAAGTATCGCGAAGTTTTCACGTGACAGTTATATCTGGTTCTGTGGTGTGGAAGTGAGATAGTATCCTTTGTTGGATCTGCTATCATTCTAAAACTTTGATTTGATTGGGCTATCGTAAGGTCAAACTCAGACCCAAGGACCATCCATATGATGTTGCTACTTATGGTGTTTCGCTTGAGTACAACTTCATACCTTTGGTCTGACCATTGCCTTTTTCGTAAAGTATATGAGTCCATGTTCTTGGAGTATCTTGATAAGCATGTCGTCGAGCCCACTGATGACATTCTTATTTTTCTCCATGTTGAGGAGGATCATATCGAACAGTTTGCATTAATGTTGGAAACTTTTGATAACCATCCTTGTGTCATCACGAAGTATGTGTTCTGGATGTTGGAAGTGACTCCTCTAGTTCACGTGCATTTGCTGAAAGGTGTCGCCATGGATTTGAGTAGGGTTTTCTTGATTCCCCAGAATCTTCTCAAGTCAGTCATGCATGTGCGGATCATTCTGGAGATGGTAGGTTGTTACCTCTATTTTCTTGAAGAAGTTCTTTATGCACACGAAGCCACTAACTGATTTGTCTAAGAATGAGAAGAAGTCCCAAGACTTCATGATCTTCTTCTTGTTTCCCAACAAGGACTCAGTTTGTTGTTACAATTGATTCATGTACATGTCTTTGTCTTCGGACACATCACTAATACATGGGTTCGCAATCTCTCTCATCTTTTCGAGCTTGACATTCGAGTCCATATCTTGAGAATCTAGCAACCTTATCTCGGTGGTAACCGTTGCCTTTCTAATATGACATGTTGAGCATGAAGTATCATCACACCTAACCAGAGCTGAATCTCAAGCATCAACGATGGTTAGTGTTTCTCAAGGTGGTTGATATAGGTCTCTTGTGGTCCGGCAAGGTTGGTGTTGTGGTTGACACAATTCACCGGAAGTCCAATTGTGAGGACTTTGTGTGACTCATTCTTTAAGTTGCCGTCTGGTCTCTTTTCCATTTTGATATCCAATCTTTGTTCTATAACCTATTGAAGGCTTTTCATACGCTTGATATTGGGTTCTAGAAAATCAAGTAGGAATTTCCGTCCCTAATGTTATCGGAGATTCTGTTCATGCCCTATGAAAACATATCCATCATGGGAATTTCTTTTCCGTGATGATCCTTAACATCTCGCTGACCAGTGCTTCCTTCTCGTTGTTGATACTCGAAGTTTCAATTAACTCACAAGTTGTGTGAATTTTTCAGCTATCTTAGGGCCCTGGACTTTTAATCAAGTGGCAAACGTGTTGTGTGCCAAATGGTTGAAATCTGAGAAAGGGTTCTTCCTTCTTGTTATGCCCATATCTCGATATGTTTCCATTTTGGTCTTTTGTTCGACCTTAAGAGTGATCCTTCTGTATCAAAGGTTGTTTCCCTTCTTCCATTGAGACTTATGGCCTTATGCAAAGTTCATATTCTTAATCCTTAGAGAAAACATCTGCCTAACCTTTTGAAACTTCTTCTTTCCTTGCGTTACCTTGTTGTGCTTCATGCTTGTCATCTCAAGAGTTCCTTATGAACACTCCTTCCTTGAGTTGACCATGGAATACTCGATCTTCGTGAAGATCCTCGTTGAGTCATTTCCCTCTTTCCTTTGGTGTAGTTGAAGAACAAACATGAAGGAAGACAAAAAGTACTTCAGTCAATTGTGATGATGTCGATTAACCCCTTCAGAAAAAAAGATCATTGTGGGAGCCACAAGACCATTGAAGACCGGTGTAACCTCTTTCGCTATCTCTTTTCCTACCCTAGGAATCTCGGGACGAGATTCTTTTAAGGGGGATAGATTTGTAACATCCCCAAGTTAAGCTTCTTGTAATTAGTATTTGTTTTGTGCATCATGAGCATCATATGCATGTATTTTGAGTTTGAGAAAAATATATTCAAAATAAAAGAGAAAAAAATCTAAAGTGGCTTACACCACTTGTTATTTTTGAATGACTTGAAGATATTCAAAATTTTCAAATCCAATGTTGCCAATGGCTTCCTTGTGAAATTCTGAATCTCCTAGGCCTTTTATGTAATTTTTAAATCTTGCGAAAAGGTCCAAAATCTATTCAGAAGGTTCTGTTTTAAAAGCTGCTACAATTTCTCGAATCCCCAGGGGGTTTTCTACAAAACCTCCAGTCGTCTTCAACCTTCTGACCCGAAGCAGCTCGCTGTCGCGCCCGCGGCCATCCGTCACCGTGGATGCGCCAAGATCCTCACCACCGCCGTGCAGGGCCTATAAATCCCTCCTCCGCCGCCAGGAACAAACCCTAGCCACCTTTTCTTCTCTGTTCATCCCCAAACCCGAAACCCTAGCTTCTCGGGTCGCCGGCAATTGCCGCCGCTCCGAGTATCACCAAGCTCGGCGAGAGGCTCTGAAGCTCCGCCGTGCTCTCCTCTTCCTCCTCGTCAACTCGTGCTTGCTGGGAAGCCAGGAGGCCGAAGAACTCCGTCGCCCCCTTCCGCCTCTGTCCGCCGCGGCGACCTCGATTCCGGCCGCCCCGACCTCGCCTCGCCTCCTAGACCACCCCTTCGTCTTCGTGGTGAGCTGCTGGTCCTCCAGGACCCCTTGGCCCTCTCCCTCTCGCCTGGCTCGTCTCGCCGCCGTGCTCCTCTGTCCGCCGCCGCGCGGATGGTCACCAGAGTAGCATCGGTGACCATTTGGTCATTCCACCGCCTCCAAAAGGTCGCCGGCTTCCGCGCGCATCCAACGCGCCGTCGCGCGCATCTCCTCGCGCCCAGAATCGACGAATCCATGCGCAGCAGGGAGCAAAGCTCCATTGCTGACGTCATGTGACGTCACCAAGCCTTTTTATTTAATTTCAGAAATTCTTTTAATTTATTTAATCTTCGGAAATTCCTAACTTATTCTTTTCAATTCAGAAAAATATACTTAATATGTCAAAATGTTCAGAAAAATAATATCTATCTATTTGAATCAAATCCGTGCATGTTTAAAATAATTTGAACCATGTTTAAAATAGAGGAACCATTTACACTATTTCTTAAATATGGGGTTTGTGAAATTGCAAGTTTTTAAGCAATCCAGCTCCATTTAAATTGTTATACATGTTTAGGTTTACATTTCAATCCTATTAAATATGTCATGTCATTCATGTGTTTGCGCATTGCATCTGCCATATGTTGATTGTTGTTTTCGTTTATTGTTTGGTTCTTCTCGGTAATACGTGGATACGAGTACGGATACGAGTTCGAGCTGGCATTCGACAACACCAGACGAATGACGAATACTTGACCCATCAATGATCAAGTCAAGCAGAAGATTTCGATGATATACTATTTGGTTATCAAACAAGCAAGGCAAGCATAACCTCTTATCGGCACATATATGGTTTCAAAGTATTTCATCCTTGTATTATGCATACGATTCAAATGTGGTTTTGGGTCGTGGCTTTGGGTGTCCCGTGTGTTTCATAGTCTTGTGTCGTGTTACATTAATGAAGGATGACGTGGAAAGGTGGAGTTGTGTCGAACATGACTAAAGGCTTGGATGGGAGGCCACATGGGAACTGTGGTGTTTTTGTTCCATTCTCGCCGACATTAGGACCTGAGTTCTCGTCTTTGGAACCAAGACCAAACATGCATCCACATGGGGTATTCATTTCCCCCTCGGCTCCATCTTGCCTAGCCTACTCCGGGAGTCACATAGTTCGGACTTTCCATTTGCGTGTGAGTGAAGAAGATTGGAGGGATGTGAGAGGCTGCTGGGATGGCAGTCGTGTGTGTAGGACGTGGCCGGGATCGAGTGAAGTGAGACTCGATCTTGATCCCTGCACACAAGCCATAGGAAAGTGAGACTCTGACCGCTGGCCGTGACTCCTGGAAATAGGCGAAGCTTGGGAAGTGTCGTGGCCAACCCTTTTGCCGGCATTCCCCGGAAGAGTGCTAAAGTTCTGGTGCCAGGATTGGTTGGCGCGTGTGGGTAGTTACACCCCCTGCAGGGTTAATCTTTTCGAAAATCCGTGTCCACGGTTACGGACGACTTGGTACCTTATGTCTGATGATCATAGACAACATGAACCTATCGTAAAACTTGGCAACTAAGTGTGTGTTTAGGATTGCTTCCTCAGGGTTGGATGAGGGGGTGATTCTGGTGGTTGGTGCAGTTGTTAGTTCGGTGGCTACAGAAGATGGAGGCTTGAAGCTGGTTGTGTCGCTATCTTATCCCTTTTAAAAAGTCTACTGATACGAGTTTCTTTCCTCCCTCGATTGGAAAATAAAGGTTGTTTTATGCAAAGGAAACCTCATACATACTCTCTGAACGAGTAGATATATAATAGGTTAATTAAGTCTTGTTGGGTACCTCGAGTACTCAGCCTTGCGCAATTGTTTTGGACAGGTGAGTTTCGTGGACATCGACATCGACGAGTAGCTTGGGGTTCCCAGGTGGCAGCCTGGAATCTATGGACTGGGACGTCGCCGTTATGCTTCTGGCCTCTTAGGCCTTTTGCTAGTCTTGCTATGTCTAATAGCATAATTTGCCTTCCGTTGTATTGATGGTTGACAGGTCAGTGACCTTATTTGGTGATATCTGCTTCTTCGCTCGGTTACGAGCTTGATATATTACTTCTTTGTGATGTAGGGTTACTGTTGTGTTACCGATTATGCAACTGTTGGCCTTTGAGATCCGGGTTAGGCTTATGTCAGATGAAGGTCTGGGATTCGTCTAGCTTGGCTCTTGGGGTGCTACACGGTGGACAAATTCACAAAGTGTATCGAAGCAATGCCGCTATAGCAGTCAATTTCATAAGTTCCATCGTGTATCGATTTGGTGTCCCGAACAGCATCATCACGGATAACGACACAAAACTTCACAGCTAAGGAATTTCGCTCCTTCTGCAAAGAGTGGAATATCACGCTCAACTATGCATCGGTGGCGCACCCACAGTCCAACGGGCAAGTCAAATAGGCCAATGGTCTCGTATGCAAGGGCATCAAGAAAAGATTGCTAGTACCACTCAAAAGGGCTGCGGCTGCCTGGGTCGATGACCTCCAAGCGGTACTATGGAGTTTACGCACAACTCCGAATGCCTCAACCCAGTTCACACCGTTCTTTATGGTCAATGGCGCAGAGGCAGTGCTGCCACCAGAAGTAAAGTTCAGCACACCTCGAGTAGAAGTCTACGACGAAGACGACGCGAACGAGTCACTCGAAGACTCTGCCGATCTACTCGAAGAAGCACGCAATACGGCGCTTGCTCGCACAGCTGTCTACCAGCAGGATCTTCGCAACTACCACAGTCGTCGACTGCGTACAAGGTCCTTCATCGTGGGAGACTTGGTACTTCGACTGAAACAGAACAAGGTGTACAAACTTGCATCTCCGTGGGAAGGACCCTTCATCATTACGGAGGTCATCGATGGTGGAGCTTATCGACTGAAGCACGCGAAGACAGGAGAGATATCAAATAACCCATGGAATGTGGCGCACTTGCGTCGCTTCTAGCTTAAGATTCCTAGTCAATAAATGTAATAAAGCACAATGTCAAACGGCCAGCAGGTTTCAGACGCACTCTTTCCCTTACCAGGGTACCTAAGGGGACTGGAAGGTTTTTAATGAGGCGGCTTGCTGGTCTATATTTGGAATGTTCCTCTATGAGTTGTTCGCATATTTTCTTATGTCTCCATAACTGAAGATCATAAAATCTTTCTCACAAATCATAACAAAATCACACCCTACCCGAGTACTCGGGGGCTGGGCCTTAATTTTGCCAACAAAAACTCAGCCATGCCCGAAGTCCTCGGGGGCTGGGACTGAAACAAAAATGGTAACAAAAGTTTTATCTTCAACGAAGAATTTGATTACTCAAGATACAGAAACAACTGACAGTAAACCAGAGCAAAGCTAATCTCACACACCCCACTCGATAGGCTCGGGGGCTGGCAAAGTACATAAGTTAGAAAACTTATTTATTTCACACACCCCACTCGACATGCTCTGGGGCTGGAAGAAACATAGGTTCGAAAAATGTTACTTTATACCACCCACTCGACAGGCTCGGGGGCTGGGTAATTACAGAGCTAAATAAGCATTTTTTACAAATACCCCGCTCAACAGGCTCGGGGGCTGCACATCTTTATACATTCAGCTATACAAAGCATCAAATTTACATGGGCTCATCCTTCATAGGCAGGTTCGAGCCAATGATCTGATCATACAAGCGCTCCACCAGTGTGTTGGCTGCGTCTACAGTCCCATCTAAACATGACTGATCTAGCTACGAGCCAATCGCAGGAGGAGGAAGCTACAGAGTTGGTTTTTGGCTACGGACATAAGCCAGAGCAGCATTTGCTCCAAGCAAAACTTTTCGAGTTATCGCATCTGATGCATGAAAATGCATACATGAACTTTGCACTATATCACTCATATTCCAATCATATTTGCATCATATAAGGGTTATACCACTGTTATTTAATGATTTTAGGAAATAAAATAATTGTTTCCTATTTTTATGGAATTAACCCTGCGCAGGCAGAAAACCCTATTTTTTCCTTTTATGTTTCAGGGACCCAAACGTCGTCAGAAAAATATGGAAAAATACGGAGGTCATTATTTTGGAAGGAGAAGACATAGGAGCGAAGGAATCAAGCAAACGGAGCCGAAAGGCCAAAAGGGGTGGCCCACGCGGCCCTGTACCTGGCCGCGTGGGGCCCACCATCTGGCCCTCGAGCTCCGCAGCCGTCGATCTTTTCTCCACCGCCTTCGTCTTGACCTAAAAACGCCTATAAAAGAAGTCCCACGGCGTTCTCAAAAACAAGCGCCGCCACAAGACATAAACACGAAAACGGAGATCTGGAGCTGCAGATTGGAGGGGGAAAACTCCTGCGGGGCGCTGCCGGGGTGGTCTCCACCTTCTCCAACGACTTCTCCACCGTCTCCATGATGAAGGGGGAGTAGTCCACCCTCTGGACTATGGGTTTGTGGTGGTAACTTATGTATCTCTCCTCTCTTTGAGCTTCACTAATTAGTACCGTATGAGCTGCTGAACATGATTACGGTCATCTATGTAATTCTTATGGTGGATATTGTGGTATGAGATGATTTGTTATGCATTTACTGTTGTGTTGGAACTTTTATGACTTGTCATACTTTGATAGAATATTGTTCTTTAAGAAGTATGATGTATGTGGGTACGGGATGGCCGATGTGACACGCATAGGTATTGAGTGACACAGTACCGCCCAACATCCTTTATTTGGGGGTAAAAAGAAGAGTATGATGTGGGAGTGACAACAACCATGCTAGCCTTACGGGGTGACCTAGCAACACAAATGAGTATTCTTTCAACTATGTGTTTTAGGACATATAGCCGTCATAAAAGCTACCATTAAAACATGACAATTGTGTGTACTTTATCTATAACATGATAATCACCGTAGATGAGAGAGAGAGGATTAAGTGAACCCATGAACCCATGTCCATTGTTCCTATAAGAGAAAACCTTTGTCTTGTCCTCTTGCATTGAAGAGGATTGGGACACTTTTACATTCTTGCTTGTTACATTAAACTTCCATCCATCAAATCAACCACCTTGTTCTTTAAACTTGTTTAGTGCATAATCAACTAAAACTTGTGACACTTTAGTTGTAGGGAATAGATAACTTTTCCTTCTTGCTCCTGCGGATCGATACCTTACTTCCACATTGAGAGGTGCTATGATCCCCTGCTCTTGGGGGTAATCAAGTACTTTTCTGGCGCCGTTGCCGGGGAGCGTAGCGCTTAAGTTTCTATTCTTGTGTGCACTAGACTAAGCTTGGGGAGGTTTCTTTAAACTTGTTTTATATCTTGCAATCATCTAAGCTTGGGGAGGTTTATGGCTTTTATGAATCGTGCATCGCTGCATCTTGCTTTATATGAAAGTGCTTATGCCACTACTGCTAAAGTGGTTGAAACTACTGTGTCTGAGGTACCTAAAGTGGGATTTAAAGTTCCCATTGGTCATGTTAAAAGAGTTATGAACAAACCATTTACAGGGGATGGAACTAAGTCTGCATGTGAACACATAGAAACAATTGATGAAATATGTGGTTTATTTAGGCTTCCTGGTATTTCTGATGATCAAATAAAAAGGAAGCTATTATATTTGTCTTTATCTGGTAATGCTCGTGATTGGTACATGTCTTTGGATGAAGAAGTGAAAACTGATTGGAGTATTTTGAGGGAGGTTTTTCTTAAATATTTTACTCCCCAAGAAAGTACTAATATTTTGCAGGAAGAATGTGAAGAAGAGGATAAAAACCTAAGCTTGGGGATGCCCATGCAATCTCAAGAAGATGCTGAAAAAGATGAACAACTGGAGAATGAAGAGTTGGATCCCCCAACTTCACCATCAACATGTGATAGTAACACTCAAACTCAAAAACCTTTTGTTAGTAAACTTATTGATAATAATGAGTGTTGCTTAAATATGTTATATGATAATGCTTTAGATGATGGTCCTATGCTTATTGATAATCCTCCATGTTTAGAACTTGTTACTACTTTATGTGAGGATAAAAATGATATACTTGCTGTTTGTGAAAATACTCTTACTAATAAGAGTCCTACTTTGTTCCTGAATTCTCCTAATAACACCATAGAGGAGAAATTTGCTTATGTTGAGAAATACTTATGTGGTTTGCAATTATCTTTAGTTCCAAATCTTTGTTGCAACCATGATATTAAACTTGATATTGATCTTGATAACTATTTTGAAAGAGGGAAGCATGCTAATGAATTCCAAGATAAATTTAATAATCCTCTTTATGTGCCTAAATTATCTAAGTTGAATGATTCTTGTGGTTATATGGTTGAATTTATTTCTACTACTTGCAACTATTATGAAAGAGGAGGTGATAAGAACCCTCTTTATGTTACTAATAACTATATGCTGCAAAAAATATTGATAATATGCATTGGGAAACTTCTAATTATGGTGATTCATTCACATACAAAATGCCAATGCATAGGAAGAAAGTTAGACTTCGTTGTTATTACTTTTGTGTTTTGTGTTTCTCTCAACTAGGTTTCAACTTGACTATTATTTTGACGGTTTGAGAGCACCATGGGACCCTGGTATAGTGCACGGAACACTTCCCAAGGAAGAGGGGCACATCATTCAAGCTCCCTCATGAGCTTCATCTTCGATAAACAACAAGTAAGAAGCCTAGCTATATGGCTATAAAGAAAGCGCTTTGCGGGAGGCAACCCGGTTATTTTTATGTGTGATTTTCTTTGTGTCCTCTTGCTGTATCAAGAGAGTTTGTTTTTAGTTTAGTTTCTGGAGTTTTTAATAAAGTGCCAAGTTTTACCCATTTTGGTCTTGAAAAGTTGCTTATAGCGTTCGGAGATTTTATTCCTGCACGAATCTGTGCACGGTATGATTTTTAATTCTTATTCTGTAACTCCGAATGAGCTCATATTTGAACTGTAGTTGCAACTTTTCATCCTCTGTATGCATGAATTTTTGCAGAATTTTTCGGCAAAGTTTGGTAGGGTAGAAAAATACGTTTTGCTGCTGCTGTTTTTCTGGACAGATTCTGTCCCATTTTGTTTTATGCATGTTTTGAACTTTTATCTTGAATCTTTTTGATTCAAATGAGTTTATGAGTAGGCATACAACATAATATACTTTCTGGACATTCATATGATGTTTTGTTTAAGGATTATATGCAGCAAGAAACCTATTTGTTTATCACTACTAATGCACCCCACAGAAAAGAAAATGGGAGAAACGGTGTTTTGAAGTTTTTTCACAGGGATTGGAGGAGATGCACCAAGAGTTATCCAAGGATGGTGAAGACCATAAGCTTGGGGATGTGAAGACAACCCCACTGGACCTACACACTCTCGGTTTGCACACGTCTAACTTCTGTTTTTCGATCGAAACACTTTATCGCATAAACTTGGAGCGTCTTTTTGTTTGTTTTTGGTTTGTTTGTTATTTTGTGAGACCACCACATTATCATTTATATGAGAAAGAGCTACTGGAAATATGGGTTGAAATATGTTGGATGCTTTTATCATATTGGGAAAAGGGATGTTTGAGTTGATTTTTAATGATACATATAGTTGCATGATTCATGAGCTTGTTTATGAGTAATAATTTGCAAATGCTTTATCAAGAGCTATCACTTATTCATGTTTTGATGCTGAAAGTTATTTTACTTTGTTTAACATGGATTAGTTAGTTCTATGGACACTCATGCATGCATCTAGATGGTCAACTTTCTCCCTCTTGCTAGCCCAAACATTCCAACAAGCAAAAACTTGTTTCCAACACCTTCAACCAAAGTTATTCCAGTGAGTCCACCATATCTACCTATTAGCTTTATGCTATTCCGAGTATGTATATCATGATATTTGTGTTATCTATACCTCTGAATGAAAATGTTTATGTTATTGATTGTTATGGGAAAAGTTGGTTATATAGCTCTCACGAACTTGATGCACAACTTTATTTTTATTGCATAAATAAAACATGACCCATTGTGATTAATAATATGATGCTAGTGGCTTGATAAATGTCCGAGGTTGGGAGTTAGCCCATATGTGCTGTCACATGCAAAGCTTTCAACATGCTCCTTCATCATTTAGTTGATATCATGTACTTTTGTTTATGGATGCCTATCATGGTGAAATGAGGTGGAAATGAAGTAGTTTAAATGAGTTTGTATAAATGGTTAGAGAGACGCCTGGGCCGCTAATCTAAGCCATGCATCATTCATGGTGGAAATTTACTTACATGCTATGGTGAACCGTCTGTGATGCACCTTATAATAAAAAGCTATTCCAATGGTAAATAAAAAGGGTGTTGAGGTTGTTCATCTTGTTTGTTTGTCTTGTCATTTTGATATGGGCTTGTTCCATATCCTGGGACAAGAGGTACCCCAGTTGACGCTCTTGATGATACTATTATTACTTACAATGATATAACTTGAACTTGCTTTGTTTCCTAAGTTGAGTAATCATGGTGTAGGTACTTGTATTCAAGGGGCATGAGACACCTAACCTTTACTTTATCAAGCACACTACTCATATTTGCTTTCACATTAAACTTTAATCATTCAAGATGCTATGATAGGGGTAATGAGAGCTTGACACCAAGAATTCCACATTGCAATCATTAACTTAAGTAGAAGAGTTTGGAAGTTAGATGAAACTTATGCATGCTTTACCTCTACTCACATATACATCTTTCCAAAGTGTCCACCTTTTATATTCAGATTTTCATCTACACTCTATGACCAATGTAGGATGTTCTTACTTATCATTATGCATACATGTGGTCCATATTACTATCTTCTATGTTACACTTTGTGAACTATCATTGAACATCCTTGCATTGAATACTTGATATCACTTCATAAACTATTTTGCATATTGCTACTCCTTTGAAGAATGAATCATTTGACTCTATGTAGCAGTAGCAATCATCTTTGATATCATTGTTAGTGCTATATTGCAAAGCCCATGTTAGTTTTATCACCTTCATACTCGAGGACGAGTATTGGTTAAGCTTGGGGATGTTGATGCATGTAAAATGCATACATGAACTTTGCACTATATCACTCATATTCCAATCATATTTGCATCATATAAGGGTTATACCACTGTTATTTAATGATTTTAGGAAATAAAATAATTGTTTCCTATTTTTATGGAATTAACCCTGCGCAGGCAGAAAACCCTATTTTTTCCTTTTATGTTTCAGGGACCCAAACGTCGTCAGAAAAATATGGAAAAATAGGAGGTCATTATTTTGGAAGGAGAAGACGTAGGAGCGAAGGAATCAAGCAAACGGAGCCGGAAGGCCAAAAGGGGTGGCCCACGCGGCCCTGTACCTGGCCGCGTGGGGCCCACCATCCGGCCCTCGGAGCTCCGCAGCCGTCGATCTTTTCTCCACCGCCTTCGTCTTGACCTAAAAACGCCTATAAAAGAAGTCCCACGGCGTTCTCGAAAACAAGCGCCGCCACAAGACAGAAACACGAAAACGAGATCTGGAGCTGCAGATTGGAGGGGGAAAACTCCGGCGGGGCGCTGCCGGGGTGGTCTCCACCTTCTCCAACGACTTCTCCACCGTCTCCATGATGAAGGGGGAGTAGTCCACCCTCTGGACTATGGGTTTGTGGTGGTAACTTATGTATCTCTCCTCTCTTTGAGCTTCACTAATTAGTACCGTATGAGCTGCTGAACATGATTACGGTCATCTATGTAATTCTTATGGTGGATATTGTGGTATGAGATGATTTGTTATGCATTTACTGTTGTGTTGGAACTTTTATGACTTGTCATACTTTGATAGAATATTGTTCTTTAAGAAGTATGATGTATGTGGGTACGGGATGGCCGATGTGACACGGCATAGGTATTGAGTGACACAGTACCGCCCAACATCCTTTATCTGGGGGTAAAAAGAAAGAGTATGATGTGGGAGTGACAACAACCACGCTAGCCTTACGGGGTGACCTAGCAACACAAATGAGTATTTCTTTCAACTATGTGTTTTAGGACATATAGCCGTCATAAAAGCTACCATTAAAACATGACAATTGTGTGTACTTTATCTATAACATGATAATCACCGTAGATGAGAGAGAGGATTAAGTGAACCCATGAACCATGTCCATTGTTCCTATAAGAGAAAACCTTTGTCTTGTCCTCTTGCATTGAAGAGGATTGGGACACTTTTACATTCTTGCTTGTTACATTAAACTTCCATCCATCAAATCAACCACCTTGTTCTTTAAACTTGTTTAGTGCATAATCAACTAAAACTTGTGACACTTTAGTTGTAGGGAATAGATAACTTTTCCTTCTTGCTCCTGCGGATCGATACCTTACTTCCACATTGAGAGGTGCTATAGTGATCCCCTGCTCTTGGGGGTAATCAGCATCCCGGATAGAGTCGACAGATTGAAACAGATCAACTAGGGCATGGATCCCTTGTGGCTGTGGCCCGGTTGGAAACAGTCGGTAGTTGATGTGCAAGAATGCTGCCCTGCATCGCTCGAGTAGGATGGCGCCGTGAAATACTCGATCTTTCAAAGTAGCAAGCTTGCAGGCGCGATATCTGTCCAACTAGAAGTGCTGACGGCCGGTTTTTGGATCATCAGTCGCGTTATCCAAGCGTTCGTTGACACGTCCCTCTTCTTCTTTGAAGCTAGGCACAAAAACTGCAAGAAGCAATTCAAGTAAGCAAAGTGGAGGTGCTACAACTAATGCATCATGCAGAAGAGCAATCCTTACCATCCAGTTGACTATTCACAATCTCTATTTCGGCGAGTACATAATCCTCTCGTTGGGTGGCAAAGGCTGGCATCCCCTTGAGTATTTTCAACTCAGTTTGAGCATTTTTTAGCTCTTTGGTCAGTTGCACAATCTTGTTCTTTGCAAAAGCTAGTACCCTGGCATCATTTCTTACTTGAGCAGGTGACCGAGTATCAACCCAGGGTTGGGAGGATTCGGCCGAGTTATTATCAACTGGCTGTTAGGATCATAAGCATAAACATTCACAGACTAATACAAATCAAAACAGTGCAGAAATAGGAAGAAAGACAGAAACAAGTACTTCATAGCATTCATTCATCAACAAGTAGCAAAAGCACACATGATGTGTGGGAGTTATATTTACAAATTCATAAAAGCCCTAGACATGGGACACAGACTCAGACCTAGCCCTACGCGACTGCGATCGAGTAGCGATGTCATTTGATCTGCGCTCCATAGTGCGGATACAAATATCGGACAGTCGCACGGCTGTATCGGTCACACCCTTCAAAGACAATGGCTTCCCGTCTGGCTTTTTGGGGAAGTCAGACATGATGGTTTCATAATCAATGGCTACGCCGTTACCAAGGAGTAGCTTGAGGGTGGACTCCGAGCCGCGTACCGTAAGATCGCGGGCAAAAGCTGCCATAGTCGACATTCTATCGAGTATAGTATAATATTCTCATCGGGAGCGTATCAAAAATTTCTTCGACTAATATGCGCAGGATATAGTAAATTTGAGATTATCCTCCATTACAAGTAATAAAGCACAATCTCGGGGGCTACTCCCATCGGGAGTGATGTCGCGCACCCGATAGATTCAGATTAAGAAATGGAGTCGACGAACAGATCCGGCTCAGTCAAAAATGCAAAATAAAAAACTGCAAAAGAGCATATTCCGTAAGATACCCGAGATACGTCAGTCGCAAATGACTCGGATGGTGCATGCAAGAAATGCAAAGGTAAGACCCGCCGATCAGTCGAGCTGGGCTGAGGACCACTCCGGCAGTGCGAGTCCTTAAAAATTTCCCGTGTCAGCAGACATGATGAAAATCCTGGCGGACGCGCTAGGTAGCAAATAAATAACTGCGGAGCGATTCAGTAAGACCTCAACGACCTGAGTCGAATCTGTCCAGTATGTTCCAGGTTCGAGCCCAAGGACTCGAATTTGATTGAAAGCTAGTAAGGTTTTGTCCAAATGAGCAGTTAACTGGTCTTGATCCGTCGAGTAAATCTAGGCCTACTAAGTTATAATCCTTTGTCAAAACACACAAATCTCAGTCAAAATTTAGATATGAGACATAAAGCATAAGCATGGGACGTGCACTATCGAGTGAGTCCATGCCTGATTCTTCGAGTCAGCCAAGCACTCGGGGCCTAATGACGAGGTTATACCAAACGGGTACCCTACCATGAGGGTACCTGGTGCACGTAATGACTAAATCCCAATTGTCAATAGTCCGATGAAGCCCAGCAAGGGAGACCCAAGACGAAGATTGCTTTCCAAGTTAGGCATAGTCGGTTGTAGTTTTCTTATCTATAAAAGCCTAGTCGGTTACGTACCCGAGACCCAGCCTCCTATATAAGTGTTGGGAGGGCGGCCGATCAAGGACACGCCACACCAGAGCCCTCAAACCCTAGCGAGATCAAACCCTTGCTAGACCCTTGTAACCGCAACATATTTCATCATCAATACAGACAGGCAGGAAGTAGGGGTGTTAACTCAGTCGAGGGACCTGAACCTGGGTAAATCCCGCTTGTCAGCCGATGATTCTACCTACACTACACGTTCTCTACCTCATAACTCTAGCCCTAGGTACCTTACCATGGGTATTGCCGAGGACACTCCTCATCAACGCCCTTTAATTTCGCTGGTCAACGACGTATAACTTTGACCATGATTTGTACTTATAATATGTACCCAAAACTATTTAAAAAATATATGAAATTAAAGAAGTTTGCAAGACGAATCCAACAGTACCATATACACATTCTCATTCAATATATTTTGTTATATATTGATGGTCAAAGTTGAGCGTCAAAGATCACCTTAAAATAGTGCGCCTTGTATTTTGACACGGAGGGAGTATAATTCATATTTTATTGACCAAAATTAAAGGTCAAAGTTTGACACAAAAAACGAAGTGGACTTGAATATAGAAATGGAGGGAGTATCATAAAACATATACCATTGTATTCATATTTGAAAGAAGTTTCGAACTACGTACTTAAACACATTTTAGTATATGATAATTTAACATGCCAAAACGTCTTAAATTATGATATAGAGAAAGTAATATTTTTTGACAGACAAATCATGTTCTACGAATTAATTTCAAGCTCATAGCTCAAAGTTTGAAGGGGCCTTCTTAATTATAACTCTTGGGGTAATACTATGTTGACCAACTCGATTATTTTGCAAATATCATGTTTTATGTGACCATTTGATTTATTTAGAAAAACAAAGTTCGAACATAGTCTTTTTTTTTCAGTAACATGGCAGTCGTTTGCCTTCCGATTAGTGAGAAAAGAGTGTTTTGTACAGAGGTTTAGCAAGGGAACAATCTCTAAATATTTACAACAAAAAGGCGACATCTAAATGTCTCCAGGGTCCTGCGAGTGGGCACATGCCCGCTGCACCACCTCCTCCCTCACCAAGGCGGCAACCTCCAAGGGTGAGATCGCCACATTGCGGAAAGTCCTACGGTTCCTCTCCTTCCACACCCCCCACATCGAGTAGATGAGTGCCCCGCTCGCCGCCCTCCTCTCCTCCTTTTGGATGCCTTCTAGCGCCTCGTCCCACCAAGTGTTGATCGTCTTGTCCATTGGTGGTGGCCGGGCCCCAAAACCAAGAGGGCCGAAAATCCTCTCGTGGACCTCCGTGGAGAAACTGTACCCAAGGAGAAGGTGGCGCACCGTCTCGGGGCTAGTCCTGCAAAGCTTGCAAATGGGGTCATGCGGCCACCCCCGGATGGCGAGGTTTTCCGCCGTCGGGATCTTGCCATGCAAGGCAAGCCACGCAAAATACCGACACTTTGGTTCCGCCTTGGCCTTCCATTGCTTGGTAGCGTTGAAAGGCGCACATGATCCTTCGAACTGGCAGCGGTATGCCGACGCCGCCGAGTACATCCCCGTGGCCGTCCAGTGCCAGGTGATGGCGTCATGAATGGGGCGAAGCTCCACAGCCCGCAGCATGGCCCAAAGCAAAATGAACTGTGACATCTGCTCCGGCGTGGAGATGTTGGCGAGGGAGCGAATCCAATTTTTGTTGAGCAGCTCCTTCTGCACCGTCCTACTCTTCCTTGTGGCAATGCGGAAGAGGTCCGGAAATTGCGCCTTCAACGCGCCCCCCGGCAGCCAACGGTCATGCCAAAAAATGCACTTGGCCCCATCACCGAGGGTGATCTCCGTGGAAGCCCGGAAGAGCTCCATGTCCATGCTGTCACATGGCAGCGCCATCCCATGCCATGGACGGCTTGGCTCCGTCCAAGCATACCACGGCCACCTCAATCTCAAGGCCCTCCCGAACTTCTCGACGTCGAAAATGCCAAGCCCTCCGATCTCCTTGGGCCGGCACATGGTACTCCAATTCACAAGCGCTTGTGGGCGTGAGCCTGGCGTGGCTCCAGGTTTCATCCACAAGAAGCTCCTCTTGATCTTCTCGATCTTCCGCAAGATCCACTTCGGCAATCTGAAGACCGCAAGGTGGTAGATGACCATTGAAGTGAGGACCGATCTGCACAGCAGCACCCGGCCAGCCCTGGTGAAGTGGCGCCCCCACCATCCAGCCAATCTGGCCCCCAGCTTGTCCAGCAGCGGCTGGAAGTGAACCGCCTTGAGGCGCGAGTGGTGCAGCTAGCGGCAACCCATGGTACGTGCAGGGGAAAGTACCACTGGTCGCCGGAAACTGCGCCAAGGCCGCCACAATCTGCTCCTCGGAACAGCGCACAGGGAGGAGCACAGACTTCGCGAGGTTTGTGCGGAGGCCACTAGCATCCGCGAAGGCCTCCAAAATCTTGCACACCACCTTCATATCATTGACATCCGGGCTAACAAAAATCCCGGCATCATCCGCATAAAGCGACACTGTGAAACGGATTGGCCTTTGCCTAATCGGTCTCAAAATTCCCTCCTCCGTTGCACGGCGGAACAAGTGGTGCAGCGGATCGATCGCCAAAATGAACAACATCGGCGAGATTGGGTCCCCCTGCCTTTAGAATGGACTCCGGGCTTCTTCTTGAAGCTAGACATCTCAAAGGCGTTGATTCTGTGAGCTGGCCATATTTGATTGAGCTGTTGGAGGTGATTGGGTTCGGCCCAACGTGGAGACGGTGGATTTGCCTCCTCCTCTCTATGGCTTCCTCGGCGGTGCTCCTCAATGGGAAGCCAGGAGTGGACATCTCGAACATAGTCTCCAAGTCGTACTTTTGGTACAAATCTGGATAGTGTTTAGTATTGACCATCCAATTGACAAAGAAAATTTGAATCATTCGCCCCAAAAGTGTGTACCATTCTCAATTTATTTTAAATGTGAATCCATTAGTAATACAGTGTCCAACTTGTCAATGCTAAATTCACTTCTGAGACTCAAAAGCGTAATTAGCAGAATTCGCCTTGCGCTTCCGTGAAAAACATACGGCTTCCGTTTTCGAGGTTCGGAAGCATATTCTACACAATTCGCCTTGCACTTTCCTTTTCACCATAGAAGGTGGTGGCCGTGAATTCACCACATTTTAATCGAATGCATAGTAGGGATTTGACCATGAGGGCTTTCGAGATAGTAGATTTTGTCAAAATCGAACTAAAGCCACACAACTTTTATGGATTGGAGGGAGTACGATTTTTTCGCATACTTAAAAAAGTGGTAAGTCTTTATAAAAAACCAACGGTTCTACATAATGGAATATTAGAAATGCAATGGATAAACAAAAAGAGGTAACAGGTCGATGATTAACCATATATTTACCGGTTTTGCTAATTCTCAGTCGGACTAAGAATTAGCTTAGGGCTCAGTCGAATCATCTGCCGTCAAAAATTGCATCGCGATTCGTGCAAACATAGCTACATAGATTTTGTGTTTTTTTTACATAGCTTGTGTTTTTTTGCTACATGGCTGACGTTTTTGCTACATAGCTTGTGTTTTTCTGCTACATAGCTTGTGTTTTTTGCTACATAGCTGACGTTTTTGCTACATAGCTTGTGTTTTTTGCTACATAGCTGACGTTTTTGCTACATAGCTTGTGTTTTTTGCTACATAGCTTCTGTTTTTTTGCTACATAGATCGGGAACATGGCTATTTACACTACGTGTCCGTGTGTTACTCCCGTTCCGTACGTGTAGGACTCCAGCTCTCCAAGGTGAGATCGATATTTACACGTCCTTAAAAGTGTGCTGCCTCTCGATCGATGCAGTAAGGCGAAGCTCCGCTCTCTCCATCTATCGGATCGGAGGCCAAATTAAGCAACCATCATGGCCTCTCACAAGAAGGGCCGGTGGTCGTCGTCGTCGTTGCCCGAGGACATCCTCTTCTCGGAGATCCTCCCCTACATGCCTGCCAATGCCGCCGCCCGCTGTCGCTGCGTTTCGCGCTCGTGGAACCACGCCCTCTCCTCGCCGTCTTTCATCCAGCACCATCTCCAGCGAGCCAACATCCAGCCCAAGCTCTTCTTCGCCAGCCCTTCCAGCGATCCCTCATCGGACCGCTACTTCTACACCTGGAAGCCCGGCGATGGTCCGGCAACCAAGAAGCTCGCGCGCCACGGTCTGTTGAACCCTTTTATTCAAACCAAGACCCTCCACGGCCTCGTGCTGATCTTCGTCAACAGTGATGAAGAGCGCGGCCGCTACGTCTGCAACCCTTGTACAGGCGCGCTCTTGCCTCTCCCGGACACGAAAGCGGAACGGAAGATGCAATCCACGGAGATTCAGCCCTATCCGCGGTGTTACGAGTCTGTAGCGTATGGCCTCGGGCACAGCTCCGCCACCAACGAGTACAAAGTTGTGCGTCTATTCAGCGACGACTACAGCACCAGGGCGGCGCCGTGCTGCGAGGTCTTTGTCCTCGGCACGCCGGCGTACTGGAGGCCGACAGCCCAGCAGCCTCCCTCGTGCATCGTGGAAGGAGAGGAACAGGCCATCTTCCTGAACGGACGCCTGCATTTTCTTTGCATGGATGGTGGCATCCTCACTTTAGATATCAACTCCGAGACTTTTGGTTCCTTGCCCACCCCATCACCTTTTGGTTCCTTGTTCTCCCCATCACTAGATGAGAACGGTGCTTGGGTCCTCATGACAGAGCTCGACGGGTGCCTTTGTGTGTGCCATGGGGACAACGGTGCCAACTTGTACCATATATGGCTGCTAAGAGACCACGAGGCACATCACTGGGAGCAGCTTTGCTGCGTTGATCCATTGGCTTGGTCGGAACCTGATCGTGTGCTGCTGCAACCGGCCACTTGGACAGCCCCACTATGCAGAATGCATAGCTTTGACAATGGGAAGAATAAGAAGATTATGTTTGGGACAAGTACTTGCAAGGTGTTTACGTTTGATCCTCAGGTCGGCGGCGCACCAGAGATTTTGTACCAGCCAGAAATAGGCATCTCTCGCCGTTTCTTAGCACCGGCTCTATATGAGGAGAGTCTTGTACCTGTGGGCCGCACCATCGAAGAGATGGTCTTCTTGTCGCCGTCGACAAAAGCAGTGTCAGACGTCCTCAAGTGGTTGCCGACACGGTCAGTTGTGGAACTAAGCCTTGTGTGCAGGGAGTGGCGTGCATTGATCACCACCAGTCGTTTCATCCGATCTCACACCATCCATGCAAACTTGATCAACAGACCTCCTTGTCTCAAGTTTGTCATGGATCACTCATTTGGTTCATTTGCTAATGTGGATGGCAATATCAGTCCAATGTTTCTGCCGGAAATTACATCTGAACGGTTTGAATGTTCACAGCCTTGCCATGGCCTCAATGTGGGGAGCTGCAATGGTTCGGATTTTTTGTTCAATCCTGCCATTGGCTACCATGACTTCCTACGAGCTGATAGAGACTATTTGCCTTCCACCAACATTCGCTTGGTTAGGGTTCAACTCCGATATCAATGATCATGTGCTTGTGTATCTTTCCTACAAGGAGAAAAACGACATGCATTGCTATATGAGACATGTACAGAATCACAACAAATGGATTAAGATCGACCCTCCACCCAGGCCGCTGGCTGACATCCAACCTGCATATGTTGAAGGCAAGATTTACTGGATAGTGGAGCCCAAGCCTTCCTCTGCGGCATGCAAGCTAGTGGTTTTCAACACCACCACTGTGGGTGGAAAATTTGAGGTCCTCCAAGGGCCCCCTTGCAAACATGAGAATGGTCGCGTGTCCGTCCTAGAGCTTCATGGTTCCATTTGTGTGGCTTATTCAAGAAGGGACCCAGATGTAATCGACGTATGGATGATGAGGGACAATCAAGATTGGAATGTGGAGTATCGGATAGAGCTTGGAATGTTCTTGCCAGAGTACACTTCCGACAGTACAACACTTATGGGTATCAATCCAGTGGATGGACGTATTTTGCTCAACACCGGGCGGTCATTAGGCTACTATGATCCAAAGACTTTGGCGTTGGAAATCATCTATACCCTGAATAGGCCACAAGATAGCAACAGGTTCTGTGTTGTAATGTGCCAAGAAAGCCTACTACTCCCACCTTCCCAGCCATTCTAGATTGCCAATGTCTATCCACCAATTCCGGAAAGGGTTGTGCTTTGGTACAACTATATTCTCAACTTTCAGAGGCATATCAACCTTGCAGATCTGTTTACGCCTTGCATATAAACATAGGACACATCAAACTCCAAAACCGTGATTGAATTTTTTGCGAGAAAAATGCCACGTAGACCTCCGATGAATGATACAATTAACGTAATTCTTAATTCTCAATCACATTTGTAACTGTCACACATGTGATGTGCAGAGATGCGTGTATGCCTTGAGTTTTTTCTGTTTTTCCTTTTTCGTGTATGTTATCGCTGTTTGGTGTGCGGGCACTATATATCGCTCAGTGCGAGGCCTATCCCTAACCACTATATTTCGTTCAGCATCCATGCGTTAAGTCCTACACTGTGTTTGGATGTAAGAACTGGGGCTGGAATTGCGAATCTGGAATTGCTGGAGCAGTTTCCGTTGTTTGGTGTGGCTTGGGAATTCTGGGCTGGAAACGGCAGGCAATTCCGCGCGAGAGCCCGCGTACCTGTTGGCTGGAGAAAAACTTTCCGAGCCTCCTTTTTTCTCAGATTTTCTAAATTAAAATTATGTTGGAACTGCAGATTTACAAGAGTTGTTCTTCAGTGTGTGTGCTCCTGCGAATAATAAAGATAGATGGCTGAACAGCCAAGCCATCGTGGATATTGCGCTGGCTGTTCTTATGTGTGTGCTCGTGCGAAGAAGAAACAGAAGAACGGTGCAGCATGCCCTTTTGGAGAATAGCTGGACTTTGGATATTAATGAAGAACTGCTCCTTGAGAAATAATTTGTTCAGTACGTGGAGCTATGTGAGGCGATCCTCAATGTGCACAGGGATCCTGCGATGCCCGATCAGTGCAGCATGATTGTTTAGCAGTAATGATCCTCACTCGCGAGCGTTTTACGATGTAGCCCAACTCTGCACGGTTCTGGAGCTGGTAGATAGGATTCAGGAGCAGAGCGCGCAGTAGAGATTAGGAGTTGGAGGGAGAACAAACGATGTAGGAGAGTAGGTTTCAGTTTTCTGTTTGGTGTAACCTGATGCAGCTGTTCGCAACTGACATTCCCGGATCTTGTAACTGTATGTCTCCTTCTACAAAGCTATGGTATGCAGTCGCGTACCCGCTAAAGAAAATGAAAGTGTGACCATATTTATGTATTTATAGTATATATTTATTTACACAATGTCTTGTTCGTGATTTCAAACTATTTATTTTATATTCTTGCTATTGTTTGTGACTTGATTTCGAATTTTTAATGTTACTATGTGTGCAAAATAATATATCAATATTCAAATATACACATCCAAGTGGTTTCATACATATAACAAGTTTTATATTGTCCAAACTCAACGAACATTCAAATCCAAGATTCATACATCCAAACAGGAATTGGAATCGTGTTTTACTCTCCGATTCCGGCTATAAATTCTAGTGACAACCAAACAGCTGAATTGCTTTTTGAAACGAGTAAACAGCTGAATTGGAATTGGAGACCATTTCCTTTCCATCTGGGAAATAGAATTGCTATATCAATTCAATTCCTAGGAAACTTTCTTACTACTCGTCCAACCGGGGAATTTTATTTTTTGCCCCACTTTACTTTGTACATATCCGATTTGCCCTTCTTTACATTGTCATCTCCGATTTGCCACTTCTTACTTTGTCTCTTTATTTTTTGCCCCCTAACATATGGGACCCACAGCAAATGACCAAAATACCCATCTACTAGATGTGAGACCTGGGCCGATCGAGCTGGGTGTCTCTTCCTGATTTCCTAGCATGATAGCATCGCTCGTGCTACAGTCCTACAGAGGAGTAGAACAATCTATGGATCTGGAGAACTCACGAACGGCAAGCAGCAACAACCACGCCTGATTGAAGCTGGCGGACGGCATCTAGAGTACTCGATTCGATCTTCGGCGGCTGGACTGCGGATGAAGCTGGCGGCGGCCGGACTTGCTGCTGATGGCAGCGATCTGAAGGAGCGCTCCCGTCCGTCCCAACATACGCCGGCCACAACAACCCCCGCGGAGGGCGGCGGCAGAAACCGGACGGCGGCGGCCACCCCCGTGTTGCTAGGTACCACCCCTCCATCTTCCTCTAGAATTAGGGGCTCCGGCCGTACGTCGCCGACGAGCTAGCTAGTGCCGGTCCTCGTCTCTTGTTCCGATTCGTCGCTCCTTCTAACTGTTCGCCATTTTCGTTTTGGATGCAGAGGATTGGCAAGCGTTTTGGATGCAGAGGATTGGCAAGCTAGGGTTCATACGTTGGAGACGAACAGGGAAGAAGAGGATCAATTCATGCGTGTAGAGCAGGCAGGGGTATACTTGTCTCCAATTTGTTGTCTATTCCCTTAAAAGATACAAAATAATACAAAGAGGGCAAAAAATAAAGAGGCAAAGTAAGTAATGGCAAATCGGAGATGACAAAGTAAAAAAAGGCAAATCGGATATGTACAAAGTAAAGTGGGGCAAAAAATAAAATTCCCCCGTCCAACCCGTGAATAAGGATCCGTTTATGGGGCTAGAAAGCGTATTCCGCAGAATCCGCCTTGAGGTTTCCTTTTCACAATAGAAGAAGGTGGTAAATTTCGCCCACACAAAATCCTTCGACAAAAAAGATCCCACCTTTCTTCCCCTGTTCAACCGGACCGGCGACCGGAGCGGCGAGCGGCGGAGATGGCGTCGGCGGCGGCGGGGGAGGACACGGTGCGGGCGTCGCACATCCTGATCAAGCACGAGGGGTCCCGCCGCAAGGCTTCCTGGAAGGACCCCGATGGCCGGGTCATCTCCGCCACCACGCGCGCCGACGCCGCCGCGCGCCTCGGGGACCTCCGCGCCCAGATCCTCGCCGGCCGCGCGGTCTTCGCCGACGTCGCCGCGCAGCACTCCGACTGCTCATCCGCCCGTCGCGGC
Source organism: Poa pratensis (assembly GCA_947311845.1). Taxonomy (NCBI): domain Eukaryota; kingdom Viridiplantae; phylum Streptophyta; class Magnoliopsida; order Poales; family Poaceae; genus Poa; species Poa pratensis. The sequence continues at coordinate 38,196,056 of CAMZMU010000052.1, forward strand.
GGCGACCTAGGTACGCCCCGTCACTCTTTTCTTCCCGTATGAGACATGGAGCTAGATTTGGACGTGCCGCCGCTATAGATGAGAGATCCTTTGATGTGAAGTACATGATCTGGCCTCTCTATAGGGGATAGTATCAATTAGTGTCTTTTGCTCCTGACCTAGCTGCCTGTGATGATATCAGTGGATGATTGGTTGCCGCTGTATCGTTTCCCTTGGTCACAGTAGACAATAGCTCATTCGACCGAGTTGTCATAAGATCAGGGGATTTGACCAAATGAGCGTCTGGTTTACCTGCCTCGCTATGAATGTATAGCAGATTATTAGTGTTCTAGTACTAGTTATAACTTACGATACTCTGCATTTTCCTGACATGGTCAAGGGGTTAACTTTTGGCAGCAAAAGGTCACATTTTCGTATGACATTGCTTGCCTGGCCTGACTAGCATTGAAGAGCGGGCGTTTCTCCCACTGTCGAATTTTTTTGGCGACCTCAGTTGTGGCTTGTTAGTGAGATGCAGTTTGTAGAGTTTATCTTATACAGGATGTGCACCAAACATGTGTTGTGCAGGGAGGGTGGACTGGTTTGATACAAACAGTGTATTTTAGGGGATAATGTGCAGGTAGTAATGTAACAGCTGAAGATAGGTTTATGAGCTAGATTTAAACTAAAGACAGATGATAGTTGATTGAGTTCTTTAAATAAACATTTTCAAAGATTTGCATTAAAACCAGGTATGCTTATATTGGATTGGGTGTCTCGGCACCTGCCTCTTGTTAGATCTTTTATGTTAATGTCTCAGTTATAAGTTGTTTATAACTGTTTCCTATTTATGTGATCTCTGGCATTTGAATATATTCCTTCTATGTAATGTCGGAAAGAAAATGTTTTAATTATATTACATGCTATGGAATTATGCCACTCTTCTGTGTTTCCATTCTAAATGACTGGGTGTGATATTGTCCTTCAAGAAGAGAATTTGGATCTAATGAGATCGGTAAGCTCGTATGAGTAATCAAACCTAATTTATAAATACACTGAAGGCTGATAAATGTGTCACAACCCAACACTTTGAAGAAACCTGAAGCCAATATTGCTGTGCTATGTAACTACTTTGAAGTTTGAACAAGCGTGATTGAAAGTTTTTCCTGAATTCGCAAGTTTGAGATCAGTTAAGATTAAGTTTGCCTTCTTGTGTTGGGGATGGTAGAATGATACTTGTAAGTTTGCCTTGTTGTGTTGAGGAGGGTAGAATGATACATGTGTGCATCTCTTCTGTAGATGGTTTGAGGTTCACTGAAAAGTTCGCAGCCTGGGATCTAGAGTCACTACCATAATGCTGCAACATGCTATTGCTTTATATACTTTATTAACTGCTCAATTTATGATCCGATCTCTGCATTCTGAATTTCTTTCACTAAATTCTTGGTCACACCAGAAACACATTCATGATTGGTTCTTTCTAATCTCATAATCTTTGGTAGGCACCTTTGGGAGGAGGCAAATGCAGAAGCCTTTTGAGGACGCCACGTATGCGCTCAAGGTTGGGGAGATCAGCGACATCATCGACACCGAGAGCGGGGTCCACATCATCCTGCGGACCGCCTGAGGAGGCCGCCACCTCACATCATCACCTGGATACAGTGCCCTTTTTTCTTGTTCCGGGGCATGCGCCTCTTGTTGTTTCAGGCAGCCTGAAACTCGAACAGAGATTTGTCATGTATCGTCTGGCACGTTTGCTACAAGCTTATTATAACCCCATTTGAGCTCGTTGTGTACTGGTCAACGTCTGATCCTTTGATGTTGTCATGTTGAGCATGAGATTCTACGTTTTTATTTTTAATTTGTTGCATGTTTCGTTCCCTCATAAATCGTTTCGAAATTTAAACGAATGTGGCTGGTAACTAGTTAGTCAGCTTGCAATATGTTCCATATTGGGAAAGAGGAGACTGTTTGTGATATTTTAAATTCCAGGCTCCCATTGAATTGGGTTGGTTTTGAACTGCCCAGCACTTGTCCTTAAATTCCCGCGCGATACACTGTCACCATCCGAGCCTTGTGATTGTGAAGATTTTGGCACGAATGACGTTTGGTTAGAACTTTTTCTTTATCACATGGCGGACTTGGGATGAATGTCTGCTCCTTTTTGTGTGAGGTCTGCAATGAGCCCATTTATGAACCCAACAATTTCGAGTAATGACTAATGAACCGATGTGCTACGACGTGAAACTGAGACAAGAAAGTCCATTAATGAAGCTTTTGGGAGCATCACTGCTGTAGCAGCCTGCATCAAGCTGCAATTGTATTCTTCTTCAAATAAAGATGCATATCCATCTATCATTCAGAAAAGAAAAAAAAATATTTGTCATCATACTGTTCTCCGGCACCACTAACTAACAATTGTGATTGATGAGAAAGCATCGAGCTCTTGCTGAATTTTCATTACACCGACTGAGAACGCCCAGGTTCCTCATGTTAATTTATGTCGGGACACGGACCCGCCTGACTCGTTAGCCATTCTCCGCGCGGTCGTAGGCGTTGGACTTGTGCTTGGGCGCGAAGGTGAACCCTTCCGGGACCTTGCCAAGCAGCAGCTCCGAGATCCTCACCTGTGCGTTGTTCCACACACAAGATAACTAACGTCAGCCCTCCAGCTTCATGCATGTGGTCGGCTAGTGTTATAAAGATGATGATGAGAGCTTACCCAGTCGGCTGCGGAGTCGGAGGCCATCAGGGTTTCAAGGTCGTCGCGGCCGCAGTAGCTCGGGGGCCTCCAGTTCAGCCGCTGCGGGACCACGTCCAGCAGCCCCACCGGGATGTACCGGCACATGTAGCTCAGCCATTCCAGCAGGAAATGCCGGGTCGTCTCCACACCTGAGAAACACATGATGAGATCACAACACCTTTGTTTGAGAATCAAGTTGATTATTTATCTGCAACATATTTTTCCTCCGTGGCGTTGGAAATTTTGACTACACAATGCAAGTTTCAGTGCAACTACGAAAAACTGCATGGTGGGCCGATGCTGTTTACGTTCCACTCCTGGTAAAAAGAAGGTAGCCCAGAAAACGCCCTACTTTCTGCATACTCGGTATTTGCAGAGAATAGAACTCACCTTTGGTATCAGAGCCCCAATGTTCCAGACCAAAGCGCACATAATCTTTGAGGATATCCAATCTCTCACCAGATGTGATGTCCCAGTCCCTTTGTTCTTTTATCTCGGTAAATATCCAAGGCTGTCAAGCATCAGGCATCATGCAGTTAATACGATTATCACATAAAGGAATGCCCATAATAGACATGGGCATACCTGGTGGAACAACACATCGATATTCATAAACATAACAGTGAACAAGAAAGGAGCATAGTATAAGCAGCATAAAAATCTATGCGTACATTAGCGACAAACTTGAGATTACGATGTATTTTTTGATATATTATTAGCGGGAGCATGAAGGCATCTGAAACGTGCCCATGCCAAGAATCCCTATGGATCCTACCCATGCAAACGGAGTGTTACTAGGCCTCAAACGGGAGCGAGACCAATTTAGAGGACGAGTTCACTTGCACCAATGCCGACGATCGTGTGATATGCCTATGATTATGTTGCATGATTTTTGAGAAACCATTGCATGGTTTTTTTCCAATGGCGATCAGGCGCAATGGGACTAATCAATGGAACATCTCATGTAGTAGTGTAGTACCTAGAAGCATAGGGGTTATTAAGCTATTGTACAAGCATCACACAATTTCGAACCTACTGACATTCTAGAAATAACAAGTTTTCATGCATCCTCGTGAAAAAACAGGATTACATGTTACAAATTATCTTGGACATAGGGTGCCAATTCATTGTAAGCAATATGTATGCACAGGCATCAGCCATTTGGCTGCTACGAAGAGGGACCAAATCTATCAGACTTTTAAAATAATCGAAAGAGATGGACCAGTGTGAAAACATGGAAGAAGAGGAACCAATTGTGGGAAAACAGGTAATATGCTCAGCTATTTCAGTTCTAGAATGTGCAGAAGCATTTAAACATAATTATCCACACAGAATACAGAACGGCATATGCAGAGCATATAACTTATTCTCGCCGCACGTCATCATTGACAGTTGGGTCAGGATTAAGAACTTTCCAAGACTAAAAACATCGTAGCATAATCCACTGATCCAGAACTGAACACAGCTCCAAACCAAACTGTTGTTCACGACCACACTTTGCCAAAGCACAGAGAAGCAATCTTTTTTGTTCTTTAAACAGTGTATATAGACGTAGATGTTATAGACTGTTGCATATCTAACCTTGATAAGTGCACCATGAGCAATCATGCAAGTGGAAATTTTGGAGGAGCTTGAAACATGCCTGTTCCAGTCAGTAAAGGAGAATATATCACCATTTCCAATGACATGCAAGTCGTCTGGGGCCTTCTGTGCACACAGGTCAATATAGTCCCAATCGGCAAGTTTGCTGTAGCGTTGTTGCCGTGATCGGCCATGTATTGTTATGGCTGAAGCACCCCAGTCATAAATGTCTGAAACTAATGAATCAGCACGGTTCCTTCCTTCAAAGAAAGCTGTTCTTACCTGGAATCAAGCAGCGAAGACACGGTGAGCAAAACAATTCAGCTATTCCACTTAATACATGCTATGTATGCAGCACCATAATTAAGGACTTGACTGAAGTAACTTGCTTTCTAAAGCAATTTCTAGTTTAATCTTATCAACTCTACACGTGAGGATCATTGAGCATGCTACATCCGCAACAGATGAAGGAAAGACCTCGACACCCAAATATTAGCTAGCTTTGAAAAATCCCAAGAAAATTATGCCGCAGAATTACCTTAACAGTTAAAGGTCTTTTAGTAACAGCAGATGATGCTTGAACAATACTCTTAATCCTCATAGGTTTGTTGAGCAATGCAGACCCAGCACTCTTGTTGACAACTACATCAATTGGGCAGCCCATATTTATGTCGATGAAGTCAAACGAACACTCATTATCCACAAGTTCAACTGTCCGTGCTACTGTGTCTGGAAAAGCTCCACAGATTTGTACCCCAAATATATCTTCTGATGAATGTCGTCGCAGCAAAGCCCACTCTGACGCTTGCCCCTACATGAAATATATTCATATGAAGGGACCTCATGAAAAATATCCAACAGGTGATAATTCATTAACTTTGCCTCTGGCAACATTTTCTAGTGGATGCAACTTGTGAGAAACAACTCCACTCAAAGAAAGAGGAAGGACACGTGCCGCATATGATGGAACATATGAGAGAGGTGAGTTTTCTAACCTGCATAAGATTAGTGCACATAGCCATTTCTCCACAAGTAATATCAGCTCCCAATGTTTTGCATAGTCTCCGAAAAGGAAGATTCCCAACAGTGGTCAAGGGAGCAAGGTACAATTTCTCCCGAAAATCTATGATCTTTTTCTCACGTAAATGAGGTGTTGCAACTAGATCAACTCTGCAAGAGCTTGTGCTATTTGAGGGCACGTCCAATCCATTAACAACATTAGGATCTTCAGGGTACACCTCTGTGTCATGAGTACCTGACCCATAATATCAATAAAAAGGTAAGCAAATGAAACCACACTATAATCAATAAGAGACCTTATAACATTGACTCATGGAAAAAGATTACCAGGTCCATTTTTGTGACTTTCATCACCTTCAACCTTTGACTTCTTTGATGCCCTTGATTCGAGACATGAAACAGAGTTATCAACCAAAGGTTCTCCCCCCAATTTATTCATTCCTTCACACAAACTGGAATCATGTTCGACGGTCACAGTAGGACTGCAAAGAGATTCAGTTTTATCATCACCATTCAGTTCACATGATACATCTGGATCATCGTGATCAGGCCTTGGATCATCTGTTGCAGCATTTGCTTTAATCTTGAGGACCTCCTGCAATATGAAACATACCCATCCAAAGAGAATATATTAACATATTATCACGTGGCAGAAATCAGAAAATAGATCTCTAAGACTGTAAGAAATACAAAATAGTGGACACCACATGCTGATAAGGGAAGTAGGGTAACAGCCATTTCCAACCATTTGCTGTATACCAGTAGAACTGTGAAACATACTTTTAGTTTGATAGATATGCTCATGTATCTACTACCTACAAGAAACATTTGGGAGTAACTGATTGTGACACCACAAAATAATTTACCAGCGGAAAGTAAGTATTGATGCAATGCCAGTTCATACATCAAATTCTACCTAGTCAAGAGACACAATAATATTCGAGATGCAGCAGAAAATTATTAGGCAGCACAACTTCTATATTGCAACATATGCTAACTGATAATCATTCAATATACAGATTTAAACCCATACAAATGCAACATGCTGCACAAAAGAGAGTAACAACATTGTAGTAAATCAACAGGCATAAGAACGGCAAAAGAAAAAGGGTAAAAGACCAGATAGACAATAGGATTCACCGAAATCTAGTTATGTACCTTAAGACCAAGATGTTTGATCTGGGCACTGGCCCTGGGAAATTTATATTTGGTCTTCCATAATAGCTTTTGAATTTCTTTAGTCAAAGGATTTATCTCATGGTGTTCAGAAGGTGCATTGTCCTTATGTGTACCAAAAAATCGACAAGTTAGTCCATATATGCACGACTGCCCCAAAATAGTAAATGGGCACGTTCCTTCAAGGTCAGCTGGTTTCTGCGGAAGGAAAGTAACAAAGAGATTAGTCATGAGTTATAGGTACATTAAGAGCACGAAATCAACAAGGACCAAGAATGGCCATACAAAATACCTGAGCCAAATAAGCATCTATGTCATGGCTGAAACGGCAAGAAGCGCCATATTTGCAAGCGTCCGCATTTCCAGTTTTCCCCACTGCTACACAAAGACGTGACACGGACTCCTGTTCCTATATAAGTGGTACATAACATAAGCACCCAAATGAAGTTAACAACAAATAAATTGTAGTATATGTTACCTACATAACTAATAGAGGCATACATGCATGGAAAGCCTGGCATGTTCGTGGGCATCACATGTGCATTACCAAAGCATGCAGATATTTAATGACCAGAGCACAAGCTCGTAGCAGGGGGGGAAGTGATAGGAAATGCAGGTATGCAACAAAATTGGAAAAAATTTGACCAACAGATCATAGCAGTAAGGTAGCCCCAGATTGCCATTGCCAATCAAAACATACCATTTTACATCTTTACTACAGGCCTACAACCAAGCACTAGATGCAACATATTTAGTATATAGTCAGCTTCCAACATATAACATAAAACAGCTGACTCAATCACCCACCAAAAAAGAGAGAGGGATGGAACGCAAAATTCCTCAGAGTGGTCAAGATCCTAGTAACAAGACATCATGCAAACATAGAAATTAGAAATCTGAAATTATTCAAGTATTTTCTATCTAGCTACAAGCTGGTAATTGCATTAGACAGAAACTAGATGCCCACAAGCTGGATTCTTTCCTAAATATTAATCAAAGGGGAACATGCACCCATACAAGACAGTAAAAATTATTAGTCCTCACAGATTTATATTCAGTACATATAGTTCTTACATCTTTCAGACCCACTAGTCATTTATGTGCAAGTTAACCATCTCAAAATGTTTAATCAAATTCTTTTAATTCAGCGTCATCGTGATTTTGTCTAGTTATTACTTTGCATAGGCACATACAGCCCAATCGAAAAACCGTCCAAGTCCAGAGCAATACGGGCAGGCATTACCACAAGCACCTGGCACGCACAGCTCCATAGCACTGGGGGCAGTACAGCAAGCAGACTAGGGGAGGGTTACCTGCTTGCGCTCGCGCCTGAACTGGCGCTTGGACTTCTTCTCCAGGGGGACGGCGCCGCTGGCCCTGCTCTCCTCGTAGGTGGGGGTGTCGCGGACGGGAGGCGGGCGGAGGAAGGCGGCCTTGACGGGGGCCACGGCGCGGGACACCAGCTCCTCCGGGGTAGATTGCGCCGGAGAAGAATCTTCCACCGCGACGGGGAAAGGGTCCGGCGCGGCGGCGGCCATGGTAGCTGCGGTGTGGCGGCAGCGGCGGCGGCGGCGGCGAGAGGAGAGTGGAGCTACAGCCTGCACATGATACAGGCTGCGGCGAGGGTTTTGTGCAGCCTGGAGTTTTCGCAGTAAAACCCATTATAGGAGAAAAATTACTGAAACGAATTTTTCGTGTTCATTTTAATTGAAAATAGGTCCCTGGCTTTTCATGTCTACAAAATTTCTGAAATAAGGAGATAGGTATAGTGGACCCACAAACCAAAAATGTTGGGAATAGTTGTCTTTGAAAATTGCAAAATGTAGGACTCAGTTTTATTTTTGAATTTTAGCATAAGAGCTGCTAACTCATTAGACTTGGACACAACAAGGGCATGCCTTGTCCAGTCCCGGCCAGGAATGGCAAAGGGTCGAGACATAGGGCCACTAGACCGCTCCACCACCGAAGCAAATACAACTCGAGAGCACAACAAACTACCCACCCATACACAGGGTTGGACATAAAACTCGAAGTTCGGTAAGCTCAATGAGCGCTCGGTAACTCGACTCGTTTCATCTCGACTCGTTTTCTTAATGAACCGAGCTGAGCGGCAATTTTAGCTCGTTACCACTAATGAGCTAAACAATCAAACTAACGAGTTTCGCGAGCTACTCGTTAAGCTCGTTATCGACATGCCAGTAGGCTGTAAATCTGCATCTGTTAAGTATTTTTGAACACGATAGGGTGTTTGACAAATGTATGTCACCATATTTTGTAAGTATATATATGTCCAAAATCTTTTGCTCCTGATACTTGCTTGATAGCTTGCTTAATTATCTAAATACTCTGATATATCTTCTTAACGAGTTAACGAGCTGCTCGCGAGCGCTCGCGAACATTTAATGAACCGAGCCGATCTTTATATTTAGCTTGTTATCCTTAATGAGCTTAACGATCCGAGCCGAGACTTAACGATCTGAGCAGCTCGTTAGTCCATCCCTACCCATACGCGTAAAAAAGTAGTGGCGGCTAAACGAAAAGAATGGACCGGATCTGAGGAGCATTTTCAAAGAGATGTCGCATTAGCACACATTGCGCCCCTAGGGACCGGACTAAGAATCCTCTATGCTCGCGGCTCATAAATCTATCGGACAGAGTGCATGGAAAGATTGAACTTCATGCCTGTGAACCTCTAATTTTGTGCATGAGTAATGTACTAAATATGCACGGTCATGCCTTGCGAACCTTAATATTTTGGGCTAAGTGATGTAGCAATTACATTGGGATATCCCTATTATGTTCTGTTTTGCATCACGCTATATGTAAGTTGCCATCGAATAACAATCTACTTCCTTTGTAACAAAATATAAGACAGTTTTGGTAGCTAAATTTGAGCTACCACAACATCTTATATTATATTAAGATACGGAGAGAGAGTAGGACACTGTAAACATAAATCAAAACAATTGATCAATACAAGTTAAGTTGGATCTGAATGAGTAATAAAACAAACCAACATGGAGAGTTTGGATCCAAAGAGAATAAAAATGTCAGATGTGGGATTTCAAAGCACTTCCGTTCTTTTGATGCAAACTTGACGTCTCTAGCGAAACATAGGCTGGAATAACAGAAACAAACAAAATCTAAAGAGAGAGAAAACTTTTTGGGAGAGGAAATTTAAGATGATAAATCTTTAGGTTGTTTATATTAGACTTTTTACTTCATCTTTTACTATGTTGGGGCGTTTATCAGTATATTTTACATGATTTTTGTGTCCAACAACGTTACTTTGTTGCTATTTATTAGTCATAGTGTTATTATCCAATTATAGTGTATATCATTGGGAATTACATTTGTATTTTACTAAATTTAAACTTTATTTTGTAAGAAAATTCTTTTTGTGTCATTCTGACAAGTGCATAGTGTGGATATATTGGGTGCTTGCATACATGTTGTGCATTGTTTGTATGTGCTAATGTTCATAAATATCATGTTAGAGACCACTAAAGTATACAATCATACAATATCTCAAGGGCGGTTTTGGGTGTATGATTAGCGAAACGTATTCATAGAAATTTCCAGAGTATAAATTGAACCATCGGCACTTATTCTTCACCGTTATTTTGGTGACATAATATCCTTGTAGTAATATTCGAACACAAAATTATCTATTCACACTGCTCGTTTGAAGTGCATGGATTGGACTATTGTCCCTTATTCTTCAGCGTAATTGTCGTTTCTCGATGTGAAGCAGGCCAACGTAACACCTCCTCGCGCTGAAGATGCCGGTGGCCTCAGGGCATCGACACTAGAGATGGTTCTCAGCTAAGCAACAAAGTGACTTGTGTTGCTGCCACTAGTGGAAACAGGGGCTTTGGTGGAGAGGGGTGTTGGGCTCTAGTCCCGGGCGTGGTTCGATCCCGGACTAGAGGAGGGAACTAGTACCGGGCCGGCTGCTCCGACGCTGCGCAGGTCGGGTCCCGGGTTGTAGGGCACCTCTAGTTCCGGGCCGTGATACCACCCGGGACCGAGGCAGTCAGCGGCAGGGTGGAGACAGGAGGGTGGACCTTTCGTCCCGGGCCGTGGTACAGCCCGGGACTAGAGGTCCCGCTATATCATCTCCCACCCCGGGCCAGCCACCATTTTGAACTCTCAAGATCATCTCCATTGTTTCCTCTCTCAAGCTCAAGTGTAGCCCCATTTTTTTCCAAGATTTGTCAAGATAGACGGCACCCATCTCTCCAAGGGTTAGCAACACTTGATCCTTTCACCCGGCGGCCGAATTTTAGCCATTTCCATACAAGTTTAGCTCATTTCATTTTTATAGTGCTACCTAGGTGTTTGATGAAATGCCTAAGCTAGGTAGTTCATTTTTTTATGTATTTTGAGCTCAAATTAATTTATTATTTGTGGATTTTAGTGTCGTCTCGGTCCTCACCGCCGTCGATAGCCCCCGCCATCCCGTGACCGGCACCACCTCGGTGAGCCTCTTCTTTTATCTGTTATTTTACAAAATTACTTGTATGATTTGATTGCATAATTATTTTTCTTGTATAATTTTCTTATGTTTTTTATGTATAGTGTCATGGTTTTGATATCCGTCCCCGTCGTCCCTCGTCCGGTCTATGATTCGGATGTGGTATATTTTTATCACTATTTATTTTGTTTCGTGTTTATAACAATCATGCCGACCAAATTGACATAGATATATTTTTATTTAGGAGGTAGTTGAACCGGAAATTCCAGCCGACCCTATTGTAGAGTTTTTTATAAAAGAAAACAACGATTTGAAAGCAAAATTGAAGATAAGTGAAGATCTTCGTCTCCAATGCCTAGAAGAGAAGATGGTATTGGACTTGAAGATTGCCGACATCGTTGATGCTCACGGGGTCGAGCTTACCGACGTCGTCGCTGTTCACGAGATGAAGATGGATGCAATGCGCTTGAAGCTTAGAAAGATTAGAAAATATGTCATTAGTCAAGAGGCTTGGTATCATTATGCTGTTGGTTCAATAGTTACCTTAGTTGCGATTCTGATCGCATTTGTTGTTGGATTTAAATTCTTTAGATAGTTGTATTCTAGTTTCAATTAATTTATGTTTTATGAGAACTATGTATTACATTTGGTCACTACTATACTTTGGTTTTAATGTGATGAACTTGTATTAATGAATATGATATGTTTCCTATTATGTTGGTTTATCGTAATGGGTTTTAGCGGTGATTTGCAGATGAGTCATCCGTGGATGTACGCTGACCGACGCTCTAAAGAGTACATGGATGGCGTGCAATCTTTTCTCAATGTGGCTAAGGATAACAAGGGGCCCAATGGTTTTATGTGTTGTCCATGCAAGAAATGTCGGAATGAGAAGGATTACCCTAACACAGACAGAATTCACCTCCACCTGATAACTTCTGGTTTCATGCCCGGCTATAATTGTTGGACCAAGCACGGAGAAAAGGGGTTATGATGGAAGATAACGAAGAAGAAGAGAACGATGACAACTACATGTACCCTGAATATGTTGGTAACCCAACAGGGGAAGCTGATGATGAAGAGGTACCAGATGATCCCATCATACATGATGATTTACGTGGGGTCATCGTTGATGCACATACCCTAGCAGAAACTACACTTGAGAAGTTGAAGTTGGAGCGCATGTTAGAGGATCACAAAACAAAGTTGTACCCAACTTGCGAAGATGGCAACACAAAGCTCGGTACCACACTGGAATTATTGCAATGGAAGGCAGCGAATGGTTTATCTGACAAGGGATTTGGGAGTTTACTGAAAATAGTGAAGGACAAGCTGCCGGCTGGTAACGAATTGCCCGAGAGTGCGTATGAAGCAAAGAAGATTATCTGCCCTCTAGGATTAGATGTGCAGAAGATACATGCATGCATTAATGACTGCATCCTCTACCGCGGTGAGAAGTATGAGAATTTGAATGAATGCCCGGTATGCGGTGCATTGCGGTATAAGATCAGAGCAGATGACCCTGGCGATGTTGAGGGCATGCCCGCCAGGAAGAAGGTTCCTGCCAAGGTTATGTGGTACGCTCCTATAATACCACGGTTGAAACGTTTGTTCAGAAACAAAGAGCATGCCAAGTTGTTGCGATGGCACAAAGAAGACCGCAAGAGCGACGAGATGTTGAGACACCCGGCTGATGGGTCGCAGTGGAGAAAAATCGATACAGAGTACAAGGAATTTGCACGTGACCCAAGGAACTTAAGGTTTGGTCTTAGCACGGATGGCTTTAATCCTTTTGGGGAGCAGAGTAGCAGTCATAGCACCTGGCCTGTGACTCTATGTATCTATAACCTTCCTCCTTGGTTGTGCATGAAGCGGAAGTTCATTATGATGCCAGTGCTCATCCAAGGCCCGAAGCAACCCGGTAACAACATTGATGTCTACCTGAGGCCATTAGTTGATGAACTTTTACAGTTGTGGCGTGATGAAGGGGTACCTGTGTGGGATGAGTACAAACAAGCGGAATTTAACCTACGAGGGTTGTTGTTTGTAACCATCAATGATTGGCCTGCTCTTAGTAACATTTCAGGACAGTCGAACAAGGGATACAATGCATGCACACACTGTTTAGATAGCACTGAAAGTATATATGTAGGTAACAAGAATGTGTACCCGGGTCATCGTCGATTTCTTACAACTCAGCATCCCCTAAGAAAGAAAAGCAAGCAGCAGCATTTCAAAGGTGAGGAAGATCGCCGGCCGAAGCCACCCCTCCAAAGTGGTGAAGATATATATGATGCGGTCAAGGATTTAGATGTAATCTTTGGAAAGGGTCCTGGCGGACAGTCTGTTCCGAATGACGCTAACAACCACGTTCCCCTGTGGAAGAAGAAGTCTATATTTTGGGAACTACCCTATTGGAAAATCCTAAAGGTCCGCTCTGCAATCGACGTGATGCACGTGACGAAGAATGTTTGCGTGAACCTGCTAGGCTTCTTGGGCGTGTATGGGAAGGCAAAAGATACTCCGGAAGCACGAGAGGACCAGCAACTTTTGAAAGACCCAAAGAACCTGCATCCAATGAGGACGGATAAAGGACGTCTACGTCCTGCTAGCTACGTTCTTACCAAAGAAGAGAAGGAGATATTTTTTGAAGTCCTGAGCAGTATGAAGGTCCCGTCTGGCTTCTCGTCGAATATAAAGGGAATAATAAATATGGCAGAGAAAAAGTTCCAGAACCTAAAGTCTCATGACTGCCACGTGCTGATGACTCAACTGCTTCCGGTTGCATTGCGGGGGCTTCTACCGGAAAATGTTCGAGTATCCATTGTTCAGCTATGTGCGTTCCTCAATGCAATTTCGCAGAAGTCAATCAGCCCAACCACTCTATTAAGGTTACAGAAGGATGTGGCTCAATGTCTCGTTAGTTTTGAGTTGGTGTTCCCACCATCCTTCTTCACTATTATGACACATCTCCTAGTACACCTGGTCGACGAGATTCACATTCTGGGTCCTGTATTTCTACACAATATGTTCCCCTTTGAGAGGTTCATGGGAGTGTTGAAGAAGTATGTTCATAACCGTGCTAGGCCAGAAGGAAGCATCTCCAAAGGGTATGGAACAGAGGAGGTCATTGAGTTTTGTGTTGACTTTATTCCCGGCATTAAGTCGATTGGTCTTCCTGAATCGCGACATGAGGGGAGACTAAGTGGAGAAGGCACTCTAGGAAAGAAATCATACATATGCAGGGACGGGTATTCTTTCACAAAAGCACACTACACAGTTCTGCATAATTCCACTTTGGTGGCTCCGTATATCCAGATGCACAAGGATATTGTACGCTCTAACAACCCGGGGATGGATGACTCCGCCATTGCAAAGGAACACATGGAGAATTTTGGCGGTTGGTTGGAAACGCATCTGAACAACAACAACACAGTCTCAGATGAGCTGTTCTTGTTGTCTAAGGGGCCATCTTCGACTATTTGGACTTTCCAAGGGTATGAGATAAACGGGAATACATTTTACACGAACGCCCAAGATAAAAAGAGCACCAACCAAAATAGTGGTGTCCGCTTTGATGATAAGAGCACGAATGAGGCCACGGTCACATATTATGGTTGCATAGAGCAGATATGGGAACTTGACTATGGACCTTCTTTGAAGGTCCCTTTGTTCTGGTGCAAATGGTTCAACCTGAGAGGCGGCGGGGTAAAGGAAGACCCATTGTACGGAATGACTACAGTGGATCTCACGAATGTTGCGTACGACAACGAACCATTCGTTCTAGCCAAGGATGTGGCTCAGGTTTTCTATGTGAAGGACATGTCTACCAAGCCAAAAAAAAGAAAAGATAAGGAAGTGAATACATCAGCCGATGAGCCAAAGCGCCACATAGTTCTTTCAGGGAAAAGAACCATCGTGGGAGTGGAGGACAAGACAGACATGTCAGAAGATTACGACAAGTTTCATGAAATTCCGCCCTTCAAAGTGACCACTGACCCAAGTCTCAAGTTATACGCAGACCCTTGTCCATGGTTACGGAGCGATCAGAAGAAAGGGTCTCACAAAAAGAAAAAGCGAAGACTAAATAGGGATGTTGTTCATGATGTGTAATAATTTATTAAACTTTTATATAATTTATAGTCTGGAGGACAAGACAGACATGTCAATGAAATCAAGCGTATGGCGGTGGCGGAATGTAGTACTTAATTTATAAATTTTTGATGTAGCATCAAACTTTGTGATGTGAAATGATCAAAAGATATAAAAAAAGTAAGAAACCAGAAAATTAAAAAAAATTAACCTCTAGTACATTATTACACATGATCCAACGTCTCACAAGCGCTTGAAAGAAACACACCCCTGATCCAACATCACCAACATTATTCTACATAAACGGACTTGCTGGCTCGAAGGCCGTAGGATTAGGGGGAACGGCGGGAGGAGCCAGCCCCGTGGGCGGCCGCCCGGTTCTCGCGCGCACGTTTGCGGCGGAGGGCAAGATCCATGGAGGATGAGTCTTTCAGCGCCCAATCCAGCTCGGAAGCCTCCTTCGCCTTGAGCTGGTAGGAAGTCTTTGCTCGCTGGACAGGGTAGTCGCGGACAGACTGGAAGGAGGCTTCCATGGCCTCCTGTATCTGCAACCCACAACCCTCTTCCCCGTCGTCGCTCCAGTCGAAGTCGTCGTCCTCCTCCTCCGCGGGAGGAGCGGCGGCGCCTGGTGGAGGTGCAGCGGCGCCAGGTGGAGGTGCGGCGGCACCTGGTGGAGCAGGAGGCCGGTAGCTGGGCATTCCTCTCCACGCCGGGCTCGTGGGCATACGGCGGGATAGGCTCCCGCGGTTGCGCCCAAGCGCGCTCTGCCGAGCACGCTCGACCTCGTCCAGAAGGCGCTGCGGCGGGTGTGGCGGATCCATCTCGTGGAGACGATGCGTTCGTGGCTAGGAATGTTGGATTAGGGTTTACCCCGTCGGCGACAATATATAAAGACCTACAGGGCAGCGCTGGGGGAGGACACGTGCCCAGGGCAACGCTGGGGGAGGACACGTGTCGTGACCGCAAAGCCCGCCTTTAGTCCCGGTTGTGTACCAACCGGGACTAAAGAAGCACACGGATCGTGTGTTTCTTTCAAGCGCTTGTGAGACGTTGGATCAGGGGTGTGTTTCTTTTGAGGGATTGTGAGCTGTTGGATCAGCAGTATCACGACCACTTCGTGAGCCACATGACCCGGTTGGTGTTACCAACCGGGACTAAAGAAGCACACGTACCCTATATATAGCCCCCCTCCTCAGACAGGTTACTCACACACAAAACATTCCAGCGTCACTCGGAGAGGCATCTTTGGGCAACCAGCGGCAAGACGTCTCTGATGACCTGCGACCGTTCCAAACGGTTGCAGATCATCAGAGATGTGTTGCCGGACGGTTGTAGATCATCAGAGACGTCTTGCCGCTGCTTGGATCGAAGTGGCGCTCAAACACAAAACATTCCAGCGTCACTCGGAAAGGCATCTTTGGGCAACCAGCGGCAAGACGTCTCTGATGACCTGCGACCGTTCCAAACGGTTGCAGATCATCAGAGATGTCTTGCCGGCCGGTTGTAGATCATCAGAGACGTCTTACCGCTGCTTGGATCGAAGTGGCGCTCAAACACAAAACATTCGGGTTCCCTAGCTATAACCCATTTCTTCTAGGTGGAAACTCTCATTTCGTGTATTAACCCATTTCTTCTAGGTGGAAACTCTCATTTCATGAAATTCCGCCCTTCAAAGTGACCACTGACCCAAGTCTCAAGTTATATGCAGACCCTTGTCCATGGTTACGGAGCGATCAGAAGAAAGGGTCTCACAAAAAGAAAAAGCGAAGACTAAATAGGGATGTTGTTCATGATGTGTAATAATTTATTAAACTTTTATATAATTTATAGTCTGGAGGACAAGACAGACATGTCAATGAAATCAAGCGTATGGCGGTGGCGGAATGTAGTACTTAATTTATAAATTTTTGATGTAGCATCAAACTTTGTGATGTGAAATGATCCACTGCGCATGTAGTACTTGATTTATAAATTTTTGAATTGATTTTAAATTAAGCGTATGTAGTACTTAATTTAAAACCAAGCGCATGTGATACTTCATTTTAAACCAAAACAGAAAACAGGAAAATGAAAGCAATTTTTACTTAATTTAGACAAGTAAATCAAAAGATATAAAAAAGTAAGAAACCAGAAAATTAAAAAAAATTAACCTCTAGTACCGGGCCGTGCGACCACCCGGTACTACAGGTCCACTGGGCTTGGCGCGCAAATTTTCGCGGCCCTGAGGGACCTCTAGTACCGGGTGGTAACACGGCCCGGTACTAGAGGGTCTCTAGTACCGGGTGGAGCCACGGCCCGGTACTAGAGGCCTTTTTGGCGCTACTTCTAGTGGCTCGGGCCGAAAATTTGCCCAAGTCCAGCAAATCGACGCTCCGCCTCCGGGCTCCAGACGACGCCGCCCCCTGCGCCGCCAGGCTGCCGGATTTCGTCCCCGCGCCGCTGCCGCCCTCACCGTGGGTCGCCGTCCAGCTCCTGCTCCGGGCGCGGCCGTCCCCGCTCTTCCCCCGAGCAAGATCGTCGTCCCCGAGCAAGCAAAGCTCGCCCCCGACCCACGCGGTGAGCTCGTCCCCCCGACCAACTACTCTCTCCCTCTCTCAGATCTAGCGCGCGGCGGCGGCGGCGGACCCTAACCACGGGGCCGGCGCCGGAGTTGGCAAACAAGAACAGATTTTTAGGGCCTAAAGGGGCCGATTTCATTATAGTTAGGCCACAACCGGCCGATTACATTGGGGGGGGGAGGCCATTGATAAGGCCATTACATTGGAGGGGGGAGGGTCGCCGGTGCCGGTGCCGCCTAGTCGTCGAGGATGTAGAAGGGCGGCGGGGTCCAGAGATGCTCCGGTGGCGCCTGCTGCTGCGGTGGCGCCTCCTGCTGCTCCGGTGGCGCCTCCTGCTCCTGCTCCCGTGGCGCCTCCCAGCTCCCGCCGGTAAAGACCCAGGACTGGCCAACGAGGCCGGTGGGCAGAGGAGGCGGCGGCGGAAGGTCCTGCTCCTGCTCGCGTTCCATGGCGTAGTGCCACGGCTCGACCTCGTCCGGGTCGTACTCCTGCTGCGGCGGCGGCGGCATCAGGGCCGCGGCCGCGGTCCTCACCTTCTCCCACCTCTTGATCTCGTCCTCGACGAGGGTGCGGTTGGAGGCCTCGTAGGCGGCCTGCATCTCCGGGTCGTCGTCGTCCTCGGGGACCTCCTCCTCGAACCACAGCGGGTCGGGCAGCGCTGGGTAGGCGGATTGGACGGCGCGGGGCGCCGGGGCGAAGTAGGAGTGGCGGCGGTCCTCGTGCTCGTCCTTGAGCCACTGCTCCCAGTGAGGGGAGTCCGCCGCGTAGGCGGGGTCGTTGCGGAGCGCCGGAGGGAGGAGGCGGCGCCGGCGCGCGATCTCCCTGTCCAGTTGCCTCCCAGGGAGCGGGACCGCCGGCACCGGAATCCTCTGCGGGTTCAGGTGCCAGCCCTCGGGGAGGTGGACGTCGTGCCACTCCAGCGTGGCGGCGTTGTCCCAGTGCCACTGGCACTCCGGCTCCGGCACGTAGCGCCGGCGCCGGATCCTCCTCCCTCCAGCGGTGGTGGAGGTTCGTGGCGGCGCGTCGGGTGCGTGGGCGACCCGCACCGGTGGCGCGGTCCTCCGCACGCCCTCGGGAACGACGCCCAAGGCCGCCGGCGGTGGAGAAGCGCGGCGACGGTTGGAGGACTCGCCGGTCTCGTTCTTCGGGGACTTCCCGAACCAGCGCGACATGGCGGCGAGGGCACTGGACGGGCGGAGGGGAACCGTCGGGCGGAGGGGAACCGTGGGAGCGGAGCGGAGTGGAGTGTCCACATCCGCACGGGCGCGTCCCTTTTTAAAGACCAGGACCGTCGGGAGGGGAACCGTCGGGTGGGCCAGCGCCCGAGTCGCTGGCAAGTGGGCCAGGAGCATTGACTCCGGGTGGGCGGGGGCTGTTCGTGCTCCGCATTGACCACGGGGGGTGAAGGCGAGGCGGCCGGGTGGGAACACGAGGCGGGGAGGTGAAGACGAGGCGGGGCGGGAACACGAGGCAGGGCGGCGGGGTCAGAACTGGGTCGCTGGCGGGTGGGCCAGCATTGACCACGCGTGGCCAGTGGGCGGTCACACGTGGCGGTGGGGCGGGTAGGCGCTGGCAGGTGGGCCAGCGATGACCACGGTGGCCACCTTTGACCAGGTTCTGGCCCAAATTTGGGCTGGGCTGGGATTGGGACAGCAGCCTAAGTTTTTTTTGAATTTTTTTCTTTAGATGCAATATTAAATTGTTTTTGTTGCATATTTGTATAGTTCCCTCCTTTGAATTATTGTACTAATGCTATTATTGTTTTATCTTTTTTTTGTATTAGTTAAACAATGGATATCGATGCTCCCTTCGCAACGAGAGAAGGGGAAGAAGAGCTACTTTCCTACATTTGTGAACCCGGTGAATTTCGGCATCCCGCAGAAGGAGCTGAAGATGAATTTCGGCATCCCGCGGAAGGAGCTGAAGATGAGGACTCGGAAATTGGTGGACCCACGCCGTCTGGCGAGGTATATTAAGCCTATGTTGAGCAGATGCAATAACTGATTTGTGCATATATATGTATTCACACATGTTTCATATTTTTAGACCTCCGCATCGAACCAAACCACTAAACGAGGCCATGCCCAAGGGATGGGCAAAGATGAGCATCTCACAATTGACGAGGTGAATGCAACTACTGGCCAACCACTGGCACCCGTGCCGAACGCAGTTAAGTTTGTGCATCAATGCGGAGTCACTGTCAGGGACAACGTTTATATCAGCACTCAGGAATGGATTAAGCCAAAGTTAGAGGGAGTTAGTTACGTCGACAAGAGAACCAAAGATGTGCTTTGGAACAAGCTCATTGCACATTTCACCCTACCGGTCTTGGAAGATGAGGTGAAGACAAAAAAAATGACGGACAAAGTCAAGCATTTCGCTCTTAAGAAGATGGCTCAACAATTCAATAACTACAAGAACAAATTATTCCGTGAGTGGGAAGAAGATGGGAAACTTCCGGATTTCACCGGCACACGAGAGAGGCAGCGGCCTCACTGGCCTGCATTTCTGGAGTACAAGAAATCAGAACGAGCTAAGAAAAGGTCGCAAACGAATAAGAATAATGCAGCGAAAAAGAAGTATCACCATAAGATGGGGCCAGGTGGCTACCGAGTTGCCGAGCCTAAGTGGGAAAAAATTGAGTCCGAGTTGCGTGCAAAAGGGCTCACCCCGGTCACAGAGGAATGGGACAGAAGGATAAGGAATTGGCTACTTGCGCATGGAGGGGAGTATGACATGGAAACAGGGGAGTTAATAATTGATGAAAGCAAAGTAGTCAACGGAGCCCAAAAAAAATTATTGACTTAATTGCCAAGTCTAAAGAGGGAAAGTTTATTTCCGACAGAGAGAAGGACGAGCTGTCAGAGGCCCTCGGGACCAAAGAAAAAGGAGGATCAACACGAGGCTTAGGAGAAGTGCCGTGGATTGAAGGGTTTCCCGAGGACCGTGCCTCTTATAGAAGCCGATTGAGAGCAAAGAGGAGGAAGGAGCAGCAGGAATCAGACCGGTTGATGATCTTAGAAAGAAATCATGACCAGATGGTTGCTCTCTATAAGGAGCAGCAGAAGCAAATAGATCAAATGCGCGAGCAAGGGGCGCCAACTCTTCAGCTGGAACAAGCGAGTCAAGGCGGCCCATCGCATCGCAGAAGCAGCGTGGCTTCCTCGGTTATGGTCGGTGATGATGAGACAAGTTACCCCGTGGATTATATCACGGAGAAAACAACTTGTGAGCTGCATGTCCCAGTATTTAACTTATCCACGAAGGTGGCGGACGGCTATGCATTCTCCATTGACTCTACAGCATCGTGGCTTGGCAATGCCATTCCAGATGGATATGCTCGTGTCGGCGTGGATCAAGTTGTACAAGGATATGAATCACTGAACCTTGAGTTCCCAAGAGCTGATGATGAGTCGGTGCTAGGGGACGTCGTGGGTGGTCTAATTCTATGGCGGAAGAAATACATCAAGTTTGAAGGCTGGGCGCCAAGGCCACCATCGTCTCCGCCAATTCACGATTCACCACCTGATGACGATGAAGGGGACGACAACCATCAGTCGCCTCCGCATCAGTCGTCTCCGCCGCCGCGTGCGCCGACTCCACCGCCGCGTGAGCCGACTCCACTGCTGCGTCAGCCCACTCCGCCGCTGCATGAGCCGACTCCACCGCCGCATGAGCCGACTCCGCCGCCGCATGAGCCGACTCCTGAGCCCCGACATAGGAAGGGCGCCACTTCGTCGTCCATGGGATTCGGGCGAGACCCCCGACGTTCGCCCCTCCCAAAAGTACCCAAAAGCCTTGACGACCTCAGAGCTTGCGACATGACTAAAGAGCAATTGGATGCGTGGGTGGATGCAGACACAAAAAGACAGCTTGCACGGAAAAAGCCCGAGGAAAAGCAAACATTTACTGCAAAGGAAAACAAGTGGGCTATTGGATTCATCACGGAACCATCGCAATATGAGAAAAATAAGCCAGATAACTATTTACGAGCTCTGAGTAAAAGTAGTAGCTCTCCCAAGACGAGAAGTAGTAGTGCCAGAGGGAAAAGAGACGTTGCCCAGCTCGGACAACAGGCAAACCAGTCGATAGCCCCGCTCGTAGTTATACCCAGTGGTCATGGCTCCGTGACGGACCTAATTCCTACTTTATCCTTGAAGAAGGACTTTGCTGCAGATGCTGGTATTACTCTTGCTCAACTGGACAACGAAAATCTCTTTCCGTCTGATGTAGATGATTCATGGAAATGGAAATGGGGGAGGTCCCTGCTGCGAGGTGATCAGATAAAGTGTCTACCGACATGTATGCGACAACTCCATAGTTGGTACATGAAAACCACAAAGGAATTTGATGACTTTTTGATCTGTGTGAAAGTTACAAAAAATCATTTCGCGGGTGAAGACATGTTCACAATTCAGCTCGAAGAACTCTGGTACTTATACAACCTTGACTCCCTCGACTTGGCTCTCGTCGGTGCCTACTGTCTGTAAGTGATTCAATTCATTTATTTCCAAAAAAGATAAAGTCTTTAGCTCTCAGCTCGTTCATTGCCATCGCTAATTATGCTCACTACGGTATTATGCAGAATGAAGAGTGATGAATGTGGTAGAAAGGGCATCTATGGCTTTGGGTTCGTTAACCCAGTACGAGTTAATGCAAGGACACTAAAAAACCACGTGAAGGACACGGAGAAGAACTTGCTAAATGCCCTAATGAAGCAACATTTCAACACGGAGATAATGTTTCCTTACTTCTTCAGGTAAGAGAGTGTTACTCGCTTGTACAAATTAAGTGTAACTGATGAGTTACTGACGTGTATATAATCATGCGCAGCGATCATTACATTCTGCTAGTCATTGAAGTTGATAGATCAAGAGTTCAAGTCTACGACTCATTGGACTGGCCTGAGGAGAGGTACCAAAGCATTCTAGATACGCTCCAAAGGTAATTTCAAACATTATCGCACTATATCAGTCTCTCTTATTGATTTCAGAGATATCAAGCAACTAATAACTCATTTATTCTTTTTTTTGCCCGGCAGGGTTTGGAAACAATTCAAAGCGAGGACAAAGGGTTCAGGTTCATTTGAAGAACAGCTGACTTTTGTTCACCCACAGGTAGGTAGTACGGTCTAGCTAGGTTCGCGCATCTCTTTATTTTTTTTTCAATACCACTATATGTTGACTATGATTTGATTGAATTCTATTCTCGTAAAGTGGATCGAGAGGCAACCACAGGGGACCAATTTCTGTGGATATTTCGTTTGCGAGTGGATTCGTCGTTCGGTCACTGAGCGGGACCCAAAGAAATTTTTAGACGTACGTGAACAATCATATTCATCAATTGATCTCCAGTGTCATTCATAATTTTTGATAGTCATGATTAATATTCGTATTGATCTCCTTCTTTTATAGGCAGAGCCATTGCGCGAGAGTATGCCACTAAAGAAGCGCTTTCAAGCACTAGCAGAGGAACTTGCGGGGTTTCTGCTCAGCGAAGTCATACCTACAAAAGGAAAATACAATGGAGAATAGCGGTGAAGTCCCGGTTATGATCTCCCGTGTAACCGAATAGACGGGCTCTAGTCCCGGTTATGATCTCCACACACGTGTAATCGAATAGACGGGCTCTAGTCCCGGTTATGAGCACCTCCATGTAACCGGATAGACGTGAACATATTTTTATTTATGAACATTTTGATATGTTATATGTAGTTTCTGTTTTTAATTAATTAAACGCATATTTTTTTGCACCATTTCAATATTAAATTGGGAGGAAAAACAAAAAATTACAGGCTGCCACGTGTGAGGTCCTTGGTCCCGGGTCGTATGACCAATCGGGACTAGAGGTCCTCCACCACGCCCGCGCCTCGGCGGCCACGTGGGAGCCTGTTGTTCCGGGTCGTAACGGACCCGGTACTAGAGGGGGGACCTCTAGTGTCGCCTTGCTAGTCCCGGGTGGACACCCGGTACTAGAGACCCTTACGACCTGGGACCAGTGACCCTGTTTCCACTAGTGTGCATCAAAGCGTCATCCTTCTATTAATTTGAGGAGATGGAATACCTCGACCTTAGTCTCATCGTAAGAGTGAGAGAGAATAACAAAGCGACTTCGTGCAAACCGTGAAGACTGAAGAGCAACCATGATGGTCTCGACCATAAAATTGTTTTATTCGTGTGCGTGCAGTTAGTTGCCACGACGTTTTCAAGTAAGTGCACCAAATGGGTGCAATGAACTGAATTCGATATCCTAGGAAGGGCCGATCGATGTCCGACTACAAACTAAAAAATATCCTATGTAAACAGTACATGCACCATTATTTTTCTTCTTGATCTTTTATTTGCTTTCTCACGAGCACCTTTTTTTATATATTTCACAGCATATATCTCGTCGCACGCTTGGCCCATCACGGCAAGTGACCTTGCTGGCCTTTGAATTGGCCAGCGTCACCGATTTATCTTTTTTTTAGAAAAGGGGAGTCCCCGATGCATACGGCCTTTTATTACAAATTTTCCAGAGTATTAAGAGTATTACATCAAGATAAAAAGCGAAGTCCAGAGTGACTACAAGCCAGCCACTGAGAATAAAAATAGTCCGAAAACACTAAGCAGCGCAGATTCTTCGGTCATGCTGCCACCCATCCCGGTTGAGAATAGCCCGCACCACCTCCATTAAACGGGAGCAGCCAGCCTCCATCAAAGAACGCTGGTCTTGCGGCAGGAGGAAGGACCATGTAGTAATCCAGTATGTAGCCCGGTGAACAACCTGTAAAAAGTGTGCATTTTCAATCTTGTTAAAAACCACATCGTTTCGACAGTTCCAAATTGCCCAGATAAAGGCACAAACGCCAATGCGTATACGGTTTTTCACTTTCTTATCTAATCCCCAAAGCCATGATCCAAACATATTAGCTAGACTTGTGGGTGGTGAGATACTATATGTAAAGTGGAGCAGTCTCCAGATTTTGTGAGTAAAAGAGCATGATATAAAAAGATGCTCAACCATTTCATCGTGGTGGCAAAAAACACATTTCTTACTACCATTCCAATTCCTCTTGATTAAATTATCCTTAGTGAGAATCCTCTTGATATAAAAAGATGCTCAACCGTTTCATCGTGGAGCAGTCACCGATTTATCTAGCGGAAAAAGAAACTGCTGCCTCACGCTTCGCTGTACGGGTCCGTGCGTCGTGCGGAACCTTGCTTTGATTTTCCATGGCGCTGATCATGCAACACAGGCAGGCCAATGCTTCGTTCCGAATCAGCCCCGCGATCAAGTCGATGAAGCAACGGCGCCCAATCCGATCATCCGTAGACATGGAAAGATTGGCAGGCAGAGCCCGAGTCGGAGACATACAGTTCGATCCGCACCCGATAATCCGACTCCGACCCGCCCGAGTCGGACTAGAGCCGGCTGCTACAAATACGCCTGGACTCTCCACGACTCCAGCACCGGCAACCAAACGCGATTGTCTATCGCCAGCGAAGCAGCCTAGCACCTCGCCGAGACGAAGATGACGATGGCCGAAGCGGGTGACGCAGCCAACGACACCATGGCCGCGGCCTTGCCGAGGATCGTGTTGAGGGAGGACGGTAGGCGGATGCGGCTGGTTGACGAGGAGACCATCCGCTACTTCATGTCGCGCCCGCTTCGCCCGCCCATGATGTGCATGTACAGCGCCGAGCTTATGCGCATGGTGGGGCTCGACGACGCGGAGGTCGACACCTTGCTCCGAGCGTCCCAGAACGCGCTGAAGGCCCACGATATCCAGGTCGACGTCCTCCGGCAGTACAATGACAGGGGATACGCCTACCTCGAGATCCCTGAACTCTACCCCGACGACAACATGGACGAGCAGGCCACTGGACTCAACTAGTTTATCAGATCACCTCCTGTTTGTGTATCGATTCGACGTATGCTGCTGCTCTTGGAAATGTAATCAATGTAGTACTCCCTCCGATCCATATTAGTGGGCATAGCTTTGTCTAGATACATATATCTATGTATCTAGACAAAGCTATGCCCACTAATATGGATCGGAAGTAGTACTAGATTGTTTTAATTATCAATTGTACTGTTCAGCTACGGCTGTATTACAAAATATCTGTCTCAGCTAGCTGAGTTAGTTATGTACTAATGATTAAGAGAACTTGCCTGTGGCAATGGCAAGATGGTTAGGAGGGTGGTTATACCCCTAGCTCATCAGAGTTCAAACCCCAGTTTTGACGTTGGTGTTTCTCATTCAGACGAAATATTCTTTCAGTGGGAGGCGACGTTCCCGTCGACAGCGAAGCGCTCGTGGCGACTTCGTAAATCTTAAGCCGGCTCAGTCTTTCGGAGGTGCTCATAGGGGTAGGGTGTGCGTGTATGCGCGTGTATGTGAGCGTCTGCATTGTACTATGTTTCTCAAAAAAAAAATACCTATGACGATTAAGAGTACTAGCAAATTGCCCGTGCATTGTAACGGGAGAGATTAAATATGCGCCGTGAAACCTCACAAAGTAATGTTTTGTCGGTATAGCTCTAGCATGTCTCAATTTGTCAGTTACGCACTCAATTAAGCTCAGTGGTTCATGGAACATCAATGGGAAGGTCTTATTCACAGATACAATTCTTGAGTATTTCTCCATAGTTGATAAGTAGATAAAGCCTGATAGTATCCCTTGAAATACCTCACTACTGTTGGTGAGCACAGAACTAATTGTACTCTTTTCTGCACCATTTAAAATTGTCAATATGAAATCTCTACTGAAATTATACTACAACTTATTATTGCACAAATATGACTCATAAATATATCAGCTAGCAGCACAACTGCACAAACACATCTAGCAGGTAGGAGCAAGCACATCCACTCGGTGTAGACAACAGCAAACACATCTAGCATTCTAGCGGTATAAGCATGCAGAAAATATTGGCAGCGTAGCAGTGCCGCATCTACCCGGACGACGAGACCAGGAGCATGAAACAAATTCAAGGGCAGGTCCAGCTCCATGCCCATGGCCGCATGGCGCGCGCCAGATCCCTGCTGCACCAAGAAGTCATTCTTCAAACGAATCAAACACACAGGGAACGGCAGAGGAATTGACTGCTGCCTCGATCTGTACTACTCCCTTGGCTCGGTGTCCTCCTCTCCTCTCCCATCAATCAGTTATTGGTCGGATCCCACCAAAAACGCGGCAAGGGCGTTGTCCCGGCACTGCCGCTTCCTAGAGCGGTTAGCATGTACATGACGTAGAGCCTTGCAGCTAGGTGCCACCCACGAGAAATCGAGCTGGGCTTCCGAAAAAAAAGAGAAACCGAGATGGGCAGAGGATGACAGAGGGAGGCGGGTTCGTCGGGATTTTTGTTTGATGCATTGGATCGGTCTCCGTCTTCTTTTCCGATTGCATGTGCGCCGGGCGTTCTTGCCTCTTGATAAATCTGCACCGTATAGACATCCTACTTTTAGCGCGACAGATTTTCTTGACCTAGAAAGATATATTTAACCACAAGAAAACAAATAAAAATCTTACAATAATTCTACTCCTACATATCTATACTATACATGTTTTTATAAATATGCTTACCTACTCATACACTAAGACAACTATTAAGATATTTTCAGACCATATGATTTACATACCTCTATCATTTATATGTATTAATATAGTTTATGCAATTGTAATATAATTTATGAAGAGAATAATATTACAAAATATGTTTAAATAGAACACAATGCATGATATATTTTCATCTACGTGCATTTAAATTGTATATAAAACAAAATGTTAACTATTATTAATAAACTTTTCTATGTTACTAACTATGTTATATATCTATCAGAAAATTATACTCGCTAAAACAATCATTGTAAAAATAATTTTGAAGTATAAAGTTTCAGTACAAACCGTATGGGAGTAGGAGGGTAAAGAGCTCCCATACCGACTGGTCAGCCATGTACTCAGCCATCCTCTTGTACATCAGAGAGGACTGATGAACCGATGTTGGACAGGCAGCATCAAAAGGCTACCTCATCTCATGCCATGTGTTTCCGGAAATGCTCGTGTTCTCCAATAATTCAAGTTTCCTTGCCAGTACAATAATTGAAGTTACCTTGCCTGTACAACAATTGAAGTTTCCTTTGTACAATAATTAAAGTTGGACGTGGAGCCTCCATTGCTCTGCACAAAACTGACCACATGCATTGCCGGTTTGTGCCTCCTCTGTAATTCGGGTATTCTGAAAATATAAAAGAGAAATCGAGCTAGGCAGAGGATGACAGAGGGAGGCGGGTTCGTCGGGATTTTTCTATTTCACCGAACAGGTACTTTAACTTGGCTGTGTCAAAGTGGTAATTATTTTCTAAATCAGCCTAGCAGTGAGAGGTAAAACTGGAAAGTGCAATACGGATCATCACCTGAAAACATATTATATAGTAGAGATTGTTCAAGTATCATCTGTTTTTTTTTTGAGACAATCAAGCGTCATCTGTTAATTTGTTTTTTCACAGCATATCTCGTCGCACCCTTGGCCCATCACGGCAAGTGACCTTCCTGGCCTTTCTTGGGCCATTGCCTTCCAATTCATCTAGCCGAAAAGAAGGAATAAAACTGCTGCCTCACGCTTCGCTGTACGGGTACGTGCCAATTTTTTTTAATAATACATTTATTTAATTAAATTCGAAAAATATTACGGAAAACTACGAATTTACAGGAATAATACGGCCTCGGCCAGATTTGGGCCGACAAGACCTCGTCGGCCAGAATTGGGCCGAAAAGCGCCAGTCGGCTGAACTCCAGCCGACTGCTTTGCATGGCGGGCCACGCCTATGGCCGACAGGCCTTTCGGCGTCACGTGGCCTCCCGTCGGCCCAAGCCTGGCCGACCGGCCCCTGATCGGCGAAAGCCTGGCCGACGGGGTGCTGAATAAGGCTCGGCCGAGCCTCTTCTTCTTCCTCGCGTTCCTTTCCTCCTTTCTTCCTTTCTTTCTCACAGCAGCTCCCTGCTGCCCGATCTGTCAATCCAACCAACAATTCTTCCTGCATGTAGTGTTAGAGATTGTAGGCAGCTCAGATATACATTGGGTTAGGATTTTTGTGCAATTTCGTGTTGTTTGGTTAGAGCAATGGTGTAGTTTAGGTGGAGGTTGGTGTAGGGTGGTGGTGGTGGAGCGTGGTGGTGGTGGTGCAACGTGGTGGTGGTGCAGCGGTGGTGGTGACGGTGGTTGTCCATTGAATCGGCACGCTTCAAGGGTATGCGTTTTTTGTGGCTAATTAGAATTTACTGTTAATTATGTACGCATTAGTGTTAAGGTGGCAGTGTGATATTGATATTGCTAGGTATTTGTTGCGGTACTAATATTAAGTACATACTTGTTGCCGATTATAACATTAGTGTGCATCAGTGTGGATCAGTGTGGATTAGTGTGCATCAGTGTGCCTCTAATAACTCGAGGACCGAGGGAATATTGATAGATACACCCTGCTTGGGAGGAGAGGTACATGCCTAATTTATTTTTGCGTGTCATATATTATATGCATTAATTTTCTTGTTCGCTACATATATATGATTACGAATTTATATTCGTTTGCTGAACGTGCAGGTTGAAGTGGGCTGGGCTTTTACCTTTCGCGCGTCTAGTAGAGGCCATTCCTGACTCTTCATGCATGGTGATAGACAACTGTCTACTCACAGCGAAGCGCTCGTGGTGACTTCGTAAATCTCAAGCCGGGTCAGTTTTTCGGAGGTGCTCATAGGGGTAGTGTGTGCGTGTATGCGCGTGTATGTGAGCGTCTGCGTTGTACTATGTTTCTAAAAAAAAAACCCTATGATGATTAAGAGTACTAGCAAATTGCCCGTGCATTGCAACGAGAGAGATTAAATATGCGCCGTGAAACCTCACAAAGTAATGTTTTGTCGGTACAGCTCTAGCATGTCTCAATTTGTCAGTTACGCACTCAATTAAGCTCAGTGGTTCATGGAACATCAATGGGAAGGTCTTATTCACAGATACAATTCTTGAGTATTTCTCCATAGTTGATAAGTAGATAAAGCCTGATAGTATCCCTTGAAATACCTCACTACTGTTGGTGAGCACAGAACTAATTGTACTCTTTTCTGCACCATTTAAAATTGTCAATATGAAATCTCTACTGAAATTATACTACAACTTATTATTGCACAAATATGACTCATAAATATATCAGCTAGCAGCACAAGTGCACAAACACATCTAGCAGGTAGGAGCAAGCACATCCGCTCGATGTAGACAACAGCAAACACATCTAGCATTCTAGCGGTATAAGCATGCAGAAAATATTGGCAGCGTAGCAGTGCCGCATCTACCCGGACGACGAGACCAGGAGCATGAAACAAATTCGAGGGCAGGTCCAGCTCCACGCCCATGGCCGCATGGCGCGCGCCAGATCCCTGCTGCACCAAGAAGTCTTTCTTCAAACGAATCAAACACACAGGGAACGGCAGAGGAATTGACTGCTGCCTCGATCTGTACTACTCCCTTGGCTCGGTGTCCTCCTCTCCTCTCCCATCAATCAGTTATTGGTCGGATCCCTGATCGGCGAAAGCCTGGCCGACGGGGTGCTGAATAAGGCTCGGCCGAGCCTCTTCTTCTTCCTCGCGTTCCTTTCTTCCTTTCTTCCTTTCTTTCTCACAGCAGCTCCCTGCTGCCCGATCTGTCAATCCAACCAACAATTCTTCCTGCATGTAGTGTTAGAGAGTGTAGTCAGCTCAGATATACATTGGGTTAGGATTTTGTGCAATTTCGTGTTGTTTGGTTAGAGCAATGGTGTAGTTTAGGTGGAGGTTGATGTAGGGTGGTGGTGGTGGAGCGTGGTGGTGGTAGTGCAGCGGTGGTGGTGACGGTGGTTGTCCATTGAATCGGCACGCTTCAAGGGTATGCGTTTTTTGTGGCTAATTAGGATTTACTGTTAATTATGTACGCATTAGTGTTAAGGTGGCAGTGTGATATTGATATTGCTAGGTATTTGTTGCGGTACTAATATTAAGTACATACTTGTTGCCGATTATAACATTAGTGTGCATCAGTGTGGATCAGTGTATTAAAATTAGAGTATGTTTTTATCTGTAATAAGTGTGCATCAGTGTGGATCAGTGTATTTAAATTAGAGTTTGATTTCATCTGTAATTAGTCTGCATCTATGTTTTAAGTTTAGACTTTCATTTCATGCATCTGTATTTTAAATTTAGACTTTTAATTTAGCTGCGCGAAGATATGGAACAAATATTCAATGCAACGGCAGCAGCCACAGCGGCAAGAGCAGCAGGTCACGCCTCAGGCTCGACATCAACCACGACCTCGTATGACGTCGCACCCGTCGCAGAGAGCACCCTATCCTGACCAGGCTGGAGCCTCGACGTCGCAGCCTTCGCCTAGAGCACCCTCTCCTGACCAGGCTGGAGGCTCGACTTGGGAGCAGCAGTTTAGTCCCAGCACAGGGTGCCAGCTTCGACTACCTCCCCAGCCACATGGTAAGTACCTTGTATTCACAACGCTAAATGCTACGTACTAGTTGCTTACTGTTGTATTGCATCCAGGATATCGTCCGTCTATGTCCACTCAACAGTCGTCTAGATTGGCATGGGAGAGTGAGCACGACAGTGGGACCATACCTGCAGCACGCACAGAACTGGAAAATTGGTTGGGTATGTACAATACTCCTCCGCCGTACCCCACACAGGAGACGCAGGATGACGATGATGCTGGATCACTGATTCCTGGACGTGCGGTTGTGCCACCTACCAGGCTGGGTTGGACTTCGCCAGATGCAAACCTTGTCAGACCTCCGCGCATGCTCAGATGTCGTCCCTGACACTTCCGGTATATGTGGTCGACGCCCATCCAGCCCCCTACTCGTGATCCTCGTATTTCGATTTGTATGTCAGACATATTTGTATTTCGATTTGTATGCGAGACATATTCATATTTATGTTTGTATGAGACATATTATGTACGTACGAGACATATTATTATCTAAGTAGGAGACATATTCATATTATGTACGTACGAGACATATTATTAGGATATGTACGACACATATCCTTCCACATTGCATCGATACATTAATCTAACATACAACTACAACTCTCCGTTACAACTTCAGTAGTTCTACGTACTGGATCTTAAAGATACTTGTAAATAATACATATAACTCAACGATAACTAATTCTAATCAACGACTTCACTTCCCTCTGCCACGTGTTCGTGATGGAGGCATGAACTCATCATCACTATTTTCATCGGCGACAGCCTTCGATGCGCCAACACTCTTGAACTTACGTCTGCGCTTGCCTCGTTTAGAAGGCATGAAATCATCATCACTGTCAGCTTTGGCCTTTGATATAACCTTCTTCACGTCATCAGCGTACAATGCATTATGTGGACGGCCATTAGGACAAGCGCCAAAAAGAGCTTCCATCCAACCAAAATGAGAGATCTCTTTGTTCGGAAACTGTGCGTCTGCAGGCCAGCGCTGCACAAGAGCAATAGCAGAGAAAAATATTTCAGACAAATAACACTATATTCTAACAAATAAAACTTTCGTACTCAGTTACCTCCACGTGAAATGCATATGCCTCCCGCGAAAAATGGATTATCTGCGACTTAGGAGTCATAGGCATGTCCCGTAGACCCGCCTCGATATCTTTTAGCTCATACACTCTCTGCCACTTCCACCGCTACCCATCAATTTCATCTAAAATTTCATCGGGGGTCATAAGCGGGATTTTGTATTTTTTGGCTATAGTTTCTCCCAGCTCACGAAGGTTGCCCGTCTCACTAACTAGCACCCTATAACAGCTCTTCGGCCTACCCTCCCTAATACTACCATCAGTCCATCTTACGGCTTCATACAGAACACACCATGACCTATGTTCCAAACTAGGACCCGAACTACCATACATCCTTCCTATGCGACTAACAAAATCACCACGCACCGCACGCCTCCATCACAACGTCTGCTGGGGTATATATAAGCTCACCCGGGAGACTAAGAGTGGGAGAAAAATGGCGGGAGGAAAAGGGCGGGAGAAAAATGCCGGCAGGAAAAGGGCGGGAGAACATGGCGGGGGAAGATGGCGGGAGAAAAAAGGTGGGAGGAGAATGGCGGGACAAAAAGGGCGGGAGAAGATGGCGGGAAAAATGGCGGGAAGATATGTGCCGGAACGGAGGGAAAAAACATACATGCAGAAGTCGGCCCAGCTTAGGCCGACAGGGCTTGTCGGCCCAATACTAGCCGATAGATTTCTCTGACAAGTGCAGGGGTCGGCCGACAGGCCTTTCGGCCCAACCCTGGCCGACCGGGCCTTGTCGGCCCAAATCTGGCCGAGTCCGTATTATTTTTAGAAAATCGTCGTTTTCCATAATATTTTTGAATTTAATTAAATAAATGTATTATTAAAAAAAATCAGCCGGGTACGTCCACCGACTGGAACGTTGCGTTTTTGTTAGGCAACCAGGGATCTGAATCGTAATCTACTCCGATTGAGGTTGTTATTTATGTTTTGATCTGCAGCTCCAAACTTTCTAGGGCTCGATCGCCTGAACATTTTTGTTTTTCCAACTCCGATTGATGGTTACAAGTCTGAACATGTCGTCACTAGCCGCGGCGGCGATTGAGTGCCGGCTCGATGGGGATTCGATTATCTATCGAAAAATCGTCAAGAACAAAGAAGACAAATGCTCCGTGCGCGTGCAAGGCGACCTCCTGGTGCGCTACCTCATCCGCCCGGTGGGAGGCCCCGAGCTGCCGCCGTACGTGCGGCAGGAAGCTCCAAGGAGATTCGACCGACGCTGCGACCTCTACGACCCGGACACCTTCTTCTGGAGCTACTCCGCCTGCCGGGACGCCGTCCACCACATGCTCATGCAGACGTCGTTCCTCCGCGACTTGGACCTTGGTGCTTACAATTGGGAACATTTCGTGCCCCATGGAATCGCCGTCTTCATCGTGCGCTCTTGTCGACGCGATACGCAGAAGCTCGGGGTGTCGCCCTTCGCTACAGCGTCGACATGACTCTCACCATCTATGCCGACATTCTCTACGACGAGCCCAAGGCGCTGCTCCTTGCGTGCATGCACGCCGACACATCAGCAACAACAACAATGACAGCATCCATGCCTTCCGCCAACTGCTCTATATGTATGGAGGACTTGGCCGCAGCTCAAGACACGGTTAGGCTGCAATGCTCTCACTCCTTCCACCGAGACTGTATCGGGCCGTGGTTCTACAAGGCAGCGACATGCCCAACGTGTCGTCGTGATATGAGCAACTGCCTTGTTGCTGTCACCAACACACCACGGGGCGAGTTTCCAGGCCTCTCGGTCGGAACCTCCTCCTGACCATGCATCAATACTTCCATGCAGGTCATCAAGAAAGAATTGTAATGGCATTCCCAGCATCTGGTTTGGTGTGTTTGTAACAGAAACATCTTGCTCGGCACATCTTTTCACTTGGTGTTGCATGTCTTGTGCCAATCATTTTCTTGATGTCTCGTTACAACAAAAAATAGAGTGGTGCGAAACGAGATGAATAGACTTTGGTTTGTCGCATAGGATTATCCTATGTTTCCAGATTTTGTAAGGTCGGTGTGTACGTATCTCGTAACTTGTTCTTTATTTATAAACGAGACACCTATTAGCCTGCAAGAAAAAGAAGAAAAAAGAAAGAAACTGTTCATGCACCATTTTTTTTTATTTCACAGCATATATCTCATCGCACGCTTGGCCCATCATAGCAAGTGACTTTGCTGGCCTTTGAATTGGCTAGCCTCGCCGTCACCCTTTTTTGGGCCATGGCCCTTCTGATTGATCACGCTTCGCTGTACGGGTCTGTGCGTCGTGCGGAGCTTTGCTTTGATTTTCCATGGCGTTGATTGCTGCAACACAGGCCAATGCTTTGTTCCGGATCAGGCCGCGAATCAAGTTGACGGTACCCGATCCGATCTCCGTAGACATGGAAGAGGATTGGCAATGGCAGAGTCTGAGCCGGAGCAAGGTTTCGGTTACCGGCCGGAATTCCGTGGAATTCCGCGGTAACCGGATTTCTCGGACCCCCCCGGAATTTACACATCTCGGATGAAAAATCTCGGATTAGTCAAATTTGAAAAAAATTTGTGCTCGAAAAATTTAAATTTTGAAAAAATTCGATGTTTTAAGTTTAAATCCTGAATTCTTGCCGAAATATTGGGCCGGTATTTCCGGTAACCGGGGTTACCGGAAAATACCGGCCCCCTCCGGAATTTTTTTTGAACCGGTATCCGAAACCTTGAGCCGGAGACATGTACACTTTGATCGGCAGCCGATGATCCGAGTCCGACTCTGACCCGCCCTAGGACCAGAGGCTGCTACAAATAAGCCTGGACTCTCCACGACTCCACAACCAGAAACCAAACGCGAGTGTCTATCAGCAGCGAAGCCTCTTTAACACCTCGTAGCGACGAAGATGACGGTGGCCGGATAGGGTGATGCCGCCGACACCATCGCCGCCGCTACCTTGCCGAGGATCGTGGTGACGGAGGACGGGAGACGGATGAGGCTGGTGGACGAGGAGACCATCCGCTACTTGCTGTCGCGCCCGCTTCGCCCGGCCATGATGTGCATGTACAGCGCCGAGCTTATGCGCATGGTGGGGCTCGACGACGCGGAGGTCGACACCTT
Organism: Poa pratensis; assembly: GCA_947311845.1. Lineage (NCBI taxonomy): Eukaryota > Viridiplantae > Streptophyta > Magnoliopsida > Poales > Poaceae > Poa > Poa pratensis. The sequence goes on from CAMZMU010000052.1 coordinate 38,231,358, forward strand.
ACTCCGAGCGTCCCAGAACGCGCAGAAGACCCACCACATCCAGGTCGACGTCCTCCGGCAGTACAATGACAGGGGATACGCCTACCTCGAGATCCCTGAACTCTACCCCGACGACAACATGGACGAGCAGGCCACTGGACTCAACTAGTTTATCAGATCCATCGTGCGTTTGTGCATCGATTCGACGTATATGCTGCTGCTCTGGGAACTGTAGTGAAATCTGAAATGTTGCTATTAATATATTAGACTGTTTTATAAATAGTACTGTTCAGCTACCGCTGCTGTCCTGTGTTACAAAAAATCCGTCTCAGATCATTTAGTTATGTAGTGGTAATAATCGTTATGTTCTTTATCTAAAAAAATAAACGTTAAGTTTGTAAAATATACAAATAACCAACAGATGGTCTCTAAAAGAACGCGATGGTGGTTTACTTGCAAAATGGAAATATAAATATACAATCACCACGTCTTGGAACTTTGTGAGCCATTGGATAATGACTGGAGAGGCCCACATACGAAAGAAAATGAGGTGTTGATGTAACTCCTAATCTTTTTTAGGAGACTTCCGTGGTGCAATGGTCGGCAGGCATATGCGCCAAGCGCCAGCACCCGGGTTCGAATCCTCACCTCTACCTTAATGACAAAGCCGGGTTTGAATCCTCACCTCTGCACTAATAGTCACAAAAGGCGACACAAGTACAATATAGTAGATAATTTTTTTTGACCGTAACCGGCAGGAGCTCTGCCAAGTACAATATAGTAGATAAATTTGCTTATACACTTTAGAATGAAAATGGAGAAGTGCACAAATGGAGTATGTATCAGTCTCACATTTGCATAGTGTGTGTATGTTGATGCCCAACATTTTGGTATAAGTGCTTTAAGAAACGGTCGTATAATTATGGTATACTGTATACAAATATGGTGCAGCGTCATGAGCCCACATATTAGATACCTGTTAATCGACTATATGAACTATTTGGGCTAGCTGCAATGTATTAGACAAAACAAAATTGGGGTTTCCTGCAAAACAAATTTTGATTCCGTGTTCAGTGTAACAAAGGCACCAAATCTTGATATGTGCAATTTTCTCTGAAAGAATCCGTGGTGGTTGGGGAGCGGTGGCTCTACCCAGCCCACCCGTGTTCGACTCCTGGGGAGCGAATACTGGGTGTTTCTCACCCTGGCACTGTGTGCCATTTTCCCCTGCGAGCGGTGCTTCCGAGTGGTATTACAGTGTGCCCACTGTCGCAAGGGCTTTGCCCTGGTAGTCTTAGGCTCGCTTCGGCTGGTATATGTTGTCTATCTAGCCTGCGTACTAGGGGTGTGCGTGCGTGTGGTGTGAGTTTAGTACGTAAGTTCAGATACTACAGCCGTACTTAGCCTAGGGGACTCTCAAAAAAAAAATCCTACTGAGCAAAGTTTAAGCTGCAATCTATCAGCTGTTTGTTGCAACGAGACATCAAGAAGATGATTGGCACAAGACACACAACACCAAGTGAAAAGATGTGCCGAGGAGGAAGATGTTTCTGCTACAAACAAACACACACCAGACCCGATGCTGGGAATGCCATTACAATTCTTTCTTGACCAGACCAGATGCTGGGAATGCCATTACAATTCTTTCTTGATGACGTGCGTCAGGGGGAGGTTCCGACCGAGAGGCCTGGAAACTTGCCCCATGGTGTGTTGGTGACAGCAACAAGGCAGTTGCTTATATCACGACGACACGCTGGGCATGTCGGCACCTTGTAGAACCACGGCCCGATACATTCCCGGTGGAAGGAGTGAGAGCATGGCAGCGTTGGCCAAGTCCTCCATACATACACAGCAGTTGGCGGAAGGCATCGTCGTTGTTGTTGTTGTTGTTGTTGCCGATGTGTCGGCGTGCATGCACGCGAGGAGCAGCGCCTTGGGCTCGTCGTAGAGAATGTCGGCATAGAGGGCGAGAGTCATGTCGACGTTGTAGCGGAGGGCGACACCTCCGAGCTTCTGCGTTTCGCGTCGAAAAGTGCCCACGATGAAGTCGGCGATCTCATGGGGCATGAAAGCATCCCAGTTGTCAGCACCAAGGTCGAGGTCACGGAGGAACGGCGTCTGCATGAGCATGTGGTGGACGGCGTCTCGGCAGGCAGAGTAGCTCCGAAAGAAGGTGTCCGGGTCGTAGAGGTCGAAGTTTTGGTCAAATCTCCTTGGAGCATCCCGCCGCACGTACGGTGGCAGCTCGGGGCCTCCCACCAGGCGGATGAGGTAGCGCACGAGTAGGTCGCCTTGCACGCGCACGGAGCATTTGTCTTCTTTGTTCTCGACGAGTTTACGACGGATAATCGATTTTCCATTGAGCCGGCACTCAATCGCCGCCGCGGCTAGTGACGACATGTCCAGGCTTGTAACCATCAATCGGAGCTGGAAAAACAAAAATGTTTAGGCGAGCCTAAAAAGTTTGGAGCTGCAGATCAGAACACAAATACCAACCTCAATTGGAGTAGATTAGGATTCAGAGCCCTGGTTGCCTAACAAAAACGCAAGGTGCCGGTCGGCGGACGGAGGCGTACAGTGAAGCGTGAGGCAGCAGTTTTATTCCTTCTTTTCGGCTAGATCAATCGGAAGGCAATGGCCCAAGAAAGGCCAGCAAGGTCACTTGCCGTGATGGGCCAAGGGTGCGACGAGAAATGCTGTGAAAATAAAAAAATAAGCAGATGATGCTTGAACAATACTCATTATCCATATGCTTTCTCTGAATCTTGTTCAGTAGTATATATAGAAACTTGTTCCAATGGCCTAAATATCACCCAGCCCACACGATATAATTATCTACGTACATATTAACTTGATGGTATTAAACCCAATAACATTTCCATATTATTTACTATATTCAAACACTAAAGCAATCTACATAGTGCTTTACTTAGTCGAGGATACCCTGGAAAAGTACACAAGTATTATAAATTGCAGTACTTACAAAATATCCTGAATTAACTTGTAACATAAAGCGATAATATTGATTTGCTTTGATCTATGGTAAAATCCTTTGTAACAAAATGTTTTTATAACATTTGAAACTAAATAAAAATGTAGGACTAAGTAATTTTAATCATAAGTTGTACTAAATAAAAATGTTCACTATAAAAAGGGTGATTGAATTGGATTGCTGTAACTAATGATATGGATCTATATCAGACTGATGATGAAATGTTTTTGGCCCACTAGAGCCATGCTATTAGCGTTGCAAACGAGAAGAACGACATATATCTTCCGGGAGAGAAAAAACACCATGGCGCAAGATGCAAAAAACAGTCAATCATGAAACCGAAGAATATTGCAAACTCAGTATTCGTTGATCTGATGGAAACATCACCAACATACTACTACCAAAGGAAAAAAAAACCTGAAGAAGTAGGAAGAGTAGATATCGTTAATTAATCTCTAGAACGAAGATGCAAACAGCAGTGGAGCAAAACGATGAATATCTAACAGAAAGACGGTGAATTACCACGAACCAATCCATACGATAAACCAATCGACACATATAAACAAACAAATCGTAGCCATCCGTGGAACTATCGGCATGTACAAATAAGTAAGATGCAAACACCTAGTGGACAAGAACACAAAAACAGATCAATATGTACCACTAACACGAAAAGGGGAGCCGAAACAAGATGAACAGGGTTCACCTGCCGGTCGGAAGGAGGTATATCTTCAAACCATCCCCACCTTGGAGCAAAATTAGTGCTACACGGTGGAAGAGGATGCTCGCATGGCCCGGATGGCAATTACACTGCTGAAAACCATTGATCGTCGAAGGTTTTTGCACTGTGGGTAGGAGGGGAGATGGGGAAGAAGATGAGGCTATGAGGTGGGGAAGATATATATGCTCTAACCTATCCATGCAAACAATAAATAAGCTATAAGAGCATCTCCACCTGGGCAGCAAAATATGTGTCCGACACCCCGAATTGTGCCATGTTTGGGGTTGCCCGACCTACCTGGTGGTAGACCCCTTCACAAAATGCTTCATTTTCCGGATGACACCCAACCCGAAAAATTGTGCCTTCGGGCGCATTCGGGAAAGCTAATCGGTTCAACCCCTTTGGAACGAGAATTGAGGCCAACCTCCGAAAGATCGGGACCATGCTCAACATCAGGCTCCCGGGTACCTTAAGGACATATTGTGTGTCATTGGGTTCTTCGTGTCACTTAGTCACTTTATCTCCCAACTCGACGAAAGGGCGATGCCATTATACAAGTTAATGAAGAAATTGGGTTGCCACCTCTTAGATCATCAACTACAGCAAGGCTACCGGCATGATTGCTGGATGGCGATGGAGCTCCTCAATTTCTCTCAGTCCTAGGCACCCGCTAACATCGTGACCAAGTGGACAGAGGTACAACATCCATCATCATCAAAAAAGAGCACTAGATATTCTACTTTGATCTATCCCAACTGAGACCACTGCGCATACGTCCTCTAGCTACACTTCAAGGCATCCAAAATGCCACCGAGTATAATCCTCTACACAACAAGCTATCATTTGTGAATCAGTGCAAATTATATTCAAGTTCCAGTTCAAATATTCAGATTGACAGAACTTTGAGCAGAAACTTAGCTACGGATCTGTTGCAAACCACATCAAACTTTGCAAAAGCTAGGACAATCGTTCAGTACCAGCATAAAAAGTGGAAGGCCGATTCCACGGCCAGTGATGATAAAAAGCAAGAAAAAGGGACAATAACACAGAGTACAAAAAAGACACTGTTGTAAAACACATGTTCACATTCCCATCTAGGCAACTTTCGACGCTCCTCACGCTCCCCTCGCGCCGTCCCCCCAGGCGGCGCCAGGGGCTTAAAATCCGGCGCCCCAGGTCCCTCTCCGCCGGAGCTCCCTTGCCGCTGCCGTCGGCGGCCTCGTCCGCGGCGGTGGCGGCTCCCCTCTGCTGCCAAAAACGGTGGTTGGGGGGGCGGTCCTTGGCGCTAGGCGGGTGGTTGACCGGCCCGTGGGGGCGGCGGCGGTCGGGGCTGAGGACGGCGAGCCGGCGGGCTCGCGCGGAGAGGGAGGTCGGGGCTCTGGCCGTGGGCGACGACGTAGGGTGGCTGCAGCGCCGTCGCTGGAGGTGTTGGGCGCCCGATGGGCTTGGCGGGCCCGATCTGGGCTCGTCGGGCCCGGGCGCGCTGGAGTGGCGTTTTCGAGCGGGGAGGAGCGCAGGGGCAGCGGCGCGAGGAGGCCGAGTTCGGCGTGGCAGTGGATGGGCCGCCGTTCGCGACGCAGCGGGCGTGCGGGCGGTGCAGGGACGCAGGACTTCCGTGGCGTTGTGCGCGTGGGCGCAGGAGGCGCGCTGGGCTTATTGCCGCGGTTTTGATCTTGGCGCGGAGGAAGTGTGGCGTCCCCGGGCAGGGCAGGAGGCCCTGTGCGCGTGGGGGCAGAGGATTGGGGTGCGAGGAAGCCGGGGCGGCGGCCCTGGAGCGGAGGCTTCCATGGCAGCGGCCGTGGAAGGTGGTGCTGCGGCTGCTGCGGCATGCGGTGGAGCTCGGTGGTTGACGACATGGCCGAGATGCCATCCTACTGCTCCCGAAGCTTTGCGGTCGGGTTGAACTCCGGACGAAAGCTCGCATGGACTTCGGTCGGTGCCGACGACGGCGGCGCCCTCGGGCGTCGTTCCCTTTCTTGTTTGCGTCGTCGTGGAGCTTTTCGACAACCTTTGCTCCTTTGTGAGCGGGCGGCGGTGACGGTCTCGTCACTACCTTGTTGGAGGCGCCGCTTTGGAGCCCTTGGCCAGCGCGGTGCAACGGTTTCACGATGGATATGCAGAATGGCGTGTGGTCGTGGGCGGTGGATGTCGGGGCGGCGGCTCCGGAAGGTGGTGGTGCGTCGAGGCGGCGGCCTCGATCTCCCACGCTACGGCGGTTCTATGAGGCAGAACCGTTGTTTAGTGTTGGTTTGGGTGGCGACCTGGATGGTGACTGCTTGGGCAGAGGGTTCGTCGACCCGACTGGATCGTCTTCGGGCAATGCGAAGGTCGAACTGGTTGCTACACCGGGGCGGCGGCCCCGGGCAGGTGGTTTTGGTGGCAACCTGGATGGAGACTGCGTGGGCAGAGGGTTCGTCGACCATGAATGGATCACTTTCGGGCAATGTGAAAGTCGATCTGGTTGTTACGCCAGGGCGGCGGCACCGGAGCAGGTGGTGTGTGTTGTGGCTTTGTCGACTTGGATCGTGTGGGTGGCGGGTAGCTTTGCTCGTATCATTCTTTTGTACAGATTGTATGATTTTTAGATCCGGTTTCCCTTATAAATTGGGTCAAATCTTTCTATCTATTCGGGCGGTGGATATAATCACTTTATAGCTAAAAAAAAACACAGAGTACAAGCATAACGATGGGTCGAGCAGCTAGCTAGCCTTGTTCTTCGAATTACACATTGATGGTAGCTAGGCCTGAGCTAAAAATCCTTTTCCATCAGGGGAGTGGAGGCAGCAGCTTCCGAGCATCATGGTTGTGCGGGTACGTCGGGGCGTCAAGTGGGAGCGCGATGTAGGCGTAGCCCTTGTCGAGGTACTGCCGGATGATGTCGTTGTGGATGTCCCGCAGGCGCCGCAACTCCCGGCCCGACCTCGCCATGGTCTCGAGAGCCTCCTCGTCCGTGATCCCCGTGCGTGATCGGATGGCGTGGACGCTGCAGTCGGGGAGGGGACGGGTGCTAAGCGGCGACCTGAGGAGCCTGCGGACGTAGGCATGGGGCACCAGCTGCATCACGTTGCCGTCCTCGTCCACGGCGAGGCCGGGGAGGTCTGCGGGGTCCTTGTCGCCGTCTCGGGGCTTGCGCTGCTCGATCTCCACCACCTCCTCGGCGTATTTCTCGTCCAGGTACGTGAAGTCGATCACCTTGTTCGCCATGTTGGTCGCCTGGACGCGGCGAGGTTCAGCATCCTCGTTCTCCATCTAGGCGACGAGGATGATGGCGGTGGCTCGTGTTTGGTTGCGGTGGGGTGGAGAGAACCGCGTCTATGTATGTACGCCCAGCCCTACTCGGACCCGTCTAGCTCATGTGCTTCGACTTCTTCCGAGCCCGGTCTTTCTTTGTTCATGGCCTGGTCCACCCGCGTCTCCAACTTGGACTCTGCCATGGACTAGGCATCGTTGGAAATTCTCTACTTTGGATGCTCCTGCTCCTAGTAGGCTTGTGAGACGGTGAGGCCTATTTGTGGTGCTTATCTCATCATGCTCTTGCTCAAGTCTCAGTGATATTCTCAAAAACAAAAAAGTAAGTCTCAGTGATATTGCTTGACTTGCCACATATGTAAATTTGTGTTGACTTGGGGTCAGACCAAAATTCCAGTAACCAAAGCAACCCCCTTCATATCCGCCCTGGAAAAAATAATACCCACAAGTGTAGTAGATCGATTATACCACATTTTGATAAGTAATGAGTGTCGAACCCGGGAGCTTGATGGCATTAGTGAATATAAGTAGTGAAGATTTAATTGTAATTGAGTGATTGGTGTTTTGGGATTTTTTAGAGTGAAGGTTTAACTGCAATTGGTGAACACAAGTGTAATTAATATGTTGTGATACGAGTGCAAAACATTGATAGTCACAAATGGGGGACACAAGTGCAATAGAGTAGATAATTTTTTTAATGCACAAGAACATTAGAGTAAATAAAAAATCAGTCGTACAGAACTTGTAGCAGAAATAAATAATCAGGACATTCAAGCACCAGCATAAACAAGTTGTACTAGTACCAACACATATATAAGGTCAATTCAAAAAAGAAAAAAAACACATATATAAGGTGGAAGCCAGATTACATGGCCAATAAAATAAAACCCAGAGCTTATTTAATAATAACTCAAACAAAATCACTTCTCTTCTATATCTATACTACTATTAAAAGAGCAAACTTGTTGGAATGTTTTAAATCTGGACCGTTCAATATCTGATCAAACGGCCCGGATCATCCCAATGTTTGGCAACTCAACAATGTCCAGTTTGGACTGTTTTGCCCTCCCACCAATCACATAATACGACCAAATTGCCACCATCTTTTCGTTTTGCGGTTAATTACAAAGGATTGTCACCGCTAAAAAGAAAAGAAAACGCTTGACAGGCACCCTCGTGTCTGCTTGTCGAACACCCCGACGCCCAATCACCGATCCGTGGACCAGGCGTGCCGCCACCAGGAAGGCCGCTGCCCACTTGCAGATGGGGCGCTCCCGCCACATCCACGTGTGCCACCGCCCCCACCTGCAGATCGCGTGACAACGACAGGGATGGGCGTGGCCGGGAGCATGAGCGCATGACGGAGCATGGCGACGGGTGCGACCTGCCAAACAGGGGCATCAGAGCGTGGCCACGGCGGCCTTGACGGACGCGACCGGGCAGACAAGATCACGGCGAAGGATGGCGACGGGCGTGACAGGCCAGGAGCACCGGAGGGTGGCCTTGGCGATGAGCGGCCGGCTGGCCGGATGCGCGGTGCCGCGGTCTCAGCTCGCTCCGCCCAGGTCCACGCGATGCCGCCGTCGTTCTGGCCGAGGAGCCGCACGGTTCCGGGGCAGCGGCGGCCGGTAGGCCGTGGAGCCGTGCCACGCGGGGTAGTAGGGGGCACAGGCACTGGCGGAGCCAGGGGGGACCAGCAGGGGCCACGGCCCCCCCTAACATATGGAAAATTACCTAACATCCGGGATTACTTATGCAAAGATCTATGTGTTCTGTTATACATCCACCTCTGAAATAGAAAACTGCATGTAGGCAGCTCACAGAAGATCCATTGAGAGATGAGAATGCATGTATCCTGCCACGAGCCTGCATGCTGCATGTGCTTTTGACCTTTCTGTTCTTTCTCTCCCCTCTCTCTACTCTTTAATATTCGAAAACCAAAGCGACAAGCTCCCAGAAGGCCAGAACCACCTTGAGCTCATTCGTTCTCCGATTTGCAGCACACATAATAGAGGGTAGGATCTGGGTTTGTACTGTGTTCTGCTAAAAAAATGTCGCGTGTAATATATTTTTTTCTAGAACAAGTGTCTAACATTAATTGGGGTATAATGATATATATTTTGCTACAGTCACGATGAAAAACCTAAAAATTATGTACAATTTTTTTGCATGTAAGAGTTGTGCTCAATCCTCGGCCCCCCCTATATGTATTTCCTGGCTCCGCCGCTGGGCACAGGAGCGGGAGCCGGGAGGTTGGGGATTGGTACGTCTTCGAGCTCGGCAAAGCAGAAGCTGGGCGGCGCGCAGGGCCTGCCGGCGGCGGGAAAGGCGGTGCGGCGCGACGACCCTGCCGGCGGCGGACAAAACAGAACGGCTCGGGTTGTAGTTGGTTTCTCGTCACGCGTCAGGATCAGTTTATCCGTGCAGTTTGCTATCTGGTTACCCACGTCCTAAAAATTGTGAGTCAGTTATCTCTTCTTCTTTCTAAAAAAAGTTACTCCAAAGGAAACCCAACGGACGACTAAACGTGGGATACCGGGTAGAACAGAGCATATTGTGATGGTCGTTTTTTATTTACTTGTCAAGCTCGTAAGAAAGAAGCGATTATTTGTTGCATATTTTAATTGTCGATGACGATTCTTTTAATGTACACAGTATATAAATGGATTGATAAATTATATCATTTAATATAAGATATACGGTACAGTCTCATATGGCCGGCCCCTCTCGACCGAGTCTTCGGCTTCTCTTTGATGAAAGACACTACTAATTCGTTTACACTCTTTCGTTAATGTTATTAATGTATATTGTACAATTTTAATTCTTCAAAAGTGATATAAATAATGTCACCTGATACACATTACTGTTATTAACACAAAAATTATGTTTTTTTCAATAGTACAAAATAGTACTAGGAAAAGTTGACACTGAACCCTTCTAGACCAAAACATTATGCAAATAATTGATTATTCTTTGGCTTGAGAATTACTTGTGTACATCAATATTCTTTAAAACTAGACTAATAATTGTGTATGTTTTAGTCGACAAGTGCATTCCACCTGCAATATTTTCTACTTATAAACCGCCCCGTTTAATTGTAAAAACGTGTGTTGCACGTACATGCCAACTAGTTGACAACAAAGAAACAAAACCGGAATCATCATGTCCATTAAGCCAGGCCCAGGTTCAACATCACAGATTACTACTGAAGGGGAGGGGGACAGCTTGTAAATTAGTTGTCGTCGAGCTCGATGTAGGCGTAGCCCTGCATGCTGTACTGGCGGATGATGTCGTTCTTGATGTCCCGCGCGGTCTGCATGGCTGCGATGAGCTCGAGGTCCTCTTCCGACATCCCCTGCGCGCGACGCTGAGCAAAGGACGGTGAAGAAACCTCATGAACATGTGGATGCATGTAGGCCTGCCCCACCAGCTCATCATCTTCCCGTCCTGGCGCTGCTGGAACTCATGCACCGCCAATTGCTGATCATCATGAGGCCCAGGGACGCTACTTGAAAGCAGTGGCGGAGCTAGAAAAAAATAGGAGCCTGGGCGGACCGTAAGCTAAGCAAAAAATTGAGAATGGCAACCACATATTTCGATACATATAATCTAAATATAAATATTAAATTGGACAATCGTGCATTCATAATAGTTTGTAAGCACAAAAACTAAAATTAAATATGATAGTCAAATGGACTTTATATAACTCTTTTGATTCATCCGTTACTCTAGCCAATTTAGTTGGCAAACTTTGGTTTTGATTCTTAAAATCATCACAATGACGAACACAATTGTTGTGCTCACTTCCCAAACCACCAACATGTTCGGGTAAAGCTTTATATGCATGCTTCCAATCCTTAAAACCGGTTTTGGTGAAGACTTCATAACCAAAACGTTCACCTCTTCCAGGATTTTTAAAGAGGAAGCAATAGAAACAAAAGGCTGCATCTTTTGACACACTATATTCAATCCAATTGTACTTTTGGAACCAAGACTGAGAAATGCCCTTTTATCAATACGAGGAAATTTCACTATTGGTTGGGTAGGTCCCTTCAATATGTATGCCCTCCTCACTTGATTTTGAAAATCTGGATGATATGAAGCAATTTGTCTTCTAAGAGCAGGATCACAAACAATTTCATCCGGATTAAACTCATTCCCTGAACCTCCTGAACCTGAACCAGTGTTGGGGTTTTGCACACCATTCTCTGAACTTAAATCGGTGTTCCCTGAAACTGAACCCGTGTTGGGGTGCTGCACACCACTCCCTGAACCTGACCCGGTGTTGGAACTTGCCTCAGTCCCCTGATTTTGCCTTGTAACTAAATACCTCCGCATTTTTTGAAGACTGAAATTAAGTAACTAAATATTCAACACAGTGATTAAGATATTTAAGATTCGAGTGAACTATAGACAGTAGATGAACAAATCTTTTACCTCACTCTGAAGATTAAATCAGCCCTTAGAGTTAGAGATCGCAACTACTGCGGCGGTCTGACGACGAGGAAACGAACAATCGCAGACCGTCACTGTCCCGATCTACAATCTGCAGCGGAATCGTCAAAATCGATGCCGCCGTCGCCTGTGTACGCGTACGCCTCGCCGCGCGTCGCTGCAGCCGCCGGACACGATAGGCTTGTACGAGGGTGTCGAGGAGACGACGGACGGATCGATGGAACTGACTTGATCACGTTCGTACGTGGATAGATGCTAGGCCTTTTAGCCATATGGGCCAGCTTATTGTGGGCCGGCTGGACAAGAAAATGTGAAAACGGCCATGTCGATTGAAGTTGCCCGGGCAAACAGCTACCTAATCGCTAATTAAAGCCTAATGACTCGATCTTTGCAGGCTTGCCGGACGAAGCAAAACCCGGGCAGCTCATGCCGGGCTGAAGCTCCGCCCCTGCTTGAAAGCGCTCGTCGATTCCCTCGATCTCGTCGGCGAAGGACTCATGCACCCCCAATTGCTGATCAAGGTACGAATAGTCCAGCGAATAGGCAGAAAATAGCTATGAATGTGTTGCAAACAAGAGCACTATCTTCACAAGGACACATACATAAGGTGGAACAAGGCTATTAAATATAAAAGGCAGGTAATTTAACAAGTCAGAGAAAAGCACATCTCTTTGGAGTCGTCGATCATGCCTCAACGTCACATAGGACTAGAGTAGTAATTATAAGCCAATCCAGGTTCAACATCAGAGAGTAGTAATTAAGCCAATACAGGTTCAACATGACAGAGTCCTAAAGTAGTAACTAGTTGAATGCCCGTGCGTTGCTACGGGAATACAAACAAATCAACATAGGAACCTAACAAAAATATATATAAAATCACATGAAACAATGATACATTTTAGGCTTGGATGCATCTCTCCGCCTCCCTTCGTTCCTCTCTCAAAGTTGCATTGGCCACCACTACTCTAGATTCGATACAGCCCCTTTGACATTTATCTTTCATGCGCATTCGGCGCCGCACAACCATCACTCGATTTATACATATGGCGTCCTGCAACCAGCGTGCGGCTTATAGATGTATTAGAGCAGCATTGTATCTTTTCAACTCAAAAGCAGCTCAGAGATTCTTGAGCGAGTCCAAAGTTGCACGTTTGGGTGATAGCTTCTGAATCATGAGTTAACAATTGCAGAAAATCTCTTGGCTACTTTGCCAAAGGCTCAGTATGTCATGGTCTCAATAGAGTAAAACCCGACAAGTTAAGAGAACCTACAACAAAGAGCATTGTTTCTAATACAAGTGTAGGCAGAGATTGTGGGAATGTGCTAGAATGAATAGCAGAATGCAGAGTATTCCGCGGATAATTCATGCTCCATCACATCTAAAGTACTCGCTACAAAGTGTATACACACATAAAAATTTAATCACGGTAAACTCAAGGCAACCGAGTCTTCAGCCGTCACACCAATGATGTATCTACATCTACCAAATAACAACTTGAGTAGCACCAATTCAGCTTTCGTGTCAAACCTCATCGCTTCTCCACATACCGAGATAAAGAACAAGGAACTCGCGATTCAGTGGAGAATCACCTGGAGGAGGTGGGCATGGAAGGCATTCTCGCATGCGTCCGACAACTTGTGCAGTATCTTGTTAAACGCCTCCAGGGGCGTGTGGTCCGCGGTGAGCTTCTGCACCAGTTTGATACATTACGCTTCAAAGTTTAACATGAAATACATATCATACCATTTGGAGTACTTAAGAGTTTCGACAGTAATTCATAATTAACCAAACAAGGAATAGAACATTATTTGTTCTACACCTTCATATTTTCTAGGTAGTTTTTCTGGTCACACAAGAATTTAATCAATTCTATTACCTTGCCTGTTAAACAAAAATCCACAAGTACCAAGACGACTTGCAAGTTTCTCTCCACATTGTTTCTGCCAATAATCTGTCGTCTTGACCTCAGGAGTTGTCCACACGGCAGCCGATGCTTCAACAAAATTAACTGTAGGTGAAGTAACCTCAAGGTGAATAGGGGACAAGAATACATGGTGAGCAGCAGCAGAAGGGTTTCAAGAATCTGGTATGTATGTACAAAGTAAAAAAAAGTCTAGACAGGTTAGCTAACATTCATATATACAGATAATTCCTTCACAAAATGCGCGTATGAACATATGGGAACAGAAATAACTCGTGCATGCTTTTCAATTTTCTCCGTATTGGACCGGAAATGTAGTTTTCAACATATGAGCAGCACCCCCTCTCTACCCGGTCCTTGCTGCAATGATTGAACTCCATAAGTAATACAAATGTATGGAATAATTTAAATACCCACGATCATGACTTTCTGCTAACGCGCATGGGTACCCTCTTCAATCGATGGCACAAATTTTAAATACTCATAATTTTTTTTTTGAAACGGGAGCAAAAGATTTGTTTGAAACTAAACAGGTTGACGAAAAATTACAACATGTATGGTTTCAGGTCGGTTTTAGATTGAAGGCGGGCGACAAAGACACCTATCTGAGCTATCCTAACCTCCACTTAGCTACTTCACATTCTATGCACAAACCCAAAATAGCAGTATAGATCTATGCCCATTTAAAAAATTGAGTACACTGTACTTCCAGGGAGGAAAGAATTTGATAGTCAAGCCATCTTCTCTTCCAGCCTCGATTTTTTCTTAAGCACAACCTCATGCTTCTTCTGTTCAATTGACTCAGAATACAAACGTCTAACTCAACAGGAATATAACTACGTACCTAGTACTGTAAAATGAGAATTGCAGCTGAAGATGATCAATTTATTTCAAATTCTGAAGTACCTTGAGAAACAACACCTCCATCTCCAGCTACCTAATTGTTGCCTCAGTGCAACTCCGTACAAAGGAAACAGCAAATTTGTTAGTTCAGTTTCAAATCAGAGAAGATAGGATATACTAAATCAAAATTTAGATCTATGTACATCTCCCTTTTATGACAAAAAATTAACCAAAATAGGATCAATAACAAGTGCAGCAATAGCTTGTATGAAAATCTTGCTCATAGTAAAGTTGGACAGGAAGATGAAAGTTTGACCATAAGTTGACTCATAGCAATAGCTTGTATGAAAATCTTGCTCATAGAAAATCAGGAGAACACCACATCTAATTGGACAGGAAGAAGGCTCTATAGTAAAGTTGTGCTTCTCCGTCTCAGCAAAGTTGTACCGTATTTGTAGCAACAAAATGAGAGAGCTGCGAATTGTTACAGTCCCACTGTTAAACTGATTGATTGTTAGAGGTGAAGAAACAGCAAACCATGGAGTGGTGTCTGACAAAATCCAATCAGTGTCCTGTTTCATGCTGTCCAGCTCTCTCCCCTGATCCCCTCTGCACGAGAAGGTGATGTTTGTGAGGCCTGGGCGGAGATAGTAGAACGCATGCTGCTACACTTGCCGTAGTACAGTAGCAATCACGATTACACCATACTAACGATCATGCCATAGTATTATCACCTCCAAAGTACCAGCTCATATAAAATCAAAGAGCAGCATCCGTATCAATCTAGGAAGGACTGAAAACTGCAGGAAAATAGGCGATGGAACGGGAGGGCGCTCAACTTCTGTGCTTCATGGACGGCAGCGTCAAGTGATTGTTGGGGACGGCGGCTGACCGGCTAGACTGGCGGCGATTGAGCGGGATATTGGCTTGGCGGCAGCGGCGTGCAGAAGGCAAGGTGAGCACTTCCCGTACGCGCGTGATCGGAGGAGACGGAGGCAACGCAAACGACGGTGGAAGGAGTCTGAGAAGACGGCGTCGATTCGCTCGGCTCGGTGCAGCTCCGCTCGTCCTTCGGCGGTGTCCAAAATCACGACGCTGTTCTAACGGCGGCAGCTAGGGCTCACACAGAGAGCTCCATGTAGAGGCGGCGGCGCTAGGGCAGATAGGAGAGGATTTGGGGTCGCGTGGGTCGGTGCGTGTTCTGCGTACCGGTCTCACTGGGCCTTGGCCCATGTGCGTGATCGCTGGTGGCGCGGAGAAGCGAGCGAAGGGTGGAGCGCAGACCACGGGCGGACCACGGTTAGCAGGACGTACGAAGTACCAACTCTCATTTAATAGTAAAGATAACACAAGGAGTAGCATAATATAACTTGACGGTCGACCATGACGGATGATGATGATGCAGCTAGTTGCGGGCGACCTCGATGTAGGCGTATCCCTGGAGGCGGTACTGGCGGATGATGTCGTTCTTGATGTCCCGCGAGGTCTGCATGGCAGCGATGAGCTCGAGGTCCTCTTCCGACATCCCGTTGCGCGCGACGCTGAGCAAAGGACGGGGAGGAAACTTCATGAGCATGTGGATGTAGTCCTGCTCCACGAGCTTCATCATCTTGCCGTCCTCCTTGCGCTGCTCGAACTCGGGGAGCTCCAGGTAGGCCACTTGAAATTTCTTGTCGATCGTCTCGATCTCGTCGGCGAAGGACTCATGCTGCTCAAAGCCGGAATAGTCCAGCACGAGCGTCTTTCCTCCTCGGGGCTGGGCGACTTCTCCATCTCCCCCCCGTCTAAATCTGGCGGGATCTAGATATGTGCGGCGGCTCGAGTTTGGTTTTGCGGTGGCCGGTGAAGAACCAGGTCTATGTATGTATGTATAGCCGGTGAAGAACCAGATGGATCAACGGACGGAGCGCAAAGAACATTGCACCACAGCTTTTGATGTTCGTCAAGCCCAATGCGGCCAAAGACATGTCGGTAGCGGAAGCACTCGATGGAAACAAATGGATTGCGAGTATTCAGGGGACGCTCACGGTGCCGGCCATTGTGCAGTTCGTGTAGCTGTGGCTTGCGGTGCAGAACACCCCCATGCTAACAGAGGAGCCAGATAAGTTCAGATGGTTGTTAACAGCAAATGGTCGATATTCCGTAAAATCTGCCTATCAAGCCTTCTTTCTCGGATACTCCTGCCTCGTAGGTCAGCTTATAAACAGGCTCGGACGAAGAGCGGAGAGCGAGACGATCTCGGGCGATCGTGGCGGCGGCCTAGGGTTTCAACCCTAGCCGCCACCGCCGGTGACATCTGCAGTTCCATCGTCGTCGCCGGCAAAAGATTCGACGGGTCCTCGCCTCCTCTAGATACCGTTCTGGCACTAGGAGGAGTGGGGACCTCGGACCTGCGCACGACGCTTTTTGAAGGTCCTTAATGTTAGAGCTTCGTTTTGGGCGTCATCTTCTTCGTTAATGGAGATGGTCTCGTCTGTAATAAGGGATCTTCCACGCTTCGTTCGACGGCAAGATACCCTTCCCGACGTCAATGGTGGCTTTGGAAGATTAAGTCTGTCTAGGTATGGTTCTTCAGATCTTGCTTCGCCAGATCAATATTGGATTGTTTATCATGGTTGTCGCGAGGAGATTTGTCCTCGCAATATCTATCCGGGCTGCTACGTCTTCAGCATTGGTGATTCGTTCTCTCGGCTCCCAACGACGTCGACAAAGTGGTTCGGTTATTTATCCCTGAAATATCAGTAGTGGTGCTCTTGCCGATGTTGCTTGATTAATTTAATGGCTGCGTGCGTGCACAAAGCCTTGGCATTGCGGCTCAAAATTAAAAAGGGAGAACCTTCGGTGGTATTCACAGGTCTGTGGTTTGTTGGTTTCGGCGTTGTTCCACGGCTGCCTTCAGAAAAGTACAAGTTTGTGTCATGGATGAAGAAAAGGTTTGAAGATCTCATAGATTTGCTGGTCTCTTTTAGTTTTGCTTTTGTAATCGATGTAATCGTGTACTCTTTGCTGGTTTAATATATGTGGAAAAATTCAAAAAAAAAAGCCTTCTTTCTCGGATCCAGGCCGGTGGATTATGCCGAGCTATTGTGGGGCAGTTGGGCGCCTTTGAAAGAGAAGATCTTTATCTGGCTGGCGCTCAGGAATCGCTGCTGGACAGGCGTGAGGTTGGCTGCAAGAAGTTTACAAGGTCCTGACAAATGTTTACTCTGTGGCCAGTTACCAGAATCGATTGATCATCTGCTGGCGCAGTGCCCGACCTCGCGATCGATTTGGTTCAGAATCTTGACAGACTCCGGTTTCAGTTTCTTCCAGCCGCAACCAAACATGACCTTCAGAGAATGGTGGAGCACGCTGTTTCGGTGTCAGCCCAGGAGTAAGAGGAAGGAACTGGTGTCCCTAGTCATTGCTTGTTGTAGGCGGATATGGCTAGAAAGAAACGATCGTTATTTCGATAGGATAGCCGCTACTGAAGATGTGATCTGCCGGCGTATCACAGACGAGTTTCAGTCGTGGCAACTAGCTCGCAGAAATGCAGAATATAGGGAGGAGTAGAGTTAGAGTTTCTTTTTGTTTGCGGAAATGCGGGTTGTAATCTGTAACAATTTCTCTTTTCTTAATGTCATGACATGCAAATCTTTTGCATGTTCTTAAAAAAAATGTATAGCCAGCCCAGCACTACTCCGACTTCCTATCGAACCCGGACTTTCTTTATTCGCTCGCGTCTCCAGCTTGGACTCGGCCAGGGTGTGGCCCACGCAACCAGCTCCGGATCAGAATAATTTTTACCTATGAAAATAACGGTCTCGCTAATACTCAGCAACTCAGTGCTCGTGATTCAAAAAAAAAAACTTAGTGCTCAGTCAAGTCCATCACAATCTGATCTGCATGACTGCATCGTTATTCATGCACGAATTTTTTTCTTTCCAAATTATCAGATACTCAGATTTGCCAGGTGGTTCATGTTAGATATGACAAATGACTTACAATAAGGATTCCCAACTATATTTGATGACGTCACATTCACCTAAGAACCAATTTGCTTCGTGGTTCATATTAATTCTAATTTGACCGAAAATAAGTCATGCCCGAAAATTAGAACTCGACTAGATGGAAGGTTCTTTATCGTGTGTTTGCACAAGGCAAAGAGCGGCCTGCGGAGTGTGCCAAGGGCACAGGGCCCACTTTTTTGGGAGCCCAGATTTTGATGCACACAAGTAATATCCCTATAAAAATAAATTTGCGTCAGCCAGGATTTGATACGGCCGGCGACTTCATGTTAAATCAGAGCTGAAGCAAGCCATTAGTGCGAACGACTTATTAAATCCTGTAGACCCTCCAAATTAATTACTAGCATACCTCTTTTAATTTGTGTAAAATAACAGAGATATTTGATTTTACTTTATCTTTTATAAACAGTTGAGTGAACAATTCGAACTGTTGGTCCAACGAGCAAACTGCTAAACCGAGACACTCATTGTCTAGCCACCACCGTGGTTTTCTAAATTATACGCAGTGAACGACTTCCAGTGGCTCTGCCTCCGCCTACATCTGTAGCGCCGTGCACTATCATCGTCTCGCCTCTTCCCCGTCCCTCACCCAAGAGCAATAGTTCGACCAAGTGACTTACATAGTTAATAAGCTTGTAGGAGAGTAACTTCAACGGCTTGTTGATGGGTATGACTCCTTCAATATTTTCCTAGGTAGGGCTCATTTTAGAATTCGGCACAGGGCCCCAATTTTTGCCGGCCCGGCCCTGCACTAGAGACGGTTCTCAGCTAAGCAACAAAGCGACTTGTGTTGCTGCATCAAAGCGTCATCCTTCTATTAATTTGAGGAGATGGAATACCTCGATCTTAGTCTCATCGTAAGAGTGAGAGAGAATAACAAAGCGACTTCGTGCAAACCGTGAAGACTCAAGAGCAACCATGACGGTCTCGACCATAAAATTGTTTTATTCGTGTGCAGTTAGTTGCCACGACGTTTTCAAGTAAGTGCACCAAATGGGTGCAATGAACTGAATTCGATCTCCTAGCAAGGGTCGATGTCCGACTACACGACGCAGTCAAGATATAGACCTCCTCGTAAACAGCAAACTAAAAAATACTCGTCGCACGATGTAGAATATAATCAAGAATTGTTTGCTCAAATTTTTCGGTCAAAGTTCATTTTGGAAAGCGTGTGCGCCTTATTCATTGAAACGGAGGCAGTATCCTGTGTAAACAGTACATGCACTATTGTTTTCACAGCATATATCTCGTCGCACGCTTGGCCCATCACGGCAAGTGACCTTGCTGGCCTTTGAATTGGCCAGCCTGCCGGCGTCACCGTACGGGTCCGTGCCTCGTGCGGAACCTTGCTTTGATTTTCCATGGCGCTGATCATGCAACACAGGCAGGCCAATGCTTGTTCCGAATCAGCCCCGCGATCAAGTCGATGAAGCAACGGCGCCCCATCCGTAGACAGAGTCGGAGACATACAGTTCGATCGGCAGCCGATAATCCGACTCCGACCCGCCCTAGGACAAGAGCCGGCTGCTACAAATACGCCTGGACTCTCCACGACTCCAAACCGGCAACCAAACGCGATTGCCTATCACCAGCGAAGCAGCCTAACACCTCGCCGAGACGAAGATGACGATGGCCGGAGCGGGTGACGCCGCTAACAACACCATGGCCGCCGCCGCTAACGACACCATGGCCGCCGCCGCCTTGCCGAGGATGGTGGTGACAGAGGACGGGAGGCGGATGAGGCTGGTGGACGAGGAGACCATCCGCTACTTCATGTCGAGCCCGCTTCGCCCGCCCATGATGTGCGCCTACAGCGCTGAGCTCATGCGCATGGTGGGGCTCAACGACGGGGAGGTCGACACCTTGCTCCGAGCGTCCCGGAACGCGCAGAAGGCCCACGACATCCAGGTCGACGTCCTCCGGCAGTACAATGACAGGGGATACGCCTACCTCGAGATCCCTGAACTCTACCCTGATGACAGCATGGACGACGAACAGACCATGGAACTCAACTACGAGTAGCTAATTAGATCTATCGCTTCTTTGTCCATCGATAAGTATAATGCTCTGGGAACTGTAATGTTAATATTCTAATTGTTGCACTGTTTATTAGCTACCACGCTGTTGGTCTATATTACTACAGAAGAATATCTAATGAATGTCTATCGCTTCTTTGTCTCGTTTTCCATGAGTTTGCATGTCAATTTTGGGATAGAATTTTTGTGTCGGGTGTTATAAAGCTAGCTGTTAATTTGACGAAAATACTGGGGATGAAGAATTTCCAATGGAACAAAGTAATTCAAGTTGGCAGAAATCAACGGGTGCGTTCCTAGAATATTCTAGATACCTAAAAAGGCGCCCCCAAAACAAGTGGGACCCACAAATCACTTTTCTTTCTCTTTCCTTTTCCGATGTCAATTTCCCCAAAAATCAAAATGGAATAGCATGACCCGCCCTTACCATTTCCTCCTCCGTCAGACCATGCTCCCTCATATGTTGACTTCAAACCACCGTGGCTGTCATCGCCTCCCTCGCGCCACCACCAATTTGTGGCCGACTCCAACTTCGCCGCCCCCACGGGCAAATGGCTTCTAGGTTGCAAGAGATTCCTTGAACCAAGCGTAGTTCCTTCATGACGGCCTGGCACATGTCCATCACCGCATCGTTGTGGGTCTCCTCCATATACGCTGTCAAACCAGGGACCACCACCTCAACCACTCGAAGCGCAAGCTCCGTGCCCTCCTCACCACCTCAAGCCCTCCCCCTTCGACCGCATCGTGCAGAAGCTACTCTTGACCCTGCTCGAGCTCATGCCCGAAATAGAGTCTTCTCGTCATCGACTCTAACTTGGGTGGCATGTGTGCGTGTGTGTGTGGGTGGGGACATCGACGCAAGCGGTTGGAACTGATGTTTCCCTCCCACCAAGCGTCGTCTCTAGTATACTGAGAATTTATCTCTGAAATTGGATACATAGGGTTTTGATCCCCCGTTTTCTAGTTTGCCTAAGAGTGAAATGCATGAACTTATCGACTTCATTCACTTTGGTGCACGTACTCTAAGAAGTATATATTGTCACTAAAGATTTGTGAAGCTCTGTTGTCTGCTCCTCCTTCATCAACGAACATCGTCGACATAATTATTAATTTAAAACATACTTATCGACGAAAGTACTTTGAAATCCCCAGTATGTTTTTTTCTTTTGGATCTTGTGCCGTTCTCTTTCTCTCGCTCTATTGACATCCAAAATTCTTCGTACGATCTAGATGTCAGGTTATGAACTAGTTTACTTACTGAGTTCTTATTTATCTAGATGGCCCTTGTAGAAGTTGATTTGTTTGGACGTTCCTTCAGACAACTTTCATGATGTTGTTGATCCGGGTTTGATCCGACGGTAGCCCGCCAGCATAATTAGAGTATGGGACGTGTCTTGGAACTGCTGAGCAATCACTAGGGCTAGATTTTAGGTAATTTATAGTAGATTTTTTTACTTAAAAAATTATTTTTACTATGTTAGGGTTTTAATGTGTATATTGTTACAACTTTTCATATAGAACAACATTACATTTGTGCTAATTATTAGTCATAGTATTTATGTTACAGAACTGTAATGTATATTGTTAAGAATTACATTTTTATTTTGCTAAATTTAAACTTTATTTTGTATAAAAGTTCTTCTTGTATCATTCTGACAATTGCATAGTGTGGTTATTGTGTGCATGCATATGTGTTGTCCGTTGTGTGTATGTGTTAATATTCATAAATATCATTTTAAAGATCACTAAAGTATACAATCAAACAAATATCTCAAAAGGGGATTCGGTTGCATGATTGTCGAATTGTATTCGTAGAAATTTACACATAATAAATTGGACATGGAGCCTTATTCTTCACCGTTATTTTCATGGTATAATATTCTTTTAGTAATCTTTGAACACAAATTTTTTGTTGACACTATTCTTTGGTGGGTGAATGCAGATTCACAATATATATCTGATAGTGTAAGTTATGTATCCTCACCACCGACACTACAGATGGTTCTTAGCTAAGCAACAAAGCAAATTGGTGTCACTGCATAAAAGTGTCATCCTTCTATTCGATGAGATGGAAGACCCCGACCTTAGTCCCATTGTAAAAGTGAGGGGTATAAAAAACCAACTTCGCGCAACCGGGAAGAGTAAAATTGTTTTATTTGTGTGTAGTTAGTTGCCACGACGTTTTCAAGTAAGTGCACCAAATGGGCGCAATGAACTGAATTCTCCTAGCATTTTAAGGGCTGATATCTGACTACACGACACAGTCAAGATAGAGACCCCGTCGTGCTAACAAAAATTATCATAAACTAAAAAAATCCTGTACAAACAGTAAATGCACCATAATTTTCTTCTTCTTTTTTGTATTTGCTTTCGAGATAAGTTCACATTTCCCCCCTGAACTTGCAGCAAAGTTCACATTACAACCCCGAAGTCTAATACCGTTCAGAACACACCCTCAAAATCTCAAAACAGTTCAGATTACAACATTCTCCCCATTTTGACTGATTTCAATCCTGGTTGTCCACGTGAGCCTGTCCACGTCACCCTCTTCTCTCTCGTCACCACACTCCCATGTCTCCATCTATCTCCCGTGAACTGCGCCCTGGTATGTCTTCTCTTCTAGGAGCAGGCCTTGGCCACGCACGATTTCTCTCCAGGCGACTCTTCAGTGCGCTCACGGTTTTCATGGTGACATGCATGCATGGCCCATCTCATCGAAGCGCGGGTTCAATCGACGACGGCCTGTGCTCCTAGCTGCACGGCCAACGCGTTGCTGCTGGCGGCGTCCGCGATGGCCTCCTCCAATCAGTGCGGCTTTCTTACAAGCACCTATTTTTTGATTTTCCCTGCATATCTCGTCGCATTCGCAACCTTGCCCATCACAGCAAGGTTGTGACCTTGCTGGCCTTTGAAATGGCCAGCCCGCCGGCGTCGCCCTTTCTTGGGCCATTGCCTCGCACGCTTCGCTGTACGGGTCACCCTGGCCATTGCTTTGATTTTCCATGGAGTCGACGAAGCAAAAGGTACCCCATCCGATCTCCGTAGACATGTAAGGATTGGCCGAGCCCGAGTCGGAGACATAGGCTTCGATCCGCAGCAGATGATCCGATTCCGAGTCCAACTCCGATCGACCCAGCCTAGGACTAGAGGCTGCTACAAATATGCCTGGACTCTGCACCACCGGTAAGGCGGTAACCAAACGCGATTGTTCATCACCAGCAGCAGCCTAGCTAACACCTCGCTGGGACGACGATGACTGTGGCAGGAGCCGGTGACGCCGCCGACGCCTTGCCGAGGATCGTGGTGACAGAGGACGGGAGGCGGATGAGGCTGGTGGACGAGGAGACCATCCGCTACTTCATGTCGCGCCCGCTGCGCCCGCCCATGATGTGCATGTACAGCGCGGAGCTTATGCGAATGGTGGGGCTCGACGACGCGGAGGTCGACACCTTGCTCCGAGCATCCCAGAACGCGCAGAAGGCGCACGACATCCATGCCGACGTCCTCCGGCAGTACAATGACAGGGGATACGCCTACCTCGAGGTCCCTGAACTGTACCCAGACGACAGCATGGACGAGCAGACCATGGAACTCAACCAAGTGTAATGCTCCGGGAACTGTATTGCTACTGTGTATCACTAGTTTAGTTCAGGGCTTCAGCTACTGATGTGTTACTAATTCTGTCTCAGCTTATTTAGCGATGTGATCGTGGGTAGTTATCCTGAAGTTGGTATCTTTATTTCGGTACGGTGCCGTAAATTTGATTAGTTCCATTTCATAGAAGTGTCAACAATCAACGTAGTTACATAAGCTCCAACGAAGGCACCTTACGAACCATTCTTGTTTCATGAATAAACAGAAATAATAATTCTGAATATATGAAGATTGAACATGGTCTCATATATGTTTTACACATGTTTTCACGAAGGAACAAATGCTCGTACATAGTTTCGTACTATATGTTTGTTCACCTGCTGCTACTAGTGTGTATTACTAAATACTCCCTCCATTCCAAATTATAAAATGGTTTTACCACTTCAACGTGACTAAATAAGGACTAGAATGCGTGGATCAACACACTAAAATCTCTAGATACGTACAAATCAACAAAAAGCTAAAAAATATATTTACAAACGGAGGGAGTATGTCGTAGCCTCCCGTCTCACGAGTCACGAGTAGGTCAATCCACCGGACGGGTCTACCTCACTCCTCTCTGTCTCCGTGCATAAGGCTTGTGCCAATGCATCGTATCTTAGTACGTTATCATACGAGTAATAAAAAATTACGAAACAACTAGCCAGGGCGGCGCCAGAGGTATACCCCTGTATGCACGGGAATACCCAAGATTTGGACAAAACAAATATGTGTATGTCAGCCCAGCACACGAAGGAGCAAACGCATGCCCAGTCCACGAAATCTCACCCCTCAGGCCAGCGCCATCGTTCGCTCGGCCGCTCGTTCCCAATTTTGCACCGACGCCTCCCCTGCCTCGGACAATCGCGCACCCGGACGAACACAACCTATGCGTTCTCTTTCCCTCACCCCCTCGAGATGCAGGCAAACAGCGCCGCCGGAGCGCTGAGGTCAACCATCGGAGGGAGCAGCAGCCGAGGAGCCGGAGCAGGGACAGGCGACCCTGGCGGCGGCGCCCCGCCCCTCCTCTTCGCCCCCACGCCGCGGCACAGCAACATAAAGCGCGACCTCCGACCTCGCCCCCAATTTGGGGATTTCTTGATTTGCTCTCCGACCTTCGGCACAGTTCATGTACTACATTTAGAGCAATTTTTTTGGGTGAATACCCATCCTTGATTTCTTGGCGCTATGACCACGCGCAAAAGTTGTATGTTATCTAAGATACAACCTTACACTTTCTCTTCATTAACTACTCTTCCACTTAAGGAAAATACAATAAACCGTGCTAAGATAATTGTATTGGGGTAGGCCTACAAGAATAGGAGGCGTGAGAGAATGTTTGGAACAAGACCGGCCTTTTCTTACCAGGGTTAATTAGATAGACGCCATTGCAATTTCTGGCTATTTGAGAAACCCCACTACAATTTTCAACTTTCGAAAAATGTCAGGACAATTCTATATACATCTCACATATGCCATTACACCTACCTAAACACATATACCAAATAATATACACTTGTTTTTTTCATCGTACATATGTATACTTGGTTCTATAATTATAATCATTTTGTAACTTCTTACGTGCGGTCCTCCTCCAACTCGCTACAACAGGTTCAATTTTTATGGTTTTTTAAATATATACTATTGGTTTTTTAAACATGCCACCCAAAAGGGCTTTAACATGATACTACTATTATCTCTCGTTGAGGAACGATCTGCGCTCAAAATTAACTTTCATAAAAGTGAGATTTATTAGTTTGATGGAATGCATAATGAGTACCAACAAATCTTTGGGATAAAGAATGGAGGCAGATGAAGGACCAGTTTGAAAAGAATATAAGTGACTTTTAAACTACCTCAAACTTATCTAATCTACCTTTAGGCTGTTTATATTAAACTTTTTTACTTCATTTTTTTAATTATGTTGGGCCTTAATCAGTACATTTTACATGATTTTCATATTGAACAACATAACTTTGTTGATATTATTAGTCATAGTGTTATTATCCAATTATAGTGTATATCATTGAGAATTACATTTGTACTTCACTAAATTTAAACTTTATTTTGTGAGAAAATTCTTTTTGTGTCATTCTGACAAGTGCACAGTGTGGATATTGGGTGCTTGCATATGTGCTGTGTGTCGTTTGTATGTGTTGATATTCATAAATATCATGCTAGAGACTACTAAAGTATACAACTAAACAAATATTTCATGGGTGGTTTCGGGTGTATAATTAGCGGATTGTATTCATTGAAATTTTCAGAGTATAAATTAGTCAATCGGCAGTTATTCTTCACCGTTCTTTTGGTGATATAATATCCTTATACTAATATTCAAACACAAAAATTTCTATTCACAGTGTTCGTTTGAAGTGCAACACAGGCCAGTGCAAGGATCAAGTCGATGAAGCGATCCGTAGGCCTCAGCAGATGATCCGAGTCCAACTCCAACCGCCCTAGGACTAGAGGCTGCTCCACCAGCGTTAACATAAAGCGATTGTCCATCAGCCTGGGCGTTTTTGTTAGGCAACCATGCAGGGCTCTGAATCCTAATCTACTCCGATTGAGGTTGGTATATATGTTTTGATCTGCGGCTCCAGACTTTCTAGGGCTCGATCGCCTGAACGTTTTAGTTTTTCCAGGGGTCAAGCGAGCTTAACGATGGTTACAAGTCTGAACATGTCGTCACTGGCCGCGGCGGCGATTGAGTGCCGGCTCGACGGGGATTCGATTATCTACCGAAAAATCGTCAAGAACAAACAAGACAGATGCTCCGTGTGCGTGCAGGGCGACCTCCTGGTGCGCTACCTCATCGGCCCGGTGGGAGGCCCCGAGCTGCCGCTGTACGTGCGGCAGGACGCTCCGAGGAGATTCGACCAACGCTTCGACCTCTACGACCCGGCCACCTTCTTCCGGAGCTACTCCGCCTGCCGGGACGCCGTCCACCACATGCTCATGCAGACGCCGTTCCTCCGCGACTTGGACCTTGGTGCTGACAATTGGGAAAATTTCGTGCCCCATCAGATCGCCGTCTTTATCGTGCGCTCTTGTCGACGCGATACGCAGAAGCTCGGGGGTGTCGCCCTTCGCTACAGCGTCGACATGACTCTAACCATCTATGCCGACATTCTCTACGGCGAGCCCAAGGCGCTGCTCCTCGCGTGCATGCACGCCGACACATCAGCAACAACAACAACGACAGCATCCATGCCTTCCGCCAACTGCCCTATATGTATGGAGGACTTGGCCGCAGCTCAAGACACGGTGAGGCTGCAATGCTCTCACTCCTTCCACCGAGAGTGTATCAGGCCGTGGTTCTACAAGGCGGCGACATGCCCAACGTGTCGTTGCGATATAAGCAACTGCCTTGTTGCTGTCACCAACACACCACGGGGCAAGTTTCCAGGCCTCTCGGTCGGAACCTCCTCCTGACCATGCATCAATACTTCCATGCAGGTCATCAAGAAAGAATTGTAATGGCATTCCCAGCATCTGGTTTGGTGTGTTTGTAACAGAAACATCTTGCTCGGCACATCTTTTCACTTGGTGTTGCATGTCTTGTGCCAATCATTTTCTTGATGTCTCGTTACAACAAACAACTGATAGAGTGGTGCCAAACGAGATGAATAGACTTTGGTTTGTCGCATAGGATTATCCTATGTTTCCAGATTTGTAAGGTCGGTGTGTACGTATCTCGTAACTTGTTCTTTATTTATAAACGAGACACATATTAGCCTGCAAGAAAAAGAAGAAAAAAGAAAGAAACTGTACCTGCACCATTTTTTTTATTTCACAGCATATATCTCATCGCACGCTTGGCCAATCATAGCAAGTGACTTTGCTGGCCTTTGAATTGGCTAGCCTCGGCGTCACCCTTTTTTGGGCCATGGCCCTTCTGATTGATCACGCTTCGCTGTACGGGTCTGTGCGTCGTGCGGAGCTTTGCTTTGATTTTCCATGGCGCTGATTGCTGCAACACAGGCCAATGCATTGTTCCGGATCAGGCCGCGAATCAAGTTGACGGTACCCGATCCGATCTCCGTAGACATGGAACAGGATTGGCAATGGCAGAGTCCGAGCCGGAGACATGTACACTTTGATCGGCAGCCGATGATCCGAGTCCGACTCTGACCTGCCCTAGGACCAGAGGCTGCTACAAATAAGCCTGGACTCTCCACGACTCCACAACCAGAAACCAAACGCGAGTGTCTATCAGCAGCGAAGCCTCTTAACACCTCGTAGCGACGAAGATGACGATGGCCGGAGAGGGTGATGCGGCCGACACCATCGGCGCCGCCACCTTGCCGAGGATCGTGGTGACGGAGGAGGGGAGGCGGATGAGGCTGGTGGACGAGGAGACCATCCGCTACTTCCTGTCGCGCCCGCTTCGCCCGGCCATGATGTGCATGTACAGCCGAGCTCATGCGCATGGTGGGGCTCGACGACGCGGAGGTCGACACCTTGCTCCGAGCGTCCCAGAACGCGCTGAAGGCCCACGACATCCAGGTCGACGTCCTCCGGCAGTACAATGACAGGGGATACGCCTACCGCGAGATCCGTGAACTCTACCCCGACGACAACATGGACGAGCAGGCCACTGGACTCAACTAGTTTATCAGATCACCTCCTGTTTGTGTATCGATTCGACGTATGCTGCTGCTCTTGGAAATGTAATCAATGTAGTACTAGATTGTTTTAATTATCAATTGTACTGTTCAGCTACGGCTGTATTACAAAATATCTGTCTCAGCTAGCTGAGTTAGTTATGTACTAATGATTAAGAGAACTTGCATGTGGCAATGGCAAGATGGTTAGGAGGATGGTTATACCCTCAGCTCACCAGAGTTCAAACCCCAGTTTTGACGTTGGTGTTTCTTATATAGGCGGAATATTCATTCAGTGGGAAGCGACGTTCCCATCGACAGCGAAGCGCTCGTGGTGACTTTGTAAATCTCAAGACCAACCGTCGGCTCAGTCTTTCGGAGGTGCTCATAGAGATAGCGTGTGCATGTATGTGCGTGTATGTGAGCGTCCGCATTGTACTATGTTTCTAAAAAAAAAAAACCTATGAGGATTAAGAGTATTGTTCAAGCATTTTTTTTTTGAGACAATCAAGCATCATCTGTTAATTTGTTTTTTCACAGCATATCTCGTCGCACCCTTGGCCCATCACGGCAAGTAACCTTGCTGGCCTTTCTTGGGCCATTGCCTTCTAATTCATCTAGCCGAAAAGAAGGAATAAAACTGCTGCCTCACGCTTCGCTGTACGGGTACGTCCACCGACTGGAACGTTGCGTTTTTGTTAGGCAACCAGGGATCTGAATCGTAATCTACACCGATTGAGGTTGTTATTTATGTTTTGATCTGCAGCTCCAAACTTTCTAGGGCTCGATCGCCTGAACATTTTTGTTTTTCCAACTCCGATTGATGGCTACAACTCTGAACATGTCGTCACTAGCCGCGGCGGCGATTGAGTGCCGGCTCGATGGGGATTCGATTATCTATCGAAAAATCATCAAGAACAAAGAAGACAAATGCTCCGTGCGCGTGCAAGGCGACCTCCTGGTGCGCTACCTCATCCGCCCGGTGGGAGGCCCCGAGCTGCCGCCGTACGTGCGGCAGGAAGCTCCAAGGAGATTCGACCGACGCTTTGACCTCTACGACCCGGACACCTTCTTCCGGAGCTACTCTGCCTGCCGAGACGCCGTCCACCACATGCTCATGCAGACGCCGTTCCTCCGTGACTTGGACCTTGGTGCTGACAATTGGGAACATTTCGTGCCCCATCAGATCGCCGTCTTCATCGTGCGCTCTTGTCGACGCGATACGCAGAAGCTCGGGGGCATTACCCTCCGCTACAACGTCGACATGACTCTCACCATCTATGCCGACATTCTTTACGACGAGCCCAAGGCGCTACTTCTCGCATGCATGCACGCCGACACATCAGCAGCAACGGCAACAACGATGCCTTCCGCCAACAGCCCTATATGTATGGAGGACTTGGCCGCAGGTCAAGACACGGTGAGGCTGCAATGCTCTCACTCCTTCCACCGTGAGTGTATCGGGCCGTGGTTCTACAAGGCGGCGACATGCCCAACGTGTCGTCGTGATATGAGCAACTGCCTTGTTGCTGTCACCAACACACCACGGGGCGAGTTTCCAGGCCTCTCGGTCGGAACCTCCTGCTGACCATCAACACGGTCATCGATCTAGCAAGAACTGTAAAGGCATTCCCGGCATCTGGTCTGGTGCATTTGTATTAGAAACATCTTGCTCGGCATATCTTTTCACTTGGTGTTGCATGTCTTGTGCCGATCATCTTCTTGATGTCTCATTTCAACAAACAACTGATAGATTGCAGCTTAAACTTTGCTTAGTGCGATTATTTCGGAGAAAATTGCACATAACACCATGATTTGATGCTATTGTTGCACAGAACACGGAATCAAAACCTATTTTGCAGCAAACCCCAAGATTTGGTGCCTTCTGATTGATATAGCGGAATTACTTTTTTTTGCTGCATCACGCTTCGCCGTACGATTTTCCATGCAACAGAGGCCAATGCTTCGTTCCAGATATTTCCGTAGACATGGAAGGATTGGCGCAGAGCACGAGTCGGAGACAGTACACTTCGATCCGCAGCCAATGATCCGAGTCCGACTTGGACCCGCCCTAGGACTAGGACTAGAGGCTGCTACAATTACGCCTGGACTCTGCAGGAATCCACCGCCGGCAGCCAAACTCGATTGTCCATCAGCAGCGAAGCAGCCTTAGCTAACACCTCGTCGCGACGAAGATGATGGTGGCCGGAGCGAGTGATGCCGCCGACACGGCCGCCTTGCCGAGGATCGTGGTGACGGGGGACGGGAGGCGGATGAGGCTGGTGGACGAGGAGACCATCAGCTACTTCCGGTCGTTCCCGGCTCGCCCGCCGTTGATGTGCACGTACAGCGCCGAGCTCATGCGCATGGTGGGGCTTGACGACGCGGAGGTCGACACCTTGCTCCGAGCGTCCAGAACGCGCAGAAGAACCAACTCATCCAGGTCGACGTCCTCCGGCAGTACAATGACAGGGGATACGCCTACCTCGAGATCCCTGAACTCTACCCCGACGACAACATGGACGAGCAGGCCACTGGACTCAACTAGTTTATCAGATCCATCGTGCGCGTTTGTGAATCGATTCGACGTATATGCTGCTGCTCTGGGAACTGTAGTGAAATCTGAAATGTTGCTATTAATATATTAGACTGTTTTATAAATAGTACTGTTCAGCTACCGCTGCTGTCCTGTGTTACAAAAAATCCGTCTCAGATCATTTAGTTATGTAGTGGTAATAATCGTTAAGTTCTTTATCTAAAAAAAATAATCGTTAAGTTTGTAAAATATACAAATAACCAACAGATGGTCTCTAAAAGAACGCGATGATGGTTTACTTGCAAAATGGAAATATAAATATACAATCACCGCGTCTTGGAACTTTGTGAGCCATTGGAAAATGACTGGAGAGGCCCACATACGAAAGAAAATTAGGTGTTGATGTAACTCCTAATCTTTTTTTTAGGAGACTTCCGTGGTGCAATGGTCGACAGGCATATGCGCCAAGCGCCAGCACCCGGGTTTGAATTCTCACCTCTA
Source organism: Poa pratensis (assembly GCA_947311845.1). NCBI lineage: Eukaryota > Viridiplantae > Streptophyta > Magnoliopsida > Poales > Poaceae > Poa > Poa pratensis. The sequence goes on from CAMZMU010000052.1 coordinate 38,262,836, forward strand.
CCTTAATGACAAAGCCGGGTTTGAATCCTCACCTCTGCACTAATAGTCACAAAAGGCGACACAAGTACAATATAGTAGATAAATTTTTTTTTGACCGTAACCGGCAGGAGCCCTGCCAAGTACAATATAGTAGATAAATTTGCTTATACACTTTAGAATGAAAATGGAGAAGTGCACAAATGGAGTATGTATCAGTCTCACATTTGCATAGTGTGTGTATGTTGATGCCCAACATTTTGGTATAAGCGCTTTAAGAAACGGTCGTATAATTATGGTATACTGTATACAAATATGGTGCAGCGTCATGAGCCCACATATTAGATACCTGTTAATCGACTATATGAACTATTTGGGCTAGCTGCAACGTATTAGACAAAACAAAATTGGGGTTTCCTGCAAAACAAATTTTGATTCCGTGTTCAGTGTAACAAAGGCACCAAATCTTGATATGAGCAATTTTCTCTGAAAGAATCCTACTGAGCAAAGTTTAAGCTGCAATCTATCATCTGTTTGTTGCAACGAGACATCAAGAAGATGATTGGCACAAGACACACAACACCAAGTGAAAAGATGTGCCGAGGCGGAAGATGTTTCTGCTACAAACAAACACACACCAGACCCGATGCTGGGAATGCCATTACAATTCTTTCTTGACCAGACCAGATGCTGGGAATGCCATTACAATTCTTTCTTGATGACGTGCGTCAGGGGGAGGTTCCGACCGAGAGGCCTGGAAACTTGCCCCGTGGTGTGTTGGTGACAGCGACAAGGCAGTTGCTTATATCACGACGACACGCTGGGCATGTCGGCGCCTTGTAGAACCACGGCCCGATACATTCCCGGTGGAAGGAGTGAGAGCATGGCAGCCTCACCATGTCTTGAGCCGCGGCCAAGTCCTCCATACATACACAGCAGTTGGCGGAAGGCATCGTCGTTGTTGTTGTTGTTGTTGCCGATGTGTCGGCGTGCATGCACGCGAGGAGCAGCGCCTTGGGCTCGTCGTAGAGAATGTCGGCATAGAGGGCGAGAGTCATGTCGACGTTGTAGCAAAGGGCGACACCTCCGAGCTTCTGCGTTTCGCGTCGAAAAGTGCCCACGATGAAGTCGGCGATCTCATGGGGCACGAAAGCATCCCAGTTGTCAGCACCAAGGTCGAGGTCATGGAGGAACGGCGTCTGCATGAGCATGTGGTGGACGGCGTCTCGGCAGGCAGAGTAGCTCCGAAAGAAGGTGTCCGGGTCGTAGAGGTCGAAGTTTTGGACAAATCTCCTTGGAGCATCCCGCCGCACGTACGGTGGCAGCTCGGGGCCTCCCACCAGGCGGATGAGGTAGCGCACGAGTAGGTCGCCTTGCACGCGCACGGAGCATTTGTCTTCTTTGTTCTCGACGAGTTTACGACGGATAATCGATTTTCCATTGAGCCGGCACTCAATCGCCGCCGCGGCTAGTGACGACATGTCCAGGCTTGTAACCATCAATCGGGCTGGAAAAACAAAAATGTTTAGGCGAGCCTAAAAAGTTTGGAGCTGCAGATCAGAACACAAATACCAACCTCAATCGGAGTAGATTAGGATTCAGAGCCCTGGTTGCCTAACAAAAACGCAAGGTGCCGGTCGGCGGACGGAGGCGTACAGTGAAGCGTGAGGCAGCAGTTTTATTCCTTCTTTTCGGCTAGATCAATCGGAAGGCAATGGCCCAAGAAAGGCCAGACAGGTCACTTGCCGTGATGGGCCAAGGGTACGACGAGAAATGCTGTGAAAATCAAAAAAATAAGCAGATGATGCTTGAACAATACTCATTATCCATATGCTTTCTCTGAATCTTGTTCAGTAGTATATATAGAAACTTGTTCCAATGGCCTAAATATCACCCAGCCCACACGATATAATTATCTACGTACATATTAACTTGATGGTATTGAACCCAATAACATTTCCATGTTATTTACTATATTCAAACACTAAAGCAATCTACATAGTTCTTTACTTAGTCGAGGATACCCTGGAAAAGTACACAAGTATTATAAATTGCAGTACTTACAAAATATCCTGAATTAACTTGTAACATAAAGCGATAATATTGATTTGCTTTGATCTATGGTAAAATCCTTTGTAACAAAATGTTTTTATAACATTTGAAACTAAATAAAAATGTAGGACTAAGTAATTTTAATCATAAGTTGTACTAAATAAAAATGTTCACTATAAAAAGGGTGATTGAATTGGATTGCTGTAACTAGATGATATGGATCTATATCAGACTGATGATGAAATGTTTTTGGCCCACTAGAGCCATGCTATTAGCGTTGCAAACGAGAAGAACGACATATATCTTCCGGGAGAGAAAAAACACCATGGCGCCAGATGCAAAAAAAACAGTCAATCATGAAACCGAAGAATATTGCAAACTCAGTATTCGTTGATCTGATGGAAACATCACCAACATACTACAACCAAAGGAAAAAACCTGAAGAAGTAGGAAGAGTAGATATCGTTAATTAATCTCTAGAACGAAGATGCAAACAGCAGTGGAGCAAAACGATGAATCTCTAACAGAAAGACGGTGAATTACCATGAACCAATCCATACGATAAACCAATCGACACATATAAACAAACAAATCGTAGCCATCCGTAGAACTATCGGCATGTACAAATAACTAAGATGCAAACACCTAGTGGACAAGAACACAAAAACAGATCAATATGTACCACTAACACGAAAAGGGGAGACGAAACAAGATGAACAGGGTTCACCTGCCGGTCGGAAGGAGGTATATCTTCAAACCATCCCCACCTTGGAGCAAAATTAGTGCTACACGGTGGAAGAGGATGCTCGCACGGCCCGGACGGCAATTGCACTGCCGAAAACCATTGATCATCGAAGGTTTTTGCACTGTGGGTAGGAGGGGAGATGGGGAAGAAGATGAGGCTATGAGGTGGGGAAGATATATATGCTCTAACCTATCCATGCAAACAATAAATAAGATATAAGAGCATCTCCACCTGGGCAGCAAAATATGTGTCCGACACCCCGAATTGTGCCATGTTTGGGGTTGCCCGACCTACCTGGTGGTAGACCCCTTCACAAAATGCTTCATTTTCCGGATGACACCCAACCCGAAAAATTGTGCCTTCGGGCGCATTAGGGAAAGCTAATCGGTTCAACCCCTTTGGAACGAGAATTGAGGCCAACCTCCGAAAGATCGGGACCATGCTCAACATCAGGCTCCCGGGTACCTTAAGGACATATTGTGTGTCATTGGGTTCTTCGTGTCACTTAGTCACTTTATCTCCCAACTCGACGAAAGGGCGATGCCATTATACAAGTTAATGAAGAAATTGGGTTGCCACCTCTTAGATCATCAACTACAGCAAGGCTACCGGCATGATTGCTGGATGGCGATGGAGCTCCTCAATTTCTCTCAGTCCCAGGCACCCGCTAACATCGTGACCAAGTGGACAGAGGTACAACATCCATCATCATCAAAAAAGAGCACTAGATATTCTACTTTGATCTATCCCAACTGAGACCGCTGCGCATACGTCCTCTAGCTACACTTCAAGGCATCCAAAATGCCACCGAGTATAATCCTCTACACAACAAGCTATCATTTGTGAATCAGTGCAAATTATATTCAAGTTCCAGTTCAAATATTCAGATTGACAGAACTTTGAGCAGAAACTTAGCTACGGATCTGTTGCAAACCACATCAAACTTTGCAAAAGCTAGGACAATCGTTCAGTACCAGCATAAAAAGTGGAAGGCCGATTCCACGGCCAGTGATGATAAAAAGCAAGAAAAAGGGACAATAACACAGAGTACAAAAAAGACACTGTTGTAAAACACATGTTCACATTCCCATCTAGGCAACTTTCGACGCTCCTCACGCTCCCTCGCGCCGTCTCCCCAGGCGGCGCCAGGGGCTTAAAATCCGGCGCCCTAGGTCCCTCTCCGCCGGAGCTCCCTTGCCGCTGCCGTCGGCGGCCTCGTCCGCGGCGGTGGCGGCTCCCCTCTGCTGCCAAAAACGGTGGTTGGGGGGGCGGTCCTTGGCGCTAGGCGGGTGGTTGACCGGCCCGTGGGGCGGCGGCGGTCGGGGCTGAGGATGGCGAGCCAGCGGGCTCGCGCGGAGAGGGAGGTCGGGGCTCTGGCCGTGGGCGACGACGTAGGGTGGCTGCAGCGCCGTCGCTGGAGGTGTTGGGCGCCCGATGGGCTTGGCGGGCCCGATCTGGGCTCGTCAGGCCCGGGCGCGCTGGAGTGGCGTTTTCGAGCGGGGAGGAGCGCAGGGGCAGGGGCGCGAGGAGGCCGAGTTCGTCGCGGCAGTGGATGGGCCACCGTTCACGACGTAGCGGGCGTGCGGGCGGTGCAGGGACGCGGGACTTCCGTGGCGTTGTGCGCGTGGGCGCAGGAGGCGCGCTGGGCTCATTGTCGCGGTTTTGATCTTGGCGCGGAGGCAGTGTGGCGTCCCCGGTGGGGCAGGAGGCCCTGTGCGCGTGGGGGCAGAGGATTGGGGTGCGAGGAAGCCGGGGCGGCGGCCCCGGAGCGGAGGCTGCCATGGCAGCGGCCGTGGAAGGTGGTGTTGCGGCTGCTGCGGCATGCGGTGGAGCTCGGTGGTTGACGACATGGCCGGGATGCCATCCTGCTGCTCCCGAAGCTTTGCGGTCGGGTTGAACTCCGGGCGAAAGCTCGCATGGACTTCGGTCGGTGCCGACGATGGCGGCGCCCTCGGGCGTCGTTCCCTTTCTTGTTTGCGTCGTCGTGGAGCTTTTCGACCTCGTCTAACGCGTAGTGGATCCAAGTTCTCCAGGTGAAAACCTTTGCTCCTTCGTGAGCGGGCGGCGGTGACGGTCTCGTCACTACCTTGTTAGAGGCGCCGCTTTGGAGCCCTTGGCCAGCGCGGTGCAACGGTTTCGCGATAGATATGCAGAATGGCGTGTGGTCGTGGGCGGTGGATGTCGGGGCGGCGGCTCCGGAAGGTGGTGGTGCGTCGAGGCGGCGGCCTCGATCTCCCACGCTACGGCGGTTCTATGAGCCAGAACCGTTGTTTAGTGTTGATTTGGGTGGCGACCTGGATGGTGACTGCTTGGGCAGAGGGTTCGTCGACCTGACTGGATCGTCTTCGGGCAATGCGAAGGTCGAACTGGTTGCTACACCGGGGCGGCGGCCTCGGGCAGGTGGTTTTGGTGGCAACCTGGATGGAGACTGCGTGGGCAGAGGGTTCGTCGACCATGACTGAATCACTTTCGGGCAATGCGAATGTCGATCTGGTTGTTACGCCGAGGCGGCGGCCCCGGAGCAGGTGGTGTGTGTTGTGGCTTTGTCGACTTGGATCGTGTGGGCGGCGGGTAGCTTTGCTTGTATCATTCTTTTGTACAGACTAGTAAAAGTGCCCGTGCGTTGCAACGGAATATAAAAATCCGACTAAGTAACTTCTCGTATGTGCAAACGAGACTTGTGGCAAACATAAGACAATTTTATCATGTCTTTCAGATTGCAGATCTGTGGTAGATCTCCCTATGCAAACCCTGCATACATAAATATAGTGATCATGGGGCGTATCCTCCCTCCTATTTGAAATGTAAAAAATAACAAAAAAAATCTGAAACAAAAATTTCTCTTTGTTAGTTGTTGCCTTTAAGTGCATATAAGATGGTGCATTTTCTTCTATTCTGGTATTGTCTTGGATCAAGGATGAAAATACCATGCCCTTGTTCTTTTCTACCTGCAAGTCGCATTAGGTATAGATTGTATGGTTTTTGGATCTGGTTTCCCTTATAAACTGGGTCAACTCTTTCTATCTATTCGGGCGGTGGATACAACCACTTTATAGCTAAAAAAAACACAGAGTACAAGCATAACGATGGGTCGAGCAGCTAGCTAGCCTTGTTCTTCAAATTACACACTGATGGTAGCTAGGCCTGAGCTAAAAATCCTTTCCATCAGGGGAGTGGAGGCAGCAGCTTCCGAGCATCATGGTTGTGCGGGTACGTCGGGGCGTCAAGTGGGAGCGCGATGTAGGCGTAGCCCTTGTCGAGGTACTGCCGGATGATGTCGGTGTGGATGTCCCGCAGGCGCCGCAACTCCCGGCCCGACCTCGCCATGGTCTCGAGAGCCTCCCCGTCCGTGATCCCCGTGCGTGATCGGATGGCGTGGACGCTGCAGTCGGGGAGGGACAGGTGCTAGGCAGCGACCTGGGGAGCCTGTGGACGTAGGCATGGGGCACCAGCTTCATCACGTTGCCGTCCTCGTCCACGGCGAGGCCGGGGAGGTCTGCGGGGTCCTTGTCGCCGTCTCGGGGCTTGCGCTGCTCGATCTCCACCACCTCCTCGGCGTATTTCTCGTCCAGGTACGTGAAGTCGATCACCTTCTTCGCCATGTTGGTCGCCTGGACGCGGCGAGGTTCAGCATCCTCGTTCTCCATCTAGGCGACGAGGATGATGGCGGTGGCTCGTGTTTGGTTGCCGTGGGTTGGAGAGAACCGCGTCTATGTATGTATGCCCAGCCCTACTCGGACCCGTCTAGCCGATGTACTCCGACTTCTTCCGAGCCCGGTATTTCTTTGTTCATGGCCTGGTCCACCCGCGTCTCCAGCGTGGACTCTGCGATGGTGTAGCCCACCACTAGTAGAAAAAGGACTTTTCGTCCGGAGTACTGTTTTCCATTAGCCCCGGTTCAGGCAAAAACCGGGACCAGTGCCTGGCACTGGTCCCGGTTCGAGCTGCCATGGCCCCGTGGGGCATTGGTCCCGGTTCGGTTGGGGCATTGGTCCCGGTTCATGCCAAGAACCGGGACCAAAGCTCCAGAGCCGGACCACGTGGCATGCCGCGGAGCTTTGGTCCCGGTTCGTGCCAAGAACCGGGACCAATACCCCTCCCCTGCCTATATATTGTTGCCCCCCCTCTCTCCTCTGTTTTTTTTCCTGGATTGGTGGGAAGTGGAGGTGCTAGTTTTTTTTCTCTTTGCCACGCACAAGATGTGTTCGATGAAATGCCCGACCCGCACCGAGGTTAGCAACTATATCCTTTTCATCTGTAATTGATACAGAAATATTGCAGGCCTGCATAAATTTCTCTATTCCCGACCCGCACCGTGGTTAGCAACTATGCCCGACCCGCACCGTGGTCATTTCACTATTCAAGATGTTATTGTAATGGTATTTGATAAACTTAATTATATATATGATGCAGATGGATGCACGGATGCGATGGATGTACGGCGAACGACGCAGTTCCGAGTTTATTGCAGGCCTGCATAAATTTCTCGATGTGGCTGAGGCAAACAAAGTGAATAATTTTATGCCTTGTCCATGTGAGAAGTGTCGGAACGTCAGGGAGTACCCTGACCCGAGAACCATTCAAGACCACGTGATTCGGAAAGGTTTCATGCCCAGCTATAATTGTTGGACCAAGCACGGAGAAAGAGGGGTTACGATGGAAGACAATGAAGAAGAGGAGGATGATGACAACTATCCTATGTTCCCTGAGGAATGCGGTGATACTGTTATGGAAGACGTTGAAGAAGAAAGAGGTGAACATCGGGCATCAGATGAGCCCGCTGATGGTCTTGGTGGGGTCATTTCTGATGCAAAGCGAGAATGCGATACAGAAAAGGAGAAGCTAAAGTTGGAGGCCATGCTTGAGGATCACAAAAAGTTGCTGTACCCAAACTGCGAAGATGGCAGCACAAAGCTCGGTACCACACTGGAACTGCTGAAATGGAAGGCAGAGACTGGTTGTTCTGACAAGGGATTTGAGAAGTTACTGAAAATAATGAAGCCGAAGCTTCCAAAGGATAACGAATTGCCCGAGACTACATACGAAGCAAAGAAGGCTATCTGCCCTCTAGGATTAGATGTGCAGAAGATACATGCATGCATTAATGACTGCATCCTGTACCGCGGTGAGTACGAGAACATGGATAAATGCCCGGTATGCAATGCACTGCGGTACAAGATAAGACAAGATGACCCTGGTGATGTTGAGGGCGATGACGAGCCCCCCCGGAAGAGGGTTCCTGCTAAGGTGATGTGGTATGCTCCTATAATACCACGGTTGAAACGTCTGTTCAGAAACAAAGAGCATGCCAGGTTGTTGCGATGGCACAAAGAAGAGCGTAAGAAAGACGGGAAGTTGAGACACCCCGCCGATGGGTCCCAGTGGAGAAAAATCGACAGAGAGTTCCCGACATTTTCAGATGACGCAAGGAACTTAAGATTTGGTCTAAGTACAGATGGCTTTAATCCTTTTGGGGAACAGAGCTCCAGTCATAGCACTTGGCCCGTGACTCTATGTATCTACAACCTTCCTCCTTGGTTGTGCATGAAGCGGAAGTTCATTATGATGCCAGTGCTCATCCAAGGCCCGAAGCAACCCGGCAACGACATTGATGTGTACCTACGGCCATTAGTTGATGAACTTTTGCAGTTGTGGTCCGAACCAGGTGTACGTGTGTGGGATGAGCACAAACAACAGGAATTTGACCTACGAGCGTTGCTGTTCGTAACCATCAATGATTGGCCTGCTCTTAGTAACATTTCAGGACAGTCAAACAAGGGATACAATGCATGCACGCACTGTTTAGATAAGACTGAAAGTATACATTTGGGAAACAAGAATGTGTACCTGGGGCATCGTCGATTTCTTCCGAACGGTCATGCCGTAAGAAAGCCCGGCAAGCATTTCAACGGTGAGGCAGATGGCCGGAAGAAGCCTAACCTCCCTGATGGTGATGTTATATATGACAAGGTCAAGGATTTAGAAGTAATCTTTGGAAAGGGTCCTGGCAGTCTATCTGTTCCGAATGACGCTAACAAGCGCGTACCCTTGTGGAAAAAGTGCTCTATATTCTGGGAGCTACCCTATTGGAAAGTCCTAGAGGTCCGGTCTTCAATCGACGTGATGCACGTGACGAAGAATCTTTGCGTGAACCTGCTAGGCTTCCTGGGCGTGTATGGGAAGACAAAAGATACACCGGAAGCACGGGCAGACCAGCAACGTATGAAAGACCCATACAACAAGCAGACGGATAAAGGGCGTCAATACTTAAGCAGCTACGCTCTTACCAAAGCAGAGAAGGAAATCTTTTTTGAATGCCTGAGCAGTATCAAGGTCCCGGCTGGCTTCTCGTCAAATATAAAGGGAATAATAAATATGGCAAAGAAAAAATTCCAGAACCTGAAGTCTCATGATTGCCACGTGATTATGACGCAGTTGCTTCCGGTTGCATTGAGGGGGCTTCTACCGGAAAATGTTCGAGTACCCATTGTGAAGCTATGTGCATTCCTCAATGCAATATCTCAGAAGGTCATCGATCCAGTAACTCTACCAAGTTTACAGAAGGCTGTGGTCCAATGTCTTGTCAGCTTCGAGTTGGTGTTCCCCCCATCATTCTTCAATATTATGACGCATCTCCTGGTTCACCTACGCGACGAGATTGCCATTCTCGGTCCTGTATTTCTACACAATATGTTCCCCTTCGAGAGGTTCATGGGAGTCTTGAAGAAATATGTTCATAACCGTGCTAGGCCAGAAGGAAGCATCTCAAGGGGCTATGGAACAGAAGAGGTCATTGAGTTCTGTGTTGACTTTATTCCTGACCTTAAGCCGATTGGTGTTCCTGAATCGCGACATGAGGGGAGACTGAGTGGAAAAGGCACGCTAGGAAAGAAAGCACTGATATGTAGGGACGGGCATTCTTTAACTCAAGCACACTACACAGTTCTACAAAGTTCCACCTTCGTGGCTCCGTATATCGAGGAACACAAGAATTATGTACGCTCCAAGAACCCGGGGAAGGATGACTCCTGGATTAAAGAAAAACACATGAGACCTTCGGCAGTTGGTTGCGATTACAGCTCATGAATGACACCACTGTCGGAGATCAGCTCTACTTGTTGGCCGCGTCACCATCTTCGACTGTATTGAATTTCCAAGGGTACGAGATAAATGGGAATACATTTTACACGATCGCCCAAGATAAAAAGAGCACCAACCAGAACAGTGGTGTCCGCTTTGATGCAACAAACGACGATGGGCAAAAGGACACATACTATGGTCGCATAGAGGAGATATGGGAACTTGACTATGGACCTACTTTTAAGGTCCCTTTGTTTCGGTGCAGTTGGGTCAACATGAATGGAGAAGGGATAAAGGTAGACCAGCTGTACGGGATGACAACAGTGAATCTCAAGAATCTTGGTTGTTACAAGAACGAACCATTCGTCCTAGCCAATGATGTGGCTCAGGTTTTCTATGTGAAGGACATGTCCTCCAGACCGAAAAAAAAAAAAACAAGCAAACGAATACATCAGACAATGAGCCAAAGCGTCACGTAGTTCTTTCAGGGAAAAGAAACATCGTGGGAGTCGAGGGCAAGACAGACATGTCAGCAGATTATGATAAGTTTGATGAAATTCCGCCCTTCACAGTGAGAACTGACCCAAGCATCCCGTTAAATAATGAAGATGCTCCATGGTTACGGCTGAAGCGATGTAAATCAATGTAATGTATTAAACCTTTATGTGATGTGTAGTAATGTATTAAACCTTTATGTGGTGAAAACCATAATACACGAGTGAGTTTTCTTTTTTGTTTTCTGTTAATTAATTGCATGACGACCGGTGAAACACGCGTGGTAGGTGGTTGTCGGCTCCCACACCTCCCGTGGGAACCTCTCAAACCTCAGCTTCGACCGTCCAAACACAGTTCCCCCTGCATACAGCCCGACGGTGGCTCGTGAGTTTGAGCGCCACTTCGATCCAAGCAGCGGTAAGACGTCTCTGATGATCTACAACCGTCCGGCAAGACGTCTCTGATGATCTGCAACCGTTTGGAACGGTCGCAGGTCATCAAGACGTCTTGCCACTGGTTGCCCAAAGATGCCTCTCCGAGTGACGCTGGAATGTTTTGTGTTTGAGCGCCACTTCGATCCAAGCAGCGGCAAGACGTCTCTGATGATCTACAACCGTCCGGCAACACATCTCTGATGATCTGCAACCGTTTGGAACGGTCGCAGGTCATCAGAGACGTCTTGCCACTGGTTGCCCAAAGATGCCTCTCCGAGTGACGCTGGAATGTTTTGTGTTTGAGCGCCACTTCGATCCAAGCAGCGGCAAGACGTCTCTGATGATCTACAACCGTCCGGCAACACATCTCTGATGATCTGCAACCGTTTGGAACGGTCGCAGGTCATCAGAGACGTCTTGCCGCTGGTTGCCCAAAGATGCCTCTCCGAGTGACGCTGGAATGTTTTGTGTGAGTGAGTAACCTGTCTGAGGAGGGCGGCTATATATAGGGTACGTGTGCTTCTTTAGTCCCGGTTGGTAACACCAACCAGGTCATGTGGCTCACGAAGTGGTCGTGATACTGCTGATCCAACAGCTCACAATCCCTCAAAAGAAACACACCCCTGATCCAACGTCTCACAAGCGCTTGAAAGAAATACACGATCCGTGTGCTTCTTTAGTCCCGGTTGGTAACACCAACCGGGTCATGTGGCTCACGAAGTGGTCGTGATACTGCTGATCCAACAGCTCACAATCCCTCAAAAGAAACACACCCCTGATCCAACGGCTCACAAGCGATTGAAAGAAACACACGATCTGTGTGCTTCTTTAGTCCCGGTTGGTAACACCAACCGGGACTAAAGACGGGCTTTGTGGTCACGACACGTGTCCTCCCCCAGCGCTTTCCTGGGCACCTGTCCTCCCCCAGCGCTACCCTGGAGGTTTTATATATTGTCGCCGACGCGGTAAACCCTAATCCACCATTCCTAGCCACGAACGCATCGTCTCCACGAGATGGATCCGCCACGCCCGCCGCAGCGCCTTCTGGACGAGGTCGAGCGTGCTCGGCAGAGCGCGCTTGGGCGCAACCACGGGAGTCTATCCCGCCGTATGCCCACGAGCCCGGCGTGGAGAGGAATGCCCAGCTACCGGCCTCCTGCTCCACCAGGTGCCGCCGCACCTCCACCTGGCGCCGCTGCACCTCCACCAGGCGCCGCCGCTCCTCCCGCGGAGGAGGAGGAGGAGGACGATGACTTTGACTGGAGCGACGACGGGGAAGAAGGTTGTGGGTTGCAGATACAGGAGGCCATGGAAGCCTCCTTCCAGTCTGTCCGCGACTACCCTGTCCAGCGAGCCAAGACTTCCTACCAGCTCAAGGCGAAGGAGGCTTCCAATCTGGATTGGGCGCTGAAAGACTCATCCTCCATGGATCTTGCCCTCCACCGCAAACGTGCGCGCGAGAACCGGGTGGCCGCCCACGGGGCTGGCTCCTCCCGCCGTTCCCCCTAATCCTACGGCCTTCGAGCCAGCAAGTCCGTTTATGTAGAATAATGTTGGTGATGTTGGATCAGGGGTGTGTTTCTTTCAAGCGCTTGTGAGACGTTGTATCATGTGTAATAATGTATTAAACCTTTTATGTAATGCATTAAGATAAATGAATTAATAATTTTTATCTGCAGGTTAATTATGTTCACATGGCCCACCCAAACACAACCAAGTATAAAAGTCCTTGGAGCTACCCCCTTTCGACGCCCGTCGAAGGGGTAGACGACACGGTCGACTTCTGGTCTACTGTGGGGGTTTCGACGGAATCGGGGGCTTCGGGTGTCGGAATGTCACCAAAACATAGGTGGTGCCCTAATATATGCATTAGGTTGTGGTGGTAGGTTGCTATAAACATATCGAGACTCCGAGGTGTGACCGCCCTCACAAACCGCACTTATCCCCCTTGAAGGTTATGCTCTTCTATGTGGAAACCACCATTTCGGGTGCGACGGATGGAAACATGTGATCTGCTTGCCATGGGATTTTACAACACCAAAAATAGAATTAACTGAATTAATAATTATTATTACTTAATCATAATTCTTACTTAATCAATTTTTTATCGATTTATACGTATTATTAGTCGAGTTTTGACTTACGGATTTAAAGATATGAATTTATCCATATTAAATTGAAAATGACAATAATAATGTATAATTGATTTTGGATTATTTATACAAATTCAAACACTTTTCATGTTGAAAGTTTTGTCAATTCAAAATATGCAATAAAGTTAATGCATTTTTAATTGAAAATGGCAAAATGGTTAATAGTTTGTATAGTTAGAATAATTATTTTAGAAAACAGAAAATGGTTTTGGATTATTTATTCAAATTTAATAACTTTTCATGTTGAAAGTCTTTTCAGATTCAAAACCATTTGAAATTCATATCCAAACACCTAAATAAGAAAAAAAAAGGCGGGAACAAAATTTTAGAACTGAATAGTTCGAAATAATTTTGAAAAATGACTCTTTGGTCCCGGTTTCTACCAAGAACCGGGACCAATGAGTCCGTGGATCCCGCGCTTGATCCGGCATTAACTGCCCACTCATTGGTCCCGGTTGCTGGCAAGAACCGGGACCAAAGTGGTCCCGGTTCTTGCCAGCAACCGGGACCAATGACCCCTGCTATAACTCTGCCCCGGCCCCTTCTTCTTCCTCATTCACGCAAAACTGACGAAGGAAGACCGGAGGCGACGCGGAGCGACACTACGCCGTCAGGCTGCCCGACCTCGCCCCTCGACGCTCCCTCGACGCCGGTGCCCTCGACGCCCACGCCGCGCCGCCCGTGCTGCAGAGAGGGAGAGGAGCCCGCTGGACGTTAGAGTGGAGCATTTCTTCAAACGTTACACTATACAGGTTCAACTGACTGAACTGTTCCAGTTATTCCAAAAGCGCTCCCTCGACAAATCTATCCTCTCTTGCTATTGTCTGTAAGTGATTTATTTTCGTAATTAAGTCTCTAGCTCAGCTCGTTCATTGCCTGTATTATATTATCCTGCCTATATATATATCCTTTTGTACGCTATTATGCAGAATGAAGATGCTGGAATGCAAAAGATCTAAAGTTTTTGAGGTTGGGTTCGTTGACCCATATATCGTGAATTCACATACGTTAGTCAATCACCCCAAAGACGTGGAGCATGACCTGACCACCTTTTTAACCATGCAACATTTCTGTACGGAAATATTATTTCCTTACAACTTCAGGTGAGTGTTTCTGTCTTGTACATATTTTTATTTGGCTTTCTGGATGTTAAGTGTAATTGATGAGCTATGCATGTCTGCTTTATGTAAACGTCCGCAGGTTCCACTGGATTCTGTTAAGCATTCAACCTGACAAGTCCACAGTTGAAGTCCACGACTCATTAAGTTGGGACCAAGCGTTGTGGTCCGACATGAAAGAAATGCTCAACAAGTAATTTCAATCATTATCGCATTATATCGCCCTCTTTCGTTCGTTCCCTGATGTCAAGTAATTAATAACTCCTTTGTTCATTTTCTTTGCCAAAACAGGTGTTGGACAATTTTCAAACAGAAGGTAGAAGGTCCATTCAAAGATGAGCTAACTTATAAAACGGTGAAAAGTCCGCAGCAGCCACCGGGGAGTAATTTATGTGGATTCTACGTTTGCGAGTTCATTCGCGAGTTGACCACTGAGCGGAGAACAACTGCTTTCAGCAAAATGCGGAGAAGATCGACCCACAACTGCGCGTAGGAGCAATTCAAGAGGAATTGGTGGGATTTCTGCTTAGGGAGGTCATCGATGAAAGGGGAGAACATTATGCTTCGGAGGATGAACTACATAAGCCTTGATGGCTTGATCTATCTCCATGTAATTAAATAGTTGTATTCTCGCAAGAGATCGAATATTAATTATATATGCATCAACATGTACTGTGTATATAGTAGAGCGTATAATATGCGTACGGAAACGATGGAGAGCACGTCGGCGATGCGAAGAAGGGGTAGACGACGGAGGCACCGGCGAGAGGGAGAGGGGGCACCGTCGAGAGGGAGAGGAGGCACCGGCGAGAGGGAGAGGAGGCACCGGCGAGAAGGAGAGGGGGCACCGGCGAGAGGGGGCACCAGCGAGAAGGAGAGGGGGCACCGGCGAGAGGGGGCACCGGCGAGAGGGAGAGGGGGCACCGGCGAGAGGGGCACCGGCGAGAGGGAGAGGGGGCACCGGCGAGAGGGAGAGGAGGCACCGGCGAGAAGGAGAGGGGGCACCGGCGAGAGGGGGCACCGACAAGAAGGAGAGGGGGCACCAGCGAGAGGGGGCACCGGCGATATGGAGAGGGGGCACCGGCGAGAAGGAGAGGGGGCACCGGCGAGAGGGGGCACCGGCGATATGGAGAGGGGGCACCGGCGAGAAGGAGAGGGGGCACCGGCGAGAGGGGGCACCGGCGAGAGGGAGAGGGGGCACCGGCGAGAGGGGCACCGGCGAGATCGAATCCTAAACCCTAAATACCAAAAAAAAAAGCACTCATTGGTCCCGGTTCGTATTAAGAACCGGGACCAATGAGTCTCCCCCCACGAGCAGCCAGACCAGGCCACGTGGACAACCATTGGTCCCGGTTCGTGGCCCAACCGGGACCAGCATTGGTTCCGATTGGCCAGTCCCGGTTGGGCAACCGGGACTGAAGGCCCAACCGAACCGGGACCATAGGCCCATTTTCTACTAGTGCACGCAACTAGCTCCGGATGAGAATATTTCTTTTATAAATACTAGTTGTCATGTACGTGCAACGCACGTGTTCATGATTAAAGGGACGATTTACAAGTAGGAAAGACCATACCAGGATCTACATTGATTACTTGTTTTACATTTTTTGCATTACTACTATTCAAAATTGCATTTCAAATATTTCGTTTGAATTCAAACTCAAGTTGTCATGGCTCAAATACCTACCAACTGAACTGTTATCGTACTGCAATGACTTCAAAAATATTTATTGCTATAAAATTCCACTCAAATATTACCTATGGTTCAGTTTTCAGGTTTTGTCAAAATACTGGTTGCACTTCTCGAATTTAAACAGTTCAATTCAACTCCGATATAGCTGAAAATCTTACAGAATGCCAACAATAATATACCTTGCTTGTGTAATTTTTTAAATTGTTGTATACTCGTTTGGTTGCCCAACTAAATTATAAACAGAGAGCAGTTTCAATGCGCTGCTTTACCTCTGCGGATCCTTGCCTCAAGTATACATGTCCTTGACCACATATGCTCTTGCTCGAGAGGACTTATACGGTACGGTATAAATCTTACAAGCAATTCTCTGAACTAAACAAAATACTGTAGTTTACCTCCTTCAATCTTCATGGTAAATATCTCAAACCCTGATAAAAACATAGACATTCACGGATTCACCCAAACAATCACAAAACAAAATTCAATCTATACTACTGCAATGCACTGAGTACCATTAAATAGTTCATGGCCTACAAAAAAACCAGCCAATCATGCATTGAAATGCACTGCAGTTTGGCGCTTTTTAATCAGACCCATTGTCATGCAAAAGTATGTCCTGGATTAACCATGCTTCTTTGAACCGACTCCGTGGTGTAGATTAATGCAGGTAACCGAAGTACAGATCAATAGGCAGAGGAAGAGACATCAAACCTGAAGAAAATGCGGCAATCCGCAAGGAGTCCGAACTGCAGGCCACCAGTGGTCGGGCTACCGGCGAATGCAGGGGACATGCGGGGCGGTGCAGGTGCCGGCGTATCCCATCCCCATGCAGGCTATCGCTGAAGCTCGCCTTGTGCTTTTCCGTTGTTGTTGGTGTCTGCACTTGCCCCTGACCGTGTGTACTTCTTTTCAGTATGTGCAAGTGTTTGTACTGCCGAACACACAAATAAAGCAGTGGATGTTCGTTAAAACAAATGAGCAGATTAATGAGAGAACACAGCAAGGGGGCTGGGCCGTGGTGGCCATGTCGCCGACGGCAGGTGCAGCCGTGCAGGGCCTTGCACATGCTCCAGAACCTTCACCACTAATGGATCGTCCTGGAGCCAGCAGCATGTACAAGGCCTTGCAGCTGGCAGCTGCAAACTTGGATCGATTCGGGCTGCCGTCTGGTAAAACAACACCCTACACATCGATGTCCAGGGAGACCAGGCACCAGTCGCCTCGCTTGTTCCTCTTCCGACCGGCACACGGGCGAACGTGGGGGGAAGGGAAGTGCTGAAAACGGGGAGCTACAACGGCAGTTCCTTCGCTGGCCCTTGAGGATGCCCTCGGGGCACTCGCGTGCGCGCCGGTGAGCGGCCTTTCTTCCGCCGCCGGGGGAGGGCGGAATATACGAAACTGAAGTCGTAAGGTGCAAAACCTAAAAAAGACGCATACCTTTCATGATTTGATCTGGATCGTTGATCAAATTGAGCAATTTGTGGAAAGAAACAAACGGTGGCAATTTGGTTGTATTATATGATTTAGTGGGAGGGTAAAACGGTCCAAACTAGACAATGTTGAGTTGTCAAACATTGGGACGATCTGGGCTGTTTGATCGAATATTGAACGGTACAGATTTAAAGTATCCCAACAATTCAAGTTTGCTCTTTTAATAATAGTATAGATACCCTATGGCGTTTCGGAATTGTGAAAAATTCCCGTCTGAACGCATACACAGTTGCTAAACCCTCTCGGAATGTTGGGGAAGCCACATGTTGCACTTACCGCCAATTGAGACGACTAAAAATACTATCTGCGTCGCTCATCCAAGATCCAACGGCCACAGATGCTCCAGTCGCCTCCATATAAAAGGGTCTCCGAGAGACGCTCGTGAGTGCACTCCAATTCCTCTAGGGTTCGGGTGGTATCTCCCTCAGCTCTGAAATGGTGTGGTTGGTTGTTACCGTCGCTGCACACCGCGCCGCCGCGCCATCTACACCACACGCCGCACCATCCTCAGTGGGCCTAGGCTAGTGCTAATCCCCTCCCTTCTAATTCCTACTTGTCCCCAAGCCGGAGCCTACGTCCAGATAAATCAATGAGTATGCTCAATTTATAGTAAACCTTTTTACTTCAAAAAACATTTTACTATGTTAGGGCCCTAATCACTATACTTTACATAGCTTTCATATTTAACAATGTTACATGTTTCTAGTTAATTAACATATTTTCTTTTGTTATACAACTGTAATGTATATCCTTGCAAATACATATGTATTTTACTAAATTTAAACTTGAATTTCTAACAAAATTCTTTTGGTATCATTCTGACAATTGCATAGTGTGAATTTTGCATGCATTCATATGTGTTGTCCGTTGTGTGTATGTGTACTATTGATAAATATCGTGTTAGAGACCACTAAAGTATACTAATATATAACTATCTCAATGACGATTTCGGGTGTATGATTAGCGGATTGTATTCATAGATATCTCCAGAGCATAAATTGGACCATCGACACTTATTCTTTACTGTTATTTTAGTGATATAATATCCTTCGAGTAATCTTCGAACAACAATTTTTTGATTCACACTATTCATTTGGCAGGGCAATGCGTGTTAGAATACTGTTATAGTGGGAGTCATGTATCCTCCCACCACCACCACCACCACACACACTATCGCTAATAGGAGTGGTAAATGGCATGAGGATGAACAAACAATGATGCTTATAGAGCCATTTGAAGATTTCTGCTACATCACCATCCTTTTGGCCTGAAAATAGTGACACCACAGATCAGCGACGCATGCAGGTCTTCAGCGATGTACGTCGACAATGTAGCTAGTGGTCAAGTCTTGGTGGAAAGATGATCTACTGGCTGGCTGGGTAACGATCTTCACTAAATCACATTGTTTCCGGATGACACTCAACCCGAAAAGATGTGTCTTCTGGTGCATTCGGGGGAGGCTATTTGATTCAACTGGTCTAGAACGGGAATTCAGGCCAACCTGCAACAGACCGGCGCCATTGTCAGCATGAGTCTCCCAGGTATCTAAGAGAATTTCTAGTTGACTATTCTCCCCCATCTAGACAACCGACTCGATCCTTTCACTTATCTCATCGGATGCTCATGCTCCTAGTAAGTCTCGATGAACAACCAGCAAAATTCCTGTTACCAAAGCAACCCCCTTCATATCTCGAAATGTGGTGGATCGATTATACCACATTTTGATAATGAGTGTCAAACCCACGAGTTTCATGGTATTAGTGAACATAAGTAACAAAGATTTAATTTAGTTGAGTGATTATTGTTTTAGGATCTTTTAGCTGCAATTGGTGAAGGTTTAGCTGCAATTGGTGAACACAAGTGTAATTAGTATGTTGTGGCACGAGTGCAGACATTGATAGTCATAACGTGGGACAGAAATACAATAGAGTACATAAATTTGTCCACACATCAGTGCAGTATAGTACATAATTAATCATGCGTACAAACCTCAATGGAAATAAATTATCAGGACATTCAAGCACCAACATAAACAAGTTGCACGCCGGAGCGCTCCCGCAATCCGCAGCCGGGCCGGTCCCCGTCGTGCCCTGTCAGTTCATGCCTCCCCAGGGCCTGCCGATGTACCGACCGCTGCAGAATCCCTCAAGGCAGCCAGGTCCTCCGGCGTACGCCGCTCCTCCACAGCAGATGCAATACCAGGGGCCGCCTTTCGTGCCGATGCCGCCCTTCGGATACATGCCGATGCAGCAGCAGCCGCCGATGCAACGGCAGCCTCCGCTTGCGCAGCCAGCGAGTCAGGTCCGAGGCCAAAAAGGAAGAACAAGAAAGGGGTGCCGCAGCCACAGCTCCAACCGCAGCAGCCTATCCAGGCCGTGGTGCCCCTTGCGCAGCAACGGCCGCCGCCAGTTCTGCAGCCTCAGTTTTTCTCGCCGCCTACGGTTCCGTTGCAGGGTCTGCAGGTGTCAGCTCCGTTGACTGGGCCAGTTGCCGGAATTGCTACCCCGGATGGTGTTCCTACGACAGTCGTTTCCGGTGTGCAGGAGGGGACGAAGTCTGGGGTCGGTAGTAAAGCCAAGAAGCAACCTAAGTGCTGGAAGTGTGGGGTTGATGCGCACACAACTAAGGGATGCCCGGTGCAGCATTACTGTCTCGTGTGTGATAACGGGGCTCATCCGACTTTCAGGTGCCCAACTCTTCGGCTCCCTAGGCCCACAGCGTTCACGGCTGGCTATGGCACTGAGGAGACGATTTTCACGCAGCTTCCGGATAGTGTGTACAAGCCTCACTTGCTTCCTGCGAGCTCGCCCACAGCACTGGTGAAGATTGTAGGGGACTCGGTGCCTGCGACAGCCGTTCAGAGCTTGATATCCAGGATGTGTCCGTCGAGCCAGTCGTGGACTTGGGAGGCAATTTCACATGGTACTGATGCCTTTCTTATTGGTTTCCCTTCTGTCGGGGATCTTCAGCGGATGGACGGGATGCAGATGGGTGTTCCGGGTTACAAGGCTACAGCCACTATTTCCGTCTGGAAGAGGCAAGATGTTCTCCCTATGAGGGTGCTTGAGCAGGTGTGGGTCCATGTCCAGGGGGTTCCGTATCCGTTGAGGCATTTTCTTGGTATTTGGACTGTTGGTTCCTTGATTGGGACGACTCTGGATGTTGATCTAGTCACGCTGAGGAGTCGAGGCATTGTGCGTATCCTCGTTGCGATGCCTTGCTCCAAACCCCTAGACAAGCAATAGGACCACATTGGACCTTATGTTGGCACGGCCTGTGTGGTTAAGTTGAAAGAGTATGCTTTCGTTTTTCGGCGAGAGACACCGGAGTTTGTCCCTGATGCAGAGTTTGTTCCTTATTTCTGGCGCCGTAAGGGAGATGAGGCTGATGATGAGGCCGAGGGTGCCGAGGAGGGTTTGGAGGACTCCATGGGTAATCCTAGCATGAGCACGTCACATAATACAAGGATGGACGTGGATTCGAGCCACTCCTCGGGGGCGGCGAATACTGGGAAGACCGTGGCCAATTTTGCTATCACTCCGTATAATCGAAACCCGCAAACTCCACGTGGGATCGAGATCATAGCAAAGATTCACCGGGTCTCTCCAAGTCTACTGCGTCCGATCGAGGCTGAGAGCACATCTCAAGGCGTGGCAGCTGCCCGTGGTGTCTCTGTTAATCAGGCAAAGTTGGTTGCTAACGCTTGTCTGCAGAAGAGCTTCGCTGTGAGGACCCCGGATTAATTATCCGAGATACTCGTTATGTTTCCTGCAACAGTCCCATGATCAGTGTGCTGTTGCACATAACTTGAGTTGGTATCACAGAACACCCTTAAATACCGAATAAATATACTTACGTGATTGAAGTGATCAGCTTCAACAGGTACTTGCAGCGGAAATCACCAAACAACGTGGAGCCCAAGTCATTCGCCTTTACCCTACAGGCAGCTGACTGGGAAGCGCCCTAGTTCGCAAAGACGTCAGTGAACTCCTCCTCGTCGAACTGCTCTTCTCTGGAATCTGGCTAAGACAATAGCCAGGGACGAAACCAATATGAGTACATTTGATTGTACTCGCAAACTACCCCAACAGGAACATGCACTAGTTTTAAATTTTCAAAGACTTTTATTTTTAGGAAAAACCCACTGAATCTCTATTTAAAAGGAGAAGAGTAGATTTTTAATCCTGTTGAAGACAAAACATTTTGGAAAGTAGTTTTCTCACTAACTTTGTTGAAAAAGGTAAGAAGTATTTTTAAATCTTTTTCCGAAAATACACCTTCTTTTCAAAGGGTAAGAAATCTCTTTTAAAACTTTTTCCTCGAAAAACAACTTCTTGCCCTGATTCCAAGCCCGTCGCTACCTCGAACCAACTCATTGGTACAGGTACGAAATAACCTTTCCAAAACTCAACACCTTTCTCAAAACTTGCACATGGTCTTAGGACAGCCTTCCAACTGTCCGTATCCGAGGACTCGGCTATTCGAATAGTTTTACCCTCTGCAGAGGTAGTACGCTTTTCCCACACCCATCCGGTCACTCATCGTGTCAGCCACGTCCCGCCATACCGAGGTATGCGAAGTTGAGTTCCCGGCCATAGCCTGTCCTTTGCTCATGCTAGTATAGGACCCTGCCGCTACGACACATTCCATCGACACTCAAACCCTCAGGAACTAAGTGTGAGGACTCGTAGTTCTGCCCGGCGGACCCAAGGGAGCCCTTCAATCCTCTTCCTCCAAACACGTCCATACCGGCTTCCGGTAGACCAACATTGAAGAGGACCCAGGTCAGGGGGTAGGTCCTCAGACCATCCCCTCATGGAACGAGGTTATCCTCGTCGTTGAGGCATCCAGTACTAACACGAGCAAATTATATGACTACGCCCTTGCCCATATGTGGGTAAGTGTGGTCGCACAGGATAATGGTTGGTCGTCATAGTACTAGGACACAATGTGCATTTTTCTCAAAAACAACACCAACCTTCTTCAACTGAGCACCGACCTTCCGGCAGGTCTATCCAAGTATTTTTAAAAGAGAGTTTCGAGAAAACATTGTTTTTTTCCCATCCTATAGTTTTAAATAACTACCTTATACTTCTATATAAGGTGGCAAAATAGTTTTCCATAAACCCTTTTAAAAAGGTTTTCACAATCATTTCTAATTTTTCAGAGCAAAAATACTTTTAATCAAAACTTGGGTGGTGTGTAATCCCACCAAAAGATTTTCATAGAAGGCTTTGGAGTAAAACAAGTTCATTTAGAAATCATTGTATACCGCTAACCCTCTATATCGGGTGCCTCAACAATATACTTGTAATTTTGGAAAAAGGGTTTTCAAAATCATCGCTTTCGTGGCAGACACCACAGAAATCATTTATGCTCTTTATAAGTAAAACAGGTAAAGTAAATCAAAATAGATGTATATAGATGCAAGCTCAGTGAAGTAGCTTGCCTGGCTTCGGCATAATGTCATTGGTCTTCTTCTTCCTGATTAAAGAAATAAACTCCGATTCTCCTCCAATAAATCCTCTCCAGAGACCACTCCGGTAACGTGTATCTCTAGCGTCGCAAACATGGGGATAGAACAGCAATCAATGAGCAACCAACCCTCAAGGGTACACAAACAAGTAACATACCACTAGCACCAAACTAAATCAGTGGTGGAGTCACCCAGAAGTCCTAGGGTAGAATCGATTACTTCTATACGGGAAAAAATTATAACTTCCCTTTTTACTTAAGGGTTTCCTTAGTTTCCCAAAAAGTGCAGCACTGTGATTGCGTCCACAGATGCAGGAAAATGAGGGTACTGGATACCTCCTCATTTCCTGAGCATTTTGATGTATTAAACACATTTTTCTGAAGTACCAAACAAAAGTTATTGCATTTTCAAAATTTGATTTAGTGCTGCCATTTTAGCCTACCTTTTTAAACATAGCTAAAACTAATTCACCATGTTTGGAAACAAGGTGAAACATGAAGTAGATTAAGTGCTCAACATTTTGGTAGTTCATACTTAATTTTTGGATCAATAATCTTAAAGATATGAATTTTCCAATAATATTTTTTTTTTTTTTTGCCCTTTTTGTTATTTTAATAAAACAACATCTAAACTAACTTTGTTGGAAGAGTGAGTGATACAAAAAGGCGGGTTTTATTTTTCTGAACACGTTGATATCTTATTTGATATTTTTGGACTAGTATTTGAAAAGTTGTGGATTTTACAAGTTTAAATTCGGATCTGGCTAATTATTCTGTTTTTCCAAATAAACTACCGAAACGTTTTGCACCGAAAGTGAGCTAGCCACAGCGGCTGACGCCTGGGGTCCACAGCCACGTAGACGTCCACGTCAGCGCGCAGGCCCACGGCCAGTTTGACCATGGGAAGGGCACAGACCGGCGCGGGCGGCGGCGGTGACCACCGGCGGCGTCGCGCACGGATCCTTCGATCCGATGCACGCGAGGAAGCTCCACTGGAGGCTTTAGGCGCGCCCAAGGACGGCGAGCCTAGCTACGGTGTCTCCGCCAGCTAATGGTCGCCGGAGCGATGAGTAAAACGACGGCAAGCGGCGGCCGTCGGCGGGCTACGGCGAGCTACTGCTATACTACGATCTAGAGCGAGTGGAGGGAGAGGGAGGTGTCCAGGAGGACGGAGCGCTCACCCTCGATGCATGGGATCAACCAGCTGCAGAAGAGGAGGGCCAGAACGGCGGCGAGCTTGCTCGGTGGCTGGCGGCCGGAGGTGGAGAAGAAGATGCCGATCTCCGCAACGACGGCGCCCCGGCTCGATTCCCTTGGCAGGGAGGAAGAATACAACGCGGTGAACCTCCTGGTGCACTTGGATTCGGAAGGGGTGCTCTCTAGTGACGGCGAGGTGCGACGGCGGCTCGGCCTTGGTTCGGCTTCGGGGAGAGCTTAGTGAGAGGGAGAGGGAGGGAAATAAGCGAGCAGTGAAGGAGCAGGGGAGGGTGTGGCGTGCTTTTATCGTCTCCTCCGCAGCAAGGAGGGAGGGGCCACGGCATTGACGATGGGAGAGCACGGCAACGAGACGAACACGGCGACGGGGAGCACGGCAGCGTGCGGGAGGTGTCACGGCGTCCAGGGCGCAGAGATGAGGTGATGGGGGAGAGCAGAGGGGTCAGAAGCCCGGCTTCGCGAGGGAGAGGTGCGCGGCAAGCGACGACCACGGCAGCGCCGGCGTGGGGAGCACGGCGCCGTGCCGGCAGCGTGCTGCTACAGAGGTCAACGAAGGTTTTGCAGAACGCCCCCTGAACCTTTCTCTCCTCTCACGGATAGGTCCTCGCCTAAAAGAAAACCTTTATTTCTATTTTGAAACCAGTAGGGTTTCCAGGATTTATTTGAGGGGTTTAAACATTTTACAAAAATCATAGAAAATTCATGTAGCCTCCCCTATATATGAGGAAGCTCCACAAAAATTGGTTTTACAAAATAAAATGTTTTGCTCCATTTTTGTTCATAGGTTTTGAATAAACAATTTTTGGAAATTAAAATTTGATACTCCTTTAATAATTCAAAACCAGTGGTAAAAGAGTTTGTAGAACCTTTGGAGCCTTCTTGACAAATATGGTACTTCAAATAAGTTTTATTTTCATAAAGAAAACATTTGTTTTGAAGAAACAAAGAAATTGGGAGGGAAATTATTTATGAAGATCATTTTAACTTATGACCTTCATTTCTTTTTAATAAAAGAGAGGAGGGGTTTGTTTTAAAATCAACAAGTAGGGTTACTAGAGGAGGGAGTGATGTGAAATGGAGAGAATTATCATTTCATCCCCTTCTCTAGAATTTTGATAAAGAAAGAATAAGGGTTTTCATAAAACAGAGGAATAGATAAGGAGGGAGTGTTATTGAAACCATCTCCCTAAATTTTAGGATTTTAACTTGGGGTGCCTAATTGTAGAGGATTTATTCCTCTTCAAGTCACCCTCCAAGTTTGGTGGCCAAGGGTGTCCTAAAGTGGTAACAACTCCACTGAGGAATTTACCCACAAGAGAATCACACACAGCAGCAAATTCACAGCAGTAGCAACAGCACCAAAATACCAATCAACACAACAATATCCACAATTCAATCAAGCCACACACTTCAAACTACCAGAATAAATCACACACCTTTTTCCATAACTAACAATGCTACTTTATAAAAGTGGCCACACCCAATCATGACGAGATGGTGTTTAAGGGATATATCAACCCATAACTTAATAGTTTCCAAAATGGTTTGATAAAGGGAAAATATGTGAGGTGATATATTCCCCACTAGTATTTCTTTTGAAAAGGAGTTGAAACTTAGGAGTTTCTAAAATAGGAGTTGTATAAATATCAAGGTTGAAGAAGGAACAGGAGATCACAGATAGTTCTCCACATTTTATAAACAGGAAACTTTTGAAAATACTTTCACTGTCTCAAATTAAAGAGTATTTTGTTTGTTGCTAAAACCAAATCATTTGTTGAAATAAACTTCTGGCCAACATAAGAATGGATAAGACATATGGAATATTTTCTTGTCATAACATGGTCACCAGTGTTGTAAATATATTTTTACCTAGGTGGATGTCTTGAGTTGACATCTACTAATCAAACAATCACAACAACAAGTTACACAAGATCAACAGAACAAATTAAAGGAAAACACAATCACTTGTGAAATAATTCAAAAAGTTTTTGTTGGTTCTGAAATTTGGGTCTTGTTTACCCTTGTTATAAATTTGGGATGTTACAGATCCTTCCCCCCTTAAAATAAATCTCGTCCTCGAGATTTGCCCGGGGGTACAGGAGAGATACGAGAGCAAAATAATTTATTTTAGAAAGGTCGTATATTCACTTTCGTGTATACACGGGTTTTGAAAAACAACAGGGTTTTTCTTCAAAATACCCCTAGCTGTGCCACCAATAATTGGCTCATGGACACAGTGGGTCTGATTTATACGAGGAATTATTTTTGCCGGGGTTTTTACAGAAAAAGCGAGGGATAAAGGATAGAGGAACACGGGGGGTTAACTGCTGACTCACTGACATGTGGGCCCGGGGCCCACTTGGCGGTCTCTCCTCCTTTTCTCCTCCTCTTCTTCATCCTTGCTCGCCCTTGCTCGTACTTGCTCCATTTTCAGTGCGCAGGGCACTCACCCGCGGTACTGCTGCGCGTGCTGTCCGTCGATGCAGCGGCAGACACGGCTTTGGGGACACGATGCCTAGGTGGTTTCGCGCCATTAAGGCGAGTACAGCTCGCGATTCCTCCACTTTCCCGCGCAGTGCGGTGTCGAGGAGCGGCGTCCGAGCTCGGCTTATAAACTAGCGACCTCAGAAAAACATTTCTTCCATCGCGTCGTCACCATGGGCTTCATTACCGATTTCTTCAGAGCCTATGTTGATGCGATGGAGGATGCGGGCTTCCTCGAGGGCTGCTTCGTCTTCGTGCTCTTCGTGTTCTCGATTTTGACGGTGTTCAGCTGCTGTTCGCGGCGGTGGTGCTCCTAGCCGTGGCCTTGTGCCATTGGTGGTCTAGCGCGGGGGCTGGTGCTGCGACAGTGGCGCCTGCTGCGCTAGAGGAGCCAGATGCGGCGGAGGAGCGCACGGTGGAGGAGCTTGCGGCGGTGGAGGAGGTGGTAGACCTTCCGGCTGGAGGTGAGCAGGCTGCTCGAGCTGTCTGCCGCCGTCGGGCGCGCGTGACTCGGCTCTGAGTGAGCCAGGCTCATCCTTGGTGGCATCGGGGAGTTCGAGAGAGATTAGGAATCTCTAGGTGCCGTTGCATCCGTGCTGGCAGTGTTGTTTGTAGGAGTAGAACTTGTATCCTCTGTTCCTTTCTGAATTTCTCGCTTCTGTACTGCAATCCGTGATTGTATTGATCTTGCCTTTGCTGATAACCCGGGACAAGGTGTGCCTTGTCGAAATCTTCTTGGTTGACACAACTCTGGTCTTGCAGCACAGATAGGATGCAGAAGTACTAGAATAAACTTGTTTTGGCGAGAAAATATATTTTTAGAGAAATATCACTGCAATATATGGTCTCAACCATTTGCAGTGGTAGCACACATTCCAACCATATAGGTTGAACACGACAACTAAGAACACCCTACAAGATGTCCTTCTGTGTTCCAGCGAGCATTTACGCTTCGCAAGCATTTTAAGGCTTGCGAGGCTCACATCTCGTGGAGGGCTCGGGCCCCTTTCTTTAACATGCAGGTTGCACAAGGTTCATATTGGGTGAGGAACCTTGTGGGTGATTGCATGTAGGGACACACACAAAAATAATTTTGCATACTACAAAATAGTCCCATTCAAAGTTTGCATTGATTCCAGGGGTATGCGTCTGGGGTCACATACGGTTCCTGGTTTAAGTGATCTGTGGTTTCTTTTTAAAACTTTTAACTGAAAAAAAAACAGCATGACATTCCATCAGATGTCAACCAAGTGGTTAACAAGATGATAAGAACACCAAGTTTTTATTTTGGGGCTGATCTAACATCAGCCGGGGAACAGACAACAACCTTGCATTACAAGACACACGAGAAGAACTAGCAACAAACCAACAACAGACTAACAACTTTGTTGATCCACACAAACACACAAGCGCTGGTCAGGCTAACTAAACCTGGGTTCTACTCTGCCTGAGAGGTTCTAGGAGTCGGTGAAACGTGGCCGAGACAAAGAGTGGTGTCCACATCTCTGTCCTCCACGGGGTGGGGATCTACAGGCACGCCTTCGAGGACTACGCCTGGTTCTTGGGGTGGCTGCTGAACTCGGGCGAGAGCTTGTGTCACCGAAGCATCCAGCAAATCGTCTAGGATCGTCTGTCTTGCATCCTGAGCTTGCCCACGGTGAGAAGTGGGTTGGTTCCTTGCTCGACCCAGTTCCCGGCGGGCACGAGCAAGGTGGCGCCTTGTGGTCATGAGTTCCTCCATCAGGGTGTGACTGAATCTTGTCATTGCAGCTCCATAGGTGACCAGGGTGATTACGGCAGGGTCAGCTTCCTGTCCCATGGAAGCTTGGAAAGCCTCCGCAACATGCTCAGGTATGGCTGGGAGGAAGTGGAAAGCTCGGCTTACCGCCATTGCCGGTTCTGAGTACCGGAGACGGACGAGTCCTTCCCAGGCTGCTACCTGGAGGGCTAGATCTAGGGTAGGCATGCTCTTACCCTGGATCAAGTAAGTCGGACTGATGCCCAATAGGCACGAGCCGATATGCACTCGACTTGGAATTCACTCCCGGCGAGCGGAAGAGAGTTCTCGAACACCACATATCGAGGACGGGCAGGCCGACCAAGAATGTGGCACACGGCCTTCCAAAGCATCAGCGGAAACCCACTATGCTCCTCGGCAGTGGTTTCCATGACAACTCTGAGGTTTGCCATGGGTTCCTTTGGATCTGGATGAAGGATAAGAACACGGGATTCTTGCCTCAGGAGATTTGGGTCGCTAAGGGTGGTGAGTGGGGATAGATGGCAGATGGAACGGGGCCTTTTATAAGCTAGGTGTGTCGGCTCCTTTCTGGGGAAGAACCCGGGGAGCGTCACTCGTGTGGTGGGGACAAGCCCTACTGCACTCTACTGTGAACCGACGCCTGGCCATGCCGGTTAGGCAGGGAGGGGTCAGATCCGCGGACTCACTGTAAGGGAGCGTCACAAACAAACAACAAGCACACAGGGTACATTTAGTACCAATGGACGCCTAATACTCGTAGCAATCGGGTAGTATGGCTAAAGTTCCTATCATAAGCTGTTCCTATGGGTCTTGGTTAGACAGGGGTGCTGAAATCTTCAGTTCGTCGCCTTAGTCTTCAACTGGAGACACTGAGATTGTCGAAGTAGCCACTTGAGTAGAATTGCTGAGGTTGAGCTGAGGTCTTCAGAGATCTCTTGATTTGGTTGATGTCGATGATCTTGGCATTTGTAGACCAATGAACTTGATGTTGAATGTTGAGTAATTGAGATGGTTGCTTCTTCTTTGTAGGTGCTAGCTAATTAGGTCTCTCTTTGGGTTCATCGTCAAGTATTTTGAACAGGTAAGAAAGAGTAGAGAAACCTTTAGTAAAATTTAAAATAGAAAGGTAAGATTCAGAGGTAAATAGAGAAGACGAGAAGAGCGGGAGCCATTCTTGGACTTCCCTAGATAAGGATATATTTTTGGTGTGAATATATTTTTTAACAAAATATTCTCTTCCTAACTAACGTCCATGCTAACTAAGGTCTGTTACAGTCAGGATGGCTCTGATACCAAGTCTGTGAGGACCCCGGATTAATTATCCGAGATACTCGTTATGTTTCCTGCAACAGTCCCATGATCAGTGTGCTGTTGCACATAACTTGAGTTGGTATCACAGAACACCCTTAAATACCGAATAAATATACTTACGTGATTGAAGTGATCAGCTTCAACAGGTACTTGCAGCGGAAATCACCAAACAACGTGGAGCCCAAGTCATTCGCCTTTACCCTACAGGCAGCTGACTGGGAAGCGCCCTAGTTCGCAAAGACGTCAGTGAACTCCTCCTCGTCGAACTGCTCTTCTCTGGAATCTGGCTAAGACAATAGCCAGGGACGAAACCAATATGAGTACATTTGATTGTACTCGCAAACTACCCCAACAGGAACATGCACTAGTTTTAAATTTTCAAAGACTTTTATTTTTAGGAAAAACCCACTGAATCTCTATTTAAAAGGAGAAGAGTAGATTTTTAATCCTGTTGAAGACAAAACATTTTGGAAAGTAGTTTTCTCACTAACTTTGTTGAAAAAGGTAAGAAGTATTTTTAAATCTTTTTCCGAAAATACACCTTCTTTTCAAAGGGTAAGAAATCTCTTTTAAAACTTTTTCCTCGAAAAACAACTTCTTGCCCTGATTCCAAGCCCGTCGCTACCTCGAACCAACTCATTGGTACAGGTACGAAATAACCTTTCCAAAACTCAACACCTTTCTCAAAACTTGCACATGGTCTTAGGACAGCCTTCCAACTGTCCGTATCCGAGGACTCGGCTATTCGAATAGTTTTACCTCTGCAGAGGTAGTACGCTTTTCCCACACCCATCCGGTCACTCATCGTGTCAGCCACGTCCCGCCATACCGAGGTATGCGAAGTTGAGTTCCCGGCCATAGCCTGTCCTTTGCTCATGCTAGTATAGGACCCTGCCGCTACGACACATTCCATCGACACTCAAACCCTCAGGAACTAAGTGTGAGGACTCGTAGTTCTGCCCGGCGGACCCAAGGGAGCCCTTCAATCCTCTTCCTCCAAACACGTCCATACCGGCTTCCGGTAGACCAACATTGAAGAGGACCCAGGTCAGGGGGTAGGTCCTCAGACCATCCCCTCATGGAACGAGGTTATCCTCGTTGTTGAGGCATCCAGTACTAACACGAGCAAATTATATGACTACGCCCTTGCCCATATGTGGGTAAGTGTGGTCGCACAGGATAATGGTTGGTCGTCATAGTACTAGGACACAATGTGCATTTTTCTCAAAAACAACACCAACCTTCTTCAACTGAGCACCGACCTTCCGGCAGGTCTATCCAAGTATTTTTAAAAGAGAGTTTCGAGAAAACATTGTTTTTTTCCCATCCTATAGTTTTAAATAACTACCTTATACTTCTATATAAGGTGGCAAAAGTTTTTCATAAACCCTTTTAAAAAGGTTTTCACAATCATTTCTAATTTTTCAGAGCAAAAATACTTTTAATCAAAACTTGGGTGGTTTGTAATCCCACCAAAAGATTTTCATAGAAGGCTTTGGAGTAAAACAAGTTCATTTAGAAATCATTGTATACCGCTAACCCTCTATATCGGGTGCCTCAACAATATACTTGTAATTTTGGAAAAAGGGTTTTCAAAATCATCGCTTTCGTGGCAGACACCACAGAAATCATTTATGCTCTTTATAAGTAAAACAGGTAAAGTAAATCAAAATAGATGTATATAGATGCAAGCTCAGTGAAGTAGCTTGCCTGGCTTCGGCATAATGTCATTGGTCTTCTTCTTCCTGATTAAAGAAATAAACTCCGATTCTCCTCCAATAAATCCTCTCCAGAGACCACTCCGGTAACGTGTATCTCTAGCGTCGCAAACATGGGGATAGAACAGCAATCAATGAGCAACCAACCCTCAAGGGTACACAAACAAGTAACATACCACTAGCACCAAACTAAATCAGTGGTGGAGTCACCCAGAAGTCCTAGGGTAGAATCGATTACTTCTATACGGGAAAAAATTATAACTTCCCTTTTTACTTAAGGGTTTCCTTAGTTTCCCAAAAAGTGCAGCACTGTGATTGCGTCCACAGATGCAGGAAAATGAGGGTACTGGATACCTCCTCATTTCCTGAGCATTTTGATGTATTAAACACATTTTTCTGAAGTACCAAACAAAAGTTATTGCATTTTCAAAATTTGATTTAGTGCTGCCATTTTAGCCTACCTTTTTAAACATAGCTAAAACTAATTCACCATGTTTGGAAACAAGGTGAAACATGAAGTAGATTAAGTGCTCAACATTTTGGTAGTTCATACTTAATTTTTGGATCAATAATCTTAAAGATATGAATTTTCCAATAATATGTTTTTTTTTTTTTGCCCTTTTTGTTATTTTAATAAAACAACATCTAAACTAACTTTGTTGGAAGAGTGAGTGATACAAAAAGGCGGGTTTTATTTTTCTGAACACGTTGATATCTTATTTGATATTTTTGGACTAGTATTTGAAAAGTTGTGGATTTTACAAGTTTAAATTCGGATCTGGCTAATTATTCTGTTTTTCCAAATAAACTACCGAAACGTTTTGCACCGAAAGTGAGCTAGCCACAGCGGCTGACGCCTGGGGTCCACAGCCACGTAGACGTCCACGTCAGCGCGCAGGCCCACGGCCAGTTTGACCATGGGAAGGGCACAGACCGGCGCGGGCGGCGGCGGTGACCACCGGCGGCGTCGCGCACGGATCCTTCGATCCGATGCACGCGAGGAAGCTCCACTGGAGGCTTTAGGCGCGCCCAAGGACGGCGAGCCTAGCTACGGTGTCTCCGCCAGCTAATGGTCGCCGGAGCGATGAGTAAAACGACGGCAAGCGGCGGCCGTCGGCGGGCTACGGCGAGCTACTGCTATACTACGATCTAGAGCGAGTGGAGGGAGAGGGAGGTGTCCAGGAGGACGGAGCGCTCACCCTCGATGCATGGGATCAACCAGCTGCAGAAGAGGAGGGCCAGAACGGCGGCGAGCTTGCTCGGTGGCTGGCGGCCGGAGGTGGAGAAGAAGATGCCGATCTCCGCAACGACGGCGCCCCGGCTCGATTCCCTTGGCAGGGAGGAAGAATACAACGCGGTGAACCTCCTGGTGCACTTGGATTCGGAAGGGGTGCTCTCTAGTGACGGCGAGGTGCGACGGCGGCTCGGCCTTGGTTCGGCTTCGGGGAGAGCTTAGTGAGAGGGAGAGGGAGGGAAATAAGCGAGCAGTGAAGGAGCAGGGGAGGGTGTGGCGTGCTTTTATCGTCTCCTCCGCAGCAAGGAGGGAGGGGCCACGGCATTGACGATGGGAGAGCACGGCAACGAGACGAACACGGCGACGGGGAGCACGGCAGCGTGCGGGAGGTGTCACGGCGTCCAGGGCGCAGAGATGAGGTGATGGGGGAGAGCAGAGGGGTCAGAAGCCCGGCTTCGCGAGGGAGAGGTGCGCGGCAAGCGACGACCACGGCAGCGCCGGCGTGGGGAGCACGGCGCCGTGCCGGCAGCGTGCTGCTACAGAGGTCAACGAAGGTTTTGCAGAACGCCCCCTGAACCTTTCTCTCCTCTCACGGATAGGTCCTCGCCTAAAAGAAAACCTTTATTTCTATTTTGAAACCAGTAGGGTTTCCAGGATTTATTTGAGGGGTTTAAACATTTTACAAAAATCATAGAAAATTCATGTAGCCTCCCCTATATATGAGGAAGCTCCACAAAAATTGGTTTTACAAAATAAAATGTTTTGCTCCATTTTTGTTCATAGGTTTTGAATAAACAATTTTTGGAAATTAAAATTTGATACTCCTTTAATAATTCAAAACCAGTGGTAAAAGAGTTTGTAGAACCTTTGGAGCCTTCTTGACAAATATGGTACTTCAAATAAGTTTTATTTTCATAAAGAAAACATTTGTTTTGAAGAAACAAAGAAATTGGGAGGGAAATTATTTATGAAGATCATTTTAACTTATGACCTTCATTTCTTTTTAATAAAAGAGAGGAGGGGTTTGTTTTAAAATCAACAAGTAGGGTTACTAGAGGAGGGAGTGATGTGAAATGGAGAGAATTATCATTTCATCCCCTTCTCTAGAATTTTGATAAAGAAAGAATAAGGGTTTTCATAAAACAGAGGAATAGATAAGGAGGGAGTGTTATTGAAACCATCTCCCTAAATTTTAGGATTTTAACTTGGGGTGCCTAATTGTAGAGGATTTATTCCTCTTCAAGTCACCCTCCAAGTTTGGTGGCCAAGGGTGTCCTAAAGTGGTAACAACTCCACTGAGGAATTTTACCCACAAGAGAATCACACACAGCAGCAAATTCACAGCAGTAGCAACAGCACCAAAATACCAATCAACACAACAATATCCACAATTCAATCAAGCCACACACTTCAAACTACCAGAATAAATCACACACCTTTTTCCATAACTAACAATGCTACTTTATAAAAGTGGCCACACCCAATCATGACGAGATGGTGTTTAAGGGATATATCAACCCATAACTTAATAGTTTCCAAAATGGTTTGATAAAGGGAAAATATGTGAGGTGATATATTCCCCACTAGTATTTCTTTTGAAAAGGAGTTGAAACTTAGGAGTTTCTAAAATAGGAGTTGTATAAATATCAAGGTTGAAGAAGGAACAGGAGATCACAGATAGTTCTCCACATTTTATAAACAGGAAACTTTTGAAAATACTTTCACTGTCTCAAATTAAAGAGTATTTTGTTTGTTGCTAAAACCAAATCATTTGTTGAAATAAACTTCTGGCCAACATAAGAATGGATAAGACATATGGAATATTTTCTTGTCATAACATGGTCACCAGTGTTGTAAATATATTTTTACCTAGGTGGATGTCTTGAGTTGACATCTACTAATCAAACAATCACAACAACAAGTTACACAAGATCAACAGAACAAATTAAAGGAAAACACAATCACTTGTGAAATAATTCAAAAAGTTTTTGTTGGTTCTGAAATTTGGGTCTTGTTTACCCTTGTTATAAATTTGGGATGTTACATTCGCTGGGCCAGGTGGGCGACAGACAGCGGAGTACAGCGCGGGGGCGATGCATTCCGGCCCAGCACGGGTGCCAGAGCCCCAGTCTTCTGGGCTGGCGACGGACGCCGTGACGGCAGCGGAGAACGGCCCAGCCAGGCCGCGCGCGGGCGTCGGAGAGTGGCCCATCCGGGTCGCTTCTGGTCAGGGAGGCCTCGTGGAGTCCAGGAACAGCATGGAGGCCCGTGCAGATGTTGCACCAGGCCGTCTCGGAGCCAGGCCTGGGCACGTTTTCGGTGGGCTCTCCTGCTAGGCCGGAGCAACAGGAGGGGGGCGCTGTGCAGGTCTCCGGGGGAGTTTTTTCTTCTTCGACACCTCCCTCGGATGGACTTGTTGTAGGCGTTGTGGGGACGGTGAGGTATCGACTCCGACAAATACTCACCTGCCTCCCGCTGCTGAGGCGATAGCTGGGTCGGCTGCTACTTCGACAATGCAGACCCAGGTTATTGCTTCCCCGATGGCTACGTACACGGAGGGAGGCTCCATCACCCCGTCCACACCTCCACCCAGGATGGTGGGCTTCTCCGATGGGGTTTCCACGCCCCGTCGTAGCGAGAGGTTCGGGGCGGCGGTGGACGGGCTTCTGCGACGGATGAGGACTCCTTGAGGAAGGCCATGCGTCGCAAAGCGGTGCGCAACTTAGACTACTCTGGTACGGAAATGAATTCGAATTCCATTTTGTCTTTTTCTCCTCAGTCGATTCATTCAAAGCTTAATAGGATAGGTGTCAATCTTGGTAATAATAAAAAGGAAGTACTTGTTTCAACTAGTGTCTTGAGGCATATGGAGTTTGACCGTCTTACGGTTATTCCTAAAGCTTCGACTGTGTTGACTTCCACCTATGTGGATGAAGAGGAAGCGATTGCCACATCAGATGGTCAGCTTCTTTCTCATCTAATCGTGAAGTGTTGGAGGGTGGTTTGGATGATGACGGTTTGAGCTCATTGTATGAGTTAAAAGCATCCGGTCGGAAATCTAAATTTAACTCCAACAAGTCGTCCCGGAAAAGGGCAAAGTTATCCAAATCCTCCAAGGTTTCCCAATGAATGGCATGTTCGCAAATAGCAGAGGTCTTGGTGACTTGGCTAAATATTTGCACTTTGCTGGTTGCATTCGGGGCCATAATTTGGATTTCTTAGCTATTTCTGAGACGGGAAGACGTGAGTTCTCACAATCTCTATTGAACCGACTTTCAGGCGGTATAGATTTTGAGTGGTACTTGCGCCCTCCCCATGGCCGCTCCGGAGGCATCTTACTAGGGATCAGGACAGATACCATAGAAGTGTTGGATGTTACGGATGGTGATTTTCACATTAAAATGCACATCCGTAATAAATCCGACAATTTCATTTGGAGTCTTGTTACCGTGTATGGGCCGGCTCAGGAGGTGGCTAAGACCGCTTTTCTCTGTGAAATGGTAAATTTGGCAAAAGATAACCCTCACCCTTTGATCATTGGAGGGGATTTCAACTTGCTTCGTTTTCCATTTGAGAAAAGTAGGGGTCGTTTTGACAACCGTTGGCCTCTTTTGTTCAATGCAGTCATTGACAGCTTGAATTTAAGAGAGATAACAATGGTCGGGAGACAGTTCACGTGGGCTAATTCTCTCCCGGAACCCACATACGAAAAGCTAGATCGTGTACTGATGGATACTGATTGGGAAGCGAGATTCCCATTGGTGTCGGTACAGGCTCTTGAACGTATTGAGGGATTGTCAGACCATGCTCCCATTCTTTTGACCACTGGAACACCCAGGCCACAATGTAAACCACGTTTCAAGTTTGAACTTGGGTGGCTGCATTGTGAGGGGTTCCATGAGATGGTTAAAAGAATTTGGGAAAGACCGGTTGCTGGTGATACGCCGATTCAGAGGTGGAATAATAAAATCCGTGCTCTACGCACACACCTTGTTGGTTGGGCTCGTCATATTACTGGTTTACTTAAAAAAGAAAAGATACGGCTATCCTCGATTATTGATGCTCTAGAGGCTTTAGCAGAAGTCCGTTTGCTATCCGCGCAAGAGATTGAGTTAAAAAGCCAATCAAATGCACAGATAGCGAAACTACTGCGCGAGGAGGAGTTAAAATGGTATCAACGTTCCAAAGCCCAGTTCATCCTAGAAGGGGATTCGAATACTCGCTATTTCCATAGTATTGCCAATGGTAGACACAGGAAAAAGCGTATTCATTCTCTAGTCCAGGAAGAGGGAACGATTGAGGGCCATGAGCAACTAAAGTCGTATATTACAAATTACTATAAAGTCCTGTTCGGAGCCCCAGAGGAAGGAAACTTTACACTGGATGAGTCTCGAACAGGGATATACCCCAGGTTTCAGACGAGGAAAATAGCCTACTTACTAACCTCTATTCAGAGGATGAGGTAAGAAAGGCGGTTTTCCAAATGAAACATAATTCAGCACCTGGTCTTGATGGCTTCCCGGCTGAGTTCTACCAGAACTTTTGGGATGTCATCAAACCTGATCTGCTACAACTGTTCGCATGTCTTCATGATGGACAATTAGAGTTGTTTCGTCTCAATTTTGGTGAGATAATCTTATTACCTAAGGTTAATGAGGCTGAAAGGATTCAACAATACAGACCTATATGCCTCCTTAACGTTAGCTTTAAGATATTTACCAAAGTTGCTACGATTCGACTGAACAGTGTGGCGGATCATGTGGTTCGTCCGTCTCAGACGGCTTTTATGCAAGGTCGCAACATTCTGGATGGAGTGGCAATTTTGCATGAAACGTTCACGAATTACATAGGAAAAAGCTGAATGGGGTAATCCTTAAAATTGATTTTGAGAAGGCTTATGATAAAGTCAATTGGTCTTTTCTTCAACAGACCCTCAGAATGAAAGGTTTCTCAACTGAGTGGAGAGCGTTAATAGATAGCTTTGTTTCTGGAGGAAGTGTAGCCATTAAACTCAATGATGACACTGGCAAATACTTTCAAACGAAAAAAGGGCTTAGACAAGGTGACCCGTTATCGCCAATATTATTCAATATAGTGGCTGATATGTTGGCTATCTTGATTGAACGCGCTAAAAATGAGGGCCAAATTGAGGGAGTGATTCCACATCTAGTTGATGGTGGTTTATCGATTCTTCAATATGCCGACGACACAATTATTTTTATGGAACATGACATTGAAAAGGCTCGTAATTTAAAGCTGATCTTGTCAGCATTCGAGCAACTTTCAGGTCTGAAGATAAATTTCCATAAAAGTGAACTGTTTTGCTTCGGCGAGGCTCAAGAAAACGCCGCCTTGTATGCCGAACTTTTTGGATGTGAGCAAGGACAATTTCCTATCAACTATTTGGGTATTCCGATT
Organism: Poa pratensis; assembly: GCA_947311845.1. NCBI lineage: Eukaryota > Viridiplantae > Streptophyta > Magnoliopsida > Poales > Poaceae > Poa > Poa pratensis. The sequence continues at coordinate 38,300,687 of CAMZMU010000052.1, forward strand.
CATTATCGGAGACTTACAAATGCTGAGTGGAAAAAGGTGGAGGAAAGACTACAATTACGTTTAAATAGCTGGAAAGGCAAACTCTTATCCCTAGGTGGAAGATTGGTTCTCATAAATTCGGTACTAACTAATATGGTACTGTATATGATTTCATTCTTCCAATTGCCCAAAGGAGTCTTGAAACGATTGGATTATTTCCGGTCTAGATATTTTTGGCAAGGGGATTGTGAGAAGAAAAAATATCGTCTGACTAAGTGGAGTGTGGTTTGCTGTCCTAAAGACCAAGGAGGGCTCGGAGTTCATGACCTTGAGGTCAAGAACAGAGCCTTGCTGGGTAAATGGCTCTTCAAGCTTCTTTTGGAAGATGGAGTTTGGCAAACCCTCCTTAGGAGAAAGTACGTGGGATCTCAAGCCGTATCTCAGGTTCTCTGGAAGCCTGGCGATTCGCACTTCTGGGCTGGCCTTATGGCTACAAAGAAGTTCTTTTTTCCACATGGATCTTTCTCAATTAGGGATGGATCGGAAATTCGATTCTGGGAGGATAAATGGCTAGGCCAATTTACCCTCAGAGAACAATATCCGGCTCTATATGCGATTGTACGAAACAAGTGTGACACGATCGCTAAGGTGTTGGGTACCTCCCCACCAAATGTTTCGTTCAGAAGAAGTTTATTTGGAACAAGACAAGCATCCTGGAATGCTTTGCTCATCCGATTGGATTCCATCCATGTGTCGGAAGGTCCAGATAAATTTCGATGGAATCTTACGAAGAATGGTAAATTCTCGGTTGATTCTATGTATAGAGCTTTAATCTTACCCGAAGTCCCAGTCGATATTAAGGATAATAACAAATTTTGGAAGATGAAGATCCCGCTAAAAACTAAGGTGTTTGCGTGGTATCTCCGTCGAGGTGTAATTCTTACAAAAGATAATCTTGCCAAACGCAACCGGCACGGAAGTAAAAAGTGCTTATTCTGTCAACATGACGAGACTATTACACACCTTTTCTTTCAGTGCGAGTTCGCTAGGTCTATATGGTCAGCCATCCAGATAGGTTCTACCTTACATCCCCCGCGTTCCGTTGCAAATATTTTTGGCAACTGGTTAAACGGGGTAGATCCTAGGTTTAAACTCTTCAGTAGGGTGGGAGCGATTGCCGTTATTTGGTCGCTGTGGCTATGTAGAGATGACAAGGTTTTTAACGATAAAGATGCTTCCATTATGCAGGTTATCTACTGGTGTACAGCTACGATACGAGCATGGTCGGCACTGCAGCGTGTGGAGCACCGGGACTTGTTTTTGGAGGTGGCGTCACGTTTGGAGGCTGCGGCCAGGGAGTTATTCTCCCGGTATGGATGGCAACATAGTCTCCGGATAGACCTACCAGCATCTTATGCGGCTTTACAATTTCTCATGATGATATGTAATTCGCCTTTTTAATTTCAGCATTAGATTCTCTTGAACTCGTGAACTTGTGGCTGTGTGCATCCTAGTTATGCAGAGGCCGGGTGTAATGCTTAAAACTCTTAAGTAATAAAATTCCCTTTATCAAAAAAAAAAACATAAACAAGTTGAGATAGTACCAACACATATATAAGGTTCGGTGGAAGGCAGTTTCCAAGGCCAATAAAACAAAACGCAGGTGATTTAGTAACTCAAAGAAAAGCACATCTCTTTGACAACAAAGAAAGAAAGCCCGAATCATCATATATGTCTATTAACCGAAGCCACGTTCAACATCACAAATTATTAGTAATAACACAGAGTAGCATTATATAACTTGATAGTCGACCCATGGACAGTAAGTAGACACCATGACGGATGATGATGATGATGCAAGGGAGGCTGCGGCAGCTTCTAAACTAGTTGTCGTCGGCCTCGACGTAGGCGTAGCCCTGGAGGCGGTACTGGCGGATGATGTTGTTCTTGATGTCCCGCGCGGTCTGCATGGCCGCGATGAGCTCGAGGTCCTCTTCCGACATCCCCTTGCGCGCGACGCTGAGCAAAGGACGGGGAGGAAACCTCATGAGCATGTGGATGTAGTCCTGCTCCACGAGCTTCATCATCTTCCCGTCCTCCTTGCGCTGCTCGAACTCGGGAGGCACAGGGACGCCACTTGAAATTTCTTGTCGATCGTCTCGATCTCGTCGGCGAAGGACTCATGCTGCTCAAAGCCAGAATAGTCCAGCACGAGCGTCTTCTCCTCCTTCTCGGGGCTGGGCGACTTCTCCATCTTCCCCCCGTCTAAATCTGGCCGGATCGAGATATCTGCGGCGGCTCGAGTTTGGTTTTGCGGTGGGCAGTGAAGAACCGGGTCTACTATGATGTTGACATCTGGCAGAAGGAGAGGACTTTAATCCTAGGAAGCTTAATATTTATTTAGACTAGCAAAGTGTCCGTGCGTTGCAACGGGCCAAAATTTGGAAATCCATACTGACATATCAAAGTACCCATGATTTTCGTTCTCTTTCACTATACATCTATCGCAAATAGAATGAAAAGAAGTATCTGCAACTTAATTGTACTGCATGAAGAGAATATGGGGACTTCGAAGTAGCTATTTTCAGCTCCCACACGAAGTAATTCGCGAAAAAAAGAGCAACATGTCGTCAAGGAAACTGATTCCCTACTCCCTAGCCACCTCCATGTCCAGAAGCAGACAATGGAGTTGGATGGAGCGAGTCGGCGCCCCACTGCCCCCCAGCGGTGTTGTGCGAGGTTGTAGAGCACTGATTGGTTGGAGGAGGTAGGAGGAAGAAGGCGGTCACTGGTGTGGGTCAAGCCGCGAAGCGGAGGGGAGTCCGGGCTTCCATGCAACTTAATTTCAAACCATGTGTCGAAGAACTCTGAATCACAATACATAGTTGCATGCGTAATGTGTACATACGTTGAGTCCTAGCCCCAATCATTGCTGCCAAATTGACGATACATCAGTTAAAAAAATATACGATGGACAGTTGCATGCGTACATAACGTTGCATCTTGCATAAGCATGCTTATTACTCAGGAGTCCGTCGCCCCAGCCCAATGATCTAGAACTATGCTGGGCCTCCTCACTTGGGCCTGCGGTCGTTTCTCTTTTAGGCCGAGAGAAAGGTGACGAAGGTACAACTTCCTCGGACTTACGTACGCGATCTTCATCTAAAAAAAAAACATACGCTATCTGGGCGCCTCCGGTTTCTTTACCGATACGGTCTCCGGTTTATTTAGCGATCGTTGCGGATATGGACGACGTACGACCGGCACGCGACGTACGAAGCAACACGTACGACCGCCACGGTTACGTATTATATAGTAGAGATATGTATAGCCGTTCCAGCACTACTCCGACTTCCTATCGAACCCGGACTTTCTTTATTCGCTCGCTTCTCCAGCTTGGACTTGGCCAGGGTGTGGCCCACGCAACCAGCTCCGGATCAGAATAATTTTTACCTATGAAAATAACGGTCTCGCTAATACTCAGCAACTCAGTGCTCGTGATTCAAAAAAAAAAAAAACTTAGTGCTCAGTCAAGTCCATCACAATCTGATCTGCATGACTGCATCGTTATTCATGCACGAATTTTTTCTTTCCAAATTGTCAGATACTCAGATTTGCTTCGTGGTTCATGTTAGATATGACAAATGACTTACAATAAGGATTCCAACTATTTGATGACGTCACATTCACCTAAGAACCAATTTGCTTCGTGGTTCATATTAATTCTAATTTGACCGAAAATAAGTCATGCCCGAAAATTAGAACTCGACTAGATGGAAGGTTCTTTACCGTGTGTTTGCACAAGGCAAAGAGCGGCCTGCGGGCCCACTTGTCGGAAGTGTGACATCACCGTCCGTCGTCAGCGTCAAGCGGCGATGGGGCCCACTTTTAAATGTGGCCGTCTGTCATGATATTCGGCAAACGACAAAGAGCTCGTTGCCGTGCATTTTTTCGCCTGCTTGTGCTCTTTTTCGGGTTTCGCAAGCGGCAAAGGCTTTAACGTGTGGTTTCCGGCCTTTGTTGTATGTCTGAGGCACACGACAAAGAGGCGCTTTCCCTTCGTTATGGCCGTCCGTGTCGAAGTCATTATTGATGCATGTGCTGCTATGTACAATTTGTTATATATCACTAGACTGACTGGAATATTTTTTAACGAGACTATTTGGCTACTACAACAATCGATGAGGGCTTGAATAAAAGTTTGCCCTGCCAGCTGATAATTATCGAGGGCTTCATTTTTTATTGAAGCTCGTCCACCTAGCTTCAACCCCTTCTCCGGAGTACATCTTGACAGTCGGCCTAATACGAATGCCAACCGATGATGGCACGATCTGCAAACGGTCAGTGAGCACATTGAGATGATTGAACCAGATGCCTCCGACACATAACGAATGCAATAGGGATTTACCTACAGATCCAGGGACCAAACATATGCGTACATCATGTCAAACATGTAATGCTTATACGGTACGGCACGGTGTAGTACACCGCCCGTACACGTATGCCCCTGTAATCGCCACGGTGAGGGCTGTTCTCAGCCCTATATAACACGTACCACGAAGCCCTAACGGGCTATCGTTTCCGCCTACATGGTATCAGAGCATACGCTCTTCCCCTAGCCGCCGCGGCAACGATCTACAAACCCTAAAACCCAAAGACCACGATACACCTCTCCCGCGGCGCCATGGCATGCTCCTCGGCCGTCCCTGCCGTGTCTGCCGGACTAGGATCTCCTCCAACAACGAAGCTCACAAGGACCAACTTTCTTTTCTGGAAAACCTTGGTCCTCCCGCCGATCTGCGGTGCTCACGCACTTGGTCTCCTTGATGGAAGTCATGGAACCGAACCCGCGCCGGCGAAAACCCTGGAGGAAGAAGATGAAAACAAGAACAAGATCACAATCCCCAACCCTGCGTTCGCCACATGGGTCACGCGGGATCAGCAGGCGCTCGGGTTCCTGGTGAACTCGATCTCGCCTGAAATAATGGCCCACGTCGTTGATCAGAACACCTCCGCTGAGGTGTGGTCCGTCGTGCTGAATATGTTCTCCACCCTTCTCGGACACGGATCAACCATCTGCGAGGGGCGCTGAACAGCACCAAGAAAGAAGATGACATGACGGCCGCCGCATTCTTCACCAAGCTCAAGGGCTTCTCGTCGGAGCTTGCCGCCGCCGGAAAACCAATCGAAGAAGATGAGATGATCGGCTACATCCTGAACGGCCTTGATGCCTCCTACAACGACCTCGTTGCCTCTGTCAACGGAAACCCTGGTACTTCTCTTGATGATCTTTTTAGTCAGATTTGTGCACATGACCTTCGTCGCGATATGCTTGCAAAGAACGGCTAGGACACTGCCTTCTCCTCCTCTGCTAACGCCGCCCGGCGTGACGGAGGTCGTGGTGGTGGACGAGGAGGCCGCACAGATGGAGGCCGTGGTGGTGGTGACCGCGGTGACTACCGTGGTGACTACCGCCATGATCGCGGTGACTACCACGCTGATGAACGTCGCGGTGACTACCGCAATGATCGCGATGACTACCGCGCTGATGAACGCCGCGGTGACTACCGCAATGATCGCGGTGACTACCGCGCTGATGACCGCCACGGTGACTACCGCAACGATGACCGTCGTGATCGCTACGGCAATGATGGCCGCACCCGCGGCCGTGATGATCAAGGACATCGCGACGTGGACAGGTGTCGTGATGATGGAGGATGCCGTCGTCACGGACGTGCTCCCACTCCCTACGTCGACATCATGTGTCAGATCTACTAGATCCACGGTCATCCCGCCGACGCATGTTGGTGGCGTTATCAGGACCGTGATCGCAAAGATAGGAAGACACACAGCGACACCGAAGATGAGGAAGAGGACAAGGGCGCCAATGCAGCTGCATACGGCGTCGGCACCAACTGATATGCCGACTCCGGTGCCACGCATAATCTCACCGGAGAGCTGAACAAGCTCAGCGTCCACGACAAGTACAAGGGCCGCGACCATGTCCACACGGTAGATGGTAATGGCATGTCTATTAATCGCATTGGTCATTCAATTATTCGCACCCCACATGATTCCCTAAAACTCAATAAAATCCTTCATATTCCTAATGCATCGATGAATCTACTATATGTTCATAAGCTTGCACTTGATAATGATGTTTTCCTAGAATTTCACCCATTTTTTTAGGGATAATTGCTTCTGTGCCCTGGTTTCTCTCTATTTTATCTGTTTGTGCCATGCCCGCGTAGTTTCTCTCGTCCGTGCCCTGGCTGGGCCGCAAATGGCCCGCGGCTGGCGAAGACAGCCGTTTCCGTCTGGTCAACCTCGTTTCACCGTAACTTGGCCTGACTTGTGGGGTCGGCCTGGCGCGGCTCGGTCGGAATGTCACTAGTCTGACTGGTGGGGTCGGCTCAAACTGACCATGTCTCCCGCTGTGCTGTTGAATCATACGTGTTGGTGTTGGTGTTGTTTTTTAGTCCCACCTCGCTAGTTGGGTGTGTGCGCGACCTCTTTATATACCACAATATTCCAAGGCTATCGTTACCATCGAACGGAGCGGGGTTTAACCGGGCCCGGACCCCCTTCTTTCAATGCTAATTTTGTATCCATTGTTCAGATCTGCCCCTAGAACGGTAGATAGTTTCGGTAAGGATGATTAGTCATTTGTCCCAACAAATATAAGCAATTTCTGGTGTAAAATACATGTTGGTGTATAGATCTGCCCCTAAAACTGTAGATAGTTTCTGTAAGGATGATTAGTCATTTGTCCCAACCAATATAAGCAATTTCTGGTGTAAAATACGTGTTGGTGTATAGATCTGCCCCTAAAACTGTAGATAGTTTTGGTACAGATGATTAGTCATTTGTCCCAACAAATATAAGCATTTTCTGGTGTAAAATACGTGTTGGTGTATAGATCTGCCCCTAAAACTGTAGATAGTTTCGGTACGGATGATTAGTCATTTGTCCAAACAAATATAAGCATTTTCTGGTGTAACATTTTCTAGTGTAAAATACGTGTTGGTGTATAAATCTGCCCCTAAAACTATAGATAGTTTCGGTACGGATGATTAGTCATAAGCGGTTGGTCCAAATGAGACGACTGGTTTATCATAAGCGGTTGGTCCAAATAACATAGAGCTTACATTGCATTAATTATGCTTACATCGCATTAATTAACTACGACTGACAATCAGCAGAGAAACAAATCCTAGAGCAACTATACAGAGATAAAATCCTGCAGCTATCAGATTAGCCTGCTTCTTCAGATCATTCATCTGCCTTAAGTGCTTGTTCAACTTCTTTTGTTCGCCTCTCACTTCCGCAAGTCCCATCGGAGGAGCAACCATGTCAGACCCATCGGCGGAGCAACGATGCCTATCGGCGGAGCAGAGGGCGCAATCTCCAGATCAGACGGCAGAGGAAGGTCGCTGGGCGTGCGCCACCTTCCATCCCGTCTAAGCTGCGTAACGTATTCATCCAACCACTGAAAATGGTTGCATGGTTCCAACCCCTGAAAAAGTCAACCTGACCCCTAAATCCCAGATGTGAGCAAGAAAATGAAAACATTGAAGAAATCAAAGCAAAAGGATGCGATAGAAAGATCTTTACATCCTGTGGCAGGCTCAGGCATTTCAAATACTCGCGCCCCTTGTTGGCTGTCTCAGCCCTACTAGTCTTACGGCTAAGTAGCTCCTTGCTTGAGCATTTAGAACATGCCAGCAACGCACCTCAGCTGCTTTGGCCGAATGGGGCGAAGGGTTGAACTGGAGGAGCACGACATTGCTGCTGCCCTTCGTCGCCGGAGAGGAAGAAGAGGAAGGAAGAGCAAGAAGAAGATGGTCCAAAGAGGATGGATGCTCTGTTTGTGAAGAGGAGGCAAATGGTGGGTCCGCGGTGAGCGTGTAACGGTCACATGCGGCGGTGCGGCTGTTGCGAGTCCACCAACCCTTTTTGCTTAGAAATGGGGCCGTTTACCCTACCTTTGGAGCTTATTCGAAACACATCGAACGGGTCGTGCAAAATGAGCTTCTCACACGGGTTACAGCCAATCAGATCGCAGAATGAGCCTCTCGCGGATCGCCCCGAGTCTGCAGATTCCTTCTAGATGAACGATCGGACGGCTGCAGTTCAACGCTAGGGTTAGTTCGACGGTCATTGTTCAAATGGGGTTTGGAGGCACTCAACGGTGTTTGGAGGCACTCAACGGGGTTTTGAAAAGTTTGATAAAGTGTCCAAGCTTCATTTGTAGTGACTAAGAAGGATCAAGTCTTTGTTTTTCAAATTTCATGTTTTAAACTTGTTTAAATAAGTTGACCGAAATTTGAAATGAGCTTCAAATATTCAAAAAAATCAAAAATGGAAAATCCTGCGCACATAGTCGTATTATGTCATATACTAACGATTCAAGCTGACAAACAATGTCTATACACATTCAGATGAAAAATGCATGTATCTAAGTGATATCCTCGAACTATGCCGTATGAACTCGAGGTTCAAATGAGATTCAAATATTCAAAAAAAAATCAAAAAAAGGAAAATCCTGCGCACATAGTTGTATTATGTCATATACTAACGATTCAAGTTGATAAACATCATCTATAAACATTTCATATGAGAAATGCATGTATCTAAGGCGATATCTGAGACTATGTCCTATGATTTCTAGGGTGAAGAGAAGGGGTTTTGAATTTCCAACATAAAATGTTCAAACACCTCACAAAGTTTCATTTTGGAGTGACTAAGAAGGATCCATACTTAGTTTTTCATTTTCATGTTTAAACTTGTTTAAATATCGGTCAACGTTTAGTTGACCGAAATTTGAAATGAGCTTCAAATATTCAAAAAAAAAAATCAAAAATGGAAAATCCTGCGCACATAGTCGTCTTATGTCATATACTAACGATTCAAGTCGATAAACAAGGTCTACGTACATTCTGACGAGAAATGCATGTATCAATTGTGTTTCTCAAACTATGTCGTATGAACTCAAGAGTAAAGAGAAGTGTTTTTGGACTTGCAACATAAAAATTGAAACGAATGACCAGAGGCAAGCTTATCCATCATAATATAATTACGGTGATGCCCAGAGCACGCCCATAAGGTGTTCGACCAAAATACATCCGTCCAAAATCAAATACAACGCATAGTAATATTAATCAGTCTCTTCTTTGACGTCCTTCTCTTCTTTGACGTCGTCAAAGCCGGACATCATCTCGTCAACCCACTGCTCGATGTCTTCACTGGGGTCGCTGATCTCTTCGCTGGGGTCGCTGGAGTTGTTGTAGTCATCAAATTCGTACATCATCTCGTCGTCCCACCGCTCGATGGCTTCGTCGGGCTCCTCGACGTCTTCGCTGACCTTCTCAAATGTCAGCTCGATGTACTCCTCCTTGACGATCACCTTGATAACGTAGAGATCACCAAAGCGAATCTGCAGTTGCTCCCAGAATAGATCCCAGCTATCCGTGAACTCGATGTAATCTTCGATCACTCGATATGATCCAAAGATCTCGACATCGTCTCTCGCCAAAAGACGAGATTTTCCGTGAACTCGACGTAATATGCGATCACGCGATGGAATAACATCGTAACCATCTACTACCGCAATCTTGAGATGCTATCAAAATAACATGAGAATCGTATCAGAAAATGACAGAATAGTTCAAATGACAGAATAGTTCAGAAAATGTAAATGAATACGAAACATTTGAATCATACCAGAGAATCGACATCTATAGAATCATATGTAGAACTTAGGGATCTCTTCCAACTCCATCGTGGCATCTTTGAATAAAGCGAAAGATATCGTATTCATTTCTGAATAGGTGACATCTCTCGGTTCGTGAAATATGCTCTTTAGGGGGGCTGGCTTGCAGCATCCGACAATCTGTTCAAACTCTGATCAAAGAGAGGAACACATTCATAAAACTTGTAAACTACTCAATGTGTAAGAAAAAGAACACAAATCAGCATACCCGTGTGTTGCACAAAAGGTTTTGCAGCATTGTGCTCGTTAGTCACTTCAACATTGAACAGATGCTGATCTTCATTCCAAGTGAACTTGACAACATCGCCCTCCTCGATGCCGTAGCATTCACATAGTGCTCTCCACTGCGTTCCACGGATCGAGGTGAAAATATGGGTCTTCGGGCTATCACTTAGTCGCTTACAGAAATATCTCCAATGTGTTTCAATTTCAATTTCCCACCTATCCAGGTAGAAGAAGTACTGGTCTCCGTTCGGACACCTAGCCTCCATCCAGTTCTTACGAGGGCCAATTGCCCGGCTCTCTAGAAGATATCTTAAAGGCATGGTAGAATCTACATGTAATACAAAACCGGAGAAACTATGAAGACACTCATTGAAGGAAATATAAATTAAATTGCATCTGGTTTGAAAGGCAATACTTACAACATCCTCTTTGTAACCGTGTTCAATCGGACTTTGAAAGTATTGAAACGACGAGTTAGTGTGCGACAGAAAGTTGCTTCGTGACGACACATAGCACAGTAATCGATGACATCGCCATCGGAATCCTATTTTAACAAATGAAATTTAGAACCAGATAAATAGGCGGAACCTGGGGTTTTTCCCCATTCCGCAAGACAAATAGAAAATCAAATCTACTCACATATAATGAACCATTCGGGAGCTCAAACAGGGAAATAAAACATGTAGAGAAGATAGCACTGACCATCGAAATGCGGTTGATGGATTGCAGCTGGAACCGTCGGCGACCAAAAAACCCCAAACGGCGAAGGCGGCCGTACAATGGCGATGGCGATGGAGCTCCTTGATTGTCCCTCCTTCTCGACGGGCGACGGGAGACGGCGACAGCAATGGCGATGGCGATGGCGATGGAGCTCCTTTGCGCCTTCAATCACCCTGCTCTCCGCCCTCAATCAAACTCCTATTGCTCTGTTCTTGGGGGTTCCTCGGGGGTTCTATGGGCAGCAGCAGTGAGCCATGGAAGAAAGACCACGTGGGCCCCATCGGCGGTATCCCTTCATTAAACAAGTGCCCCGGCCCCACTGGATGCGATTCCAACCGCGCTAGCCCCACTTGACCGGTCCCACTTCCAACTCACGAGCCGGCCACGCCGACCCCACAAGTCAGGCCAAGTTACGGTGAAACAAGGTTTACCAGACGGAAACGGCCGTCTTGGCCGTGCGTGGGCCTTTTGCGGCCCAGCCAGGGCACGGACGAGAGAAACTAAGCGGGGGTGGCACAAACAGATAAAACTGAGGTAGGTAGGGCACAGAAACGATTGACCCTTTTTTTTATAAAGGATCGGGTCACAAGAAGAACTCTATTTAAAGGTCCTTGCCATGGTGGTCTCTACCCGTTAGTTCCTATATCTATTGGGTCATCCAAGCACGCCTTCGTCACAATAAAGCCTTCGTCATCCACTTGGCATCGTCGTTTAGGTCATCTGTCATCCTTTGTGGTGCAAAGAGTTCTTAGGAAACATAATATTTCTTTTACTCCTAAAATAAATCCCTATGTATGTGACTCTTGTTAGTTAGCAAAGAGCCACCAGTTGCCCTACCCCATCTCTACTAGTGTATCCACTATCCCTTTGGAACAAGTGTTTTCCGATGTATGGGGTCCAACAACTGATTCAGTCAACAAACATTCTTATTATTTAAGCTTCATCGATGATTTTAGCAAGTTCACTTGGATTTATATGCTTAAACATCGTTCTGATGTGTATTAAGTTTTCCTCAATTTCCAACAACTTGTTGAACGCAAATTTAATAGAAAGATTGTTACTATGCAAACAGATTGGGGAGGTGAATATGAAAAACTCCATGGATTCTTTCAACGAGTAGGCATTACACATCATGTCTCTTGTCCTCATGCTCATCAGCAAAATGTGTCTGCAAACGTAAGCACAAACACATTGTAGAAGTAGGGCTTGCTTTGCTTGCAAACGCATCCATGCCCCTCAAATTCTGGGATGAAGCCTTCCTTTTTTTCGCGAGTACGCCAAATTGGCATACCTTATTTATATAGAAGAAGAGAAACAACATTTACAAGAAAAACCAGTCCAACGTTGGAAACAACGTGGCCGGTCACACCGCACACACTCGAAACCCTAAACCTCTACTCTCGCGTCATCGTTTCTCTCCCTCCGGCTCCAACTCTCTCCATTCTCCACAGGTTAAGCTCCTCGCCAATCAGGTCCACTAGATGAAGCCTTCCTCACAACCACCTTTCTCATAAACATGCTTCCTAGCAAGGTTCTTAATTTTGATACACCTGTTGAGCGTCTTCTCAATATCAAACCAAATTATGTATCCCTCAGAATTTTTGGGTGTGCTTGTTGGCCTAATCTTCGTCCATATAACAAACGAAAGCTTGCTTTTTGTTCCACACAATGTGTCTTTCTCGGATATAGCCCACACCACAAAGGAGTTAAATGTCTTGACACTAAAAACCGGTCGTGTTTATCTGTCTCGTGATGTTGTCTTTGATGAAAATGTGTTCCCTTTTGCCTCCCTACATCCTACTGCTGGTTCCCGACTCAAAGAAGATATCCTCCTTTTACCTCATGATTCCTCTCCTACATTATCACATGTTGGGGATGCTTACATTGATGATGCCATGACCGTGCCTTTAATGCATATGCCTACTAACCCTACACAACAAGCTTCAGATGTTGTTGTTACAGATGACAGCTCCTCAGATGGTGAAGCTACAGAAAAAAAATTGACTGAAAATGATGCTCAAATGACTCAAGAAGAGCAAGAACAAGAATTGGAAGAAGACAACGCTGGCACTAGATCCGAGGCTGATTCTGCTTCCAATACTGCTGGTGATGATACCGAAGCAGATCTGATATGCGCTGACTCCAGGGGAGATTCCCCTGGCGCTGTCACCCCGCCGACACGCAATCATGACCGGGCTCGGTCCCTGTCGCCCACGCCTCTGCGCTACGCGTCCCCGGGCCCGTCGTCTCGGCTTTGCTCCACGTCCCCCGAGCGGGCGCGCGCCACGGCCCAACGGTTCCGCCATGTGGCGTCCTCCGATGGGCCGACATCGCCTGGTCCTGCAGAGAATCAGCCTGCTGCGGAATCCTCTGCACCGGATAATGCTGAGCCCCCAGGTGCTTCACCACCGGCTGCTCGTACCCGTCTTCAAAAAGGGATTTGCAAGCCTAAAATTCCACAAGATGGTACAATCCTATATGAGGTAAAAAGAGGTAAAATTTGTTATGGTCTGCTGTCAGCTACATGAGAACCTAATAGTCTCTCTGAAGCTCTTGATGGTCAAAAATGGCACAATGCAATGCAAGAAGAGTATGATGCTTTACTCAAGAACAAGACATGACACTTAATTCCAAATAGTTCACATAGAAACCTCATTGATTGCAAGTGGGTTTATCGTATCAAGAAATGTGTTGATGGTACAATTGACAGGTATAAGGCTCCTCTTGTTGCAAAAGGTTTCAAGCAAAGGTATGGCATTGACTATGAAGATATGTTTAGTCCAATTGTTAAAGCAGCCACTATTAGAACTGTCTTAGCATTTCAGTCTCACGAGGTTGGAGTTTGCGGCAGCTAGATGTCAAGAACGCGTTTCTCCATGGTGTTCTGGAAGTGCAGGTTTATATAAAACAACCTCCTGGTTTTGAGGACCCTCGGTTCCCAAATCACATATGTGATACCCAATGAGCAAGGCCTTGATACCTGCAAAAGTAAACGGATTAGGTTGAGACTCCAAGTGTAGAGTGTATAGTAAGTGGAAGACAGTTTTCCCCACGAGGGGTGACTCGAGGGTTTAATATCGAACTCTCGGGGAATCTGAAGTGGTAGATTTATCTTCTTATCCTTCTTTTGGTTACCTACAAAACAAGGTTAGATGTTTTGGTCCTCAACCTCACCTGTGGTTGTCAAGTACAAGGTGTAAGAATGATATCAGGATAGTTATGCAATGCAAACAAGAAATAAATATGCAATGATGGTGGATGCAATGATAAATGATATTTTTGGGTTTTTGAATGATGTATGCAAGATGAAAAGTATTTTTGTATTTTCGGATTTAATGATGGCTGAAAATAGAAAAGTGGTATAAGGTGTTGGAAATGTGTTTCTTATGATTAAAAATGGACTGTGGTTCATGGTTTCACAAATGCACTCTCTCTTTATAAAGTGGTAGACAATGGAACACACAAAGTTAACATATGAGATTGCAACACAGGGCTTGATAACAAGTTACTTAGATATATGGGCATCACGTCCTAACATAGAGATCTTTTGGTTATTAACCTCTCTTATACTCCACCAAGATGCGAACTAAATCATAACACCTCAGTAATTAAGATAACTCAGAGTATAGCATTAAGTATCATGACATGAAGTGAAAATAAGAACATGCTAGATCTAGTCATGGAGTAGTGGCAATGGTCACGCCCACATCCCCGGTAGCATGGTATTTTAGTTTATCCCTAGTGAGGTAACAAAGTAAGGTAAAGATACCAAAGTGGATCGCAGAACTTTCTCTCACGTTCACTGCACTAGCCACCCCCCCCCCCCCGTTACTCCAACTAATGCACACGTTCCCCCACACACGCTCTCATAAACATGCTTGATCAAAACAAGTAGACAAGAACGGGGTACATAATATGCATCTATACTCATAACTGAAACAAACATTGCAATCTCAAACATATATTAACTCATAAAGATCCACCACAAAGGTATTGCAACGGTGACCATAATCATGTTCAACAGCTCATACGGTGCTAATTAGTGAAGCTCAAGAGAGGAGAGATACATAAGTTACTTCCACAAACCGATAGTCCAGAGGTGGACTACTCCCTCTTCATCATGGAGACGGTGGAGAAGTCGATGGAGAAGATGGAGACCACGCCGGCAGCGCCCCGCTGGAGTTTTCCCCCTCCAATCTGCAGCTCCTGATCTCCGTTTCGGTGTTTCTGTGTTTGTGCGGCGCTCCTTCCAGAGAACGTCGGGGGACCTTTTTTATAGGCGTTTTTAGGTCAAGACTATGTCGGTGGAGCGAAGATCGACGGCAACGGAGCCACGAGGGCCAAACGAGTGGGCCCCACGCGGCCACAGTACCTGGCCGCGTGGGCCACCCCCGTTCGGGCCTCGGGCCTCCGTTTGTTCGCTTCCTTCGCCCACAGGTCTTCTTCCTTCCAAATATTGACGCCCGTAAATTTCCAGGTGATTTCGTTGACGTTTGGGTCCCTGAAACATTAAAATAAGAAAACGGGGTTTTCTGCCTGTGCAGGGTTAATTCCATAAAAATAGGAAATAAATGAATATTCCCAGAAATCATTATAAAACATTGATATAACCCTTATATGATGCAAATATGATTGGAATATAAGCAATTAAAATGCAAAGTTCATGTATGCATTTTACATGCATCAACATCCCCAAGCTTAATCCATGCTCGTCCTCGAGTATGAAGATGATAAAACTAACATGGACTTTGCAATTTAATACTTAACAATGGATATCAAAGATGATTACTATTGCTACATATAGTCAAATGATTCATTCTTCAAAGGAGTAGCAATATGCAAATAGTTTATGAAGTGATATCAAGTATTCAAGACAAGGATGTTCATTGATAGCTCACAAAGTGTAACATAGAAGCAAGTAATATGGAACACATGTATGCATAATGATAAGTAGAACATCCTACAATGGTCATAGAGTGTAGATGAAAATCTGAATATGATAGGTGTACACTTTGGAAAGATGTATATGTGAGTAGAGGTAAAGCATGTATAAGTTTCATCCAACCTCCTAACTCTTCTACTTAAGTTAATGATTGCAATAAGGTATTCATTGGTGTCAAGCTCTTATTGCCCCTATCATAGCATCTTTAATGATTAAGGTTAAAGTGAAATCAAATATGAGTAGTGTGCTTGACAAAGTAAAGGTTGGATGTCTCATGCCCCTTGAATACAAGTACCTACACCATGAGTTACTCAACTTGGGAAAAGAAAGTTCAAGTTATCTATCATTGTAAGTAATAATAGTATCATCAAGAGCGTCAACTGGGGTACCTCTTGTCCCAGGATATGGAACAAGCCCATATCAAAATGACAAGACAAACAAACAAGATGAACCACCTCATCACCCTTTTTATTTACCATTGGAATAGCTTTTTATTGTAAGATGTGTCATAGATAATCCACCATAGCATGTAAGTAAATTTCCACCATGAATAATGCATGGCTTAGATTAGCGGCCCAGGCGTCTCTCTAACCATTTATACAAACTCATTCAAACTAAATCTTTTCCCCCTTATTTCATCATGATAGGCATCCATAGACAAAAGTACATGATATCAACTAAATGAGATGAAGGAGCATGTTGAAAGCTTTGCATGTGACAGCACATATGGGCTAACTCCCAACCTCGAACATTTATCAAGCCACTAGCATCAAAATCTTAATCATAATGGGTCATGTTTTATTTATTGCAATGATAGTAAAATGTGCATCAAGTTCGTGAGAGCTATATAACCAACTTTTTTCCATTGCAATCAATAACATAAATATTTTCATTCAGAGTAAGATAACACAAACAACATGTTAAACATACTCGAAATAGCATAAAGCCAATAGGTAGATATGGTGGACTCACTGGAATAACTTTGGTTGAAGGTGTTGGAAACAAGTTTTTGCTTGTTGGAGTTTTTGGGCTAGCAAAAGGGAGAAAGTTGACCATCTAGATACACGCATGAGTGTCCATAGAACTAACTAATCCATGTTAAACCAAGTGAAATAACAATCTAAGTTGGTGCATGAGTGTCCATAGAAAATGCCGCACCCCTCTAAATTGGTCCGAAACCGGAGAGAGAGCACTCTTTGGTCCGGATGTGATCAATGAAGCTGAGGAGAAGGTTCGAATCATAAGAGAGAATCTGAAGATTGCCCAGTCTAGGCAGAAGAGCTACTATGATAAGCACCATCAAGAAATTCACTATGAAATTGGTGATAAAGCTTATCTCCGCGTCTCTCCCCTTCGTGGCATTCGCCGTTTCGGTATCAAAGGGAAGTTGGCACCTCGTTATGTTGGCCCTTTCACTGTTCTGGCCAAGCGAGGAGATCTTTCTTATAAATTGGAATTACCGTCCATTTTCCCAAATGTACATGATGTGTTTCATGTCTCCCAACTTCGCCGGTGTTTCAAGGATCCTATCCATGGGGTCAATCATGAAGAGCTAGATCTCCAGGAAGACCTCACTTATCGTGAGCACCCTATTCGTATTCTGGATGAAGCCGAAAGAAAGACTCGTAACAAGACTACCAAGTTCCTTAAAGTTCAATGGTCTCACCATTCCGAGGAAGAAGCTACTTGGGAACGAGAGTCTAATCTTCGTGAGGAGTATCCCGACTTCTTTCCGCAATCTTAGAATCTCGGGACGAGATTCCTGTAAGGAGGGTAGAGTTGTAACAGCCCACTTTGGTAATGCACATTATGGACCAAATTTCCACTTTTTGCATTCCATACATGCATCATGGCATACATTTAAAATAGCTAAACAACACAATAGTTGGTTTGGCAACATTGAAAAGTAATGCCACACTTGCTTGAATCAACATTCCACAACAATGAGACACCCAAACTTGCGAAAACAAATACTTTGACAATTCATATTTGTCAAGGAAGTTCCAAGGGTTCCAAGTAATATTTTGCCCTTGATTCAAAGTTTCTAAAGTAATAACATTTGGAATTTGCGAAAAATGCTCTATTTTAAGACTACGAATAAATGTTGTCAAAAACATTTTATTTAGAGACACTAAAAATTGTGGAGCTACTAAATGTTAAGGGGAGCCTCCCCAAATTATTTCGGATTTTGTAAATTGTTTAAGTGCCTCATTTAAATCCCTAAAACCTGCTAGGTATAGAAGAAAAGGAAGCAAGGGCCAATCCGTGTTGGAAACAGAAGTTCCAGGGGGCTACTCGAAAAATCGCCGTCTTCCTCACTGTTGCGACCGAGCACCTCGTGCTCGCGCCGCACCACCGTCGCGTGCCTGGGCCCCCTCTCCTCTGCCTCTTGCTGTGAGGAGCAAGCTCCACGAGGTCGCCCTCTGCTCACTCCCCCGAGTTCTCCCCGTTTCCTCTCCCTAGCTCCCTCTTGCTCGCTGTTACGGCCATGGCCGAGCCCGCCATTGCCGTGTTCGTCGCCGCCATCTGAGAGGTCCCGGAGCGAATCGACGGCACCAGCACCACCGCCGTGCTCCCCTCTCCCTCCTCGTGGAAGAAATCGGCCGAAGACGCTCAGAATCGATGCCGCCATCGCCTTCTTCCTCGCGGCCGTCCGACCACCGCCGCTGCTCCCCCGCACGATTTCGTCGCCGTCGACCTCCCTCCTTCTTCCCTGACCTCTTCCCCGCATTCGTGGTGAGCCTCCCGTGCAGTAGCACCTCTTTCCCTCTCCCCTCCCACCGTACTTTCGCCGGGATGCTCGCCGTCGCCGAAGTTCTTCCTCGTCGCGCGCTGCCCGGCCGTGCAAACGGCCTAGGCCAGATGGAGGGCCGTTGCCCTCTGTAACCAGGCCGGCCTGCCAGCCGGCCCAAACTGGCCAGGAGGCCGGAGCCCTCTGTATCTCGGCTGGCCTGCCAGCCGGCCCAGGCTGGGTGGAGGGCTGGCTGGCCCGTTTCTTTTTTTTTAGTTGTTTCTTTTTCTGTTTTCCTCTCCCTTTGGCGCCTGATTCTGGCTACTTCCTCGCGCTTTAGGGACGTCGAACACCGATGATTCAACTACTTCCTCCCTTTCTCTCGAATCCGAGGAAATAACTTTTAATAGTGGTTAAAAATAATTTAATTAAAAGAATAAATTCAAAAGAAGAATTTATAAAAGTAATAACTTTTCCTCTGGACCTCCGAAAAATGTGTTCCTTATACCAAAATGTTCAGAGAAATATGATTCACCCAGAATCATCATCATCATGCATATTTGATCACAACTATAACAATGTACTCTAGTAGTAATTATAATCACTAAGTTTAAATATGGGGTTTATTCAAAATAATGCGGTAAATATAATGGGGACCCCATTTAACCAGTTGATCATGATAAATGCTTTTAGGGTGCATTTTTAAAATGTCATGCCATCATGTGTTTGTGCATTGCATTTGTAAGCATGTGTGGTGATTGATTGCTTTTCCCGTGTGTTGTGCTTCGATAGATCAAGCCGACGGGTTCCACCGCAGTACCCTGACGATCCGTACTACCAGCACGTGGATCAAGGCAAGCGTAATCCCCCCTCTGAGCATATCTTATCCTATGTTTCCGCAAATATTTTCTCCACTATAATATTGCATGCGGTTCCAAATGTCTTTTGCTTGGATTAGAGTATCCTATAGTTGCATTAAGATTCCGATGCCAATTACCTGTTTCCCCCTATTATCCATAGGATTGTATTGTTGGCCTGAAATACTTAACTATGCAATGTTGATGCTTAGCCATGCTTAGTTAAATGCTTAGCCGTCCGATGGATACTTCATGTTGGAAACAGGTTGTGAAGTGTTCAGATGATGGTGGAGAATTGTGGTGACAGGTAATAAAATGCTTAAAGGTGGGGATGAGAGGCCACTTCGGTATGGTGGTGTTTTGTCTCACTCTCGCCGCCTAGGTGCGAGTTCTTTACCTCTTGAACCAAGAATGAGCGCGCTTCCTTTCGGTGGGGTATATGGAGCCCTCGTCGACCGACTAACTTGAGCGGGACTAGCCAGGGTCCTCTAGTTTGAGCTTCCATTTGCGCGTGCGTGAGATGGTGGCCAAGACTGGGATGAGGATGGTGGTGTTAGGAAAATGAGTGGCCACGGGGCAGGGTGTGATGATCCGCTGCTCCGTCCTCACTGATGATCCTGGGTTAGTCTTTAACAAGGTAAAGGTTGTAACCGTTCCCACTCAGCCGGCTTTCCCCGGAAGAGAGCTACGTGTAGGCAATGAGCCGGGCGGTACCGAAGGTAAACACAGTGCACCCCTGCAGGGTTAAATCTTTTCGAAAAGCCGTGTCCACGGTTACGGACAACTTGGGAAAGGACGATAAGACCATAGAATAACTTTAACGGAATGATTAAAAACTGGGTACTAAGGTACCACTCAAGATGCAAGGTGAGCTTCCTCGAGGGTGATTCGGGGAGGTGCCTTTGATGAACAGGTACAGTGGTGATGATGGGTAAGGTGATGAAAAAAGAGTTACTTCTTACCTCTTTTAAAATCTCTGAATAGTCGATGCCTTGAGTTATGTTTTTAAATAAAATCAGCTTTATGCAAAACAGCCATAAACTTTGAAAGCCTCATCGAGCTAAAGCTCTATATATAATCTTGCGAGTTCGTCGAACTCAACGTCGTTTGTTTTGTTTCAGAGGAGGACTTCACCGACCTCGAAGGTGGGTTCTTTGTGGACGTCGACGAGTAGTCTGGGGTTCCCAGGTGGCAGCTTGGGACATCCCGGAACAGCTGGCGCTGTGATGTTTATCTGTAGGCCTCTTAGGCCATATTTGGATCTTGTTGTTTAGAACAACCTAATTCGCTTCCGCTTGTTGTAATGTTGGGTCTGTGACCTCTGGTTGTCATTTGCTATCTTTCTCTATTATAAGAGTTGAACTATATGATTTGTGTCGTAGAGTCTGTGATGTGCCAGTTGTTCCACAAGTCTTGATCTCTCTATTATACATTGAGGGTTGTGCCTGTGTTAAGGCATCAATCGGGGTGTTGCGTTGCCGATGATCCATTCCGAGCAACGCCTGCCAAAGGTTTTGGCCGGGGATTGGTAAACCCGTAACCTCCGGTTGTATCGCTTAACCGGTGACACACAGCATCACTGTATAACAGTCGGGTCGGGGCGCCACAAGTTGGTATCAGAGCAGTACTGCCTGTAGGAAACCCTTCTACTGGTCGATGTTGAGTCTAGTGTTTGTGAAAATATTTTAACCTAAAAATGAGTTGTGAAAACCATCTTAGGATTCTTTTTACTCCTTATCTGGTTACCCTCTAATCTCGGAGCAATCTTACCTCGATTTGAGTTAAAGGTTTTACTTCTCATCTGTTACTTCAAAATGATTAGAAACGGGGTGGGTTCGACCTTTAGTGTTATGTGTCACGTTGCTCCCGCTGCGTTGCAATCCCAAATCAACTCAGATGTTTCTACCGAGTTAATCTTTGATCCTTTCTTTGGGTTTTAACCCACGGACTTGAACATAAGGTCCCGGATTGTGTCAACTAGAGTGTGTTAAGTTGTGATTTCTTAACTCTCACTAGTAGCACATGATGCTGATCTTTGACCCAAGTTCTATCTTGTTGTTTTCCTTCTCGCAAAGTATTATCGTCCCTAGTCTGTGTACTTGTGTAGACGCTAATGCTATTGTTCGACCATTCGGAGAAAGATACTAACCGTGTCATTGTCAAATCTCCAGAATGGCTCGAGGAGGTCGTGGAGGCCGTGGTGGTCGCGGTAACCACAATGATGATGAGGATGATCTGCCGCCACCACCCTCGATGGCTGAGGTCTTGATGGCCATTGAGGAGAACCGTGGGCGCAATGAGCGCTTGCTTGAGCAGTTGGTGCAGCAGAATGCACGGAGGAACGAGTGCAACACTCTCACTGAGTTCCTGCGCTCGCAGCCACCCACTTTGCTGATGCTAAGGAGCCACTGGAAGCTGATGATTGGCTTCGTGCTTTGGAGCGCAAGTTCTCCGCGCTTCATGTCCCATTGGCGAGCAAGTCAACTTTGCCACCTATCTTTGGTTGGTGCTGCTGGCTGTTGGTGGGAAAGCCATGTGGCTTTGTTTCCAGCCAACCATGTCTTCACTGGGCTGATTTCGCACTGCCTTCCGTGCGGAGTACATTCCCCAGCCGATCATGGACTTGAAGAGGAGGGAGTTCCTGGATTTGCAACAGGGACGGATGGACCTCCGCACTTATGGTCGTGAGTTCAACCATCTCTCTCGTTACGCCCCAAGGGACGTGACCAATGATGCTGACAAGCAAGAGCTGTTCCGCAAGGGTCTGACTCCGCAGCTCCGCTATGAGCTATTGCCCTTCAGGTTCCAGACCTATCAGGAGCTGTTCAACCAGGCTTTCACTCTTGAGCAAGGAAGAAAGGAACTTGAAGCTTCCAAGAGGCCCGCACATGGGGACCACCAGAGTTCCTCGGGTTCTGAGAGCAAGAAGCGCAGGGTGTTTGTCCCTACAGCGCGTACCTCGTGCTCCATTCATGCCGAAGCCGCAGGATACAGGCCACCTCCTCCGCGCCCCACTACTTCGACACTTGGGGTAGGCGGAAGTGGGTACCGTCCTATGCTACCTGCTCCACCTGGAGTCACTTGCTACACCTGTGGCCAGGCTGGCCACTACTCCAGGGAGTGCCCCCAGAAGGCACCTCTCGCGATAACTCCTGCACGAGCCCCTGCCACTCCAACTGGCAAGGCTGGACCTATTGTGCGTGGTCGCCTGAACCACGTCTCTGAAGAAGCTGAAGAGACCCCGGCGTTCTTATGGGTGAGTTACGAATCAACGGCAATACAGCTACAGTTTTGTTTGACTCTGGAGCATCGCATTCATTCATATCCATAGCTTTTGCAAAAGACCACAACATACCGTTCGAGAAAATGAGACGTCCTTGGTGATCTCCACTCCTGGTTCCAAATGGCAAACCGATGGGTTACTCCTGAGGTCCAGATTAATATAGGTTCCTTGTCTTTTCCTTATGCCTTGGTAGCTCTGAAGTCCAAAGGCATTGATGTCATACTGGGCATGAACTGGCTAGCCAAATACCAGGCTAATCTCGACTGTGCGCCAAGACCATTACTGTGACCGCTCCTTCCGGTGACATTGTGAAGTATTGGCCTGCAACATCAAGACCTCCGTCCGCCGTCGTACCCAACTCACCTGAGATTCTCCTTTGCTTTATGGAAGGCGAATCCCCTCCTGAAATCCAGGACATACACGTGGTGTGTGACTTCCCGGATGTGTTCCCGGAAGAGTTGCCTGGCATGCCTCCTGACCGAAGTGTGGAGTTTGTCATAGATCTACTTCCCGGTACGCTCCAATTTCCAAGAAGCCCTACCGTATGCCGGTGGAAGAGTTGGCTCTGTTGAAAGAGCAAATTGATCAGCTGTTAGCAAGGAGTTCATCCAGCCTAGCAGTTCACCTTGGGGTTGTCCGGTACTCTTTGTCAAGAAGAGGGATTCTACCGTGCCTCGTCTAGTCTCTGACTATCGACCGTTGAATGCGGTGACAATCAAGAACAAGTATCCTATTCCTCGCATCAATGATCTGTTGGATCAGTTAGCTGGTGCAACGGTATTCTCCAAGATGGATCTGAGGTCAGGCTACCATCAGATAAAAATCAGAAAGGAGGATATTCCAAAGACGGCATTTGTTACTCGTTATGGCTCATATGAGTATACCGTCATGTCCTTTGGTCTCACAAATGCCCAGCTACTTTCATGAGGCTCATGAACTCCATCTTCATGGATTATCTTGATAAGTTTGTCGTCATTTACATTGATGACATCCTCATCTATTCCAAAACCAATGAAGAGCATGAGAACATCTTCGTTGGTTCTGACACGACTTCGAGAACACCGTCTATGCCAAGTTCTCCAAGTGTGAGTTTTGGTTGGATAAACTTGTCTTCCTTGGTCATGTGATATCCGCAATGGTGTGGGTCATTCCTGACAAGATTCAGTCCATTCTGGATTGGAAAACTCCAATGTCAGTCAAGGACATTCGAAGCTTTCTCGGATTGGCGGTTATTACCGCCGATTCATCGAAGGTTTCTCCAAGATAGCCAAGGCCCTGACTGACCTTCTCAAGAAGGATAAAAAGTTTGTATGGTCGGCCGAAGCTGAAGAGAGTTTCAAAACACTGAAAGCCAAGCTCACGTCCGCTCCTGTGCTTGTCCTGCCGGACACAGCAAGGATTTCGTCGTCTTCTGTGACGCCTCTCTACAAGGCTTGGGCTGTGTGCTAATGCAAGATGGCCATGTGGTGGCATATGCTTCTCGCCAACTTAAGCCGCATGAGCACAACTACCCAACTCATGATCTAGAACTTGCCGCGTGGTCTATGCTTTGAAGCAATGGAGACCATACTGTTTGGTAACCGTTGCGAGATCTTCTCGGATCACAAGAGTCTGAAGTACCTCTTCACCCAGCCGGATTTAAATCTCAGGCAAAGGCGTTGGTTGGAGTTAATCACGGACTATAATGTGAGTCTGAACTATCAACCCGGCAAAGCAAACGTCGTGGCTGACGCGCTAAGTCGGAAGTCCTATTGCAACAATCTGATGATTGAAAGGCCAACCTGCTCTTCATGAAGAGTTCCCGTTTGAACTGGAAATTGTTCCTCCGGCTACCTTGCAAATCTGGAGATCAAAGCTACTCTTGTAGACCAGATTAAGGATGCTCAGAAGCTGGATGAGGGTATCCTGAATATCAAGAAGAACATTGCTAGTGGCAAGGCCAAATGTTTTCGGAAGATGAATCCGGGTTGTTTATTTTGGTGACCGTCTAGTGGTGCCAAAGAACCGGAATTTGAGGGAGCTCATCTCAAGAAGCTCATGAATCACCTCTCTCTATTCATCCCGGTAGTACCAAATGTACCAAGACCTTCGACCACAATTCTGGTGGACTCGTATGAAACGAGAAATTGCCAAGTATGTTGCTGAATGCGACACATGTCGACGGGTAAAGGCTGAACATCAAAGACCTGCCGGCACTCTCCGCCCTATTGCAGTCCCGAGTGGAAATGGGATGAAATTGGTATGGACTTCATCACCGGGTTTCCCCGATCTCAAAAGGGCAACAATGCAATCTGGGTAATCATTGATCGTCTTTCCAAGGTTGCTCACTTCCTACCAGTCCGTGATGATATACGGGCAAGTCAACTTGCTGACTTATATTTGGCTCGTATTGTTCCATTGCATGGGGTCCCTCTGAGGATCATATCGGACCGTGGAAGTATCTTTGTCTCCAAGTTCTGGCAGAGTTTCCAAACTGCTATGGGGTCCCGTCTCAACTTCAGTACCGCCTACCATCCCAAACTGATGGTCAGACCGAAAGAGTGAACCAAGTGTTGGAAGACATGCTTAGGGCATGTGTGATCTCTTTTGGCAAGGTTGGGAAAAGTATCTCCCTTTCGCGGAGTTCTCCTACAACAATAGCTATCAAGCTAGTCTGGGCATGGCTCCTTCGAGGCTCTTATGGAAGAAAATGCCGCACTCCTCTAAATTGGTCCGAGACCGGAGAGAGAGCACTCTTTGGTCCGGATGTGATCAATGAAGCTGAGGAGAAGGTTCGAATCATAAGAGAGAATCTGAAGATTGCTCAGTCTAGGCAGAAGAGCTACTATGATAAGCACCATCAGGAAATTCACTATGAAATTGGTGATAAAGCTTATCTCCGCGTCTCTCCCCTTCGTGGCGTTCGCCGCTTCGTATCAAAGGGAAATTGGCACCTCGCTATGTTGGCCCTTTCACCGTTCTGGCAAGCGAGGAGATCTTTCTTATAATTGGAGTTACCGTCATTTCCAAATGTACATGATGTGTTTCATGTCTCCCAACTTCGCCGGTGTTTCAAGGATCCTATCCATGGGGTCAATCATGAAGAGCTAGATCTCTAGGAAGACCTCACTTATCGTGAGCACCCTATTCGTATTCTGGATGAAGCCGAAAGAAAGACTCGTAACAAGACTACCAAGTTCCTTAAAGTTCAATGGTCTCACCATTCCGAGGAAGAAGCTACTTGGGAACGAGAGTCTAGTCTTCGTGAGGAGTATCCTGACTTCTTTCGCAATCTTAGAATCTCGGGACGAGATTCCTGTAAGGAGGGTAGAGTTGTAACAGCCCACTTTTGGTAATGCACATTATGGACCAAATTTCCACTTTTTGCATTCCATACATGCATCATGGCATACATTTAAAATCGCTAAACAACACAATAGTTGGTTTGGCAACATTGAAAAGTAATGCCACACTTGCTTGAATCAACATTCCACAACAATGAGACACCCAAACTTGCGAAAACAAATACTTTGACAATTCATATTTGTCAAGGAAGTTCCAAGGGTTCCAAGTAATATTTTGCCCTTGATTCAAAGTTTCTAAAATAATAACATTTGGAATTTGAGAAAAATGCTCTATTTTAAGACTACGAATAAATGTTGTCAAAAACATTTTATTTAGAGACACTAAAAATTGTGGAGCTACTAAATGTTAAGGGGAGCCTCCCCAAATTATTTCGGATTTTTGTAAATTGTTTAAGTGCCTCATTTAAATCCCTAAAACCTGCTGGGTATAGAAGAAAAGGAAGCAAGGGCCAATCCGTGTTGGAAACAGAAGTTCCAGGGGGCTACTCGAAAAATCGCCGTCTTCCTCACTGTTGCGACCGAGCACCTCGTGCTCGCGCCGCACCACCGTCGCGTGCCCGGGCCCCCTCTCCTCTGCCTCTTACTGTGAGGAGCAAGCTCCACGAGGTCGCCCTCTGCTCACTCCCCCGAGTTCTCCCCGTTTCCTCTCCCCTAGCTCCCTCTTGCTCGCTGTTACGGCCATGGCCGAGCCCGCCATTGCCGTGTTCGTCGCCGCCATCTGAGAGGTCCCGGAGCGAATCGACGGGCACCAGCACCACCGCCGTGCTCCCCTCTCCCTCCTCGTGGAAGGAATCGGCCGGAGACGCTCAGAATCGACGCCGCCATCGCCTTCTTCCTCGTGGCCGTCCGACCACCGCCGCTGCTCCCCCGCACGATTTCATCGCCGTCGACCTCCCTCCTTCTTCCCCGACCTCTTCCCTGCGTTCGTGGTGAGCCTCCCGTGCAGTAGCACCACTTTCCCTCTCCCCTCCCGCCGTAGTTTCGCCGGGATGCTCGCCGTGCGGCCGCCGTCGCCGAAGTTCTTCCTCGTCGCGCGCTGCCCGGCCGTGCAAACGGCCTAGGCCGGATGGAGGGCCGTTGCCCTCTGTAACCAGGCCGGCCTGCCAGCCGGCCCAAACTGGCCAAGAGGCCGGAGCCCTCTGTATCTCGGCCGGCCTGCCAGCCGGCCCAGGCTGGGTGGAGGGCTGGCTGGCCCGTTTCTTTTTTTTAGTTGTTTCTTTTTCTGTTTTCCTCTCCCTTTGGCGCCTGATTCCGGCTACTTCCTCGCGCTTTAGGGATGTCGAACACCGATGATTCAACTACTTCCTCCCTTTCTCTCGAATCCGAGGAAATAACTTTTAATAGTGGTTAAAAAATAATTTAATTAAAAGAATAAATTCAAAAGAAGAATTTATAAAAGTAATAACTTTTCCTCTGGACCTCCGAAAAATGTGTTCCTCATCGTGCATATTTGATCACAACTATAACAATGTACTCTAGTAGTAATTATAATCACTAAGTTTAAATATGGGGTTTATTCCAAATAATGCGGTAAATATAATGGGGACCCCATTTAACCTGTTGATCATGATAAATGCTTTTAGGGTGCATTTTTAAAATGTCATGCCATCATGTGTTTGCGCATTGCATTTGTAAGCATGTGTGGTGATTGATTGCTTTTCCGTGTGTTGTGCTTCGATAGATCAAGCCGGCGGGGTTCCACCGCAGTACCCTGACGATCCGTACTACTAGCACGTGGATCAAGGCAAGCGTAATCCCCCCTCTGAGCATATCTTATCCTATGTTTCCGCAAATATTTTCTCCACTATAATATTGCATGCGGTTCTAAATGTCTTTTTGCTTGGATTAGAGTATCCTATAGTTGCATTAAGATTCCGATGCCAATTACCTGTTTCCCCTCCTAATATCCATAGGATTGTATTGTTGGCCTGAAATACTTAACTATGCAATGTTGATGCTTAGCCATGCTTAGTTAAATGCTTACCCGTCCGATGGATACTTCATGTTGGAAAACAGGTTGCTGAAGTGTTCAGATGATGGTGGAGAAATTGTGGTGACAGGTAATAAAATGCTTAAAAGTGGGGATGAGAGGCCACTTCGGTATGGTGGTGTTTTGTCTCACTCTCGCCGCCTAGGTGCGAGTTCTTTACCTCTTGAACCAAGAATGAGCGTGCTTCCTTTCGGTGGGGTATATGGAGCCCTCGTCGACCGACTAACTTGAGCGGGACTAGCCAGGGTCCTCTAGTTTGAGCTTCCATTTGCGTGTGCGTGAAGATGGTGGCCAAGACTGGGATGAGGATGGTGGTGTTAGGAAATTGAGTGGCCACGGGGCAGGGTGTTGATGATCCGCTGCTCCGTCCTCACTGATGATCCTGGGTTAGTCTTTAACAAGGTAAAGGTTGTAACCGTTCCCACTCAGCCGGCTTTCCTCGGAAGAGAGCTACGTTTAGGCAATGGGCCGGGCGGTACCGAAGGTAAACACAGTGCACCCCTGCAGGGTTAAATCTTTTCGAAAAGCCGTGTCCACTGTTACGGACAACTTGGGAAATGACGATAAGACCATAGAA
The DNA here is from genome assembly GCA_947311845.1 of Poa pratensis. Taxonomy (NCBI): domain Eukaryota; kingdom Viridiplantae; phylum Streptophyta; class Magnoliopsida; order Poales; family Poaceae; genus Poa; species Poa pratensis. The sequence goes on from CAMZMU010000052.1 coordinate 38,329,107, forward strand.
TAACTTTAACGGAATGATTAAAAACTGGGTACTAAAGGTACCAATTCAAGATTGCAAGGTGAGCTTCCTCGAGGGTGATTCGGGGAGGTGCCTTTGATGAACAGGTACAGTGGTGATGATGGGTAAGGTGATGAAAGAAAGACTTACTTCTTACCTCTTTTAAAAATGCTCTGAATAGTCGATGCCTTCGAGTTATGTTTTCAGAAACAAAATTAGCTTTATGCAAAACAGCCATAAAACCTTGAAAGCTTCATCGAGCTAAAGCTCTATATATAATCTTGCGAGTTCGTCGAACTCAACGTCGTTTCTTTTGTTTCAGAGGAGGACTTCACCGACCTCGAAGGTGGGTTCTTTGTGGACGTCGACGAGTAGTCTGGGGTTCCCAGGTGGCAGCTTGGGACATCCCGGAACAGCTGGCGCTGTGATGTTTATTTGTAGGCCTCTTAGGCCATATTTGGATCTTGTTGTTTAGAACAACTTAATTCGCTTCTGCATGTTGTAATGTTGGGTCTGTGACCTCTGGTTGTCATTTGCTATCTTTCTCTATTATAAGAGTTGAACTATATGATTTGTGTCGTAGAGTCTGTGATGTGCCAGTTGTTCCACAAGTCTTGATCTCTCTATTATACATTGAGGGTTGTGTCTGTGTTAAGGCATCAATCGGGAGTTGCGTTGCCGATGATCCATTCCGAGCAACGCCTGCCAAAGGTTTTGGCCGGGATTGGTAAACCCGTAACCTCCGGTTGTATCGCTTAACCGGTGACACACAGCATCACTGTATAACAGTCGGGTCGGGGCGCCACAATATAATCCTTGAACAAAAATTCATATGACATGTACAGAAAGTGTATAATGTTGTATGCCTACTCATAAACTCAATTGGATCAAAAAGATTCAACTTAAAAGCTCAAAGCATGCATCAAACAAAATGGGACAGAATCTGTCCAGAAAAACAGCAGCAGCAAAACGTATTTTTCTACCCTACCAAACTTTCTCGAAAAATTCCGAAAAAATTCATGCATACAGAGATGAAAAGTTGCAACTACAGTTCAAATATGAGCTCATTCGGATTACAGAATAAGAATTAAAAATCATACCGTGCACTGATTCGTGCAGGAATAAAATCTCCGAACGCTATAAGCAACTTTTTCAAACCAAAAAGGGTAAAACTTGGCACTTTATTAAAAACTCCAGAACCTAACTAGACACAAAATCTCTTGTTACAGCAAGAGGACACAAAGAAAAATCACACATAAAAATAACCGGGTTGCCTCCCGCAAAGCGCTTTCTTTATAGCCATATAGCTAGGCTTCTTACTTGTTGTTTTATTGTGGACGAAGCTCATGAGGGAGCTTGAACTTTGGTGGTTCCCTCTTCCTTGGAAAGTGTTCCATGCACTTCTTGTGTGGAAACTGAAACTTTACATTCCCTTCCTTTGAATCAATGATAGCACCTGTGGTACGAAGAAAAGGTCTTCCAAGAATAATAGGACTAGAGGTTTTATTCCCCATGTCCATGATTAGAAAATCCACAGGCACAAAAGTCATATGTAACTCTACCATAACATCACTTACTTTTCCCAAAGCATGTTTAATAGAGTCATCAGCAAGTGCTAGTTCAATAGAGCATTTTTCAAGATTTTTCAATTCAAGCACTTCATATAGTTCTTTAGATAAAACAGAGACACTAGATCCTAGATCAAGTATGGCATGGTGTGTCTCTTTTCCAATAGTTACTAGTACCTTAGGTATCCACATATCCCCAAGCTTAGGTGGTATCATAGCCTCTTGGTTGTACCTAGCAATCTTTTCTTTCAAGACATGATTAGCAATATAAGAACCAAAACTGCTTGGTTAGTGTTGATGGAAGGATCACTTGCAAATTTTTGTTAGATATTAATTCATGCAAGCTACAATTTTCTAAGTCAAGCAAAGGATCCTTGACTTCATTAAGCATTTTAACTTCCTCAACTTTCTTTTCCAACTCAATCAGCATAAGAGATTCATCATGTTCAGTTTCTTTAGCTTCTTCTTTTAAACTACCAAGTTGAGACATGAGTGGCAACAAATATTCAGGGTAGTTCAATAATTCATCAAGAGTTTCCTCCAAAGTAGAGGAACATTTTCAGCAATGTTAACAGAATTCATTCCAACCACAGGTGATGCTTGTGGTTTCCCTGCAGACATACTCAATAAAGTGGCTTGATTATCAGCTAGTTTAGACAAAGCTTTGTCTAGTCCTGCAGCTTGGAGTTGTAAGCCTTTAATATCAGAACTAATAGAAGCAACAGACTTATTCAACTCTTGTATCATGGTATTATGACTAGCAACTTGTTCCATGAGAATTTTGTTAGCCTCAGAATTATCATTGCGTGATAACATAGGCTTCCAATTATTATCATTAGCATTAGGATATGGAACAAAAGGACGATTGTTGGGAACATATGGGGGTTTATAAGAGTTATAATTGTTGTTACCATACCCATTATTACCATAGTTCCTAATGAAGTTGACATCAATATTTTCAGAATTGTTTCCAACTAGTTCTTGCAAAGGAACATTTTCAACACTAGGTTTATTAAGCAAAGCAAGAATAGTATCCATTTTAGATGACAAATCATTAGTTTCTTCAATAGAGTTCACTTTCTTAGAAGGATTAGGTGCCCTATCAGTATGCCATTGACTATAGTTTTGTAAAATGCTTTCCAATATATTTTTAGCTTCTACTATAGTCTTACTCATAAAAGCACCTCCAGCAGCAGAATCAAGTATGTTTCTAGACATGTAGTTTAAACCATTGTAGAAAGAGTGTAATATGGTCCATTCATTAACTCCATGTGAGGGACAAGTTCTAAGCATAAGTTTTATCCTATCCCAAGCCATAGCAACATGTTCATTTTCATTTTGCCTAAAAGAAAGGATGTTGTTTCTATTTTGCAAAATTTTAACAGGGGGATAATATTTCTTAATGAAAGCTTCTTTTAGATCATCCCAAGAATTAATACTACCAGATGGCAAGGAATGCAACCACTCTTTAGCTTTTCCTCTAAGTGAAAAAGGAAATAACTTCAGTTTTAGGATATCACTTTCCACATTTTTAAACTTTTGCATGTCACATATTTCAACAAAATCATGAAGATGCATAGAGGCATCCTCCATAGCACTACCACCAAATTGTTCCCTAGTTATCAAGTTCAACAAACTAGGACTTACTTCATAACTCTCAGCATTTATCTTAGGTGTGGCAATAGCTCTCGTGATAAATTGATCATTAGGAGTGTTTGTGTAGTCACACAACTTAGTTCTTTCTCCCATTTTAGCAAGTTTTTTTGGTATTTTGAATTTTTTATGCAAAACTGAAATAAATATGATATGATATGCAATGACACTAACAAAACAAATAAATTGCTTTGTAAGTAAAGATGGATAAGATGGTGCTCACGTAGGTGCAACCTCCCCAAGCTTAGGTGTTAGCACAAGTTGGTGACGTTGACTTTGTTGTGAGATGAATGCGATGATGCACACCCTTGGATAAATCTCTCAGCTACGATTCCCCGGCAACGGCGCCAGAAAACGTCTTGATACCCGAAGAGCAAGGCTTGATACCTGCAAAATAAACGGGATTAGGTTGAGACTCCAAGTGCAGAGTGTATAGTAAGTGGAAGACAGTTTTCCCCACGAGGGGTGACTCGAGGGTTTAATATCGAACTCTCGGGGAATCTGAAGTGGTAGATTTATCTTTTATCCTTCTTTTGGTTACCTACAAAACAAGGTTAGATGTTTTGGTCCTCAACCTCACCTGTGGTTGTCAAGCACAAGGTGTAAGAATGATATCAGGATAGTTATGCAATGCAAACAAGAAATAAATATGCAATGATGGTGGATGCAATGATAAATGATATTTTTGGGTTTTTGAATGATGTATGCAAGATGAAAAGTATTTTTGTATTTTCGGATTTAATGATGGCTGAAAATAGAAAAGTGGTATATGGTGTTGGAAAGGTGTTTCTTATGATTAAAAATGGACTGGGGTTCATGGTTTCACAAATGCACTCTCTCTTTATAAAGTGGTAGACAATGGAACACACAAAGTTAACATATGAGATTGCAACACAGGGTTTGATAACAAGTTACTTAGATATATGGGCATCACGTCCTAACATAGAGATCTTTTGGTTATTAACCTCTCTTATACTCCACCAAGATGCGAACTAAATCATAACACCTCAGTAATTAAGATAACTCAGAGTATAGCATTAAGTATCATGACATGAAGTGAAAATAAGAACATGCTAGATCTAGTCATGGAGTAGTGGCAATGGTCACGCCCACATCCCCGGTAGCATGGTATTTTAGTTTATCCCTAGTGAGGTAACAAAGTAAGGTAAAGATACCAAAGTGGATCGCAGAACTTTCTCTCACGTTCACTGCACTAGCCACCCCCCGTTACTCCAACTAATGCACACGTTCCCCCACACACGCTCTCATAAACATGCTTGATCAAAACAAGTAGACAAGAACGGGGTACATAATATGCATCTATACTCATAACTGAAACAAACATTGCAATCTCAAACATATATTAACTCATAAAGATCCACCACAAAGGTATTACAACGGTGACCGTAATCATGTTCAGCAGCTCATACGGTGCTAATTAGTGAAGCTCAAGAGAGGAGAGATACATAAGTTACTTCCACAAACCCATAGTCCAGAGGTGGACTACTCCCTCTTCATCATGGAGACGGTGGAGAAGTCGATGGAGAAGATGGAGACCACGCCGGCAGCGCCCCGCCGGAGTTTTCCCCCTCCAATCTGCAGCTCCTGATCTCCGTTTCGGTGTTTCTGTGTTTGTGCGGCGCTCCTTCCAGAGAACGTCGGGGGACCTTTTTTATAGGCGTTTTTAGGTCAAGACTATGTCGGTGGAGCGAAGATCGACGGCAACGGAGCCACGAGGGCCAAACGAGTGGGCCCGACGCGGCCATAGTACTGGCCGCGTGGGCCACCCCCGTTTGGCCTCGGGCCTCCGTTTGTTCGCTTGCTTCGCCCACAGTCTTCTTCCTTCCAAATATTGACGCCCGTAAATTTCCAGGTGATTTCGTTGACGTTTGGGTCCATGAAACATTAAAATAAGAAAACGGGGTTTTCTGCCTGTGCAGGGTTAATTCCATAAAAATAGGAAATAAATGAATATTCCCAAAATCATAATAAAACATTGATATAACCCTTATATGATGCAAATATGATTGGAATATAAGCAATTAAAGTGCAAAGTTCATGTATGCATTTTACATGCATCAATATGCAAACTTGACAAAGCTCTTTATGGCCTTAAACATGCACCTAGAGCCTGGTTCTCTCGGCTCAGTTCTAAGCTGCATGACCTGTGATTCATTCCCTCCAAGGCTGATACATCATTGTTTCTCTACAACAGATCAGGTGTCACAATATTTCTGCTTATTTATGTTGATGATATTATTGTTACAAGCTCTTCAGATGCAGCCCTTACAGCATTGCTTCGAGACTTGAATGATGACTTTGCCATGAAGGATCTTGGAGACTTGCACTATTTTCTGGGTCATGAGGTCAAGCGAGTTGAGGATGGTCTTCTCTTGACTCAGGAAAAATATGCTTCTGATTTGCTTCATAAAGTTGGTATGATTCATTGCAAACCTGCACCCACACCCTTATCTCATACTGAGACGTTATCTATTGCTGATGGTGAGTTGCTTGGTCCTGAGGACAGTACAAAATACCGCAGCACTGATATGTCTTTTTCTGTCAACAAAGTATGTCAATACTTACATGCTCCCACGTCCACACACTGGACTGCAGTTAAAAGGATACTACGGTATGTTCATGGTACACTTAAAATTGGGATTTGTTTTCAGCTGTCATCTTCTACACTTTTGAGTGCTTTTTTGGATGCTGATTGGGCTGGATGCCCTGATGATCGACGCTCTACTGGAGGCTTTGTTGTATTTCTCGGTCCCAATCTTATATCTTGGAGTGCTCGCAAACAGGCCACGGTCTCTCGTTCAAGCACTGAAGCTGAATATAAATCCGTGGCAAATGCCACTGCAGAAATAATATGGGTTGAAGCATTGTTCAAGGAACTTGGTATTGTTCTGAAACAACGACCTTGCTTATGGTGTGACAACTTGGGTTCCACATACCTTTCAGCTAACCCTGTTTTTCATGCCCGTACCAAACATATTGAGATAGAGTTTCATTTTGTTCGTGAGAGAGTAGCTAGCAAAAGATTAGATATTAAGTTTATTTCTAGCAAAGATCAAGTAGCTGATGGCTTCACAAAAGCCCTTCCTGTAAGGGGTCTTCATGAGTTTAGACGTAATCTGAATCTACTATGTAGTTCATATTAAGGGGGTGTCAAACCTGTAATGCTTATATGGTACGGCACGGTGTAGTACACCGCCCGTACACGTCTGCCCCTGTAATCGCCACGGTGAGGGCTGTTCTCACCCCTATATAACACGTACCATGAAGCCCTAATGGGCTATCGTTTCCGCCTACACATCATAATTATTTTGAACCTATCATTAAGAAGACAAATTTTCCTGATCAATAATCTTATGCAGCACTTAAAGTTCTAGGGACCAACTATTTTGATTAGTCCATGACCATCACGTATGAATAATCAGGCGCACAAACTGACTACCAGAAAGTAGCAAAATTTGTACAAGGTCAAATTCAGCAATCAAAAAGTTTAAATACTTGGTAATTTTAATCAAAGAAAAGCACATCCCTTAAAAAGAAACGAATTCTAATCATGTCCAATAAGCCAAGACATGCTCAACATCACAGAGTACTAATAATAACACATAGTACTAATAATAACACATAGTACTATAGTAGCATAATGAACTTCATGGTCGCAGACTAGCATCATTAATTCTTCGATTCATCATACACATCGATATAGCTAGCAGGCACCACGCACGGACGTGGAGAGGCAGCTTCCTAGTTCTCGTAGTCGTTGTCGTCGTCGGGGAGGTCGACGTAGGCGTAACCCTGGAGGCGGTACTGCCGGATGATGTCATTCTTGATGTCCCGCGCCTCCTCCATGGCCCGGAACCCCTCCACGATCTCGAGATCCTCGGCGCTGTAGTCCGGGACCGGGCTTGAACGGGAGGCGACTTCATGAGCCTGTGGATGAACTCCTTGCTCACCAACTCCATCATCTTCCCGTCGTCACCCCGCTTGAGCTTGGGAGGCCCAGGGCCGCTTGGCCAAAGCATGCCTCGATCCCCTCGATCTCGTGGGTGAAGGACTCCTCCGGCTCGAAATCCAGATTGATGTCCGTCAGGTCCAGCACGTCCAGCACGTCCATCTCCTTCTCGGGGCTCAGCACGACGACCAGCTGCTCTACGCGGCTCGCCTCCCCCTCCTTCTCGGGCTGGGCGTCGCAACTATGCTCCCGACATCCATGGCCTAACAGATGTTAGCTTTCTCCAAGAAATTCCAGGACTAGTTTTTGCTTTTCGCTTTCTGGTGCTCAAAATTGGACAACTACGAAAAATGACCGTTGCGCGCTCCTCCCTCTCGCGTCAGGGCGACCCGAGAGGCGATTCGGAAGCTAGCACGGCGACGGGCGTCGCCGGCGGCGCCAAGGGTGGTGGTCCGTCGGAGAAGGGTGCGTGGTCTTCCCTCAGGGGAGCGGGGTCGCGTTTCTGGGCACTTGCCGGAGAGAGCTCCGATGAGGAGGATGCCGGCGCGGCAGTCCTCGACCTTTCTCCCAGATCTGGCCCATCACTGCGTGTGCTGGGCGATTTCCTTGACCTAGCCTGGGAGAAGATCCAGCCGGCGCGTGCTAGGCCGCCGGGTCGGTAGCGTGCCTTTGCGCCGGGCGGCTGTGGTTCTCGCTTCGACCAGGGCGACCTCGGCGGTGAGTTCGTGTTTTCCGGCCCTCGCGTGACCAGCTGTGCCCACGTTCCTGCGCCCTCGGGGCGTGCTTTCCCCTGCCCCTCGCTTTTCGGTGTGCGAGCGCCTATGCAGTCGGAGGTCGGGAGCCTAGCTACGCCGGAGCTAGCGTCGCCGGTGAGCGGGAGGCCGTTTGCGCCTGTCCCAGATCCAGATCCAGTCAACCCGGAGGTCAGGGCTGGGACCCCACCAGTCAGTGCGACGGTGCCAGCTGGCAGTGGCCCCTCAGACCTCGGAGATGCGAGTTTAGTGACACGTGGGCATCAGTTCGAATCCTCCAGTGTGGAAGGGGCTGGCCTTTCTGGTAATGGGCCAAGCCCAAGTCTAGGCCCAAGTGGTTCGGGCCTCCGAGCCCATGCCCATCTGCCAGTCGAGCCCCAGTACTTAAGTGGCGATGGGTTCGCCGCGGAACCCTAGATGCTTCATTAGGGTTCCCCGCCGCCTCCCTCGACATCCAGCGGTGGTTGTCTAGATCTAGATCCAGAGCCCCTCTGCGCCTTCCCCGCTTCCTCCACAACCCAGACTTCCCCTCCATCTTCTCCCTTGCGCATGTGCTGATGGAGCGTAGCCGCGGAGATCGCTTAGGCCTCAAGCGCAGCCGGGAGTTCCTCTCTGAGGAGGACCTGATCTATGAAAGAGAGCTTCGTTCACGTCTGGAGCAAAACCAAGACCGCCTCTGGCGCGAGGGGGACAGAGAAAGGGATCGTGGGCATGCGCCAGAGTGGCGCCGCCAAGATCCAAGATCCAGGTCGGAGGAGGAGCGCTTTGCGCTGGGATCCTCGGCTCCCCGCGCTCCCTCGCCTCCCGCCTATCGCCCAAGGAAAGCAGTTCGCAAAGTTTCAGCGGGCTTCCGCCAGAAGCCAAGGCCCGCATCGCATGCTCAGGTCCAGTCTGCCCCGATGGTCCCGGCCGCCCCCTCCTCTCATTCAGAGCCGGCGGCGGAAGACGCTCAGGTCGGGAAGCGAAGCAGCATCATGTGCTACCACTGCGGACGTGAGGGCCACTATCAGTCTACTCTAAGCAGAACAAGCCCCCTACTCTGCAATGGTATGGGTACGCGCTAGATGGAGTTGGTTTCCATTGTCTGGAGATCCAGGCGAGGATGGGTTAACCAGTGCGGTTGATCCACCTCATGCTGCCATGGTAATTGCCAAAGAGGACAAACTATCGAGGAGCTGCTCATGAAGGATATGAAGGCCTGGGTGGATCCCAATTGGGATTGGCAGGTGCGCCAGGTCTCTGCCACGGAATTCCTCCTAGCCTTCCCAAATGCGGTCAGCCTCAACCTCTGCAAGAACTCAGGAGGTGTGACCCTGCTAGTTAGCAAAGTCCCAGTGCAAGTGTGGACGCCCGCTACAACCCACATGCCTCAAAGCGTCTGTCAAAGATTTGGGTTGTCCTCTCGGCATCCCCCCATGCATCCGCAACACCGAGATGCTCCTGACGGCTATGAAAATGATTGGAAGGCCAAGAATGATTGATGAAGACACTCTTGCTGAGCCAGCAGCGCCAGTCCGTATGTTGCTCCATTGCCATGCCCCGCAGAATATGCCTCCGAGCGTGACGCTGTATGAAGGCCTTGAAGGCTTTAGCATTGGGATCAAGGTGGAACCCATTCAAAGGGTTGGCTCCAAGCCATCTTCCCCACCTTCCCCCCCACCTCCGCCCCGCAAGCCAGATGATGACGAGGAGACGGAGGAGCAGAGCCATGAGGAAAGGAATTGGAAGCGCTCTCCTAACTTCAGGAATGACAAGGACAAGTCTAACAAGAAAGACTCTTGTGCAACAAGCAAATCGGTCCAGCACAAGACTCAAGTCGCGGCGGCCTCTTCTGTGAAGCCTGGGATGGTGCAGGTTGTTCTAGATTTGCCCCAAGCTAAAACCTCTGTAGGTAGCAGCAGTGTGCCACTGCCTACAGTGGTTGATCACTCCATCACCAAGCCATCATCTCTTCTAGCCAAATCCAAGCTTGGCCCTATTCCCTTCAAGCTGGATCAGTATGGATCCAATCTGAGCGGGGCTGAAGAGATTGGGATCCATTTGTCTCCCAAATCGCCGGTGCTTCTCTCCTCTGAGGGCACTCCTCCTATCTCGCCATCCATCCTGAAGCGCACCGTGATGAGTCAGGCAGAGCGTGAAGAGATTGGCTGGGCTAGCCCAGCTGACTGGGACTTCGACAATGAAACTCTGTCGGTAAAGGTGGCGCGGCTGAAGAAGAAGCAAGATGGGGAGGTAGAGAACCCCCCTAGCTCCAAGAAGATCCGGCAAACCAATCTGGAAGCTGAAGCTGAGGCTGGATCCAAGACTCCTCGTGCGAGGAAGCCGGCCCCGATGACCTCGCCGGTATCGAGTTCCAGGCGCAGCTGTAGGAGCAAGGAGGATGCTGCTAAACCCAGCATGCTGAAAGTGTCCAAGCGTGCAGCCCTCAAGGATGCAGGTATTTCGCGAAACCTCTCTTCGGCTTTTTTGGTTCTTGATTCTGTCCCCGATGCTAGTTTGCTTTCGGTTGCGGCCGACAGTGGGGTTTCTTTTGAGAAGGGGGCTGGTTTGGTTTCTCCTTCCTCTCTCCTTTCTCTGATTCGAGCCAAGGCGGTGGCGCAAGCAAAACTTGCAGAGGCAATTGCCAAACAGAAAGAAGCCAAAGTATCCCTAGAGAAAGAAGATGCAGCGAGGAAAGCTCAGGGTGAGCAAGCCATTGGGTTGGCCAGTGTGGCCGACCTGGCTGCCTCAAGCCAAGACTGCAATGATCTATCAGCAACATTAGCTTCTTTGTGCTCGCCGAAGAAGAAGCGCAAAATATCCAAACCTGTCGTGTGCCCTGGACCTCAGCCCAACCTTCGTGACACTCCCGCCCGACAAGCACGGGCTGCAGCCATTTCCCAATGAGAGCCTTGGGCTGGAACTCCAGAGGGTTTGGTAGCCATGGCCGCCAGTCTCAGATCAAGGAGTATGTGCGTAAAGAGAAGATAGACATTTTGTTTTGCAAGAGACTATGAAGCAATCGTTTCTGGACCATGAACTTAACAATCTAGAGAGTGGAGAGAAGTTTTATTGGACTGGAAAGCTGCCAATGGGCGATCGGTGGTATGCTCCTTGGCCTTAAGGACAGAGTGTTCGAGGTGGGGGCAATTGATCAGGAGACTACTTCCTTAGCGCCAAGGTTCATCACCGTGCTGCCAATTTCATCTTTGAATTCATTGGCGTGTATGGACCAGCTGATCATGCAAAATCAGCAGATTTCCTAGCAGAGATTGACGCCAAAATGGCCAGAACCTCAGTGCCAGTGGTCATTGGAGGTGATTTTAACCTCATTCGCTGGGCCCGGGACAAGAATAATGCCAACATAAACTGGCCCAAAGTGGGTATGTTTAATGATTTCATCGCCCGCCTGGCGCTGGGCGAGATTTCAAGATCGGGAGCACGCTTCACCTGGTCAAACAGGCAAAGGTCCCTGTCAGGAGCGTCCTGGACAGGTTTTTGGTGTCCCCGGAGTGGGAGGCCAAGTTTCCCCTTGTTTTCTCTCAGAGCCGAGACAGCAATTGGGTCAGACCACTCCCCGCTGGTGCTGGATTCTGGAGAGGAAGGTTTTAAGCGATCACCCAGGTTCTTTTTTGAGACTATTGGCTGAAATCCTTGGAACTAGCTGGGTGGCCCGCGCAATTGCGCGGCTAGATTTTTCATGAACTTTTAACTTGAGAAACATTTTTTCCAGCTTCATGACCTTGATACACCCATTGTTCTATTTCAAATAAGTGTCATATAAATAGATTGAAGGGGATATGATGTATTTATAAACCAACACACACTATTGATGTGGTCTAAAGAACAACCATGGTATGTATCAAATTAATTTCACAATCATAGTTATGCAAGAGAATAATAAATAATTAAGTCAATCTTAACCATTTATGTATTTTCAACACAAAGTGGACTATTACTTGAATCTAAAAAGTGATCTGAGCTATGTTGATTATCACTATATCCCCCCCCCCCCCCCCCCCCCCCCTTAATTATTCAGCAATTATTCGTTTGAACTGATGAACACTGTCTCTCCCTTGAGATCTTTCTTACAAATACATTTGGTTCAATATGCTTCCAGTATAACCTTTCTTTCGGCATGTACATAATAATAATTTTTTTCCCTGTAAGCAAATGAAATCAACGGTCAATGGTTAGTTTGTGGTTAACAAAAAATGTTAGATCTTATGAGCAAAAGCGTTAACGAACGAACTATAAGAACATTTTAGCCCATCACGATTTCAGTCTAACTGATATATAGAGGATGATGACTTTGAGCAGGGAATAATCTGTGTGAAAAAAATGCATTGTGCTAATATAACATTCATCTGCACCCCTGCATTGTATATTTATGCAAGATGGTGTCTTCGACACATGGCTGGGGTTTTGCACGATTTTGAAAAAAATGTCTTTCACACGTATAACTGAGATCAAATATTACCAATTAAGCAGCAAATTCTTAGGTGGACTACATGACAGTGTACTGTATTTTGAAACAGACCAATCAAGTAATAACATATAGTGGGGGAAGTACTAAAGTTTTGCAGTAGCACCACACATTTACACCCGCTAACAAAAGGTCTCCATTTTAATTGTGATCACTGTATACTCTGAAGTATATTCCATCTAATCTTGAGAGAATTTGGCATTGACATAGGAGATAAGAACTTTGAATACATTACAATTGGCCACAAACCACTGACGTACGTACTGTGGTTTCTAAGTTAGAATATGAAATACATGAAGGTAAAAGAGGAGACGTACGTATTGTGTTGAAAATTTATGTAGTGTCTCTTGAAGGCTGTAGCTTCATGAGCTGGTCGAATCCAGCAAATTAAATCTATGTGCAGCATTTATCTGCTGAAGGAATATGAACCTCCCCAAAATTCTAGGAAATTCTTTTGAGACATAGTTTAGTTTCTAAAGTGGTTAAATTCCTCCATCCAAATTGACTTGTTGTATATTGCAGAAGAAATAATTTATTTGTGGTTGTGCAAAGTATGCCAGAATTAAATGTGTATAGGATATAAAAAAGAAATCACCAGTTGCATTGGAGTGAAATAATAACGTTTAGATAAATGTATAGATTTAACGCACCTTTCATAATAGCATCGCATATGACCCGGGTGATCTACTCCAGCCTCCAGCGGCGCAATACAGTATCCCAGAAACACTCGTACGACTGAACACAAATTAAACACTGCTGGCTCGCTGGTATACTTTGCTTGTCATTGCCTCCGGCGTCCAACCATCAAAACATGAATATCCATAAATGTTTGGTTGCTCTCGGTTAGATTATGCGGTGGATATGAACTCTATGGGTATCGATGGATGAAGCATACGTGTGTGGCCAATATTTTTTCTTTCACGATCCATCTTGAGAAAAGTGCTCAGCCCATACGAATAGAGACTACAACAGAAAAGGACGTCAGATATATCTGAACTGGAAACGGAGAATCATATATATTATTATTATTATTCATGTCTTGTTTTTATTATTATACTATTACTTTTGAGATGTTTGTGTACTATTCAGATATTGTGAATGCTAAACTGCAGAAACACAACATTTATTACTAAGTAGGCAATTAATACTATAGTGCATTGCGGTGGGATGTAGATGTCCAAGGTATATTGTTCATTAAATATACTCTTGTAGGATTTATTGATTTGAAATAAGTTTAAAAAATAAGGCAAACCATAATTGTACTCTTGTTCATAATTCATTGCAAAATATGGATGGCTATGGATTATAAATGAGAATCTGTATGTAAGAAAATAAAAGGTAGTCCAAACATGCACCCTCATTTTAGATTGGCATTATCAAACCAATAACAAAAAATAACAAAAATGGGACAAAAGTTAACAATTGTGGATGATTGATAAATGTAAACTTATCTTGGAAATTGCATCTTCTTGACAATCGTCTATCCCATGGCGTAGAGATCAAATAGACCTATGTTGTAATTCATCCTCCGCTGGATTAATTTTCAGGTCTAGATTACTTTATAACAAATCTTAGAGTCCTGCAAAATGAACAGAAGTGTAAACAGGGACAATTAATCTAATAGGAGCAGTTTGATGACGAAGTAAAAAAATCTTTAAAATCTAGCTCTTTATTAATTTATTTCTCCAATTTCCTGAAGAAAACCATCATAGCAACCATCATGCGTTAGGCCATATCAGAGTCACTCGATCACATGATGCAGAGCTTACTTTTTAGAAACCTATGGTCTCGCTTGAATCACAACTAATATAAAGTACCATATATGATTGCCCTCTCTTTAGGAGAAAAAAAATATGAATACGGATGCACCAAATAGAAGATCCACTGTATGCACTTGGTTGATAGGACGATCATCCCAAAGTTGTATGAGAGTAAAACCCCTAAATCACTTTCAAGGTAATACTTTAATAAGACTCAGTCCTACAAATAAACTTCGTTGACATTTAGTACCTGGGATCTACACATTGATCCTTCAATTTTTGTTCTCTAATATTTCTGATCCAGCACTTTAATCATAATTATATAACCTTCCTCTTCTTCAGCTCCCACCAACTGGTGTTATATAATTGAGGACACATTATTTAGTAAGAGCTATCAGCCATGTGCACAACCGTCACAATGATAATGTTGTGCTCTGGAAGTATGAGACTGGACTACTGGAGTGACTCGACACATATAATGCAACATACGAAAAAATTATATAACATATGGAAGTTGTAAGAAGAAAGGATATATTACTATAACCATTAAATAAGGCACATACCATATTGTTTTTCATGCTTGAGATTACAAATCCTTCAGCCCGCATGCAAAATTCTACATTCCAGACTGGAAGTCACACCTGAACAAATCATTGATATACGTTAACTGTAGATGCAAAAGAAATAAAATGAATAATGCATGGCATTGACATCTTTAAATAAGCCATTAACGCTAATATAGATCGCTAGAAATAAGTAAGGCATTACCAATACTCTTTCGTATATACTATGTTACCTAGTTGATCCCAATAAACCTACCAACAGAAAAAACCGAAGCAGTCACAACATACCTCTATGCAGGCTTAACCGGTTAGTGAAAAACGTGATTAATATGTTGCTGACATATGTAATCCATCGTAATTAGGAAGTGAAACGCATAACACCATTCCAGCAGCATTATAGCTTCTGGATTCACCTTTTGCAGGTAAAGTTGTACATAGGCAGAGAACTTAAGAGTACAAAGATTCTTACCTTGATTGGTAGTAGGAAGTTATACCGCGCCGAGGAACTGAACAGCAGCCTCACAGAAGACGTCGGCCACCCAATTTTTTCAAAGAGCCGCTCGTCCTCCTCTTCTAAATCAACAGTCGTTTGATGAAATTTGTAGAATATAGGTACTGGATTGCTGCACGGCCAGAACATGGAAATAAACATTCAGCTAGTTCGATCTGGACACGGTAGTAGATGAGGTCGTACCGTTGTACTGAATCAATTCCAGGACGGCGGTCGGCCGGCCGGACGCCGGACGGGAAAACTTGATGATGCATGCTGCTGCCGTGGTTTATCTGCTACACCCTAGTGATCGCGCCGTTTATAGCGCCTTCTGGTGAAATCGGCAACCGGCGGCGGCAGCATATAAGCGGACAAGGTAGGGCTTCTTTTAATGGAACAGCTACGCTAATCCCTTATTCGATTCCTTTGTTTTTTCAACGACGCGGCGTGCCGGCATCAGATTGATGTGCGTGCGTGCAGAGGTCGGTGATGCCATGACCGCCGCCGATGTTGCCAAGGTGTGCGTCGCTGCCGTGCCAAGGTGTGCGTCGCTGCCGGCGTAGATGGATCAATACAGAACGCTGTGCAAATCAATCAGCCGTGTTTCTGCCGATCTTGCATGTGGGCGTGTTGCCGGAAAACAAAGCCCGATCCCATGTACTTCCTTTTTTACGGGTGTGTCCACGTAAAACACGACATGCAAATCAATTCGGATACTCGTAGACGCGCATCTTTTTTTTTTTGACGCGCATCTGGCCGGAATAGTTAGAACGTGTTTTGCATATACACGCCACCGACTTAAACCGATACGTGGGATGTTGATGAATCTACATCGTTCATCTGTTGTAACTTTTGGAGGGTAAATCCACACCGTTGTTTGTCTTCTACATTATATATATGGGCCTGCAAAACCAATTTAAAAATAAATTCAATTTGAGCTGGCCATTGACATTCACTAATCCAGAATAAAATTATGTCAGTGTACCGAGCCGAGTAAATACCTAAAATATGAACTCAGGTTATACCTCCAAATCAATGTTGCTTCATACATATTTGGTATAAAAACAATACACAGTAGAGAATAATAGTATGTCCATGCATGGCCAACTTCTTTGCGTTTGTTGTTCAGTTCAAAAATAAAAGACGTAGAAAATAATACCACGATCCCTCTGTTCAAGGTCCATTTTGCCTCCTGATTGTCTAGAGCTTCGACCTGAGCGTGAAAGAAAAATACAGAAAAGTTTCAGTCGATGAACTAATTAAACAACGAAACCAAACATCTTGGGAGAGTACCACCATGTGTGAATAGAGCCCTAGAACAGACGCCTTTGTGGCGTCCGCCTGCTGCCCAAGCACATGTTCTCTGATGCCTGTGAGGCCCATATACACTGCTTAGTCCAGTGCTCCACGCGCACGGCCTCCTCTATGATGTTTGCCGCCAGCCTAGCAGGAGAGATTGCAGCGCTCGTCTCGTCGTCGTGGCTGTCATCCCTGCAAAAGGGTGCATATCAGAGGTGGTCTTATACATCATCGATTGACATGGTCGTCTTGTCGAGATCGCGGCGCCCATAAAACCCTTGACGGGAGAGGTTAGATCACACCAGCAACTGGACTGACCTTACGTTTGATGCAAGCGGATCTCAATCCAATGAACTACATATCAATCGATCGTTGTCGTGTGCTTGTGTGGAGTTGGAACTTGACATCATGGGGATGAAGCCGAACTTGGAGTCGTGGGGCTCCATCTTCAGCATCAGCACAAACGTCACGATAGCAGCTGAGGCGATCAAGCGTAATGCCATATCACGTCGCCATGGCCACGCAGGTAGACTAATTTCTGAAACTCAAAAACTGGAATCGGAGGCTCCATGGAAGAAAGTCTGGTGATGCCTGTACTGCATATCTACGTCGGCCAAGACGGCATCATCGGTTTCCGTGCTAGGACAGGCTGCTGGATTTCGCCGCGGACGGCTGTTTCCTCGCTGTAAGACGATGATTTTTCTCGTCCACGGCGCATATGCTCCACCAAACCCTCTCGCCGACACCGCCATTAGAGCTCTCGTGACGTTGATCTGGCCACGGTGCCTTTATCCTACGATTCCTTCTATTTTGCTACTCAGCTAGTAAAGAAGAAGAAACGGACACAGCTTTGGACGTAATAAGCATGACAGTGCTTCTACCTGCTGCAAAATGAACGATGGGAAAACCAAGTGAGATCTCACGGTTAGCCAAGGAACATCAGGAATAATGATTGGATGATGTGCGCTTCTACTTCGTACTCGCATGACTCCTCCGTTCAATCTCTCCATCTGTGAAATAAATATTTCTAATCGTTAACTCTGCTGATTTCCTGTGGGGCGTGTTCGATCCTTGAACCATACAGATGCGATGTTTCATCCGCGGTGCTACCAGTCCAACATAATTCCTCCACTAAGCACCCTCATCAACGATCGATGGTGGTCGTCTTTGATTGAACTGTCGGAGAGCCGGAGGAGGAACCAATGCTAGATTATGACATATGCAGCAACAATTAGAGATGCGAAGCATCGACAAAACCTGAATCAATCAGCCACATGCTCTTACGGCTAGAACCTCGCCGCCTAGATCAGTGTTGTACCTATCAAATCAACGTCGATGGTCTCGTTCTACTTGCAATCCTGCAAATCGCATCTAAGCGAAGCATCGACAAAACCTGAATCAATCAGCCACATGCTCTTACGGCTAGAACCTCGCCGCCTCGATCAGTGTTGTACCTATCAAATCAACGTCGATGGTCTCGTTCTACTTGCAATCGTCTGGTCTTCTTTTAGGCTTGCATGTCAGTTCTACTTGAAACGCCTGCTCTTCTTCTAGGTTCCATGTGTGGGGATTGCAGCGACGATGACCTAGGGACCAGCGGCGCAATCAGCACTGTAAAAGCTTGTTGATTTTGATGGCATGTGCTTGCTGCCGTGCAGAACCATGCCAGAGGCGTTCAAGGCCGCCGACCCTTGAGAGATGTACGGCAATACGACGGACGTCCTTCGGAGTCGCCGGCCGGCCACGCAGCTTCTTCAAACAACTCCATCTGGTCGCCGAAGCATATGCACATAATATATAGAACTCGCCGGTCCATTACTTGCCCTCGCCGCGGCGATACACGACGGCATCTCTTGTATGTCCGACGTGCGCCGGCCGGCCAGAGCATAGCTTCTTCAAATGACTCCATCATTGCTCGCCGAAACGTATGCACATAATCTATTGAACTCGCCGGTCCATTGTTTGCCCTCGCCACCACGATACACGACGACATCTCTTCGTATCGATCTGCTCCTGCTTTATGCAGATACGATCCAAATAGAAATTGATGCGTTGATGACCTAGCAATGATTAGGTTATGTGCATCTTTGGATATCGATCCAGTTTTCGTAAGCATCCCTATCTTGTACGTCTCTTTATTCCTTTTACGTACCTCCGGCCGGCATGCCATCGTACGTTTAGCGAAACTTCCGGACGCGCGTCCTTTTATTGGTCTTTGATCTGAACCGTTGAGCTTAGCGTGACAAATCTTCACCGTTGATTGTCTTATGTTTTAATTATATAATAGATTCAGGACTTGTTTTGGTCCAAATGGGAAGGCTTTGTTGCCCTGATGTTGAACTGCAGAGGCCCAATTGACTTCTGGCATTACCAGTCATCTGCTAGTAGGCAATTTCTGAAAGGATGGGGTGCAAATCAAGGTAGACAGGAGAAGGAGCTCAAAGCCTCGCTGCTTAATCAGATCCAGATGCTAGACTCGGAAGCTGATGCGCAGGGCCTAGATGAGGATGGCTGGGCGCTTCGTTATTATCTAGTAGAGCAACTTGTGGCCTGTCTTGCCTCTGAGGAGGAATATTGGCATCAGCGTGGCCGCCAAAACTGGATACTGCAAGGAGATGCGAATACGGCCTATTTTCATGCTTTCGCCAATGGTCGGAAAAGAAAATGTGCTATCCTGAGCCTTGAAACACCACAGGTGTGGTGACCTCGCAGGCCCAAATTCAAAAGCATGTGTATGAATTCTACATAGACCTGATGGGGACCTCTGAAGAGCAGTTGCTGTCACTTGCTCAAAGCCCTTGGTCAGTTGAGGCTTGTGTGTCACAGCTTGAGAATGAGGAGCTAGCCAAATCTTTCACCTTGGAAGAACTCGAGATGTGCCTTAAGGACACGAAGACAAACACGGCGCCGGACCAGATGGTTTCCCGGTTGCCTTCTTCAAGCATTTCTGGTCTCAGTTGCAACAGTTGATCCTGGCCATTTTGAATGGGTTCATGTTAGGAAGGGTTGAGGTAGCTAGACTCAACTATGGCATTCTGACCTTGATCCCAAAGGTGCAAGGAGCTACTTCCATCAAGCAATACCGGCCCATTGCCTTAATTAATGTGGTCTTCAAGCTTATCTCGAAGGCAGTGGCTTCTCGACTTGCTCCCATTGCTCACAGAGTGATCAGTAAGGCGCAAACAGCCTTCATTAAAGGGAGATGCATTTTGGAAGGCCCTTTGGCACTTCATGAGATTGTGCATGCGCTCAAGAGCAAAAATCTGCCAGCAATTCTCCTAAAATTAGACTTCGAGAAGGCGTACGACAGGGTCAGCTGGACTTTCTTGCAGGAAGTGCTCCTGAAGAAAGGACTGGATCCATCTTTGGTTCAAAAGCTTATGCAGCTGGTGTCAGGGGCTCATACGGCCATATCCATTAATGGAGAAGTGCGCCCATACTTTTGCAATAGGCGGGGAGTGCGTCAGGGCGACCCTCTCTCGCCTTTGCTGTTTGACTTTGTGGTTGATGCCCTGGACTGTATGCTAACCAAAGCTAAGAGGGAGGGCACATTACAGGAGTGGTGCATCATTTGATTCCTGAGGGGGTCTCCCACCTCCAATATGCAGATGACACTATTATCCTCATTCAAAATGACCCCTGTAGCCTAGCTAACCTTAAGTTCTTGCTGCTGTGTTTTGAACTTATGTCTGGTATGAAGATTAACTTCCACAAGAGTGAGGTAATTGTGATGGGAGGGCAAGAAGGGGAACAAGCCAGAGTGGCTAATGCCCTGAATTGTCAAGAAGGGCCTTCCCTTTCACTTACTTAGGTTTCTCGATCGCGGACAGAAAACTTACAATGACAGACCTAGAGCCAGTTGTCGCGAAGGTTGGCTTTTGCACTGAACCATGGCAAGGTAAATTCATGTCCTCGGCAGCAAGACTAGTCCTGGTGGACTCCTGCATGTCCAATATCCCTATGCATGTCATGGGTTTGTTTCTCCAATGTGATGGGACCCATGCTGGTTTTGACAGGCACAGAGGCAGATTTTTCTGGGAAGGAAAAGGCAATAAAAAGAAATTCCACTGGGTTAAATGGCAGGATGTTTGCAAACCCAGGGAGCAAGGTGGTTTAGGGGTGGTGAACTCCAAACTGCTTAATAAAGCCCTTATTGCTAAATGGATTTGGCGTCTGCATGATGATGCAAATCGTGGCAGCCTCTGGGTGAGACTGCTCTGTGCAAATTACCCAGCCGTGGAGGATTTCTTCGGGTCTACCCCAATAGGGGGTTCCCAATTTTGGCACGGGGTGCATAGAGTCAAAGAAGACTTCCGGCGAGGAGCTAAATTCATTCTTGGCAATGGATCGTCTATCAGATTCTGGACAGACCTTTGGCTCGGACAGGAAACCTTGAGTGTCAGGTTTCCTAGGCTGTTCGCCATTTCTGCGGCACCTGATGCCCGGATCAGCCAAATTCGTGATGATAGGGGATGGAACCTCAGTTTTCGGAGGTGTTTTGGCCCGAATGATGCAATACAATGGGCAACCCTTATGCAAGAGATTGAGGGCATTTCGCCCTCAGAGGGAAGAGATAGAGTCTCCTGGGCGCTTGAAGAGTCAGGAGTTTTTTCCACAAACTCAATATATCGTATGCTGTGCCAGGATGCAGAGGTTGCAGGGGCTGATGAGATCTGGAAAGCGACAGTTCCTTTAAAGATTAGAATCTTCCTTTGGCAGTTGGCTAGAGATCGTTTACCCTCCAATGCAAATATTAAGCAGAGGCAAGGCCCATCCAATGGACAGTGTGTTCTTTGTGATGTGCCAGAAGATGCCAGCCACATCATGTTTTCTTGTGCCCTGGCACAGTTTGTTTGGAGTGGCTTGAGAGAGGAGCTGGGAGTGTCCTGGAACCCTGCTTGCTTCCAGGACCTATCCAACATCTTGAATGGCCTTAATGGCAAAACTAAGCTCGTTCTTAGGGTGCCGTTTGCAGCGGTGTGTTGGGGACTGCGGCTTATTCGAAATAAGTTTACAATCGAAGCTAAATTCCCCTCTCAACCAACTCACTGCTTCTTCAAAATTTTGATCTTATTGCAGCAATGGAGGCCCCTGCTAAAGCCCGAGAGCGCAAGACTGCTGGACGTGCTGGCCGCGGCGCTCAAATCCTAATTCAGCTCTACCTCCTCGGCAGCTCACCCTCATCGTCATTAGGCCTTCGCTGTTTTGGTTATTTGCCTTATGTTTTCGGCTGGTAGCTGCGCCTACCGTGATCCCTCCCAGTACTCTTTGCTCTTCTCTTTCGGGCCTGTAATAACTCTAATGCTGGTGATTTGGGCGTGTAAACTCTGCCTATGTTGTGGGCTTTATTAAGTTAAAGTCGGGCACGGAGTGCCTAGTGTTTCAAATTGGACAACTACCGCTGCTGGCTTATATGGCGCGGCCACAACTTAGAAACCTGATCGAGTCGTACTAGGCTGAACCAAGCCGACCTGGACTAGGATAGGACTAGTACTACTACAACACGAACACCTACTAGCGAACACACGGCAAGCTTTCCAAAACTAGTAGCCTTGCACACGCACTGTCTCAAATATAATTTATTTATACATCCTTCTTTCTATATTTTGAAGTATAGTAATACTAATGCATAGTATGATGAATTATCATTATATTTACAAAATTATTCCGCGAGCAACATCTGGCAAAATTGCCCGGGTGATAGAATGGTTTTAAAATAATTGAATATTTGCTCACAAACCTAAAATATAATATATTTCCAGCACTCAAACATCTCATATTTCACTTAGGTGTGTTGTTTTCATACTATTTGAAACATTTTAGGTTTTACTTAATATGTAGTTCCTTTATATTGGACTGTACATGAATCCTCTCAAAACATAAATAGAAACACAACACTAATTTATAATCTTCTTTGTGTGCATCATGGTTATCTTGAAATACGAAATATCATTTAATTCAGCGCAGCAACAACATTACTTATATATATATATATATAATAAGTATTCTGGTCAACTTTCGGAACTTCCGTTTAAATAATATCTGAACTTCCGGACGGAATACTTAAATTCGATGAGTTTTTTTATCGCGGTTTTCAAACCGTTTGTCGGATTGAAGCAAGTGATACGCCATTGGAAAGGTATGGAAAATGCGCACATTTTTCACTTTTATAAGATTTTGAAATTAGTTACGGTTTTAAAACAAATTTAAATATACGAAACACTGTTTTTCACGTATTTTCCTCGTTTTCGTACTGTTTTGGACGCCATTTTCAAACCGTTTGTCGGATTGAAGCAAATAATACGCTGTTGGAAAGATATGAAAAATGCGCACCTTTTTCACTTCTACAAGATTTTGAAATTAGTTACGGTTGTAAAGTGATTTTGAATATACGAAACACTGATTTTCACGTTTTTTCTTCGTTTTCGTACTGTTTTGGACGCCATTTTCAAACCGTTTATCGGATTGAAGCAAATGATACGCCGTTGGAAAGATATGGAAAAACCGCATCTTGACTATCTCAGCTCAATTTTCCTAATTCATCACGGAATAAGAGCAGTTTGAAAAATTAACAATTCTGTTTTCTGAATGCTTATGTCCAGCGGACAGTATTTTTAAAATTACTTTCAAACCGCTTATCGAAACGTAACAAATGATATTGCGTTGGAAAGATATTGACTATACGCAACTTTTTCGTATAGAAATTGTTTCCAAATTCTTTATGGTTTTTGGTTAATTTTAAAAATACGAAAAACAGTGAAACTAGATAACATGAGAACGATTCAAAATTGACTCAATTGTGGTGCTCGGACTGGGCGAGTCAGCGTGGGAGAGTGAAATTACACTCATATACTCAACAATTGAATGCGGCGGCGGTTAATTTGGACAAACGGAAATCATAATGATAATTTCAACGCGTAAGAATCCCGTCTTCGAAAAACAGAGTATATGAACTCCCTGGAATATACGTAGTGAACCTCTGTTTTATGGCTAAGTGAACTCCCGGTAACACTTCTCGTAATTTTTTATATATTTTTTCTAAAAAGTGAAATGCCTGCCGTGTGAACTTCCAATTAAATATGAGGTTAACTTTTCATATCGCCATACAATATGAAATGAAATTTTGCAGTGTTAACTTCCGTTTTAATATGAGGTGAACTTCCGCGATTTGATACCGTGAATCTCTGTTTTTCGTTATTTAAAAAATAAGTGAACTACCGTTAAATACGATGTGAACTTCAAATTCGTCACGAAAACACAGTGTTAACTTCTGTTTGAATATCAGGTGTTAACTTCCACGACTAAGAAAGTGAACCTCCATAAAAAAAATGAAACCTTTTTATTCGTGAATGAATTTTATTTTATTTTATTTAGAAAAATGTGAACCTTGGGTATGGATGGATTGAACTCCCTTTAAATCTACATATTCAGGTTAATTAACTTCCAGGTTCTTGAACTCACTAACATTCTGAACTTCCGTTATAAAACTAAGTGAACTTCACGGAATAAACTTATGTTTAATATTAAGCGAACGTCATATGGTTAAATTCATGGCTGAACTTCTGTTTTAATACGAGGTGGACTTCGTGACTGATGTCTTATTTAATACGATGTGAACTTCGCGTGGTGAAGTGACCTTTTTATTAATTTCAAAATTTGATTAAATGAAGTTTTGTTTTAAAAATATGTGAACTTTTGTTTTACAAAAGTAAAGCTAAATAAATGATTTTTCCTTCTTATTTATGAAGCTAATCTTTTTTATACGATGAACTTTAAAAATTCATTAAGTGAACTTTCGTTTTAAAAATGTGAACTTTGTCTCCAAAAAAATGTGAATTGTTTCCTTCTTATTTATGAAGCGAATCTTTTTTGTACGGTGAATTTCGAAATTGAATAAATGAACTTTCGTTTAAAAATATGTGAACTTGTGTTGTACAAAAATAAAGCTAAATAAATAAAAAAATTCCTTCTTATTTTTGATACGGCTAAGTTCAAAAATTGATTAAATGAACTTTCGTTTTAAAAATATGTGAACTTTCGTTTTGCAAAAGTAAAGCTAAATAAATGAAATAATTTCCTTCTTATTTATGAAGCTAATCTTTTTTTTATACGGTGAACTTATGGAGCTAAATAAATGAAAAATTTGAACTTTATTTTCTCCCAGAAAATGTGAACTTTCGTTTTACAAAAATAGTGTATGCGCAAGTGCGAATAGCCAGCCATTCCCGTATCAATTAGCTCTAATGCTAGTGAAAGTGCCACATGCCAGCACGTGTGTGGTTGGAGTAAGTAGTGGGGTTGGTGGATGGATTGGGTAGCGATGGGTTGTGTGGTTCATCTGCCTGCACGCGGACGGAACCGGATCCTCTGACATTATGCACTCTGACGTTGCCTGACGTTGGGTCACTGACAGGTGGGTCCCACGCGTGGTGGGCCCCGCATGTCAGCGACCCAAAGTCAGAGGAAGTTAGGGGACATAACGTCAGAGGATCTCGTTTCCACGTGGACACGGAGAAACGAGGCTGGCGGCCGGAAGCTCAGGAATCAGGGAAGTGGTGCGGAGCCGGTCTGTCGCCGGCCAGCCTGCCGGAGCCACGCCCGATCTTGCTGGACAGGGACCCCTTGAAGCTGCTGCTTCCCTCGCGGGACCTCCTCGACCGCCTCCGGCTCAAGCGCTTCTCGTCGTTCTCGTCGACCAGGGCCGCCGAAGCCGCCATCGCCGGCCCCTTGGCCTTGGTCTCGGCGACGACAAGCCGGGAGATGCTGCTGCGGCAGAAGGGGCATGCCGGCGGCAGCAGGGTGAGCGTCGTCGGGTTGGGCTTGCTGTGGCAGCAGAGCGCCAGCGTGCAGCCGGCGCACATCTGGTGCCCGCAGTCCTGCACCTCGATGGTGCACGCCTGCTCGAAGCAGATGCTGCACAGCTCCTCCTCCTCGCCGTCTTCTTCCTCGTCTACGGCGCCGTCATCGGAGTGGGATGAGGACGGCGACGGCGGCGAGTACTTGCTGCTTCCCTTGATATTGAGGAGGATCTTTCTTCTCGCGCTCCATGTTGGCCTCGGCGAGCGCGGCCTCGAGCAGCGCCCTAGCGTCTGCCTCCAGCTCGCCGATGAACTTGAGCGGGGACGGCCACACCATGGGCTCCGCCGCCGACGGGTTCAGCAGCGCCGCGCACGCCCCGTGGCGCCGCTTCAGCGCCACCGCGTACGCGATCCGCCCCGCCGAGTCCCGCTGCACGCGGTCCGCGCCCAGGCAAGTAGCTCGCGGACGCACCCCATGTGCCCGCCGCGCGCCGCCAGGTGCAGCGGCGTGCTCCCGGGGAAGCCGT
Source organism: Poa pratensis (assembly GCA_947311845.1). Taxonomy (NCBI): domain Eukaryota; kingdom Viridiplantae; phylum Streptophyta; class Magnoliopsida; order Poales; family Poaceae; genus Poa; species Poa pratensis. The sequence goes on from CAMZMU010000052.1 coordinate 38,354,949, forward strand.
AGGACCCCGTGGGCGCGGAGACGATGGCGCCGTTCTCGAGCAGCAGGTGCACGCACTCGGGGCGGCCCTGTCTGGCGGCGAGGTGCAGGGGCGTGGCGCCGTGCTCGTCCCTGACGTTGACGAAGCGCGTGAAGCCCCAGGAGTCGGCGACCGGCGTGGCCGCGGCGGCGCGCTTGGTAGGGCGGCTCGCCGGCAGGGACAGCGGCGGCGCGCCGGCCGTGACGAGGGCGGGTGTTGCGGTGTGCGGGACTGCAGTGTGTGGCGGCCGCGATAAGATGGTTTTTAGTACGGGGTTGTTCGGTTTATTGGAAAGTTGACTAGAATAGTTATTCTAGAAAAACTATAGGGGTTGTGTAGAATAGTCCCACTCTATATATATATAGGTGTGAGCTATTCTACAACCGGTTGTAGAATAAGGATATACAACCGAAGTTGTACTGCCCTGCAGTTCTACCTGTACTGCTCGCTGTAACACACAATATGAATAGTATTTTTGACGTAAATTTTTAACCGTTCGTCGGAATTTAACAAATGATATACCGTTGGAAAGCTAATGAAATTACGCATCCTTTTCATCACACGGAGTTTTCCAAATTCGTTACGGTTTTGAATATAATTTTGAAAACATTCCCGTTCAAAATTACCACAGCGAACGTATTTTTCAATTATTTTCTCAACCGTTTATCGGAATAATGCAAACAATATGTCGTTGGAAAGCGGTTGCAATTGCGCAACTTTTATATGTTTACAGTTTTGCCAAATTCTGCACGGATTTAATGTAATTGTAAAAATACACAAATCTGTAACTGTCATATACGAGCGGAAAGTATTTTGTTCGGCGTTTCTCAACCGCTTATCGGAATGATGCAAACGACATGTTGTTGGAAAGCTGTTGCAATTGCGCAACTTTTATATTTTTACGGTAATTCCAAAAAATTTACCGATTAAAAGTAATTTCAAAATTACACTAATCTGTAATTTATACGGGCGGACAGTATTTTGTCCGCCGTTTTTTATCCACTTATCGGAATGATGCAAACGATATGTTATTAGAAAGCTGTTGAAATTCTGCAACTTTTATGCGTTTACGGTGTTTCCAAATTCTTTACCGATTAAAAGCAATTTCAAAAATACGCTAATCTGTGACGTGTTATATACGGGCGGACAATATTTTGTCCGGCGTTTCTTAACCACTTATCAGAATGGGACAAATGATATACCGTTGGAAAGCTGCTGAAATTACGCAACTTTTTCATGTTTACGGATTTTCCAGATTCTTCACCAATTAAAATTAATTTTGTATATACTGTAGCGTAAAATACACGGGCGGAACGTATTTTGTCCACGGTTTCTCAACCGCTTGTCGGAATCATGCAAATGATATGGCGTCTGAAAGATATTGACGATACGTAACTTTTTCATATTGGTCGATTTCGCAAATTCCTTATAGTTTAAACTCAATTTTAGAATTTCTAAACCATTATAACGTTGTTTTGCGGGAGCTGCGAGATCAAATTGACGAGAAAGACATTATGATTCGTCGTGAAGTGCATTAGTTATTAAGATTAGACTCATATTACACCAAAAAAAAAAAAAAAATCTTAGCGGCGGTTGAGCCGTTCGGAGCTCAAATCGACGAGATTAGTACGATAGATTTCCGCCCCATAAAAACAGAGTACATGCGCTTCCCTCGACACTGATTCGAACTTCTTGGTTTATGCGTGTGTACTGCCGCGCGGTTTTCGTGATTGGTGTTTACTAAAATAACGATAATTTTCTCATACGGTGTCGGTTTTAGATCTAAGACCACTCAAAATGTTTAGACTGAAAAGACGCATCTATTAAATTTATTTTACCGGTAACAAAAATCTCAAAAATCGATTTCTAAGTGAATTTTTTTGCGATCAAAGTTTGGTTAACCCATATTTACCCGTTTGATAAATTATTTGGTAACCCATTCGATCTCGGAATCGAGTGATTCTTGTTGCGTTGGAAACATGTTGTCATAAATTATATATTAAAAAAGAAAATAAAAATAAAAAAATGTGTAGCAAAATAACGACTATTATTCACTAAAACTTGTTCTTACCAGACTTGTACTTCTCGAAAGTGAGTTTTATACTTTTCAGATTATTTATGTGTATTTCTAGGCAGGATATTTACAATTTCGTTAAACTCCTCTTGGTATGTGAAATTCACTAACAAAATACCTGGACTTCCCTAAAAACATACTTGAACTTCTCGGTTGATGCGTGTGTACTGTCGATGGGATATTTTCATGATTAGTGTTCAGTAAATCAGCGACAACTTTCTCATACAGTGTCCATTTTAGGTGTATGACCACTCGAAATGTTCAGCCGGAGAATACACATCTATTAAATTTACCGGTAAAACCGGTAACGAAAATCTCAAAAAACGATTTCTAAGTGGGTTTTTTTTTTGTCAAAGTTCGGTCAAACCTTCTTCATACCATACTTGTACTTCTCGAAAGTGAGTTATGTACTTTTCAGGTTATTTATGTGTAGTTTTAGACTTTATATTTACCGTTTCGTTAGACTTTACAGCGGGATGTGAAATTCACAAACAAAATACTTGTACTTTCCTAAAAACATACCTGAACTTCTCTTTTTATTCGTTTGTTGCAACCCTGTACCGACTTGTTTTGTGACGTCATTTGTTTTTCTAAAATAATATAACGGCTCGGCTGAGTCGTCGTCGACGCGAAGGTAATAACAAGAAGTTCGATTTATTATTATTATTAATATAATATTATGTCATGTACATGTACTTCATGTGTTTAAAGTTTGTACTGTCTACGTTGGCAATGCTGTACTGCCTTTTGTTTTGTGAGTTTAACTTGTGATTATTTTTTTGTGACTCCTGTTGGTTTTGTGCATCGCCCGTATGTAAAGGTAACTAGTTCACATTTTTATTTTTTACCAATTAATGAGAGAAATTTCTAACCCGTGGTGCGTTAGCGATGGCGTTAGGGTTCGGAGTTTTCATCGCTCCGCCCGTACGCCGCGGAAGCGGAGACGGGCGACGAAGCCGAGTCGTTGGATCAATAAAATCCTGTAATGTGCATTCATTATGACTTATGGTTGGGGGTGGGGGTGTAGTAATCCTAACTTATATATCTTTACATAGGAGAGATTTAAATTTAATTATTTTGTTGAATTGGGTTTATCGAGACTGAGACGTCATCAAAGCGAAGCGTCAACGACGACTCAGCGGAGCCTGTTATATTGTTCTAGCATGTTGACATTCATTATTTGTTTTTAATATATTTTAGAACTAGTAGTGTTGTCATAGTTCGATTTATTATTATTATTTATATAATATTATGTCCAGTACAATTACTTCATGTGTTCAAAGTTTGTACTGTCTGCGTTGGCAATATTGTACTGCCCTTATTTTGTGAGTCTAATATGAATATGTGTACTGCCACAGGTTTAAAATTAACTGTCAAGATACCGCTACTTTACTGCCTACTGTGGACCTTTATCGTGTCTCTTAACTTTTTTCATGTGGATCAAAGTTAGTTTACAACAATAAATCAGCAGCTTCGCAACAAGTGCCTGTTTGGTTCCCGGCCACATTTTGCCAAACCAAACTTTGGTAGTAGCCACACTTGTGGCAAGCCATAAAGTGTGGCACAAGTAGTCTGTTTAGTTGGTGACTAAATTTTGGCGAAAAAAATAGTAGCAACTTTTTGGTTTGCTGCCAGAACTGTGTGGCAGAAAATTGTGATAACTGTTTGGATTGCTCCCACAAATTCCTAGTGAGATTTTCTACAATACCTCAGAAGATCAAGAAACATTGCGCAAATTTTCAATAAAGAAAAATGTCTCCTCAATATTTACATAACAAACAGGTCTCTAAACTTTACAAATAGATCCTTGACAAAAAATTAAAAAAACACAATCATGCCCCCAATCGTTGGCACCAAAAGAAGTGGACGGTACGTCAACCCTGACCTTGGCTAGCGTGGCTCGTTGTAGCTTCAGTCCTCTCGCCCATTGGCCGTTGTGTATCGGTTGCGAAATCGAAATGGGCAAGCCACTGACTGAAGTCAGATTAACATTTTGGAACTTTAGGACTTCAAAGTGAAACAACATCGGTCTGAAACAACAAGGTTTTATATGCACAGCCAAAATCACTGTCTTGTACTGCTACTGTGTGTACACATGTACTAATAAGTAGCACGTCAGGCTGCCGTTAGGCTATACTGCTACTAGCGTGATTCTTTTTGGATGACTGAAAAACATGAATTCAGCACACAACACACGAAAAAGAGAGAAAAAAGGAAAGACCACAGGTCAACAGCGTACAGGGATCGAGCCGGCAGCGCTGCCTGGTAATGGAGCCGAGGCAGCGGCGACCTGGGTAGATATCCAAGTATTTGTACTGCTGCACATGGATCATCTGTACTGCCGACATCCCCGTCCTGGCGCTGTATAATACCCGGCCACGATCTCGTTGACCTCCATCTAGCAGCAGGCCCGACGATCAACAAGCAGCAGGGTGTACCAGCACGAACAATAGAAAGGAAGGAAAACGCCGGATGAAGTACAGGCGCTGTGGTGAGGAAGTATAACCGCGGCGGTGCGGCAGGCCAGTATTAGGCGGCCGCTGGAGTCTGGTGGCGGTGGTTGGGCCTCGCGCGGACGGTAGCATCGAAGGGAACCGGTGCGTGGGGAGGAGAAGCAGAACGAGGAGAGTATGATGTCGGGCTATAGCGCTAGAGACCGGATCGACGGCGTTCCGGCGGAGGAGGATGGGGACAGATAGATGGAGGATTGGGGGTTTCTGGCGGCGGGGAAGCCGCGGTGGCGGCCCGCGCTGCAGCTGTGACGGGCCGGCGACCAGAGGCCGATGCCCACACCATCCGCACGAGGACGAAAGCGAGCTGGGACAGGGAGGGCAGAAAACGCGCAGTGGGGGAACCAGATCGCGGCTGCGAGGTGTGGATGGGGCTCCGGTGGCGTGAGGTAGTGGAGCGGCGGCGGAATTCGTGGTTGCCGCCGGAGGTTAGTCGCGGCAGCGGGCCACCGGGGAGATAGCCGAGGGCGCGGCGGCGGGAGCCCACGTCGTCGCCGGAATCCAGGGGGCGGCGCGGCTACCAGGAGGGGTACGAGCTCCAGGGCTGCGGCGGCAACGAACACATGGCCGGCGCCCGGCGGCAGAAGGCGGCTAGCGCGCTTGGAGAAGATGGTGGTTTGGTTCGGTAGCGGGGGACGAGATGTGGGGCGTGGTTTTTTCGAAGCAGGGCACGACGGCGGTGACGTCCGGTGAGCGGCGGCGCAGGAGGTGGGTGGTGGGCTGCGGTGGCGCTGGGGACACGGCCGTCGCTCGTGCGCTCGCGCCTACCGGCGCTCACGCGCTCGCGCCGGGGAAGAAGAAGGTGGTTCGGGTGGGTTTCTAATAGAATCGCTCCCCTATAGGGAGACACCGGTTGTAGATCCTTATTCTACAACTGGTTGTTGAATATATCAGGCATATATATATATATATATATATATATATATTGCAATGGCGAGCACTTTGTGGTCAAAATCATTGTTGAATAAAGGGACAGACGAGTGCGCTTTGTGATTAATGAGATAGCACTTGGTGAGAAAATCTTCATCCCAATAACACAAATGAAGAGACGAGTGCGCGAGCAATACGAGACCAGTTTCTACAACGTGACGATGCTTGCGCTCCACCAAAAAAAGAGGCGAAGGCAGATTCCACGGCCTATAATAAAAAAAAGCAATAAAAGGGACAATACGTTTGGGTACTCTATAGTCAAAGAGAAGCATATCTATTTGACAACAAACAAAGCACACAAGATGCACGTTCATTAAGCCAAGACAGTTCCAGTATCACAGAGTAATAATAATAGTATAATGACAGCAGCTAGCCTTGTTCTTCGAATTACACATTAGCTAATTAATCATTTCCATTCCGGGAGCGGAGGCAGCAGCTTCCGAGCATCAGCGTCGTGCGGATACCTCGGGGCGTCGAGAGGGAGCGCGATGTAGGCGTAGCCCTTGTCGAGGTACTGCCTGATGATGTCGTTGTGGATGTCCCGCAGGCGCTGCATGGCCCTACGCGACGCCACCACGTTCTCGATGCCTGATGATGTCATCGATGCTGTATTTCATGAGCGGCCTTGTGCGAGGCGGCGACTTAAGGAGCTCGAGGACGTTGTTATGGGGCACCAGCTGCATCACCTTGCCGTCTTCATCCAGGGCGAGCTTGGGGAGGTCTGCGGGGTCCTTGTCGCCCTCGCGGGGCTTGCGCTGTTCGATCTCCACCGCGTCCTCGGCGTATATCTCGTCGAGGTACGTGAAGTCGACCACCATCGGAGCTGTCTTGGGGATGACCTCGTCGGCCAGGTCCACCTCGAGGAGGCTCGCCTCCTCACTACGGGAAACAGACGATACGCCGACGGCCGGAAGCCGTCGGCGTAGGAACGATCGCCGTCGGCGTAAGCCTATGCCGTCGGCATATCGCCGTCGGCGTAGACAACATGCCGTCGGCGTATCCGTCACCGTCGGCGACGCCGCAGTGGGACCCACAAAACGGAAGCGTCCGTCTCCGTCTGCTCCACCCATACGCCGACGGCAGTGTCGTCGGCCTAGCATGCCATGTGTGTCCATCTGGTGCGCCTGGGAGGAAACCTACGCCGACGGCATTGCCGTCGGCGTAGCTTGTCCACGCATTGTAAAAAAATATCCCCGCCGTCCCTCGCTGGGGACAGGCTAGGGACGGGGACGGGGAAGGCGAGGGCTGGGACGGCCGTGACGGCACGAAGCCGCCACCGTCTTGACACGGACGAATCAGGGGTGGTGGAGGGAGCCGTCGTCACCGCGATTGATGCAGGGGAGAGGCACGGCGAGCTCCGGGCATGCGGTCCGCGAAGAGGGCGGGGCAAGGGCTGCTGCCGATGCTAGAGAGGCGCGTCCGCGACGCCGCCTAAATCCTCCTGGACCGCCGCACACCGAGGTGGCGTACGAGCTTCTCGCCGCGTTGCGACGGCCGCAGACGCACCTCAGCCTCGATTCGCTCGTGGTGGCCGCAGCTGCGCCTCGGCGCCGCCCACGCTTTCCAGCCTCCGGTCGCCGCCGTCCATCAGCTCTAGGAGGCCGTGTCGACGACGCCGCGCCGCCACGCGGTGGCCACCGCGCCCAAGCTCCTCGCCGCATTGCGACAGCCGCAGCCACGGCTCAGCCTCGCGCCGCTCGCGACGGCCAGCCAGCCTCCAGTTGCCGTCCTCCATCAGCTGTGAATGGAGAGAGAGAAGAGGATAAGGCAGAGGATAAGGTGCATGAATGGGGGCAGAAGATAAGGCAGACTATGCGTGAATGGAGAGAGAGAAAAGGGAGCATACAACCATACACACGCTACGTCATCAATCCAAACCAACCAGTCTCGACCAATCACATTGAAGCATTTAGGATGACGGGATAGTGTGCTTCTTCTCAACGGTTGAGATTGAATCGACGGTTGAAAGTCATTTTTGGCAATTCAAAAATGAAAAATTATATTTATAAAAATAATTTGAAAAAACCCAGTTCTACAAAATTGTTTCCCATACTAATACACACGTGTGCCAAATATAATTGGATGAGTGCCATTTTCCACCATATGTTTTGTACTTGCTTCACGAAAAAAGTCATTTTTCACGATTAAAAAATGGAAAATGATATTTTGAAAAATATTTTGAAGAAACTCAGTTCTACAACATTGTTTGTTATACCAAGATACACCTATGTGTCAAATATGGGCACATTATCATAAACTACACCATGGAATGATCATATCTAGGTCATTTGACTCGAAACTTCTACATGTTCATAGTTGATTGACCTTTTGTGAAGAAGTTTTTTGAAACTTTTATCCAAACTCAAGTTTATCATTTTTCCCAGCAACAAGTACACATATAAAGACTCCGTGTCAAAGGATTTCATTTTCGGATTATTTTTTTACATTCTTTTATTTTGTTGAAACAATGGTCAAAATGGACGTTGTGTCTATTCATCGACAGGGGTCGCATTTTTCAAAATTTAGACGGTTCTGTGATATAACCACTATTGGTGTATCTTAAAATGAATTTTGCAAAAAAATTAGAGCAAACTATCACACACTTGTAGTTCAAATTTGATTACTTTCGGAAAATAGACATAAAGTCATTTAAATAGGCGAAATTATGGATATATGATACGTCCAAAATGTATCTATAATTTTTGATTGTTTCATGTTCATATTATGACTTTGGCACTTGTTTTTGGACTAACCTATTAATAGTTGCAAAAGTGAACAATGTTCTTGTTTTACACTTTGATGTGTAGGAATTATCAAAATACAAGAGGAAACCTTGTTGGAGTCGAATTGGAACTTTGCTGAAATCTGTCCCAGAACTGTTTTCGAGTTTGCCAGTTTGACCCTCGAAGATGACGTCAAAAGGGTATCATTGCCTTTGCAAAGTTGTCAGAAATTTCCATACGAAGAGTTTGAGCCCGAGATCAGCAATCGGAGTTCGGATGCGGCCTGTATGCCCAATATGGTGAAACCCTAAAAGGGGTGACGGAAATCTGAGAAGATATATAAAGCAGGAAACCTAACTCGTGGAGGACTCCTCCACCCACGAATTTCAGCCACCAAAAGCCACGTTTTTGCCTCCCCCATGGATCCCATCTCCATGGGGAGGGCTCCCAAGAAGCCATGAAGGAGGGAGGCTAAGGGGCGGCGCTCCCCAAGCTTGCGGCGGCGGGGAAAGGAGTTCCCCGCCCGCCGGCGCCGCCGCCGCCCTGCGCTGCCCCTCTCCGCCGTCTTCACCGCCATCTCCATCACCATCTCCTCCTTGTATTCAGTGGTTCATCCTCCCATAAACTCTGTACCGTCCTATGTAAACATGGTGTTTGATGCTATAATATTTATCCTATGATCTATGTCATGTTTATGTAGTTTATTTGTCTTTTGATTGCTTTGTTGAATGTCTTTGGTTCATTAGAGTTGTATGTTGATATGGTACTGTCCTTTGGTGTCCATTATACTTGTGCGCGCATGGATCAACACCCTAGGGTTAGTAGTATGTGCAAAGGAAGGGAGTAGTTCTGCCGGAGTGACAGAAACCTAAGGACTCAAACCGGTTAGTTGCACGTATGGGAGTAAGAGGACCATAAACTTAAGCTATGGTTGGGGAAACCTTAATGCATTGTTAGTATTTACGGATGTTTGCTAACAATCCAATCATATAGTACTTGTAATCCCAAGTAGTGGAGTGCATGTATATTTAGCCTCTCCCACATTGAAAATGCATCAAAGACAATGAACTAAATGTATTCACTAATTAATCTTGGACAAAGCCATCACAATTACCACCACTTTTCACACTCATGCTACTGTTAGTATATGGTTACTTAGTGTATTTATTGCTGCAGCACTAACTTTTACTTTCTTGTATTTATTATCTTGCAAAGCTATCTCTCATACCCGTATTGCTACCGTAGTTTTATTTCCTAGATAATGCAAACGTTTAGTGTGCAGAGTTGTATCAGTGGTTGATAGAACTTGAGAGAATACTTATCCTACCTTTAGCTCCTCGTTGGGTTCGACACTCTTACTTATCGAAAAGGCTACACGCGATCCCTATACTTGTGGGTTATCAAGACCTTTTCTGGCGCCGTTGCCGGGGAGCCATAGCGTAGGTGAATGTTCTTGTGTGCACTTGTTTGCTTTGTCTCTAAGTAATTTTTATTTTCAGTTTTAAGTTGTTCTCTATCTTAGTATGGGTAGGAATGCGAATTACAAAAAAAATTAGTTGTAATTGTTATCTAAAAAGTTTTCAAAAAGAAAAGTGATTGGAAAGATGAGTATTGGTTAAGTGGGGGTCGACCTTGAACACTTGTGTTCATGCCTATAAAACCAAAACAAATCTTTCCATGGAAGCTTTTCATCAAAAACATGTAAATATTGTGTATATACCTCTGTACATAAAAATAAAATTGGTTATAACAATCTCTAGTAGAAAGTTGATGCTAGATTTGGATTTCTGCACATGGACAGATTTTTGCTGTCCACCGTTTTGAGCTTTAAAAATTCCAGAAAAATTGAAAAATTCTGAAAAAATTCGTGCGTGATCCTCAGATATGTACGCAACTTTCATTAACTTTGACTTTTCTGATTTGAGGTACGTAGATAGGTCGAACAATTCGATCTTTACTGACTGTTCTGTTTAGACAGATTTTGTGCTTCTCTGTAAATAAAATCGTGATAAATCTCAGAATATTATTTTGACCTGAAAATTTTTGTGCATAAACCTGAGATTATTATCTGTCTTTCATTAATTTTGAGTTTTTGTCATTTGAGCTATATAACTATCTCGTTAAGTGTCATCTTTACAGACTATTCAGTTTTGACAGATTTCTATGTGTTTATTCAATATTGTACTTAGGGTCTCTTGATTTCCTTAGTTTTTCGACGGACAACGGAAATAATAAGAACTTCGGTATATACAGTGGCTAATGTTAGATAAATATTATGTAATTTGTCAATGCTTGAACATGAGTGGATTTTATTTAATGAGTACTAACCCTACTAATGAGTTTTGTGAAGTTTTATGTGGATGTAGCTTATAATCCAATCGATATGGTGATATGAGATGAACAAGAAGACGCAAGAGCTCAAGCTTGGGGATGTGTAGGTGCATCCCAAGAACATATTCAAGAACATACAATCATCTAAGCTTGGGGATGCCCGAGTCATCCCCTATTCATCAACAAACATGAGGTTATCTCGTTCATACTCTATATTACCCGTCCACATGATATGAATTGTCTTAACGTGTATTATAATTGCTTTTATATGTCTTGGTTTACCTTCTTTAGTTTTCTTAGGCTTCTTATTTGGTATTATTGCTTCTTTGCTTTCACTTAAATTCAAAACAACAAAAATATTTTCTTTTGTTTTGCTTCTTTGTTAGGTTCTTTATTTGGTTGTTACTTTTGGTTTTCTTTTAGAGTTTTCCTTGCTGTAGCTAGCATGTTTAGGTCTTGTTTAGCCTCTGGTCTTAGTTTATCAAAAATAAAGTACCAAGTTTTACCCATTTAGCTTAGTTGATACAATTGTAAAAAGTGATTTTCTGTTTTCGGTATATCTACTGCTCATTGCGCGATTTTTCATGTTTTACTGGAAACTCTAAAAATCACGAAAAATTACTGATTTGTATCACCAATTATATGCATGCACAAAAATTGGCTAAAATTTCGGACATGTTTAAGAGCACCTAAAAATTGCGTTTTCCAGCTGCTGTTTTTTGGACAGATTCTGACTTTTGTTGCAAGAGTGGCCTCTTTTCGTTTTCATTTGATTTTTAATGGTTCTTACCTTTCATTTATAAGTTGGCCATTTAAGCAACCTTTCTGTAACCTAAAAACAAAATTTGATTTGGTTTAATAGCAGCACTTGGGAAATATTATTTATTGCACTAATGTCTAACCGCAGAAAAGAATGGGAAAGTTTTTGTGTTGAAGTTTTTTCACAGAGAATGAAGGAACACCAAATTGTGAAATGTTGAAGAATGGCCAAAGTCATAAGCTTGGGGATGTCCCCGCATCCCTCTTCATCAATAACCCCTCGGTTTGCAAACCTTCAAACTTTGTTTTTTGAGCAACATATGAACTTTACTAAACTTGAAGCGGCTGTATTTATTATCTATTTATCTTAGCATCAAACACCGGTTACATTAATAAGTGGATCCTCACATATTTTATTTATCTTCTGTTTTCAACATTTACTTGGTTAATGGATTATTTGATGAAACTTAAAAATGATGTGTGAATGATATTGTTTAGTGGTTATATTTTCTTATGGTTAGTCTCAACTAGCTAATAGTGTATATTATGATATTTTGATGTTAACATGCATTGTGTGTTCATAAGATGGTATGGTATTGTGGTATCCTCCTCTGAATGATTCTTTTGAATTGACTTGGCACATGCTCACGCATGCTTATGACTGAAAAACAAAAAGTCAATTAAGCCTTGATGATTTATTTTGCCTCAGAGTTCTTGTATCACCTTTATGCCTCCGTTAATTTTGTTTTGTCGCAAGCATGATTATGACGGTTATTGCTCTCTTGATTGTCGCTTCCCAGTCTTTTGCTAGCCTCCACTTGTACTGAGCGGGAATGCTGCTCGTGCTTCCAAATCCCTGAAAACCAAGTTATTCCAAAGAGTCCACTATAAATTCCTATGCATGGCATTTCAAACCATTCAAGTAAATTTTCATGTGCTACCTTTAAAACTTTCAAATTACTTCTCATTTTGTGACACTGTTTTTAGCTCATGAGGAAGTAGTAGTTGGGTTTGTTATCTTCCATACTAAATTAAGTACCCCGACTTGCATGCTTCATCTGCTTGTCACTAATTTTGCAAAGAGCTGGTTAGACCATTATAACATCAAAAAGCTAAAACAATAAAATAGACACTCCTCCATGGTATGTGATTGTTGGCAGGCACCCGAGGATTCGGTTAGCCATGGTTTGTGTAAGCAAAGGTTGGGAGGAGTGTCAAACTATATATAAGTGCATGCTATAAATGCTTAATATCAACATCTCGGAACCGCTCTCAACTTGTTTAGTATGGAAGATAACAGAAACTCTATTGCCATTCGTTGACAGGAACAACCACCTCCCAAAACAAGTTTACTTCTGTTTTAAAAAAAAAATCTAGCACATGTTAATCCCTGCTTCCCTCTGCGAAGGGCCAATCTTTTATTTTCATGTTGAGTCACCATCCTTTCTTTGAGCACCTTCTCGAGAGCATAGTTGTCATTCTTAGTGTAATGTGCTTGTCCCAGAATGCGGTTAACTGTGGTATAACTTTGATGCTTTTATCTTTGATATCTTTACTTCTAGTCTTCCCTTGAACTTCAGAGGTGCCTGGGCATTTATGTTTTGCTGTACAAATAAGGGCAAGCGAGATACCACTCTACCATGCTTTATTATGATCATTACAATCTTGTTGATGTTTATAAATTTCATATTATGAACTCTTAGTTGGTTGATACTTTTCATTAGGTAACATGATTGCTAAGTTTTATTATCCATACATCATGCAATTGTTAAAGACCTGATCATAGCATTTACAATCAAAAATTATTTTGTTATCATTTACCTACTCGAGGACGAGCAGGAATTAAGCTTGGGGATGTTGATACGTCCAAAACGTATCTATAATTTTTGATTGTTTCATGTTCATATTATGCCTTTGGCACTTGTTTTTATATTAAGTTTATGATTTATTTGGACTAACCTATTAATAGTTGCAAAAGTGCACAATGTTCTTGTTTTACACTTTGATGTGTAGGAATTATCAAGAATACAAGAGGAAACCTTGTTGGAGTCGAATTGGAACTTTGCTGAAATCTGTCCCAGAACTGTTTTCGGAGTTTGCCAGTTTGACCCTCGAAGATGACGTCAAAAGGGTATCATTGCTTTGCAAAGTTGTCAGAAATTTCCATACGAAGAGTTTGAGCCCGAGATCAGCCCAATCGGAGTTCGGATGCGGCCTGTAGCCCAATATGGTGAAACCCTAAAAGGGGTGACGGAAATCCGAGAAGATATATAAAGGGAGGAAACCTAACTCGTGGAGGACTCCTCCACCCACGAATTTCAGCCACCAAAAGCCACGTTTTTGCCTCCCCCATGGATCCCATCTCCATGGGGGAGGGCTCCCAAGAAGCCATGAAGGAGGGAGGCTAAGGGGCGGCGCTCCCCAAGCTTGCCGGCGGCGGGGAAAGGAGTTCCCCGCACCGCCGGCGCCGCCGCCCCCCTGCGCTGCCCCTCCCGCCGTCTTCAGCCATCTCCATCACCATCTCCTCCTTGTATTCAGTGGTTCATCCTCCACAAACCTCTGTACCGTCCTATGTAAACATGGTGTTTGATGCTATAATATTTATCCTATGATCTATGTCATGTTATGTAGTTTATTTGTCTTTTGATTGCTTTGTTGAATGTCTTTGGTTCATTAGAGTTGTATGTTGATATGGTACTGTCCTTTGGTGTCCATTATACTTGTGCGCGCATGGATCAACACCCTAGGGTTAGTAGTATGTGCAAAGGAAGGGGAGTAGTTCTGCCGGAGTGACAGAAACCTAAGGACTCAAACCGGTTAGTTGCACGTATGGAGTAAGAGGACCATAAACTTAAGGCTATGGTTGGGAAACCTTAATGCATTGTTAGTATTTACGGATGTTTGCTAACAATCCAATCATATAGTACTTGTAATCCCAAGTAGTGGAGTGCATGTATATTTAGCTCTCCCACATTGAAAACTGCATCAAAGACAATGAACTAAATGTATTCACTAATTAATCTTGGACAAAGCCATCACAATTACCACCACTTTTCACACTTGGCTACGTTAGTATATGGTTACTTAGTGTACTTTATTGCTGCAGCACTAACTTTTACTTTCTTGTATTTATTATCTTGCAAAGCTATCTCTCATACCCGTATTGCTACCGTAGTTTTATTTCTAGATAATGCAAACGTTTAGTGTGCATAGAGTTGTATCAGTGGTTGATAGAACTTGAGAGAATACTTATCGTACCTTTAGCTCCTCGTTGGGTTCGACACTCTTACTTATCGAAAAGGCTACACGCGATCCCCTATACTTGTGGGTTATCAATATACCAAGAAAATTCCTAATATCGATGTACTATCCATAAATTATGGTCTACATTGTGTGATAATTGGATGAGTGCCATTTTCCACCATATGTTTTTGTACTTGCTTCACAAAAAGTCATTTTTTATAATTAAAAAATGGAAAATGATATTTTGAAAAATATTTTGAAGAAACTCAGTTCTACAACATTGTTTGTTATACCAAGATACACCTATGTGTCAAATATGGGCCCATTATCATAAACTACACCATAGGAATGATCATATCTAGGTCATTTGACTCGAAACTTCTACATGTTCATAGATGATTGACCTTTTTGTGAAGAAGTTTTCTGAAACTTTTATCCAAACTCAAGTTTATTATTTTTCCTAACAACTAGTACAAATATAAAGACTCCATGCCAAAGGATTTCATTTTCGGAGTATTTTTGCACATTCTTTTATTTTGTTGAAACAATGGTCAAAATGGACGTTGTGTCTATTCATCGAAAGGGGTCGCAAGTTCTGTGATATAACCAAAGTCTACCCCCTTGAAGGTTAGGCCATAGGAAGGTGGGAAACCAAAGTATACCCCAAATAAACACAATGTTCCATCCGGTTCGTCCGAACGGGTGTTTCCACCTCTAAGTGCATGAACTCACTAGAGAGAAAGTAAAGTCAGTGAAGACGGTCACACCCCGGAGTAGGATAATGGACATTTAGAACACACATGACACTTGTATACATATGGCATGGCACAACCTAGGTTTTGGTGGGGTTCCGACGCTCCGATGCCCCGCTTCGGCGAAACCCCGAATCCGCTGGGAAAACCCTAACGTTTTCGTCTACCCCCTTGAACTCCGTCGAAAGGGGGTAGGAAAGTGGACTTTTTGGCTTGGCTGTGCTAGGTTAGTCCATAGGAAGGTGGGAAACCAAAGTCTACCCCAAATAAACACAATGTTCCATCCGGTTCTTCCGAAACAGGAGTTTCCACCTCTAAGTGCATGAACTCACTAAGAGAAAGTGAAGTCGGTAAAGACGGTCACACCCCGGAGTAGGATAATGGACATTTAGAACACACATGACACTTGTATACATATGGCATGGCACAACCTAGGTTTTGGTGGGGTTCCGACGCTCCGATGCCCGCTTCGGCGAAACCCCGAATCCGCTGGGAAAACCCTAATGTTCCATCCGGTTCGTCCGAAACAGGAGTTTTCACCTCTAAGTGCAGGAAAAAAGTCAAAATTCCTGTCACACCACGGGGTAGGATAAATTAAGCCATATATTTAATATTTATGTTGTAGTGTATATTACATGTGTTGTTTTTATTTATTTTACATGTATATGTTGTAGGGTCGGGTTCCGGAAAACTCAAACCGTTATTTATGCGGGTGGGATACCGTAATTGGGAGGGAAATTACAGATCCAATTTATATGTAAATTATACCTACATTATATATTATATCGAGAAATAAATAAATAAATTTTAAATAGAGAAATAAATAAAAAGGAACATATATAAGCTGACGGCGTTGCCGTCGGCGTATCAAATCAGCGGAAACGTCCGCTCCGCTCCGTCACGGCGGGCGCGGGTACGCCGACGGCAGCCGTCGGGCCCGATATGGCTACGCCGACGGCGCTTGGTACGCCGACGGCCTGTTGCGCGGCTGCCCTAGCACGGCTTGTACGCCGACGGCCCCGACATTTGGCCGTCGGCGTACGAGCCGGCCGTCGACGTTTTGACTCATTCCCGTAGTGCCTCCTCCTTGTCGGGGCTGGTCATCTTCTCCAACTCCTTGTCGAAGAACGAAGCCGGGCACACGTTTGGTTTGCGGACGTTGGGCGAGGAGAACGGAACCACGTCTATACGCATATATAGTACTGGGATGGGAACCCTAGGCGGTACTACACCGTTCCCGTGTAGCCGACGAACTCCGACTTTTATTAGCGCCCCCACCGCCTAGGATACGTAGTATATATAGATGTGGGTTCTCCACCCCCCAAACCAAACTCGAGCTGCCGCCAGCACCCTCCTAGCTAGGCCATGGACGTCGGGAGCATGGTGGCGCCGCCCAGCCCAGAGAAGGAGGCCGTCGAGCAGAGCCAGGTCCAGGAGAAGAAGACGTACGTGCTGGACCTTTCGTACCTTGAGCAGAAATTGGGGGTGCAGGAGTCCTTCGCCCACGAGATCGACGAGATCGACGCCCGCTATCAAGTAGCGTACCCGGACCTCCCCTTGCACAAGGAGCGCGAGGAGGACGGGAAGATGGTGGAGCTGGTGAGCCGGGACTACATCCACGGGCTCATGAAGTTGCCTCCCCGTTCCAATCCGTTGCCACCGGGGTGCCAGGCCATCCAGACCGCGCGGGACATCAAGAACGACATCATCCGGCAGTACCGCCTCCAGGGATACGCCTATATCGAGCTCGACGACAACTAATTAAGAAACTGCCGGCCCCCTGCATCATCATCATCTGTCAATCTGTCAATGATGCAACTCATTATGCTATTCTAGTGCTCTGTTTAATTCTTACTACTCTGTGATGTTGAACCTGTCTTGCTTAAAGGACATGATTGGGGCTTCGAGATATGCTTTTTCCATTGCTTTGAGTTAAATTGCCAAGTATATATTTTCCTTTTTTCCATTGCTTTTTACCGTGGAATCTGCTTTCCACTTAATATATGTTGGTGGATGCATCTTGTAGCTTCTTATCGCGAGGTAATTGATCTTGTTTGTGCTGGTGCTGGCATGTCCCTGTGCAAATTTTATTGTGGTTTGCCGATAGATCCATAGCTAGTCTATACTTGTCAATTTATATACCTGGTTATTTAAACTGGAAATCTATTGTGAATTTGCATTCAGTCAAACATGATAGCTCGTGGTCATGTATGAAAATATTACCGGATATATGTGTGATTGAAAAGGGCAGACTGCATCAAGCTTATCGAGTGTATTAACAAGGTTGTGCTTTCTTTTATATATCACAACCTTGCTAAATCACTCTGTTAACAAGGCTCTCGCCTATAACAAGCTGCTACAGAGCTCTTTTCATTCCGGCGAGCTCAACAGATCGCCTTCTAATGTATCATTGCAATTATTAAAACAAGGATGACCGAGGAAAGAACTGCGCTTGTAAGGCTGATTTGCAATAGCATATGACCTTGTTGAACACTCATACCTCAAAGATAAAGACATATGTTAGATGATGTAACACTGCCGTCAAACAATAATCATATATATTTTGCCAATTTCAAAATTTGCACCCTTATCTAAACATACGCTTGCTGACACGTGGAACAAGTCAATAATGTAAGTAGCGTGTTGAAAATCACAACCATCTTTGGCTTCCAAATAGGTGTCTTCAAGCTCACCTAAATGAAAAAGTGCCAACGTGAAAGTTATGTACCTCGTCGAGACAAACAATTTTGGTTTTTGATCATTTCAATCCGAGGTCAAATGCAACTTGTAAAGCTAAAATACTACTACAGACAGGTCGCTGTGCGGGCAGGTCGCCTCACCCTAGGCACTGGGTGCGAGCAAAGTGAGAAGAACGAGCCGAAAAACCCCGAAATGGTTTTGAGTTCTTCCGACGGGAAATAAGGTACTAAGGTGGACTCAAATGAGAAACCCATAAAATTAAAATCCTTCATCGTTTTTCAGACCTAAATTGTTTTCATACCTAAAATTCTTCATCGTTTCGATATGAGCATCTTTGATGTTTCCCTCTGATTTTGATTTGAGATGGTTTGACCCTCAAATCTCGAAAATGCGGAAGAATAGAATCTGACAGTCTAGTTGGAGAATATTCAAGTACTAGTAAAAGTAAGATTTCAAAAGGGACTTGTATGAAAACATTTTAAAGATTAAATTCTTTGTTTTTAGACGAAAAACTTTGCTTTTAGGTGATTTTGATCAAGGGGCATTTACTGCCTAAAAATAACCCACAAGGTGCATACAGGTTTTAAACCAAACAATTTCATAAATTTCGGAGTAAACATCCGAATCAGACCCAAATTAGGGTTTTGGACATGAATCTAAACCCTTTACTTGCACGGGAAGTCCAGTCGCCTCTTCTATACATGAGAGGTGACGACCGATTGAACCAACTTTAATTGAACAAATCAATCTACTATTTTTTTTATGCTCATCTAATTTTTAAACCTCTCCCATGTATCTTGCTTCTCGTTCTTTGTCGTTCTTCAAGGTTGGAGGCTGCGAATCCACGAGACTCTAGGGCAGTCAGGCCTACCTAGAGCAGCCTATTGTCGTCGATAGTTTTGACATAAGGTATACTAAACTCTAGTATAGGCCAAGGTTTATATTCTTGGTAAAAACAATAGTAAGTTAACTAACATGGTGGGATTGTCAAAAACCATACTTGACAATCTAAAAATAATAATACGCAAAGCCTAAAACATGCTTAAGTGGCAAACACCACTTGTGACCAAAACATGCATTTTAACAGAAGTAAAACATGCGACAAGCTTATGATCAAAGATGTGGCTTGCCTAGCTCAGAAAAGTTTCCCTCGTCGTGTTCTTCATGTTCGACAAGTCCCTCTCCCTCGTTAGCTCTGGCAACGTTATCGTCTGATCGACGTTAACAATGGAAAGCACGCAATCACACAACAATTCACATGAACATTAAAAAATATATAGTTCTACGGATAGGTTTTGATGTACAGAAGTCATACAAATTGGATTTGGTCCATTTTGAATTACGATTATTTAATTATCATTTTTCTAGTGCAGAAAAGTGCCAGATTAGTACATAACAAACCGTGGCTGTGTGGTGGAGAGGGTGGAGTGTCGAACCCGTGTCCCTGACGAGTAGGTCTCTTTCTGGTGCTAGAGCCACAATGAGAGCGATTGGGGTTGAGGAGCTTGGAGCTTCGGCCTCCCCAAGATTTTCAAGATCTTGGCAATCTCCTTGACATGATTCGAAACAGGTTGATAGGCAGGGAGGAGAGGGTGCATGGCATGGTTCGGGACAAGGTTTTACCACTTTACCAAATGGTTTTGAGTACATTTGAGAAATTTCATCTTCTGCCCAGTAAGGCGTTTGTTGAAAAGTCGGGTTGAACTTTTGGGTTAAATTCAAGGGATTGTGTGACTCCAAAATATTTTGAATAGCTTGCCATAAAACCATAGGTATATCATCAGATTTGTAGAGAAAAGAAAATAGATAATTTTGTCTTTCCTCAGTATGGACTTTACTGAAATAGATTTGATAGCTTTCGGTGGATTTGGTCTTATTATCCATGTGGGTTCCGTGTGAGCAACTAAATACCTTGGATCTGTTGTAAATTACTTACCGGTGAGGTTTCCGTGATGAGCTTCCGTGTAATTGAGTTGGATTTTGAAATATCCACTATGGGCTTCAGGTTTGGGTCCAATCGACTAATAGTATCAGTGAGATACAAGTATAGTTTGTGGGCTGTCTGTATTTGAATTTGTGGAATGTGTCATTTGAATTTGGCTAGTTCGAGGGCTTGCTGTTGCTGCTCTTGCCCATAATTTCCGGAAGATCACTTGATAATGTATTGTTGCCTCCCTTGCTTTCAGATTTGTGTGGTCGTTGTTGCCTTTGCCCGGTGACCAGACGCTTTGTTAACTTTTAAATTTGAACTCCATTTACCCTCTAGCACACTTGTGCTCGAACAGGCCCTTGTCTTGATCAAGCCAATGCCATCTTAAGCATTAACCTGCAACATTTTAACACTAACCTCCCCAATCTCCATGTCTTTGTGTTTGTGCAAGTTGCGAAGATCCAGATAGATAAGAATATCAAGATTTAATTAGTTTGGGTTTAGCTTAGTTGTTTCTTTCATCATTTCTGTAATTTTATTCTTTGTAAATTTCCTATGTAATGGATCTTCTTGTAAAGATTATTGAGATAAAAAATAATAATATGTTTGACTTTATACTTGTGAATTATCTCTTTGAATTATTTGAATTTTTATTATTATGACACTTGTCCAGTATTTGAATTCAAGTTATTTAAATTTGAATCGTGAATGTAATTTCATAAGTTTGAATTGCTTTGAACAATGAGATAAGTTTAGAGGTGAAATTCATCTATATGAATCCTTTGAGTCAATTCATGTTTGAAAATAATTTGAGTTAAAATATAGAGTTTGAGTTTGTGTCAACCCCTATCTATTGATCATAGTCGAGTGTTGATCACCATAACTCCAAGTTTCACAAAACAGAAAATTTATCCCAAAATTCCAAATGCACTTGTGCAGCGAGATTCCTAAAACTACGGGTTCTTATAGGTTTTGAGTCGTCAAAAGCGCATGTTGGGTTGTTTTGTGTATCGCGCCTTCGACGAGCCTCCCCCAACGCGTGCTACGTACCGCGCATCGTGCTTGGTGTCCACGTTACTCAAGTCACGTGTTCGTGTGCGAACAATATGTATTGTTAGATCAATCTCCACTTGTGCCCTCAATAGCCTTTCCATCGGTCCATCAGGGTTTCCCTTGCTCTCCCGCAACTTCTTGAGCCCCCCCCCCCCCCCCCCCCCCCCCCCCCCCCCCAACAATCCATCCGGGGTGTCCCCTTATCCGCCCGCAACTTTCAAAGTCGTCTTGGGGTGTCGGACATGTCCGGACACGCCAGCCACATCGAACATGCCGACATGTCACCAACTCGATCTCGTGCAAAGGCGGCTAGCGAGGGACGAACCGATCCATTGTGATGATTTTCTGTGTCTAGTCAAGTTCATGTGCCATTTTTTTATAATAAATATTTTTTTCTATGGCCAAGGAAGATCCGATCACACCTCAGCGTGTAGACAAAAAGAAAATCTAGGGCTACAAAAGGTTATCAAGTGGACCGTCCACCTCAAGCGACCCATTCCGAGTATTTTCTAGGATAGCAAGCTCATGTGTCTCAAACCCAATTTTTATCGCCTAAAATAAATAAATTTCGCAAAACATTCGATGGGTGGATTTTGTATAAATTAAAAAGGGACAAGTATCTGGACACCCCAAATTGGCATGGGTGGCCGACCACATCTTTATGGGGGCGCTGGTAGAGATGCTTTTGGCTACTATGTGTTTAACCAATTCATAAAATATAAATATCAGACATTCAATTTTAGACAATCTTGACAGATAATTTCCTTGAGCCATATTTTGCTTACCCTTGATTTTGGCCCCTATGTTGGCATGAAAAATGAACTAGGGAGGGTCATGTAGGTTTGGTACGTACTTTGATCTAAACAAGATTGACAAACTCTTTCCTCCATTTCTAATGTGTTCAACTTGAGGCAAACTTCAGCTAAATTTTCCAGCTTTGCTTGCCCATGATTCCACCCATCGTTCCTGGCGAAACCCCCGCGTCGCCAACAAAAAAGGCAAGAAAACCTGATGTGGAGGATAAAAAGTAAATAGCATGCTTACCAGGAAGCCTCGCACGCCCAAGAACCAGCCCTAACAACTCACTATAGCAAAACGCGATAACGCCAAGTATCAAAAATACTCGGGAAAGCCCCAAAAATTCTGGGCGAACTATATGCGAGTGTTACACTCGTCGTATAGGATTCGTCATCTACCACGTCAACAGCGACTAATTACCGAGTGTACTTCTGTCGGAACTCGACAAACACTTCACCGAGTGCCAGAACACGTTACTCGGGGAAAAAATAGGCTGACGGCAAGCCGACGAAAACAGAGGCCTTGTTTGCCAAGTGTATTTTTGTTAGAACTCAGCATCTGGCCGCCACACAGCACCCTGTTTAGGCCGAAATTTACACTCGGCATATATAGCCCTGATAGTTGCCAAGTGTATTACCTCAAGCACTCTGGCATTAGGCCCACACACGGCATGATTTCGTAGCCCCCAGTTGGCCTATATGCCGAGTTTAACACTCAGCGTATAGCTTTGATATATGCCGCGAGTGCAATACTCGGTATATAACGCGTGACCATTTGGTCCAGCCCGCTCCCAGGTTGACAAACTTGCGACATGTGGCCTATTTGCCGAGTGTTACACTCGGTGTAAAGCCCAGAGTTTTCTAGATTTTTCTTATTTGTTCATTATTCATGCATTTAAACACAGTATATTAATTTGCACAAAGATTCACTTCAGCAACTAGCAGCACATAATATAGCTGAGTACACAACGACAAATGCACAAGTTTACATAGACTCGAAGCTAGAACATCAAACACAAGTTTACAAAGTTCACAAAATGTATAGAGTTCAAGTTCACAGGTCCATCGACGCATACATGTAGTCCATAACTCCATCTCCACAACGATGAATGTGCACTCGATGCAATCCTACATGTTCCAAAGCGCGAAGCATGAGTTTTAGCATAACAACCAGACAAGGCCTAAAATTATAGCATGTGATTGGTCTCGAGCAGAAAAAGATACTCTAGCATTTTTCAGTAAATCCTTAGGAATTCTGTAGGGAATACTTGAAGAGACAGTTATTTGACATGCATTCAGACTTAGGAATTCTGTATCACAAGCATATTTTCAGAAAATCCTTGGGAATTCTGTATCATGCTTAGATATATTGTTTAACCACAGCCAGCAGGAAACCCCACAAACTCAGAAAATCTGGAGATTTTCTTACTGTTACTGGTGCATACATGCTTAGAGATATTGTTTAACGACGCATGAATGTGTAATTTAAATTCTACTAGTTGCATACAGACTTAGGAATTCGGTATCACAAGCATTTCTTACAGTTACTTTCATACAGACTTCGAGATTTTCTTACTCTTACTCTGGTCACAAGCATGAGTTACGCAAACGGGTCGGGAAGTACAAGGAGAGCAAACCTTGACTCATATTAGTTGCCTCTTTGAGCTCGAAGGGTGAGGAGCGGTACGAGGCGTCTCCGTACTACTAGGCGTCACTGGGATTGCATTCATAGGAGAAGGGACCAGCATATTCTTGGATCCAAACGACAGATGCCCCTGCACACATGGAAAACAATGAGTATGAGATGGTAATCATGGGATAATAAGATGAACGATTGAAAATTTGCAAGACAACTTACAAAATGTTGGAAGCTAGGAAGAGGGGGATTAGGAGGAGCTTTGCGGAGGTGGGCCACCCATGGCATCAAGTATCTGCAAATCCAACTTGAGAAGGTGAGTTTGACATGCCGTCGAAAGAGAGTGGAGCTAGTATGGGCGAAAACTTACCGCGAAGCGGGAATCAAAATAAGCGAACTTAGCCTCATAGACTTTTAGCGTCTCCTGCATTTGCCGAGTAGTTTCCTCGGCCTCCTCCCTTTTTTTCCATTCTTCGTCCAAGCGTCACAGTGCATCATCATCGCAATATAAACATGTAATCAAGTGCATGATCGATGAAGAACGTAGCTGCATCTGGCTAAGCATGGCTAAGGAAGGCTTTGGGTGGGTCTCTATACCGGGACATGCGCCCATTCTGCTCTTCGAACGGAGCTGAGAGAGAGATGCCACGCTCGACATATCGATAGAACCGTCATTCTTCACGCCCTCTCCCCCAGCATATCAACCACAAGGTCAACGGGCTCCCGGATCAGGTCTGCATCCTCAACGTGCGTCTCCTTGAACTTACTCGAGTATCCGTCCGCCTTCAAGCTGTGTCCTGTGGAATGAACTAGAGAGCGTCAGGTAGGTTTGGTTCAAGCCCTACCAAATTTTGATTAACACTGGCTAGCCAATTTGTTTGCTAGAGATTTGCCAACAAGTTTGCGTACAGAGAATGTCAAGAAAATTGGAAAGATTCCATGGGCAGCAAATTTACGATACTCTTCTGGCCAAACAGCCCATGGCCATGTTCTCAACCCTCAGAACTACGAGTCGCACAGTTATAAAGGCATCTCCAATTTCTACATTTCTATAGCCAGTTGCTAAGTAATCAAAAATTTACCTGAAACTAATTTTCGGTCAGGATTGTAGTCGTTCCACTGATGGTAATAGAGTCGGTATGCCAGTTCGGTTCTGTAAGGATCCATGTCGTTCTGAATCAAGAAACAAACAAGGAACTCTTGGTTAATAGTCTCGCATCCCAAATCCTCAAATGGAGCTCGGGCTACATGAAGCCTGTTTTTCGAAAATTTGAAATTGACATTTTAAAGTTTCCGAAAAAACGTTCCCGAACATAGATATTATTTATATCTACAATCGTGCAAATGTTTTACTCCAAATTCATTGTATTTTGGGCTGCACAAAAAAGACAAACGGGCGGATCTGGGTGGTGAAGAATACACAGTTTCAAATTTGGAATTTCCCCCGATTTATCTTTTTTGTACAGCCCAAAATACGAGGAATTTGAAGCTAAAGTTTTTCATGATTGTTGATATCAACAATATCTACCTTCGGGCATTGTTTTGTGATTTTTGGAAACTTAAAAATATTGGTTTAGAATTTTCAAAAAAACGAGCTCCGTGTGGGTCAGGTTCCAAAAGTCCACTCTCCATATCCCATTATATAAACCTTCAAGAAAAACGAGCTCCATGTAGTTACCGTTTCGATCTTGACTGGTTCCCTCCCGTTATGGCATTCAAGTGCCTTTATTACAAAAAGGCCACAATCATGACTGGTAAAGCAAAGTGCCAACGAATTAGTTATATGCTGTTTTCAGAGAACAATAGAAGTTAACTAGCCTCAGGGCATAACCCACCTGTTCCTCTGCTTTGGAAAGTCCGGATACGACACATGGAAAAGACTAGCATCTAGTATAACGATACCCTTTCGTGCTGCGATATTCTTTATGTTATTGATCTGTAAAGAACACATACAATTGATCATGTCAACGAAATAAAATGAATCACACTATTCCACAGCAGTAAACACACATATGTAGATGTTTAAGTTGTTAACGACGTGAAAGCAATATGACCGAACTCACTTTTCTATATTCAACACAGGAAGATATACATGATGGAGTTACATGGGCTGGGCCAACAATGGGCCTAATATACACTTAACACCCCCCCCCCCCCCCCCTCAAACTTAAGGTGGATCAGGAGCATCGGATACACTAAGTTTGAGAATATGAAAACTATGTTGATCTCGAGTTTGAGCCTTCGTGAAGAAATCTGCAACTTGAAGCTCTGATGGAATATACTGGATCTTAATAGTAGATTGCTGACAATGAGATCGAGTGAAAGATGCATCCACACCAATGTGTTTAGTCAGCTCATGTCTGACAGGATCATTAGCAATTTGAATAGCAGCAGTGCTGTCACAGAGAAGAGGTGTAGGTGTATGACATGAAACACCAAGATCAGCCAATAACCAGCGGAGCCACACAATCTCTGATGTAGTAGTAGTAGCAAGAGCCCTAAGCTCAGCCTCAGCGCTAGAGCGAGACATAGCAGTTTGCTTCTTTGATTTCCATGCAATGAGAGATGTTCCAAGAAATATGCAATAACCAGTGACTGAACGTCGATCGACTGGATCACTCGCCCAAGTGGAATCAGAGTAAGCATGAAGTTGGAGCTGACTTGAGTTAGCATAGAACAAGAGGCGAGATGTAGTACCCCTTAAATATCGAAGCAGTCGAAATAGATGGCCATAGTGTACCGAAGTGGGAGCACCCACAAATTGGCTGAGAGTATGAACTGCATGTGCAATATCAGGTCTTGTTACTGTTAGGTACACTAGACTGCCAACAATATGACGATAACGAGAGGAATCCTCAAGGGGAGTTCCATCGGTAGGACGCAATTGCAAATGAAGTTCCATGGGTGTAGTAGCAATGCATGTGTTAGTGAGGCCAGAGCGCGAAATCAAATCCCGAGTGTACCTTTGTTGAGAGATATAGTAACCATCATCTGAGTGTTGGACCTCAATTCCTAGAAAGTAACTGAGGGACCCCAAGTCTGACATCTTGAATTGCTCACTCAACTTTTTCTTGACAAAGGAAATATATCGAACATCATCTCCCGTGATCAGCATATCATCTACATACAGTAGAAGCAAAGTACGCCCACGCTCTGATGTATGAATGAAGAGAGCTGGGTCATGCTCGCTAGGAGAAAAGCCAGCAGCTCGAACCACAGAAGTGAACCTTTCAAACCAGGCACGAGGAGCTTGTTTGAGCCCATATAGAGCCTTTCGAAGACGACAAACATGACCAGATGGAGCCTCAATACCTGGAGGGGTTGCATATATACTTCCTCATGCAGATCACCATGAAGGAAAGCATTCTTCACATCCATTTGGGAAATTTTCCATGAACGAGTGGCAGCCACAGCAATCAAAGTGCGAACTGAAGTCATGTGAGCAACTGGAGCAAAAGTCTCATCATAATCTCTCCCATGAGCCTGCTGAAAACCTCTTGCAACAAGACGAGCCTTGTAGCGTTCCACAGATCCATCTGACTTGGTTTTGACCTTGTACACCCATTTGCAAGTGATAGGGATGGACCGAGAAGGTAGAGGAACCAAATCCATGTACCAGTACCCTCTAGAGCTGCAAGCTCCTCAGACATAGCCAATTGCCACTCAGGTAACACCACTGCCTCCTGATAAGTAGTAGGCTCATAAGCTGCCCCTGCACAGAAATCATTGTGATATCTGCTAGGAATCTCAAGAGAGGCCTCACAAACTGAGACTGAGCACGGTTAGGTGCAGGACGCTGCTGATCCTGAAGGGCTGCTCGTCTAGCATAAAACTGAGCTAGCAACTCTGGGTGAAGCTGGAAACAACCAGCCGTGTTGTGTCCTATCTTCTTGCAATGAGGGCAGATGTCACGCGACGGAGGTCGCCATGAAGCCTTGGGAGGACCTGTCCGGTGAGGAAAACCCAAGACACTGTTGGGTAGAGACGATGTATAAGTCGTAGCCAAAGAACGAAGACTAGTCTCCTCAGCAATCAGACTAGCAAGTGCCTCAGTCAAAGTGGGAGAAGTAGTACGACCAAGGAGTTGAGTGCGGATGTTCTCATACTCCTGCCTTAGCTTCATCACAAACTGGTACATGAGTGTTCGTTGTTCAAATTCTTCCTTAGCCACACAAGATGTGCAACCAGGGCTGATCTTTGGAACCATGGAGCTAAGTTGGCCGCTAATGCGAGTGAAGGCAGCATAGTACTCATCCATGGACATGTCATTTTGCTGAGTACTGTTTAAATTTTGTAGCAAGGAGAAATGAAGTGCACCACTAGGCTGAAGATACCGCTGCTCAAAATATGTCCAGATTTCCTTGGCTGATGTGTGATGCTCAAGACTCATCCGGAGAGAAGGGTCAACACCCAGAACCAAAGCTCCCATCACACGATCATCAGCCTTTTGCCAAGATTTCTTTGTTGCTTCATCATCTCGAGTAGATGGATCATCGGTCAAGTGAGAGGCAAGACCAGCAGCTCTCACAACCGTCCTAGCTGAGAAGGCCCATTCCCGGTAGTTGGAGCCATCCAGCTTGATATCAATAGACATGGAACCTTCATTCCTTGCCATGGCAGCAAACAAAGCACTGAAATTAGACAGCAGCAGTAAAATCCAGTAAAATTCGGATTCAGGTCCGGAAAAATCCAGATCTGGAACCGGGAAAATCCGGATTCAGGTCCGGAAAATTCCGGGACTGGTACCGAAACAAATCCGGAATGATTTCCGGGTCAGAACCGGGTGAAATCCGAGCGAAACTGCTCGGGTCCAGTAGCTGATTCGTCAATCCGGAAGAAAATCCGGAAAAATCCGGGACTGGTACCGGATAAGTCAACACTCACAGATCGAGTTCGGCGATGCGCGGCGATGAAGTTCGGCGATGCGCAAAGACGCGCGGGGCCGGAGAAGAGGCGATGCGCGGCGGAGATGCGTGGAGACGACGAGGGAACCGCGTAGACGGCGACAGAGATGGAGGAGGCGATGCGCGGAGATGGAGACGAGGAGATGGCGGCGAAGCCGCGGAGACGACGACGGAGATGATGGCGACGGCGACGGCGACGGAGATGGAGACGACCGGGGAGCTCGCCGGAGTCAGCACGCCGGCGAAGACGGCGACAGCGACGGGGCGCCCAGCTCTGATACCATGTTAACGACGTGAAAGCAATATGACCGAACTCACTTTTCTATATTCAACACACGAAGATATACATGATGGAGTTACATGGGCTGGGCCAACAATGGGCCTAATATACACTTAACATAAGTAACAGACTTTACCAATTCCACAAGAAAATTTGGAAGTGTCGCCGTCCTTGAACCTCCCAACGAGTCATAGATCTCAATATGTGTTTCAGCTAGATAAAGTATGGCAAGAGTCCAGTGCTTACATCTTAATAATGACAGATAAAGCTGCAAGTAAATAGTTGGATTAACTAAGTATTTTCATATTTAAAATTCAAAATGTTTTCGCAAAAATACATAATTCTTCATTTGCTTACTGTCGCAGGATCGACTACTTGAAGCTGATTGATACAATCGGTCAAATCTTTAAGATCAGAATCTGGACCATGTGCTTTAATCTGTTTCAGATGCAAACATAATTTTGTGAGTTTTTTACTATCAACTATAACTAACTAGGCAATGCCGGCTGGAACAAAATGTACTCGTACGTACCAATGCAAGTGGATTGAGGATAAACCTTTTAGGGAGATTCCAATCAAGCATCATAGCAGTTGAGCAGAGCCATATGAAAGACTCATCAATCTCAGATTTGGGAGACAAATTTCTTGCAAATTCTCCAGCCGTTGCATGAACATCTTTAATTAATATTTTTGTATTAGCTGCATCATCTTTATTTATGCTTGTGTTCACATGAAGCTGGTATATCTCCTCAAGTTTAAGCCTATTGAGTTTTGGATGGATCTCTGTCTTGTCCTGATGATCAGGACTCAGAAATTTCTCACCAGCTGGAATAGGGTTCTTTAGTTGAGAAGGATTTTTTCTAGAGCCTTGTGCAGAGGAGTCTCCTGTTATGTTGACTACTTCTTGTGCATGGGTTGTTCCTGCATAGACTGTCAATGTGTCATATATGTTGATCATAACACATTTTTTTTAATGAAATTTCAGAAATTGACAACTCTACAAACATCTCAAGAGTAGATAGAATTACCAGTAGTTTTGTGTTATTGCGGCGTGAATCATTGAACCGTTCCGCCAGTTTTCCATCAGATAATTTAACTGCTCCCGAGAAATTGAGGAGTATCATAATCTGCTGCTTCATCTCATTTGTGGTAGATTCCCTATTTGCATTTAAATGATCCTCTAAACGAGCAAGGTCATTCTTATAGCTTTCATCTTGTGCCTTATCCTTCAAATGCTTAATCACCTTGGCTTCTTCTTCTGCTACAGCAGATACCTTAAGCTCTAAATCAGAGACTCTTTTCAACAACAACTGACCCTGCAATAACTGAACAGGCAAATAAAATTAAAGCTTTAGCATCTGCAATCAACGTCCTTTTCCAGATGTTGAAGCTTTTGCAAGAGGGGCTGTCAGATGTTTCTGATAATGGCCAACGGGACACACTGGCTATGAAAATTGATGAAGGCAGGAGGAATCCCGGGGAAAAAATCACAAATCTGTCAATAGGACTACACAGCAATAAGAGTTTTTATCCTTCCGTCGTCCAGGAGCTATTTTCAGATCATGATCATACCAATAATGATGCCAAGATATCAAGAAACTCTTACATGAGGTGATGGCTGATTATTCATGCTTGCATCAGCCACTGTATCATTGCAAGGATCAGTGCGCTCAGGCCACAACACCTTGTTTTCTTCTATCTCTTCCACTCGATAATCCTCCTTGTATACAGTTTGATCTAATGGCTTGACCTGCAAAAAGGTTATGCAGTTTCACAAGAAAATCTTTGTAAACCAGATATGAAACTCAAAGGCGCGTGCAAAATTGGTACTATATTCTAAAATACACAATTGGTATTACACCAAAACATATGGTATCTTACCTTCTTCGATATATCATCCAAGTTCTCAGATGCCAATCTGTCCATATCTACCTGTGTGATATGATTTATGCGCGGAAACCCTTTAGGTATATCTGCATCTTTAGTTACGAAGTCAAAAAATATGACCTGTATGAAAAACAAGGGTTCATCAGAACATCATTTGCAAGTAAATTCATTCAAAGCCACTCACTTGAAAGAACATCACTTACAGCCAGCATGTATACACATCCGTGGCACTTTCGATTTGGAGATTTGTTCTGCTTGTATTTCTTGATGCCATCTATAAGAAAGTTCGCGAAAAAGTCGCACCATCTCATGTTCTTTATCTGATCAATAGGAACATTCTTGAAAATACTCAAGAATTCTCTCTCCAAGATTCGATTGGTCCTTGGAGCCAAGAAATGAGCCAGTGATTGTAGGATGAATAGAATGCAGTATGATCGCTCGTCTAACTCTTCAGTGCACATGAGTTCGAGAAGCTTAAGGGCAGAAACTGACTTTTTATCCTTGCCTTCCTTGGTTGTGAGCAGATCTCTCAGCTCAGATTTCTCCTTAAACTTCTTGTCAACAATAACTTCTAAATAACCATTGGGTAGACCTATAACTTTCTGTGTCAAAGGTCTTATATCAATGGGTTGCTTATTGATGACGAGCATTTCCGTTTTTTCATCAAAACAATTTATCAAATATTCAATCACTTTCTTTTTTGGTTTAACAGGCTGCATTCCAAATAAAATGTGGTACCCAATTCCCTGGATACGTTTCCTAAGATTTGGTAGGGCTATCTTCGACAAAACACACTTCCAGAAGGCCAATGGCGAGCATTGATATATCGATTTCTCCCTCTGCAGATGTCAAAATGATTATTCAGAGCATAGACATCTTCAACAAAGGCTTATTCAGAAAAAACAACTGAATAAACAAAAACTGGTGCAACTTGATTAATTACAACAATGAATTTGTCATGTAACCAAATACCTTATGTGGATGCTCCTCAGTTTCCGAGCCGTCATCCGGGTCAACCTCATCTGGGTCGCTTTGTGACTCTCTGCGTTTTGCTATCCTTCTCTTCTTACTCTCCGTGACCTGCTTTGAGGCATTTTCTGTGTCCCCTTTCCGAGTCGGCGACTGACCATCCGGGGCCTGCTTTGAAGCATTTTCCGTGACCCCTTCCAAGAGCATTGGTGACTTCCTAATCGATGACTGATGTTTCTGGGCCTGTTTTGAAGCATTTTCTGTGTTCCCTTTCCAGAGCCTTGGTGATTTTCTAATCGGTGACTCAGTGTCCGCGTCTTCTTTTGCTTTTGCTGCCCCTTCATTTATTCGTCCAGATCTGGTTCTAGCACAAGCTGGTGTTACCAGAAGAAGGATTAATAGTTGTCTCATGCTCCATTAGTAAACTGAAGTAAAGTGTAAGACTACCAAGCTGACTTGACATTTTAACTCAAATTTACTGTTGTGCAATAACTAAGAAGTGCGTGAGTTTAGGCAGACGCATCTAGTGTAGAACATAATCTAACAAGGTTGACGTTTCATTTTAGTCCCTACCTCATCTTTCGTTGCATGAGCTAATCCAGAATGTAAATGAACACGTGGAGACATAGGCTAATTAACGTGAAGTTATTATGGACACAACAAGAAATCTGATAGTTTTAGGAAGATAATGGTGCCCCATCTCGGTTAGTTATGCATGACATGCAAATCATTCAAAGGGGACTCCATGCCAAATTCAGGAGAAATGAAAGACATGTATAGGGCATGAGACACAGATCATTCAAAGGGAATACATGCCAAATCTAGGAGAAATGGAACACAAAT
Organism: Poa pratensis; assembly: GCA_947311845.1. NCBI lineage: Eukaryota > Viridiplantae > Streptophyta > Magnoliopsida > Poales > Poaceae > Poa > Poa pratensis. The sequence goes on from CAMZMU010000052.1 coordinate 38,387,288, forward strand.
CACCCGTGATGTTTTCAGAGAGCCTTGGTGACGTCCTAGTCGGCAACTGACGTTTCTGCCCCGTCTTGGTGTGCAACGCTTTTGCTGCCTCACCATTTGTTCGTTCAGATCTGGTTCTAGCACAAGCTGGTGTTATAAAAAAAGGGTTAGTAGTTATCTCATGATCCATTAGTTAACTGAAGTAAAGTCTAACAACACATCAATAGGCTGACTTAACATTTTTACTCAAATTTAATGTGGTGCTATAACTAAGAAGTGTGTGAGTTTAGGCAGAAGCATCTAGTGTAGAATGAACATAATCTAACAAGGTTGATGTTTCACTTTAGTATGTACCTCATCTTTGGTGGCAGGAGCTAATCACGAATGTAAATGAACATGTCATGATCCATTAATTAACTGAAGTAAAGTCTAACAGCACATCAATAGGCTGACTTAACATTTTTACTCAAATTTAATGTTGTGCTATAACTAAGAGGTGTGTGAGTTTAGGCAGAAGCATCTAGTGTAGAATTGAAAAAATCTAACTGGATTGATGTTTCAGTTTAGTCCCTACCTCATCTTTGCTGGCAGGAGCTAATCACGAATGTAAATGAACATGTGGAGACAGAAGCTAATTATCCTGAAGTTATTATGGGCACTGTTGAGTGTATAAGTCGATTGCCCTCCCTTTCCATCAGATAGGTCTTATGGAATAGTGGTTAGCGCATGAAGCTTGACAGGCACCACAAGGAATCTAATAGCTTTAGGAAGATAAATGGTGCCCCATCTCTGTTATGCATGAGATGCAGATCATTCAAAGAGGAATACATGCCAAATTTAGGAGAAACGAAAGACAGGTAAAGCGCATGACACACAGATCATTCAAAAGGAAATACATGCCAAATCCAAGAGAAATGGAAGACACATCACCTGTGCTGTTTTCAGGGACATCGTCTTTTGCAATTGCTTTCAGTACAGCTCTGGCTTTAACACAATCTGGTGTTACCAGAAAAATTATTAGTAGCTGTCTCATGGTCCATTAGTTAAATGACGTAAAGTGTAAAGTAGCAGCAGCTAGTTAACACCATATCAATAGGCTGGCCAAACATTTTTACTTGAATTTACTGTTGTGCTATAACTAAGAAGTGTGAGTTTAGGCAGAAGCATTTATCGCCTTTACCGTTGACGAGTTCGGTCTCATCGTCGGCTTGCTCCACAACCCTTTGTCCAAATGCCCTCTTCTTCTTAAGAGGCTCTAGAACTTGCTTACGTGCTTCCTCATCATTTCCATCCTTCCCATCATTCTATTAGCAAAATAGTATTTAGTAAATTGACACGCCCATTGAAACTAAAAACCTTAATAGACCAATAAAATGGCAGACCAAAACAAAAGTTTCAGAGAATGAGGCAGAAATAAAGATATATGGAAAATCATAATCTGCACTAATTTCAGTGAGTAAATCACTAAATTTGCAAATGTATACTTTTAAGCGCCTGATTGATATCCTTCCACACTCATGAGTCTTGACCAATACACTGTTAAAAAATATACAGCAGCCCATTAAGCACTGCTCCCACATGCACATGCCTAATCGCCCCATGAATATCCATTTTTTTGACAATGAATGGATCTCAATACCAAAGAAATCAAACCTCATTTCGTTCTAATTAAGTCCATTTTCCACCTTTCAGAAATACATCTCATGCATGCAATTTACCATAAATTCGGGTGCTTAACTACTTATAGATATATATGGCATGTTTGGTTTGTGCCCAATGCGTGCCTTACCAAAAAAAGTTGGTCATGACCAAAGTTCTGTACGTTGTTTGGATTGTGGCCAATATTTTGGCATGCCCTATTCCTCTTGCCAACTCTAGTTCAGTTTATCATGAGCTGTAACGACAGTGGCATGCAGAAAAATATGATTCTTGGCGACCAGTAACTTGTAAACAGTGCATTTGGATTTTTTTTTTTGATAGATGCAACAATTGATCCAGTAGGTTTACTGAATACACATAACATTTTCTATTGGCTATATGTATGGAAAGACACGGTCAGTAAACAAATAACACGTGACGAAAACAAGGTTCTTTGTCTACAAGGTAAAACTTGAACGTTTGTCTTCACAAAAAGGTAAAATGGATGACGAACACACAGCATAAGGTGGTCAAGTAATTAACATGCAAGCTATGACTTCCGATAATAGCATCATGGTCAAGCAGGTTCATTTAATAGGCACAACATTCTTGACTCATTGTACATGTATGTCAAGACACTGTCACTAAATAGTAAACAAATAACACAATAGAAAAAAGTTTTAGTGTGAGTCATTCATATAGTACTTGAATGAAATACTTACATCTGATAAGAAATCGACACACTTGCGCTTTTGGTTAGTCTCAGGTTGCTCATTAGTTGGCAGTTGCTCGGAAGGACAAATTTTTTTTTCTCCCCTTAAAGCAGGACCTTCAGAACAATATTTTTTCTGCGTCTCCTTTATATCCTTTTTGGGCATTTGATCTGTCTCAGACTGATTACCTTCGTGTTTTTCAGTTCCTCCATCTATCTTCTGGGGCATATGCTCACGGACTAATGTGTTTTTGGTCTCATCTGCTTTTGCTTTTGCTTGTGCTTGCAATCTCAGAATCTCATCATCCTTCTTTTGGGATGCCACTTGCAGTTGTTCTACTTTCTGTTGAAGCTCTTGCGCTGCTTCAGTGGCTAGTGTTGTCTCTTTGGTCCTGCAACTAAGGAGATTAGCATAGTCCCGCTCCAGTGTCTTAATCTGACCCTGGACAATATCTCTTTTTGTGGTTATTTGAAAAATCTCATCATCCTTCTTTTGGGACGCCACTTGCAGCTGTTCTACTTTCTGTTGAAGCTCTTGCGCGGCTTCAGTAGCTCGTGTTGCCTCTTTGTTCCTGCAACTAAGGAGATCAGCATAGTTCCGCTCCAATGTCTCAATCTTACCCTGAACAATATCCCTTTTTGTGGTTATTTGAGAAATCTCATCATCCTTCATTTGGGACGCCACTTGTAGATGTTCTACTTTCTGTTGAAGCTCTTGCGCTGCTTTGGTAGCTCGTGTTGCCTCTTTGTTCTTGCAAATAAGGAGATCAGCATAGTCCTGCTGCAATGTCTCAATCTGACCCTGGACAAAATCCCTTCGTGTGATTATTTGAGAAATCTCATCATCCTTCTTTCGGGACACGACTTGCAGCTGTTCTACTCTCTGTTGAAGCTCTTGCACTGCTTCAGTAGATCGTGTTGCCTCGATGTTCCTGCAACTAAGAAGATCAGCATAGTCCCGCTTTAGTGTCTTAATCTGATCCTGGACAATATCCCTTTCTGCGGTTATCTGAGAAACTTCCTTATCCTTCTCTGAGCAAACAGCTTCACAAGCGTTTTTTAATTTCCGTAGCTCTGCTTTTAGATCTATTGTGATGTTCTCATGGCATGCAGCGTTTTGACTATGCTCAGCGTCAACTTGCTTAACTTTAATCTGACATTATAAGAAGCAAAGCCACAAAACCATGATTAAAAAAATTAACGAGATACCCAAGCTCTGCTGCATGCTTTTGAACCATGCAGCTTATGTTTTACAGTACTACGTACCTTAAATTCTGTGTTTTCTGCAGCCAAATTATCTACAAAAGTTGCTAGATCCTCATAATCGCTCTCTTGGAGTTCTGCATTTAAATGAGCAGACAACGATAAACTTTCATAAGGACAGGGTGATCTGTTTGAAAAACTATCTTAATTTAACAATAATAAAAGGGGAAACCTATTCAGTTATGATAACTACTCCCTCCGTTACACATTAGTCGTCGTTGATTTAGTACAAAATCAGCAACAACTAATATTCAATATGACCGGGAAAAAATGAGACCATCCCAGGTACTAGCACCCGATGCCGTTTTTTTATAGTAGACTCCGCGAGCACCCGTCTGAGTCCAAGACTCGAACTCGGGTGGGCTGCATGCAAACTCGCATGCCTAGCCACCAGGTCAACGACCTACTCTAATATTCGATATGGAACAGAGTGAGTACTTGTTACTTGGTTAACTAGTTACAAGTTTCATTTGGCTGCCGGAGTGCCGATACGGCTGTACCACGATCCACAGAATCTTGTGGCAGCCTCTGAATAACTAAGAATAAGATCTAATTATGATTACTCTTTTTGAGCATATATCTCATCGATCGGCTAACCATAGTAACAGCAAACTAAAAGTAAAGAATTGAGGAGGGGAGTTTCAGTTGATACTGTAAAGATTAAAATCTATTGACGATCGAACTTGTGGAACGAATCACAGTCAGCTGTTGGCTGGTGACTTGGTGAGTAATTTGTACGATGCTGCAGTACAAAAAAATTCCAGACACTAGCAGCAGGAACCGTAAAAACTGAACACGACAAGAGTAACAGCAGCTGAGAAAAATATTCGTCACCGGCGAACTTTGGATCGTCCCCGGAGGGATGGAGGTCGATGTAGGCCGCCTCCCACCGCCTCCTGCTCTCCTCCGCCTGCATTTCGCAGTAGCCGGCACCGATGAGTAACTCAGAGAGAGCGAAACCCTAGAAGAAGGAGGACGGGAGAGGAGGGATGACCTGGAGGAGGCGGTGCTGGAGGATGGCGTCGCGGGCCTCCCAGAACTCGTGCTGGAGCGCGTTGACGGCCTCCAGCCGCGCGCGGCCGGCGGCGGCAAGCGCCTCCACCTGCGGCAGCATCGCCACGACCCGGCTGTACACGCGCAGCCACTCGCATACCCGGGTACGACCGTACACGGCGAGCTCCTTCACGGCGCCAGCGCCGCCGTCGCCGCAGCCGACGGACATGGAATCGCGCGGGAGAGTGGAGATGTCTGGAGATGCCATTGGTGGTCGAGTTCACACTACACTTGCATGTCTCTAAAATTCATCCGAAATCCGTCATCTGCATCCAAATCGAGAGTAGCACAGTTAGCATTAGCGACAAATCGAGACGAGCTAGAGAAGGGAGCGGCTCGTCGCCGGCGGACTGGCTCGCCGGAGGCCGGAGCCACTAAACTCTAATTAACCCTAGCTCTCAGCGCCGTGGTAGTTTCCACCGACAGGACTTAGGAGGGAGGAGGTCGTACCTAACTTGGGGGGATATGCAGCCGGCCGTGAGGGATCCCACCGCCAACGGCCCCTCTAGCTCCGGAGAGTTGCTGCTGCCGCTGCCGCCGCCGGGTTCCTCTGCTTGGAGCTCCGTTCGTATTAATTGGAGCGGTGCGAGTAGAGAAGGAACGGAGAAAGATACAGCCGTACGATGGGTCATTTGTCGTGGGCCCCATCTTTCAGGCGGCAAATAATCTCTACTATATAATATAGCTACAGGTGATGGTTGTTACGTCATTTTTGTTTCCGGTTTTGCCCTCCCACCAAATCACATAATACGTCAAATTGCCACCGTACCCCTTCGATATGTTTTGTTTCCGGTTACACGGTTTAACTGGTTTGGGACCGGTGCTAGCTACGGCGAGGAGCTCCCATGGCGGATCAGCGCAAGAGACTACGGCTCAGGCCTCAGCTATGTGATTCGGTGGCGTCTCCAGCGGCTCTCCTCGACGCGGGAGCTCTCGGGCGACGCCGCGTGCCTGGACGGGGCTCTCCTCGCCGCGCGGCTCACGCTCCCTAAGAATCCGCGCGGCTCTACTCGGACCTCCGGGCGGGGCTTCACGCAGGCGCCGTCTCCTCGAGAAGGACTCGCACCGCATCTAGATACTTCAGCTAGGCCGAGGAGGACATCGGCAGCGGTCGCCGAGACCACGGGCGGCCGCGTATATCAAATATCTGCCCATGAGACGTACGCATCGCCTCATCTGCAGATACATTTAATATCGAGATCCGTGTCGCGCGGGACGGCCGGGTGCGCGTACTGGTCGGGGGATCGATCCATCTCCGGCCGCTTGTGGCGTACGTGTACGGGACAGTACGTGCATGCATGTGCCCGGCGGATCAAGCGAATCAATGTCGATGGATGAAATTACTGGTCCATGTTTTGGCGGCGGTATCCGTAGACCAATTTACTGCATGCAATTGCAAAGCACTACCTCTTGTACTGGGACGGGACGCGTCTGGTTCTGCGCCTAGCGTTTGTTTTACCCCCGGCATAGTGGGAGCGGTGGTTCACACAGTTCCCGAATCTACTACGAAGTATAGAATGAGGAAAGCTGAGCCTAGGTTACAAGTGTGAATCAATTTGGAGTATTCTTTACGATAACTGTTACACGAGACCGTGTAATAAATAAAACAAAAAATCAGCCCGTAGCAACGCACAGACACGTTTGCTATCTCTACTATATAATATTAATAACCGTGTCCGTGGTACGTCGCCTTAAATTATCATTTAGCCCCTCAGATGTTTGGAAATTCAACCCGCAGTCCTACTTTGCGCAGTCGCCCACTTTTACGTTTTACCCCTCAAACGAAACGTTATCATCTCTAAGGTCAGACATGCACGACAATCCGCTGCGCGGAGGCTCGCTACCTCTTCTTTCTAGAGTCAGACCCTCGATCCAAAACAGAGATCGCTAGCTCCGTGTCTCCGCGCTGGGCGCCGCCGTCTCCGTCCTCCCGTCCTTCTCCTCCGCCGGCGAGGTCCTCCTACGGTGAGACACCCCCCCCCCACCCCCCCTTTTGCCGCCGCCTGACCTCTAGCATACCGCTCCTCCTCGTGTCCCTTCCCTTTCTAGCCAAACTTCTCCCAACGCCTGCCCTCGCGAACCCGAGTTGGTCCATACGATTTGTAGCGCCGGGTCAAGGTGAGGATCCGCGTTGCCTGAAAAAAAATCAAGAGAGGCAGCCGGCCGCTGACCAATCCCCATTCTCTTGGACGAGCACCGCTCCAAACTTCCCGCGCTCACCTCTGTACCATCTTTCGAGCGGGGCCGCCGTCCGAATGTGAAGCTGCTGCATGCCCTGCTTAGAGTCCCGCCGCCCAGCTTGCTAAATGCAGTGAAGTGTCTGATTGTTCCCTGAGCAATCCGTTCAGAGAAATCAACCTACGGTGGAGGTAACTAGCCACAACGAGAAAGACACAGCTGCATGGCCTCACATAGTTATGAAATCTGAATTTTGTAGTGAGGTCTAGCAGGTTCTGGGATGCATTCACGAACAAGTTGGTTATTATTCCGTCACCGCAAGGGTAGACCCGAGCCCAGAATACAAATAATAACATGAATATTTGTAGAGATAATGCATTTCAGTCGCTTTAGGTATTAACGCATAGCAATATATTGGAGACGATTGCCATGTAAATTATGACTTCTATGTTAGTCAAATCGTGTTCTTCTATGAATTAAAAATTGATCCAGCTTTTTTTGTCCCGATTGATCCAAGTTTTGACATAAAAATTGTGCGTATTTTGAAACTCATGCAACATTAAAAAAATGATGAATTTCTACGAAGGAAGACTGTCGGTGGCGGAGCTAGCAACCGATGTGCAGGATCTGTGGTGGACTCATATACGGCGAGGTTGAAGCAAGAGCATGTGGTAACAAGCTACACATGAAGAATACATCGCAGCCCGTAGCAACGCACGGGCATTTTGCTAGTCAAGTACTAGTACCAAAGAAAAGTGTGGTACTTAGGTACGGCAGGATTGGCAAATCCTATAACGCGCTGGCTACTAACGCGCGTACCCCCGGGACGAACTTGGGCCGGCCCATCACGCGCGCACTGCGCAGTTTTTTTTTTCTATTTTCGTTTTTATTTTTCTGTTTTCTGTTTTCTTTTTCGTTTCTTTTTTCTTTTTCTGTTTTGTTTTCGTTTTATTTTATTTTTTCTTAGTTGTTTTAAAGATGGTTTCATTTTTGAAAATGGTTCCATTTTAAACATTTTTGAAAATGGTTCCAAATTTAAAAATGGAATCATTTTTAAAATGGTTCCAAACTAAAAAATGGTTAAAAATGGTTCCTGATTTAAAGCGGTTCCAAATTTAAAATGGTTCAGAAATAATAAATGGTTCATTTTTTAAATGGTTTCATTTTTCAAAGCTTTCAAATTTAAAAATGGTTCCATTTTTTAAAATGGTTCCAAATTAATGGTTCCATTTTTGACAATTTGAAAATGGTTATAATTTAAAAAATGGTTCCGAATTTTCTTAGTCGGAAACATTTTTTTTGGTCGGAACCATTTGAATAAACCAGAACCATTTTTTAGTCGGAACAATTTTCAATAATTAGAACCATATTTTTAGTTGGAACTTGTAAGGCGGAACCATTTTTTTTTGTCAGAATCATTTTCGAAAATGGCAACCATATTTTTAGTCGAAACCATTTTCAAAAATTGGAACCATTTTTTAGTCGGAACCATTTTTTTAGTCCAAACCATTTTAATAAATCGGAACCATTTTTTAGTCGGAACCATTTTCAATAATTGGAACAATTTTTTAGTTGGAACCATTTTGTAGGTCAGAACCATTTTTTAATGGTTCCAATTTGAGTACCTGGAATACGTAGCGTACTGAAGAATTAGTACGAAACAATCAGCGAACTGGGATAGGTAGCGTAGTGAAGAATCAACGAAAAAGTTAGTTAAAACGAACGAAACAGTCAACGATGGCTTACTGGGCCTGGCCCATGCGAGTGCTGCCGGGATGGGGGGTACGCGCTGGCTAATATCCAATGCGTACCACGCCCTGTAGGCGCTCCCGCAGGATTGCACAATGGATTGTTGACCGTTCGGAGATATGGGATTTTTTCCATATTGTGAATATATTAATACCAAGCCGATATCAATTCCAAGCAAGACTCTTCAACAACAGATTAGAGCTAGTCAAAATATTACGTATGCACATAGCCATAGCTAAAAGAAGAAAAAAAAAGTTTGGTCACCTAAGTAGCAGGAATTCCACCACCAAAGGACCTACCCGGACTGCAAACAAAGTTCTCCAAGACCGTCACCTCCAAGTTAATAACAATGCACAAACACCATCGTCGCTTGATTAACAAATTATGGGGTTTCACCGTAATCTAGGAGAAACTCAGGAGAAATGAAAGACATGTATATGGCATGAGGGTCTCCAGAAGGAAGAGGAGAAGATGATGCTTGAGGAAGGAACTGATAGACTGTAGCAGGTGGCGTTGGCGTCCTATGCTGCGTTGGCCAGTGCGAGTGGGACAGGCCCGGCGATTGGTGATGCACGCGACGAAAATGATGATGAGTCTCCTGGTGCTTGAGGTGTAGTTTGAAGCTGGGAGTTTTCGCGAGGCTCTTTGAAGACAAAATCTCGTTGCTGTAGTGTTCTGCCCTCTGGTAGTGTTAAATCTGTTCATTTGTCGCTGGAGTTACTAGTCTGTTGTTTGACTTCCGTCCTCCTAAGTGTCAGCTGTGAGCTGATAACAATTTACTCTTCACAGTTTGGGGATGTTTTCCCTTTTATTTTTCTCTTGGTTTGTAATATTGGATTCATGTTCTGTTATCTTTGATAATGGAACCCGGCTCCCCTTTGGGAGGCATATGGAAAAAAAGTATAGGGCATGAGACACAGATCATTCAAAGGGGAAACTATTTGGGTAATATTACTCCCTCAGTCCAGGTTTTTAGACCCTCTAGTGAAAAACTATTTGTCGGGAAACACTACCAAAATAAGGCTCGGTTGCTAATAAATCTCCCTCTAATTCACTAGTGGAAACAACACTTTTAGTCCCAGGTGGTAAGGACCTTTAGGACCGGCTGCTCACCCGGTACCGCTAAACCGGGACTAGAGGCCTCCACCCTTTAGTCCTGGTGGGTTACGACCCGGGACTAAAGGTGCTTCACGTGGCTCTCGTCGAGCTGCTTGGTCGGAGGACCTTTAGTCCCGGGTGGTGCCACCCGGGACTAAAGGTTACCAACCCGGAAAAAAGAATTTCTGATTTTTTTAGTCTCGTGTTATTTTATTTCTATTCTGAAACTTTTCACTTAGCCACTCATTTAATCTCGAATTATATAGTTAATCTTAGGTCAAACTAATTGCTCTGGTCAAACTTCCCATTGGGTCACCCATCCTCAGACTGCTCTATTCCCAGCACGCTTAACTTTTGAGTTCATTTCATGTTAGCTTCCAAATGAGAAATGAGAACTTACTGATATTTGTATCTTATCAATCATATTAACCCCTCGGTTATGATGTTACACCTTTTTATTTTTAAAATTTTAAAACTTTGTTTGAATAAGTAACAATTATTATGTAATAGTATATCTTGAATAAATAACAATAAAATGAATTTTACTTTATGTTTTTACATTTAATATGGAAGAATTCATATCTTTAAATCCGGAAATCGAATTTTGACAAATAAAATGTCTAAGTTGATTAGAAAAATGAGAGGAATTCAAATATGCTATACATATCATCTTTTGCATCACAGAAATATTGATAGTTAGAAATTTTGACCTCTTTCGATGAATAGTCATGGCGGCCATTTTGATCTTTTTTGAACAAAATCAAATAAAGTGAATACCCCCTAAAAAAAGGTATCCTTTAGTATGGTTGTTTTAGGTTAGGACATAGGAACATCCAAAATCAAAATCCATCCAAATCTTGCAAAGATTCCATCTGTTCATCCGAAGTGGGAATTTTCAGCTTTAAGTGCACAAACTTACTAGAGAGAAAGTGAAGCCGGTGAAGCCGGTCACACACCGGAGTAGGATCTTGGACATGTACAACACTCATCACAGTTATATACATATGGTATGAAATCAGCTAGGTTTTGGTGGGGTTTCCGATGCTCCGGAGCCCCGCTTCGGTGAAACCTTGGACCCGTTGGAAAAAAGTCAAACTTCCCATATACCCCTTTGAACTGAGTCGAAAGGGATAGGCCAGTGGATTTTTTTGCTTGGTTGTGTTACGTTAAGAAATATGAACATACAAAACCAAGATCTACCCAACTCTTGCAAAGATTCACTCTGTTTCGTCCGAATTTGGAATTTTCAGCTATAAGTCCACCAACTTACTAGAGAGAATGTGAAGACGGTGAAGCCGGTCACACACCGGAGTAGGATATTGGACATTTACAACACCCAAACAATTATATACATATAGTATGGAACCAGCTAGGTTTCGGTGGGGTTTCTAACGCTACGGAGTGGCTCAAATCCCTTTTTCATATCAAGGACAACCCCGCTTCGGTGAAACCCTAGACCTCTTCGATAAGAGTCATGGTGGCCATTTTGACCGCTTTTTGAAAACAATCAAATAAATTAAAAAACCTCTAAAAAGATATGGTGCAAAATGGTACCCATATAATTTCACAAAGAGTAATCCACATTTTATGAATAATTCTCAATTACTAGGAATTTTCTTGATTTTTACATAATTTCGTCTAGTTAAATTAGTTTGTGCTGATTTTTCGGAAGTATTTTATCCTATTTAAATGAGTTCTTGTGATACAAAAGATGATATATTTGTTAAATTTGGATTCCTCTCATTTTTCTAATCGATTTAGACATTTTATTTGTTCAATTTCAGTTTACGGATTTAAGGATATGAATTATTTTATGTTAAACAAGGAGGGGGCGATGCAATATATGCAGAGGACCTCTAGTCCCGGTTCGTAATACGGACCGGGACTAGAGGTCCCGTACGACCCGGGACTAGTCATGCGCGGCCTCGTGGTTGTTAACCCGGGACTAGTCCCACCCTCTAGTCCCAGTTCAAAATCCATCCAGGACTAGAGCCAAAATCGACTCTAGACCAAAGATGTTGTTTCTACTAGTGATTACTCTCCAACTCTTCTTTTCTTACGGGAAGAAAATGCATGCAGGTGGGAAGATGCACATGCATGCTGTGTGAATTGGCAAATAATCGCATATGCAGTGGGCCGGGGAGCCTATTCGTATGCCCTCTTTAATGGCCTAATTAAACGTTTCTTAATTAGTCACTGATTTGAAAAAAACGGAGGGGACTGTGTAATCGCTTCTAGCCAGGAGAATTTTATCTTGGTCACGCTGCACGTATTTACGGGACCCGTAAACTCGGACTTAGGGGTACTTGGTAACGAGAGGGTTATATTAATTCAACTGCTAAAGAAATATTAGACGTCCCAATCTCACATTACATATATATAGAACACACAAAATCACACATTAATGGAATTATACGTATGCGATGGAGAGTTTAAATTGTCGGATCTATATTAGTGTGAGAGCAGACTCTGAGGAGGATGAGATATTGGCCCCCTTGATGTGTGCTCTTCGTCGAAAATAGCCTTTCATAAAAACCATGTGTCAGGGTCCTAGATTTGGCCTATGTTGGGCACCATTTTCAAGACATGTGATTTTCTTTGACAAAACATAAGACCTATATCGAACAACGCAATACCTCTATTGAAGAGCAGATACCTACATACAAAATAAAATGCCTCAAAGGAAACACGAAATACCTTTGTCAAAAATTGAAATACCTGTGTGAAGAAGGACGTGGGAGCTTGACAGGCGGCAGGGCCGAAGCTAGGCCCAGCCAAGCGGCCCAAGGGACCAGTATGACTACTCTGGCCGAAAAATGGGAGGTCGCGAATCGGCTCGGCCCATTTACGGCTGCTGTCTCCTTTTCCTGCATGATTTACCGTTTCGCTGCTTTTTTAAACAAAACGGGCAATTTGCCTCATTTTATTTAAAAAGTAGTAGAGAATTGACCGGTTCATTAGCGGGGAACCGGCCTAAAACCGTTACAACAGTGATACACCAATGTCGTCATGGAGCACGACCACATTGTGCATCCGGCCAACCTGGCTACCCACACGGAGCACACACACGCCAGCGAGAAGAGAGACTATCGTCGAGGTTGCAATCCGGCGTCATCGTCATCACACCTCCGCGAGGCAACGACTCTGACTTCACCTTCCGCGACCATCAACCAAGTCCTCGTCGCAAGCGCCGCCGGCAAACCATGTCGGCCCATGCCAAACAGCTGACCCAAAGCGTCGAGGAGGAGACAGCTCCGACTTCGACGAAGAGCTTCACCGCAGAATTATGCACACCTTGCACCGGCGAAGATCCGCGTGGCCACGGGAGAAAAAGTGGCATCGTTGTCAGCCTGCCGCCCCGCGACACGCAGCTTCGACTTCACAGCTTCACAACTGGGCGCACCACGGACAGTCGGTGACAAAGGACATGCCGCGACTGGGCTTCCCTCACCGCCGTCATCATTGACACACAACTCGCAATGCCAACAGACCACCGGGACATCGACAATTGGCAGCCGCCAACCACGATGCTGTGTAAGTCCAGCCCACGGGCAAGCACGCAGAAAACACCATCTTCAAGACGACGCCCTCAGGAGGGAAGCGACGAGGGTCGACGCCGTCGTCCGACCTGCACCGCAGGATCTAGGCCTTCACCCGAAGATATGATCCGAGGCTGAGGAGAACGAGGAGCTCCACGATGACCCCTCAAGAGGGATAACGACGTCCACGGACGCCGCGTCATCAGGCTTTCGCCCGGAGCACCCCGAGCTTCTCAACCCCACGCAGCCGGAACATGGCGGGGAGGACCCGCAGCACCGCGGACCCGCCACCCACTGGACCAACACCTCCTGCACGACGGCGGCGCCACCTCGCACAGGTTCCACCTCCTCACCACTAGCGGCCGCCAGCGGGCCAGAACGGGCGTGAACCAGAACCGACGCCCCATCAGCACGCCGGCAGCACCACGGCAACCTCCATCGCGCCCAACTCCAAGCCGGAGGGGGAGCTGCCACCCCACCCCAAGCGCGCCGAGCAAGCCGGCGCCGCCTAACCGGCAGGCGGCCGAGGACCGCATCCAGGAAGCGCAGCAGGAAGACAGGAGGACGAGGGCACCGGGGATGCGCGCCGGCCGCCGCGCCGGGGCAGAGCCTCCCCCACCTCGAGACCCCGCCGTCGAGGGCGACGTCGCGCGCGGGAAAAGGAGCCCTGCCGCCGCCGTCCGCCGCGCGTGCATCGGCCGGCGGTTTCCTCCGGCGGCGGCGCGGCGGGAGAGCAAGCGAGAGGGCGGCGGCGCGGTAGGGTTAGGGTTTTCCCCCGAGCCGCCCAAGGTAGGCGACGCGGGGTCGGGTAGTAATTTGCTCGTCGTTTCGCTGCTTTTTGTGCTAGAATGAATGGTTGACCGTTTCCTGTTTCGCTGCTTCATCCAAAGAGTGGCAACAAAGAACTTTTGGTGTCGTGCATGCTCGAAGTATTCTGCTAAACATACATGTAAGAACGTGCTTCCATTATTTTGAAAACTGGGATATGAGCGATGGTTTAAAAATTCATATGTAAAAAATGTGTCGTGCACATAAACTACTTCATTTATTATTTCAAAAAACTGTGTATGTGTGGTGCACGTTCGACCTACATTAAAATAATATAATGTGTACACAACAATTATGCGCGACCACAATAAGTTCCATTTCTATACTCAGTTTCGAGTTTCGTTGATAAGAATTTCTCAATTTTTAATCGACATTTGGAACTTTTTTAGGCGGGTTTATCGAATTTGCCGCACTCGGTGGACCGTTTGCAATTTCCTTTGACGAGGAGCTTAATCTTAATGTTTGAAATGTCCTTTGACAAGGAGGTTAATCTTAATGACTTTTTTAATTAGAACCATTTTCCAAATGAAATGTTTCAAAACATTTTTAAAAGTCATAACCATTTTTAAATTTGGAACCATTTTTAATTTGGAATCATTTTAAATTTGGTACCATTTTAAATCCGGAACCAATTTAATTTGGAACCATTTTTAAATTTGGAAGCTTTTTCAAAATGGACCCATTTTAAAAAATGAACGATTTCAATTTTGGAACCATTTTTAAAATGAAAAACTTTAAAATTTAAAACATTTTTCCAAATGGTTCCATGTTTGGAAACATACATGTCACATAGTATTTTTTTTTTGTTCACCGACCTAGGCACCCTTTCATAGTCCTAGGCATTTTCATAACCATTTTAGTAGCAAAGTCTACGGAAAAATGCCGTTGAACAAAAATAATAGTTACCAAAAAGTGCATACGAACAAAAAATAATGGTGAAAAAAATGGTCGTTGAAAAATAATATCGGTGAACAGAAAATAATATTGAACAAAAAATCGGTGAACCAAAAAATACTAGTGAACAAAAAATGCCGCTGCACCAAAAATATTATGAACCAAAAATGCAGTGAAGAAAATAAAGAAATGCATGTGAACAAAAAAAAAATTGAAAACTGAAATTTTTCGAAATGAATAATTTTTAAATTTGGAACCATTTTAAAATTCGGAATTATTTTTAAATTTGGAAGAATTTTAAATTCGGAACATTTTTTAAAATTGGAACCATTTAGAAAATGAACAATTTTAAAATTTGAATCACTTTGAAATTTGAAACCATTTTTAAAATGGAACCATTTAAAAAATGAACCATTTTTAAATTTGGAACCATATTCAAAATGGAAAATCGTTCGAAAATAAAGAATTTTAAAAATTGGAACCATTTTAAAAAATGGGACAATTGTCAAAAAGTGAACGATTTTTAAATTTGGGCTATTTAAAAAATGAACTATTTTCAAATTTGAACCATTTTTATATTTAAAACCATTTTGAAAAGAAAAAACGAAATACAACTAAGAAAATAAAATGAAAACAAAACAGAAAAAGAAAAAAGAAACGAAAAAGAAAACAGAAAATAATAAAAATGAAAAAAGAAAAAAAACTGTGCAGTGCCCTGGGCCAGTCCCATCAGCGTAGAGGGGGTACGCGTTGGTTAGTACGCGTCCTATAGGATTTGCCCCGAAAAATAGAGTCCATAAGCATAGCACGATTTGGCCCATGAGAAATATAAGCTCGATCCACATCCGTTCGTCTGCATCCGCTTCCTCGTACACATCCTCCCATCCTCCCGTCAGAATTTCTCTTCCCAAAAAAACTCGGGCAGCAGGAGGGAGGAACCCCCTGCGCCAATCTATTAAGAAGGTGGAGCTCTAGGCGCGCACTGCCGAGCGAGCCGGGGGCTCGAACTCGGGTCGCGGGAGCGCGCACGGACGACCGTGGGCTGCTAACCAACTGGGCGACGCCCAGTTCCCAGAATTTCTCTTCCCAACAACACGATCGCGCACATCCCAAAATTAAACCCTAGCTAGATTCCTCAGTCGTCCCTCTGCTCAGAGCCTCGTGCCAAGCAAGTATAGATGCGATTTTTACGATTGCTAGGAGGTTCAATGCGTCAGTTGGGATTAGCCAGTCCTGTTTTTCTGATACCACGGCCATCTTCTTTTTCAGCACTGAACTGAATGGGCAACTATCTTCAAGCACACCACCAAAACCAAAGTATCACCTCCACGTTAAACCAATAAGAGGAAGACGAAGAAGATATCCATAAATGGCAAGGGCAGGCCAGTTACTAAACTCGAAGACCTTCCAGAGGTATATATGTTCTCCTCAGTTAACTTCCAGGGTGTTCATATTTGTTTTTCCTAAACTATGACGTATATGTTCTTTGATTATTTTTCTCCTTTTACCCAAGGACGTGGTGTGTACGATTTTATCAAAATTACCTGCAAAAGAGGCTGCACGGTCGAGTGTTTTGTCGAGCGAATGGAGATCCACATGGACAGCCGCTTGCGGCTTGCCCCAGGCTGAGTTTCATTGATGTACGTAGGCATGTGGATGCACAGGTGTTCATCGACCATGTCAATGCAGCTCTGCAGAAGCACCGTGGCAAGGCCATCGACCGTCTTGAGATAAAATTTGTATTTCAAAGCAGGCTGACCTATCATCTCAACAACCGTGACGAAGGGCACCTTGACTACTACTTCTGGATCATGGCTGCTCACGGCGCGCTCAACTTGTTGCATTTCATCCGCTGCTCCACTAGATACAATCATCAATAGCTTAAAGATTATCAGTCTTAGCTAAATATGATGTTCTTGTTTTACATTTTTGTGCTAAATACTTCCTCCAGTCCAGAATGATCTTCGACCGTTCTCTGTCTCTGTTTTCAGTTCTGAGAGTTCCAGTGCACAATAACAGAATAACTGAACTGTAGAAAACGCGAGGTGCTGCAAGTGTCAAAATTTTCAGGGTTCAGGCTAGCAGATCATGACATCTTTCGCGTGCTCTGTGGCGCCGACCTCGCGCTCGTCATCTTCTGCCCCGTCGGCCGTGGTTTCGCCTTCGGCAGCCCCGACACCGCCAACAATGACCTCCACCGCAACCTCCCGGACATCTCCGGCAACGACGACGAGGAAGACGTGGTTCGTGGCGTCCGGACTTAGGCCAGCGGGCTACCGGACCCATCACTCTTGTTGACAAGCCTGGAACGGCGTGTGGCGGCCTGAGGTGTGGGAGAAACCCAACAGAGTTCGATTTTATAACGGATTCGGTACCAAAGACAGGCACAAGGCGTATAAAAAGATGGCCTGAGCACAAATCTCTGTCTAACTAATTTGGTTCATTAATTTTGGTTCACTATTATTATGATTCGTCCTAAATTGGTTTGTTGAGCAATGAGGACCCATCACTCTTGTTGACAACTACATCAATCGGACAGCCCACATTTATACTGATGAAGTCAAACGAACACGCATTATCCATATGCTTTCTCCCAATCTTGTTGAAAAAACCTGTTCTAATGGCCTAAATATCTCCCAGGAGCTAAAAGATAAGTTTTTAACACCAAACGATAGAATTATCTAGATACATATGAACTTGATAATATTGACCCCAGTTACATTTTCAAGCTATTCAATATATTCAAACACTAAAGCAATCTACATAGTTCTTTAGATAGTTGAGGATACTCTGAGAGACTTGTTTAGGCGCCTCTCCCCTCTCCCCTCTCGCGCCGCCCCCGCGCGGCGGCCGGGAGGGAACCCTAGCCACCGCCGTCGCCTAGCCCCCCCCCACCTCTCCCCCCTCCTCCCTCCCCCGCTGCCACCACGGGCGCGGTCAGGAAAAGACTGGGCGCTGCCGGCGGCGGGGGGGACTCCTTCGTCCTCGAGGTTGCTGGGCCGGTGCGGATTGGCGCCACCGATCTCGGGCGTGGCGCGGCCGCCGGGCTCCACGGCGACGTCGATCTGCTTCGACGGCGTGGCGGAAGACGCGGATTTCCGGCCCTCCAGGCGCAAAGCGGCGGATCCGGCGGTCCGGTCCTTGCGGGTGGGCTGCGGGTGGATCTGGGTAGGGTGACGGATCTCGGGTGTGCTGCTCACTCCGGTGGCGTGTCATGCCCGGATCTGGTCACTGCTCGAAGGATCTGAAGGTGTGGATGATGGCCGGTGAGAGCCGGCTCTGAGCGATCGGAGCCGACGATAGTGGCGCGCGGGCGTCATTACCTTGTTGAAGGTGTCGTCGATGTGATTCTTCAGCCTCCCACTCGGATGTTCCGGGGGAACCCTAGATCTGGTGCTACCGGATAGGACGATGGTGACACTTTCGGTGTCGTTTCTCCCCCTTGGGGGCATCGTTTTTGGAACACGTGATGCCTGGAGTGGTCTACCGGTGGAACGGAGTTTCTTCTACCACGATAAAGACGACAGATCTTGGCGGCATGGTGCAGCGGAGACTTGACGATGGTCGTGGCTAGGTGGACTCGTGCAGGGTGGAGGCGCGGCCTGGTGTCTTGGTGGCATCGGCCGCAGGCCTGACGAGAGTTTTGCTTCGAGCTGCACGCTGGAGTTGGGTTGACGGAAGATGTTGGAGGCTATTTCCGGAGCGGATGCACAAGGCGCTGTCTCCGATGGTTAGCCAGGGAGCCGGCGATGGTTGTGGCCGGGGTACAAGGCCCCGTTGCATCTGTCGTTTGTGCTAGTTGTGGTGTTTTCACTGTTGGTGGGTTCAGCTTGTATTCGTTCGTTGTAAGACTTTTGCCAGCTATGTTGAATAAAAGAAATAAAGCGGCCGTATGCATCATTTCGATGCAGAGGCTAGGGTGACCCTTTTCTAAAAAAAAGTTGAGGATACTCTGGAGAAGTACATAAGTGTTACAAATTGCAATAATAAAAAATGTCCTAAATTAACTTGTGACATAAGGTGATAATATCGGTTTGCTTTGATCTATGGTAAAATCCGTTGTAATAAAATGTTTTTAAGACATCTGAAACTAAACAAAACGAAAGATCTCCTAGGAGCTAAAAGATAAGTTTTTAACACCAAACGATAGAATTATCTAGATACATATGAACTTGATAATATTGACCCCAGTTACATTTTCAAGCTATTCAATATATTCAAACACTAAAGCAATCTACATAGTTCTTTAGATAGTTGAGGATACTCTGGAGAAGTACATAAGTGTTACAAATTGCAATACTAAAAAATGTCCTAAATTAACTTGTGACATAAGGTGATAATATCGGTTTGCTTTGATCTATGGTAAAATCCGTTGTAATAAAATGTTTTAAGACATTTGAAACTAAATAAAAAATTTGCACTAAGAAATTTAATGATAAGTTGTACTAAGTAAAAACGTTAATTATAAATGTAGTTGATCGCACGAAATCCTATATTCCTTTACATTAAGGATCAAATATTTAAAATAGGATGAGACACCCTCCGAGTCCCGAACCCTAGAAGCGTTGCATTCATTCTAGTCATTGGCGATTCAGCCGAAATTCTCTGCGATTCTCTGAAACATTCTGTGCCTTTTCTTTCTGGACAAAGAGCGAAGAAGGGAGAGCTTGCCCTCAAGCTCGCTCAAATGGGTTGTGGAAGCAAAGGACTCTGATGAACAAGCGCTCATTCACAATGAACTTGACATGGGCGTGCTGTTGTGGACCCAAAGAAGATGGAAGGAATTGAAAAAGGTTCAATCTTTACACGCAAATGTAGTCAGTGTTAGAACATTTGTTGTTAACTGGTGATGAAAACTTCGATTATACTTGTACAATAAAACATATTTGACAATAATGTGGGTCTCACATGAGCAATGACACTTGGTGCCCAAATAGAATAGAACCCCTATGGAGAAGCATTGGATGTCTTTGCTATCTCCCTATGGCCTATGCTATGCATTCACATGTATCTCCACTGCATTCTTCATATTGATGGGAAAACACAGCAACCTCCACTGCATCCTGACCTGCAACATGCATAATCAAGTTGGCATTTTTGTTATTCTTACAGTCTTGTTATTCTGAAATATTTAATGTGCTCATGTTGTCATCACTAGTAGGAAAAGGCTTATAGCCACCAGCCTACCGCTGGCGGACGCCGTTTCCGTCCGCCAGCGCTTCGACCGCTGGCGGGCGTTTTTTCGAGTCCGCCACTTGTTCTGGACGTACCGCTGGCGGACACAATCTATGCCCGCCAGCGGTAGGCGCAGAAATTTGGGACGAGGCGGGACAAATTACCGTTGGCGGGCAGCATATGTGCCCGCCAGAGGTACTAAATAGACCGCTGGTGGACGATAAATAGAGCCCGCCAGCGGTAGTTGCGTCAGCTGAGCTCAGCGGGGGAAAAAAGGTACCAGTACCGCTGGCGGGCGGGCTGCACCGTCCGCCAGCGGTCAGTTCAATACCGCTGGCGGGCACGCTGGAGCGTCCGCCAGCGGTAACCTGGGAAAGTGACATAAGTGCGGCCGCACCTACGACCTCTTGCTCACTTATTGCACTTCACTCTCTCTCTCTTAGCTCGAGTTTTCCCCATTTGTGGCTCCTTTCCCCCATGAAATTAATCACTTTTAGCCAACAAAAAGTGATTTAGTTGATAGATCCCACTAGATCTCTCTCCCACATCCTAATTTGACCAAAAGAAATCCACTCAAGTCACGCATATCTCACAAGATCTGGATTTCATCTTCGGTCAACTTCGGCGATTATTTTGACATGTGTTTTAACTCATTAAGGTGATCTTTTATCGATATAATTAAAAGCAAATTCTTAAAATTAATTTGGTCGGATAAATGCGCCCACCGTAACCATGCAAAATGCTGGATGAAAAATGGCTTGGAATGTGTGAAATTGAGTTGTGATGAATAAATTTGTGTTGTGATGTGTGAAATTTAATGAGGGTGCCAATACCATGCCGGAATGTTGATTCATTTTCCGTTTCGGCAACTTTTGGCGCTCTCCTTGGGTCCTATTTGTAGGAAGGTCATGGCGAATTTTTTCGAGAAACCCGATAAAATATTAAATGGTGCTTAATTATTGTCTTGATTATACAACGTGCAGGTGATAATGGTTATTATGAGTGAACGTGTCGTGAATACATACTTGAGACACGCGACGAAAGACATGCTGCAGAATAAACGCAAAGATATACAGTGTCTGTGTCGCGCATGCAAACTCGAGGTCGGCATCAGTCCATTTACCGGAACTTTGCTGGAACACCTGCTCAGTCGTGGTTTCATGGATCGCCACACTCGTTGGTTAACAGATGACGATGAACATGATGGAAATGATGGTGCGCCGGAAGGAAATAATCAGGATCAAGGGTTGCAAGACAATAACGATGAGGGCCGGCAAGAAGACGAAGAACCTGATCCGGATCCCGTGCAACATGATGAAGTAGAAGAAGAGGATGATGATAATGTGGTACCAGAAGAGGAGGACACACGGACACCGCTAACTTCAGTCGTGCGGGACCCTCATCTAACAGAATTATTTCTTCAGAAGACGGCTAACAGGGAATCTAAGCTGGCGCAATTAGAGAAAGATTCAAATACTCGTTGTATCCAGGCTGCGACCCAGAAGATTCCCGCTTGAAAGTATCGCTTGATTTTCTGCAGATGAAGACAAGACACAAATTGAGCGATATAAGCGTCGACGCTAACCTGGAATACTTGCACGGTATCCTTCCGAAGGGCAACACGTGTCCTAAAAGTTGTGACGAAGCCAAGAAAGTCGTGTGCCCCTTTGATTTATCGCACGAGAGATACCATGTGTGCATCTTCGATTGCTACATATTTCGTAAAGAGGACGAGGGAATGACCAAATGTCCAGTGTGCAATGCCGATCGATACAAGACCAAGAAGAAAGCCCCTCGCAAAGTTCTTTGGTACTTTCCGCTCATTTTCTCGTCTGCAGCGATATTTCGCAGACCGTAAGGAAGCAAAACTTATGCGTTGGCACGCGGAAAGAAGGGCGCCAGTGGTGAAAGATTCAGAACGGAGTGAAAAGATAATTCTAACACACCCTTTGGATGCAAGCCAGTGGAAAGCTTTAGACGCTCACGATGCAGACTTTGGAGACGAGCCAAGGAATATCAGATTGGGTGTGAGCACCAACGGTCTCAATCCGTTTGGCAACCAGAGCAGTACACACAACACATGGCCGTGTTTGTATGGATATACAACCTACCTCCCTGGTTGTGTATGAAAAGGACGTACATACACATGATCATGCTAATTCAAGGGCCGAAACAACCTGGCAGCGACATCAATCTGTATCTGAAGCTACTGAAAGATGAGCTAGACACGTTATGGGCGTCCCATGGGGTTCCCACTTGGGACGCCGTTGCAGAAGATTATTTCCCTATGAGAGCTGCCTTGCTGTGTACAGTGCACGATTTGCCCGGCTACGCATACGTTGTCGGCCAGGTGTGCCACGGATTTTTCGGATGTGTCAGGTGCATGGATGATCCGACATTCCACCAGCTGAAGAAAGCCGGTTCTTCGAAAACCGTCTACATAGGCCATCGAAGGTGGATAGACGATGAAGACCCATGGAAATGGCGTGGAGACCTTTTTAACGGTGAAGATGAGCTCCGAGAACCTCCACTTAAGAAGAGCGGCGATGACATTTACGAGTTGTTGAATGAATGGGAAGAGTGCCCTGAGCCGGGAAAAAAGCGAAAGGTGCCAAAACCGCTCCATGGTGTTTGGAAGACGAGGTTTGTGTTTTGGGACTTGCCATACTGGCCCATCTACAGTACGCCAAATTGCCTTGATCTAATGCATGTCACGAAGAATGTGTTCGAGAGTGCCTTTGGGTTACTCGGGCCTGATAAGCAGATTCTAAGACTGGCAGAAAAAGAATTTCAGCGGTATGAAGTCTCATGATTGTCACGTGATGATGACACATATATTCCCAGTTGCGATCCGAGGGATAACGGACAAGCACGTCCGTGAGACCCTTTTTGGACTCTGTAACTATTTTGACGTGATCTCCCGAAAGTCAATCACCGCAAAGAGACTCTCAACGCTGCAGGAAGAGATTATTGTGATATTATGCGAGCTTGAGATGTACTTCCCGCCCGCATTCTTCGATATTTGCGTGCATCTGTTGGTTCACATCGTGGATGATATCATTCATCTCGGATCGTTGTTTCTCCGCAACATGATGGCGTTCGAAAGGATGAATGGGGTCATAAAAGTATTTGTTCGTAACAGGGCCCATCCGGATGGAAGCATCGTTCAAGGCTTTCTCACTGAAGAGTGCATCTCTTTCTGCACGAATCATCGGGAGATAATTCATAACCCTGTTGGTTTGCCCCCTAACAAGCACTTTGGCAAGTTTGGTGGGTCAGGTCACAGAAATGGCACGCTGGACTTACATGTGGGCTTCGCTCGTCGAATGGCCGACTTTAACAGGGCAAACTTAGTAGCTCTCCAACACCTTCAAGTGGTCGATACTTGGGTGAAAAAGCACAAACTGACGATTAAGCAGAAGTACATTGGCCAGGGTAGGCAAAGGACCGAAGGAGAAATAATCAGAGAGCACAACTCCTCTTTCTTGAGTTGGTTCAAAGATGAGCTTGTCGCTCCGCCAACGGATGATGCAGAAGGTAGATTGTTATACGACTTGTCACGTGGCCCCGCCCCCAACCTCACGACATTTCAAGCATATGATATCAACGAGTTCACTTTCTACACAGAGGCAAAGGACAAACTTCTGACTATCAAAACTTAGGGGTAACAATGCTATCTTACGTCGGTGACAAAAAGTACAGGTACTACGGAAGGATAGAGGATATCTGGGAGCTTAACTACTCTAGAGAGAAGGTGCCGATGTTCCGTGTTAGATGGGCTAGGTATCCACCATGAAAAACGAAGACCAATACTTCACCACCATGGTTTTACCCGAAGCCGGCACTTCATCAAGCAACACGAACGTCACCGCACAAAATGAGCCATGGGTATTGGCTAAGCACGTGTCTCAATGCTTCTTATTAACCGACCCGTCAAAGCCTAGTCGTGTAGTCGTGAGGAGAGGAAAAGAAACATCATTGGAATGGATGGAATCGCGAACGAGGATAACTTCAACCAGTACGGTGATCCTAATATTGAAGATGATGAAGATGATGATAACACGCCATACACATCAAGAAGAAGCAGAACCACGCTACCCACGAGAGGAGGTCTTCCATTCTTAAGAAGAGGTCATAATGTGGGGCTGAATTATTCAACTAAGACCAAGAAAGCCAAGAAGAAGGCCAAACGCTAAGAGAAAAGCGTGAGATCACACACATGTGTGTGTTATTGTAAAAAAGTTGTAATTTAATTAAGATGTTTTGAACAATGATGTGTATGAATATTTATTTATATGCACACAACCTCTTTTGCTATGCACAACTATACTTGAAAATACTAAATAATAACAAAAAACAGAATAAAAAAACAAAACAGAAAATTTTAAAAAATACTGCTGGCGGACAAAGCTCGCCGTCCGCCAGCGGTAACCATATACCGTTGGCGGACACCCGGCCCGTCCGCCAGTGGTAAGTGTGGCCGGCCCACTTACCGGCCGGGCCTCTCTCTCTTTCCCTTTCCCCCACCCGCGCCTCCTCTCTCTCTAACCCTAACCTCCTGCCGCGCGCCGCCACCCGGCATCCGCCCCGCGCCGCCGCCCCCATTCGCCGCCGCCGTCGACTGCCACCCGCCCCGCCCCATTCGCCCCAACCAGCCTCCTCTCCACCCGCCACCCCCTGCCCCGCCCCATTCGCCCCAACCAGCCTCCTCTCCACCCGCCACCCCCTGCCCCGCCGCCCCCTCTATCCTCCATCGCCCCGCACCGCCTCCCCGCCCGCTGCCCAGCCTCCCCGACCACCGTCGTCGCCGCAGCCTCGCACGCCCCTACCCGCCGCCCACCCCGTGCGCCGCCGTCCACTTGCGCACTGCTCAGCCCCGCCATGCCCCGACCACCTGACGCCGGCCTTGGCGTCCTCCTCCACGCTGTCGTGCCCCGACCACCCCACGCCGACCCTGGCCTACTCATCCACGTCGCCGCGCCCCTCCTAGTGAGCTCACCCGCCGCCTTCTCCCTCCCCTCCCATCCGTTAACCGCCGTGCACACACTACAACCGAGCCCATTTTTTGTGACACAGTCTTTTTGTCAAGTATTAGCTGTTTTTGTCACTAATTACCCCCTAGTGACGACATTAGCGCGTCACGCGGTCCGTCCCAAAATCCTCGTCATAGATTGCGAAAAACTGACGCCACGACGGTTCCGCGTCACGCATTAGGGATCGTTGGTGACGCCGTTTATCGTGTCACTCATTGTGTTTATGCATGGCGGCATGATTTGTCACCATTCCTTCGTAAATTTGTCAACGATCAACGTAATGTGTGACAAACTTCGCGTCATTGATTTGTTCTTGGACCGTCCAAAGCTGCTGACCTATCACCAATGAAGATGACGTGGTTGTTTACGTGCCTGTTGACCTGGCTGTTGACGTGGATGACATGTGGCTGTTTAGGTGGCACATGACATGTCTAATGACGTGGATACTGTCTTGTGGGTCCGATCTAGGCTGACGTTGCATGACATCACGTGGGTCCACAAACAATCTGACATGTGGGACCATCTGCTTTTCTTACTAGTGGGACCACCGCCGTGCTGACAAGCGGGACCCACCTGTTTGCTGACAAGCGGGGTCCACCAGGTTTGCTGACTTGTGGGACCCACCGGTTGCTGACGTGTGGGACCCACTAGTTTGGTGACATGTGGGACCCACCGGTTTGTGTTTGCTGATGTGTGGGACCCACCGTTTGTTGACATGTGGGCCCTCCGGTTTGCTGACATGTGGGACCCACTTTCTGACATTTGGGCCAGCAGCTCGTGACGCGTAACAAATTTTTCACGGTTTTTAGCCGAAGCTAAAAAATGAAATATTTGCTAAATTTTGGCACTTTTGTAAATAAAAAAATTCAAATCAAGATTGGAAAAGAACCGGAAAAATAATATTGCATTTAAAGTTGTCGGACACAAAATCTCTGATTAACACCATCTGTTACAATACCACAAGAAATTGAAAAACGTAGACATAAATTTGGTGGGCAAGTTTTGCTGTTTATTTGGTGAGCTAGTCTGATGGGCTCGTCGTCCTCAAGAGAAAACCTAGAAGTGTATCGATCTCTTGCTGCCTCGATTTCATTTCAAAATTTATGTCATCATAGGACTTCTGGAGAACTTGAAAATATGTGTGCTTCCTTTTCAGGTCTTCAGTTTTTTCTTCAACGGCCTGAATCCTTGCCTCCAGCTGCTGGTACCTAGGAGATGTAGCTGACTGCTGCTCAAGATCTTGTGGTACTTCTTCAAACTCTAGGATGCTTGCAGCTGACATGCTAGATGTTTTGCTCAAGTCTGACAGGAAAATGCCTTTGATTCTCCGTTTCTTGAGGACATCTTCACAAATCTGCTGATCAGTTCGCGGAGGTTCATCTTTCATGTGTGGACCCATTTTCGCGAGGATCATTTCATCCTGGCATAAGATATGAATACGTATGTCAGGTACAAGAAACAGAACGTAAATACGGTACATGAACATGTAAACATTTTACTTACATAAGCAGCTTGTGCATCCTTGCTCATGATACCAGCATTGTCTGTTTTGAGAATTTTATAAAGTTCAATAGGAGTTGCTTCGCGTGTCTCAGTAATCTTGATGAAAGGAGGAACCTACAAGGTTTACGAAAAGGTTACTACGAAGAGTGTATCACAAATGTAGTGAAGAAAGAAAGTTTGTCAGAGGGATAGGTACTAACTGTAGATGAGGCGCCAGCATAGATGTTCCTTATGAAGGACTTGTCACGCCAGTCTGGTTCAGTTCATATCTCCCTTGACACGCCTAGTTCACCATAAATTTCAGATATTTAATTGCAGAAGGTTAAATGAAAAGGAACAATAACTGAAATTTACTGTAAAGTACGTACTGCATATTCCTTGCCAGCATCGTTGCTCGTAGAGCGACTAGTCTCACCTATCTGGTTCATCTTAGACTTCCCTTGATTGCCTAGTATGCCATAAATTTGAAAATATGAAATCAGAAGCTACAACTGAACTAATAAGATTTAGATAATCATGGTGTTGCGAAAGGCTTACTGAATCGTGGTACATCCAGTGCGGTGCAGTAGCCTTCCGGGTGGTTGAACCACCGTACACAAAATTGCGAGCTACAGCGGAAAAATCTTCCATTTGTGCGCCATTTTCTTCAGCCTTGTTCTTCAGTAGTGCTGACAGACGAGATGCATTCTGTTCCATCGCTAGCTTCCTGATTTTTTCGTATGCTACATAAGAAAAGTCTTCATTAGCTGAAACAAAGTGAACTTATTTTCGATTACATGCATTCATTGTTTGCGCATAGGTGAAATCAAGAAAACTAGAAATTGTGGTGTCTACGTTTCTAAACTGACACAAATTTAGTCGCATAATAACCAACTGTATCAGGCCTGACAGACAAAGGTTCAGTTTCAGAGCGACACTTTTACTGTAGCTCATCTAGCTGTTGTCGCTGTCTGTTTCAGTTTCAGTTTCAGTAGGTTCAGTATTATTCTGAGTGCACACGACATTTTGTAGCAGAATAAGAAAAAATGAAATCAAGAAAATCTGCAACTTGCATGGATACCAAACATGAAATTAGTTATGCCCATCTGAATCAACTACAATCAATCAAACCGTACAGTTCTTCACGATAACCAAGAGGAATCTGAAATTTTAATTTCTATCACGATTGTGATGACTTCGAACGTAACAAGCAGCGTAGAAAAACAACCAATTGTACCAGATATGATTTTGCAAATAGAAAAGGTAAGCTCATGTTCGTATCCCTAATCAACCAAATAGCAAAATATGCCAGATCTATATGAAATAGAAGATGAGAAGGAAGGAGGCGGACTGAATAATAATGTTAGATCTTTACCATTGCCGCCGGTGTTTTCCTGCAGATTGCTGCCGGGGTTGTCCTCAGAATGATGTCGTCCATGTCGTCCGTCAGATCGATCGGACTGTTCCCGCCGTCCATGTACCTTCGCCGGGGAGACGGATCTAGGCAGATGAATAGTATGTGGTCGGCGAGATTAGATCTTCGAGAGGACAGGGAGAATGATAGGGATGGAAGGTGTGCTACGAGATCGTGGGTTCTGGCGCCACGAAAGGCGTATTTAGGGGAGGGGTTGAGGTGGGGGTGGGGCGGGACGTTTTCGTTTGGGCCGAAAAAAAGGGAGGGAACGGGGAAAATTTTAAATAAGGGAGGGAACGTACAATATTTTTTGAACGAACGAAAAATAAATCGCATCTGCACTCTAAATTAGTAAGTTGTAAATGTTGGAAAATTGTAGACGCACATAGAAGATCAAGATTAAACTCTCGTGATGGTCATCGATCCTGTCCGACGTAAGGCATTGTGGTCATGGTAACATCATTTTAAACTCTCATGATGGTCATCGTTCCTGTCCGAATTAGGGCACTGTGGTCATGTTAACATCATTTTAAACTCTCATGAGTCATGCAATGTTTGTAGAATGATGTATAAATATATGTACCACAGGATTTGAAAGGCATTTGGTCAAGTTTAATGCAAAAGGTGCACTTAGGATGGCATTTTTGTCAAATCATCGAGGTCGAAAGGTGGATCGACCCTATATGAAGATGTGTGTTTTGGTGTAGCATGATCACTGTTGAAGTAAAGGATCATGATTGTGGGCTTTCTCTTTTGCATAGCACTTGTGAGACCTAATGGGGTGAAACCAACATAGGTTCGGTCCACGTTGGTTTTCATGTAGCTTATGGGGCATATTAGAAGATTGGTGCACATAGGAGATACTAATTTGCCTCAGACTTTTTGTGGGCGGTCATGCACACATACTAGGTGTACTTGCACATTCTAAGATTTTTCTGATAATTTTAACTGTGCATAAAGTTTTTTTGAAGAAAAATGTCTGAAATTGAGAAAAGCCCAATTATTGGTCAAATCCATGTTCAAATCATTTTTAACTCTGATGAGTCATGCAATGTTCGTAGACTCATGTATAAGTATATGTACCACACGATTTGACAGATTGTTTGGTCAAGTTGGATGCAAATGGTGCACTTAGGAGATCATTTTGGGGATTTCGGTCAAAACATCGAGGCCGAAAGGTGGATCAACCCTACATATATAAAGATGTGTGTATTCGTGTAGCGTGATCACTGTTGAAGTAAAGGATCATGATTGTGGGCTTTCTCTTTTGCATAGCATTTGTGAGACCTAATGGGGTGAAACCAACATAGGTTCGGTCCACGTTGGTTTTCATGTAGCTTATGGGGCATATTTGAAGATTGGTGCACATAGGAGATACTGATTTGCCTCAGACTTTTTGTGGGCGGTCATGCACACATACTAGGTGTACTTGCACATTCTAAGATTTTTCTGATAATTTTAACTGTGCATAAAGTTTTTTTGAAGAAAAATGTCTGAAATTGAGAAAAGCCCAATTATTGGTCAAATCCATGTTCAAATCATTTTTAACTCTGACGAGTCATGCAATGTTCGTAGAATCATGTATAAGTATATGTACCACACGATTTGACAGATTGTTTGGTCAAGTTGGATGCAAATGGTGCACTTAGGAGATCATTTTGGGGATTTCGGTCAAAACATCGAGGCCGAAAGGTGATCAACCCTACATATATAAAGATGTGTGTATTCGTGTAGCGTGATCACTGTTGAAGTAAAGGATCATTATTGTGGGCTTTCTCTTTTGCGTAGCACTTGTAAGACTTGCATGATGGTGGAGAGTTTTGGTCAAGTTGACAGAGTTTTGGTCAAGTTGTATCATAATGGGGTGAAAAAACATTAGTTTGATGGAAACATCGAGGCTAAAAGCACATAACCAGAAGGAAGATAATAGGAACTGCATATATACCAACATAATTAGTCTTCCACACACAACAAAAGCAGCACTTTACATAACTGCTTAGCTGGTCTTACTACTTGTTCATCGAAACCAAAATAAATATTTACAAAACACATGGACAGAGGACAAACTAATCTTCAGGAAGGTCTACTGCAGCCTACGCCTCTTGTGCTCCTCATCTGACGAATCTTGTTCATCTGATGAATCTTCAGGAACATCGGTGCCTGAATCGTCATCAGAATCATCCTGAAACTTGCGTCCAACTGGCACTCCAGCTGCTTGCCTCTCCAGAATGACCCGGTACAGCTCAAACGCCACGAAGGCATCAATGGCGGCGTAGTCTTTGTTGATCTTGTCAAGAGGTTTGCACTGCCAATTATCGTGCGCCGTGAAGGGGAACTTCTTCATTTAAGTACCAGGGATCAATCAGGTCTGCAGCCATGACAGCCGTGCCAACCTTGTTGTTTCCAGGGAGGAGGTACAGGCTCTGTAGGTCGACCCAGAAGTTTTCTGGAATGATGACTCTAGGCCAGGTTTGGCGAAAAACCACCTTGTCTACCGTATTGTCTACGGTAGCAAAGGTGATTCCTCTGTGGCGTAGAAAATCAGCAATGTAGCATGAACACTTCCAATGGTCAGTACTGCAATAACCAAGAGAATGTGGATAGCGATTAGTTAAAAGATGTAATTTCATAGGTGACAAACAAGTATATGATCAACAAGTCCACCAAACGAGGTAAGTTTAGTTAAAAGATTTGAAATATGCTCAACATGTCCACCTAAAGATTAAGAAATACGATGAACATGAATTCACAGAAACATATATGCATTTTCATGTATAAACTATACAACAACCATCATATTAACCGAAGTTCATAGTCCTTCAAAATATATTGCTTAATTACATCCATGATTTCATTCTCTTACATGTTCATGTGTACAACTACACAAACTACTCAAAAGAAATGCCAGACCTCAAAATCAATCGGCGTGCTACACAAAATCAATTTAAATTCCAATATTAATTATGACAGAAAACCTTTTACACTTCATATAATACACGAATCTAATCCGTGTCATCGCAGTGACAGTCTGAAAAAACCCGAAGACAGGAATAGATCTAGGAGCGTTGTCTACCCTAAATCTGAACCAAATTAGTGAAATCGCAAGAAATCTGAGCGTCATCTAGTACTAATAGTAGCACTAAGAGTCTGGCACAAGGGATGAAGCAAAAAACCCTCGAAACAGCAACATGTGTGGGCATGTTACTTCATTTGTTCATACCTGGCGCATTGGTAGACCAGTACATGGCGGCGCATGGCGAGCTGAATAACCGCCATCCTCTTGTCTGAGTTCCTGGTCCTTGCTGTACTCCATGTCCAGCCCCATGATCTTGGCGTCTCCCTCCGCGAACCACTCTTGTACATGTCGAGGACCCTCGCTAGTTCCTCTGGATCGTTGGTGTAGACCGCCTCGATCTTCTGGCCTTTGTGGATGGTGACGCTGTAGGTCTCGGAGAAGCACGCTGTGGTTTCCATGGCGACGATGCTGGGGAGAAGAAGATTGGATTGCAGTGGAAGCGGAGAAGACTAGAAGAAGAAAGGGGGAAAACAGAGGAGCGGTGTGATGTGACATAGGAAGATGAGACGAAATAGGCCGGTGTGAAATCGTAACTGCGTTGCGGTTAGTGTACACGCGGAAAAAATAACCACCCACTGAAAAATGGGCCCAACCAAAACACTGACCATCCGGGGTGAACTGTGTGGCCAACTGACAGGTGGGCCTGCCGCGGGTATATGTCTTGTCCCATCAAAACCCATGTACCGCAGCCGTGCCTCGCCTCTCGACCCACCGTGTAATTGACTGCACCGAGACCAACCCCTCGCCCTCCTCTAGCAGCCGCCACGTCTCGCCACGCACGTCTTTCACCGTCTCACCGGCCGCTCACCATTGGACCCGCACGAACACACTAAAGATAAGTCAGTGCCAAAAATGCCCACGTACGTCTTTCATTTTCTGGCCTTTTTCTTCCAAGAAAATGATCGCAACACCTATACTTGTAAGAATAATCTGAAAATATGCTGCATGTGGAAAATTTCTAAAAAGGGTACTGTACTTTGTTTGCTGCATGTGGATTGCTACTTGGAATAGCACAAACTTGCGAGCACTTCGTGTAAGTACCACATATGCACGTCAAAAACAGCAAAATTACATGTAGGTGCAAGGAGTTCATGTTTGTTAGTTTTAGATCACAATGAGGCATGATCCAAACCCTGATCAAGTATCATATATGTTCATAAACCTATATTTCAATATTATTCATACAAATGTGCTTGGTATTCAAATAATGAAGCATGAAATTCGAAACAATATTACAATCAAAGTACTGAAAATAAGCATTTATGTTTTATTCGGGAATAAATCAATTTCATCAATCATGAAACATGCTAGTAAGTGTCATGCAGTTTTAATCGACCACTAGGTTTTATGATCCATTGATGCATGTGGAAACTTTCTAAAACGGGTAATGTACTTTTTCCCTGCATGACCAATCCATTTGAATACCACATGTGTACGGATTTGTAAGTAACAAAATTACATGTTGGTACAATGAGTCCTTGTTTGTTAGTTATCAATTAAGTTTTTTTCCTCTGATGTGCCTGCGAGATGGAAATATATTGAGGGAAGAGATGCCGTTTTTTTTCCGTTCACGGTAACTGTTTCCGTGGAGGCCGAGGAGGATTTTTTTTCTCTCGAAATTTTCGTGGGCCTACTTGTCAGCCGGAAAGAACTACAGGGTGAGTCTTGCTTCCGACGGTTCATTAGATCATTAATCTTCTCACCCACTACCGCTTCCCCTGTTTTCCCCTTGTTTCTCCTTGCTTCGGCCCCCTATCTCTACATCTTCTTCCTCTCCGTCCGCCCGCCATGGAGCCAGTAGAAATCCGTACTGTGTCGACGTCGTTCACCGCCCATGGCCCGACGGACATTGACGTCATCTACACCAACGACGTTGCGCAGGTTGAGGAAACCATCAGAGCGCTCCAGATGAAGACGTTGAAAATGGAAGAGAAGGATGAGTTCATGGGGCTGGATTTCGAGTACACCCACAAATGGCCTGTGGAAACGCAAGAGGTGGCAGTTGTTCAACTTTGCGTAGACCAAACTGTGTTGGTCTGGCAGTTGGCTAGGTATGACTGATAGATCTAGTAGTGTACATTTCCGGTTTGGGGTTTTCTACCACTAGTGTAAGAATAAGTAAGTAATATTTCATTATTCTGTTAATTACGGACTCTATATCTACTGTTACTGTTACTTTCTTTGATTTGGTTTCACGATTCACATGTACTACCGTCTATGGTAGCAAATGCTGAACTGAAATATATGCAAAATACGACAGCAACAAAAATTGGAAGGTCTTTCCAAATGCACCACTGAAATGGAATATTGCAAGGAAGTAATTTAAATTTTGATCTTGTATTGGTCCTTGTATCAATTGGGCTTTTCTTCTTCAATGGCATTTTTGTAGGGGATTTGACAATATGACAACTGCACCTATGATTATTGCAAGGAAGTAATTGTAAATTTTGATCTTGTATTGGTCTTTGTATCAATTGGACTTTTCTTGTCCAATGGCTTTTTCTAGATGATCTGACAATTGCACCTACGAATATTGCAAGAAAGTAATTGTAATTTTTTTAGTTTCAGTATTAGTGTTTTACCACTTGCTTCATTCATTGTGTTACATATATAGGATTGTACAATGGTAGAACTAATTGACAGTCTAATTTTGAGGATATGCTTCGTTCATTTATTTTTCTTCAGTAACATGTTGATGTCATGGCACCTAGTTATGACAATTTCTTTGGTACTGAAATTTCATTAAATTAAATGTGTTACATATATGATTGTATAATTAATTTAATTGTTTTACATATACTAGATATGTACAACTGAACTGTACTTTTTGCAAATTTACAATTTTTACTTTGTAACTACTGTAGGCCCAGGGAGAAGTGT
This sequence comes from Poa pratensis, assembly GCA_947311845.1. NCBI lineage: Eukaryota > Viridiplantae > Streptophyta > Magnoliopsida > Poales > Poaceae > Poa > Poa pratensis. The sequence continues at coordinate 38,421,279 of CAMZMU010000052.1, forward strand.
GATAAGCTATTCGAGCTTTTCAACGATCGGACGTGCAAATTTGCCAGTGTCGACATCAGGGGTGACAGGAGGGTCATGGAAAGAACCTGGGGTTTTACAATTCCAAGGAGGTACCATGTGGATATCCAAGATATCTACCACATAAAAGGGAAAGGACGCGATGGGAGGACTGGAATGGCTGACCTTGCAGGCGAACTCATCAACAAATCCTATTTAACCATGAAGACCGGGTTCCCAAAGATGGGCACGATCACTGGGTACAACAGCCACTTCCAGAGGTTAACATCAGATGCTGCTGTCGATGGGTTCGTCTCGTTCGAGCTGTACCGGTTCTTCAGTGCGCCAAAATCCTGGTTTGTCTCCAAAAACCAAAAGTACCACGGGTCATCCCCAGAGTATGTGCACCCTCAACATCTTCCAACACCAGCAGCAAGCGAAACAAGTGGGAGGATGACATCTATGCGGATGGCCGCAACAGGGGTGAGGGGTGGAACGAGGGCAAAGTGGGGGGCTGGTCCGAGTGGAAGTGAGCGGCACGAAGCCCTCGAAATGTAGTACTGTTTATATGTAGAGCTGAACTTAGTTTAGCCGTATGTGCATGCTTTTGTGTAGAATGTAACAGCTATCTGACTCATGTGGTTAAGCTCACATGTATGTGAGCAGTTTCAGTATGACGTGGTTTGGACGTAAGTACAATGTTGATGACCACTATAGTTCTTGCTAATGTGCTAATTCTGGAATGTTGCTCACATTTCTGAAAATTTGTTGATCATGATATGTGTTATCTGTTCATCATTTTGAATTTTGACGATCATGTCTAGTTTTGCGCATTTAAAGAACTTTAGCCGATTTCTGAAAAATTGGTTAAATTTGAACTACAAGTATGTTATAGCTTGCTGTAATTATTTTGAAAAAAAATACTTTTGGGGTACCCAAGTAGTGATTGTCTCACAAGGTCGTTGAAAAATCTGAAAGATTCGACACCTACGCATGAATAACCATGCCTGCAAATTTGACCTACTTTTGAAAAAAATCAAACTAAATGTAGAAAGTTCCAAAAAATTCTTTTTTCACAGGTACTACCCTTATGTCCTCTAGTTTCTGAGAAATAAATGAAATTAAATATGACAAGATCATAACACAACACTTGAAGTAGAGCACAATAGACTATGAAGATTCTAGAGCCTCAAGGGCAAATGTCTTCTAACAAGACCATATCCATAGCAACCTTCATGATAATGAGCTGAATTTTGGTACATGCAAGTTTTACTTAGAGAAATTTGAATGTTGGGAGCCTCCGTTGACATCCTTGATCAGCTGCTTGAATTGTCCATAACCGGGGACACGGCTAAGTACTTAGTTTTAACTATGCAGAGGTTGTGCACTTTCACCATTAGACCCAACAAACCCAAACTATCCTCAAGCACTCAAATTGTACTAAGGAAAAGGAGAGAGTTGAGACGAGACTTTTCAGAAGCATATTCCCCATCCCATACCGGCTTGACCCGTTCCACCTACATCCTCTACATCTGCTTGTCAAGCCGGGAGGACTCTACGCAACTTAATCCATCTAGCCAGAGCCCATATGACTAATGGATGCACGGTAGCAACTTCACTTAGAGAAAACATTGGTCCCTTTATTCCTGGGTGGCAATCCACAAATGAATATCCCTCGGGACAACACTCAACTCTAACAGCCAATCAAGCCCAAATCCACCCAGGTGTTCATTTAACTTAGTAGAATTTAGCTTTTCAATAAAACACTTTTGCATAGCATCAATAATTCTACTAAGTTATCAATAGGATTCTAGACACAACTAGTAAAAGGAGATAGTGGTTTTAGCATAGCAAATACTGTCCAACACATGCATATAAAGAAATACACTAAGTCATGCATAGAAATTACTTAGGAAATTTATGGGGGTGTGCCACTTGCCTTGGCAACAGGAGAACAGGTGTAGCAGTTGCAAAAGCCTTCGTCTCTCTCCGAAATTTCTAACAAGTCAAACAAATCATGAATAAACATACAATCATAAATGCAACACTTAGAAAAATATGACATGCATGAGATGCAACAAAACACAAGTCAACAAATCTCTAGCTCTTAATTTTGGTTAAGTCGTGCATGAGACAAAGTGCACTTTACACACAAAATTCTAAGTAAAAAGCATACTAAACCATTCCTTAAAGGGAATAAACAAAGAGGGATAGGAAGTGTAGAAAAAGATGGAGAAAAAGATGTAGTTGGTCTTCCAAGAATCTTCCCCTTGCTCCCTTATAGTTTTCTCCTTGATGTGATGACTTTATTGCAATTTGTGGACTTGATGGTTCTGAAGACTTGATGGTGTTGGCAGCAGACAGGTTGGTCTTGAGTATAACTTAGTCACCATGAAGTCTAAGAGAAGAAGGAAGAAAAAGAGAGAAAGGAAAGAAAGACTTAGAAAATGTAGGTGGTTGGTCTTCATGAACTTCTTCTTGATTTTCTTCTAAGTACTTTTACTTCTTGGAGATGCTTCTGGAGTCTTGTTTTCTTGGCCAAGTCCTTCATTGGTTTCCACTAATTCTAACTTAGTGGTTTTCGACTAGGAGGGTCAAAAGGGCTAACATGCATCCTCAAATTTTCTAAGGAGGAATGTCATGTAAGAAGTGCAAAATATTTCTAAGGACTTGATATGCATGCAATGCCATGAAAATTACTCTAAGAAATGCAAGGCAAGTAAGATGTTCCAAAAAAACTAAGGACCAAAGAGGTCAAACAATAAGTCAAAATAATTTCAAAGTAAGAGTTCATAAAATAAGGTGTTGGTATTTTTCTAAGGAAAAATACTTTAAAACAATGGGTGATAAAATTTTCTAAGGACAAACACTTGTCAAAATAACACTTAGGAAAATATTCTATAACAACTAAGTTTTCAAGATGCTAAATTTTTCTAAGGAAATAGTGTTGTCAAAATAATTATCAAATATTTTCTAAGGAGAAAATTACTTTGTTTGGAGAGGTAAAATATTTTTAAGTACCTTTTGTAACTAAAGTGATCAAAATATGACTAAGTCATTTTATTGGTCGAATAGATGAGGAAAAATAATTTTAATCCATTTTAATTATTAAAATAACACCTAAAAAGCATTTAATCAATATTACTTACAAAAATCATAGAAAATACTTTTACAAAATAGTAGAGCAGTCCTACGGCCAATACTTAGGCATACAAATTTATAGCAAAAGAGTTTGATCAAAAATCAATTTTTAATTTGAAGTTATGTTCAAAATACTATTAAAGCCACTTTTGAAATATCCAAATGCAAACAAAGCTATAGATTGATGAATGCATGCATGAATTTTCTTTTCAAAGCAAAATACATAATAGTTTTCAAAAGTTTTAAATTTTTTCTGATTTTTCAACTTTTTGAAAAACTTGGGATGTTACAGACTACCACCCTTAAAAGGAATCTCGTCCCCGAGATTCGGGAAGGCTAGCAAAAAGGTTGTGACTAGGATATCTGGGTGGCTACCACCCTTAAAAGAAATTTGTGTTGGTAGTAAAATTTCTAGTGGCAATATTACCACCTTAACACCATTACATTGACTCTGGTCCTAATTGGCTAACTCCCCATGAAGTCTCTCTCGGTGTCTTCATTTCTGATCCCACACTGATATCTGATCCTCTTCTTATCCGGTGTAGTGAGCATGACCACTTTGCTGGCTTGATCTATCTGACCATTATATTTGGACATCCAGTCCTTGCCTATGATTATATCAAAGCCTTGCAGGTCCAACACAAACAATTCGCTTGGAAAATTGTGTGTCTCAATTCCCAGGGTCATATTTTGGCATACAGGGTTTGCGGGCCTCTTCCCTTCTATAGAGCTTAGTCTGATGGGTCTTTTAAGTCTTCGATTGGAGATCTTATTTTTACCCACAAAGTCTTTTGATATGAATGAATGTGTTGCTTCTGCATCAAAAAGTACTAAGGCAGGATAGGAGTTGATCAACAATCCTTCAATAGCTGGGTCTGGTTTCTTGAGGGCTCTCTCCATGTTTACAGAGAACACATATCCCTTTCGGAACTGAATTGGTTTGGTCCCCTTACTAATCTTCTTTTCTGGACAATTTCGGGAATAGTGTCCCATTTCCTTGCATTTGAAACACTCTATCTGACTGAGGTCCTCCATATTGGGTTTGGGGTGCAGATTCTGACTACTGTTTTCTCCCATAAGGTGCTCATCTCTGAGTTCATAACCCTCTTCCATATGGATATGGTTCACATATCCTTTATCAAAAGGATTTGGCTTGACAGCTGCTTCGGCCCCTTTCTTTTCTGGGCACTCAGTGGAGTAGTGTCCTTGCTTCTTGCAGATGTAGCAGGTGATATGATTGATGTTTTTCTTGGGTTCCACATTTGGACGGTGATTGTGATTAGGAGCATCGTGTCCGTTTCCCTTGTGGTCTCCATTGCTTCCCTTGAATCCACCATTGTGATCATGATGCTTGTGGTGGCTTCCTCCACTAGGGTGGTTCCCATGTTTGTGATCATAGTTCACATCAGGAGTAGAGTGCTTCTTGAATGAAGGCTCGGAATGATGTTTACTGATACTCAGATTTCTCTTTCCGTTTGTAGTCTTCCTGATGCTATCCTCTAGTATGATTGCTTGGTCCAATAGGGCCTGATAATCCGAGGCGTATGCGACTGTGAAAGGGACTTTCATCTCGTCACACAGTCTCTTGAGAAAATTTTCCTTCATCTTCCCATTTGTGTCTATGTCTTCAGAAGCATAGCGAGACAATGCATAGAAGTCATCTCTATACTCCTTAAGTGACCTGTCCCCTTGCCTCAGGTTTCGGAACTCTCCTTGCTTCAAGTTCATAATGCCCGAAGGAATATGAGCATTACAAAAGTCTTCCTTGAAATTTTCCCAAGTGAAGGTGTCCAGAGGGTGAGTGATCTGATATGTTTCCCACCATTGGGCGGCTGGTCCCTCCAGGAGAAGGGCGGCAAACCTTACCTTTTCAGCATCATCACACTCACGTGTAACTAGATCCTTTTGCACAGAGCGCAGCCAATCATCAGCCACAACTGGCTAAGCTGCATTGGGGAACTTGTTAGGCCCGAGCCTCAGAAATCGGGCAAGTCTGTCCACTTGGGGCGATGGTGATGGAGGTGGCGGTCCATTCTGATTGGCCATGAACCGAGCCATCATAGTCATCATCTGGGTTTGTGCTTCCATCATCTGCTGCATCATAGCTTCAGTGTTGTTGTTGTTGTTGTTGTTGTTGTTGTTGTTGTTGTTTTCAGGTGCACGACGGGGAGGCATCTGTGGTTTAAGCATAGATGAGCAAGAGATAGACAGATCTAGGAGAAATATTCCTACCCATACAAGCAAATTGACACAAACAACCACACATGATAAAAACTCACAATTTTTTTTGAGAAAAGCAACTAGTCGTCTTTGGATCGAAGTACACCTAGGATACGGGGAAACAATATGATTGTACTGCCATATCACAATTTGATAGGTCAATACATCAACATGGTTTCTTTATTCTAATACATAAGGAGGGGTCTAGTCTATCTCCTTCCTGAGTGCATCGAGTTCCTCCTCTATATCCTTGAGTTCATCAAAGTACTTCTGGGTGTTGTGAAGTCTAAATTGAAGTCTTCTTCCAAGGTTCTCTATGGCCTCCCATGCTGCACTTCTTGCGGAATCAAAGAATGATGTTCGAATTATTGGGTTTGTGAACATGCAGCAACCTTTGGTCTTGTGATCATCGTCTTTGTTCTTGTATATATGTAGTTGCACCCACCAGTACTCTTGACCTTCACCCACGAAAGGAAATCCTTTGTAGACTGCTTCTCCTTCAAGTCCCATACTCAACATGAGGTCCTTCAAAGTTTTTGGAAACTCGGTCTCACATTCCAAGGTCATGGTCATAGCTGGACCCTTCTTGAGTGATCCAATGAGGAGGGACATCTATAAATAAGAGAAGGCATTTAGAAAGCGAATAGTTAAGAAGTTAAAAGAATGATATCAAAAAGTTTTAGATGAAGAACAAATAAGTCTTTTTTTGTCCTATGGGCTTTCTTATTTCTAACCAAGGGTTTCGAACCTACAGGCAACACAGTGCTCTGATACCATCTGTAGCGTACCTGCACTTAAAATATGGCATGGTACCTGTGTATAGTGCAAACCCCTGGATCGTTTCATTTGCACACACAGTTTAAGATGAATATCACAACATTGTATCAGTTATTACACGAATGATCCAGACTTGGTAAAATAAATGGTTTGTTACAACTTTGCATAGCTTAAAGCTAGCTTAAAACAATAAAGCAGCGGAAATAAATCTTCAATGAGCCTCCATCTTCATGATGCACCACAGGCGAAAACATGTTGGTTGCAGACTCGAAACCCAAACGTAGTCCTTACTCATCGTCAGAAAATTCTGCAAACAATAATAATTTGCAACAGAGTGGGTCAGATTCCATTAAAAATGGATCTGGCAAGTGACACTATGTGGACACTTAATGGAATAACTCAAATAACCTATATGCATATTTGGCTGGTGGAGTTCAAGGCTATTTTGCGTAAAGCCAATTTTGCCTAACACTTTGTAAAACTTTTCTTCAAAAATTGAGACAAGTATGGCATGAAAATCATAGTCTCATCTACCCTTGTTCACCCATCAAGTTTTACTTAGAGAAATTTGAATGTTGGGAGCCTCCGTTGACATCCTTGATCAGCTGCTTGAATTGTCCGTAACCGGGGACACGGCTAAGTACTTAGTTTTAACTCTGCAGATATTGTGCACTTTCACCATTAGACCCAACAAACCCAAACTATCCTCAAGCACTCAAATTGTGCTAAGGAAAAGGAGAGAGTTGAGACGAGACTTTTCAGAAGCATATTCCCCATCCCATACCGGCTTGACCCGTTCCACCTACCTCCTCTACATCTGCTTGTCAAGTCGGGAGGAGTCTACGCAACTTAATCCATCTAGCCAGAGCCCATATGACTAATGGCTGCACGGTAGCAACTTCACTTAGAGAAAACATTGGTCCCTTTATTCCTGGGTGGCAATCCACAAGTGAATATCCCTCAGGACAACACTCAACTCTAACAGCCAATCAAGCCCAAATCCACCCAGGTGTTCATTTAACTTAGTAGAATTTAGCTTTTCAATAAAACACTTTTGCATAGCATCAATAATTCTACTAAGTTATCAATAGGATTCTAGACACAACTAGTAAAAGGAGATAGTGGTTTTAGCATAGCAAATACTGTCCAACACATGCATATAAAGAAATACACTAAGTCATGCATAGAAATTACTTAGGAAATTTATGGGGGTGTGCCACTTGCCTTGGCAACAGGGAGAACAGGTGTAGCAGTTGCAAAAGCCTTCGTCTCTCTCCGAAATTTCTAACAAGTCAAACAAATCATGAATAAACATACAATCATAAATGCAACACTTAGAAAAATATGACATGCATGAGATGCAACAAAACACAAGTCAACAAATCTCTAGCTCTTAATTTTGGTTAAGTCGTGCATGAGACAAAGTGCACTTTACACACAAAATTCTAAGTAAAAAGCATACTAAACCATTCCTTAAAGGGAATAAACAAAGAGGGATAGGAAGTGTAGAAAAAGATGGAGAAAAAGATGTAGTTGGTCTTCCAAGAATCTTCCCCTTGCTCCCTTATAGTTTTCTCCTTGATGTGATGACTTTATTGCAATTTGTGGACTTGATGGTTCTGAAGACTTGATGGTGTTGGCAGCATCTAGGTTGGTCTTGAGTATAACTTAGTCACCATGAAGTCTAAGAGAAGAAGGAAGAAAAAGAGAGAAAGGAAAAAAAGACTTAGAAAATGCAGGTGGTTGGTCTTCATGAACTTCTTCTTGATTTTCTTCTAAGTACTTTTACTTCTTGGAGATGCTTCTGGAGTCTTGTTTTCTTGGCCAAGTCCTTCATTGGTTTCCACTAATTCTAACTTAGTGGTTTTCGACTAGGAGGGTCAAAAGGGCTAACATGCATCCTCAAATTTTATAAGGAGGAATGTCATGTAAGAAGTGCAAAATATTTCTAAGGACTTGATATGCATGCAATGCCATGAAAATTACTCTAAGGAATGCAAGGCAAGTAAGATGTTCCAAAAAAACTAAGGACCAAAGAGGTCAAACAATAAGTCAAAATAATTTCTAAGTAAGAGTTCATAAAATAAGGTGTTGGTATTTTTCTAAGGAAAAATACTTTAAAACAATGGGTGATAAAATTTTCTAAGGACAAACACTTGTCAAAATAACACTTAGGAAAATATTCTATAACAACTAAGTTTTCAAGATGCTAAATTTTTCTAAGGAAATAGTGTTGTCAAAATAATTATCAAATATTTTCTAAGGGAGAAAAATTACTTTGTTTAGAGAGGTAAAATATTTTTAAGTACCTTTTGTAACTAAAGTGATCAAAATATGACTAAGTCATTTTATTGGTCGAATAGATGAGGAAAAATAATTTTAATCCATTTTAATTATTAAAATAACACCTAAAAAGCATTTAATCAATATTACTTACAAAAATCATAGAAAATACTTTTACAAAATAGTAGAGCAGTCCTACGGCCAATACTTAGGCATACAAATTTATAGAAAAAGAGTTTGATCTAAAATCAATTTTTAATTTGAAGTTATGTTCAAAATACTATTAAAGCCACTTTTGAAATATCCAAATGCAAACAAAGCTATAGATTGATGAATGCATGCATGAATTTTCTTTTCAAAGCAAAATACATAATAGTTTTCAAAAGTTTTAATTTTTTCTGATTTTTCAACTTTTTGAAAAACTTGGGATGTTATAGTACCTCAGATATAAGAACATTTAAAATCAACATCACTTTCTATAGAAGGAAACATCCTACAATATGTGTTATCTGACATATTGTGCGCCATTTCAAAAAACCACAAGTATATTTTTTATTTCACAAACAAAATAAAAAACCACAAGTGCGGCACACGTGGCCGAATGGGCGGGAGACGCAGCGTCCCTTTGGGAACACACGCCTTTATTTCGCGCACCGCCCCCCTCTCTCTCTTCCAATCCTATCACTAGCTCGCTCGCTCTCGATCTCACTCTCCTTCGTTCTCTCTCACTGTTGGAGGTTTCTCCTCCGCCGGTACATCGACAGCACTGTGGCGACCATCTTCGGTGGGAGAAGAAGGCCTGGCATCCTCTTCCTCCCTGGGCAGGTAGGATCTTCATAGGCCCTTTCGAGGTGACCGCGCGCGTCGTCCTCGCGTCTTTCAGGGCTATCTTCGTCAATGGTGGTAAGATGATATGTAACCCTCGTATGCCTTGTATAGTTGTATGCATCTTAGATCTGTAGATCGAGATCTATTTATCTGCGTAGTAGGACCTGCATGGTAGATCTACATGTTTTTACAGATCAATATTCGTCTCTGCTTCGTTTTTCGCCCGTAGTGGTCGATTTGGTATATGGCAGATTAAACTTGAGATATTTGGCACGCATAGTTCATCTATTCCCACAAGGATTTCGATCGGTTAGGTTTTAATACCGTAACCGATTTGGTGTTTCGGGTAGAATGTGCTTAGATTTGGGTATTTTCGGGTTCATTGCTTAGATGTTTTGTTTTGCTAGCTGATACCGTAGAAGTGATAGCCTTCAGTAGCTACCTGAAATGAAAAGTATACGGGGTTAGGTTGTGCCTCGAAGTGCAGAGTATGTAGTAAGTGGAAGACGTGTTTTCCCCACGAGGGTGACTCGAGGGTTTAATATCGAACTCTCGGGGAATCAGTAGTGAAAGATCTATCTCCCTATCCTTCTTTTGGTCACCTACAAAACAAGGTTAATTGTTTTGGTCCTCAACCTCACATGTGGTTGTCAAGCACAAGGTGTATGAATGATATCAATATAAATATTCAATGCAAACAAGAAATAAATATGCAATGGTGGTCGATGAATGTGCAAGGATGATGATAACAATGATAAATGATATATTTGGGTTTTTTATGATGAATGCAAGATGGAAAAGTTTTTTTTGTATTTTCAGATTTAATAATGGCAGAAAATGGAAAAGTGGTAAAAGTGGGTTGAAAGGTGTTTCTTATGATTAAATATGGACCGGGGTTCATGGTTTCACAAATGCACTCTCTCTTTTAATGGTGTGGCAGACAATGGACACATAGAGTTGACATATGAGATTGCAACACAAAGTTTGATATCAAGTTACTAATTATATGGGCATCACGTCCTAACATAGAGATCTTTTGGTTATTAATCTCTCTTATACTCCACCAAGATGCGAACTAAATCATAACAGCTTAGTAATTAAGATAATTCAGAGTATAGCTTTAAGTATCATGACATGAAGTGAAAATAAGAACATGCTAGATCTAGTCATAGAGTAGTGGCGATGGTCACACCCACATCTCCGGTAGCATGGTATTTTTGTTTATCCCTAGTGAGGCAACAAAGTAAGGTAAACACCCAAGTGGATCGCGATATTTCAGTTGTCAACTTACCGCACTCACCACCCCCCGTTACTCCAACTAATGCACACATCACCCCACACACGCCCTCATAAACATGCTTGATCATAACAAGTATATAAGAACAGGGTACATAATATGCATCTATACTCATAACTGAAACAAACATTGCAATCTCAAACATATATTAACTCATAAAAAGATCCACCACATAGGAATTACATATATGACCGTAATCATGTTCAGCAGCTCATACAGTACTAATTAGTGAAGCTCAAAGAGAGGAGAGATACATATGTTACTTCCACAAACCCATAGTCCAGAGGTGGACTACTCCCTCTTCATGATGGAGATGGTGGAGATGTCGATGGAGAAGATGGAGACCACGCCGTCAGCGCTCCGCCGGAGTTTTACCCCTCCAATCTGCAGCTCCAGATCTTCGTTTTCGTGTTTCTGTGATATGGCGGCGCTTGTTTTCGAGAACGCCGTGGGACTTCTTTTATAGGCGTTTTTAGGTCAAGACGAAGGCGGTGGAGAAAAGATCGACGGCTGCGGAGCTCTGAGGCCCAAAATGGTGGGCCCCACGCGGCCAGGTACAGTGGCCGCGTGGGCCACCCCCTTTTGGCCTTCCGGGCTCCGTTTGCTTGATTCCTTCGCTCCTACGTCTTCTTCCTTCCAAAATAATGACCTCCGTATTTTTCCATATTTTTCTGACGACGTTTGGGTCCCTGAAACATAAAAGGAAAAATAGGGTTTTCTGCCTGCGCAAGGTTAATTCCATAAAAATAGGAAACAATTATTTTATTTCCTAAAATCATTAAATAACAGTGGTATAACCCTTATATGATGCAAATATGATTGGAATATGAGTGATATAGTGCAAAGTTCATGTATGCATTTTACATGCATCACTAGCTTAGTTCATTTTTGTCCAGGTTCCAATGCCAATGAAAGCAGAAAACATGGAGGTCTGCAATGACGAGGAGCGTAACTGCATTGCTGATTACACTCATCATGATGAAAACGTTGATAAAATCTGCTTCAGTAGAGAATCTGATCCTGATTCTGAATCAGATTCGGATTATGAATCTGAAAGTGATAGTGATGAGGAGGGCCTACGCATTGTTACAACTAGGGGTAAATCTAAACTTGGATTGTAAAAATTGAATTCATCTATTCAAAAATGTACTACTCTCTAAAATTTACTTTTCTTTCACGTAGGTCCTTATCAGGGGAATAAAGATTTCGAAAAGCACATATATTATGGCAACCATATGGGTTTATCACTGAGAAGGCTCAAATTTCTCAAGAGACAAGTCTCTAAGAAAAAACCTGACATACCTTTTTATGTCTGCCAGATCACCTCCTCTGCAGTAAAGGGGAGGAACCCCAAGATGGTGAGAACTTTGACATTCTTTTAATATCTCATTTCGCCAATCGACACACCATGAACTGATCGCTGATTTCTTTTACTTTTAGTACTTTTCAATGGATTACAGTCATAAATTCCTCAAGCAATATCTACATAAAGAAAGACCTTTGCGTGTCACTAACGAGGAATAGAAAGGTTCTCGTCAAGTAAGGATATCGATGAGTGAGCATGACGGGTGTGCGGTCATAACTACAAACTGGGCAATTGTTGTCAAGGACGCCCAAATCCTACGAAAAGAAATGGTTATCTTCTGGTTTAAGGAAGATGGACATGGTGAAAGTGCATGGTTGCCCCCATGCGTGGTTTTGGTAATTAATGACAATTCTTATGGACTAATGTTTACATTGAGATATTCTTATAGGAGTTCATGTGTTGGACTCTTGAAGATGACATGATGACCAATGCTCTATTCAAGGGTTTATATGAAGAATGGTCATGTATAGAGTTGAGCTCATTGCAAGTATGGCTTGGAAAAGAAGATTGAGTGAACAATCATGTTTACCTCCAAGCCATCATACATATCAAGAGAAGAAGATGAAGTGCAAGTTCAATATGATGCATATCGGAAGATATCATTTGATTGAAGCTTGCAAAGGAGACATGAAGACGGAGCTTAGCGAGGCCCTCCCATAATGGAGTATGGGGGAGCATTTGGAGAAGTCTTCATCAAGCATGTGCTAGCAAGCACAATGAAGAAAGGCGTTCCAACTTGAGAGAGTCAAGATCATCATCATCGAGCTCAAGTGGAATGCGCAAGGCAAAGGTATGATCTTGATAGGTTTTCTATTTTACCGGTCTCATGTTGTTAGTGGGAGACCGGGTTGTAGGATAGACGGCGTACTATCAAGAGGGGCTCTCAAGTGAGTAACTTGATCACATCTTTGTGGAGAGCTCAAACCTTTACCCTCTTGGCATTTCATCTTTCTTGGTTCTTATGTGGCTTTTCTCCTTGTTGGGTTTTGGTTCTTGTCGTGATCTTCATGACAGGCCCAAGTTCTTCGAAAACGGATTTCTTATGGAAAACTTGTTGCTTTTTCGTGTTGGAAATATTATCGGTTTATCCTTGAGGAATGTTCCACACCTTCCAATGAGTGCCAGGAACAGCTTCCCGCTGCGAGTGCACATACGTAGAGTGGCCTGCGACGGGAACCGCACCGCGAACTCCGACTCGGACATCCGGCTAACCTGCCAGTCCCACAGCTCATCCAAGTTCTTGAGTTCATCTGCCAGCTGCCGGATGGACAGCGGCTCCGCGGTGAACTGGATGACGGCCGCGAACACCTCTCCCTGGCCACGGGGCTGGATAGGGTCCACCTCGATAGCGAAAAAGCCCCCACCGGCGATGGCATGCCCCATGGTCTGCAACCGGAGCGTGTTGCCGCGGGTCGGGCAGTTTGCCGAGGCGTGACCCTCCTCGCTGCACAGCACACAGAGGGGCTCGAAAGTACACTCCTTCTGGTAGTGCCCTTGACGTCCACACTTGAAGCATTCCGCACCACCACCAGCCCCAGCCGGCGGCGCCGCCACCTCCTTGCTCTTCTGCTTGCTCGCAGCTGGGCCCTGAGACGCCCCATTGGCCGCCTTGGCCTTGGGCGGCAGATTCCTGGGTGCACCCCGGAAGCCCTGCTGCTGAGACGAGCCAGCGCCCCTCGCTGCCTCCGCCTTCTCCTTTTGCTTCCTCCTCTTTTCCTGCTCCAGCCACCACGGCGGAGGGGGACCCCAGTCCTCCCTTCCCGCCGCCGGCCGCTGGTTCCTCTGGTCATCCTGCTGCCTCCGGCCGCCGCCACTACCGCCGCCGCCCCCGCTGCTTCCACTGCCGCCTCCACCTTCCTTGCGCCCCTCACCACTACCGCCATCGTGACGGCGCTTGTTACGCCTGTCGCCACCGCGCTCCGCACCCCGGTCCATCGCCACCACCTCCGCAAAGGAGCTCGAAAGCCTTGGAGGGGAAGGGGAGAGAAAGAGGGTTCGATGCGGGAGCAGGCGCCGCCTCCACACCTCTTCTTCTGAAGCTGGGAACCCTAGGTGGGGGTGGACGCAACCTAAAGGAACCCATAGCCAGCTGCCTCTCGGAATGGGCGAGGCCGGCCCAGACGGCGTGGACGCATACGGCCTAGGCCCCCCTAACTCCTCAAAGGGCCCAGGCCCAAAACCCCCCAAGCACGCTTTCGACCTGAGCAGCAACATCGGATGGGCCAGGTCAGGGGCCGGCCCCACACACACGCCCAGCTCCAGCCCATCACCACGGCCCACCACTGGCCCGCAAGCCCCCTGCCCCTCCGCCTCCGCAGGAGTAGGGTTCTCCGATTCCAACGCCGCCGCCGGCTTCCCTCCGGCGGGTTTCTGCGCTGACCTTGCCGGCCTATACGGCGGGACCTCCTGAGCCGGAGAGGAGCTCGGCTCCGAGCGCGGTCGACTGGGAGGACCTCCCTCCAGCCTCCACGGCCGACACCGCCCGCTGGATAGCTCCTCCTCCGCAGAAATTTCGAGCCTTTACCTCCGGGCGCAAAAGCTCGACGGCGCGAATGACGGAGAGAGCCCCCCAGCTCCTCCGCACGCGCAATGAAACCCTCGAGAGTGGCCCGAGCCGGCGGCCGGCGTGGAGAAGCAGAGCCGTCCCGCTCCGCCCTCGCCTCCCCGTCCGCCTCCTCCCCCGAGAGCTCAGAGACATCCCCGTCCTCCGGCAGCTCCGACAGCGCCCAGAAACGCCCCCCGCCCATCCCCTCCCCCGGGGATGGCACCGAGCATAGACCGCTCGCCGCAGCGCGCCGACCCGCCGCCGGCGTCGAAGGCGGCAAGGTGCTGCCTTGGGAATCGCCATTCAAATCGCCCAAGCCTGACCGTACCCCCATTCACTCTATCTCCCTCGTTTTCTAATTCAAATATCAAGTACGTAACTTGATTTCCTAATTTCAGTTACTCCGGTCCTTGAGCTGCTTGATGGTACCAATCGATCACGTCACATCCTGCTGCCACCCATAGTATAACCTGCGATGATCTCCTAACTGCAGTTACCTACTTGATTGCTTTTCTTTGCGCCTCACCCATCATATTAAGGTAGGTTTTCCACACGGTATCAACCTACAGGCTACAGATAAGAGCCTTAAACCCAATGCTGATATCATGATCTAATGGAAATCTAATCAGCTTGATTGTTATATCATTTTTCTCTTTATTAAGCCCTATGAAGATTGTAGCGCTCGCTGCTGCCATGGCGTTGGCATGTATGGTTGATTGAACTTCAGCACCATAAGAACTAATTGGTGCCCAGATTATGAGGCCCCAGCAAACAGAGATCCTGAGACATTTATTTGTTTTCTATATCCATTGTTCTTCAATATCACACATCGAATCTGAAAGTGGTAACTGAACGATGTGTTTCCATTATTTACATGTTGAAGTAGTGATACACTTTGTCTAGCCACCAAATTAATTGTAGATAAGTACTAACACATAACATTTCTGTCTTTTTCTTTTTTGTTTAAGGCTAAAGATTATTTGATGCCATCTTTACTACCTATGTACAGATGTCGGATTGGATTTAGAAATTTCAGTCAGCAAACCAATCACGCTGGTAAGAAACAATATCTTTTATTTATTAAGTTCTACTTATAATGACTGCACTTCTAATTTTGCATTTGTATGGCAGTGACACATCTTGCGTCCTGTAGCAAGATTATATTATCTACTCATGAAAGCTTATGAACGGAGGTACCAGATGCAGCCTTCTCATACTTAATCCTTCTCTTTTTAGAATCATCTCATATTTTTATATGATGCTTAAAAAACTCATGAATTCAGATTTTTTCCCCTCATTCAACGCAAGTAACGAATGTCATAAAGCCCATATTGCCATCTTTATCTTTCCATATTTCTAACAATTTTAAAATCACATGGTCACTTCCACAACTTAGTGTTCTTTCTGTTTATTTAGGACCATTTTTTACTCAGAATATTTTATCCTTCTTCTGTTTTCACCATCGTATATTTTCCATGTTGCATTCTAATTCATATTTGCTGCAGAGTTTAACCCGTTCTCTTTCATTCCAGGAGCATGGACTTTTTAAATGTATATTTTCCATGTTGGATTCTAATTCATATTTGTTGCAGAGTTTAACCCGTTCTCTTACATTCCAGGAGCATGAAAAACAATCTAATGTAGGTATATCATCCAAACTTGGTATTCATAATAAGATAATGTCCTCACTGCTTGACCTCAAATTCTTTGTCATGTTTTCTGCACCAAAATAGATATAACTATGTATCGCAGGGGGAAGACTTACTTTGAGCACACGGATTATTCGCCGCCTTAGGTACACGCCTCCGCTGTCTCCACGAGCGTCTCACCCACGTATCGCTCAATCGCTCAAAACCTAAAAAATGATTTCCGTGTTGCGTCCTCTTATTCCTTTCCGCCGCCGGCCGCCGATTTTGCCTGCCACCTACCGAGTCGATCGTGCTCATCACAGATGGAGATCGGTTGACAGATCGATCCTTCAAATCCCGCCCAGGTGCGTCTCTTATACGCTCCCACACTGCCGGCTGCCGATTGCTACTGCGGGAAGTGCAATGAACACATTGACATTAGCTGACCGATCGATCCTGCTCTAAGCCTCTCAGGTTTGTCCAACGTGAGCATGCATTAACGTGATGTGATAGACAGTAGAGCATGGCATATATTGGTGCTGAACTATGGCTTTGCCTTTCATTTCCTAATTAAGATGGGTTTCATCAGCATATTCATCATGTTTGCACTCATCGACTTAGTCTTCATACTGGAGCTATCCGATTGCTCCAGTTTTTGTTTACCAAGTCAGATTAGTACGGTAAGTTTCTTTGCACTAAAAACAACTCACGATCTACATGAATATTTGACTTCCTTTTTATAGGTGAGCTCACATTTTCGATCAGTACCATCAAGTCAGTTTTTCTGACGATCACGATTTCTGAAGCGAGGACCACTTTTGCCGTATGTTCCTGTACTTTTCTGAATTGGTACCAACCTCAGTAATATCAAGTATTTAAATATAAGGCCTAAGCCCAGTTTTATATATAAAGCCACAACCCACATAAGCATTCGATACAACTTCCAGGAAGACTCCGAAACCACGTCCCCCAAAACGCAGCACACCCACCTCAGGCCCAGATTCAAAAAATATTACAGACATTAAGCTAAAAGTCTGGACTGCCACATCCCGGCAGTGAAACAAGGCTAGCTAGGAGAAACCACACTCAGCCTATCGAGTAGCTCCCTAATAGCATCCATCGCCCCGTCCGCCAACGCCCGGTCCTTCGCCTTGATCAACGGCCTCCATCTCTGCATGTGTATAATCATTTGAAACATGACATCAGCCGGTCTGGATATAATCTTGTCTTCAATAGTAAGCTTGTTGCGGACATTCCACAACGCCCAGCTTTGGGCCGCGAAGGTGAACCAAACTATTCTACGGTATGAGCCTGTCAGCCCATGCACGATAGAGAGGAAATCCCTGGCCCCGGCCGGGTTCCAGGCGCATTTAAGGAGTTCCCTAACTCCTGCCCACATGAATTTCGCAATAGGGCATTTGAAGAAGATGTGGTTACAATCCTCCACCTCTCCACAAAGTGCACAAGACCCATCCGATGGGCCTTGGCGCTTGGCCACCTGCTCACTACAAGGCAGCCTTCCCCGGATCATTTGCCATAAGAAGACCTTGATCCTAGGGGGCACAGCCGTACGCCACACCTCCTTGAAGTGAGTGACGGCCGCCCCATGGGACAGACGCAGATACATGGAGCGCGTAGAGTAACACCCCGATGCCTCCATACTCCATGATATCTCATCCCTCCCACGGGCGAGCGGGAAGAAATGAGTTTCCCTAATCAAGTTATCCCATTCTACCTTTTCCGCCAGCCCCAGCTGTCTTCGAAAAACCAAGTGCCAACCTCTCTCATTGCGGGCGTCGGCCACGGAAATGAAGGGTGCCGCACAGCAAGCGAACAAGCGAGGGAAGCGATCCCTAAGGGGGGCAGGCCCCGACCACCAATCCATCCAGAATTGGGTTGCCCTTCCGTTGATCACCCTATGCTTTGCGCCCAGCTTGAAATACCACTTCAGTTTCTGAAGGGAACGCCAGAATTGCGAGCCCGATGAGGGGACTCCGAGCGCAAAGATGTCTCTTTCGCCTAGGTACTTGGCTTTGATGAGGTCTACCCAAAGACCCTCGCTACCCTGGTAGAGCTTCCATACCCATTTGAGCATGAGGGCAATGTTCATAATCTTGGTGTTGAGGATCCCCAAACCCCCGTATTCCTTAGGTTTACACACCGTTGCCCAGTCCACCATATGGTATTTCCGCTTGTCACCGATTCCTTCCCAAAAGAACCACGACCGAACTCTATCCATTGCAGAGTGCGTTGAGTCATACAACATGTATAGACTCATAGCGAAAAGGGATAAGCTCGATATGCAAGAGTTGGTGAGCTCAAGTCTCCTGACCGACGCCAAAAATAGGCCCTGCCAAGGGTCAACTCGATGCGTCACCTTCTCAATGAGGAACTCCCAGTCCACCACCTTGAGTCTCCTATCACTCACCGGGAGCCCCAGATAGGACAAAGGAAAGGAGCCCAACTTGCAATTCAACATATTAGCAAGCCTAGTCTTGTCCAGACTTGGGTCCCCTAACACCACCACCTCACTTTTGGAGAAGTTGATTTTAAGCCCAGACATATTCTCGAAACACAAGAGAATAATCTTGAGGTTCGCGATTCCCAACTCGCTAGGCTCAATCATAATCAACGTATCATCCGCATATTGGAGATGCGTCACCCCCCTGGGATAAGGTGTGGCACCACCCCCTGGATATGCCCTGCCTCATTGGCCCGACCTAGCATGGCTGCCAATGCATCGACCAGGAAATCAAAGAGGATTGGGGAGAGAGGATCGCCCTGTCTCACTCCCCTCTTGTTTCTAAAGTAGGGACCAATTTCCCCATTCACATTGATCGCCGTTTGGCCCCCCGAGACCAATTGCATAAGGCGATGGACCAACATGTCCGAGAATCCCTTAAAACGCAAGACCTCTCGAAGAAAATCCGAATTAACCCGGTCATAGGCCTTCTCAAAGTCCAGCTTCAGAAGCAAGCCCCCAAGCTTCTTCGAGCGTAACTCGTGGGTAATCTCATGGAGAGCTAGCACCCCCTCGTGAAGGGCCCTCCCTTTGATAAACGCCGTCTGACTCATATCAATCGTTCTATGTGCAAGCGGTGACAGACGGATAGCAAAGGCTTTCGCAATAAACTTGAAAATGACATTAATGAGTGCGATAGGTCGAAATTGCTTAATATTGTCCGCCCCCTTACCTTGGGAATCAGGGAGAGGATCCCAAAGTTCAGGCGGGAGACGTCCACCCTCCCAAGGGTGAAATCGTTAAGGATTTGGAGAACCGGGCCTTTCAGAACCTTCCAAAACTTTTGGAAAAACCCCACTGGGAGGCCATCCGGGCCCGGGGCTGAGTCAACCTTCATCCCTTGAAGGACCTCATCAAGCTCCTCCCCGGTGAATGTCCGCTCCAGCGCGACATTCTCCGCCGCGGAAATCCTTTTTTCCAACGGCCAGATGTCAGGACGCAGGGAAAAAGCCCTTTCCTCCCCTCCCGAGCCCATAAGCTCCCGATAGAACTCATATACATGCTCGAGAATGTCCCGTTGCTCCGATACCTCCCCCTGCGCTGTCACCAGCCTGGGTATCGAGCACTTCCTACGCCTGCCGTTCGCGATTGCATGGAAGTAGGCAGTGCATGAGTCACCCTTGAGAGTCCACTGGAGCCGGCTCCGTTGCCGCCAGTATTCCTCTTCGATCTTGTCAAAGGTGAGGACCTGGTCTTCCAGGTAGTAACGGAGGGCCCATTCCTCCTCGTCTAGGCCACCCCTGTCAGCCTTCAAGTCTAAACTCTCGACCTGCGCCATAAGGCTAGATCGGAAGTCCCTCTTGGCTTTCCCCAGGTTGGCTCCCCAACCTTTGAGAAACTGTCGGGCATGTTGTGACACCCATTGCCACACCTCAATGCTGCCCCGGTGAGGACCTCCTTCCCCTAAAAAGGAGTTTAACTTGCCCTCGACTAGCTCCCCAAAGCCAGCCACCTGAAACCACCAAGACTGGAACATGAAGCGGGCCGGTTTGATGCTCACCTCCTCCCCACTGCTAAACAGCAATGGAGTATGATCTGACCCAATCCTAGTGATGGAAGTCAGAGAGCATAGCGGAAAACAGGCCCCCCAGGCTGCCGAAGTGAACACACGATCTAGAACGCATCTAACCGGGTTAAGTTGCTTGTTGGTCCATGTGAAACGGGCCCCCGCCCTTCTGATCTCAATCAGCGACATGGCTGCGATGGCATCATTAAACCTATGGACGCGCGGCCAATTGATGTTGGCATTATTCTTGTCCCCCGCTCCTCTAATGAGGTTAAAGTCGCCCGCGACTACCAGCGGTAAGTTACAAGCCAGAACTTCTTGCTCGAGTTCCCCCAAGAACTCGTCTGTCCTGCTATGATCAGCCGGTCCATATACCAAAATGAAGCGCCACTTGATCTTGCAGTTCCGTTGCCAGATCGTGGCACTGAGGAAGAAGACCCCCTGCTTCCACTCCCCGACCTCGAAACAATCGTCACGGAAGCCCAGCAACAGACCCCCCGAGTGTCCATTGGCTGGTAGCCAGTTCCACACAAACTGACCACCGAGCTCTAAGCTACGTAGCTCAGGCCCCGAAAAATCTTGCCTGATTGTCTCTTGGAGACCAATAATGTCGACTTTTTCCTGTCGAATATATCTCTTGAGCTGGCCCCTTATACCAATATGTCCGAACCCTCTAATGTTATATATGAGTCCTTTCATTTGGATAAGAAGGTTTTGGAACGTCCTTTTCGCACCGAAATGGACGCTTTCCTTGTGCCCCTGCACTTGGGAAAGACTCGAGAGGAGGATGCCCCGACATCCCCTTCCCACGTAGCCTTTCCCACGGCCTCAGCCGAGGCGTGCTCATCCTCAGCCTCCCGAGCTGATTCAGCAGCCGCCTCCTGGGCAGCCTTAGCCGCACTCTCCCTCTGGGCCTTGCGGAAGTCGGCCTCCACCAAGGCTGCCTGTGCTAGCTCCTTAGCCCTTAGCATAGAAATGATCTCGCTAGGAGTTCCCGCGCTGGGGCTGAAGATGAGGCAGCAATCCTCTACCACGGAAGAAACATGCGAATCAGGAAGAACATCAAGAACCGAGAAAGCGTTACCTGTCTCCAGGTTCTTCTCCGCAGCGCGTCGCTGAGCCTTCTCCAGGACAGGCAGGTCCGCCTCAGCGCCCTTCTTCCTGGAGCTCTTCCTCACCGGGCCTGCCAGCTTGGCTTCTTGGCCCTGGAGTACGTCGCCGTCTCTTTGCCCTGGTCCAGGGACGGACTCGCCACCTCCTGCACCTGCTGGTTCAGCTCACCCCCATGCGCCTCCATCTGCTCCACCACCATCGAGTCGAGGTGCCGCCCATCAGTGACCTGCGAGCCCTCCCCAAGAGACCAATCCTCCACCGAGGCCTCAGGGATGGGAGAGGCCATCTTCCTCGCATTGTCACCCAGCTCGAGCGCAGAGGCCAGGATCTCCCTGGTTAGGTCCAAGTTGGATCCGAACTCATCAAACCGAGGACACAGAGAGCCCGAAGAGCCCCCACCGCCCCCTGCCGCAGCATCTAGGGGCTCCAGGTCACCCTGCGGGAAAACCTCCTTGTCCTTGCCCTTCACCTGAGCGCTAGCGCGCTTGGCACGGTCTTTCTCCCCTAGCCTGTTCCATTCCTCCTCGTCCGGCGTCTTGTCGTCGTCCTCATCCTCCTGGCTATCATCACCTGGCGGTGGCTGGCGCGGCGGAGGACCCCAGCCCCGCCCTCCCCACCAGCACGCCCCCCAAGCTCTGGCAGCACGTCGATGCTGTAGGGAGTACCATTCACCATCAGCTCAATGGTCCCCTTGAGCCTCTCCGGGAAGCGGCATTGGAACTGCATGCGAATCGGCTCCGTGTCATGCTTCCGGAGAGAAAGCTCGTCGACCGCAATCGGCCTCCCTAGCATTACCATCCCCGCCATCAGGCGCTTGACTTCCATCATCTCCTCCGGCAGCCCCGCCAGCTTCACCCAGACAGTTGGCCAGGCCGGCGCCGGGCGAGCACCCAGGAAAGCCTCCCGAATGTTGACCTCTCTCTTGCTGAGTGCCAGGAACAGCTTCCCGCTGCGAGTGCACATACGCAGAGTGGCCTGCGACGGGAACCGCACCGCGAACTCCGACTCGGACATCCGGCTAACCTGCCAGTCCCACAGCTCATCCAAGTTCTTGAGTTCATCTGCCAGCTGCCGGATGGACAGCGGCTCCGCGGTGAACTGGATGACGGCCGCGAACACCTCTCCCTGGCCGCGGGCTGGATAGGGTCCACCTCGATAGCGAAAAAGCCCCCACCGGCGATGGCATGCCCCATGGTCTGCAACCGGAGCGTGTTGCCGCGGGTCGGGCAGTTTGCCGAGGCGTGACCCTCCTCGCTGCACAGCACACAGAGGGGCTCGAAAGTACACTCCTTCTGGTAGTGCCCTTGACGTCCACACTTGAAGCATTCCGCACCACCACCAGCCCCGGCCGGCGGCGCTGCCACCTCCTTGCTCTTCTGCTTGCTCGCAGCCGGGCCCTGAGATGCCCCATTGGCCGCCTTGGCCTTGGGCGGCAGATTCCTGGGCGCACCCCGGAAGCCCTGCTGCTGAGACGAGCCAGCGCCCCTCGCTGCCTCCGCCTTCTCCTTTTGCTTCCTCCTCTTTTCCTGCTCCAGCCACCACGGCGGGGGGGACCCCAATCCTCCCTTCCCGCCGCCGGCCGCTGGTTCCTCTGGTCATCCTGCTGCCTCCGGCCGCCGCCACTACCGCCGCCGCCCCCGCTGCTTCCACCGCCGCCTCCACCTTCCTTGCGCCCCTCACCACTGCCGCCATCGTGACGACGCTTGTTACGCCTGTCGCCACGCGCTCCGCACCCCGGTCCATCGCCACCACCTCCGCAAAGGAGCTCGAAAGCCTTGGAGGGGAAGGGGAGAGAAAGAGGGTTCGATGCGGGAGCAGGCGCCGCCTCCACACCTCTTCTTCTGAAGCTGGGAACCCTAGGTGGGGGTGGACGCAACCTAAAGGAACCCATAGCCAGCTGCCTCTCAGAATGGGCGAGGCTGGCCCAGACGGCGTGGACGCATACGGCCTAGGCCCCCCTAACTCCTCAAAGGGCCCAGGCCCAAAACCCCCCAAGCACGCTTCCGACCTGAGCAGCAACATCGGATGGGCCAGGTCAGGGGCCGGCCCCACACACACGCCCAGCTCCAGCCCATCACCACGGCCCACCACTGGCCCGCAAGCCCCCTGCCCCTCCGCCTCCGCAGGAGTAGGGTTCTCCGATTCCAGCGCCGCCGCCGGCTTCCCTCCGGCGGGTTTCTACGCTGACCTCGCCGGCCTATACGGCGGGACCTCCCGAGCCGGAGAGGAGCTCGGCTCCGAGCGCGGTCGACTGGGGAGGACCTCCCTCCAGCCTCCACGGCCGACACCGCCCGCTGGATAGCTCCTCCTCCGCAGAAATTTCGAGCCTTTACCTCCGGGCGCAAAAGCTCGACGGCGCGAATGATGGAGAGAGCCCCCCAGCTCCTCCGCACGCGCAATGAAACCCTCGAGAGTGGCCCAAGCCGGCGGCCGGCGTGGAGAAGCAGAGCCGTCCCGCTCCGCCCTCGCCTCCCCGTCCGCCTCCTCCCCCGAGAGCTCAGAGACATCCCCGTCCTCCGGCAGCTCCGACAGCGCCCAAAAACGCCCCCCGCCCATCCCCTCCCCCGGGGATGGCACCGAGCATAGACCGCTCGCCGCAGCGCGCCGACCCGCCGCCGGCGTCGAAGGCGGCAAGGTGCTGCCTTGGGAATCGCCATTCAAATCGCCCAAGCCTGACCGTACCCCCATTCACTCTATCTCCCTCGTTTTCTAATTCAAATATCAAGTACGTAACTTGATTTCCTAATTTCAGTTACTCCGGTCCTTGAGCTGCTTGATGGTACCAATCGATCACGTCACATCCTGCTGCCACCCATAGTATAACCTGCGATGATCTCCTAACTGCAGTTACCTACTTGATTGCTTGTCTTTGCGCCTCACCCATCATATTAAGGTAGGTTTTCCACACGGTATCAACCTACAGGCTACAGATAAGAGCCTTAAACCCAATGCTGATATCATGATCTAATGGAAATCTAATCAGCTTGATTGTTATATCATTTTTCTCTTTATTAAGCCCTATGAAGATTGTAGCGCTCGCTGCTGCCATGGCGTTGGCATGTATGGTTGATTGAACTTCAGCACCATAAGAACTAATTGGTGCCCAGATTATGAGGCCCCAGCAAACAGAGATCCTGAGACATTTATTTGTTTTCTATATCCATTGTTCTTCAATATCACACATCGAATCTGAAAGTGGTAACTGAACGATGTGTTTCCATTATTTACATGTTGAAGTAGTGATACACTTTGTCTAGCCACCAAATTAATTGTAGATAAGTACTAACACATAACATTTCTGTCTTTTTCTTTTTTGTTTAAGGCTAAAGATTATTTGATGCCATCTTTACTACCTATGTACAGATGTCGGATTGGATTTAGAAATTTCAGTCAGCAAACCAATCACGCTGGTAAGAAACAATATCTTTTATTTATTAAGTTCTACTTATAATGACTTCACTTCTAATTTTGCATTTGTATGGCAGTGACACATCTTGCGTCCTGTAGCAAGATTATATTATCTACTCATGAAAGCTTATGAACGGAGGTACCAGATGCAGCCTTCTCATACTTAATCCTTCTCTTTTTAGAATCATCTCATATTTTTATATGATGCTTAAAAAACTCATGAATTCAGATTTGTTCCCCTCATTCAACGCAAGTAACGAATGTCATAAAGCCCATATTGCCATCTTTATCTTTCCATATTTCTAACAATTTTAAAATCACGTGGTCACTTCCACAACTTAGTGTTCTTTCTGTTTATTTAGGACCATTTTTTACTCAGAATATTTTATCCTTCTTCTGTTTTCACCATCGTATATTTTCCATGTTGCATTCTAATTCATATTTGCTGCAGAGTTTAACCCGTTATCTTTCATTCCAGGAGCATGGACTTATTAAATGTAAATTTTCCATGTTGGATTCTAATTCATATTTGTTGCAGAGTTTAACCCGTTCTCTTACATTCCAGGAGCATGAAAAACAATCTAATGTAGGTATATCATCCAAACTTGGTATTCATAATAAGATAATGTCCTCACTGCTTGACCTCAAATTCTTTGTCATGTTTTCTGCACCAAAATAGATATAACTATGTATCGCAGGGGGAAGACTTACTTTGAGCACACGGATTATTCGCCGCCTTAGGTACACGCCTCCGCTGTCTCCACGAGCGTCTCACCCACGTATCGCTCAATCGCTCAAAACCTAAAAAATGATTTCCGTGTTGCGTCCTCTTATTCCTTTCCGCTGCCGGCCGCCGATTTTGCCTGCCACCTACCGAGTCGATCGTGCTCATCACAGATGGAGATCGGTTGACAGATCGATCCTTCAAATCCCGCCCAGGTGCGTCTCTTATACGCTCCCACACTGCCGGCTGCCGATTGCTACTGCGGGAAGTGCAATGAACACATTGACATTAGCTGACCGATCGATCCTGCTCTAAGCCTCCCAGGTTTGTCCAACGTGAGCATGCATTAACGTGATGTGATAGACAGTAGAGCATGGCATATATTGGTGCTGAACTATGGCTTTGCCTTTCATTTCCTAATTAAGATGGGTTTCATCAGCATATTCATCATGTTTGCACTCATCGACTTAGTCTTCATACTGGAGCTATCCGATTGCTCCAGTTTTTGTTTACCAAGTCAGATTAGTACGGTAAGTTTCTTTGCACTAAAAACAACTCACGATCTACATGAATATTTGACTTCCTTCTTATAGGTGAGCTCACATTTTCGATCAGTACCATCAAGTCAGTTTTTCTGACGATCACGATTTCTGAAGCGAGGACCACTTTTGCCGTATGTTCCTGTACTTTTCTGAATTGGTACCAACCTCAGTAATATCAAGTACGTAACTTGATTTCCTAATTTCAGTTACTCCGGTCCTTGAGCTGCTTGATGGTACCAATCGATCACGTCACATCCTGCTGCCACCCATAGTATAACCTGCGATGATCTCCTAACTGCAGTTACCTACTTGATTGCTTTTCTTTGCGCCTCACCCATCATATTAAGGTAGGTTTTCCACACGGTATCAACCTACAGGCTACAGATAAGAGCCTTAAACCCAATGCTGATATCATGATCTAATGGAAATCTAATCAGCTTGATTGTTATATCATTTTTCTCTTTATTAAGCCCTATGAAGATTGTAGCGCTCGCTGCTGCCATGGCGTTGGCATGTATGGTTGATTGAACTTCAGCACCATAAGAACTAATTGGTGCCCAGATTATGAGGCCCCAGCAAACAGAGATCCTGAGACATTTATTTGTTTTCTATATCCATTGTTCTTCAATATCACACATCGAATCTGAAACTGGTAACTGAACGATGTGTTTCCATTATTTACATGTTGAAGTAGTGATACACTTTGTCTAGCCACCAAATTAATTGTAGATAAGTACTAACACATAACATTTCTGTCTTTTTCTTTTTTGTTTAAGGCTAAAGATTATTTGATGCCATCTTTACTACCTATGTACAGATGTCGGATTGGATTTAGAAATTTCAGTCAGCAAACCAATCACGCTGGTAAGAAACAATATCTTTTATTTATTAAGTTCTACTTATAATGACTGCACTTCTAATTTTGCATTTGTATGGCAGTGACACATCTTGCGTCCTGTAGCAAGATTATATTATCTACTCATGAAAGCTTATGAACGGAGGTACCAGATGCAGCCTTCTCATACTTAATCCTTCTCTTTTTAGAATCATCTCATATTTTTATATGATGCTTAAAAAACTCATGAATTCAGATTTTTTCCCTCATTCAACGCAAGTAACGAATGTCATAAAGCCCATATTGCCATCTTTATCTTTCCATATTTCTAACAATTTTAAAATCACGTGGTCACTTCCACAACTTAGTGTTCTTTCTGTTTATTTAGGACCATTTTTTACTCAGAATATTTTATCCTTCTTCTGTTTTCACCATCGTATATTTTCCATGTTGCATTCTAATTCATATTTGCTGCAGAGTTTAACCCGTTCTCTTTCATTCCAGGAGCATGGACTTTTTAAATGTAAATTTTCCATGTTGGATTCTAATTCATATTTGTTGCAGAGTTTAACCCGTTCTCTTACATTCCAGGAGCATGAAAAACAATCTAATGTAGGTATATCATCCAAACTTGGTATTCATAATAAGATAATGTCCTCACTGCTTGACCTCAAATTCTTTGTCATGTTTTCTGCACCAAAATAGATATAACTATGTATCGCAGGGGGAAGACTTACTTTGAGCACACGGATTATTCAAATTAAAATGTCTATTGTGGTGGGTCACAGCTTCTATTTGTTGGTTAAAAGCACAAAATTATTCTCCCGTATGAAGGCTAATAAAGTAACCTGAAGGTAAGCATTAATAACATCGCTACATCCACTTCTTAGTTCCATGTTTGTCTTAGTTTCTAGATGTTTCTAGGATGAGAGGAATAGTATGGTAGCTTATGTTCGGCCATACTGTTAAAATCATATATGATATATTGCTGCAGGATCACACAACCTGAATTTTGGGAAAGGTGATGACTAACCGAGTCTGGTGTCATGACCAAAGACATGGACGTTGCCATGAGAAAACTTCAGCACACCATCTTATGTGTATACACGTTCCAGTGAGGCAAAGAGGGTGGAAGCACTGCTCAATCGATGGTCCCAGCAAGTAGAGCCTGTTGTGGGGAGCAACACAAAAATCTAAAGGGGACATAAGAAGTAGTAATTGAATATCTGGCTATAGAGGAAAACAAAGTTATTTTGCATGATATTTGGCAAAGCTACATGCATGTTGACTATATTCATAAAAATGCTTTTGTTACATGCACAATCTTTCAAGTTTGTATCCAGGTAAAAAAAGTGTAATAATTTCTGTGTGTGTGCCTACTACGGCCGTTTTAGAAAATTAGGTTCATAGTTAGTTGATATATATGCTTATTTTATACTACGAATTTAAGCATAATAAAAAGTGCCACATGCTGAATCAAACAGTCATAACAAGGAACAAATGGAGAAATATTAACTAAATGCAACTATTCTACAATTTATTTTATTTATCTTTTAGAATTATATTGCTTAGGACATTAAGGTTCCTTTTTAGGATGCATGTTGCCAAAGTAAATACATGCATTCTCGGAATAAAAGAGAAACTACTGTATGTAAAATAAGTAAAACATTCGGAGACATCATTGCCAATTCTCCTATTCAAATTTAATGCACCTTCTTCAAAAAGTAAGTTAAAAAATAAATGTTAACTAATGTATTGTTTAAAAACTAGCCCGTACGGACGCACGGGCTCCGGCCTATTTTGTAAAAATTAAGTTGTAGTAGGTTGGTGAAATTGTTCTCCCAGCTTTAAAAACGAGGCAAACAACTTAGTTAATAGTATAAGAATCGACAAAAGAGAAAACTAATTTGATTCAAAGTTCAAAGACACGATAATCATTCAACAACTTTCAGCACTAGATTAGGTAGATACAAACAAGTCCATTACAATGCTGCAGCATACAGCTTCACCAAGATAAAAACAACACACTAGATTAGGTAGATACGAACAGGTTCATTACAATACTGCGGCATACAGCTTCACCAAGATAAAAAACAACACAGCTAGCTAGGAAAATGACCATCAGCAACACCCGTTTCTCCTCTTCTTCTTCCTTATTTGGAGGCTGCACGATGCCACATTCGACACCAACTTAAGGTAGTTCCCGGAGAAAGAAACTGAATGCGAGGTGCTTCACCTTATAGCTGCCTGGTTTTGACGAGCTAAACGAACCGCGGCCGTCTGCATGCTGCTAGACACTGGAGCGGTCAGCAGCAAGCTTTTGGCTGCAGAACGGGCAGATCCATCTGGGACCGACTTGGTACTGGAATTCTCCAGCCCGTAGTTTCCTAGGCACATGCCGGGTCACGGTGGGCATAAAACCCGAAACCCGAACCCCAAACCCGAAATACCCGTACCCGAACCCGAATAACCCGAACCCGCAAAGCCCGATCACTACATCGGGTAACAGTTTTAGAAACCCGAATTTTATTAGACAATCTCGGGTTTGTAGTGCAGATACCCGAACAGACCGAATTACCCGAAGTACCTAGGATATGTTAGCCCAATTCAGCAAATTAACCTTCCGTAGTACACTTTGCTCCAGCCCAACAAGCCAAAGGCCCACTCTAGAGCACCGTAGCCACTTCCTCACGCACAGCCTCATGACCACGCATTGGTCAACGATAATTGCCGCACACGGACAGCCTCACGCGACGAATCTCGACCCAGACCTAGCAACTCACTAGTACAAAACGACACATCGGATACCACTCTATAGAAACGGCAGTCGTTAGGCGACGGAGAATCGCGCTTTCCGCGCGGCCGGTGCGTACAAACCTGACCAGGCCGCCTACATTGGCAACGGACCCTTTTTATTAACCGTCACCTATTATATTGGCAACGGTTAATAAAATTGTCCGTTTCCAATATTTGCCTCTATGGTAACGGATAGAATTTTCCAACCGTTGAAAATGTTGATACGTGGAGGCTAGCGAATGGGCAGATGGGAGGTGGGCGGAGCAGACCCGCGAGTATAAATGGCGAGAGGTACCAGCAGCGGTCTCTTTGAAGCCCCAGTCCATTGCCTACAGTTATTCAAACTTCGCCAGATCCCCTCCGTCCAAATCCATGGCGAGAGGTACCAGCAGCGGTCGCGGCCGTGGACGAGGGCGCGGCCGTGGTAGGGGGCGCAGCCGCAATGCCACGCCGTCGGTGTCGCCCTCACCGTCCTCGGAAGACATGTCCCCGGCGAGAGGTGCCATCAGCGGTCGCGGCCGTGGACGTGGGCGCGGCCGTGGACGTGGGCGCGGCCGTGGACGAGGGCACGGCCGTGGTAGGGGGCGCAGCCGCAATGCCACGCCGTCGGTGTCGCCCTCACCGTCCTCTGAAGACATGTCCCCGGAGCTACGCGGCTTCGAGTTCTTGGTTATCCTGTACAAGGGCATTGAGAGCCGCCTGAGGCTCCCGAGGGCGTTCGCAGAGAAGCTCCAAGGCATGGTGGCAGCTACCATGGATCTGAAGATGGAGGATTGCGAGAATGGCAGCTGGGCGGTGAAGACGGCCGTGAGTGCCGGGGGAATTTGTACCTCGGCCAGGGATGGAAGTCATTCGCCCAAGCGTACAAGCTTGAGCAGGGGCACTTTTTGTGCTTCGAGTTCGACGGCGACAACGGGTTCTTCATCAAGATCTTCGACGGTACCTTATGCCGCAGGGACGCACTCGTGTACAGCGACGACGAGCCTGAGTCTTTATCAGCAGCTGCTAGTAGTAGCATTAGCTAGTAGTAGCATATATGTAATCGTTTACTGCATTATCAAGTCCATATGTAGTAGCATTAGCTGCTAAGTGGTCTCTGCGTTCATATGTAGTTTAGAGTACCAGTTAGTAAGTTGGGTAGTAAGTTTACTCTCTCGCTGGTGTAAAATCAATGGAAAAGGTTATATAAAATGTCCGTTGCCAATGTGGTGCTTATATATACTGCCGACTCGTTCTCATTATCACTCTCTCTCTCACTGTCTCTCTTCCAACCCTAGCCGCCGCACACTGTGGCTTTCAACTCTCCTCACTCTCTAATGGCTTCCTCTGTTGGCGCTTCTAGATCCGGCCATCGCGGCCGCGGCTCTAGCCGCCGCGGCAGCACCGTTCTAGCGGCAGCCCTTCGTGAGGGGAAGGTCGATCTGGAGGCGGCCATGCGTCCGCTAATGATGCGGCAGCGCCACCATCTGACGCCCTCCTCCTCCGGTGATGCCCAGATTCTTCCGAGCCAGGCCGATGTGGAGGAGGTCATTCATGAGGTGATGGTGCAGCACCTCCGGCAGATCTACCAGCAGAAACCCATCTGGAGGAGGAAGTGGCCGATCTGGAGGAGGAAGTGGCCGATCTAGAGGTAGTCTGATCTGGAGAAGGAGGAGGAGGTGGATGTCGATGAAGGAGAAGGAGGAGGTGATTGCGTCGCAGCGCGCTGGTAGCATCTCAGCGCATCTGGCAGAGGCCTACACCTCCTCGATCTCCCGCCGGGTGAAAGGTATAAATCTTTCTGTGACCGGCTGTGATGCCGATGAACTAGGTTCTACGTATGAGCATTTCATCACATAAACAAATTCTTAGTGCAAATTCACACATACATGTTCTGATAATTACAAACACTTATTGTTAAAGCACCAACTGTACAAACTAGTTAAACACCCACATCCAAAGCCTATTGCAATTCACCTAGGGCATTCTTGCACCTAGGGCAGAGCATTTCCTGCCATGTTGGACGTAGCCTGTCCTTCAAGGTTAGGATCTTGCAATACAACTCGTAGGTCACGTACCCATCTATTGCTGCGTAGTCGAGGTTAACTTTGTGCAGCGGCATCCGCTCCCAAAAACCGTGCTGGTTGGATGGGAACTCCTTCTTCATGTTGGCGTATAATTTGTCGATGAGGTCTGCCGCTAGATCACCCATTCCGTCCCTCTCGTCTCCACCCTTGATTTTGTATACGAGTTGGATATCCACGTAGTACTCCGGTGGAATGTGGAAGCTGGCAGAAGAAAGCACCTTGCTGTCGTTGGTGATGTCCACGCTTGCGAAGGTGATATTCTTGCGTTCAAAGAATTTGCCCAACTCTGGACAATTCTTCTTGGAATTGCACCAGTGGAACACGAGGACATGCTGGCGCATGGCGAGTTGCAGGACAGCCATGTCCCGACGATTACGGGTGTACTCGATGTCAAGGCCGATGAACCGATGCTTCTCCTCTGCTAGCCATTCCTCATACTTGTCGAGGATCCGCTCCACAGTATGCTCCTCGTTCGTGTACACCACCTCCAGAACGGTACCGTGGGTATGGACGGTAGTTGTCTTTGTTGTTCTCTTGCGGTCGTCCATGGCGGGTGGGGGATTGGGGTGGAACGAGGAAGAAGAGAAGGAAGGAATGCGAACTGTCTGCCACAGAACAGAGCAGTTCCTGGATATTGTCGTCGATCTTAGCTGTTTCTCGAAAATGGCAACCGAACAAAGCAGTTGCTGGAAAATAGCCACCGGTTTTTTTTATCCAGATGTATTTTGTACATTTCGCTAATCCTTTTTTCTTTCACGCAGGAGTTTATTTCGGCAACACTACATAAAAGTACCAATGTACCATTCCGAGAACCAAAAACCTTAAGGCAAGGAAATTTCGTGGATACTGGTCTCGGAGTGGGTACAACGACGACTGAGAGCTCATAGAAGGTGAGCTCCAAGTCAAAGATGGAACGCTGGCTTAATTAAGCCAGCCTTCCATCTTGTTAGGTTAGTTGCTTATAGGTTTAGAGTTCATGATTGTAGTCAAAGTGTAATAGGTGATATTACATTATGCCAATGTGTGATAGATATGATTGTAGTCAAATTGTAAAAACGGTGACATTATTGTATACCAATGTAATGATGGCATTTGTTCTATGTTATGAATTGAATAACGTTTTAGTGCATTGTGCAATCAGCCTTTCATGTATTATGGCATATAACCGAGATATGAGAAAAGCTCAGTGCAAACGGGTAGATGGAAAACTCCGTATCTGATGTTGGAAAACTAAAGCAACGGAGGTTGCGCACAACCGTTGCCAAATGGGGACCTCATCGGAAACGGTGTTTTGCCTCCGTTACCAATGAAGGCCTTCACATCAGTGACAGGGTCGGGGACACGAACCCTTTCTCCGTTGCCGAAGGGGTTTTTGGCCTGTTTCCGATGTGTCATTCTGTACTAGTGACTCCTGCCGCCGCCGCCGGTTGCGGGTCGATTCGCAGCCTCCCTCGAATCCTCCCTCGCATCCCGCTGCACTCGCCTGAGATGCGGCGCCTTGCTGGCCGTCTTCGTCGACAACAGGCAGTGGCAACACCTCGCCGGCCGCCTTCATCAGCGTTACCGCGGCGCGGCGAACACATCGTTCTATTCCGCCGGCTGCCCACATGCTCGTTGCCCGGCCGCTCTTGCTCGACCTTCTCCTACTCCATCCTCTAGATGTGTTTCCGCATCAAAGACTACAAGTTTCTGAGGCCCTACTCTTGTTCGGGCAATTCGGTGAAACCCGCACCCGAACCCGAATTTTCGGGTACCCAAAATCTCGGGTTTCTCTTTTTTCAGACAAATTTCGGGTGTTACTTCTGAAAACCCGAAATTTCAAAATCCCGAATTACCCGACCCGAATATTTCGGGTAACCCGAACGGCCAGCCTGAATGTCGGGCTTTAGCATGCATCGCCCCCACGTCATTAATACTGACCTCGCGATCGTCGGGTTCCTACATTTTTTTTTGGGATTAAAGCAAGCACATATATGTAACTCAATCTAGAAAAACAATCTAGTAACTACCAGAGATTAACCCAAGCCACTCAAACTAGTAACTCAATCTAGTAAATCAATCTAGTAACTACCAAAGATTAACCCAAGCCACTCAAACTTCAATCTAGTTTTAGAACAGGGGGTGTACCGATTCATCGGCACTGCCGTCCTAATAGAACGGCTGGTAGGTCATGTTCTCCACAGTGGCGTCCTTGTAGAGCTGGTCAATCTCCGCGTACGCGGCGGCGAGCTTCTCCTGCGCAGCGGCGGCGTTCGTTGGCGCGACGTCGGAGTTTGTTGGCGCGACGACAGCCAACACAGCCGACTCGTCCTGGCGTCGTACATGGTCACCTCCAACCCCGGCACCGGTGTTCATCCTCGTAACTTGGTGGTGACTATGGCGCGGCGAGGAATAGCGCGCGTCCGACTGAGCGGTGACGACGGGTGGTAGTGTGTGGGCTACTGCGAGCAGGCGGAGTGGGTTCCTGCGAGCAGATGGTGTGTGTCTCTTTTATAGCCGGCCGGTCGAGTGAACTGGAGAAGGGATGCGGTGGTGTTGGGAGGGCA
The DNA here is from genome assembly GCA_947311845.1 of Poa pratensis. NCBI lineage: Eukaryota > Viridiplantae > Streptophyta > Magnoliopsida > Poales > Poaceae > Poa > Poa pratensis. Next base: position 38,455,419 of record CAMZMU010000052.1, read on the forward strand.
CGGGGGGATGACACAGACGGGTGGGTGAGAGTTTTAATGCAGACAACTCTCTACCGCGCCGCACAGAGGCTTGGGGAGACGAGAAGGCTGGGCACTGCGCTAACGAAAGGCCCGGTGAGACACGCCTGCGCCGCGCAGTCGAAGTCATAGCTTTGGAAGGCGAGAAGGCTGGTCGCTGCGCAGACGCCGACGTTAATTCGACGCGTCCCGTCCCGTCACTTCGCCTGTGTACGTCCACACCACAGTTTGTACCACACGTCCACACCATAGTTCTTTTTAACTGACCACGCACCACGTGTTGGTGAAACGTGCACACGTGAAGTTGCAGTTCAACTCCACTCGCCGTGCATGTGAAGTTGAAACGTTCCTCTGCATTTCCGTTCCACTCTCCCACCCGTGCATGCACGCGCCCCCGGTTCAGTAACCACCGCCTTTCTATAAATAGATCTAGGGCATGCATACGTCCATTACTATTCACTTCAACCTGTTGCAAAAAAGGTAGATATGGGAATTTCCATTTCCGTTCATGGGCTTCTGATCCATTTCTGAATTCCTCCTGCTTTCATCTTTCTTAGGTCCGTCTTTATGTTAACATCAACTTCCGATCACTGCATGTATGTACAGGGTAGTTGCATCCGAGGAGACAGTCACCTTCGAGTTTCTGGCGAAGAGGGTAACTTTCCTAGAAGCTGAGATTGAAGCGGCCCTGAAACTCGCTTGCGACAATGTCGACAAGGTGATTGAAGCCAGAAAGGAGTTGGCGCAGAAGGGAGAAGCGGCCAACAAAGCGATTCTTTCGTTTCTGGAAGATCTGAAGAAGATGATGGCCAGCAACCTCGACCTGACGAGGCAGGTTGGGAAACTGCAAAATGAGTTAGCGCTCGCGTACAATGAAGCTCTGATCACAAAGTCAGGGGAGATCCCAGGGCCATCGGATGCATAGTTTCCCACTGTATATGTTTATGTTTCAGCAATTCGAACTAGCTAGATTCCAAAAGGTTTATGTATCTAGGTCTTGTAATTCTGCCGTGTTGAAGATCGAGTAATAATATATGTAATATGATGTATTTGCCGTGTTTATTCCACGTCATCTCTTTCCCGTAATAAAAACATATGTAAGTCTAGCATAGTCCGAATGCATTATTTTAGAATCAACATCCGTGACGTTCTGGCAAGTTTCTCTACTGGGCCGCGGGATGAAAATCCGCGACGAAACATATGGAAAATGTTGCGTGCACCCGACCCATTATCAAAAAACCCAAAACGTCGGGAGGAAAATCAACTTTTCGACCCACCGCGACGGGAAAACGCAACGTTATAAGAACGTCGTCGCCAAAACGTCATGGATCGAGACTATTTAGGTAGTGTAAAGTGTTTGTTGATCATATATGTGTTCCTAAAAGTGGTTTTGAAGTTTATGTTGAACCTGTTAAACAATCTATTGTTGTTCCTAAAGTTATTAAACAGGTTGAACCAGTGTCATCTGTGACAATTGAGGAGTATGTTGAACCACCTCCATTTCCAAACCAAGTTAAGGAGAATTTACTTATTGCTGTTACTAACAAAGTAACAAAGATGTTCTCAGCCTTATGAACAGGTGGAAGTCAACATCAAATTTCTGTTATCAAGCAACTAAATGAAGAAGACCCTGTGATGTTTATTTATGTGAAGATGCTACTAAAGTCATCAAAGGTAATTCGGCCAAGTTGGTAAACCTGTTATATCATGCTCTATTGGGACTTCAAGTTATCATGGTCTATGTGATATTGGAGCAAGTATTAGTGTCATTCCATATTCTCTTTATCTTGAAATCAAGCCTGATATTGATCCTATTGTTATGGAAGAGACAGGTATGACAATTCAACTTGCTAATAAAGATTATATTAGTCCATTTGGAATTGTTAGAGATGTTGAAGTATTGATTGGCAAAATAAAATATCCTGCTGATTTTATTGTGCTTGGTTGTCCTCAAGATTCATTTTGTCCTATCATTTTTGGTAGACCTTTCTTACATACTGTTGGTGCTGAAATTAATTTGCCTAAAGAGAAAGTGTTTATTAAATGTGCTGGTGAGAAACTTGAATTCAACTTTTCCAAATTTGCTGATAAACATGTTGTGAAAGAGCCAATTTCTAAGATATAATTGAAACTCTTGCTCATATAGCTGTAGCTTCAACAGATGTTGTAGAACGTTATATGCTTAATCAAGATGAACCATTTAATGATGAGGAAAAAGATGCTTTAGAACAAATATTATGGCAACAACCACCACAATTACAATTGCATATCCCACCTGATAATTTAGGAGTGCTACCACCACCTAAAGGGGATCCTAGTTTTGAATTAAACCTTTGCCTACAAATCTGAAATATGCATATTTGGATGAGAAGAGCATATATCCTGTCATTATTAGTGCTAACCTTTCAGCTGAAGAAGAAGAGAAATTACTTGATGTGCTAAAGCTCACCGACCAGCCATTGGATACTCTCTTGATGATCTTAAAGGTATAAGCCCAGCTCTATGTATGCATAAAATTAATTTGGAGAGGATGCAAAACCTGTTGTTGATTATCAACGCCGTCTCCATCCAAAAATGAAAGAAGTGGTAAGAAAGAGGTAATAAGACTTATTGAAGCTGGTATCATTTATCCTATAGCTGATAGTAAGTGGGTTAGTCCTGTTCATTGTGTTCCTAAAAAGGGTGGAATGACTGTTGTTCCAAATGATGAGGATGAACTTGTGGCTCAACGTACTGTTGTTGGTTATAGGATGTGTATTGATTTCAGAAAATTAAATAAAGCAACTCGAAAAGATCATTATCCATTGCCATTTATTGATCAAATGTTAGAAAGGTTATCTAAACACTCTCACTTTTGCTATCTAGATGGTTATTCAGGTTTCTCACAAATTCCTGTCCATAAGGATGATCAAGAAAAGACCACTTTTACTTGCCCATATGGTACATTTGCTTATAGGAGAATGCCATTCGGTTTGTGTAATGCTCCTGCTACTTTTCAAAGATGCATGAATGCTATATTTGCTGATTATATTGAAAAGATAATGGAAGTTTTTATGGATGATTTTTCTGTGTATGGTACTTCCTTCGATAATTGCTTGTTCAACCTTAACAAAGTTTTGCAGCGTTGTGAAGACCAACACTTAGTTCTTAATTGGGAGAAGTGTCACTTCATGGTTACTGAAGGTATTGTTCTTGGGCATAAGATTTCTGGAAAGGAATAGAAGTTGACCCAGCAAAGATAGAAGCTATTGAAAAGCTACCATACCCAAGGGACATCAAAGGTATAAGAAGTTTTCTTGGGCATGCAGGTTTTTACCGTAGGTTTATTAAGATTTCTCCAAAATATCAAAACCTCTAACCAATCTTTTGCAAAAGGATGTTCCTTTCTCTTTTAATGATGATTGCATTGAGTCCTTTAATATTTTGAAGAATGCTTTAATAAGTGCTCCTATTATTCAACCTCCTGATTGGAAATTGCCTTTTGAAATTATGTGTGATGCTAGTGATTATGCAGTTGGGGCTGTTTTGGGCCAACGTGTTGATAAGAAACTGAATGTTATTTATTATGCTAGTAGAACACTTGATGCTGCTCAAAGAATTATGCTACAACTGAAAAGAATTTTTAGCAGTACTATTTGCTTGTGACAAGTTTAGACCTTATATTACTGATTCAAAGTCACATTGCATACTGATCATTCTGCTATTAAATACTTGATGCATAAGAAAGATGCTAAGCCTAGATTAATAAGATGGGTACTTTATTGCAAGAATTTGATTTACACATTGTTGATAGGAAAGGGGAAGATAATCAAGTAGCTGATCATCTCTCTAGAATGGAAAATATACCTGATGATCCTATTCCTATTAATGATAGCTTTGTTAATGAACAACTTGCAATATTAATGTTTCTAGTGCTAAAGTTGCATCTCCATGGTTTGCCAACTATGCAAATTTTATTGTTGGTAAAGTTTTACCTCCACACTTCACTTTCAACAAAGAAAGAAATTCTTTTATGATCTTAGACATTATTTTTGGGATGATCCTTTCCTTTATAAGAAAAGTGTGGATGGTATTATTAGACGTTGTGTACCTGAGCATGAACAACAGGCTATTATAAGAGATTGTCATGACAGTCCCTATGGAGGGCATCATGCAGGAGATCGCACAGGAGCAAAGGTATTACAATCTGGTTTTATTGGCCTACTTTATTTAAGGATTGTGCTGAATATGTTAAATCTTGTGATAAATGTCAAAGAGTAGGAAATATTGGTAGGAGAAATGAAATGCCTATGAATTATTCTTTACCACTTGAGCCATTTGATGTGTGGGGTTTTGACTTTATGGGACCTTTCCCAGAATCAAAGACAAAGCATACTCACATTTTGGTTGCAGTGGATTATGTTACAAAGTGGGTGGAAGCAATTCCAACCAAAAGTGCAGATCATGCCACAGCAATGAAGATGCTCAAGGACATCATTTTCCCCAGGTTTGGTGTTCCTAGGTTTTTAATTACTGATGGTGGTTCTCATTTCTTGCATGGTGTTCTTAGAAAAACTTTGGCAAAATATGATGTTAACCATAGAATTGCATCTCCTTATCATCCCAAACAAGTGGACAAGTTGAATTAAGTAATAGGGAAATTAAACTCATTTTGGAAAAGACAGTGAATAAGTCTAGGTCTGATTGGCCACTTAAGATTAATGATGCATTATGGGCTTATAGAACTGCTTTTAAAAATCCTATGGGAATGTCTCCTTATAAAATGGTTTATGGAAAAGCTTGTCATTTACCTGTTGAATTAGAACATAATGCTAGATGGGCTGTTAAACAATTGAACTTTGATTTTAAGACTGCAGGAGAAAAGAGAATTCTTGATTTAAGCTACTAGATGAATGGAGGAATGAAGCTTATGAAAATGCTAAAATGTTTAAAGAAAAATTGAAATTTGGCATGACAAGAAAATTAAGAGAAAAAATTCAAAGTAGGTGATCAAGTTTTATTATACAACTCTCGTTTTAAGTTTTCTGCAGGGAAGTTAGCTTCAAAGTGGCAGGGACCATTAGTGATACAAGAGGTGTACTGTTCAGGAGCTATCCGTCTTCACGGTGACATGAAAGGTAAACCTCATGTAGTTAATGGACAACGCCTTAAACCTTATATTGCAGGAAAGAGCTTCATCGGAATGGTGGAAGAGTTGAATTTACAAACACCGGAAGAGTTAATTGAGAGAGGTCGTGCAGTTTCAGAAACCCTAAATCAATAAAAGGTAACTTTAGTGTTGGAAAGTTTCTCGGAATTGCGTAATATTTTACGGGAGTCATTTTTTATGGAAATTAACATGTGGAACAAGAAAACTGGACGAAGTGGAGACCTGATGCATGTAAAATGCATACATGAACTTTGCACTATATTACTTATATTCCAATCATATTTGCAGCATATAAGGGTTATATCAATGTTTTATAATGATTTTCGGGAATATTATATTTATTTCCTATTTTTATGGAATTAACCCTGCGCAGGAAGAAAATCCTATTTCTTTATTTTAATGTTTCAGGGACCCAAACAACGTCCAAATGACCTGCAAATTTACGAGCGTTAATATTTGGAAGGAAGAAGACTTGGGGGCGAAGGAAGCAAACAAGCGGAGACGTTAATATTTGGAAGGAAGAAGACTTGGGGGCGAAGGAAGCAAACAAGCGGAGACCCGAGGGACAAAAGAGGTGGGCCCACGCGGTACAGGGGCCACGTGGGACCTCTCCAAGTGGGCCTCAGCGCTCCGTTGTTGTCGGTCTTTTCTCCACCGACTAGGTTTTGACCTAAAACCGACTATAAAAATAGTCCCCGACGCCCTCTGGAAAGGAGCGCCGCCGAAACACCGAAACATAGACGTGGAGCTGCATATTGGAGGGGGAAAACTCCGGCGGGGCGCTGTCGGCGTGGTCTCCATCTTCTCCAATGACTTCTCCACCGTCTCCATGATGAAGAGGGAGTAGTCCACCTCTGGACTATGGGTTTGTGGAAGTAACTTATGTATCTCTCCTCTCTTTGAGCTTCACTAATTAGCACCGTATGAGCTGCTGAACATGATTACGGTCATCTATGTAATACCTATGTGGTGGATCTTTTTATGAGTTAATATATGTTTGAGATTGCAAATGTTTTGTTTCAGTTATTAATGTAGATGCATATTATGTACCCCGTTCCTATTTACTTGTTTTGATCAAGCATGTTTATGAGAGCGTGTGTGGGGTGATGTGTGCATTAGTTGGAGTAACGGGGGGTGGCTAGTGCAGTGAACGTGAGAGAAAATTCTACGATCCACTTGGGTACCGTTACCTTACTTTGTTGCCTCACTAGGGATAAACAAAAATACCATGCTACAGGGGTTGTGGGTGACCATGCCACTTCTCCGTGAATAGATCTAGCATGTTCTTATTTTAACTTCATGTCATGATACTTAAGGCTATACTCTGAGTTATCTTAATTACTAAGGTGTTATGATTTAGTTCGCATCTTGGTGGAGTATAAGTGAGACTAATAAACAAAAGGTCTCTATGTTAGGACGTGATGCCCACATAATTAGTAACTTGTCACTAAACTTTTGTGTTGCAATCTCATATGCAACTCTAGTGTTCCATTGTCTACCACTTTATTAAAGAGAGAGTGCATTTGTGAAATCATGAACCCCGGTCCATTTTTAATCATAAGAAACACCTTTCCAACAACTTTTACCACTTTCCATTTTCTGCCATATTTAAATCCGAAAATACAAAAACACTTTTACATCTTGCATACACCATATAAAACCCAAAAATATCATTTTTCATTGTTATCACTATCCTTGCATATTTATTTATCACCTTTGCATATTTATTTCTTGTTTGCATTACATATTATCTTGATATCATTCTTACACCTTGTGCTTGACAACCACAAGTGAGGTTGAGGACCAAAACATTTACTTTGTTTTGTAGGTAACCAAAAGAAGGATAGGAAGATAAATCTTTCACTACTGATTCTCCGAGAGTTCGATATTAAACACTCGAGTCACCCTCGTGGGGAAAACACGTCTTCCACTTACTACACACTCTGCACTTGGAGTCTCAACCTAACCCCATTTACTTTTTCACGCAGGTAACTACCTGAAGGCTATCACATCTACGGGTATCAAGACCCGAGGAAGGAAACAAGGGGTCCCACGCGGCCAGATTCTTGGGCCGGGTGGGACCACTCCTTTCCCTCCTCGGAGTCCTTTTTCGTCTCGTTTTCGGCTCCTCGGAGTCCTTTCAATATATACCTCTTTCTGCTGATCTAATCTCGCACCCAGCGTTTTCGAGCGATTCCTTCTTTTGTTGTTTCTGCCTGTCAGGTTTTTAGCCATGTCTTCGAGAGACTCCTACCAATGCTCCTCCATGGATGACGATGATGATGAACTCGAGGGCAACAACCCCACGTCCATATGGAGGAGGAATAGGAAGAGGAAGGACTACTCCGATGATGAAGACTACAAGCTTGACGAGGAGGAGGTGGAGAAGGAAGAAGCTGAAGAAGGAGAATACAAGCCCTCCGTCGACATCGCACCTCTGGCGACAACACCACCATCACCCATTGTTGTTGCTGGTGTGAGAGTGAACGTGTCTCTTGGAAACAAGAGGCAGACGGCGCGCATAAGCACCGGAGGCAAGGCTCCTAGGCATGCACTTGCAAGCAGAAACGTGGTTTCTACTCTTATTGACAGGGAATTCTGGCGTGCCACCCAAGAGAACTATCCTGGTGAGTGGGATCACAAGATCCCCAACAAGAAAGTACCAAGCCCGGAGTGGAAGCTTTGCAAGAAGACAGTGGAGAAGGACCTCATGGAAGAACTGGGAAAAGCTGCAAGCAAGTTTGAAGAAGCCTACAACCTTATGATGCGCATCATTGGAGATCTTGAAGACAATTATCATGACAAGAAGGAAGAGAAGTAAGGAGAATAGAGTAAAACGTCAAGCTTGGGGGAGTTCCACTTAGTCTTTATCTTTACTAGTTTATCATATCTATCTAGTCATGGTGTGTTTTGCTTTTATCGTTTAGTTATCAATATCTCTCAGGCGTGTGTGAGCTCATGGAGCATTATCATGTATCTCTATCTTATGGTTTATCAATGAATATTAAAGTATGGTGTCATCCATGATTCTCTTGTTTGGAGATTTACACTAGTAGGAAAAGGCTTATAACCACCAGCATACCGCTGGCGGACGTCGTTTCCGTCCGCCAGCGCTTTGACCGCTGGCGGGCGGTTTTTCGTGTCCGCCACTGGTTCTGGACGTACCGCTGGCGGACGCCCACTCTGCCCGCCAGCGGTAGGAGCAGAAATTTGGGACGGGGCGGGGCAAACTACCGCTGGCATACAGAATACATGCCCGCCAGAGGTACTAAATAGACCGTGGCAGACGATAAATAGAGCCCGCCAGCGGTAGTTGCGTCGGCTGAGCTCAGCGGGAAAAAAGGTGCCAGTACCGCTGGCGGGCGGGCTGCACCGTCCGCCAGCGGTTAGTTCAATACCGCTGGCGGGCACGCTGGAACGTCCGCCAGCGGTAACCTGGGAAAGTGACATAAGTGCGGCCGCACCTACCACCTCTTGCTCACTTATTGCACTTCACTCTCTCTCTTAGCTCGAGTTTTCCCCATTTGTGGCTCCTTTCTCCCATGAAATTAATCATTTTTAGCCAACAAAAAGTGATTTAGTTGATAGATCCCACTAGATCTCTCTCCCACATCCTACTTTGACCAAAAGAAATCCACTCAAGTCACTCATATCTCACAAGATCTGGATTTCATCTTCAGTCGATTTCCGCGATTATTTTGACGTTTGTTTTAACTTATTAAGGTGATCTTTTATCGATATAAGTAAAAGCAAATTCTTAAAATTAATTTGGTCGGATAAATGCGCCCGCCGTAACCATGCAAAAATGATGGATGAAAAATGGCTTGGAATGTGTGAAATTGAGTTGTGATGAAAAAATTTGTGTTGTGATGTGTGAAATTTAATGAGGGTGCCAATACCATGCCGGAATGTTGATTCATTTTCCGTTTCGGTAACTTTTGGCACTCTCCTTGGGTCCTATTCGTAGGAAGGTCATAGCGAATTTTTTCGTGAAACCCAATAAAATATTAAATGGTGCTTAATTATTGTCTTGATTATACAACGTGCAGGTGATAATGGTTATTATGAGTGAACATGTCGTGAATACATACTTGAGACACGCGACGAAAGACATGCTGCAGAATAAACGGAAAGATATACAATGTCCGTGTCGCGCATGCAAACTCGAGGTCGGCATCAGTCCATTTACCGGAACTTTGCTGGAACACCTGCTCAGGCATGGTTTCATGGATGGCCTCACTCGTTGGTTAACAGATGACGATGAACATGATGGAAATGATGGTGCGTCGGAAGGAAATAATCAGGATCAAGGGTTGCAAGACAATAAGACGAGGGGCAAGAAGGCGAAGAGCCTGATCCGGATCCCGTGCAACATGATGAAGTAGAAGAAGAGGATGATGATCATGTGGTACCAGAAAAGGAGGACACACGGACACCGCTAACTTCAGTCGTGCGGGACCCTCATCTAACAGAATTGTTTCTTCAGAAGACGGCTAACAGGGAATCTAAGCTGGCGCAATTGGAGAAAGATTCAAATACTCCGTTGTATCCAGGCTGCGACCCAGAAGATTCCAGCTTGAAAGTATCGCTTGATTTTCTGCAGATGAAGACAAGACACAAATTGAGCGATATAAGCGTCGACGCTAACCTGGAATACTTGCACGGTATCCTTCCGAAGGGCAACACGTGTCCTAAAAGTTGTGACGAAGCTGTGAGATCCTGGCTCAAAGCTTAACAGGATTGATAGAATACTCATATCAATAAGTTGCAACTTCTTTTCCGGAAGCTCATCTGGAAAGAACTCCGAGGTTAAGCGTGCTTGGCCCGGAGCACTCCAACGATGGGTGACCGACCAGGAACTGGTTCCCGGGTGCGCACGAGTGAGAACAAAGTGCGCAGAAAAGACTAGTGTTGATCTATGAGGCCAGTCTGGAGATCCTAGCGAGCTGCCAGGGGTGACAGGCCCGGCCCGGGGGTGGCCGGGTGCTACAATTTGGTATCAGAGCCGACCCTCGCGGTAACTTGGGCGTGTGCGGGTCAGTGGGCGGACATGTTGGAGCATGTGCCGGCACTGGGCGCACAGACGGGTGCCAAGAGGGGAAGTTCTTGGACTGGGGGCTGACCGACGAGGGCGTCGGTCTTATAAGGGGGAAGGATGTGAGATCCTGGCTCAGGGCTTAACATGATTGATAGAATACTCATATCAATAAGTTGCAACTTCTTTTCCGGAAGCTCATCTGGAAAGAACTCCGAGGCTAAGCGTGCTTGGCCCGGAGCACTCCAAGGATGGGTGACCGATCGGGAACTGGTTCCCGGGTGCGCACGAGTGAGGACAAAGTGCACAGAAAAGACTAGTGTTGATCTGTGGGGCCAGTCTGGAGATCCTAGCGAGCTGCCAGGGGTGTCAGGCCCGGCCCGGGGGTGGCCGGGTGTTACAGAAGCCAAGAAAGTCGTGTGCCCCTTTGATTTACCGCACGAGAGGTACCATGTGTGCATCTTCGATTGCTACATATTTCGTAAAGAGGACGAGGGAATGACCAAATGTCCAGTGTGCAATGCCGATCGATACAAGACCGGGAAGAAAGCCCCTCGCAAAGTTGTTTGGTACTTTCCGCTCATTCCTCGTCTGCAGCGATATTTCGCAGACCGTAAGGATGCAAATCTTATGCGTTGGCATGTGGCAAGAAGGGCGGCAGTGGTGAAAGATTCAGAACGGAGTGAAAAGATAATTTTGACACACCCTTCGGATGCAAGCCAGTGGAAAGCATTAGATGCTCATGATGCAGACTTTGGAGACGAGCCAAGGAATATCAGATTGGGTGTGAGCACCGACGGTCTCAATCCGTTTGGCAACCAGAGCAGTACACACAGCACGTGGCCTGTGTTTGTATGGATATACAACCTACCTTCCTGGTTGTGTATGAAAAGGAAGTACATACACATGAGCATGCTAATTCAAGGGCCGAAACAACTGGTAGCGACATCAATCTATATCTGAAGCTACTGAAAGATGAGCTAGACATGTTATGGGCATCCCAAGGGGTTCCCACTTGGGACGCCATCGCAGAAGATTATTTCCCTATGAGAGCTGCCTTGCTGTGTGTACAGTGCATGATTTGCCCGGCTACGCATACGTTGCCGGCCAGGTGTGCCACGGATTTTTTGGATGTGTCAGGTGCATGGATGATCCGACATTCCACCAGCTGAAGAAAGCCGGTTCTTCGAAAACCATCTACATAGGCCATCGAAGGTGGCTAGACGATGAAGACCCATGGAGATGGCGTGGAGACCTTTTCAACGGTGAAGATGAGCTCCGAGAACCTCCACTTAAGAAGAGCGGCGATGACATTTACGAGTTGTTGAATGAATGGGAAGAGTGCCCTAAGCCGGGAAAGAAGCGAAAGGTGCCAAAACCGCTCCATGGTGTTTGGAAGACGAGGTTTGTGTTTTGGGACTTGCCATACTGGCCCATCTACAGTACGCCAAATTGCCTTGATCTAATGCATGTCACGAAGAATGTGTTCGAGAGTATGTTTGGCACTGTGCTCCACATGGCGGACAAGACCAAAGATGGGCCAAAAGCAAGATTTGACCTTAAACATATGAAGATTAGGAAAGAGCTTCATGCGGAGCCCAAAAATGTTGTAGCCGACCAGTTGGATGAGGAGACAAACGGTCACAATGCCAAAAGGGTTAAGAAGAATGACTATTACTGTCCCCCTCTTACTTCACTCTTAGTCCAAAGGAGGTCGAACAATTGATGAAGTGCCTTCTAGGAGTCAAAGTGCCTTTGGGTTACTCGGGCCTGATAAGCAGATTCTTAGACTGGCAGAAAAAGAATTTCAGCGGTATGAAGTCTCATGATTGTCACGTGATGATGACACATATATTCCCAGTTGCGATCCGAGGGATAATGGACAAGCACGTCCATGAGACCCTTTTTGGACTCTGTAACTTCTTTGACATGATCTCCCGAAAGTCAATCACCACAAAGAGACTCTCAACGCTGCAGGAAGAGATTGTTGTGATACTATGCGAGCTTGAGATGTACTTCTCGCCCGCATTTTTCGATATTTGTGTGCATCTGTTGGTTCACATCGTGGATGATATCATTCATCTCGGACCGTTGTTTCTCCACAACATGATGTCATTCGAAAGGATGAATGGGGTCATAAAAGGATTTGTTCGTAACAGGGCCATCCGGATGGAAGCATCGTTCAAGGCTTTCTCACTGAAGAATGCATCTCTTTCTGCACGAATCATCTGGAGATAATTGATAACCATGTTGGTTTGCCCCTAACAAGCACTTTGGCAAGTTAGGTGGGTCAGGTCACAGCGCGGGACTTACATGTGGGCTTCGCTCGTCGAATGGCCGACTTTAACAGGGCAAACTTAGTAGCTCTCCAACACCTTCAAATGGTCGATACTTGGGTGGAAAAGCACAAACTGATGATTAAGCAGAAGTACATTGGCCAGGGCAGGCAAAGGACCGAGGGAGAAATAATCAGAGAGCACAACTCCTCTTTCTTGAGTTGGTTCAAAGAAGAGCTTGTCGCTCTGCCAACGGATGATGCAGAAGGTAGATTGTTATACGACTTGTCACATGGCCCCGCCCCCAACCTCGCGACATTTCAAGCATATGATATCAACGGGTTCACTTTCTACACAGAGGCAAAGGACAAATCTGACTATCAAAACTCAGGGGTAACAATGCTATCTTACGTCGGTGACAAAAAGTACAGGTTTTACGGATGGATAGAGGATATCTGGGAGCTTAACTACTCCGGAGAGAAGGTGCCGATGTTTCGTGTCAGATGGGCTAGGTTATCCACCGTGAAAAAGGAAGACCAATACTTCACCACCATGGTTTTACCCAAGCCGGCACTTCATCAAGCAACACGAACGTCACCGCACAAAATGAGCCATGGGAATTGGCTAAGCACGTGTCTCAATGCTTCTTCATAACCGACCCGTCAAAGCCTAGCCGTGTAGTCGTGAGGAGAGGCAAAAGAAACATCATTGGAATGGATGGAATCGCGAACGAGGACAACTTCGACCAGTACGGTGATCCTAATATTGAAGATGATGAAGATGATGATAACACGCCATACACATCAAGAAGAAGCAGAACCACGCTACCCACGAGAGGAGGTCTTCCATTCTTAAGAAGGGGTCATAATGTGGGGCTGAATTATGCAACTAAGACCAAGAAAGGCAAGAAGAAGGCCAAACGCTAAGAGAAAAGCGCGAGATCACACACACATGTGTGTGTGTTATTTTAAAAAAGTTGTAATTTAATTAAGATGTTTTGAACAATGATGTGTATGAATATTTATTTATATGCACACAACCTCTTTTGCTATGCACAACTGTACTTGAAAATACTAAATAATAACAAAAAACAGAATAAAAACAAAACAATTTTTTTATACCGCTGGCGGACAAAGCTCGCCGTCTGCCAGCGGTAACCACTTACCGGCCGGGCCTCTCTTTCTTTCCCTTTCCCCCACCCACGCCTCCTCTCTCTCTAACCGTAACCTCCTGCCGCGTCGCCGCCCCGGCATCCGCCCCGCGCTGCCGCCCCCATTCGCCGCCACCGTCGACCGCCACCCCGCTCTGCCCCATTCGCCCCAACCCGCCCCCTCCGGGAAGGAATTTCCCCGACAGATTTCTCCCGGCCGGAGAGCTTTTCTCTCTCTGGTGTTTTTCGCCTCGTGGAAGCGGCGGAATATTTCCTCGACGTCCCCCCTAGGCTTAGGGTTTTCTGGGCATGATGTACACGAAAGGGGGCTGGCAGAGGTGGGCCAAGGCCTCCTCACCACGTGGCGGCGCGCCAGCAAGGTGGGCCGCGCCACCACATGGTGAGGGCCCATGGTGGCACACCTTGGCCCCCCTTTTGGCTGCCTGCGGCATCTGACAAAATAGGAACTCCTGGATATTTTCCTCGAATTATTGATCTTCAAAAATATGGTGTCTTGACGGTCCTTTTTCCAGCAGAAATCTGACTCCGGTGTTTAATTCTCCAATAATCATCAAACATGCAAAATAGGTAAAATAACATAAGTATCATCTCTAAATATGAAATATAGCAATTAATAACAGTAAATTATGATATAAAATAGTGATGCAAAATGGACGTATCAACTGCCCCCAAGCTTAGACCTCGCTTGTCCCCAAGCGAAAGCTGAGCTCGGTAAACAAGACCACAGGTTTATGGAGCGAAGTGTCGATAAACAAAATAAGGACAAGAAGCGTCACATTTATTAATACACAAGTCATTCTAGACAGCAACTTCCCTTCATATAACTTAACTTGAAATAAGTAAAGGGAGTCACAATAAGGTGCATAGAGAAAATCATAATTGGTGATGGCAAACTTCGTTCTTGGTCAGAGAACAATTAACAGATTGTACTTATCTTTCGAGCAGAGTCTTTATACTAGAGCTTATATTGCAGAACTTACATGCTCAATCATAACAATCTCCTTTACAGTCATTGATAACTTTCAAAGTTATATTCATTCAGATAAAAGCTTTGTGCTACACAAGGAAACATAAAAGACATGATTGAAAATATCAACATATAGATGGTTAGACCACAACAACTCAAATGCTTGCTCGAGATAGAAGGGAATAGGTTTACTGACTCAACATGAAAGTAAAAGATAGGCCCTTCGCAGAGGGAAGCAGGGATGAAATCATGTGCTAGAGCTTTTAAGTTTTGAAATCATATAGAGAGCATAAAATAAGTTTTTGAGATGTTTGTTGTTGTCAACGAATGGCAGTGGACACTCTATCCCCCTTGTCAACCAGACTTTCAAGAGCGGCTCCCATGAAGGACGTTATTTCTACCCAAGGGTAGATCATCCCTCTTCTCTTTTGTTTACACATGCATATTTATAAATTGGTATGACACTCCTCCCAACCTTTGCTTACACAAGCCATGGCTAACCGAATCCTCGGGTGCCTTCCAACAATCACATACCATGGAGGAGTGCCTATTTGATAATGTTTAACACTTTGAAGTTTGCTTTTGATAAATCATTGGCAAAACATGTGAAGAGAATCAAGTGGTTATAGTTATAATTAATTGGGACTGGGCACCCCATTTGCTAGCTCTTTTTGCAAGTTTTTGGATAAGCGGATGTATATGCCACTAGTCCATTGGTGAAAGTCTGTCTGACAAGTTAAATAGAGAACAACCCACATACTTCCTCATGAGCTAGTAAACAGTGACACAAATGAGAGGTAATAGTTTTTGAATAATTAAAGGTAGCACATGAAGTATTTACTTGGAGTGGCAGGAAATACCACATAATAGGTAGTTATGGTGGACACAAATGGCAATGGTTTGGTTCAAGGTTTGGATGTATGAGAAGCATTCCTCTCAATACAGGTTTTTCGGCTAGCAAGGTTGTGTAGCAAGCATAAGAGTTGAGGGATACAAACAAATATACATGTAGTAAGAACAATCATGCAATCTTCCTTAATTTTAACTTGAGAATACTAAGCTTATGAGCCAACAAGAAAGAAAGATCATGGAATAATTTATCTACATGCACTTCCCTCTCTCTACTTAAGCCTCAAAGTATTGTAACTACTGACCAATGCTAAGTTTGCCAAAACCAAAAAGATTTACTTAATGCTCCCAAAGTGGTACCAATACTAATGACAAGATTATCAACATGAAAGAAATTGCAAACTAAAATAAAGTATGCAGAAAGTAAATGATAAACTTCTCATTAATATTCCATAACGGCAACTCACACCAAGGGATACATAGATAACCAACTAAAAGAGAGATACTTCCACACTGCAAACCATCCTATAAGATAACTTCCCTACTCACGATATGACTCTATTGAAAGGTAAAAGGTAAAGATAATGGTGTGATACCGCGGCACTCCCCCAAGCTTGGAACAAGCCAAGGGGATGCCAATACCAATGATGAATTACTCCTTCGGCGGTGGTGAAATATCCTCATCATCAAACTTCCAAGGCAGAGGCTCTCCGTCAACAAATGATGACTTGGTCTCAGGTATCCTGAAACTGGCAGCAGAGCTTATGCGTTTAAACCTGATTTCATACTCACAGTTTTGATTCTGAACATCGTAGAGTTGCGCTTGTAGTTTGTTGGTGGTCTCATGGAGTGAGAAAATGTCCTCCCAGAGCTTTGCGGTCTCCTTGTGTTCAGCCTCAAGTCCAGACACCATCCTGTTAAAGATGTCCAATTCACGTTCTCGCCATCTTCTTGTATGTAAAGACCTCTTGCTCCAGCTTCTCCATCCTGTCTTCCAGGCTTCCTTCCCTTAGGACCTTGAACGTCTTCCACTTGCAATTCCCCATCCTTGAGCAGCGACTCCTTCGGATGCATCTTCAACTCGTTCATGTACGGGTTGACGACGTTCGGAAAAGCTGTCCTTGGAGGCTCAGACGAAGACATGGCGGCTCTAGATCCGTGGATGAAATCTGGCAGAAACAGATCGAAACAAAAACACGACGAAAAGGGATATACGGACCTCGGGGGATCCGGGGATTATATAGCAAAAAGTTTGCAAAAAAGGAAGGTACAGGAGAAAACCTGGTCGGAGACGGGCTCCGAGGCGCCCTCACCACGTGGCGGCGCGGCCAGGGGTGGGCCCGCGCCACGGCATGGTGAGGTGCCCTCGGGCACCTTTCCTACCGGTTTGGTCTCTTATTTTTCCATATTTAATATAAATGACAAAAATAACTCTTGGAAAGTTAAACGCGAACTTTTTCTTACCGAAACTGTTACCTATTCGAAAACAGACTCTGCAGTCCCCTGAATTTGCTTTTCAATGAAAACTTCCGGAGTCACCACTTGAATAGTATCAACATCTTCATCATAAGGATCTCCAGAATATAATGTTTGAGTCTTTGTCCATTCACCACTTGTGTAGAGTTGTCTTTAAGTGAAGCAATCTTTATTGCACCTGAACGATATACCTCCACAATAACAAAAGGTCCTTCCCATTTTGAGAGTAATTTTCCTGCAAAAAATCTGAGACGAGACCTATACAATAGAACTTTCTCACCAACATTAAACTCTCTCTTAATAATTCTCCTATCATGCCATTTCTTAACTTTCTCTTTAAAAAGTCTAGCATTTTCATAAGCCTTACTTCTCCATTCATCTAAAGAACTCAAATGAAGCAACCTTTTTCACCAGCTAGCTTAAAGTCTCTATTAAGCTCCCTCACTGCCCAATAAGCTTTGTGTTCTAATTCTAGAGGCAAGTGACAAGCTTTACCATAAACCATTTTATAAGGAGACATACCCATAGGGTTTTTATAAGCAGTTCTATAAGCCCATAAAGCATCATTTAACTTACTAGCCCAATTCTTTCTAGATTTATTAACAGTCTTTTGCAAGATAGATTTAATCTCTCTATTTGATAATTCTACTTGCCCACTAGTTTGGGATGATAAGCTGAAGCAATTCTATGATTAACACCATATTTAGCAAGGGTCTTTCTAAAACCACCATGAATAAAATGAGAACCTCCATCAGTCATAAGATATCTAGGCACACCAAACCTAGGAAAAATAACATCTTGAAGCATTTTTAAAGAGGTCTCACCATCAGCACTCTTTGTAGGTATAGCTTCTACCCACTTAGTAACATAATCAACAGCAACAAGTATATGAGTATTACCTTCTGAAGGAGGAAAAGGACCCATAAAGTCGAATCCCCAACAGTCAAATGGTTCAATAACAAGAGAATATTCATAGGCATTTCATTACGTCTAGAGATATTACCAACTCTTTGACATTCATCACAAGATAAAATAAACTTTCTTGCATCTTTAAAGAGGGTAGGCCAATAAAAACCTGATTGTAGAACCTTTTGTGCAGTTCTATCTCCAGCATGATGTCCTCCATAAGCACTACCATGGCACTTTCTCAATATCTCTCGTTGTTCATGTTCTGGAACACATCTTCGCATAATGCCATCTACTCCTTCTTTATATAAATGTGGGTCATCCCAAAAATAATGCCTCAAGTCATAAAAGAATTTCCTTCTTTGCTGAGCTGAAAAGGTTGGAGGCAAGTACTTGGAAACAATAAAGTTAGCATAATCAGCATACCAAGGACTATCTCGCGAACTTACCCTTATTGCAGCCAACTGTTCATTTGGAAAACTATCATTAACAGGAATAGGATCATAAGCAATGTTTTCCAATCTAGACAAATTATCAGCAACAGGATTTTCAGCACCTTTCCTATCTACAATATGTAAATCAAACTCTTGCAAAAGAAGCACCCATCTAATAAGCCTAGGCTTAGCATCTTTCTTTTCCATAAGGTACCTAATAGCAGCATGATCAGTATGAATAATGACTTTTGAATCAACAATATAAGGTCTAAATTTGTCACAAGCAAATACTACAGCTAGGAACTCTTTTTCAGTAGTTGCATAATTCTTTTGAGCAGAATCAAGAGTCTTACTAGCATAATGAATAACATTCAACTTCTTATCTATCCGCTGTCCAAGAACAGCACCAACAGCAAAATCACTAGCATCACACATAATTTCAAAAGGTAACGTCCAATCAGGTGGTTGAAAATAGGAGCAGTAATTAAAGCCTTCTTCAGAGTTTCAAAAGCTTCCTTACAATCATCATCAAAAACAAAAGGTACATCTTTTTGGAGAAGATTAGTAAGGGCTTTGAAATTTTAGAGAAATCTTTAATAAACCTCCTATAGAAACCAGCATGACCAAGAATACTACGAATACCTTTGACATCTCTAGGGCAAGGCATTTTCTCTATTGCCTCAACTTTAGCTCGATCAACTTCAATGCCTCTTTCAGAGATTTTATGTCCAAGAACAATTCCTTCATTGACCATAAAGTGGCATTTCTCCCAATTGAGAACAAGATTAGTTTCTTCACATCTCTGCAAAACTTTATCAAGATTGTGCAAACAATTATCAAAAGAAGTTCCATAGACGGAAAAATCGTCCATGAAGACTTCCACAATTTCGAGTGGTACCCAAATCTTCCACCGGTAAGTTATGTTTAAGTATAGCTTGACGAAGGAATATTTCGTTAAGCTCATTCCTTTCTTCCATAAAGACCTCACTTTCGTGGTCCTCCATATGTTGCTGGAAAGCATTGTTAGGAGCAAGAGCAATAGAGGCAAGCTGAGCAACTTTAAAATCTTCATTAGGCAATTCGGTTTCATAAGGAACTTTAGCAAATTTAGAGAAATTGAACTCATAAGATTCACCAGCAAATTTAGTAAAGATTTTCTCTTTCTTATAGTCTATAACAGCACCACAAGTATTCAGGAAAGGTCTACCAAAAATGATAGGACAAGTCTTACTAGAAGCTGAACCAAGTACTAGAAAATCAGCAGGATATTTAGTCTTACCACATAAAACTTCCACATCTCTAACAATACCAATTGGAGAGATAGTTTCTCTATTAGCAAGTTGAATAACCACATCAATTTCCTCAAGTTCACAACAACCAATTTCATGGATAATTTCCCTGTAAAGCTCATAAGGAATGGCGCTTGAACTTGCACCAATATCACATAAACCATAATAGCAATGATCACCTACCCTAACAGAAAGCACAGGAACACTAGTTTTCCTACAGCTTTTAGGATGTGAAACAATATTAGAAGCATCTTCACAAAAGATAATATGACCACCTTCTATATTTTCAGGGACAAGGTCCTTAACCATTGCTACGGCAGGTTCAATAGTTATTTGTTCATCAGGTTCTATAGCTTTCTTTGTACTTTTGTTAACAACACTAGCTATGATAGAGTGTTCCTTTATTTTAGCAGGAAAAGGAACTTTTTCGATATAAGGTTCAGGAATAATGTGATCAACGGTGTTAACCTCAATAGTTCTAGTCACAGGAGAAACAGTTTTATCTTTATAAGGTTCATGATAATTTTTAAAACCCTCCTTAGGCATACCGAAATAGGAGGCAAAAGCTTTATAAAAATTTGCAACAACTTGAGAGTCAAGGCCATAAGCAGTACTAACATTTCGAAAATCATCAGTATTCATGAAAGTTTTAATGCATTCGAAATCATATTTTATACCTGACTCTCTACCTTTGTCGTTCTCCCATCCTTCAGTGTTCTCCTGAATCCGATCAAGAAGGTCCCATTTAAACTCTTCTTTATTACGAGTGAATGATCCAGAACAAGCAGTATCCAATAGAGTTTTATCCTGAAAGGAGAGCCTTGCATAGAAGTTATCAATAACAACGTTACCAGGAATCTCATGAATGGGGCATTTGAGCATTAATGACTTCAATCTCCCCCATGCTTGGGCAATACTTTCTCCATCATGAGGCCAAAAATTATATATGAGGTTCCGGTCTTTGTGAATCTCACTTGGAGGATAGAATTTAGAATAAAAGAGAGGTACAATTTCCTCCCAGCCAAGAGAACGCCCATTCTTCAGCAGTTTATACCAATGTGCAGCTCTACCAGACAGCGATATAGAGAATAGTTTCTTATTAACTTCACCAATTGAAATACCTGCACACTTGAATAACCCGCATAATTCATGTAAAAATAATAAATGATCACCAGGATGGACAGTTCCATCCCCTTCATATCGGTTATTCGTAACATGTTCAATAATTTTCATAGGTATTTTGAATGGGATTACCTGCTCAGGTGGCGCCTCCTCTACTACCTTAGCAGTGGTCGTGGTTTTCCCAAATAGAAATTCAAGAGAATATCTCTCCATAATGAAATATAGCAGCAGGCAAAAATAAAAACAGCACGTACAGTAGGAGTTTTCCTTACCAATTCCACTTACCAATAGCGCTTCACTCCCCGGCAACGGCGCCAGAAAATAGTCTTGATGACCCACAAGTATAGGGGGTGTATCGTAGTACTTTCGATAATAAGAGTGTCGAACCCAACGAGGAGCAGAAGGTGTTGACAAGCAGTTTTGATATGGGATTCACTGTAAATACTAGTAGACAAGTTTTTAGGGGTTTTGGATATAGCAGATAAATAAAGTGCAAGTAAATAAAGTGCAGTAATAATAGTTGCAGCGAGTGGCCCAATCCTTTCTAGAGCAAAGGACAAGCCGGTAGGTTTACTTATGATGACCAAACGTTCTTGAGGACACACGGGAATTTCGTCAAGTGCTTTCGCTTCATATAGTTGATTAATCTTCATTGTTTTGATAAGTGTTGTGTGGGTGAACCTATGCTAATGCACTGCCCTTCCTAGGACTAATACATACTTGTGATTATACCCCTTGCAAGCATCCGCAAATACAAAAAAGTAATTAAGATAAATCTAACCACAGCCTTAAACTCTGAGATCCTGCTATCCCTCATGCATCGATATACCAACGGGGGTTTAGGTTTCTGTCACTCCGGCAACCCCACAATTGGCAACCGAATACTAAATGCATTCCCCTAGGCCCATAAAGGTGAAGTGTCATGTAGTCGACGTTCACATGACACCACTAGAAGAATAACACCACAACTTAAATATCAAACCATTAAATATTACTCAACATAATTCACTACTAACATCAAGACTTCTCCCATGTCCTCAAGAACTAAACGAACTACTCACAAGACATCATATGGAACATGATCAGAGGTGATATAATGATGAATAACAATCTGGACATAAACCTTAATTCAATGGTTTCACTCAATAGCATCAACCACAAGGAGTAATTAACACCGGGAAAGCTTCCCCTATGAACTAGACAAGATTTAACCCTAGATGTTACAGCGGAACGGAGTGGAGCGGCGGAGATGATGGTGCTGGCGGTGGAGATTATGATGATGATGATCCCAATGAAGTCCAGCTCGATGACGGTGACGATGGCGACGATTCCCCCCCCCCCCTCCGGGAAGGAATTTCCTCGGCAGATTTCTCCCTGCCGGAGAGCTTTTCTCTCTCTGGTGTTTTCCACCTCGTGGAGGCGGCGGAATATTTCCTCGACGTCCCCCTAGGCTTAGGGTTTTCTGGGGATGATGTACACGAAAAGGGGCTGGCAGAGGTGGGCCAGTGCCTCCTCACCACGTGGCGGCACGCCAGCAAGGTGGGCCGCGCCACCACATGGTGAGGGCCCATGGTGGCCTACCTTGGCCCCCCTTTTGGCTGCCTCCGGCATCTGACAAAATAGGAACTTCTGGATATTTTCCTCGAATTATTGATCTTCAGAAATATGGTGTCTTGACGGTCCTTTTTCCAGCAGAAATCTGACTCCGGTGTTTAATTCTCCAATACTCATCAAACATGCAAAATAGGTAAAATAACATAAGTATCATCTCTAAATATGAAATATATCAATGAATAACAGTAAATTATGATATAAAATAGTGATGCAAAATGGACGTATCAGACACCCACAAGCGTCACCGCGTCGATGTCAAGATGACAAGGATTTCTCCCGTCCCAAAAAAAGCACATCACCGGACAATCCGTAGTGCTCCACCCATCTCGCCACCCACCAACAGATGCCACCATGGAATTGAAGCCCCCTCGTCGTATCACCAAGGTAAGCACCGCGCGACTGGCTGAACTGAGAAGCACACGCCATAGACAAGGAGCGGTAGAACTACAACCACGTGGGAGGGAACATCCTCCACCGCCCTAGGCAGTAGCCGACCGGACACAACCAACAAGAGCACACCAGGCCACCATGGAGCCGGAGGGCGGCAGCAGCACAACCACCTGGAGGACATCCTCCACCGCCATCGGCAGGTGCCGACCGGACGCGGCAGCAGAGACACACCAGGCCGGACAGGCCCGGCCGGGCCCTAGATAATCCCGTGAAGTCTCCGCCGCCACGCTGCTGCACGTAGGCTGACGCCGCCGCTGCCCCATCAGCACCAAAGGCCTAGCCAGACCCGGATGGGTTTGTGAAGCTCCTATCACCACGCTGCAGCAGACGCGGCGTCGTCGCAGGCCTGTACATCAGTCAAACCGGGCAGCAGGTCGAGCCCACCCGGACCCAGCTCGGGCCCAAAAGGGCCCAGATCTGGGCCTGCTGGGCCCTGGCCACCGCCACCCACGCCACCAACGGTGGCGCCGCCGCCACGCTCACCACCCGCAGCACTGGAGGTCCTGCCGCAGGAGCTGGACCGCCGACGCCGAATCCGGACCACCGCCGCAGAAGAGCACCGCCCGGCGCCGCGCCGCCCCGCGCGGGGAGGACGCCGAGGGGGGAGAAGCAGGGGAACCGCCGTCGCCGCCCGGGGCAAGCCCGACGCCGCACGTCGATGACGGCGGAGGAGGAGAGGATGGGAGAGTGCTGGACCGGGAGGTGGCGGCGCGGCCGGACGCCCGCGCGGGGGGCGACCAGCCGCGCGAGGCGCGGGGAGGGGAGGGAAGGGAAGGAGGAGCGGAAGGGCGGCGGCTGCCGACCGGCGGCGCGGGCTCAGGGAAGGGGCGGCTAGGGTTGGGGGTCAGGGTCGGGAGCTCTAAGATTCTGAAACTCACTGACTCAAATAATCATAAGGTTTATATTTTCGCCACATCCATCCTTAATATTGCAACATTCGTTAGTGGTAAGATAAGTTGCCCATGCGGTCAGGACACAGATCCTCTGACGTGCTCATTCCTATCTTACCACTTAATTTGGTTAGCTGACGTCAGCGGATCCCCGTACATGCGGTCATACACAGCCCCACAGCTTTCTTAGCGACCATCTGCTACAGCCTACAGAGACTCAAAAACTCCTTGACTAGTCGTAGCGAGCAATGGACCTTTGGGTGAGTGGTCCACGTACGAGATTCATGTGCCGCGGTCACAAATTGTGAATACTGCTGGGGCGCCCCTCGGGGCGCCTCCTCACCGGCCATGAGCGGCCCAATCACGTTATTTTTTTGCACGCTGTCTGACCTATCATTTACGGTCCAATTCTTGCCATACACGATGCCATTTATACAGGACTACAAATAACGATTAAACAAGATTGATTCTGACAGCAAACATTGTCTTTATTGATTGATTATAGCTGCCACATCTTTAGTTAAAAAGAGGTACAATGCAATGCAGGGATCATCCGACGCGGTGCTCGAAAAATCACAAAGTCTTAGACCAGATAGTAACATTAACCATACACCAAAGCTGGCAGACCATGCGACCAAACTAATTGTAGCCCCAAACAGGAAAACCGCAGGGAACACCACATGCACAAGCAGATAGAATGCTTAGTTTCAATCATTCAGCTAGAGCGCGCTCAGCTCCTTTCTTCCTCACCGTGCTATTTTGAAGCAATCCATACTTGAGTGAAGGTATCTAGTAACAAGTGAGAGGTTCCCTCTGTACCAGCAAGGCAGCAACATTCAGAAATCACATAAGCCTCGAGACATCAGTGTAGTTACATTTAGAACTGAGATGCTTCTTTCATTACTTCTACAAATGCACATAAGAAATACTACAACTGCATACAGAAAATGTGAAGTTCATAGTCAAATTACATATATATAAGCTAAAACCAAAGATTGCAGTTGCAAAAATCTGCATTGTTATCTATTCAAGATAAATATTAATACAGATTAAATTTTGTTTTACCTGCTGCAACTGATTACAGAGCCACCGAAAAGATAGCTATGTTCCCAAGCACCTTCATAGCTTGTGCTTAATACATTATACATGTAACCAATAGCAAGTTAGTCAAAGTCAGAATAATAAACATAAAAGAATGAAAGAAGGGTAGTAACCAAGTTCAATTCATCTAGGGAACAAGGAAGTGTAAAACCGTTCCAGAGTGATGAATTTCTCTTTTGAAGAAAAGATATCTAAAACAGTTATCAGCTAAGGAAAATAAGCACTTCAGGGAGTGATGAAAAGATCAGCAATTCGTCATGGAAAGTCTACACACCTCAGCCTCAACAAGCTGGATTTTCCTCTTTTCTTTCCTTGAACATAAAGGTTCAATTTATTCTTCAGTTTCTATGCAAGTTTATCATCCCTTTACTTTTCGACAACCTGTAATAGTTGTCAGTGCCTATGTATAATACTAAGAGTATGGCACCAATAGTAATGTATAATACTGCAATGCTGAGTCTATAGGGAATTTTCAAAACTTAGTTTTGGAAACTACAAAACAACAACTTCCGTGATAGACCAAAAGGAATAATGATTCTAGAGCTAGATGTAAACAAATGAAATATTCAACTACAAACTGTTGGCTCAGTAAATATAACAACGTCTAGCCACCTCATTACAAAATTAAAACATATCAAGAGAAGAATCACTTGCCAACCAGTAAAAAGTAACTATCTCCATGATCTCCATGAAATGCACAACACTTATTGGCACATACTTCATGAAGTATGAACTATCCATGATCTAGCAAAGGCCTACAAGATTTAGTCAACCATATTTTTGTACAAAAATATTGTAGCAGCAACCTATGGGATATATTAGAAAAACTAAGAAGCAGCATGAGTCATGAACCGTAGATGAACGAGCAGCCTAAAGAAGAGTTAAATGGCCTTAATCAAAGACAGTAGGCTAATCGCAGGCAAAGGCACTTGAGAGAAGTGTACAGAATGAATTCCTGACGTACACATCACACCGATAATCACAAAGGTGATCAATCGTATGATGAACCAAGGAGCAAGAGTGAGACCTTGATTTCCTGCCGTACTGCATTAACAAGAAGCCCTGAACTCCCACCGGAGGCAATGCATATGGCCGCCACAGATAGCGGGGACCCTCTAGTGACCGTGATTCTGTCAAACTAAGACAGAGCATGTTAACAGCAAAATAACCTTTACCCTGCCATCTACAATCACTATCATTTGTAAAAGCTAACGAGCAATAAAAAATCTCACGCAAGGCCAACAAATAGTGAGAGGAGTGAAAGAATGAGCTACAATCACCAACAGTTGGCAAAGCTAATCGACCAAAGAACACACCCTGCAGGCTTACATCATACATATGGTATTTGCAACATCTACTATAATGAACTTAACTTTTCAGTTCCAATGAAACTACCTAACATGGAAACATGTTTACCAAAAATACTTTGGTTTTGATATGTTGAGCATTTCTTTAACAAATGTGCAGGCATAGCCCATAGCCACGCTTTCTATAAGGTAAGTATACCTGACCGTCATCTGTCTTGTACCACTTATCATGATTGTCATTGACATAACATACGTAATGACCAGAAAAGGCAGCATTCATATAAGTCATAACATCTTGATGGACAACCACTCCATATAGGCAGCAGAATTTTTATCACTTGTGCTCATGTAATAAGATAATTTCAGGGTTTATGGGAATATAATCGCTTTGCTTATCTTCCCAAACTTGCCAGACTGTACACATATACAAAGGGGGGATCTGATTAGTAGTGGATATCAACTTCTAAGGCTTACTCAATCAACACTAAAACCCATTAATTTTTAATTCCCAGCATGTTTAGGCGACCTAGGAAGTTCAGAGGCCTATAATCCCTTTGAAAATTGCATGACAGTACTATAGCTGAAGAGTCAAGCTTGGTGAATTTCAGTGATAGATCAAGGACTCTGATGTGCTAATCAAATATGAGCAATGCAATGAACACAAAAATGGCACAGAATGAACAAGTACAGAAAGCTAAAGATCAACGAAGTAACCAAACCTTCTGCATCGGTATCTATTATCTCCACCCATGACTTCCATAGATGTAAACCGCTGAACTGCTTCTTCAAGCGAACTGATGTACCCATCTATTTCAACAGTAAGACCCACATGGCCACATACGCCCATATTGCTCAGAAATAACATGACACCTTGTTAATAAATCTAGGAAAGAAACAAAAACAGACTGAAACAATCAATAAGAATATACTGCAAGTAATCTCAGGTAACTGATATATGAAATAATTCCTTGTAAATGTTTACCTGATATTGTATACAACAAATCTCGAATATCCTCGGCAAAAGCAAAGATCCCCAACTTGCAGTATGGTTCAATTTCTAAAAAGGTACAACCGTTACATGCTTTAATAGTAGATGTGTGCGTAATCTTCTGTAGAACTTCATCTTTTTGCTCTAGAATAATCCATCTGAATCAAGAAAACAATGAGTAAAATCAGATGCGCAACCAAAAAAGAATCTATCTCCTCTGCAAATTAGCTTGTGGGGTGAGAAGATGGGTGCACCATTGCCACGGGCCAGACTGAGCCGCCCTCTCACCAGCCTTCTTCTTCGTTGTCCTCCCATGTCCTCGTCTTCTAGCCCCATCAAGAAACCGGTGGGAAACTTGGTAGATGGGATTCTCAATCGAGTGTTCGTGCTGCCTCACGCGAGGACGATGGCCGCAGTACTGGACACGGACGGTGGCGGCGCCAGAGACACGGACGGTGGTAACGCCGGTCGCCGGCGATGCAGACGGTAGGGCTGAACGTCCTCGTCGGCTCATCTGTCCGTGCTCCTCGTCGCCCCTATCGGAACAGCCCTCCTAGGCTAAGAAGTAGCTGCAGCCCGCACTCCCTCTCCTAACGAGGTGGAAGAGGTCGTGAGGGAGGAGGAGAAGAGAGAGAGAGCAGCAGCAGCAGCAGCAGCAGCAGCAGAGCCGCCGGCGCCACGACAACGAGAGAGGAGAGGGGGAGGAGGAGAAAGGGCACCTGCTGCCGCGCGACGTAGTCGGACTTGATGGAGGCGAGGATGTCCAGGAGCGGGAGCAGCTTCGCCACCTCGTGCACCACCGCCACCTTCGCCTCGATGCCCAGATCCTCCATGGCCGCCGGACGCCGCCGTTGCCTTGTCCTTCATGCTGCGGATGCTAGATCTGCAGCCGCACCGCCGGCCACCCGACGACGACAGGAGATTGGGCCGACGAGGTTGGGGGCGATGAGAATACAAAAGGCGGCGGCGGCGGCGGCGACTTGGAGGATGCGTGCGGGCTCGAGGCTGGGGAGTAATGGGGATCGGGAGAGGAAGAGGGCGATGGCATCTGGGGTTGCCGTGCGGTGGGAGGAAACGAAAGCGCGCTGGCCAATCCTTCCTTTCTCCCTCGCCTCTCACCAGCACAACCCGCCAAATCGAGGCAGCGCAACGAGACAAAAATCGACCCAGCGCAAGCGCAAACGAAACAAAGAAAAACCACCCCCTGAGCGCCACGTGGATAGCGCGAGAGGGCGCCCAGGGGGTGCGCTCTTGCTTGTTCTCAATGAGATGGAGTCCGATGCCATCAACTTGAGGCTCGGGAAAGAATTATGTAGAACCGAACGTTGGAAAGTTAGACGGATGCATGGAATATGTAGGTTAAAATAATCACATGAACTGAGTTTATATTGCATCAATCAATACAAAAAAACATGGTAATTTTTGGGTCACCAACCCCCCCCCCCCCCCCCCCCCCCTCTAAAATGCTCATTTGTTAAACACCAACAAATATCATACAATATAATCTAGCAGTCTCAAAATAGTCATTATTCATGCGCTTTAACCTTCAACTGTAATAGTACTCAACTTGTCCTTATTCATAATTTTATATGTGTCCTTGGGTTCATGTATTTAAATATGACCAATAAGATTTGAGACATGTGTTATAAAAAGT
Organism: Poa pratensis; assembly: GCA_947311845.1. Lineage (NCBI taxonomy): Eukaryota > Viridiplantae > Streptophyta > Magnoliopsida > Poales > Poaceae > Poa > Poa pratensis. Next base: position 38,484,115 of record CAMZMU010000052.1, read on the forward strand.
ACACCATTTGAAACTTGTATATGTTTGCAGCACATAACTCATATTTGGTCAAACTTGAACCTATAAATGTGTGTGCGCATGTAAATAAGGATGGAGGGAGTATTATGTTAATGGTTACAACCTCTCAGAAAAAGTGCATAGACAATATGAACAATTTCGTGTAACACACAAAATGTTGTAGCGAACAAATTTGTTTAACGTGATTTGCAATTTATTGGTGGAATAGTTGACCGAGGAGTTTTAGCGCTAGAGAAGGCGAAGAGTCATAAAGAAAGGACAAATTCCCAGTGAGAAAATTGATATAAAAAGTAAGGGTGATAAAAAGCTGGCCCAAATTTCGAATTTGGGTAGTTAAAGCAAGTCTTATATAAATGAAGAGATGGAATACATTGGCAGTTATTTTTCAATCTAAATATAAGCAATTTCTAGCAAAATCGTGTAATGTTTAATTTCAGGCGACTCACGAGGACGAAAACACATGCATGAAAACAAACCAAAAGCAAAATTATTCAACCTAAACCTGTAGCTTATGCTTTGAGAAACTCCTTGTTCTAAGGATGCAATCCTGAGGAATATTTAGTTATTTACTAAGAAAGTTGTTTGATCTGCAAATAATACTCAACCTAATATTTACAAATATATTTTGTGAAAGTAGAGACATGATTTTTTCATTGTTGTCAAACAAAATTATTTCCCAACAAAATTAAGGTAATTTCATAGGCTTCTAGTTAGTACTCGTTTCATCCGCATATCGGTTGTAGATCTGGTCAAGTCTATTTGTATTCACTATGATAGTGTAGTACTTATCTAACTCAGAAAGGTCCTTCCTAAAAATAAGTAAAAAAGTTCCCATATGAGGGTCAGAGGACAAATACATCCATACCTTGTGAAGTCTTGGACCCCTAATATGTGTTTGTACTCTAAACATAGCTACCAAATGGTCCTTTGGTTCCATGGTCCACTAGTAGAAAACGAGGCATTAGTACCGGTCCTATAGGGCCTTTAGTACCGGTTGCACAACCGGTACTAAAGGGTCGAGACTAAAGGGGTACCCCTTTAGTATCGGTATAAATACAACCGGTGCTAAAGGCCCTCCACGTGGGCGAGCTTTTTGCCCCCCCCCCCCCCCCCGCTTATTTTTGCAGGGGGGTTTTGGTTTTTGGTTTTTTTCTTTTCGATTATTTTTCGGGGTTTAGGGTTTCTGTTTTTTCCTTTTCGCTCATTTTTCAGGGTTTCGGAGGAGATCACGTATAAAGTACTCACTACACATATAAAGTACTCATTATACACATATAAAGTACTCTCGTTACATAATAAAGTACTCGTAATTACAATGGAGATCACCGCTAGCTATTACATGTGGAGGTGGAGGACTCTCTCGACAGAGTGGAATTCACCAAGTTCATCTATGACATGCGTAAGAATGAATCCCGCCAATTCCTCCGCAATAGCTTTTACGCGGTTTTGTGGTAGGAGCTGGCCGCTTCCTTGACATCTTTAAAAGAAGGAGATCAAATCAGTTATGATCGAAACTAAACACAATTGATGGTAGCAAAATAAAAGTTGTGTATGATGTTTACGTACCTCTCGATTTTTACACTATTGACTCTCTCATTGACCCTCATGTGAATATACTCGCAAACGTAGTATCCACATAGTTCCGTCCCCTGTGGTTGTCGCAGACACCACTATACAAGAATATAATTTAATCAAATAATAATCAAGAGATGATGGTATTAGAAAGATACACAGACCTAGATACGTAGTAGTACTTACTAAGTTAGACTTGAACTCCAGCTTTCTTTCCATTCACCGCGTTCTTCCGATGAACTTTTCCAAACCCTACCCAAAAGAAAATGAATTGAGGAGTTATTACTTATACTTTTGATATCCGAAAATGAACGAAAGAGGCCGATATAGTGCGATTGAAATTACCTCTTGAGCATTAGACGCACGCTTTTGTATCATCTTGATCTTTCCTTAATGAGTCCCAGACTTCAACTTCTCCTTCCTCGAGTCTAATGATTAGCAGAATGAAGTGGTACCTGCGCACATTTATATACGCAGGTATTCAGAACTCATCAATTACACTTAATATCGGGAAAGCAAAATAGAATGTGTACAAGACAGTAACACTCACCCGAAGTTGTAAGGAAAAAGTATTTCCTTTTTGGTACTTTGTCGCTTAAAAGCGTTAGCAAACGTCCTCTGTGTCCTCGGGATGGTCAGTTATGGTCCGGACATGAACTTTATCCGGGTCAATGAACCCAATGTCCCAGATTCCTCCCATTCTGCATTCACGAATCTTCATTCTGCATAATATAGCGTACAAAAGAATGTTGTGAGGATAATTACAAGCAATGAACGAGAGCTTAACTATAAATAATTAAATTACACGAATAAATTACTTACAGACAATAGCAGCTGATGATAGATTTGTCGAGAGCACGTTGATTGTACATCTGAAAAAGTTCGAACTCAACCTGCACACCATATTCTCGGAAGTAGTGTTGTTCCTTAACCGCCGCCATGAGATAGATTTCCCTTCTTTTGCGGCGGTCATGTACCAGTATGCAATTTATATAACTGTGTTGTTAGAGCACTCGGATTTTCGACCAGAGGCAGCCCGAGTTCAAATCATATCGTGGGTAACCTCCTGATGGGGTAACCTGTGTCGCCAATGACAACTTCTCCATGCTCGATTTCCCGAGCTTCAGAAGGCACAATGAGCGGGGCGATCGATTGTGCTTCTTGTTCTCCGAGCTGGGCAACTCTTTTCCGCACACTTTATCTTGCTCCATCTGAGGAAAGTACCTTGTCAATACCTCGCTCATAGTCTGAAATGGGCGGCGGTGGAGGGTCATATAGGTTGTCAACGGTGCGATCTTTTACCTCATTTGGTATAGTCTTCAGAACTTCCTTTATGGGGTCAAGTCTTGCCTCCAGTCTTTCCTTTTTTTCTGCAAAAAAGGCTCTCGACTCTTCACGTAGGCTCACATCTTCCTCCTGAGTCATCTCACAGCTAACTTCTCAGGAGCCTTGACTTCCTTGGGTTTTTTTCCACGTTTCTTGACAGGGGACGACGTGAACAGCTTCCGCTTTGTCAAGTTACTAGTGGGCGCATCAGTCGGCTGACGGGACGGCGCGGGCGATGGACTCGCGGTGGGCTCCCAATCGCGGGGGAGGGGGTGGACTTTGATGTGGTGAATTTCTAACCGGAGGAGTCGGTGGCCTTGGCGCCGAGTCTGGAAACTTGATGTATTTCTTCTTCCATAGAACGATACCAAGCTCGACTTCTCCCAATGTCTTCTCGCCTTCAGCTCCAGGAATGTCAAGATATTGAGTTGAATCCCGACATAACTTTCGTGACCCCGACACGAGCAAATCCAGCCGGAATCTCACCAAAATGGAAGGTTGCTCCAAGTTGATGTGGTAAAGCATAGCCATCGCCACCGGAAAACTAATGTTCTTCATTGGCGCATGTAACTCACAATTTGTCTTCTCCGTGATATCATCCACGGGGTAGTGAGCCGCCGATGGTTCACAACTGGTTCATCAACTGCAGGATCTTGTAGCTGCGTGGAACCCACGCTGCTTTTCCGCTGAGATGGGCAGGCATCGCCTGCAGGATCTTCTACTCGCAGCTGCGATTCCCTTGCTGGGTAATTGAGGCCAGTTGCTCCTGCACAGCCTGCACTGCGTTCTAATGCAGTAACCCTCTCCGCCTCCCTCTTCTTACTTCTGCAATGTTTTCTATAAGTTGCAGTCCTCCGGAAACCCTTCAAGAAAACCAACCCCGCCTCCTCTGCCTCGACATCGTCCCCAGTGTTCTTTATTCCCGAGGGCGAGTGAAAGCTCGTCGTCCTCTCTATCGGGAACATATTTTCCCTTGACTAGTTCTATTGCGTCTTTTAGTTTTTTGACTCTTGTAATTCTTTTCTTCCATTTTCCCTTTGCAACAATCAGCCCTGTGTCTGGGTCCAACACTGCCCCATGCGCGAACAACCAGAACTTGGACCTGTCGGGCCAGTCATCTGTCTGTGGAGTGATCCCTTTTTGACGCAGCTCGTTTTCATAGGCTTCCCACTTAGGCAAGGCAGTCTTGTAGCCACCTGAGCCCAAACGATGGAAATATTTCTTCTTCTTAGCATTCAACTTATTTCGGGTCGATCGGGCCACAGCGACGGCCGATTTCTTATAGCCACAAATTCAGCCAGTCATCTTTTAGCTTCTCTAGATGTCCAGTGAAAACTATATTTGTTCCCATATTTTCTCCACAATGTTTTCTTCCAGTTGTTGAATTGCTCGGCCATCTTGCTAAGAGTCCACTCCTTGACTTTATCCTTCTCCTCTCTGGGAGATCTGCCGGTAGGCTGAAAGAACCCAATATCGAGTCCCAAAGGGTATCTTTAATTCTTTGCTCGAGATATTTTGCGCCAATGTTTTTTTTCTTCGGCTCATTCCATTCTGCAACGGTGATCGGGACCATGTCCCTTACAAGAACTCCGCATTGAGCTACATATTTAGTGTAGATTCCATCGGGTTTCTCCGGTTTGCCTTTTATGCTAACTTCGTCGATCGACAACTTTGCACCATCCGGCAGCTTTAACCCTTGGGCCGGGCCTCGTTTAGGGATTGACGACTTAGATCCAGAGGGCTGAAAGAAAAATGTTTCGTTAATAAGTGCGCATATAAATCAATTAATGCATCTAGCTAGTGATCAACAAGACTTAATATATACCTTGCCGGAGTTTTCTACGGAGTTTTCTAACGGCACTTCTTCTTCGTCGTCGTCGTCTCTGAAGTTTTGTAACTCAAGTCCCTCACCGGAGTCGTTCAAACATTTCGCGCTGAATCTTCGCCGTCTTCTTCGTCGGTCTCTTCTCCATCGAATTGGGTCCAAGGGTCTTATCAAATAAAATTGCTTGAAAGCGTTCTTCTTTCTCCAAGTCTCGGATGAAGGCCGGGGCGTCGATGATGGGGGCATCGTCCTACATAGCTCAATGTCACTACAAATTAGTAATTCATAGAAAACAACTTTAATATTCTTATACACAATAATATTGCAACTAAAAATAACATTGTTTTGATACATTTCTTATACACAAAAATATTGCATGTAAAAATAACATTGCTTTGCTAATTTTCAAACTTTGGTAAATTTTTTAACTTTGCTAAATTTGCTACATTTTCAAATTTTCTAACTTCGATAAATTTGCTACATTTTCAAATTTTCTAACTTTGGAAATTTTTTCTAACTTTGATAAATTTCTAACTCAACTAAAATTCAAACATGTCAACCAAAATTCAAACATAAATTCAAACATGTCAAGTAAAATGAACACTACTAATTAATCTAAAGAACAGTACTGGAAAACATGAAAAAAAACTAACCTTGTGGAGGCCGGAGCAGGGCTACGCGGCGGCCGGAGGAGGGTGGAGGCCGCGCCGGCGCAGGGGCGGCGATGGTGCGCGTGGGCCAGAGCAAAGGAGGTAGGCGGAGCAGGGGCGGAGGCCGGAGCAGTGGAGGGAGCAGGGCCGGGCGGCTATGGCGGAGCAGGGCCAGGCGGCGATGGCGCGCGTGGGCCGGAGCAGAGGAGGGAGGCGGAGCAGGAGCGGTGTGTCGTGGAGAGGAGCAGGGGTGGCGGAGGTCGACGCGGCGAGGGACGAGGCGATGGCGCGGCCGCCGGCCGGAGCAGGGTCGCGTCGAGGAGGAGGCGTCGGCGGCGTCGAGCAAAACTTGGCGATTTGGGGAGCGAGGCGTCGATCCCCTGCCACTTAACTGCTCAACCAACCTTTAGTACCGGTTGTTCTCGACAACCGGTACTAAAGGGTCTTTAGTACCGGTTGTAAACAACAACAGGTTCTATTTTGTTTTTTTCTCTAGTTTCTTTTTCTTTAAAATATATTTAATTTAATTGTCTACAAAATTGTAATAATTATCTACCTATTTGTTTTCTGTTTTTATATCTATTATCTATTTGTCAACGACGTCAATACGTAGGGGAGACACGTGTCCTCCCCAGTGCTAGGGTAGGACACGTGTCTGACACGAGTCGTGACCGCGAAGCCCTCCTTTAGTCCCGGTTGGCAACACCAACCGGAAGTAAAAAAGCACACGGATCGTGTGTTTTTTCAAGCGCTTGTGAGCCGTTGGATCTGGGGTGTGTTTCTTTGAAGAACTTGTGAGCCGTTGGATCGGGGTGTGTTTCTTTTGAGGGAAAAACCAGTGTTGGATCAGCCACATGACCCTATAACCCCCCCCCCCCCCCCGCTCGAGCATGGTCGACACTCATTTGATATACAAAGCATTCGGATTCCCTGCATACGTCCAACAGTGCATTTGAGATGCGGGCACTCACGAGCCACTGTTGGGCTGTATGCAGGGGAAACCGTGTGTTTTGTTCTATCTACAAAATACTCCAGTTCATCGACCGAATACAAATCATTCGGATTCCCGTCATACAGCCCAACGGTGCATTTGATATGCAGGGCACTCACGAGCCACCGTTGGGCTGTATGACGGGGAAGCCGTGTGTTTTGATCCAACTTTTTTCGAGCGCTTGTAAGTCGTTGGAGTTTTTAGAACCAAAAATTAGTGTTTTGATCTCTCTTCTGAGTTTTCAGAACATAGTTACATAAAAGGTTTAATACATTATTACACATCAGCAACAACATCAATATCTAGTGTTCACTTTTTCTTCGTGTGTGTCCCTTTCTTCTGATTGCGCCGTAGCCATGGACATTCTTCATCATTTAACACGGTGCTTGGGTCAGTTTTCACTTTGAAGGGCGGAATTTCATGAAACTTATTGTAATCTTCTGACATGTCTGTCTTGTCCTCCACTCCCACGATGTTTCTTTTTTCTGAAAGAACTATGTGGCGCTTTGGCTCATCGTATGATGTACCGGCTTGCTTATCTTTTCTTTTTTTCGGTCTGGAAGACATGTCCTTCACATAGAAAACCTGAGCCACATCATTGGCTAGGACGAATGGCTCGTTGCGGTACCCAAGATTCTTGAGATCCACTGTAGTCATTCCGTACCGCCGGTCTATCTCTCCCGCTTGACAGGTTGACCCATTTGCACTGAAACAAAGAGATCTTAAAAGAAGGTCCATAGTCAAGTTCCCATATTTGCTGTATGCAACCATAATATGTGTCATTTGTCCCATCATCGTTTGTTGCATCAAAGCGGACACCACTGTTTTGGTTAGTGCTCTTTTTGTCTTGGGTTTCCGTGTAAAATGTATTCCCATTTTTCTCGTACCCTTGGAAAGTCAATATAGTCGAAGATGGTGACTTGGCCAACAAGTATAGCTCTTGTCCAACAGTGGTGTTATTAATGAGATGTGTACGCAACCAACTGCCGAAAGTATCCACGTGTTTCCCTTTAATCCAGAAGTTAGTCTTCTCCGGGTATTGGGAGCGTAAAATATCCATGTGTTCCACGATATACGGAGCCACCAATCTGGAATTTTGTAGAGCTGTGTAGTGTGCTTGAGTGAAATAATGCCCGTCCATACATTGTTGCTTTCTTTCCTAGCGTGCTTTTTCACGCAGTCTCTCCTCATGGCGCGATTGAGGAACACCGATCGGCTTAAGTCAGGAATAAAGTCAACACAAAACTCAATGACCTCCTTTGTTTCATAGCCCTTGGACATGCTTCCTTCTGGCCTAGCACGGTTATGAACGTATTTCTTTGAGACTCCCATGAACCTCTCAAAGGGGAACATGTGTGTAGAAATACAGGACCGAGAATGGAAATCTCTTCGACGAGGTGAACTGTGAACTATGAGGTGCGTCATAATATTAAAGAAGGACGGTGGAAACACCAACTCGAAGCTGACAAGACATTGGACCACACCCGTACCTAAACTTGGTAGAGTTGCTGGATCGATTACCTTCTGAGAAATTGCATTCAGGAATGCACATAGCTTCACAATGGGTACTCGAACGTTTTCCGGTAGAAGCCCCCTCAATGCAATCGGAAGTAATTGTGTCGTAATCACGTGGCAGTCATGAGACTTCAGGTTTTGGAACTTTTTCTCTGCCATGTTTATTATTCCTTTATATTCGACGAGTAGCCAGACGGGATCTTGATACTGCTCAGGACTTGAAAAAAGATCTCCTTCTCTTCTTTGGTAAGAGCGTAGCTGGCAGTACCTTGGTACTTCTCTGGATTCAGGTTGTCTCGTTCGTGCGTACTTTGCTGGTCCTGCCATGCATCCGATGTATATTTCGTCTTCCCATACACGCCTAAGAAGTTTAGCAGGTTCACAAAGATTTTTCGTCACGTGCATCACGTCGATTGCAGAGCGAACCTCTAGGATTTTCCAATAGGGTAAATCTCAAAATATAGATTTCTTTTTCCACAAGGGTACGCGCTTGTTAGCGTCTTTCGGAACATTTAGACTGCCAGGACCCTTTTCAAATATTACTTCCAAATCCTTGACCATGCCATATGTAACATCACCATCAGGGCATGTAGGCTTCGTTCGGTTATCTGCCTCACCTTTGAAATGCTTGCCTAGCTTTCTTACGGGATGTCTGATTGGAACATATCGACGATGACCAAGGTACACATTCTTGTTACCTAAATATATATTGTCAGTTTTATCTAAACAATGCGTGCATGCATTGTATCCCTTGTTTGACTGTCCTAAAATGTTACTAAGAGCAGGCCAATCATTGATGGCTGCAAACAACAACGCTCGTAGGCCAAATTCCTCCTGTTTGTACTCATCCCACACACGTACGCCTTCGTCAGACCACAACTGTAAAAGTTCGCCAACTAATGGCCTCAGATACACATCAATGTCGTTGTCGGGTTGCTTCGGGCCTTGGATAAGCACTGGCATCATAATATACTTTTGCTTCATGCACAACCAAGGAGGAAGGTTATAGATACATAGAGTCACGGGCCAGGTGCTATGACTGCTGCTCTGCTCCCCAAACGGATTCAAGCCATCTGTACTTAGACCAAATCTTAAGTTCCTTGCATCAGCTACAAATTCCCCAAATGCACTGTCGATGTTTCTCCACTGAGACCCATCAGCGGGGTGTCTCACTATCTCGTCTTCCTTACGGTCTTCTTTGTGCCATCGCAACAACTTGGCATGCTCTTTGTTTCGGAACAAACGTTTCAACCGTGGTATTATATGAGCATACCACATCACCTTCGTGGGAACCCTCTTCCTGGGGCTAGGCTCGCCCTCAACATCACCTGGGTCATCTCGCCCGATCTTATGCCGCAATGCACCGCATACCGGGCATGCATTCAAATTCTCGTACTTCTCGCCGCGGTAGAGGATGCAGTCATTGATGCATGCATGTATCTTCTCCACCTCTAATCCTAGAGGGCAGACAATCTTCTTTGCTTCGTATGTACTGTGCGGCAATTCATTATTCCTTGGAAGACTTTTCTTAAATATTTGTAGCAACTCCTGAAATGCCTTGTCAGATATTCCATTCTGTGCCTTCCACTGCAGCAAATTCCAGGGTGGTACCCAGCTTTTTCTGGCCATCTTCACAATTTGGGTACAACAATTTTTTGTGATCCTCTAACATGCGCTCCAACTTCGACCACTCGTTTTCACTTCCGCACTTCATCTGTTCATCAAGAATGACCCGACGAAGATCATCATCATCGGACTGATCAACAATGATGTAACGTACCTGCACTTAAAATATGGCAAGGTACATGTGTATAGTGCAAACCCCTGGATCGTTTCATTTGCACACACAGTTTAAGATGTAGTATCACAACAAAGTATCATCATTACATCGAATGATCCAGACTTGGTAAAATATTCATTACAACTTGCATAGCATAAAGCTAGCTTGAGAGAGTAAAGCAGCGGAAATAATAATCTTCATGGAGTCCTCATCCTTTGCATGTGCCACAGGCGAAAACATGTTGGTTGCAGACTCGAAACCTTAACGAAACTCACTCGTCGTCGGAACAATCTGCAACAAAATAAAATTTTGCAACAGAGTGGGTCAGATACCATTAAAAATGGATCTGGCAAGTGACACTATGTGGACACTTAATGGAATAACTCTATAGCCTATATGCATATTTGGCTGGTGGAGTTCAAGGCTATTTTGCACAAATGCCAATTTTGCCTAACACTTTGTAAAACATTTTCTTCAAAAGTTGGAGACGATATGGTATAAGACCATAGTCTCATCTACCCTTGTTCACCATCAAGTTTTACTTTCGAAATTGGAATGATGAAGCCTCCGTTGAATCCTTGATCAGCTGCTCAAATTGTCCGTAACCGGGGACACGGCTAAGTACTTAGTTTTTAACTCTGCAGAGATTGTGCACTTTCACCATTAGACCCAACAAACCCAAACTATCCTCAAGCACTCAATTTGTGCTAAGGAAAAGGAGATAGTTGAGACGAGACTTTTCAGAAGCATTTCCTCATCCCATGCCGCCTCGACCCGTTCCCATTCTAACCATCTACCACCACCTGTCAAGACAGGACGAGTCCACGCAACTTAATCCATCAAGTCAGAGCCCATATGACTAATGGTTGCACGGTAAGCAATCTTCACTTAGAGAAAACATTGGCCCCTTAATACCCTGGGTGGCAACCACAAGTGACCATCCCTTAGAGGTCACCCCTAAGAGATGACACTCAACCTTTCCATCATCTTTTCGTAACCAAGTCCACCCAGGTGATAAATTACTTAGTAGAATTTAGCTTTAAGGAAAACACATTTGCATAGCATCCAATAATCTACTAAGTTATCAAAAGGGATTCTAGACACAACTAGAGTAAAGGTATGGTGGGTTTAGCATATAGCAATAAATACTATCCAACACATGCATATAAGAAATACACTAAGTAATGCATATAAAATACTTAGGAAATTTATGGGGGTGTGCCACTTGCCTTGGCAAACAGAAGTGTAGTAGTAGCCGTTGCAACCACTTTCGTCTCTCTCCGGAATTTCTAACAAGTCAAACAACCACAAATAAACATACAATCATAAATGCAACACTTAGAAAAATTATGATGTGCATGCGATGCAGGATGATACAAAGAATTGTGGTACGAAAGACAAGCAAAACAAAATAAGGGAGAGACAACAAAATAACATTATCCCATTCAGCTAAGGCAAGGTCAAGGTAGAGTAAAAGTAAACTTGAGAAATAACAAGTTGAAAAGTTGTAAAGCTAGTTCAAGTCTTCACATGTTAGATCTTCAAAATATCTTCAACTCCTTTGTAGTTTCATTGATCTTCAATGGTCTTCAATTAGCACTACTTAGTCTTAAACACCAAGGACTTGGTCCATGTCCAAAGTGAGACAAAAATAGAAGGTAGAAAAGATAGACAACATGGAGTAGTTGGTCTTCGAAGAATCTTCTCCTTGCTTCCTTGTAGCTTTCTCCTTGTGTTGATTTTATTGAAAAATTGTAGACTTGATGGTTCTGAAGACTTGATTGTTGGCAGCATCAGGATTGGTCTTGAATATAACTTAGTCACCATGAAGTCTAGGAGAAGAAAGAAGGAAAAGAGAGAAAGGGAAGGGAGACTTAGAAAATGTAGCTGGTTGGTCTTCATGAACTTCCTCTTGATTTCTTCTAAGTCCTTTCTTCTTGGAGATGCTTCTGGAGTCTTGTTTTCATGCTATGTCCTTCTTTGGTCCTTCATTGTTTCCACTAACTTCTAACTTAGTGGTTTTGACTAGAGAGGTCAAGAGATCTACCATGCATCCTCAAAATTTTCTAAGGAGTAAGTCATGTGAAAAGTATAAAATAATACTAAGGACTTAATTATGCATGCCATGCTTATGTAAATGCTCTAAGGAAATGCAAGCAAACAAGATGGTCCAAAATGACTAAGGACCAAGTCACAACATGTGATTCGAAATTTCCACTAAGGAAATAAAGGTTAAGACAACAAGTCAAAAATAATCCTAAGGAAAAGTAAACTAATTAAGAGGCGCTAGATTTTGCTAAGGAAAGTATTCCAGCAGAAGTTTGAAATAAATTCTAAGGATAAAACTTGTCAACTATTATAACTTAGCAAAATAACCAATCAACTAAGTTTTTCATAAAGTGCTAAATTTTTCTAAGGAAAGGATTTAGCTTTTTAGATAAGGGTGGAGAATTTTTCTAAGGAAAAGTGTTATCAAATTTTACCCAAATATTTTCTAAGGAAGAAATAACACTTTGGTGGAAAAGGTGAAATATTTCTAAGTTATTTTCCATCTAACATGATCATAATGACTTAACTAAATTTTCCATTCGAAAATAAAGTGGAGAACACTTTTAATATAAATTACTTATTAAAATAACACCTAAAAAGAAATAAAAACAAATATACATAATAAAACATAGGAAAACAATTATACAAAAATAATAGATTAATCCTACGGCCAAAACATAGGCATACAAAACTATAGCAAAAGAGTTTGCTCAAAAATCTATTTTTAAACTCAAATTATAGCCAAATTACTATTTAAACCACTTTTAAAAATTATCCAAATTAATTTTGACAAAACCTCAAAATAAGTATACCAAAAGTTTCTACACGTCCTAAGGTTTCCAAAAATATAAAGTTTGCAAAATTTGGCCGAGCCAATAAAAAGTAGTGATAGATCTAATCTACAGGGACCTATCTGCAAAACTGCCAATTAAAAAGAAAACTGAGAAATCCTTCTCCACGCTGGCGCTGACGAGGCACTGACCGCTGACGGGGCGCTGACTGGGCTGCTGACGGAGATGCTGACTGGACGTCGACGTGGCGGCCTCTGATTTGCCCGTACCGATTCGCTAAAGGATCTAATCTACGCCGTTAAAACGAGATCCGACGGCCCAGATTCGTTTGACCTAAAACGAACGGCGCTGTTCGCCGGAAACCTAGCTCCCGCGGCGCGCCATGGGCGGAGTTGGTGTTCTAGCGCTACAGAGAGAGCGGGGATGCGTGTCTTATACCTACGGATGCAGAAAGGCGTGGCGGAGACGATGACGAAGCTGGCGGTGTCGGGGTGCTCCGGATGGCCCAGGATTGCTCGCCGGAGTCGAGGAAGCGGCGGCGAGCTCCTGTCGAGGATGGATACGACGTTCTGGTGCACGCAAAAATGCGGGACAGGGTCAGATCGATGCGCAGCGATGAAATAAGAAGAAAGAGATAGGTGGTAGAGCTCGGGGTGTCCTGTACTCGCCGGGATCGATGGAGTTCGCCGGCGGCCGTGGCGGATTTTCAAGCTCGAGATCTCGCAGCCTGGGGGCTCTCCGGCGGTGATTCTTGGGGCAAAAGAGAGAGGAGGGAGCGGAGTTTATATGGTGCAGAAGAGATCGGATAAAATCCGTTTAAACGCGACGAATCCGGAGCGGATTTGGTGCTAGGGTTCGGGGAGTTCTTCTTGCGCACGACGTTGAAGACGGTGACGTCACCGCTTGCGTCACTGGTGGGGCACACCTGTCATTGACAGAGAGAGAGGGAAGCTGGCGCGGGCTGCTGTTGGGCTGGAACTGGGCCGCGCACGCAGGGAGAACAAAAGAGAAACGGCTGGGCTGGTTTGTTTCTTGTTGGGCCGGCCGGTTGGCCCGTTTCGTTTTTTTTCTTCTTCTTTTTCTTTATTCTTTTCTAGTTTTCTTTATAACTTTTGATTTCGGAATCGGAATCGAATCAAACCAATTTCTATAGTTTTGTAAAATCAAAACCTTTCCATTAAAACTTTCAAAAATAATTTTCCAAACTTTTCAAAATTTGAAATTCAAATATTGCATAAAGGTTTAATTAGATCTTTATGTTAAATTTTATAAATAGGATTTATAACAATTCTTTTGAACTTAGATTTAAAATCCATAGCAAAATATGGGCAATAAAATCCCATATCACTCAATAGATAATTTTGCACCAAATCATTTTGTCTATAAAGAGTTTGATAAATCAAAATGGATTCAAAACTCTTTTTAAAATCCAAATAAATATTTTCTTTCAAAACAAAACTATAAAACCTGAAAATAAAGAATAGGTAAGTAATAGAATATTTCCCAAAACATACAAACAATTCACAACCAAAATTTAACACAAAGGAGTATACCATAATGCTTCAAAATAATATATTGGACATAGATAGTCCTTTTAATATATTTTCTTAAATATGTTTTCAAGTAGAATTATAATTCCCACTTTTGAAATATCCAAATGCAAACAATGCTATATGATGATGAATGCATGCATGAATTTTCTTTTCAAAGCAAAATACATAATAGTTTTAAAAAGTTTTAAATTTTTCTGATTTTTCAACTTTTTGAAAACTAGGGATGTTACAAATGACCTTGAGCTCAACTTCGTCTTCCCCCATTGTAGTATCACCGTGTTCAGAGAACACAGGATAGTTGTCATCATCCTCTTCTTCAGGCTCTTCCATTATAACCCCTCTTTCTCCATGCTTGGTCCAACAAAAATAATTGGGCATGAAGACTTGTCGCAACAAGTGGGAGTGTATGGTTCTTACGCTCGGTTAATTCCTCGTGTTCCGACATTCATCACATGGACAAATCATAAAACCATTCTTCAGCTTGTTCAACTTAACCACATCGAGAAAACGATGCATGCCATCAATGAACTCGGGACAGCGTCGATCACCGTACATCCATTCTCGGCTCATCTGCATTACATAAATACATCAAAAACCATTACACCAGCTAAATAATGAATAGAGATACGTGACCAAATTAATTAATACAAGTTCATCACATTAAAACCAAAATAGAGTAGTGCCCAAATATAATACATAGTTTTCACGAAACATACATCAATCGAAACTAACATACAACTATCTAAAGAATTTAAATCCAACAACAAATGCGATCAGAATCGCAACCAAGGTAACTATTGAACCAACAGTATAATGATACCAAGCCTCTTGACTAATGACATATTTTCTAATCTTTTTATGCTTGACGTGCATTGCATCCATCTTTCTCTCGTAAGCAGCGACGACGTCGGCAAGCTCGACCCCGTGAGCATCAACGATGTCGGCAATCTCCAAGTCCAATACAATCTTCTCTTCTAGGCATTGGAGAGAAAGATCTTCACTTATCTTCAATTTTGCTTTCAAATCATTGTTTTCTTTTTTAAAATACTCGACAATAGGGTCGGCTGGAATTTCTGGTTCAACTACCTCCTAAATAAAAATATATCTACGTCAAGTTGGTCGGCATGATTGTTATAAACACGAAACAAAATAAATAGTTAAAAAAATATACCACATCTGAATCATAGACCGGACGAGGGCCGACGGGGACGGATATCAAAACCATGACACTATACATATAAAAAAACATAAGAAAATTATACAAGAAATAATTATGCATTTAAATCATATAACTAACATTTTTTAAAATAAAAGATAAAAAAAGAGGCTCACCGAGGTGGTGTCGGTGACGGAGCGGCGCGGGCGATCGATGGCGGTGAGGAAGGGGATACTATATAAAACCACAAATTATACTTTAATTTGAGCTCAAAATGCATATAAAACGAATGAAATCCCTAACTTAGTCATTTCATCAAACACCTTACAAGCACCACCAAAATCAAACTTACTAAACTTGCACGAAAATGAGCTAAACTTGAAATGCAGGAAGAGA